>OX375787.1:1910000-4352500 GCA_947359385.1 Chesias legatella | reverse complement strand
TGCGAACCCCAGAGGGCGAAGTCCCTCGCTCGCTGGTGATAAATCCCGCCTAAACAATTTGTAAGAATTACGGACTGCACGTGGCGACATTTCTCACTGCGAGGAAAACGTGCTTACTGACTTATCACTACTTATTTATTTATTGTCCCGTAAAACTCAAATTGTGTTTAAAAAAACCATTCGTTGATAAATTCGCTTACTTCACTGTACTTGAGGGTGGGGCTAGTACCTATATTACAAGACATTTAAACGTCTTATTTTATTTTATTTATTTATTTTAGTTTAGGTCTTAGTTTAGGTTCTAGCTGTTTTCACTGAATTTGTTAAAATAAGACATGAGATAAACTACCTTAGGCTTAACTATTTTTAATTCTCTATGTTAACTATATAAGGTGCAAATAAATTATTATTATTATTATTATAAAATGTCCGTGTCGTACTTTTCACCTGCGTGCTGAATAAAATACTGTTGATATTTTTCGATAGTCAAAGTTGTCTTAAAGAACCTTTTGAATTGACTTTGAAGTCAAAAACTTCATTTCCAAACATATAAAAAGACTTGAAAACGTCAATAAGTAATTTGACATTCATCAAAATCGAACCACAGACTATAATTTGTTCATTAAAAAAAAAACGCCGTCGGCTCAATCGACATCGCCAGCCAATAAAATTAAAAACCAGTAGCGGCATAAATCACGGGAGGCAATAATGTGGCTCTCACCCCGGGGGCCGGGGCCGGGGGAGGGATCCCAGCAAATGTGAACACTTCCTTTTGTCACATAATTGCCTAAATTTTTATTAGACGGAATAAAGACATATTGCTGAGGGGACTGTGTGGTTTTATTTACTGACTGATGTACATTCGGAAACAGCTGGTTCACTTTAATTTTATTCTGCACACAGAAAAAAACTATACACTAAAATAGGATTTCATTAAGGCATGTACTACATAATATGATTTACCTAGTACCTATTAATTACAATGAAATCTGAAATTGTGAAAGAAACAAATGAATATTATTATTATTGAATGCTGAAGTATTTTCTGCCAGCTCTGGTTATACTCTAAGACTTTTGTCAAAGTAATAAGCTAAATGTTACAAAGGTTTAAGCACAGAAAAAAATGAATTTCTCTTTTAGGGGTTTTTGCCTGTTCTGCCACGGAAGGTCAGATAGGGTTTGAACAGCGGTCAAACTTGGCGATAAGTACGCGTGAACTTATATTCTGAGTATGACTTACTGATGTTTCCAAGACATTTCTTTATGATTTTCATAGAACTAATGTTATTTTGACTTTGATTAACGTGCTCATATCTGAACAAACCGAGGTCATTTTTAAAAATCTGAATATGATTTGATGATTAACTTGTACACGCATATATTATATATAACGTACGTAATAGAGAGAATTTATATATATCTCTCCATTACGTTTGAGCTTTTTCTGAAAAACCCAGATAAGAATTGATCCCTTAAAGTAAGACATCTTACCGACTATAGTGGTTTCACTTGCAGGTGGTAAATTGAAAACAGCTGGTTAATAACACACCTACATGCAATCGTTTTTATAGTCTGGCGTAGATATAGCATAGAAAACTACTAGTTTTTTTTTAATCCCTCTATACCTGGCATTGTTATTGTATTAATTCTTTTTATAATATTTAGGAGAAGAATCATGCAGGTTCGAGTATTTAATATAGTTTGATACATCTGCAATTTCAATTTGTATATGTGTGGAAGGTGTATTTTTATGCAGTACTTCATCACTCTATTATCGTGCTCATTGCTAAACATAATGGTTTCACTGCGTACATCGGTAATCACTTTATTTACCTGATTTTAATGATATGATTGCGAGTGCGACTCGCATCAGATAATAACTCTATTCACCTACTATGACTATGCATTACGCTCGTGTGCGTCGATTAAATGATACAACAATGTTGATGACAGAGACTTTATAGGTTAGGTCATTATTGTTTAATAGTTCATCAAAGTCAGTACTGCACTAATTTAACATATTAAAATAAAGCGCTATTGCTTGCGGAAATTAAAGAATTTTAATATTATATAACATGATATTTTTTGTACCCAGGTACTGAAAACAGTTCTGAATATGAATTTGGACCATAATCCTGTAGAAATAACATTTAAAGAGTAAAATTGACGACTGCATATTGCTAGTCCAACAAGATAACTTGACGTAGATTAAACAAAATAGAATAACATACTTTATTCGAATAAGTTATTACGTATACAGGAAGCAAAGCTATTAAAAAAAACATTAGAAATACAAAAAAGGTTGTCAGCACGTATGAAACCTTCAAAGAAAAAATCTGTGATATCTATGACCGCCATTTTCTTCCGTTATCCCTGTATTATTTCGCCAAGCTGAATTAAAAGTTTACTAGAAGTAACACAGTTGTTTAGTGACAAACTGTGGCTCAGTCGGATATTTATAGACTGGTTGAGAGATGCTCTTTTAATAGTGCGATTTGGGTGAACTGCGTCTCTAATAAATGGATGTTGGTTCCAATTGTGGCGGGATATTTGAGATATTTGTCTTAGTTTCATTTCGATTGAGTTATTTAACTATCTCTTAAATTAAATGGCGTCGTTCTTGCTTTGCGACGGTACCTAATTCACATGTACTACTATTTATTCACTGCCTGATTGCATTACTAATGGTTCCTATTCTGGAACAATTGTATAAAAAATCTTTTTTTTTTAATAAATCAAACGTTGGAGACTACGAAATAGAAAAAATATATCTGATTATATGGGAACCTAATTAATTTAGTCAGTCTAGCGAAGTATAACTAAAACAGACAGACTCCATCTCGTTATCTCGTACTTGGTTGACATATATTTTCCAGTTATTTTGGTTTAAAGACCCGAACCGATTTTGATGAAATTTGTATGGGACCGATCTGAGATCCTCCTTTCAAATGCAAAGAGATTCTTAATAATATGGTTAAAGTTCTCATCAATCTCATGAATGATTAATGAGAGCATGTTACCCACTGGTACAGACCCCGAGTTACATATAGGAGGTCGCCAGTTCAAAGCGGACGTGCACCAATGAGTCGTACAGAAAACCTTCTCCTAGAACCATAAATTCAAATACATTGGTAAAGAGCAAAACGACACCTCAACAAAACGAGCCTCTTTGAGGCGCACTTTAATCCTTTCACCACACTAATTCGAGAGAACCAGTGGCAAGAGTATTGCTTGTATCAATTTTGAAATCCAATGAAAGCCAATCATTGTAACACCAAATATATCCTCAATATTTATGATGAGATAAGTTAAATTGTAATTCACGTCACTAAACCCCTCAATTTACTTAACAGCATCATTAGAATCTCTAATAGTTTTACGAGAGTGCGGTGACGGTAACAAACATTTCGGCGGGCAATAACTGTGTGCGGCCCAAACAAATCACTGCCACATGTTTACAAACACAAAACGCCCCAATGACAGATATATTAGTATTGCATTCACATAATATTATCAACACTTTTGAAAAAAGAATGTATTTGGGAAAAGAACGAACGAATTTGAATCTTAACATTTTGGTTGGAGCTTCCGACTTCGGGTCCCACTGTGCAAATCTGTCAAGATGATATTTAATCTATAACCGAAAATGCACTTGAAATATTTTAAAATAACCTTTGAAATTGAAAAATGTACTCTTCTCTAACACATAAATGCATATTATTAGTTTTATTTTTGATACTATCTTACAGGAAATTCAAAACTACTTTTTATAAAAAACCAGAATAAATTTGTATAATTTTTTGGTATTACAAGGCATAAACTGACAAAGACAGAGATGTGATATTTAAAAAAAATGTAGCTGAGAACTTTTTACACAATGTGTTAAACGTTTTCGAAGCTTGTGTGGCTTGCAGATGTGCAGATTGAAGGTTCGGTACACGGGTGGTATTGACCTTGTGTGGTCTAAAAAAAAGTGTTGCACAAAGTTGATTTTGCTTGTTTCAGAAAAAAAGGTCAATATTTAGACTGTCACGGATTAATCTCGTTTTAGCCGAATGACTAATTCCTGTCCCCGAAACCTTTCACACAAAATTTATATTTATCATTCTCCATCTATTTCTGTGTAATTTATCAATCATCGTTAATAACATAAAAGTAGTTTGTATAAAATGATAAACTTTTTTAAACTGATAAACATTTATAATAATAATGATAATACCTAAATTATTATGTATTATAATTTTCTATATTATAAATTAAAAACCAACAATATCGATTTCGTGTGCCGTAGCTATGACAATACGATTTATGTTTTTTTTACTATTTCTGATGACAACGCTGATACGGATTGCGTCTGCTCTCGGCCAAATTAGTTTTTTCACGTTGTACAACATTAGCTAAACTAATTCCATCCCTCCGTTCCTCCTGCGTTACTAATTGAGACTTATGCAGTCACAGTACATTGCCTATGCGCTATGACATCCGTGTATGAAGACAGAATCATTAACGTTAATAACTGTCAGTTTCGTCTGTTTAAATATATTGCTTGTCAAATAATTTGTATTTCGATAAACGGATGTTTTGATGCGGTGTTCATGAATACACGAGATAAGTAAGCCAGTCTTTTTGATGTGAAACATCTATAGCCGCACGTAAAACCGATTTCTGGCTTGGCGACGCGTCGCCACGGCATGAGCGCTGATTGGTCCGTTCAAGGTTACGACAAATCATAAACATTATTAGTGATGGGGTACTTAGTTTCTTACAAAATAATGTCGATGTTTCACATCTGCCAGGCGTCCCGTGACGGCTCACATTTTTTTTTTTTTAATTACGCGCTTCAATCGTTAAAATATAGACTTCGTTATATATACTATTTAGAAGTTAAGTTGAATAATTTAAATGACGAAGATTAAATGGGAAGTTTGGCGAGAATTTTTAATTTAGTATATTTACTTATTTTATTTTATTTTCGACTGGAATTAACTTCGAAACGGTTCAGGTTCGGTTTTAGGACTGAAATAATATTTATTTTACATTTCTAATCTGACGAGATGAGGATGTGTTATAAAAAATGAGAAATTTAAAAGTAAACCTCATTCTTAAATCTCAAAACTCTTATTAAACTAGGTTCAAAGAAAAATATACTCTGCCCTTCTATGGGAACTGCCCGTAAGAGAGTTTATTCCAGATCTGACAGAAGACCTATTTATAGCTATTATGATGGATGTTAAACGTCTCGATTGAGATGATAATTAGACGGAGCATGGAAATAATTATGAAATAAATGCAACATTGTGCTTAATTAATGTATATTCAGATTTGATTTTGTATCTTTTTGATTTATGAATATGTACAACTATTGTCTCATTACTAAGTATTTGTAACACTGCCGCATCTTCGGGAAAATTATCAAAAGTTGTTTCTATATGTGATTTGTTGTCGCCTAAAGTTTGACCTAAATTTGACTGGAAAACACTTAAACTATTTTTATCATATTCTAACGGGTGCCTTAAATACGGCACGCTACAAAATAGCTACGATAAAATAATAAAATTATGTATATAAAAAGGCATTATTATTTGCTTTTTTCTATACGTAATAATTATGAATACGATTCATTTGTTCAGAATAAAATCATGTTAGTTCCCGCGATATATGTATTATACTTTTTAATTTACAAGCATCGAAAGTGCCACCTATTCTACCAGTAGATAACAAAACGAGACTTGTTCCGTAGTAAACGATTCGTTGCCAGGGCGCAATCGATTATCAATTTGTCAGTTGTCAGCAGAATCGATGCTATAACACCCTGTCCCTTCACTACTATTTAACTTGCCGACTCGTGACAATAGTGAGTAATGACTACGATTCTGAGAATACAACCGATTTGAAGAAAAGTAAGAGTTATAAATATTTAATACAGCTAGTATTAAATATTTATATATTTAATTTTATATTTATGTCCCGGTGAACTTAGTACCTACCGCCATATTTTTTTTCGTATTACTTTTTACTGTATCTGGTTGCTAATATATACCTATAATATGAATGTATATAAACAAAAATCAGAGTATAATCTAAGCTTAGTTGGTACTAGGCGTGTGTAAAATGTCAACAGACAAAAAAAAGATGGATGGTTATCCGTGCTTCCAAATCGAGGGGTTCGAGTTCGAACCTAGGTTGAGGCAAACAGTTGTGTGATATTGTTTCTCCGTTCTTCCAACCACAGCAGTACATTAACAGTAACAAAGCGAGGGGAACAATCCGGGTGGCGGAGGCGATTTGTAAGTCACCGCTGATTTAGATTTATTCCCTAGAGGTAGTTTATTCTGGTGTAAGGCACAGAACCCAACTATTTATAAGATTTAAAGGACTACAATTTGGCTTATGTGGCAATGTTACGGAACGAGCTGATGGCCCACCTGCTGTTAAGTGGTTACTCCTGCTGATAACAAGCAATTCGTCTTGGGTCCCCTACCTAGGTACAGCAAGACTCAAGTCGCATCATATGGGCCCGTTACTCTGAGATGTGAAGGCGGAATGTCTCATGTGCCTATAATTTCACCGGCAACCATACCCTTCACCCCGGAACACAGTAACGCGAATGTATCTCGGCTTGGCGGCAGAAATTGAGAGAAAATTATATAAAAACTTTTCTCGTGTAGGTATGTCTTTCTCAAAACCCATTGCGTGGTTAAGAAGAAGTACGCGGAGATACAGAGAGAAACAGGTAGCTACTTTGTTTTATACTGGCTCATAGCTCAGTTGGTAGAAACGCTCCTGCTGCGCTGTAGGTCGTGGGTTCGGTTCCCACCCAGGACAAACATTTGTGTGATGAACATAGGTAGATGTTTGTTCTGTGTCTGTCAATAAGTATTTACAACAAAAAAATTGTAAGTATTATATCAGTTGTCTGGTGGCCGTGATATAAGCTATGCTTAGCTTACTTTGGGGCTAGATGGCGCTGTGTGAAATGTCCATCAATATTATAATTATTGATTGAATAAAAACGATAAACAAGTAAATTAAATATTTCCCTCACATTCTTGACAAAACGGAAAAACCCGGACAGTTTCCATAACGTGAAAGTCACGTCGCCGCGCCGTCCCGGAATCCCTTTAGCAAACAAATGATCCCGGATTAGGGGACAATTTAAACGGAAAGCGGACAGACTCGAGAGCGGTACCGGAGCAACCATTTGTTACCATTACCTAAACTGATTTTAGGAAAGTTTCCCGTTGTCTATTTTGTGTTTTGGTTTACTCATTGATCGTGTTTCAAAGACAAAGTCAAAAACTTTATTTCCATAGAATTCATAAAGAAATGGCTTGGAAACGTCAATTATATTCAAAACATAAGGTCACGCGTACTTAGCGCTAAGTTTGACGTCTGTTCAAACCCTATTCGACCCTCCATGGGGAAGAACAGTCAATAAATCCCTAAAGGAGGGCTTCCTTTTTTTTCGCGATCTCGTTTAGAATGACTACTAAATACTGCCGCGTCACTGAATTTCTCAGACCGGTAGTGAACGGCATAAAATAAAAAAATAAAAAAAACCCTGCCTTCTGCCATGTAAGTCGTGGGTTCGATTTCAACCGAGGACAAACATTTTTGTGACGAACATAGATGTTTGTTTTGTGTCTGGGTGTTAAAATGTATTATATGTAGGTATGTTTTTACAAAAAAGTAAGTATTCTATCAGTGGTCTGGTTCTGGTTCCCACGATACCAGCTATACCCACTTTGGGGCTATATGGCGCTGTGTGAAATGTACAGAATATTTATTTTTATAGTTTTGTCTTAATCAGAATCTAAGTTAAAAGTAATTTAGATTTCTAGGTATTCCATCTGAGTTCATCTCGAAAGTCAAATTGCCATTCCTTCTCTGTTAAATGATAGCGACGAAATAAAATCATGACCAAAGTTCTAGTTTATTTAATGTTTACATTTTCTTAGTATCTTGTAACACGTTTTTACTACACTGGTATTTCATTATATTTAAATATTTTAGATGAATTGAAAATACAAATCCTGAGGTGTGACTAATAAAGTTAGAATGTTTATTATATTTAAGAGGTTGTGCAGTAGTAACAATAGGCTTAATTTACGATTATTGTTAATTTCGTCATAAAATCTATGTTATATTACGGCGTTGATTGCAATTTTAATAAGAATCATTATCGATCAGGCACTAACCGTCTGGTAAATTACAACGTTAAACTAATAAAATAATCGAATAACGCAATACAAACGGCGCGTTCAGTTTCACGCAATTCATCCAGACTTGTACCAAAAGTAATCACATCGTCGCTTTATGATTTGTTTTACTGCAAACTTGATTAAAAGTAATCAACCGTAGTGCACAGTGGCGCGAAGTGAGGTTTGATAGGACAAAACTAAAGTGAAATTTCGTTAGCAGGGAGGGGGGTGACGCTGGGGCGTTTTCCATTTCACGCTCCGTTCACCGCTGATGACACCGCATTCCGCCGAGCAAATGGCTCGACAAATGAACCGGGGCGTGCCCCGCCCGCCCTGCCACGTCATAACTGTCACTGTCAAACTGAAGGGGCTACCCACCCGCACACAGATGCAATTGACAAATTGATTCGACTTAGCACTTGGCTCCGTTTAGTGCGTTCAGTTTTAAGCAACAGTAAAACCCGTATTTTATTCACACAACAGTCTTTGTTTTAAAGGTGAATTCTCTGTCTGTTTAATTGTCTGTTGTTTTACGACGTGAAAACTCGTCCGTAATCGTGAGTGATTATTTAAAGGAAATAAAACTCTTTTTATTTACAATTTTGTACGAGTGGCTTTAAATTATCGGAATGATGATTTATTACGCCGTTTACTTAATTTAATTGTCACTAACGTATGTATTAAAAATCATAGTTGAAAAATATATTAATGCTATTTTTCAAAACGTGAAAGTCAAAAGCTAGGGAGGTATGCCTGGATCGTAGCAGGTGGAAAACCATGATCTCTGCCTACTCCTCCGGGAAACAAGCGTGATTTTATGTATATATATATGTGAATACTAAGACATATTTAGGTCGAAAAGTTACGCATTTGATTCAAATTATCCAAGGCATTCAAATAAAAGTTAAAAACCCATTACAGGCAAACGAGAATTCGAACAAAAACCATTGAGAATAGTTTACTCATTTCTCATTGGCCGGCAACGGAAGGTGTTTTCTTGGGACCAATGTCACGCGTAGCTCGTGACAACTGTCAGATGACACCTTGCGATGTGCAACCGGCCGCCGCTATATGAACCTTTTTTGTTTCATACCTTGACTATTATGACCAGTGTGCGCATGCCACTGTTAAAAGGCATAAACATGAACAATGTTCGGCATGTCGAATTGCAATGCTATGTTTTCTGCCTTTTGTATTAGCTTTAATATAACACTATTAATATTGTTTAATTAATATCTAATAATCATGGCAATCTGTTAATATGTCGATAAGAATGTTTTTATGAAAGTAACTCTTATTATTTAGTACCCGTTTTGTTATAGATCTAATTTTGATGTTCAAACCGTTCACAGCAATGCATACCTATGCGTTATTACTTGAAGGCAGAAATCGGTGTGGTGCAATTATTTCCCTGGATGAGCCTGGTACAAGATTTACCACCTGAAATTAAGATGTACAACCATAAAAGAAAGACTAAATAGAATCTAGAGAGATCTAAAGAGTCTTTAAACATTTATCTTCTTTATTTTTTTCGACTGGCCTCTTCTGGCAGGAGTAACCTAGCTATCTGCTTTGGAGGTCGTGAGTTCAATTTCCACCCAGGACATTTGTGTGACGAACATAGATGTTTCTTCTGAGTCCGAGTTTTTTTAATATGTAAAAAAATAGTTATTTACGAAAAAAAAATGTGAGCCGTCACGGGACGCCTGGCAGATGTGAAACATCGACATTATTTTGTAAAAGTAATATGCAACGCATGCCGTGGCGACGCGTCGCCACGCCAGAAATCGGTTTTACGTGCGGCTATAGATGTTTCACATCAAAAATACGTATTCTATCAGTTGTCTGGTTCCCATGATACACAATGCTTAGCCTACTTTGAGGCTAGATGGCGCTGTGTGAAATGTCCACCAATAATTATTTAGTTTATTATTTATCTTGATATAGAAATATCAATTTTAAAACATCGAACATCATTCAAATAAAGTACACCGTTACATATGGAATCATTTAAATTTTAAATAATTTATATCCTAATTTAAGCGAGGAAGCAACAACAAAGCGCTACCTTTTTTACTTCTAAAAACTCTTTCGTTTCGATTTCATTCTTTTTTCGATTTGAACAAAACGGGATCGATTCTAGTCCCGACGGGGTGGCGGGAGAGTCGCTGCACAGGTGCAACACTACCACAGACTATGACAATTCGAAAATGGAATGTCGATATGATCTGTCATTTGGATGAATTCGTCTCGCTCGATTTTATAGTGGAACGGAATGGATTCCGAGTTTTATGCGATGATTCAGGTAATGATTGTGAGGCCCATTTCACATCTTTACTGGTACTGCGGTCACAGTAATTTGTGTTGTATATTTGAAACATGAAAAAGACTGCTACTAATTTGCTGCTAATTTTCGTATCTATAATAGTGATGTACAAGTGTTGCGGCCAGTCTGTAGATTTCGATTGAAGTATTGCTACAACGCAGTTCACTTTGTGTAGATATTACTTTTCTAATTTGACATGTCACAAAGTCTCGATAAAACAGTAATAAATAGCACGTCAGTCACCGTGCTCGAGTAATTGCGATTTCGTTTTCAGCGACACATCGTTGAAAAATGGCGCGCACCCGTCGCCATTCATTACCGCTCGACCGAGAGACAGCTCGTTAAATGTCGCTCAATGGGTTTAATTGGAATTCTTATTTTGAATGTACATATTTATTATTTATGGCTTGAATAGTTCTCATTTATTTATATTGTCATTAATTAAGTGAATGTCATTTTGACAGAGTTGCAGCTAAAATAAAAACAGTCAAAAATGGCAGATAGCCGGTAATGATAGAATTTAATTCTAAAGTTGATCGTAATTCAAATAGATACCTAGATTTGTGAAATTTATAATTATTTTTACTGATGATATCAAAACGAAAACCTAATTAGAAACAGCAGAATGAGAAACACAATTCCACAAGCAAACACATTCATAAGGTAATAAAACGGAGCCATCAAATTATCCCAAGCACATCTTTTCCCAAATAAGCTTTTAAGATTTTTATGTTGATGAATTCATTATTTACCGCTAAGAATAATTACAATGTAAAAACCACACTTACATCAGAAAACATGTTATTTTAGCTGATTTCTCGGAGGCAACGAGCGTGAATTCAAAGAGTGCCTACTTAGATGAATCGCGTCCCACTAGGGTTGTCAGATCGTAAAACCGAAAAGCCGGAGATTGTGGTAAAAATGTCGACAAGCCATTTTTTTTTAATTAAAACTTGATTTTTTCACATTATCAAACTATAATCATTTTACTTTTTAAACTACTTTACTTTCTTCTTAAATTCTAATTAATCGGCAATAAAGTTGAATGAATAAGTGTTCTTTGTACCAAAATATGAGAAATGTAAAGAAACTGGCCAAATTTAAAAAGCCTAACAAAAGCCAAAAACCAACTACTACTACTATATGGCCGGACACGCAACCAAAAAGCTTGACTTAGTCCGGCTTTATCCGGACGCCTGGCAACGCTACGTCTGACAGACTGCAAAAAAGAACGAACGAAATGACCGAGGAGGACTGACGGACGGACCATTTGTGGATCCGGGTTGTATGTATACTTGTAGATGATGTCTACATTGATACTAATGTACAGTCCTAGGTTTCTCTTTAGCTGTAAGACAATTTGTTATGTAATTCAAGTCGCGGTACGAGCTGACGGCCCACCTGGTGGTAATTGGTAGTCGCCGCCCATAGACAAATGCGATATAACTAGAGTCCTTTCCACAATAGCACGAGATGTCTCAAGGCTGTTTCCACACATTTCTGAGAAAAATGTAACGAGCAAATAATTTGTTTTTGTCAATATTTTAATGATGGCTTCGTCTAGTTTTGATAAATCTTTTTATCGTTTGATTTCCAAGATGATGAATGGAAATGATCCTTTGCTTATTTTTTTTAGTTTAGCTATTTCAAATTAAATCTATGAATAAGAGTTTTAATTCAAGGACAACGAGTACATACATAAGGTATCTAGCTGACAGCTTGCTGCTCTTTCCTTTTTTGGTAATTATATTGATAAATAAATAAATAATTACAGGTATATCATACATTCCACCTTTGCGTGTCAGAGTAACGGGCGCATCCTATGCGAATTGGGTCTTACCTTACCTAAGCAGGTGAGGACCCAGTTCGTATTGTTATGGGCAGAGGTTACCACTTAGGTGCTTGTTCCGTAACTAAATGATAAAAAAAACATCCATATCCCTAATTAATTTTCAAATTTGTTGTAAACCTGATATTTTATTGAGTTTAGGGTTTCTTAACTCCACGATTATTTAAACACAAAATAAAATAAAAGTTGCTAATTACTTTAGGAGCTCCGTAGAAACGCGCCAGAGATCGGAGATTGGCTAAATCTGGTAGCCGAGATGAGATTGGAGATGGTAGATTACTCGACTTTGAGAGGCTATTTATACTTCAGCGATATAAATGACGATTTCTGCTTGTTTTCCGTTTTGATGTTAATGAGATGAGATTCTATCATCATCTCTGTTATAAATGACTGGCGTCACAACTCAGTCGGTAGTAACTCTGCCTTCTGCGCTGTAGGTAGCGGTTTCGATTCCCATTCAAACCAAACATTTATTCGACAATAATAGAAACGTTGACAAGGAAGAACTAGATATTTGCTGCGTCTGTGTTCCCATAGTACAAGTTATGCTTAGTTTGGGGCTAAGCTATGTAGTTACGAACAGAAAAATAATTAAGTTACTTCGTACTAGACAGCGAAGGATTACTAGAGTGGGTTAAACTAAAAAATAATACTGAAAGTGTATTTCAGCATTTATATAACGTAGAGGTTCAAACATTACGTAAGGGGTTCCCCGGTAAGATATTGCGACGCACTGCGAAGTTGACTGACTGAAACTGTGTCCAAAACGTAATGATCTGTTGATCTTTAATACATACTGACACCCAGACACAGAACAAACATCTATTTGTCCTGGGTGGGAATCGAACCCACGACCTACAGCGTAGATGGCAGGGTTGCTAGTTGCTACCAACTGAGCTGTGTGTCCAAAAATGTACTGAAAGAATGTCAACAAGCAGATAAAAGTTTTTTATTTCACTGCAGGCGTCTTTTAACGCTGTCTGTTAAATCGCAACAATTTATGATCATGAAGGCAAACATTTGCGTGTGACAAACCCAATCATTCACGATTGGCTGAGTGTAGCAGCGGAGCAAAATGTACAAGTGCACGCGCGGGGAATATGAACCCGCTAACAGGGGACAAGTGACACTTGACTTAAGTAATTGGTCGATACTTACTAGGAGTAAAGGTACTGACAGACGTGCTCAAAAAAAGCATGCTAATAAGCTTGCTTAAAATTAGCATGCTCTGCAAACTGTTCACATTTGCCAGAAATAAGCATGCTTGATTTAAAGCATACTCCTAAATAGGCATGCTCAAAGCAAACGTACGGACAGACGTGCTATTTGGCACCAGGCTCTCGGCCAAAATGGATGTACAAGTATATAGTGACAGTGCTATCCGTACAGAACTAAATAAAATAATCCTATTGCTTGCAACGGAATTGTATAAGAACATTTTGGTGAAAAATAAAAAAACAAAAAAAAGGAGAATTTGGGTTCGTAATTGGATAAACAGAAGAGAATCACTGGGAGCAAGTAATCGATTGTTGGCAGAGATGCGAAGTGAAGATCTCGACAGTTATAAAAATCATTTGCGCATACTCCCACACAAATTTGATGAGCTACTTTCTAAAATTGAGAGTGTCATACAAAAACGAAACACTTGTATGCGAGATGCTATTCCAGCTAAAGTAAAACTAGAAATTACATTGAGATATTTAGCTGTCGGAGATTCTTTAATTAATTACATCAATTTTATTAATTGCATAAACAGTCGTCCGCCGCAGATCGAGACAAAATGGATAATAGCATGCTAATAAGCAAACATGTTCAGACGTGCTCGGAGCACGCCCCCCACCTACCCGCGCCTCAGGTAGCATGCTCAAAAATCAAACGTCGTTTGATTTTTGAGCACGCTTTAAATAAGCATGCTCATTACATTACACACGTGCTACTAATGAGCACTTGCTCAATAAAAGCATGCTTTCGTGCTAGTAATGAGCACGTCTGTCCGTACCTTAACAGGGGAATATGCGAGCCGTTCTGCCAATGTTTATGTCATTTAAATATTTAGAGAGTAATCAACAAAGTAAATTATGTATGTTTTGATATTGTGTCATAATAATAATTATAATATTGGTGGACGTTTCACACAGCGCCATTTAGCCCAACGTAAGCTAAGCTTAGCTTGTATCATGGGAACTAGACAACTGATATAATACTTATATACTTTTTTGTAAATACATACACATAATACATATCAACACCCAGACACAAAACAAACATCTACGTTCGTCACACAAATGTTTGTTCTGGGTGGGAATCGAACCTACGACCTACAGCGCAGAAGGCAGGGCTACTACCAACTGACCTGTGACTTAAAATTCAAATCAAAAATTGGTTGATGAGTCTCATATTGTGTCTGTAATTACACCAACCTATAGTATACGTCTCCCATACTTCATTTTATCGACCATTAACATTTGCTCATTTCACAGATGTAGCGGCAGTCAACCGTTTAATAGTGTAAACTATACTCCATAACATTGTATAGTGTTCCAGGATGATCCCAACAAAACAGTTTATTGTCAACACTGAACAAACATAAAGGAAGCCCGCTCCGTAACACCCCGGGATAGGAACACAGCTTGTAAAGAACGGCTGATTAATTCATGTCAGATTAAAATTTTCTTCGTATATATTTTTATGCTAAACATGTGTTACATATGTGTTACTGTGTTTGTATTGTATTGTGTGTATTTTAAGTACGGTTTTACTTTGGATAACTTCAGAATAGTATTTTCTGCCAATTCACTATTAAAAATCGTAGAGCTCTCTCTAACCAGTGTGATAAAAGGATTAGAGTACGCCTCAAAGAGGCTCCTTTCGTGTTTGATCTCTTGTCTTCAAACGTTTGGTTCTAGGACATATCAGTTTCATCACAATGTTTTACTTCACCGTTTTGAGAACGTGGTCTTGTACTCATTAATTTTTATTGCACGTCCGAATTTGAACCTGCGACCTCTATAATAAAAGAATTTTCTCGGAAAATAACAGAGCATAAGATTTGTAACATATGTTTAGATATCAATCAGAAAGAATGTAGACAACTCGTAGTAGTCGTAGAACAAAGGCGGATCTGCAATACAGTCACTTTACAGTAGAGCACTTTAAAGTATTTTGAATTAAATGATTATGATTATGATTAGAGTTGATGTGATATTTTGATAACGGCTAGTCCTATCATCGTCAAATTTGGATATGTAAAACTGTAATAAGGTTTTCTATGATATTTAAGGTCGATTACAACATAAAAACTAAATTTGAAAAAAATCAAAACAATCTTTGTTCTGCGACTATAACGAATTAGGATTATCTAGTTTACATCAAGAGGATGACCGGAATGACGACGAAAATTAGATATCTTAAATCAGTGGTTCTGTCCATATTTGGGCAGACGTGCAGTACGAGTTTAAACTTTAGTGAAGGAACCAGCTGCAGTAGTGCGTCACTGTGACACATCTCTTTGTGTTCAGTTATTTTCCGAGCCACTTGCTGCCCATTCGGCGCTGGATTGCGGTGCCTTCTCGCGGTGCGGTCAGATATTATTGTATGTCCCGATAGATTTATTTGTAAGTGTTAAAACGTATTGCTGTTTCCTTTTGTTGTTCTTAGGGATAAACAATTTGGTAGCTTTGTTGACAAACAAGGGTTCGTAGAAATAAACTTAAAAACTAGAACATACATATTGAACTCGCTTCATAGCTCAGTTGTTAGTAACTCTGCCTTCTGCACTGGAGGTCGTGGGTTCGAAGGCCAAATATTTATGTGACGATCATTCTGTCTGTATTTACAAAATGTATATAAGTATTCTATCAGTGTTCTGTACCCATAGAACAACGTATGCTTAATTTAGGGCTAGATGGCGCTGTGTGTAATATCCACCAATAAAAATTTCTTTATTTATATAATATTTCAAAATTGTATACCACCCGGTAATACTTAAACATGGCTTACTTTCAAGTACATTGAAATTTTTTTTTAATCAATAATAAATGGTCATAAAATTCAATAGGTAAACCCGTCATAAAGCTTTAGTATAGAGTCTATAGGTGTCTAATGTGTCTATACTATAGACACATTAGACACCTATGCAAAGATTAAGCTAGCCCCTGCAAATTGCAAACACAATATAATAGTAGCCCTTTCAAAACTATTACATTATTTTTTTATTGTAGATCGACTATGTATTTTCATTTGTTTTTTAATTGTAAAATGTTTTTCTGGTGTATGCAATGAAGAGTTTATCTATCTATCTATCGACACTGCATTGGATAAATAATACTAAATATAATCTTTTTTTTTCTTCTGATAATATATAGGTACAATAATGCTTCATAGTGTTTAAGTTTTCTAATAAAGTTTTCAATCCTTATTGTAGATAAATTATTTTAACATTAATCCTTTTCTTTGCAATCGTAGTTCTTGTTTTGTGCAACCATTAACAGAAATAAATTTCAAAACAACAAAACGGATACGATAAATTAAATCTGGACCCTCTCCCATTGCTCCCCTACAAGTTTCCTCTGATTTCACCACAGTAATTATAAGCAATGATCTCGCAACAATTATTTCAATCACTATTTTAGTGTTCCATCGCGTTACTTATTTGAACAGCTTGCTGTTACAACCATTAGCAGTAAGCAATGGTTGACAAAATGAATATGAACACTGCCGTCCTTTAACTAGAAAGCCGTTAACCCTCAAAAGGTCAATATTGACTTTTTAATAGGAAGCGATACAGTTCAAAATTCTCATCTTTCTGTCTAAGAAACGTTTGTAAATTATAATTAGTTCCACAGATATAAAAAAAATGTAGGCCGTTAAGTGACGGATTTAAAAGGATTTAAAGAGTTCTCTGAAGATATTTTAAAAACAACAATTTGGGCTTAACGGCCTTTTAGTTTTTTTTTTTTTTTATGTAATACGTTTACGGAACGAGCCGACGGCCCATCTGGTGTTAAGTGGTAACCTCGGCCCATAACAGCCGATGTGACTTGGGTCCTCCCATACTAGGTATGACAAGACGCAAGTCGCATCGTATGCGCCCGTAAATGTGAGACGTGAAGGTGGAATGTCTCATGTGCCTGTAATTTCACCGGCAACCACACCTTTCAAACCGGAACACAGTAACGCGAATGCGTTACTGCTTGGCGGCAGAAAAGGGCATGGTGGCAGTAATTCCCCGGACGAACTTGGCGAGAGTTCTACTGCTCTTAAAAGTTTTTTTAGTTAAAGGATAGACGAGCCAGCTGCGTTGCACCCTTTCCATTGCACCCCCTATTTTAACCGGCTAATTGCTTTACAAGCTTTGCCGGCAATGGTTTTGAAATTTTTAAATGATAACGCAACGTTTAACATTTTAATTCGTATTCTTCGCGGCGTGAAATTGAATCCAGTCAATAAAAATATTGACGCAAGATGTCTGATGTTGTAGCGATAATTGAATTTGCACGCCATTTATTTTAGTGTTTTTGTGTGCAATGTGATGACAACACTGTGTGGTGTTTGTTAAAACATTGAAAATGTTATTTGTTACGGTTGTAGGTAACTAATATGTATGTTAAAATGTATATTTGGCAGTTATACCGCTGTGTCCACCAATTCTGTTATAATTATTTATATAACATTTATACCTATCACATTATAAATTGATTATATTTCCTTTTCTGCGAAGAAAATTAGCTTTTTGAATTATAGTTACAATAAAATCAAATAATATGAACATGCGACATTCGGAATGGCCGCGAGAGTGTAAGTGCAGTGTTGCGTGCTACACTATCGCGATCGCGACCCGCGTCCAAATCGCGCCTGAGCACGACATAGAGACGTTACGTGTGTAGCCGGATAGTTAGCCGGAGCTATGGGTGTTCCGGGTAATCATCCGGCCAAAGAGCAGAGAACTGTTTAAGTTTTCTTGCTGTTCATCTCCATGAATGGTCGAAAATGGTTTGAACAGGCGTGATCTCGTTTGACACAAAACGACACAAAACATTTACGTGACAAATACCTATAGATGTTTGTTCTGCGTCTGGCGTTAAAATGTATTATATTTATGTATGTATTTGCAAAAAAAAAATATGTATTCTACAGTTGTCTGATTCCCATAGTACAAGATATGCTTAGTTTGGGGATAAATGGCGCTGTGAAATGTCCAAAAAAAATATGTTGTTGACTGAAACTTTGTATATTCATGACGGGCCTAAGAAATGCGATTTAGGTGTGTAGAAATAACATTTTGTATATTTAACGCTGAAGGAAAGAAAGGGAGTTTAATAAGATTTTTGATTTATTATGTAAGTACTACTGTTTCATAATTTAGCCGGAAAATCAATTGAGGATACCTATATATTTTCCGGCTAAAACAACACTAGCTACTACAAATCACTAGAATTACGAACTAGCCCTCATTAGCAGCGTTATTTCAGAGGTATTCACTGAAACGAGGACAAACGAAAACGGGCCCACTTTTAGGAAAAATGGCCTTTGGGCACAAAGTATGAAGGTTTTGGTAATTGGGCCAGGTTTACGATGGCCCGTGTAAGCTTTTACGATTTCCCCCCATGATTTGGGCTAAATGTATCTTTTAATAGTTTGCGTGATTTACCATTTTAGTATTTTAAAGAACTTAAAGTATTTTTACCATTTATTACCCTCACAGCTCAGTTGGTAGTAACCCTTCTGTGTGTAGGTCGGGGGTTCGATTTCCACTACTTCTCACTACTTTTTTGCTCTCCACACAAGGTATGCTAGCAGGGTCACTTACCCACTTAGCCACGAAGCTGTCAATATAAATAAATACATATATTATCTATATAAATGTTTTTGACTATGATTTTGAACTTAAAAATATTTATTTAAAACATTGAAACACCAACCGAAAACAATGCTCGCAAGTAAACTAACCTATAAAAGTAAACAATTCAATGCAAATTGCAACTGATAGCCGCCATAAACAGAACGCCTCCCACAACACACAATCTAAAACATACTCAAATATTAGACCGGACACACAGCCGGCCGCGGAAAAAAATAGATAACGATTCCGCCGCCGCTACCGGCCAAAGAGACCCGCGCCGCGCCGACGGGGCGGGGCGGTCCACGCGTTAAACAAACTCGAGTGACGCGCCAGACAGAGACGCCGCGACGGGAAACGCGCAGCGGGACAGAGACAGCAGCCCGGTGCACGCGGCTAATTTAAAACAGGAAAATAAATTGACGGTGAACTCAAAACAAACAGACATGGCTGACAAAAAAATGGACGGTATACGAAATCTTCATTAGCGAGCGAGCTAGAACAAGGGCGCCGGCGTTCCTAATTTACAACGAAAGCAATCGCTATCGTGATTCGACGTTAATTCGAAAACTAAAAAGAAACTCGTTTCGTATTCATAACGATGATTTTTCAGAAAAACAAAACAGGAGTGACAGAGCGAAACTGTAATGGAGGGGTTATTAGTGGACTGAGTGTTAAAATGAGTCGTCTTGCGGATTTATTAACGGCGTCGTAAATCCGAAGTAATCGAACGGAGTGTAGTAAGCGACTTCCATAACGATCGTTACAAAATAACGGTTGATATGAAATTAGAGAAACTAATCTCACGGTATCAACTAATAATTACGATAAACGTAATTAAAATCTCAATAAAACACCAGTGAAAGTAATCACTCAATAGCATAAAACAATGTAATAATTAAATATTGGCATCATACTCAAGTCGCTCTTGAGACATGAAATCATCCTTTAAGACACTTGAACTTTTTTGTACTGCCTTTTTGCTAAAGTGGCGCCAATGTTTTGACAGATGAGCGATGTGTGGCAACACTGAGCAGACTGAGCGGCGTATCAATATTATGAATATTGTAAAGTGGGTGGGGAGATAAGACAGCTTTGGCCAGCTAAGAGCATTTATGATATTCTATTAGCATGGAGATAAGTACAGATGGATGCTGTTTAGCATTTTAGTCCTAAATATGTTTAGTCAATAAACAAAATGAGCCATGAAAAGGGCCGGAAGGCGCATTTTCAATACAGAAGACAATAGATTGCCCGAACGATGTTTACTTTGACGAAACAAAGACCACACAAGTTATGAACTTGCGTAATATTGTAGCTGGTTGAATGCTGGACGCACTTTTTTGTAGTATTTTTTCTATTTGCGTCATTGGTGGCCTGTTTAATACAAGTCTAATTAGGTTTTTGTTAACGATATTCGGATTGTCACGGAAATATATATTTTTAGGAAAGCTTATTTATCTCTTTACTAGTTTCACCGGCGGCATCGCTTCCGTGGTTCTTTCCAGGTCCACCCCATAGGATTTGTTAATTTCCCGATTTAAAAAGTTAGCCTACAAACTTTCCAACCCGTAACACATTTAATAACACATCGAATTAGTTCAGTTACTGCACGATTTAAGGACAAGCTAATAACACACTTGCATTTATAACAACAAGTAATGTGTTCATTTCGTAAAAAAACCGAATAAGTATTAAAATGGCGCCATACTGAAATAACGAATTGATAAAAGGTATAACCCACATTCTCTAATAAGGTGAAGCATAGGTTAATGGCGAACATCTTGCTAGCAAATTGGTAACCCGATGCATGCGCGGAATTAATTTGAATATGGAACACAAGATACGAAAAAGGAATGAATTAATACCAAAATATGTGTACAACTCACAAATTTAGGTTTGAATTTAGACTTTCAAAAGCAAATTCTTATTCAAAGTAGGCTGACTTAAAAGATACTGGTTAGTTAGTTACTTAAAAAATAATAGGAATGAGTAAAACCTTCTTATATTATTTTGATGTTGATGAAGGAATTAAACCTTCACAGAAAAAAAGGACTAAACTGCTTAAAACAAAAAAGTGGTGAGATTTTTGTTCATTTGCCGTAATACACCTTCTCTTGGTTGACTGTGTAATTCTTTACATGTTTTACTGCGCCGTTTATTCTCGAGTTAATTATGAATTAAACATTAAAATTTGTAAATTTATGAGGCAGCTCTTCGCTACCTGTTAACCCATCGCCTTTTTTATCTTTATAATAATGGTTACGCAGTTAACTTTATAATAATGGTAAGGCAGTTAACTCTATAATATCTGACGTTTGATTTTTTGTTTGGTAACTTAAATTAAATTAAATATTATTTAAAAAAAAAATGGCCCACCTTGTGTTGTGCTAACCTCTGCCCATATCAAGTAATGCGACTTAGGTTCTCCCATACTTAGGTACAAGAGACCCAAGTCGCATCGTATGTGCACCAAACTCTAGGACTTAAGGTAGAATGTCTCATGTGTTTGTAATTTCACCGGCAACCATACCTACCTTTCAAACATGAACATAGTAACGCGAAGGCAGAAATGGGTATCCCTGAGGCATAAATATATCTCGTTTGTATAAAACTCTTACTAACTCCTGTTAACGATTGAGCTAATCAACCAATAACTATGTAAATAACTGCCGTATATTTTGCTAAAATCGATTCCCGGACATTACTATTCTGAATAATCGAGTTAAAACGTCGCGTCACTATAAAAACGTTATGATCACGTTTTTCCCAGTTCTATTCGAAAATTGGCAACAAGTTTGAGCTCTCAGATCAATTAGTGTGTAATGAGGGTCGTACACCTGCCGTAATGAGATATAATATTACCCCTTACCGTTCTTGCGAAGGTGGGCCCGTGCAACTCATAAGCGATTCACTTAACAGTTTCTAGCAGCAGTAGAACTTATGCCAAGTTCGTCCGGGGAAGTACTGTCACTACCTGTTTTCGCCGCCAAGCAGTAATTCATTCGCGTTACTGTGTTCCGGTTGAAAGGTGTGGTCGCCGGTGCTCAAGACGCGACATGGGTTTTGTACCTAATTAGGGAAGGAGAGCGTGATGGTCTAGTTGGTACAATCCGGAGGTCGCTGGTTCAAATACCAACGTGAACCTACGAGTTTTTCACTTGAAAGATTTATGTGCGCAATACTACGTTCTCAAAACGGTGAGGGAAAACATCGTGAGGAAACCGACATGTCCCAGAACTAAAAATTCGAAGACATGTATCAGGTGCACGGAAGGAGCCAGCGACCTCCGGATTAAACTCGGGGTCAATACCACTAGGCCACCACACTCTTTTGCAAAGTCGCGGAAGGGTTCATTAGTAGCAAATAAATCGCTTCCACCTATGACTTGGGGTACTCCGTAAAGATATGTTACTATCGAGTAAGTACACACGGTATTGTTAACGTACGGAGTTCAAGTAAATTAGTTCTATTAGTGCGAGAGCAGAGAGTGAGGTAGAGTTACTCGAGTGTACCAAATATAAAGTTAAATTGCTGGAGATACGCATTAGTAATACGATTTCGTAACAAACTCTTAATAATCCTACCTGGGTTATTGCTGAGTTAAGAGTATCACATTCACAAAATAATTAGTAAAATGCAATGGAATTCTCACTTATTTCGATATCCTACCCGTCGTCGCTTAAGTCGGGCATATTTAAAAATACCTATTGGTGGACATTAAACAAAACGCTATCTAGCCTCAAACTAAGCATAGATTATCACTTATTCTTCACCTAACCTAGCTCTTAAGTAGTAGTTACTAACACATATGGACCTAAATTAGTCTGATTTCATAAATGAATTATTATTTTAGCTTGTACCATAGGAACTGTAACTAGACAATTGACAGAGCATATTTTTTTTTTAAATACATACATATTAACACCCCAACAGAACAAATATCTATGTTCGACACACAAATGTTTGTCATGGGAATCGAACCCACGACCAAAGAAAGAAGGCAGAGTTACTACCGAGCTGTGAGGCCAGCCGTAGCAGCTACAGGACAAAATCAAACTTTTCCTATTAACGTCCTGTTTGACCCACTGGGATTTATAAAAACGGGTTTATTACTAAATAACCCATTCGAATTTTGCGTCCTATTTTGACCCACTTGTACCCCCGATGTCGCAGCACAAGCCGCGCAACTGCCAATATTAATAACGACCAGTAATCGTTACGGACGACAAGTAAATTATCGAACATAATTACGGTGAAGTGTATAATTGGATAAAGAGGCTACATTTTCTACATACATTTTTATTTATAAGCCATGAATCGATACTTTATAACTTTACATTTTTACAAGAATTTCGTAGCCTTTCGAGTGTTCGCTACCGACTTATAAAATTGTGGTTTTTATGTGTGAATCTAATGTGTAATGCCTTATTAATTCTAATTTAATACAGCCTTACGCTCGGGGTCGCTTAGCCTTAATTGATGTTTTATATAAATTCTCATTACATGTGAAATTGGATGAAAGTTAATATGTATAGTTTATTACTTATAGATTAATAGATATAACTTAATTTTAATTTAATTATGGGTGTAATACAATTTAATTAGAGCAATATCTAGAAAATGTACTTTATAATGATTATAATAAATAATTTGCTAATTATCCTAAATTGAATATCCGAAAATTTGTTATGAATTTCAATCTCAAAATTAATTTTGTATATCGCAAACGACTCTACAAGATTTTATTTTTCAAAAAATGTATTGTTATTTACAATACAATGTATTAAATGGCATAACCCAGCAACTAAGTGTTGATCATTAAGCGAATAATTGTATTATGCAAGAGTTAAATAACACCAACTCGTTGAAGGTGGACGTCTGAACCTATAATTAGACGTCGTTAAATTTATGTTAAGTGTTATCTACTTGTAATTGAATCAATTTATTAGATATATGTTCTATAATCTATACAAATAAATAAAATTGGAGTGTCTGTTTGTAATATTAAAATAACCGCTTTTTACTAAGTGCATATGGCATATACACGGTACATATTTGGTATATGTACCGTGTATACATCCATTATGTATGTGACAACATTTTTTTACAATTTTTTTGTCTGTCTGTTTGTTCCGGCTAATCTCTGAAATGGCTGGACCGATTTTGACGGGACTTTCACTGGCAGATAGCTGATTTAACAAGTAATTTAGGCTAATTTTCCGAGGGGTAAAATAGGGGTGCGTGATAAAACCGAATTCCACGCGGACGAAGTCGCGGGCAACAGCTAGTATAAAATAAAACATAGTTACTTAATTTGTTTACAAGTTTTATTACCTACATAAGTTTCCTGTACGAATGACATTTAATATTAGTAGAACTTGTGGCAAGTTCGCCCGGAGAAGTACTGCCACCACACCTGGTAATCTGCCGCCAAGCAGTGATGCACTCGTGTTGCTGTGTTCCGGTGGAAGGGAGTGGGTGCCGGTGAAATTGCAGCCGCATGAGACGTAATATCCCCGTCTCGGGGTGATGGACGCAACGCAATGCGACTGGACTTATCTCGTACTTTGGTGGAGAGGACTTGAGTCGTATTGCTGTTGTCTATGGGCAGCGGTTACCACTTAACCTCAGGTGGGGCGTCAACTCGTTCCATCAACTAAATATGATAAACAAAAATATAAAAAGGTAGGTTTGGTTAATGTTTTTTATAATTCTCTTTCCGGAGCTAAATAATTCCTGTATCCAAGAAGCTATACGGTACTAACTATTAGTTTATCTTAGGTAGAATACCACAGAACAACTTAATAGTCAGTACATGCATAACATGTCTGACCTTGAGCCGGTTATCCACGCTCTTTTTCCCTTGTTTTTAAAGTAGCTACGGTGTAAGTCATTCAAGGGAAATTATATTATCGCTCTACTGTATTAATAATTACTTTTTTTATATATTTTTATAGTATTATCTTACGTTTAATTAAGTCTAACCATTTGTTTTGTATTTTTTTCAGGATTTTTTTTTTCAGGTCTGAATAATTTTGTTCATATAGAGTCTCGAACCAATATTAACGAGATGCAACGAGTCCCGAAATAGCTATCGATTTCCTAGATATAAGTGGTTTTTTTTTGTAATAATTACAAAAGTTGAAGGTCAGGCGGGGCAATGCCAAAGAGAACGATTGTGTAGTCAAACAATGAGATTACAAAGTAACATAATATCTGCCTATAATTTATAATATGTTGTTTATACAAATGCTGTGTATCAGGGGTAGCAGACTTAGTAATTAAGTTATTAACATGACCCTACTTAGTTTATTTATCATATGGTTTTTACCTAACCTATAAAATAAATTATGAATGGCATCGTATCCCGATGCGCAAGTCGCAATATTTACAAAGTTATCTATACATATATAATTTTATTAATAAGATACACTTATTTTCATAACACAATAAGCCTGTTACTCGGCGTGTTAAAATTACTCATAAGTTATTATGACAGGTTAGAAATAAATAACTCCAAATAGGTATATCTAGAACCGACTTGTTAACAATATGAAGGAATACAATATTATTAAGTATTTTGTTAATGAATGTCTAGTTAAGGAACTAAATCAGTGCTGCTGTCACAAAATATAATTAAGAAAGATGCAGAGAATCTAGGTTACTTTAAACTGGGTAAATGAGATAATTATGACAAGCCTAACAGCTCAGTTGGTAGTAATTCTGCCTTCTGTACTGTAGGTCGTGGGTTCGAATCTCACCCAGGACAAACATTGTGCGACGAACGTAGATGTTTGTTCTGTGTCACGTTGTTAATATGTAATTTTATACATATAAGTATGTATTTAAAAAAGTTTATGAGTATTATATCAGTTGTCTGGTTCCCATGATACAAGCCATGATTAGCTTACTTTGTGGTACCCTGTATTAAGCATGTCCTTATTTAAAACCGTAAAGTGATCACAAAAAGCCTATCATATGTGAAGCAGTTATTTTCTCGGAACACATCGGAACAGTTTCTTGAAAAGTCACATTTACCATAAAAAACTACTATTACTATCCAGTTACGTACAGTCCATTGTATACTACATGGAGTCATTCGAAAGTAGACTTTATATCGTCGTGTTAAGGCTACGGTATGTGGTAATATGTGTAGTGATAAGTAGGTACATGTAGATCGACGCCCAGGGCTGGCTCATTAAAGTCAACTAACGATGTAATTGGCGACGTAGGCAAGCGCTCGTAGCTGAGCGATGAGAGGCGGCGGTACGAAAAACTTTTATAAAACTTGCTTTTGTACCAAAAGTACGGGTTAAACGCTGTCAAGGCCATCTGCAGCCAACAGCAAATTGTACAGTAATAAAAAAGCTTTTGTACGGCTTTAAGTTTTTTTTTTTAAGGACTAAAATGAAGCACGCTGATGTTTACAATTTTCTTTTTACGTTTAAGGAAGTGCGTGCTGTTGAAGGTATAAATATATGGCAGAACGCAGCTGGTCTGATATTGGTGTAAGAAGGGTGGCTATAGGAACTCCTCAACTCAAAAACAGTTTTTTTTCTTTCTTTCTTTCTTTTCTTTCTTTCATATGTAGTATAGATTAATTATGTTGTTTCAATACTGATCTTGAAATCATGGTTATTCTCTAATTAAAACAGGTAAACACATATAAATACCTACATAATTGTTTTAGGACATTGTGGGTATTCTTCATACTTCAAACTGTGATATACGAGTATTTACGCATCGACGACATCTTTTATATTTCACACTATGTAATTAGGAGTAGGTACTACTGTACCTACCAATAGTAGTAGTTAATATAATGATGGATCACCTTTTGGACACTAGCTATGGACTTACTTATTACTAGTTATGGATTTTTATGGATTTTATTGAATTGATACCTTCGGTGGAACTTAATAATGATAATTGTATGTACTAAGTCCGTTTGTTAGTGGCAACAAGCATAATGCGTCCGGTGAAACGCCGTCACTTGTTGCTCTGCACTCTTACGACGTCTTTTGTGTGGCACGTATTCTTGGGAATTGGGTCGAAGGGCCTAAAGTCTAGTTTGTGTTATAAAATGTCAGAAAATATAGATTATCAAGATATTGCTAATAATCATAAATAATAATAACTATTGGTGGGCATATCACACAGCGCCATCTAGCCCCAAGTCAGCTAAGCATAGCTTGTATCATGGGTTAAGTCTTACTATTAATGGTTTAGGTCCAAATCTAGTGTAAAGCCTTGAATACTTGTTGTGTTTTTTTATTTATCATGGAGTATATATTTCAAGTTTAATTAGGTTATTTTGCTCTTGTGCGCGTTGAATACCGATAGAATAAAAGTGTATACATCATGTAAACATCAAACATAATAATTTTTTTGTGTGTTCCTTTGAGACGAAATGCTAAAACATGATAAAATTATAATGTCTGGATATCTTAATTTTTGGCCGTATTGTTGAACAAAAATTTTAATACTTAGATCTTAGTCCAGGTTTTAATAAAATCAAAACCAATTTTTTATTTCTTGATTCGTTTGGTCGTTTGAAAGATATAAAAACTCATTGCTAAACTAACCTCTTCAAAACTAACCAGATATTTCAAAAGATGCCTGATTCTAGCCTTTCACTGCAACAATAACAAGACAAATTACTGGAGTGATGTTAAACGATTCGCTGTCATTGTGAAACAATGTATGTCTAGCTCCGGGGTTGCCAGGTTAGTAAAATATTATCAATGAATTAGCTATAGTTGCGTAATCTCACAAATTGCTAGATAAAATTACCTATTTACTATGGTTGCCTAAAATTCTGCCTTCGAAAAGAGGAACCTTTTATTATACTGGTGATCACCTAAATATGTATATTACAGTACCTATATATATTTTTGTCTTAAGTTCTTTGTTAAATGGTTTCTTTTCTTTTTGGCGTGTCAACTAATGTTTTTATTTCTTTGTTTCTTTCTTAAATATTCGAAATTCGACGATAATGATTATTGAAAATTTGAAGTAAAATATTCACAAATAGAAGAGAACATTATAATTCATATATATTTAAGAAATAATAAATACTAAAATGATGATTTGTACTTCTTACTCTGGAATTTCAAGTACTACTTTAAAAAGTTAAGAATGTTTGTTTTGTATTCTTCGATGTAAATTTTAAAACCGCGAATTGTAATATATAATGTAAGGGCGTTAGATAAAGTTATTTAGATACAATTCAATGTAAAATTATTTATTTAATTAAAACTTGGGGATTCTTGAAATACTGATAAATTTTACTTCTGATCCAAACCAGTTTTCGTAATTGTACCGTAGCGGCATTATATTATTTTATATTTAACTAATATCTATGAAATTCACGAACAAAACAATTACCAACAAAAGGAAACTAGCCATATAAATTGAACATTGAAAGCTAAAACCGAAACATTCTGGTTCTTAATAAATCATACTAACCGTAAATTATAATACTAAAAAACTAGTATCGTCTTGTTAATTTACATGTTTATTATAATCCTACTAATATTATAAACGTAAAAGTTTGTATGGATGTTTGTTACTCTTTCACGCTCAAACGGCTGAATGGATTTAGATGAAATTTAGTACCAAGATAACTTATATCCTGGATTAACACACAGGCTACTTTGATCCCGGAAAAGTGCGGTATTCCCGTGGGATTACTTATTCACCGTGGGTAACCGCGGGGCGCAGCTAGTGTGAAATATATCCATAAGCAACATTTTTTCGTTGAAGTTAGTATAGTCGATTGAGTTACTCAAGGTTTATTACGATGTAGAAGTAATTATGAGATAAATTATGTTATTATTAATTTATGCCAAGTTCGTCCGGGGACGTACTGCCACCGTAACCATTACTGCCGCCAAGTAGGAGTGCATTCGCGTTGTCTGCCATTCGAAAGGTGTGGTTGCCGGGTAAATTACAGGCTCACGAGACATACCTTCAAGTCTTCAAGTTAAGGACGCAGTACAATAAATTTGACTCTCATACCTAAATAGGGCAGAACTCACTGAATAAGTTATTGAGGACCCAAGAACTATTGGTTTTGATAATATAAGTAGAGGCTACCACTTAACGCTTAAATAAGGTGGGTCATCTAAGTACCTATCTCTATCCGTAAGTTATTCACATAAAAAAAAACAAATCAAGTTAAGCAAGTTACTTTGACTGCAAAAACTTTTAGTTTACAGGTCATGGGGTCATTCTACTTTATAAATCATTCTCAATTACCGGGTCATAGACCACATATCAAATTTAACAGGCTTCTAGACCTGTGTTTAATTAGAAACTTGGCGAATCAATAAACAGCTTAAGTTGTTAAAGCGTGTAAACTGGCTTAGAACTTGATAGGTAGGTATGTAGCTAAGTTGCTGATTGTGGAGATTCAACATTTGGAGATTATATCTTTTTTTTAATGTGATATACTAGTGGTGATAGAACGAGCTGACGGCCCACCTGATGTTAAGTGGTAACCGCCGCCCATAGACAACAGCAATGCCACTCAAGTCCTCTCCACCAAAGTACGAAATGACTCAAGTCGCATTGCGTTCCGTCCATCACCCCGAGACGGGAGTGTTTCTGTATTAGTTTTCAAAGATCATAGAGGGGATTTTATCGAGATTCACCTCCTAAAGGGGCTGAAAACGGGGTGAAAATAGGAACAATCGTTACCTACTCGGTTCAGGCTTCACAAACTTCGTCCACTACATATTTTATCAAAACACTGATTCGACTGATCGCCTGGCCTCATAGCTCAGTTCTCAGTTGGCACTAACGCTGCCTTCTGCAATCTAGGTCGTGGGTTCGATTCCCACCCAGGACAAACATTTGTGTGACGAACACAGATGTTTGTATCTGGGTGTTAATATGTATTATATGTATGTATTTACATAAAAGTATATAAGTATTGTATCAGTTGTCTGGTTCCCATGATACAAGTTATGCTTAGCTTACTTTGAGGCTAGATGGCGTTATGTGAAATGTCCACCATTATTATTATTTAAAATATATACCGATTTTCACAAACCTGGACAACATAATAAATAATTTAAATTATATAATTCACTAAGGAAATAAGTCTCGTCCTTTAATTAAAACAGTAATTTTGGTCACTACTCGTCTAGTTTATACACTTTATTAGGTAGCTGGGGTAGTTAAAAAAGTCGTATCGTAAATAGTGGTCTTAGCTCAGAGTGACGATAAACGATATGGCACGGAAGAATAGAATAGAATATATTATCTTTATTGTACACCATAAGTATAAAAAAAATGTAAAAATACTGCTGTGAACACATAAATGGTACAATGGGCGGTCTTATCAATAAAAGCGATCTCTTCCAGGCAACCTTTAGATGGACATGATATATGCGGACTACGAAGCAACTAGGAAGTCCAGTTTGGAGAAAGGGCGAATTAAAGGCGTACATGCGTTGAACCTTTACCCCCGAAGGGGTAGGCGCAGCTTCAGTGAGTCGCCTTCCACCTAATGGGTTATACAATCGTGGGCATATAAACGACTAGGGGTGAAACACGTCGCCACCACTGTTTTCTCACGAATAACTAGGCTATCACTTTCTTCCTCTAGTTAATTCCTCATCGTATTATTTATTTGAATCTAAAATTCCATACTATAGAAATACTTAATAAGGTAACCTTTTAATAAAGGCTATTTAACATTTTTTAAAGGACGTAAATTAGTCGGTATGATGTACATTATTATAATCTTTAGCATTGAATGGTTCAATTGTTCAAGTTGGTTCTATTGAAGGTGAAACTAAAATTATGAAAAATAATGCTATTAATGTCAAATTGTAAGAAAAGTATTGTATAAAATTTTTGACGACCTATATTATAATAATAATAATAATAAAAATTAAATCATTTATTTCAGACCCACAATTGATCCATAGAATATTTACCATTTAGTTTTGTCTTTAATCTCTTTCTGACAAATATTTCTTCTCGACAATTATTTTGCTTACGGTTCATACATACCCCGGCTTCACATTGCACGCCTCGGGGGACCTCGGGTAAGCTGACGACGCCGGCGGCCTTTGAAATGCGAATTGGTATAATAAGTATGCTAATTTGTAAATTAAAGCGCCTATTAATTTTTGACGGTACATAACTAGCGGTCACTCGTAGCTTTGCGTGAAATATTGAAAATTAACAATCATTTTTTGTTTCATCATATTTATAATATACTTAATATAATATAATAATATGTGTATAATATATTCGCTTTCACTGTTGATCCCAAATCATCGCTACATGGGCTACAATAGTAGGGGGTGAAATAGGGGATGTAAGTGTGCATAGGGGAATCAATAATTTCTCAAGGGATATAAAACTCATCATAATTATTATAAGTTCCGCTTTCCTCATGTTATGACATCCTGTTCACTCTAACAAACATTATAGGTATTATTAAATTCCAGTAATACATCATAATATCATTATCTTTAAAAAAAACTTAATTATGGAAACACGTTAATAACAAACCCATATCGTTTACACATATTTACGATCAATTTGCTAAAAATATTCAAATGTGATTACTATTTTAAGTTATGAGTAAATAAAATATAGATAAAATAATTAACACATATTAACACGTATTAGTATTATTAATTAACACGTATTAGTATGGTAAAAAAATGAAGGAAAAAATGTATGCGACTAACGGCGTTAAAAGCGTTTAACGGCTTTTTTAAGCTGCGTAGGGATCGATATATTCTTCCAATAATCAGTTTTTTAAATCTCTCACTTAATTCATTTACTACGCCGTCCGTACGCAATACCAGTTCTCAAAACCGTGAAGGAAAACATCGGGAGGAAACCGACATGTCCTAGAACTTTTTTTTATTGTATATGAAAATAAAATCCATATTAGATGTAGGAAGTATTAGTATTTATGATTAGAATATTTTAATTAAGATCTGTGGGTTTTGTGAAACTAAATAAATAAATAAACTAGAAAAATCAAAGATATGTGTCAAGTGCACGAAAGGAGTCTCTTTGAGGCGCACTTAAAATCCTTTCACCACACTGGTCCGAGAGAACCAGTGACTCGAATAGCCGTCGGAACTGAACGCTGGTGCAATCGAGAGTGGGTGCCGTCTGCCGTCAGCTAATCGCAGTTTAATAGCGCGGCGTGTTCAAAGGGCACCGCGCCCCCCGTGTCGGGAATGTGTCGATGAATGGGTGTACACTAATTATTTAGAACAGGGATTCCCGTATGGAGAATGGGTTAGATTACGTTAGTCACCATCAGGTATGATAAAATATTTTTTATATAGGTGTGTTTTAGTGTGAATCACAATTCGGTTAATATGCTCCTAATGGCAAGTTAGGGATAGAATTTTTAAATAAATATTATTTTATACTAGCTGTTGCCCGTGACTTCGTCCACGTGGAATTCGATTTTATCAGCACCCCTATTTTTGCCCTCGGATAAGTAGCCTAAGTTACTCCTTGTTACATCAGCTATCTGCCAGTGAAAGTCTCGTCAAAATCGGTCCATTTCAGAGAATAGCCGCAACAAACAGACAGACAGCTAGACAAAAATTAAAAAAATTGATGTTTTGGTATATGTACCGTGTATACCTACACCCATATGAACTTAGTAAAAAGCGGTTATTTCAATATTACAAACACTCCACTCCAAGACACTCCAATTTTATTTATTTGTATAGATTACGATACATTATAATGTACGCAAGTAATATTAGTTATTATAATTGTTTAATATAGAAGTTATTACTATTAAAATCGAATCGTAGAATATTAGATACATTTTCCTTGCTTAATGGGATTCCCGACTAAGAAAAAAGATTAAGAAAAAAGTCCAATACTTGCCGTAGTTAGTCGTATGCTCTTGTTACTGCTTGTTTATTTGTTTTACCGAGACTCATTTTCTGAGCTAAAAAAAGTTGTCAAAGTTTTTATTGTTGGGCACCCGGATCAACAGCTACCTACGGTGAATGGTCACGTACAATAAGCTTACAATAGTCTGTGGTGTCGGATGAGACTGCCACAGATATAGAACGCGCGTGAGCCTGCCACAGACAATATAGAACGCGCCTGTGACTGCCACAGATAATATAGAACGCGCCTCGGGCGTGTTATTTCGTGTCGGAATGTCATATACACTGCTAAGGTGGAGTCGATTTTTTGTTTTTAATTCTAAGTGGCAGTCAATCAAGGTATAAGATTTTTCTATCTAGACGATGCAACAAAGACGTTAAAATGAAATATACGAACATAATTAGCAAGAAAAAATATACTGTGTTTCTTGCAAGATATTGGATTCATAGATTTCAGAAAAAACCTGTGCGTTATTTTCAAATTTAATGTCCAGCTACAGGAACCCTCTCAACAAGTGACAGTAGAATGGGCTATATTTACTGTGTTGAATTCGGTTTTTCGAGCTATAGTTTATTTCACCGAGAATGTTGTAGGTGTAAATTTTCTTTGCCGGTTTTGAATCAGCCACAACTAATATGAGAGTGACTGCCACGATCTACACACGTTATACCACGTAATAGTAATAAAGGAAAGCAGACTATTCACAATAGTCTGCTTTCCTTTATTACTATTTTCGAATCGGAGAAAGTAACCACAAATAAGAACCAGGACTAACCGTTGAAAACCCAAATTATAAGAATCACTTTCAGCAAATTAGTTCTACTCCCAAATTGAAATTGAATTCTATTCGATTTTCAAAAATGTTCCACATTTAAATAGTCTGACACCCGCTGTTCTCGTCATAACCGGTCAGTAGTACGAATACGTGACCGCGCGGCTGCTTTGATATTCAACCTTTTTTTACCATTTATACTTTTTTATTTCATATATTGGTTACAATTCCGGCGGCTACCGGGCGCAAAGGGTTATAATTCAGTTTTATTTATGCAAAATAAAAGTGATACTGGAAGATTTATCGAAGGCTGGGGGTGGTCGGTAAAAATGAAGTGGTCAGCCTGTAACACTTTTGAACATAATTTAATTTCACTAATTTGAACGTATGATGTAAGGTTGTAAACAGTAATTATGGTGTTTTAAGATAAATCCCGATGTTTTTTTTTCATTTTTTGAGGTTCGCTTTGTTAATTTAACTAAATTTGAAATTTAAGATACAGTATGTAAATAAATATGCTTTCCATACATTATTGTTATACCTACTCGATTAGCATTTTTTTTTTTTTTTTTGGGAAACTAAATCGAATAAAATCGTCATTTTTGTTAACCCAATCTCAATCAATCTTCGTCTTTGAAACCAACAATAGTTGTAACCTACTAAAACCAACACGAAGCTTCATGAAACCACTAAACTAAACCAATACATTATATTCATTAGAAAATAGAAAAACCCAGAATTTCATTTAAAAAAAACCTAGAATTTCCAAGCCTTGCCGTAAACTGTTAATAGCACGGAAACGGTCCTTATATAGCTCAATTAGTTTCATTTTATTTTGGATAATGTTGTAAAGTTAATAAAAGATAATATTTATATACAGACATATTTACCAAAGTTTTCCTATTATTGATCGTACATTGCCCGATAAGAAAATATATAGAAAAACAAAAAAAAAATTGCTTTTGACATTTTAATTCCCTGGTGCGATGTCAGAATGCAAAAATATACATAGGCAGGTATGTATTTCATTTATGAATAATTCTTGTAAACAATTTTATCCAGAACATTCTAAAAAAGTTCTACGTCTTCTATAACATAAAAAATAGATTTATCGTAAACCCAGATAATTATTATATTTTTCATCTGTAAAAGAGGTTTTTAATGAATAATCAAAACTCATTACTAATTCCAGCATCAGTCTAAAATCTAACTTTAACGGTAACAAGTCAGTTGATCCTTCGACGTTTTGTCTTCCAGATAATTTGGACCATGAATGGGATACCATTCTGTTTTTATCCGCCACCGAAACGAATTAGTTACGTGTGTGGGAATCAGTCTCGATCATCAAGGATAGGTGTTCCTTATGCCGTTAATTATGAAGGGTTGTTTAACTTTAACGTGTTGTGAAATGTTTGACGTGGTTAAAACGAGATTTTTACTTTATTGTGATTCAAATTCAGACAGGCTTTATAGCTCAGTTGGTAGTAACTCTGCCTTCTGCGCTGTATCGTGGGTTCGATTACCACCGACGACAATCATTTGTGTGACGCATATAGACGTTTGTTCTGTGTCTGGGTGTTAATATGTATAATATGAATTTATTTACAAAAAAGTATATATGTGTTCTATTAGTTGTCTGTTCGCATAGTACAAGCTGTGCTTAGTTTGGGGCTAGATGGCGCTGTGTGAATTGTCCACCATTTTAATTCCATGCCTGTGCAATATACCATACCTATCCTTCCCTGAAAATTGATTCAGCTCAAAAATAAAGCATTTTTTTATAATTTCTATAATCAAAAAGGCTGGTATGGGTATGGTGACTAAACATGTAAGTTAAACCTACGAAAAAGAGTATTTATTTCACTCAATCACCACAAACAACATAAATACTAAAATATAGAATAGCGTTTGACAAAACTAAAACAAAAAACGAGTGTGTTGAGTGGACAAAAATGGTACCCGTCTCAGCCTAGTGCAACCTACTGCACGCACTGAAAAAGAGTGCAGCACTGGTTTCAGGCAGGCCCACAGATGAGGTTACGGACACAGTTCATAACCATACAGTAATTTAAAAATAATATATAATACATAAATATCAAATGTAACTTAGAAGATACATTTTGTTGAAACGGGCAAAAGTTACTTATTCTTATAGTTGCTCATAGAAACATACAAATTGACTGGAAGAAGCACAGGATATTCAAACGCCATGCTCAATTTAATCAAAAAGAAAAGCTATACATTTATATGAAAGCTTTGCTAACATCCACTGTACCAAACCACCAACCAAATAATTAGTTTATTAATCAACCACATTACAAGATGGAGGCTGCGCGAGCGGGACAGCCTCTCGGAGCGGGAGGGGAGAGCGCGGTGGTCTCAAAGCGAGCGGCGCGCGGCGGACGCCAAAGGCGGCGGCGCGCGTTAATTGGAGAGAGCGGCACCATCAAAGGGAAGTACAACGTTTATATTAGGCAGGTACACTCCGCGATTGATTAATTCCGAGCGAGATCGCGCGCAGCAATTAGTATGTCTTTGTTGGTCACTTCGTGTGTTCGATTCTTATTGGAGTGGTTTTTTGTAATGTATTGTGCGTATTCCAAATGGTGGAAACTCTTCGCCATCTAAGTGGTTAGTTTTCTTTTGTTGGTAGTTTTGACAAGTCGTTTGTTTTGCGGATTGGATGCAGAAAAATGGTCATTATTTCACATCACTCTAACTTTGCTTCCAAGCCGAAACGATTGTAGTAATTTACCCAGCTGGAATTTTGGAAGTTGTGGATGCCGGTGATATTACGACTACGATACACAACAAGAGCCAAGTCGCATCGTATGCACCCGTAACTCTAAGACTCGAAGGTGGAATGTTTCATGTGCCTGTAACCACACCTTTTAAACCGGAACACAATACTTGCTTCGACTGCTGATTTGCACAGTAAAGACACATATACTTTGGCCTTTTAACTCCCAAAATAGAACCTTGTAACTCGGATTACACCCAAAGACCACATCAGAGACGCGTGTAACTTTGTTCTTAACAACAAAGAAATACCGTCGCGGGGAACACTCGTTTGGTAATGCCCGTGAAGTGTTGACACTAAGGCCGATTCGATTTGCCCTCTCTCATCTCACCAACCAACTTAACCTTACATTTCCGAAAACCTTATTGTGATTCACTAAAGGTCTTAAATCGGGTAATTAAATGTTGATATAAACTTGCGATAGCTTCCTTTCGGAACTTTTGATAACTGAGATTTGTGAAGGAATGATAGGATTACAGTGTCAATTGCGTGTAAATCAGATGGAAACAGGTCGTTCAACTGATATGATATTTTAGTATTGATGCTTTTAATATATTAGGTATGTTTAATTTCTATATGCTGTCTGGTTAGTACCAAGTGTGAACGTGATGTTTCTTGGCTGAAGTTATTTTTCTCAAATGGTTATATTACCAAAATTATGCATTTCCCACAAAGTCCATCTAGGAAATGCTGATAGTCTGTGAGTGAAGTGTGCTCTACAATAGATCACGAGCAATAATATAAATATGCACATGATTAATTTAGTGTATTTATTTATTGTAATTAATTTAGTAATCAAGTGCCTTTAAGGTGACGGGAAATTTTACTGAAATTATCAACTACTTTTTGGTCATACTAAAACCTTTGGTGACTACTGACTATGTTCAAATACCTCGGACGCTTTCTTACTGGAGACCTCTAATACAATAAACACCCAGAGGTGCTGCAGGTGAAATTAAAAAAAAAAAGGGAGTAAAAGCGATGAAAGTCCTCCAAAGCTTTAAAAGTGTTTCAGTAGAAGTTTTGGTTGAAAGGAGTATCGACTTAAAGAACATAAATAGTAGGATTTTTAAATTTGTAAGTGAACTACGTACTATTAACATTAAAGTTTTCAGACTGCATGGAATTCTCTAGAATACTGTTATAATCGAGATCACGAAATAAAGTTGTTTTCTGAAACGTAACTCCCCGTAAAAACACCAGTTTAAAATGCTAACTAATAAAAAAATATGGCCATTGCACACAGCGCTATCTACTAAGTACCTTTCAGCATTTTTACACTCCTTTTAGCCCCAAACTAGTAAGAAACACCAGTCTCAAATGCTAACTAATAAAAAATTATGGACATTTCACAGCGCCATCTAGCCCCAACTTGTAAGAAACACCAGTCTCAAATGCTAACTAATAAAAAAATATGGACATTTCACAGCACCATCTAGCCCCAACTAGTAAGAAACACCAGTCTCAAATGCTAACTAATAAAAAATTATGGACATTTCACAGCGCCATCTAGCCCCAACTAGTAAGAAACACCAGTCTCAAATGCTAACTAATAAAAAATTATGGACATTTCACAGCACCATCTAGCCCCAACTAGTAAGAAACACCAGTCTCAAATGCTAACTAATAAAAAATTATGGACATTTCACAGCGCCATCTAGCCCCAACTAGTAAGAAACACCAGTCTCAAATGCTAACTAATAAAAAATTATGGACATTTCACAGCGCCATCTAGCCCCAACTAGTAAGAAACACCAGTCTCAAATGCTAACTAATAAAAGAAAACTTTTTTTAATTGTCATTTCACACAGCGCCATCTAGCCCCAAACTAAGCATAATAATGTTATTAAACATCACTCAGCCAATCTGATCTGAGCGAAGCTTCAACAAAATACACCGTAAGATTTCTTCATTAACCTGTGTTGAAAGATTAAGCCATTCCATCTCGCCTGAGGATCGATCCTATAGATAGATAGGTTATATTCCTGTTGTTCGTGTTTTGACGGCGGAGGCGGCGGTACCCGCTCATTACGAATTAGCCCCGCTTTTCGTGTGAAATAGAACACATTTCTGGACGCATTATCTTTGTAATCTATACGAGCAGCCGGTGGGTGTCCGATGACATTACATTAATAATAATAATATTGGTGGACAATTCACACAGCGCCATCTAGCCACAAACTAAGCATAACTTGTACTATGGGTAACAGATGACTGAGAGAATAATATGTACATTTTTTTTTGTAAATACATACGTTTAATACATATATTAACACCCAGATACAGAACAAACATCTATATTCATCGCACAAATGTTTGTCCTGACTGGGAATCGAACCCACGACCTGCAGCGCAGAAGAAAGAGTACTACAGATTGAGTGAAGCCTGTCAAATTGAAATTTATTGGCGTAGGTACATTTTATATATTAAAAGGCTTTTTTTTATGGGATAAAGTTACGGAACTAACAGATTACCTGCCTACAACAAGCAATACGAATCGTGTTCGCCCTTACTTAGGTAAGGGATGACCCAAGTCACATCGTATGCACCGTATGGAAATTAAAGTGCGCCTCTAAGAGGCTCCTGTCGTGCACTAATAGGTAATACGCATCGAGGAAGATAACGGCTCTAGGACAGCAACAAATAATAATAATTATTATTATTTTATAATTATACTTGACCTAAAATATTCTTCAAAGTGTCACGGTTTCTTTCGGTTATCCACCGAATTATTGTAGGTGGTGGGGATTTGGACTGACGTAGCAATTCTTCATTTTTTTTCATAGACGATATTACATCACAAGATTTGCCGGTACAAAAGTATATTTGCGAATCGTTGAACTTTTATTTCTATGTGAATTTTACGATCCGGTGACTCAGTCGCCCGAGCCAATTAGATCGTTAATACGTGACTAAAGTGTAGATAGAGAAATTTTATTTCAGTACTAAATCAAACGGTTAAAACTTCGAACAGTAGCCGACTAATGAACGAATGGTCGATTTGAACGAATGAAAATGAACCAATCAATTAGCATTTCACCACGCACTCGTCTAAAATTGGATGTAGTTTTAATTTTTATGCAATAATATCGATTTATACTGTTATATCGGTTATAATGGTACTGTGATAGTTTAACGATACTTAATTGCCACCAAAACCAAAATTTAATAATTTACAAGATATTATTACTATTATAATTAGCACAATGGGCTTTCACTAAGAGTGATCTCTTCCATGAAACCTTTGGATGCATAGGACAGTTAATAAACATAAGATGGCGGTGTATAAGTTAACTTACCTACTAATTAACTACTAACTTAAGATACCATCCATACTATACTATACCTACTACTTACTGCTTACTACTGCAACTGAATTACAGCCGTACCTTTCAAACAGGAAGCCATTAATTGGAATTGTTTGGCGGCAGAAATACACCATATTTTGTACACAATCACACATATTTGTGTCAAAAAATTAATTTAATGAAATGTATGTAAACGCCAATAAATGAATTATGTTAAGTTTACGTTCGAGAATTACACGGCTAAAGTCAGTCATACTTTTAGTCAACATATTGTTTTTTTCTAATATTATATCACCCGCATTACTAGCTATCCTCAATAAAAATACACATAAATAAATTAATCTACGTCTGACACGATCCAACACGTTATTTATTTTCATTTTCGAGTACTTTCAAGTTCGCAGTCGAAAACTAAACGCTATGACTCAATCATAAGGTATACATTTCCCAGCAAGATCCAAAGTACACAATATATATAGTTCACTTAGGTAACCAAACAGTAAATCTAAGCTCTACATATTGAGAATAAGGCGCACTTTCTTTTGTATGAGCCAATGTACACAGCATAGGCGATTCAGTCACACAAATCACAATAAATAGCCGATTTGCTCGCTATAACACCGGTACAGGCCGTAAATAGGCCATTGTTGTTCTAATCCCGTCTAATCGGGCATGTGTTGAAACAGGCTTTGCAATCAATGTACTTACAGTGCCGTAACTGAAACATGGAAATGATATTTAATTGAAAAATACTGTATTTGGACATCAAACCATCAAACATGGTAAAATTATAGTTAGCAGTATTTGTTATTGGCCGATGATGCTATAAATATACGGGATGGTCATGACAATTCCAGCAATAAATTGGAGTTTTTTTTATTCATTAAGTTACGGATGCCCCACCTGGTGTCAAAGTTTTGGGGGGCCACGTTGCTCGCGTCCGTATGAGGTTACCCTCTGAATCCATATACCTACGTGTCTCCCGGGTGGTGGAAAAGGAGCAACCTAAAGTATCAGTAGAAGTAAGTGTGCTAAGTTCGCCCGGAGAAGTACTGCCACCACACCTGGTAATCTGCCGCCAAGCTGTGATGCACTTATGTTGCTAAGTTCCGGTGGAAGGGAGTGGGTGCCGGTGAAATTGCAGGCGCATGAGACGTAACATCCCCGTCTCGAGGTGATGAACGGAACGTAATGCGACTTGAGTCATCTCGTACTTTGGTGGAGAGGACTTGAGTCGTATTGTTGTCTGCAGGCGGCAGTTACCACTCAACATCAGGTGGGCCGTCAGCTCGTTCGGCCACTCATATCATATAAAAAAAACGTGATAATTTCTGATTTATTAAAAATGTAATCATTTTTAATAAATCAGAAGGCATATTTTTATTTCATTTTTATTTTATCTAATACACTAAATCCACACCACATACTACACAACAAAATCTTAATTATCTTACAGCCAATAAAGGATTTACATTTTAAAATAATATAATAATAATAATAGTGACCGAATTTTCGATAATAATTATTATATAGTTTCCAACGTCATGGAAATCATGGAAATCTCATGTGCCAGTACTTTCATCGACCCCTTTACTTCACCGCACCCTTCAAACAGGAGCATATCAATGCGTGTTTTCATTTCGAACGCATGATAAGCGTTGGCTTGGTGACAATAGTCCCCAACATTTTCACCGCTACTAACTACATTTCGCCAGAGTGCACCGCAGTACCCGGCGATTGTACTTGCAGTCCAGAGGTGAGACGCACAGTCGTATTAATAGCCTTTAATTAAACGGCGTCGTACCTACGTATAAATAGCTGATTGGAAAAGTTACTGCTAAGCGGTGGCTAGCCATTGATTGGTGTGGTCCAAAATAAACTGCCTCTCCGGTAGAGGTTAGCAACGAATTTGTTAAACACTGCTAGTCTTAAAGCAGTAAGCTGAGTTTTTCTGCTGTCAAACAGTAATGTATTCGTTCGTATTCCTGTGTTCCTGCTTAAAAGGCACCTACGGGAACTGACAAATATAAAATAAAGGATGATGAGAATTAATACAGTGTGGAACCTTTCCAGTGTTCTAGTTTCATGACCCCTTATTTCTTACTAATGTAATTTTTTGATTATGTAAATTATTAGGAATTTACTAAGATAAAATTATTAGATATAATCTCTTATCATTAATTTTGCGCGTTATTTATTTATTACTTTCTGACCTTGCAACTTACATTATGAATAAATGAACTATGAACTATTTTTCGACCTATTTTATCGCTTTTCAGCAATGACATTCTATAGTTTCAGGCATTGTTGTAGGCGTTCCACTGCAAAACCAATAAGATATCTGAAATGAAAAATATTTTTTGACTCAGTTTGCTAATAAAGTGATTGTATTCTTGACTTAGTAGAATCAATATTGTTATGTGCAGAAAGAGTGCGTCCATAAGATGAAAATTTGAATGAAAAAGAGGGAATAAATAACTTTCAAGCGATGTTTAGAATAGTTTGAATTTAAAAGTGACAGGCCTGTTATTGCTATGATCTAATGTGCTTACTTCATTGAATCAGTTTTCCTCCAGAGATTTTGGAGCTAAACCTCAACGACGCAGTATTTTTCTTACAAAATAGTGTTCAGTTTGGAAGCCAAACTAATACTGAGGGCAGTAGGTAAAGTATTAAGCTTGAGCTTTTAATGATTTCCGGTCTAGTTAAGTTTTTTCTAGATCTATGAGGTTGAATGCCTTGCAGGCACGTTGCCAATAATTCTAACAAAGAGTGTTTTGTTTAGTTATTTATAATTTAAACCCCAATCAGAGACGTGTGTTCATTTAAGTTTCAAAGGGATTTTATGGTACATTTTACACCAATATGAGAGCTTAGTGGTCGAGTGTTACGATATTTTTTTTAATAATAAAATATACCGCCGCACCTCTTTCGTTTCAGATCCGAATAAATATCGGGCCTGAAAAGAGGTGCACTATACATCATCCTCCTTTCTTCCGTGTGTCCAGTTTCTGTAGGATACCACAGATTATAAGCCCATGTGTTGGCGTAATAAGGTTAATGGCACACAATTAGTTCCGACGACCACCGGCGCGGGCGTGCACACATGCCGACCGGTTCCCACTCGGAATATTATGAAGAAGCCTTTGAGTACTGCAGACCTAATATTCACTTAATATGACACATTTCATTTCAAGAACGCGCTGTGTACCGCTAGTGTGTAGTTGATTTATTTATATCATACAACTTGTTAACGCAGAAATTTATAGTTATAATATACCTTTTCAAGAAGAAAGAAAGAACATTTATTGATATAAGACACGGTTACAAACGAAAATTGTGCAAAAGATATGGGAAATAAAAGTTACAACAAGAAAAACCAACTATACATTACTTACGATGCGGCTGGTGCCGTATGTTTTGGCTCAGCGTGTGCTGGGTAAGTTTCACTCAGCGCTGTATATACAGCAAAAAATTAATTAATTAAGTAATTAATATGTAATTTTCTTTAATGAATTGATCACACTTTTGGTTATGACAGATTTTGAGGATTGTTAAGTGATTAAGTGACCACAATAAATAATATTTTGAGTAATATTGTGAAAATATAATTCTACTATAAAAAACTACAATTTAATTTAAATTTACTATAACTAAAAGGACTTGAAACAATATTTCCTAATGAAACTGAGCATTACAAATCTACAATAAACGTCTGTAATAAACTGTCAAATATTTAAATTGTCACCTTCCTCGTCTCAAATTGAATGCGGTTTGAATTATGAAACGAAACGCAATGACCACAGTATAAATTACAGTAGATATTGCGGTTTTGATCGTTCTCATGGCAGTCGAGTTGTGAAAACAGCTGGGTTACTCCATCAGATGATTTCCTTCAGGTCACTCCCATTATTGTTTTCATTAAAGAACGTATACAGATTCACGCCTCTATCCACGAAGGGGTAAGCAGAACTTTAACGTGCCACTTTCCACACATTGGGTTTAACTATCGTGGGAAGTAGACGTGATGAGGGATGAGCTCTATTGTTATCTCACGAATAACTCAGCTAACATTTTCTCAATAACCCGAATGCCAGGACAAATCGTACCAACGAAATTACCAACATTTTTAGGCGTTTTGTGAAAGAAATAATTGAAAATACTGGCTTGACAGACTATGACGTATATCTCTGTACAACAAGATGAATAACAAAAGAAAAGATATTCCTAGTTTTTTCAAGCTTTTAAAAAAGCCTGAAATGTGGCTATCAGCAAGGTATCTATAAACCATACCCATTTATCACCTTTTGACAAGCCTCATAGCTCAGTTGGTAGTAAAGCTGCCTTCTGTGCTGTAGGTCGTGGGTTCGGTTCCCACCCAGGACAAACATTTGTATGACGAACATAGATGTTTTTTCTGTGCATGGGTGTTAATATTTATTTTATGTATTTACAAAAAAGAATATAAGTATAATATCAGTTGTCTGGTTCCCATGATACAGGCAATGCTTAGATCACTTTGGGGCTAGATGGCGCTGTGTGAAATGTCCTCTAATACTTTTTTATTCGATGATTAAGATATATTGTATTTTTTTCCTTTTTCGTAGTTGGACAACTAGTGTAGTAGTAGTAGTAGTGTGTAGCTGTGGTACTGTGGCATATTTTCTACGCAGCGTTTGGTCACGAAGGGAGAGTGGTAGGACTAAGCCTACCAGATTTGGTACGGATTTGTATGATTACAAAATGCTAGATTATGTCTGTCTGTCGTCCACCAATATTTATTTATTTGTTAAAATGGGGTCACAATTTTCGTTACTAGATTTTGCCCAGGCTACGTTCGTCTAATCAATTTCCCTTCTCGAAAATTTTTTTTTTGCTTTCTAATTACCTCACAGCTCAGCAGGTAGTAGCTCTGTTGTAGGTCGAAGGTTCACTTCCCACCCAGGACCAGGACATAAGTACATTTGAGTAGCAGATGATCTACCTGATGTTAAGTGGAAACCTCTGTCTATAAGAAAGCAATACGACTTGCGTCCTCTATTGCTTAGGTATGGGAAGTCGCATCGTATGCGCCCTGTACTGTGTCGTGAAGCTGTAATATCACAACTCAAGTGCTTGAATTTTCACCAGCAGCCACACCGAAATTGGGTAGACAATGTGAATTAATTAATGCTTGGTTGCAGAAATGGGTATGGTGGCAGCACTTCTCCTAACGAACGTTGCACAGCCACTGCCTGAAAAGTTTGTTTTGTGTCAGGGTATGGTCAGGTATTAGGTATGTCAGTTATATGCATCCCTTAGTACAAGCTTAGTTTTGGGGCTAGAAGGCGCTGGGAAACGTCCACCAAAATAAATATACAAATTGTATCAAAGATTTAATTAACCAATTAAAATAATAATTTTCTTCTGGTGTAATACCTTGTAAAGTGATAACATAACTCGTTTTGTTACAAGTAATAACTTAAAGTAGTTCAATTTATTTTTAATGTCACAGCCCGCCATTGCTGTTCTTATTACAAACGGGCCAATAGCGACCGAGCCGGCCGCAGCCAATACTATCACCACTTTGTAAACATAATTCAATTAATGTACAACGATATCAATAGGAGCATGGATAATGGTTATTAGATTACGTTATCAACCACGGTGGGAAAACATCGATACGACCATAGAGAATCAACCATATTGAAAATTAGATATGGACGTGAAAACAAAGGAGGTTTAACTTTGAAGTAGGTATTTGATCAGGTTACCAAAATGTTCCAAGATGTTAGGTATTACTAAACGTAGCATAAGTATTTAAGTTCAATGTTGATATAATTATGTATGATACTAGAGATCACGTTAAAAAGATATTATATATTTTAATTATGACATAACAAATAATTAAATAAATGTTGGTGTACATTTTAAGAGCAGTAAAACTCTCGCCAAGTTCGTCCGGGGAAGTACTGCCACCATGCCCATTTATGCCGCCAAGTAGTGAAGCATTCGCATAACTGTGTTCCGGTTTGAAAGGTGTGGTTTCCGGTGAAATTACAGGCACATGAGACATTCCGCCTTCACGTCTCAGAGTTGCGGCCGCATACGATGCGACTTGGGTCTTGTCGTACCTAGTAGGGGAGGACCAAAGTCGCATCAGTTGTTATGGGCCGAGGTTACCACTTAACACCAGGTGGGCCGTCGGCTCGTTCCGTAACTGTATTACATAAAAAAAAAAAACCACACAGCGCCATCTAGCCCCAAAGTAAGCTTGTAAGCTAAAATAGCTAGTATCATGGGAACTATACAACTGATATAATAATATAAATTTTTGGTAAATACATATTAACACACGGACTCAGAACAAACATCTATATTCGTCAACAAATGTTTGTCATGGGTGGGAATCGAACCCACGACTTATAGAGCAGAAGGCGGGGCCCAATTGAGCTCAAAATGTATTGCGGTCTCTTTCAATAGCTATTGGTATACGGTAAGGGAAAAACTTTAAAATAACTTAAGGGTTGCCAACATCCCATATCACTACCGTGTTGTAGGGCTAACGACAGGGTGCTAACTTTATTAAAAAAATGTAGTTGTGTGAAATTATTATTATTAATAAATTGTTTCATTTATTTATTATTAATGAATTAAAATGTTCTTTATTTGAAAAAATCAATCAAGCAATAAGTTCTATTATTTTAAAACTTTCTAATGATTTCACCGACAAGGATTGTGTACCGTGGTAGATAAGAAGCATATTAAATATAGCTTGTCGATATTAAATATAGCTAGTTACTAGTACAAAGTACTTCTGATATCTTTTTGCTTGATATAATGTTACATGTTACTTCAGGAAAGTACTATAAGGTATTTTGTGGTGACCTTGTCTTGTTGAAAAGTTTATCTAATAATACGATAAAACTGAAAATTAAAAAGCAAAACACACCTTTGTATAAGGGTAATTATTAGTAAAAACACTTTCATAATTATTTATTTCACATAACGATTATTTTATATTCACGAATTAATTGCGAAATAATGAACGTATTTCAATAAAATTGAGTATTTCGTGAGTGAGATATTAAACATAATTACATCGAATGAAATAAAGACGAATGTGTTAAGTGCAATTACGATTCGTCGAAATCGAATGTATAAGTATCGATATCCGTACAAACGTCTTTTGTCCAACTCGTGCCAATTTTCTGTTGAATGCCCTATCAAATGAAATAATTCGGCAAAGGAATGTATTATTTATTCATCCAGGATGAATGATTTCTTATGACAATGAATACGCCTGGATGAATGCGTGTTGTAATAATAAAAGTCGTGACGCTGCCTGTTGCAAAATGAATTTAAAAAGATTTTGGAAAGTGATGAAGTTTTTTAATAAACAGGCTGTATATGAATATCCTTCCCTCGGTCAGACTTACAATACCTATTCAAACTGGCCAAAAGGGTTAAAATGCTTTTCATTATTACTTAGTTGTAAAATTGCCCCTCTTTTTCAGGGTTCCGTGCGAACTGGCGAAACCAGAATTCTTAGTTACGGCCTGTCCGTCTGTTCGTATATCACAGCTATTTGAACAATTCAGTTTGTGATTTTTCATTCAATATTTTTATGTTACATAACTCTCAATAATAATAATATTGGTGGGCATTTCACACAGCGCCATCTAGTTCCAAAGTAAACTAAGCATAGCTTGTATCATGGGAACCAGACAACTGATATAATACTTATATGCTTTTTTGTAAATACATACATTTAATACATATTAACACCCAGACACATAACAAACCTGTGTTCGTCATACAAATGTATCTCCTGGGTGGGAATCAAACCAACGACCTACAGCGCAGAAGGCAGCGTTACTACTGAGCTATGAGGCCAGTCCAATGAGTGCCTCACAATGCGTTATCTCAGAGTCTGAAAGTGCTAGTTGCTAATATTAATGATTAGATAATTAGTTGTGTCCTGCTAATATAATCAGCAGGGTAAAGTTTTTAATAACTTGAAAATTCTCAGTGTTATAAACTTATTTTAAAGCTAAAAACAACTCTAGTTTAATTCCCCGCGCCCCGTTCCCCGTTGATCGAACCACGTTCATTGTCGACACTCGGCGGCTCCATTATACTTTATTATCCCACAAATTATTGCTTCTATTCAACCTCCTGTGGGGTCCAAAGGTGTCAGTCCCGGCACGTTTATATTAACCTCTTTTATAAAAAAATAAAAAAAAGGCGGCAAAAAGCCGCTATTAGGCGCTGCGCACACATTTTCACGAATAATGCGCGTTTGAAATATATTGCTGACTAATTGATAGAGGCTTTATTAGATTGGATACAAATGGAGGTGATAGGGAAATGAATTAATGGATTGTACGGTTCACTGGTGTATAATTAATTGTAATCAATATTGCGTTTTTGTACGCTTTTACAGATAATCGATATATTAAAGATCTATAGGAAATTACGTTGAATGATGATTTCGTTTACACAAAGCATAATTTGTTTATTTTCACTTAAGACTTTTCGCAATTTACAGCCGATAAAATTATGCCTGACTTTTAGAAGTTTTTCATTTATGAATGCAGGTTAATTATGTATTTCTTAAAACTATGATTTAAAACATTTACTGGTTTAAAAAATTTATAATTTCACTATTTACCTGGAAAGCAGTTGAACATTTGTGTGCCGAACATAGATGTTTTTTCTGTGTCTGGGTGTTAATATGTATTACATGTACGTATTTACAAAAAAGTATATAAGTATTAGGTATATCAATTATCTGGTTCCCACGATACAAGCTATGATTAGCTTACTTTGAGGCGGCGCTGTGTGAAATGTCCACCAATATTATTATTATCATCCACTAATAGAAAAACGCCACTACTAAATAAGTCCAACACTTACTTCGTACAAGCTCAAAGAAAGCGCAACAAACTCAGCCATAAATAAAATTTCCGTTGGAGCATTATCCTACGGGCACGATGTTTGCCGTCAATTTAATTCGAAATAACAGGCTTTTTAAAAAGACCCAGGGGTTTATTTACAAAAACATCGCCTATAATTCGGATGGGTGGCCAAATGTGGGGTTATTACGTAATGAACCCACTGCCTTTAATATTAGCCGTGAGTTGAAATAGGGGTAGGCATCTACAATATAAGATTGTCTTAAATTGTTGTGTTTTGTTTCAATACTTTCTTCTAAGAACATTTTTGATTCGGGTAATCCTTCTTATATACCTACTGGTGTTTCAACCCACAATTTCTCACCATAAGCAAAATGTGGGTTTTCTAAAACCACATCTATTCGAGTTACTGGTTCTCTCGAATCGGTGTGGTGAAAGGATTTTAAGTGCACCTCAAACAGGATCCTTTCGTGCATTTGAAACAAGTCTTCAAATTTTCAGTTCTAGAACATGTCGGTTTCCTCACGATGTTTTCCTTCACCGTTTTGAGAACTTGGTATTGCGCACATAAATCTTTCAATTGAAAAACTCATAGGTGTACGTCGGGATTTGGACCGGCGACCTCCGGATTGAAACTCGGGGTACTACTAGACCACCACGCTCTCAGAAAGAGAAAACCTACTATTGGCAAGATTTGTTAATATTATGTACGAGTAACATAGTAGTAAGTACTATGAAGACAACTGCATTTACTTGGGCCGCACGAGCGAAGGCGTGGGCATATGCTAGTGGGTTTAAAGGTCTGTAATCATGCAGGTAAGGTGTGAGATAGCATTAAATCCTTATCTTCCAATAATTGAGTCCGATACCGTTTCTATAATTAAATCAACTAAAATAACCTTTTCTTGTCTTACGTTCGACGGAGACAGAGATGCAAGACCTGTTTTTATTGGGTCAGTTAATAGAGGTGTAGGGTATCTCTTGATTTTAATCGAATTTGATGTTTTTATTAGTATGTTATGTTTAGTATATTAAAGGCCATCTGCTACCAAAGCAGAGTAAACGGAGCAAACGTCATATTTTATATGTATTAAGAGCAACAAATATTAATTATTTGGGATAAATTTAAATCTAAACATGACTGACCTCACAGATATAATGACATTTACATTTCATAAATCAGTAAATAGTAAGTCTAGTTATACCAGTCCTTAGTAAAAAAAAGGTCCTTACATACTTGTTGGATGATTTACATAAAATTATACCTAACTTGTACCTACATTCCATAGGAAATGTAAAAGTTTTAATTTTCATTTGAAAAATTCATCTCAATCAAAATCTAATAATTTATATTGTATCATGAAATTAAGATTTTATTAATTATTTAGCACAGGTAGGTAGTTTTTTTACCTACCTAGTGAAGTTTGTTATAGATTAGGTAGGTTTGTAGGTAGGTTTAAATGATCCACCAAATTTTTTATCTTATTGATTGAAATAAGTGTCCTATTTTACCTTTACATCTTACATCAATATCTTTTGTATTTTGTAAATTCTTGTTATTTTCATTAAATTATCTTTCCTTTTGCCTAATAAAAACATGAATATTCGATTACAAGCATAATGCCAAAAAATACAACACATTGTCCCTTCAACGCAACTGCCAAATAAATTACATAAAGATAATTTCATCCCCTAGATATTAATTTAGATAGCATTCGACCCCAAAATCAATTGATCGGTTCTACCCCAGTTCGACCGCGCTTATAAAATTATCTATTTATTTTCCTAATGCTTTTGTGAGTTTTTGAGTCAGGTGCATAAGTTTAATGGGTTTTTTTATAAACTAAATGTATACAAAAGGTGCACACATAATTACCTAAGGCTTTAAGCTGATTAATTTTTTACTTACAGGGTGTGGCTTAAATTTTGCTTGCTATAGGAGCAAAGTGTTATTCTTATTTATACGTCTTTATTATATTAACCTCATTTTACATAACTGTTTTTATAGTAGTTATAATGAGTGGATTTATCAAACGAAATAGTAAAGGTTTGGGGTTAGTTAAGAAAATTACAGGCGCATGAGACGTAACATCCCCGTCTCGGGGCGATGGACGCAACGCAATGCGACTTAGGCCATCTTGTACTTTGGTGGAGAGGACTTGAGTCGTATTGTTGTTGTCTATGGGTGGCGGTTACCACTTAACATCAGGTGGGCCGTCAGCTCGTTCCGCCACCAGAATCACAAAAAATCAAAAAGGTTTTAAACCCCATACAAAAATGTTGATATACATATAATGCATTAGTCCGGAGTCGGTTAGAGTATTGCAAGTGCATGAAAGGAGCCTCTCCGAGGCGCACTTAAAATTCTTTCACCACACTGGTTTGAGAGAACCAGTGACTCAAATAGACGGTTATACTTGCACGGTTTGGAGTCCCTTTTCTAGTAAACATTCACAGCATATTGAATGCATTCAACGTAAATTAATTTACGTTGAACTTACTACCTACCTACTTAGGTAAACCAAGACCCATTTACTCTGAGACGTAAAGTGGAATGTCTCATTTGCCTGTAATTTCAGATAGCATTCCCTGCCCATATACAACGCTGGTTCTCACGTAGTAAAAGGCCCTCTATGTTGCATCGCATTGCGCTCGTCAATCTGAGCCTTGGAGATCTCATGTGCCTGTAATTCCACCGGCTCTCATACCCTCGAAACAGCGGTGCGAATGGACTCTTCCTCATGGAGGGTCGGATAGGGTTTGAACAGGCGTCAAACTTAGCGATAAGTACGCGTGACCTTATGTTTTGAACATTTCCAAGCCATATTTTTATGGTTTCTGTGGAAATAAAGTTTTTGACTTTAACTTTGACTTTAACTACTGTAGTAGGCTTTACTGTTTTACTTGTTTGTTTTATTTATCTCGTTAATATTACGAAATTCATCTTTAGTTTCTTACATATTATATAATAATTATACAAATAAAAATAATTTTATACTAAAACTGTCGAGAAAAATTACTAGAACAATGATTGTCTGACAGAGAATGCATCATCAAATGTCACAGATGTTCCGTTTCTGGAAAGTAGGGGTTGAAGACATTTCATGATTACTTAGAAGACTTATTATCTTATTCTATATAACAGGTTTTTTTTCAACTGTAACACCCTTCCCGTGGAAATGAAGTCTTCAAATCGTAATGATATCCGTGATATCTGTATATCACTAATTATACTTAGAACATTACATAACCGCCTAATGCCCCGCCGCGCCGCGCGGTATAGGGGATGTAAAAAAATATTATTTCCGTTCTATTATACAAGAAATGACTTCCTCAATCAAGAGCTCTTGTTGCTCTCGGCTACGAAATGACAAATGACCAACAGCTCAATCTCGTAACATATGGAGCGTACACAATTCCCGCCTTTCTCTAACGCCTATTTGAATTTGGAACACTTTATCTTTTTTTTTTGATACATGAGTTGATATCTCCTTTGTGACGGTTACAAAGGAGTTTTTGCAAATTGGTTCATAATGGCCGTTCCGGGCACCGTTTGTGGGGTCTTTAAAACTTCATTCATATCTGCGAGTGTCATTTGTATCAATACTGTTCATTTAGTGTAGCTAAATAGTTCACATTTATTTCGAGCTACTCTTTGGGATCAAATGCGTCTTTCAATAGTCTTATTATTGTAAAAAACCTTAGTATTTAGTATTATTTATACTTAGTATTATATTATAAATGTTATAAAAAGAATTAGTGTAAATTAAGACAAAATAAGAAATATTTTAACCTTTTAAAATTAAAATAATGTACCTACCATTTTTCTTTTTTCCCTTCGCTTGTTTTTTTCCTTGATAAACCTAATTTATTTAACAAAAATAAAAATAACCCTACGCAAGAGTCGCAGTAATACCACACCAGTTTTTATTTTAACACTCAAACTATCAATAGGAATGACAAAATGCATTTTAAATAGTTATTACACTGGTAATGACAGGCCGGGCGCCGCCGCTACTCTCCAATTACTCGCCGCTCGCCCATCACGGTAATCGGCTATTTTCGGACCGCTCGATTGTCATCCATAATCGATACGTGTTTGTCGATTATTATTTCTGCTGATAATCTACATTCAAACATCGAATGGAACTTTTGTTCATAAGTCTCTCAGTTAGTTAAAAAAAACATTTTAGTTGCATTACTTTTGAGTGATATCTTGTCTGTATTAGTCGGTCAAAGGTTTTGTTTTGGACCGCTCGATTATCGTCCTAATCGATAGCTGTTTGTCGATTACTATTTCTGCTGATAATCAACATTCAAACGTTGAATGTAACCTTTGTTAATTAGTCCTTTAGTTAGTTAAAAATACAAATTAATTGCTTGCAAGCCCACAGGCTTCTGTACCTTATGTGAACCTAATAATCGATAATCAGCTGTTTCTTCCGATCGATTGCGGTCCGATATTGTTTTTCGATTACTTATTAACAGCTTCTGCCACGTGGATAAAAAGTAGCCATTGTGATACAGATAGTCTTCTACGAATATTAAAAATGTCAACTTGTTCAGTATTTTTGGCGTGAAGAAGCAAACATCCAAAAACGGATCGTGCTGAAAATCAGCGTTGTATTTATCACAGCACATGCTGCGCTCAGGGCTTTTTACACAAACTAGTGTTCGCCGGAGTTGTCCAAATTCGACAATAATAGAAAATTTAAAGAAAACATTCAGACAATAAGATTAAATTACCCAACGCGTAAATTTAACGCTCAAATATTCAATTATCAAACCGTAATGTTAACTTTGTTGTGCGAGATGATTGGTTAATTACATTTGACACCAATTGTTAAATTATAAACATTTGCCAACCAAATATGGTGTTAAATTTTAACAAAATATTTAACATATTTACCTAATAGTTTCGCCATTATACCACTTAGTTAAATTGACAAGTCGTAAAACTAGCCATTTATATATAATTATGTAAATAAACGAATACGCCTAAATTAATCATTGCGAATAACATAAAAATATTTTCTGAAAATGTAGAAAATTGCTATAAATAATTTGTTGAGAAATCGAGACAAACGGATAACGTTGCTTGTTTTTGGAGTTTGAGTTTAGGTGTAAATAAGAGTTTATTTTTAATCCTTAAGAATCGATTTCATCCCCCGGGACAAAAATTTGAAGGGCAGTAAAATCGAGCGTTAACAAATTGCGTTATCACAAATGTGTAGCACTTAACGAGTAAACTCCAGACGCACGTCGGAACAGACACAATTTTTGTATATTTTAGCACATTCTATGCAGGCAAATTCTTACATTCAACTAAATAAGAACAGGTAATTAAAAATAAACTGGGAATAACCATGACAATTAAACAATAATAATCTACAATTAATGAAAATATGATTATAGTATAATTATATTAATAACGAAATCAGCGGTAAAAAACTACTATAGAAAAAACAAAAAAAACAGTACCTACCTACTTTCATCATATCAAAAGGGCCTATAACTATAACTCGGAAGACTCCAGCGCTGATAGTGTATAATTTAGTTTGTCATAGTTTGGTTTCTATCACACTTTATGGCCCTAGTAGAAAACCAGCGCTGCCTCGTTCGTAATCCACATTACATGCATTATATAGATTTAAGGCTTTTGCCTTAAAATCAGCGCCGGGTAATACAAGATTGCTTCGACACACACGGACTAATTTTTTATGTATTTTTTATATTGTTTTTTTCTGAAAATGTTGTTCCTATATTTAAGTATTGAAATAAATGTTTTTATTTATCTAACTGTTTATTTAAAGGTGTAAACATAAAGGCAAGGAGGTTTTAAGATATCAATTGTGATATGATTTATCTTCCAGTTTGGTGGCCCAGTGGTACGGATCAGAGTTTCAATCCAGAGGTAGCGGGATCAAAAAGTTTTTACACGTGGAAAATGTGAGTGCGTCCAAAAACGACGAAGAAAAACATTGTGAGGAAATCGGTATGTGCTAGAACCAAAAGGTGGGCCGTCAGCTCGTTCTATCACCTAAATGATATTAATCATCAAACGATTCGGACGACACCAAATCTCACTGCTCTCAACAATAGTCTCAGTGTATGTAATTAGTGGGTTATCATTAATTTGCAAACGGTACGTGTGATGCGATTCCATCCATTATCATGGTTTTAAATCTTTATTGCGTGATGTATTGTTTTCATTCATACATTATATTGCTGCCAAGATGATTGTGAAACATCTTGTTCATTTATTCAGTTGATAGTAGCGATTTGTTTAATGGGTGGGACTTATTCAATAATATCTCTATGGGTAGAGGGTACTACAGATTAAGGATTATAATAATAATCATATATTCCAACAAAAATCATTAATAACATATTATGAGATATGTTAAAAAAAAATGCGTTTCAGTTCCGACGAGCGACTGGAGTTCCCTCTATAAGTGCGACGACAATTTGTTATGAAGCTATTTGTTAAATCTCTATTTTACAATCAGCTTTTAGTTAAATCTCGGTTTTACAATTAGCTTTTTGTTAAATCTTGGTTTTAGTCATCTCCTTTTGTGTTAAATAAAAAAGCAGAAATTAATACATGTATTTAAGGGTTCAAGATTTAAAACGAAAGCTCTCCATTAGGGGTTTCTTGTCTATTCTACCCCGTGGAGGGTCTTATAGGGTTTGAACAGGCGTCAAACTTAGCGATAAGCACGCGTGACCTTGTTTTAAATATTATTGACGTTTCCAAGCCATTTCTTTATGAATTCTATGGAAATAATGTTTTTGACTTTGAATCTTTTTTCCACATTACAAAAACCAGTTAACACAACTTTTTTTTTCTTTTAATTGCTATAGGCTCACATTAGACCGCAATCTCACCTGATGTTAAGTGACGATGCGGTCTACGATGTAGCATGCGCGCCTAGAAAATACCTATTCACTCTCCTCTTGAAGACCTCTAGATTATAGTTCTCGGGAAATACAGACGCAGGCAAGGAGTTCCACTGTTGGGCTGTCCGCATTATGAACTTACCTTGACTGTCAGGATTGTTGGCCTCGAAGGTTTTGCTCGTCATGTGGAACAGTGCATCGAGTGGCGTGTGCGGCGCGCTCGAGGCGTGCGCGCGGCGCGGCTCCGAGCAGCACTCCGACGCGGACGAGGATCGCTCCGAAGCGGAGTCGCAGCACTCCGCCGGGGGCGGCTCCCGCGGGCGCAGCAGCCCCAGCGCCGCGAGCCGCCACCGCTCCCCGTCCAGCAGCGCCGCCCCCGCCAGCCGCTGTAGCCGCTGTAGCCGCTCCAGCCCGGACGCGTCCCACGGCCGCACGATCCGCGCCGGCGTCCGCGGACTGTGCGACAATATGTCCAATATAGAGAAACTCTTCACCCCGTCGCCGCGCCTCTCCTCAGCCGGCTCCGAAGCCATCTTCAGTTTCTTCAGCGGCCTGAAGTAGTCTTGGGGCGACGGCGACCGCGACGGAGCGGGCGACGGCCGCCCTACACTGATATCGTCTTCGGAGCAGCTGTGTCCGGACATCGACTCCTCGATCATCTTTCACTCCATCACACGACTGTCACCGTATATTCGAGTCGGTACGTCTCTACGGGATACGGCCGGCGGGTCGACGCGCCTCGGTCAACTGACGTGGCGCGCGACAGCCCCGAGCCGGGCGGAGGCCGAGGGCGGCACCTTATGTTGAACACCCAATCGGAGAACGGCCTTTTATTGCACGTCGCAAGCGATTGGCCGCGAGTGAATGGCTAGGCGCGGAGGATTGTCGCACTGGGATCACCAATAAAAGTTTTTAATCCAGGATTGGGGGCGAGATTCGTGTGATTAATTCGAGGGCCGACGGGGTGGGAGGGGGTAGTGGTTAATTATCGGGATGAAGACGCGGCTCTAACTACTCGCTCCATTATTTAGCGTCGATAAGGCCGTTGTTTGTCACTGAAGAAATTGCCACTTTCCTTCATTTATAGTTCATCGGCTAATTGTCGAAAGTCCTGATGAGTTGGTCTTCAGACGGTCGTTGGCGGGAATGGCGCACGTGTTGCTTAATAAGTATCTTTATTCTATGAATGAAGCATTTTTTAGTAAGTTAATGCGTTAGCTGAACCATTACTGGAACTTGACAGGCTGCAGTTTAACTGTAGTTAGTTATTTTTGACCAGTGAGTTGTCGTTTTTTGTTTGATGTTTTCTGATTTTTTAATGAACAGGTCTTCTATCTCAATATTAGCGATATATGATCATATTGCATACCGGTTGCATTCTCCAAGTACATAATAATATGCTACGTAAGCAAATGCTTAATATCTACTCAATTCAATGTTTAATCTTTGCTTATTAGTAGAAATCTGAAATTAATATTGTATTTCCAACTACGGTAACGAAAAAATAAAAAAAAACCTTTACATTGACCCATATTACAAAAGTCTGTTATTTTGATATCTAGACCATTTAGGCAATGAATATTTCATAATTAACTTCATCGTCAAATTTATATTTTAATTTGCTATTCAATAATTAAAAAAAAAGACTGGCGCCAAAATTTGATTTCCCGTAGATACCTACTCCAAATACTTAGTTTTCTCGAGCAATTATTTAATAAGCATAACAAATAGGTAGGTAGGTATTACTTTGTAAATTTTGTTTTATAATTTATTTCATGTAAGGCACATAAATAAGTAAAGCACATACCTACTACAATGAAAAATATTTTCATATTAATGTATCCTGCATTTCATTGCCATATTTAAACATATTTATTTTTTTAATAAAAGAGCAACAGACTTTCCGTTTTCAATGATTTCGTAGCTCAGGGGTTGCAGGAACGTTTCAAATGGTACAATATTTCCATGATTAGGTTGACTGGTAGAAAATCTGCTTAAAGAAAAGAAAGACAAAAAATGTATTTATGGCAAACAATACATATATAATGTGACTCACAAGTGAGTCACAAGAAAAAAAGTATAATACCTAATATTTGGTAGAAAACATTTTAGCATTTATACTATACATATTTTATATACAATAGGCAACTATTGTATATTTATTTTTCGTGTATAAAGTATTAAAATACATAAATTATTTACAATAATTAAATGTCAACCCGGAGGTATGGTATCACTGAGTGGGTTCCAAGTAAATTTTTCTTAGTTCTTGAAACCCAGATTGAAAGCAGCCATGATTATAACCAAATACATGATAATGCTTTGTTATCGTGATACTTTTCAAGATTACATATATCCATTAAAAATGGGGGGAAATAGAAATAGAAGTTTATCCAATAAGTAACTAGGTAGGTAGGTAGGTGCCTACCTAGATATTGTACGTTATACTATGTCATTGTATTATTACGAATTAATGTTTATGAAACTTATCGATTCATTCAAAACTTACAGTTTATTGGATTAACTTCTATTCATCTTTTCTTCATTACACGTAGTATATTAGAAAATCTCATAAAAATTATGTTCACTTAGTTTACCGTCAACCGCCATGTTGGATGTTCGCTATTCACGCATCTTGGACACGAATTAATAGTAATAATTTGACATAACATTTAGTTTACGAAGTCAGTGAGTGGCACTGCTAGTGGGGTGGGGCCCAAGTGTGTTTATGTAACTTATCAAAATAATAACTTTATGTACCTAATGCAAGTACCTAAATGTGTTGTGAATAACATTATGAAGCAGTTATCTAAAGGCGTGTTTCGCAATTGGTATAAAACATATAAGTTAGGTATTTCTTGAAAAATAGATATACATAATTTATGAAAAAATCGATAAGTACAATTTTCTGTTAAAATTTTGAATGATTTCCCTCAAATTTTTATTACCTCATAGCTATGGTTGAATCGACCATATGGGCGAAAATGTCTTAAGAATTGTAAGACACAGATAGGTACTAAAAGAGCTTTCAATATATTTAGTTCGAAATTAAGTTTTATTTAGGTGTTCAATTATTAGGGTTTATTTCGATTTAGCTAAACAGGAAATAAGCTATCAGTCTGGACACATTCAGTAAACCATCAAAAATACTATTTATTAATTTGAAACAATGCCATAAATTGGATTCGTCGCAAACCATCCGGAACGAACGCCATATTGCTTGTTTTCCCGCGCTATTATTACTCAATCATAGCAATTCCTGAATGGAGCGTCTAATAATAATAAAATATTGGTGGACATTTCACACAGCGCCATCTAGCCCCAAAGTAAAGCTAAGCATAGCTTGTATCATGGGAACCAGACAACTGATATAATACTTAAATACTTTTTTTTTGTAAATACTTGCATATAATACATATCAACACCCAGACACGAACAAACACCTATGTTCGTCACACAAATGTTTGTCCTGGGTGGGAATCGAACCCACGACCTACAGCGCAGAAGGCAGGGTTACCGACTGAGTTATGAGGCGCATCATCAAGTGCTTGAATAAAAAAAAAATGCGTGAGAATGTTAAATCCATAGATTAACATAACAGGGGTATACCAAAAATATACAAAAAAAAAAAACATTAACAAAAATGAAAAATCTTCGTAAGAATGGCAACATTTCACCAAGGAATTCATTTCATCCGGTTGTAACCTGTCTTTGCAAAAAGAAATTATACATGATATAGGAAATAGCAGTGTTAGTCCCAGCCGACATAATTCCTTTCCTCTTTCTAATCACCATGAGGGCCACACGATAGAGTTTTATGCAATGCAACGGTCAGTGAAGCTGCTGCTGTATTATGTAGACATAGTATTAACCTATTGAATAATTGGTACAATTTCTATGCCATGAAGTATCCGACTTAAAATTTAAGTTCAAAGTCAAAGCTTGTAAATGGTCTTTTAAATTATTAATCCCCATGGCGGATGTTCTGCCCCAAGACACACAATATTGATATAAAAACCAAAATACTCAACCGACTTTGATGAAATTTCTATGGGACCAATCTGAACGTATATCCATTCGTCTTGGGTTCTCCCCTAATAGGTACGACAAGACCCAAATCGCACCGTATGCGCCCGTAACTCTGGGACGTGTAGTTGGAATGTCTCACGTGCCTGTAATTTCACCGGCAACCACACCTTTCAGACCGGAACACATTAATGCGAATGCGTTACTGCTTGGCGGCAGAAATGGGCATGGTGGCAGTACTTCACCGGACGAACTTGGCTAGAGTTCTACTGCTCTTGAAAGCTTCCAGTGAATCAAAACATCGTGTAAACTTATATGTTATGAAGTAGGTACCTATGTCTCTTATCATCCGCGAGGGAGAGAAAAATAAGCGTGACGTAAATCTAACATAAGTTTTTTGTTACGAAGAGAATAATCTCCATTCTAGCGAATTGGCTACCTTACACTTAACTGTTAAATCGTTAGTTTGTCACTGAAAAACCAAGTCATACATAAACCTGCAAGACGGTACGGCGCGAGTAAGTAGGTATCACACGTCCCGTAAACGCAGGACGGAACGACCATCACTACACCTACATGGCAGTTAATTGCATCCGTACAATTACAGCATTCATATAGTTTTATTGTATTAAATACTAGCTGTTGCCCCCGACTTCGTCCGCGTGAAATTCGGTTTTATCACGCACCCCTATTTTACCCCTCGGAAAAGTAGCCTAAGTCACTCCTTGTTACATCAGCTATCTACCAGTAAAATCCCGTCAAAATCGGTCCAGCCATTTCAGAGATTAGCCGGAACAAAAAGACAAACAGACAAAAATTGTAAAAAATGTAGTTTCGGAATATGTACATCCATATGCGCTTAGTAAAATCCAATTTAATTTATTTGTATAGATTATGAGCTCTGTTAGTTGTAAACTTGGTGTTTATTTTAATTATTTCGCTTTACGGCTGTTTATATAGAAGTTATTACTGTTTATAGCTACTTCTTAGATACTCCTTGATCTCTTGGACCAGTGTAGTAAAATCTTTAAAGTGCTCCTTAAAGAGGCTCCTTATCACCACATCAGGTGTGGTCAGTCTCAACGCTGTCTCAGGGGCATACCTACGTGTTAGGAAAATAACCAGCTGCCGACTGAAACTCTGTATTAAATACATTTCAAACAAACTGCCAGGGTATGCCGATTTTATTAGTCTATTATATTCTTAGTTTCAATTCTGTATGGCGGCCATCTTTTTTTATGCGGAAGCCCTCTTTTCTATCTTAGGTGTTTTCTTACTATTACTAACATATTTTGCCCATTGCCCATTTCCGCCGCCAAGCAATAGCGCATTCGCGTTACTGTGTTCTGGTTTGTAAGGTGTGGTTGCCGGTGAAATAACAGGCACATGACATTCCACGTCTCAAAGTTACGGGCGCATACGATGCGACTTGGGTCATGTCGTACCTAGTAGAGGAGGACCCGAATCGCATCGGTTGTTATGGGCTTACCACTTAACACCAGATGGGCCGTCAGCTCGTTGCGTGACTGTATCACATAAAAAAATACTACATAAAGAATCAAAATAATAGCTGAAAAAATATTCCTTAAAACAAGCTGTATGTATGAAATAAGTAGGTACTTACTACTTAGCTTCATCGTAGTTACCCAGTACCTCACAGAAGGGTGGAATTTATTGTGGGTACTTTTTGTATTTTGTGCAGTACTAGGTTTAAAATCAAATGCCAAGATTTACCAACACATATTAATAGATGGAACTGAAACAAAACTTTAAAAAATGCACCAATTTTTTGCTGCAAACACCATAATTGATTAAATTTAAAAACCCAATAATGACCTTTACATTTCGCAGACCAAATTGCTACCTGACTTCGCACTTCCTGTATCAAAAACCACAGATTAACAATTTAGTATTTTTTTCTTTTTTAATGGTCAATTTTGTAGAATGACGACTCTATCAGTATTCGCCTTTTTTATACAAGACTTTCGCATTTCAGTGATCGATGATATCATAATTTTAACGTGAATACAACTTTAATAGATAATAAATCTACATTATGTTAAAAGGGCACTGTAAGATGAATGACGGATTAAAATCTACTAAAGAAATAGAACATGCTTCATGTGACTAGAGATTGGAAGTCTTTGAATCTGATAGGTAATTAGTATTATATACGTAACTACTACTATATTTCTGGTATTCGAATGAGAGTGAGTGTTATATTAATTAAATAAAAAAAAATTGTTTTACGCAAAAGTTATTCAAATATATATTTTAGTTCTAAAATGTGAGTAAAAACTACTTAAAGAAATGTGAATCCTCTTATGAAAATCATGGCTAACTTACCAACAAAAGCAGCGAAAATGTTTCTTCTAGACTCAAACTCAGACTTCATTCGGTTTTTTTTTAAGTATACTTTACTACTTATTATAATTACTAACACATGTAACCACATTCATTATAACCTGTTGCAGAGTATACAATAAACGAATAACCTCAGAACGTTTTCACGTCAAACTTCCGTAAGCACGACTCCCGAAACTATTTAATGGCTAACCACATCTTGCGCATTCACCCAAAAGCTACCCTGTGTTTAAAAGTGGCAAACTATTTGTTCGAATGGATAACGGAAATAAAGGAACGTTGTCATTATGGCCAACACCCGTGGCCATGGTGGAACTGTGCGCCCGTTGCTGTCGTCCGTTTAGACACAGTAATTCTGTTTAAAGAGATTACAATTTATTTTGATCGATTTTTTATATAGAATACTACTTACTTTGAAGTTTGATGTATAAAAGGAATAGTTGATCGATTTGTTAATAACAAACATCATACAATTATATACTTAGATATGTTTCTTAATATGCACATGTAGGTATATGTCTTAAAATCTGTTTGTTTATTCATATGATTTAACAAAAAAAAAACCAGACCTTAAACAGTCATTCGTTATAGTGGTAATTTCACAGGTTTCTGTATTATTTATTAGTATGAATTTAAAATGATTAATGTACTGTTTGTTTGCCAAATAAAACAAAGCAAAATAAAATCAAGTATTCCGCCAAATACTAACAACTACAAATAATGATTTAATTCATTTAAAAATGAAAATCTCGAATCCCATTTTAAACTATGTATCTGTTATTCTAAATATCTAATCATTATCTTCTTTATAGCTGACAAATATTCAGATTAAGTCATATTAATTCTCCCAGAGACTTTCTTAGCCAAAAGTTGTCATAGAGCATATTCCAAGAAATTCATATTCACATTCATACAACACCTAAAAACATCAATAAAAAGCTTTTAAAAAGTTCGAATGCGCCGACATTCACGTAAATGCTACCTCATAGATTGTAATTTGGTTCGGGAGCGGTCATTATAACACGTCTCAATTTGGTTTAGTTTCAACACATAAATCGTAATAAGCAGACGGCTCGTATGCGGGTGGGCTTACATTAAATATTAGGGAAGTACTTACGACGGGGAAATTACACTATATTCGAGTTCATCAATAAAAAAATAATTAAAGTCAATATCGCTTAAATAATTACATACGTTGCCAGGCCACACAGCTCATTGCTCATTTGGTAGTAACTCTGCCTTCTGCGCTGTTGATTGTGGGTTCGATTTTCACCTATGACAAACATTTGTGACGAAATAAATGTTTTTCTTTGTTTGGGTTATATATAGTAACTTAGGAAAAAAGTATGTACGTAGGTGTTATATCAGATGTCTGGCCCCCATGATATAAGCTATAGGTATTTCCTTTGGGGCTAGATAGCGCTGTGTGAAATGTCACTATACCTATATATAAAAAAGAGATATAGATTTATATAAAAGATACACTTTTAGAGACACTTTGTTTTGCAGGCAGGGTTGCTACTATCTTACAAAGTTAATTATACTTTCATTTTCAGTGTATTTTTTCGCTTTTTCTATTTAGTTCATTACTACTTAGGTATCACAGAATTTAAAAACAACACTTTAGATGATCAATCACTAAGTTTGACTTTTCATTAGCTGATGGCCCTTATGATGGAACCTTATGTGAATACCACCAGTACCTCCACCGTCTTGCTCTCCTCCTCGAACGTGCTACTAATTCTGAAATTTATTTTTCATGCCGAAAACACATCTGGATTTGAACCAGTGACCTACTCGAAGTACAGGGTCAGTGCAGCACTGGTCCACCGCCCTCTCTTAATAAGTGTCCCACACCATAAATAAGTGTTCCCTACATTAGTATCCCGTAGATTAGTGGCCCTTTTCCATGACTCTGAAGCAATTACCACACATTTCTATTTGTATACGCGTGAGGTAATCGCTGTGGTGGTGGTAATGTCGTTTTTCTTCGGGGAAACGGATGTTATTTATTTTTTTATGAAAAAATAATGTTTGCTGACTGTTTTTGATTATATATACAGGCGCATTATTATTGCGATTGATAAATATATAGTTATTAGCTTTGGCCTACGATTTTTGAAAAAGTAAGCTTTAAAATAACATATAAATTCGATAAAGTTCAATGAAAAAATTTGAAATGCGAATTTCTAAATAAGTTGTTTAAAGAAAGACGAAGAAAGAGAGATTTTTTTTTATCGTCTCCACATAATTATTGACATAAAAAATTACAAATTATATAACTACTAACTTGGTAATATTACTAAGTAAATAGAAAAAAAAAACTAAAACGAATACATATAGAGACATCTTAATTAAATATTAGCTATGAAGGAACTAGTGTCCAGAGTCAATAGTTAATCAGTAATGGAATTTTTGTTTTCCATTCTGAAGGTGGGTGCCGGTGAAATTACAGGCACATGAGACTTTTGTAACAATTAACGCGAATGCATTACCGGTTGTCGGCAGAATGCCGTTCCACTGAAACGCATCTAAATCTAATTTTGCATCTGATGCAAATAAATTCAAATTACACTAACTTAGATATGCAAAACTAAGCAATACGTAAAATACATTAATGAATCTCTGATATCAAAAACAGTAGCAATTCCAAGTGTAATTTTACGCAATTTCATTTGAACGCCACGTTTCCAACTGTATGGTAGATATTACTTAGTAGCAATCATTTTATAACTTCAACCACGCTACCTTAGAAGCTTACCAGCTGTCTCTATCACTCCATGGGAGATTGCCCGCCGTGCGATAGTGATAGATGCTGTAATAAACCTTAGAACGAGATGGACCGAAAGAAAATTAACTAGAAATTAATCACTTGACTATTGGTTTTAGTTTTGTAGGTAAAAAGATATTATCATTTTGTTTATTTTGATTGATTTGCCGAAGTAAAATTTATTTAATCTTTAGAATTTGATAGAATCATTTTATTGACTATCAATTTTAATATACTCTTAATAATAGTTTAATATTGAAAAAATGATAATAATACTAATTTTGTATCTATCTCACTCGAAACAGTGTGGTGAAAGCCTCAGAGAGCTTTTATCGTGCACTGAACACATGTCTTAAATATTTTGGTTCTAAGACGTGCCTCGCGATGTTTTCCTTCACCATTAGTTTATGGGAAGAGGATATTTCCCACATATTTTTTTTTCAATCAAAGAACTCATTGAATATTCGAACCAGCGACCTCCAAATTGAAATTCGAGGTACAGCACCACAGGACCACCACGCTCTAAAATTACTAGACAGTGAGATAAAGTCTAAAAAAATCCATACAATTCGATTGAGAAACCCTAGTCAGTTTATGAAATAATCGAATAAGTAAGTGGACAACTCGATTGGACAGCTATCGATCATCACTGACGACACGGGTGTCGACGACAACGTGACGAGACGGCACGACAATACGCGACAATGTCGTTAATAGACTGCGGATAGAGTTGTCCGACATGGCTAATCACGTATTGTTGGAGTGCACATGTTTCTCACTGTAGGGTGACAATACATCTCACTTTGAAAAGACAATACAAAAATTCGAGTCACTAACGATTTAATCAAAAAAACATAACTTTTTCTTTCTTCTCTTTCTTTCTTTATAACGAAGAAATTGAGGAGCAAGAGGAAAATAAAAAAAAAATAAAAAAATTGTGGTTATTTCACACTGCGCGATATAAGCTAAGCATAGATTGTATCATGGGAACCAGACAACTGATAATTTATTTTTGTATTATATTATTTAACTTATATACTTTTTTAAAATACACATTAACACCGAGACACAACAAACATCTATATTCGTCTGTAACTGTTTTATTTTAAAAACTTTGATATAAAGCTGTGTTGCGTAGCACTTATGCGAAGCTCTTTCGTCACACGCTTAAAGTATTAATGAATCCAAATTTACTCCAAATGTCCAGAATTCAACCCGCAATCTCGTACTCGACTATTCACCACCAAATTCAAACAGGATAAATCCCGTAGTGAGATTTTAACATTGTCACCCTACACCATTTAATTACCCATGACCGATGTACTTGGCATTATTTAGCGCTATTCAAACTGATGGATGCTGGGGGTGATATTATCTTGATCTCGCACACGAGATACCTCACATTTAGAATAAAATTGTAGCTTTTATAGACGCCTAAAGAAAACGCACCTTTCTGGGAATAGACGCCTTTGACAAGGTAGTTCTATGCGACATACAGACAGATGCAAGACTAATGGAGTCTTAAATGTCTATTAAGTCTTATTTGTTGGTGGGCCGAACCATGATATATTGAATATGTTCACCAAATATCTACAAGGTTCCGAAGATTGTGTAATTTGATTTCGTATTTTTATTAATAATCAAAGTTGTAAGTCCGTCTGCAAACATGGCTAATTCAGTTTATGAATGGATGCGAGGTAGTGACGAAAATTAAAAAAAAAATCTTAAAGCTGCATGACAACTTGAAAATAAAGCCAAGAAATACTATCAAAGTCTCATTCTATTTGACTTTGCGAAAAGCCAATCGCATAGGTACCTACAACCATAAACACACGCATCAGAATCAGTCATTTGAGATTATCTTAAATTTACTTTAGGCCTATCTAGCACCTTTTGCAATTAGACTACTTTTATCTTAATGTATATTTAGAACACAACTTACTCCAATTTTGTTATTTTTTTAAATCTTTGACTACAATTACCATTCTGACTATGGGAAAACGTCTGATATCCCCCAAAGTAGATATAAAAACAACACAAAAGATAAATCATGTATAATTTCCAAGAAATATTTTTATACGCTTTGTTAAGTCACAACATTTTAGCCTTCCCAATTTGAATTTTTATGGTAACATGCTAATTTTCACATGGATCTGTTTGCTAAAACGGTACCCTAAAAAGGGCGCAAACGACTTCACCATAAAGCCAACAATTGGCGTTCGTTAAATAAATAATATTTAACGAAATCCTTTTTAGCGCCTCCGTATACAAAAACCCTTTAGGACACGTGAAAATTGTACACGATAGCAGTAATCTCGGTGAAAATAACCTTTATTCCAGCGAAGTACGGTTGGAAATGAATTTAACATGTGGCAACACTGACATTACAACATGGTTGTTCAATGGTCATCTGTCATCGACGGACGTCACTACCTATCTTGGAATTCCAAAGCATTCTTGTTTATAAAAGTTCATTCGTACTTTGACATTTTTTTTCTCCTGAGGTTTGTGACAGCTGTATAGATCAAGTAAGGTGCCGACGAAATTTCGAAGTAAGGTGGGACTTAAGTAGAGCAATCAGAATACAGCAATTTAGTTAAAGAAAATGATCACGGATTTTTGTATAGACATATTTTTATCACCGTGAACTACCTTCTAATCTTTTTTTAGTAGGATGAAAAATGAAAATTGGCTTCATAACAAAAGAATGTTTAATTTTCTTATTTCTCTTTAATTAATTGTGTATATTTATTTACAATCCCAATAAACATTTCATTTCATTCTTTTTATTTGTCAACAAGCAGTAACACGTTTAATTTGGTTTGAAAATTAAACGTAATAAAATAATAATAATAAAAAAAAATGTGTTAATTTAATTAATTATTTTTCTCGCTGATTGCAGGCACATGAAATATTCCACCTTTGTCCCAGAGTTGCTGTTGTTTATGGGCGGCGCGGCGGTTACCACTTAACACAGGTGGGACCTCAGCTTGATTATTTTGTTTCAGCAATTGTCACGTCCCATGAGATGAGAGTAGATGAAGCTGAGGAGGTATGTCAGGATCGTAGTAGGTGGAAAACCATATTCTCTGCCTGTATCTGTCTGTGTCTGTCTCTGCATGTAGCTATGTGAATGTCATGTCCCTTTTCACGTTCCCACACTAGTGAGACAAAGCGACAGCAAAGTGAAAAGTGACCCATACTACCTAAATATTTCCGAGGAAAATCCATCTAAACTTCGTATTTTTGTAAAGCGTACTCATTTTTTCACGAAATAAACTATATAGAAAGAAAGAAAGAAGAGTATTTATTTTGGCATAAACAACAATGCAAATTTATATACTAAAACATACATATTACCTAAAAACTAAAAACAGAATATTATTTAACGCAACTGACATAGTAAAAAGAATGTGTTGAGTAGAGTTCAGTAGGGTAAAAAGAGTATATAAACTAAGGCTTAATATATAAATCCCTTATCTTTAGAATGGAAAATCTGTGCGTGCAGGCGACCACGCTTGCAACCATCGATAGGCTAGCTCAATAGCTCAGCGTGTAAAACCTAAAGCATTACAGCACCCTGGAGGCTCCGATTAGCGGTCTGTCGCTCCCCTCATTACGGCCTAATTGCGGCGCCGTCACAAAAGAGCCGCCACCTTTCATCTTGCCGCGAGGGCGCGTGTGCTGTGAGACGCGTGCGCGAGCGATAAGCGGTTTAATAGTGAAAACTGTGTAAATTCCACAATCTATACAAATAAATAAAATTGGAGTATCTGTTCGTAATATTAAAATAACCGCTTTTTACTAAGTGCATATGGATGTATACACGGTACATATACCAAAACAACATTGTCTGTCTGTCTGTTTGTTCCGGCTAATCTCTGAAACGGCTGGACCGATTTTGACAGCACTTTCGCTGGCAGATAGCTGATGTAACAAGGAGTAACTTAGGCTACTTTTCCGAGGGGTAAAATAGGGGTGCGTGATAAAACCGAATTCCACGCGGACGAAGTCGCGGGCAACAGCTAGTATCATGGGAACAAACAACTGATATACTACATTATATACATTTTGTAAATACACTACATATAATACATATGAACACCCAGACACAGAACAAACATCTAGGTACGAGTATGTTCATCACACGAATGTTTGTCCTAGGTGGGAATCGAACCCACGACCTACAGCGCAGAAGGCAGGGTTACTACCACCTGAGCTGTGAGGCCAGTCAATGATCAAGTATGCATGCCCACAGACATTCACTTGGGGATCAGCCGTAAAGGAATCGCTCCGCTCCGCTCACTGCGCGCTACCTTAAAAATAGTGCGGTCAAAAATATTTCATTTATTACTCATTCATCTAAAACCGTCCTTTTTGCCTTCAAATTAAAGGTATCATGGTTTTGAGGGAAAATGTTGGGTGTAATAATAAATTTGTTCTGAAATAATTGTTTTTATTCGTTTATGGAGGCAGAAATGTGGTGAGATGAACCTCTCTGTTAACAGCTTAAGGAAATGTTCGACTAAAGCGGGATGTTGTAGACTCTTATACTCGTTAGCTGTGCTATAATTCATCCTACTTGGAAATTACTTTTGCAAATTGAATTTTGTATTAAAATAAGCTTGGTCGACGATTCTTACTCCAACTGTCAGTCCGAAAATCCTTAGCATATATCCAGAGCAAGCAATCATTAAATAGTTTTAGCTTAAAATAAACATGTGCCGCGCTTCTAAAAAGGGTGATAAAAACATCATAAAGAAAATGTCATATATTTGATCAAAAAAAATCTAGGACCAAAAACATCGAGTTCCCGTAGCAAATTAAAGGCTAAGAACTCTCGTTTCTCGAGAATAGGCCTTATTTTTGTTTCGTATACGTTTAATAATTTGTTTTATATTTCTTGGGTGTAATGTATATATATGTGCTAAATAGCGAATAAATGTTTGTCTATGTCTAACAAACACAAACATATTTCAGCCATTTTATACAAAATATTTACAAATTATTTAGAAAACCTACTTCATTTATCGCTCTTGCTATTAGTGAGAATCTTATCAAAATTCTTTGCGTGTTTTAGACGAAGTAAGCGGAGATTCAGAGAGTCAGAAAGTGACTTTGTTTTATGCTTTTTAGATATGTCTATTAATCTATTTAAATCTGTCCACATTGGCAGACGATGGCCCGAACTATTCAATAGATTTGTACAAATTTTATTACGCTAAGTCGGTTTTTAAGTTTATTGAAATAATGATCTACACAGTTTTCGGTAGCAATAAACGAGTATTAATTAAGAAGGTATTTAATGAGCACTAAAGTAAATTAATCCCATATATCTACTTATATTGTTACGACTACTGTTTTATAAATAAAACTCTCATGCCGTAGTATGTGTGGTCGATAGTGGATCCATTAGCTTAGCTTAGGACTGGATGGCGCTGTGTGAAATGTCCACCAATATTTATTTATTAGAATAGGTAAGCCACGTTCCGCGTGGTTGACATGTATGGATTACTAAAAATGAACTGAAAATGTGCGATAATTTGCTCTGGTCTAAATTACCGATAACAGACTTAGCCTGTGGCTCATTAAAAATAACTCAGTTAATATTTTATCAAGATCATCTACTATTATGTTTGTGCAAAGGATGTAAATTATGGCTAAAGTGGAATATTAAAAGGGCTATTGCAATGGACTTATATATTTTCTCTTTCGAATTTATTCAAAATCATCTGTCATAGATAAAGACAAAATATAGCTAGCGCTAATGCACGTTATTGAATAAAAGCGTTTACTTTAAATACGAAACACAGTTTGTAATAACTTTAGATTTAGATTTTGGATTAAGGAAAAAAGGAATAATCACTAACCACCAACATTTCTTAATCTGGTTGATAACGGGATCATGGAAGGTGTGACCTGTATAATCTTTTATTGGCTTTTTATGAAGATTATAAGAAAACATGTATTTTAGTATGAGCTGTAGATTTTGTTGATAACTAAATAACAAACTTCCAAGCGGACAAAGTCGCGAGTCGCTAGTCAAATATAATTGCCATTTTATTGCGTATATACCAATACCAAAAAAACAGTTATATTTGCAATTCGGTAGCTTTGAAAATCAAGTTATTAGTTTTCAATCCAATCATAACATTTAATTACATTTTGGTAAATCAATTAGGTATTGTGTAATTATTAATTAACTATAGAAACATAATTTAATAACCCTGGAATATTAATATAGAAAATCGACAGCACTTTACAAACTAACTTAAAGATAAGCCATTTTTGACCGGCCTCACAGCTCAGTTAGTAACTCTGCCTTCTGTAGGTCGTGAGTTCGATTACCACTAAGGACAAACATTGGTGTGACGAACTTTGATGTTTGTTCTCTGTCTGAGTGTTAATATGTACCTATTTATTTACAAAAAATATATATTATTTATAAAAGTTTTCTATCAGTTGACTGCTTCTCATAGTACAAGTTATGATTAGTTTAAGCTAGATGGCGCTGTGTTCATCTGAAGAAATAATGGTGGACATCTGTCCACCATTATTTCTTTATTATTTAATCAATTTTCCTTCTGAAAACAAGCCATTTTGAAGCGCCTATCATCTCTCTCTCAGCCTCCATCAAATACTTGTACTATTTTATAGCAATAAATTCTACTAAGCATCATCATCATCAAAGTACCTATACACACGAGCGAAGTTTACACTCCAAAATGTCCACCCGCGAGAGACCACACGCTGCGGTAGAATCGTGATTGTGTTACGAGCATTAAAATCAATGGGTACACGGACCATGCATTACCAAAGCTACGGTCTATGTGGTCTGACCATTACCTAACGAAATACCTGGTAACTATAAGTACTCGGATACCTTGTGTTGACTGGCCTCACAACTCAGTTGGTAGTTTCCCTGCCTTCGGAGCTGTAGGTCGTGGGTTCGATTCCCACCCAGGACAAACGTTTGTGTGACGATTATACTAGTTTGTTCTGTGTCTGGGTGTTAATATAATAATAATAATAAATATTGGTGGACATTTCACACAGCGCCATCTAACCCCAAAGTAAGCATAGCTTGTATCATGGGAACCATTACTTATTATTTTTATTACTTACGAAAGCTGACTATTCTCTGAATTCAGCTGGTTACCGCTGTCTTTATATCTTAAACCACCGCGTGACTAAGGTGGTCCAACCAAATAACTTCAAAGACATTTCCTAATGAATAACTCACTATGTACCTACTAGAGTCAAACACGAGAACACTCGGCAGATTAAGAGGGTAATGTTAATAGAACATCTATCATCCGTGCGTGTGGCCCACACGTACAATTAGATACCTGTCCCTGGGAATGGTGCATATGAATGACATTCCAAGCTTTAAGGGCCTCGAGGTAACTATAAAAGTGTGATGGAGAAGGAAATCTCTTTTAGCTCAAATTTTATATACAATATATGGAAAACTATATATATACATACAACCATAGTCACCTAATTAATCTAGGCAAATTTTTGAAATGTATTTATCCTCTAATATTTTTGTATAAAATTAACTCAATATGATGCTGATTTTCAGCTAGGTTATTATTTTTAAGGAATTATTTTTGACCTTGGTGCTGGAGGCGTAATGTACCTATGGAGTCTAAATACTTGGTAAGTATAAAAGAGTTCTATCCGTCTACTTCACCGCTTTCTTCTACAAAACGATTTTGAGACGATTTTCACTAATATAAAGAGGATAAACGAGGAAGGTTTGTGTGTATAAATTGTATTTGCGGTTATGGTGGGCCGTCAACTTGTTCCCTCACTTACATCATATGAAAAAATTGCACCCATGCGAAGACGGGGCGGGTTACTAGTAGGTAATGTATACATGTACAGCTACTGAATATAGAAAGCCTAAAATAAATACAGATTACAACCATAACATGATATAGTCGAATTGATTTCAAAACGGGCTAATAGCGAAATTGCTGGCATATGACTAAATAACTTAATGCTTTTTGCTCTATCACCAATACTGCTGACCCCTACGTTTGTATTAATACTCCCCCTTTTTCACCAACAGCAATATTCTCAATCAAAACACTGAGCATTTTCGACCTAACTGCTCAAGAAATAAGGTCTCGCCAAAGTAGTGGTAGTTGGTTGGTAAGTGGTTAGTAGGGGGGCCGGGAGGGTCCAACATATGATGGTACGTAACCAAATCGTTCCCATTAACGTTGTCTATTACTGCAATGATATTACCTACGGTTTGGTATATCAGTATTAATGGATTTATGCCTCGCTCCGCGGCCAATTTACGCTTAGATGCGCGTTGGTTTGTTATAACGTTGATTATATTTAATGTATTAATTGCGAATAAATTCGTTTCATTGGGTACTGCTGTTTTTTTTCTGAATTATTCCGATATATTGGTGTTCGTAACATTAAAATTCGGAATTCAACTGTTGTACTGTCAGTTTTGCCCAGGTCTCTGTATTACGTAAAACACATTTTGCAGATTTATAAACTAATGTACCATTGCAACGTTAAGTATAAAGTAATAAATAAATATTAAATAAATAATAATCAAATTCTGTTTATTGAAGTTTTTTAAAAAATAAGTGCAAAGAGTTTCAAAAATACCTATTCCTGTCACTAAAGCAAAAAGTTTCATTAAAAACGAAAATATGCATTTAAATATAGATTGTTTGTGCCAGGAACCGTTACGGGCGTCCCCAGAACACTATCAAGGTTTTATAACAATCTGATCAATGGTTTCCGAACGCGTACGGAACAAACATACATTCATATTTATTTATATAGAAGATAGTTATAATACGATAAAAATAAATAATCTAGTGTTACTGTTACGTTTGTTTTTTATTTATTACTGCGATTTTGAAGAAACTGATACAAATTATTTCAGCAGTTACACTGATATTTACACACCTATATTTTAGTTCCGTTTAAGATATGGCAGCCCTTTGCTTAGCGAAATTCATAAAATGAATAGATTTCATTACATAATTTAAAATTAATTTAGATAAACATTTGAATGAGCAGTGTAATTTAGGCTTTCGTATTGTATATTATGCCTTTTTGTCTTGTTTGTAGACACAACACAAAATTGCTTTAAACTGAAATATTTTTTACATTAAATTGAAGAAGTTTCTGCACGGATGGGACGAAATGGTGCAAGTTCTGCCTTCAAATATCTTGATCTACTACTAATCACTCATCGACTTAAACCTACTTATATTTCCAGTGGATTTTGAAAGAAGAACAGTATATTAGCGTTTAAATTAAACCAATAAACAGTTTCCCAACCCTTAATTATGAACTTTATTTGTCCAAAACACAGATTTGGTGTTCATTTGCTTGCATTGCTTCTACGCTCTTGTTTGCCAAACTTCTTTCATGCTTCTTCTTGGCAAAGGTACAGTCAGATAAAAAAGCTTATCTAAGTTTAAATTAAACTTAACTAATTACTACTTAGAGCGACTCTAACTTAAAGTTTCACTTGAGCCCTCAACCGTAGAATGAACATACTCATCACTTAAACAAGAGTCTTATCTCGTCACATCAATCGACGAATAAGCCGGCTTATATTTTAATTAAGTAAATACACGCTTGAAGGACTTTCTGAAAGATGGGGGCACAGTGGTACAAACCACGAGTTTAAACAGAGGCCTTTGGTTCAATTCGTGCTTCAATAAGTTTGAAGCTTGAAGAGTTTATGTGCGCAATTCTACGTTCTCTTAACGGTGTAGAAAAACAACGTGCTAGTTGATTATAAGATTGAGTCAAAGTAAAAAAAAAATGTGAGCCGTCACGGGACGCCCCTGGCAGATGTGAAACATCGACATTATATTGTAAAAGTAATATGCAACGCATGCCGTGGCGACGCGTCGCCACGGCATGCAATCGGTTTTACGTGCGGCTATAGATGTTTCACATCAAAATGTGAAAAAATCTTAAAAAGATAAATTCATTGTAGCGCGAATTTGAACCAGCGATCTTAGGACCAAAACTCGAAAAAAGGAAGCCCTCCTTTAGGGGTTTTTTGTTTGTTCTTCCCTATGGAGGGTCGGATAGGGTTTGAACAGGCGTCAAATTTGGCGATAAGTACGCGTGACTTTATGTTTTGAATATTATTGAAGTTTCCAAGCCATTTCTTTCTTTATGCATAGGTACATACATAAAATCACGTCTGTTTCCCGCAGGGGTAGCCAGAGATCATGGTTTTCCACTTGCTACGATCCTGACATACCTCCTTAGCTCCATCTGTGATACTCACTTTTGGGAGAAGACGATGGCTTCCGAAATACAGTTTTTAACTAGTTCGGGAGCCAAAGGCTTCAATGCAATTGATTGTACAATGATGGTTAAACAATATACCTAGATGACTACTATTATTATTATTATTTTCTACTCTATGCATTCTATGGAAATAAAGTTTTCGACTTTGACTTACCTACCGCTACCTTTTGAGCAGGTTTTTTTTTATTTAACATAAATACATTATTATGTAGGCAAGTAGACAATAAACGGGTGCTGATTAAAAATAAATAAATAAATATTGGTGGACATTTCACACAGTCCCATCTACCCCCAAAGTAAACCTAAGCATAGCTTGTGTCATGGGAACCAGACGACTGATACAAAACTTATATACATTTTTGTTTGTAAATACATACATATAATGCATATTAACACCCAGACACAGAACAAACATCTATGTTTCTGACACAAATGTTGGTTCTGAGTGAGAATCGAACCCACGACCTACAGCGCAGAAGGTAGGGTTACTAACCAACTGAGCTGCGAGGCCAGTCAATGAATGCTGATTGGTTACTTACCTCGTGTTAGCATCAAGTTACGCGGAGAGGGAATACAAACAATACGATCATGTCGCCCGCGCCCGCGCCCGCGCCGCGCCTCGTCACGCGATACTAACCTGCAATATAATGACACCATTTTATCTGTCGATCTACATAAAACCTGGTCTATCGACTGCAGCAATGATTGTTACAAGTTGCGGTTTCATGTTACATTGTAATAGGTAGACTTTTAGTTTAATTATTTAGTGCTGAATTAAGTTGAGAAAAACAGTAGTTATGCTGCGTTTAGGTTTTTGTCCGACGCCTGAAATGACGCCGGAACTGCTCAAAAACTCAAACCTTCGATAGTTTAAATAGGTGGTTTTTATAACAACATAACCCAACTGGTGTTGTAACCTCTGCCCATAACGCCGATGTGATTTGGGTCCTCTACTCCTCCCTTACTTAGGTAAAATAAAATCCAAGTCGCCAGAGTGGTGCCCGCGACTTCGTCCGCGTGGAATTCGGTTTTATCACGCACCCCTATTTTAGCCCTCGGAAAAGTAGTCTAAGTTACTCCTTGTTACATCAGCTATCTGCCAGTGAAAGTCCCGTCAAAATCGGTCCAGTCATTTCAGAGATTAGCCGGAACAGAAAAACAGACAAAAATTGAAAAAAAAAAATTTGGTATATGTACCGTGTATACATCAATATGCACTCAGTAAAAAGCGTTTATTTTAATATTACAAACAGACACTCCTATTTTATTTATTTGTAAAGATATATAAGGTTTAATAAAGCCCATGTAAGATTTTTAAAACGATGCAACCAGCGCCACCTGCTTTCTTTGGTGCACTCAAAATTATTGAATTTGTCACTTTCAGCTACCTTTTTTGTTTTTGACTGCCATCTAACGTCTAGTAACATAACTATTATTATAAAACTAATGACATTGACATCTAGCGACGAGTTGCAGTACTACATAATCAAATTATGCGCAATTTTGACATTGACAGCTGCTAACAATATTCAAATGCTACTAAATTAGAAAGGCTGTTTATTATCAAACGATGTCTTCCAATTCAACTTTATTCTTCAATGCACCGTATTTATCGGTTTGAATGAAGTCGATTTGTTGTCATTTCTTTTGTCAAATCAAATCGAGCAGTACGTCAAACAAGAAACTTGCTGATCGTATCGGAGCGGGAATGTGAAATATCTCGTTTGTAGATTCCAAGTGATTGTGTGAGCACCTGAGCGATACGCGACCTTATAAATAAATTTCACCGAACAGAATGCCGCCAAGTAGCTTACGAGTCGTCTACGCGTTCGCCAGAGAAATGCATCCGAAAACTACCGATGTTTTTATTGAGTACGGCACTGCTGGATTTCGAACAAAGTGAGTAAAAGTATTTGTAATTTGTCTTTATGTTCCATTCTAACTAGTTATTGAGGTCATTATTATAAGATAATACCTTTTAAACACCTTTCTCTTATATTGGCCCATTGTCACGTAAGCAAAGTTCGCTGGTACTATTTCGAATAAGTATCATTGTGAGTCATCTTCGGACCGATTTAAGTATATCCAATTTATAACGGGAAGTCTCCGATGTTATCATATGGTCAATGACTGTACCTAATCGTTTATGGCAAAACAATGAGTAGGTTAGCTTAGTTATATTTACTTTATAGGCAATACATGTTTGATCTAGGTAACTTTCATATTAATTGGGCCTTGGTGTAATTAAAACATATCACCGGGAGATACCTACATTTACATTCTGCTGTGTAACTTCCTGGGGGTCTAACCCTAATTATAGAATGGAATACCATATTGTTGTACTTAATCATTTTGTTTTAGGTCGTGAATTATTAATTATTTCAAATAGTAAAGTAATTTAATAATGCCCTTTTTTGTAAATATTTCGATCAACAAATAATTTCATGAAATGATAGTCACGTGGAAAATTTTCAATCATACTTATGCATCATTTTGAAATATGAATAGGTATATTATTGTGTTATTCACTAAACAAAAAGTATCTGCCGTTTTATGAAATAGTTCTTCTGCTTTATGAAACTGCAGATTATGTTTGTGACAGTAACATAAAAGTAGTCTTGGTTTATTTATAAAATATTATATATTCATTTAAATTTTATAATGCATCTTGAATTTTTTTTGCTGTTAAGTTATAGTTCCTTTTTACATCGTTATTCATTTTGTAAAGCCAAAGTTGTTTACAAGCTTCGTTAGTCCAATAGTCCACGTGCCCAATTCACTATGCAAATGTGGCAGCCTACGTATATATCCTTAAGCTGTCTTGTCTATCCCCAAAGACATTAGCATGCACATTGAAATACTTGTGAAAAACTATTGAATCAATATTCCTATGTCTTAGCACTAATTATATATAATGGCTGTTGCCCGCGACTTTGTCCGCGTGGAATTCGGTTTTATCACGCACCCCTATCTTACCCCTCGGAAAAGTAGCCTAAGTTATTCCATGTTACATCAGCTATCTGCCAGTGAAAGTCCCGTCAAAATCGGTCCAGTCATTTCAGAGATTAGCCGGAACAAACAGACAGACAAACAAAAACTGTAAAAAATGTTGTTTTGGTATATGTACCGTGTATATATCTATATCCACTTAGTAAAAAGCGGTTATTTTAATATTACAAATAGACACTCCAATTTTATTAATTTGTATAGATGGGCTAGCACTAATTTAGAAATCTCAGTACACAACTCTACCATAACATTATCTGTTACTTTTGTGGAGAAGTTTGAGTCATGTCCAAGATCAGGTTTCATTATTTACTAATAATATACACAAAAAAATATTATGATATTGTTTTGATTAGAGATCCATATTGTGCTAATGAATACTAATTGCTCATTAATGAAAACAAATTTAACATTAGTAAATTAATCATCTAAATATCTCTCATGAACGTTTACCATTCCATTTTTTAAATAACTACTTTGATTCATACTGTCACCAATTCTATTCAAAGTAATTTAAAGATTTTTCAATAACTTCTAATATTCCTACTATTTTTATCAACTTCACATTTGGGCTAAGCAAATAAACCCAAATTGTTGCTAACAGAATGTGCCTTCTCAGACGAAGCACCTTTTATATTTTATGTGGCTTGGCACCGCTCCAACCACTCACAGATCAATTTCACAGTTTGTGGTCTAAATCTAAATAATATTGGTTTTATGATGATTTATTTTGGGAATAAAATTATTTATGGTACGATTCTGTGGTATTTTGTTTTAAAATAGTTTATTGCTTACAATGGCATGTGAATAAGAACATCGCTTTGAGATTTGTATTTAAAATAAATGGATGTATCAAATTAACTGGCCTCACAGCTCAATTGGTAGTAACCCTGCTTTCTCCGTTGTAGGTCGTGGGTTCGATTCCCACAAAGGACAAACGTGAGTGTGACAAACATGTTTGTTCTGTGCCTGGGTGTTCAATTGTATATGTATGTATTTACAAAGAATAATTTATGTGTGTATTCTATCTTTAGCTGTGCTTAGTTTGGGCTGTGTGAAATGTCCACACAAAACATTAATTATACCTAATTAACTATTACTAATTATAATAGTAACACGGAACATGGAAAAGACTTAATTAACTGGGCCGAACGTCGAAGAGTCTACACATAGGTAGAGTTCAAATGAAAAGGTTACGTTTGTACTGTGATAACGCTATCGCTCCGAAAAACGATACCATTTTTAAGTTTGTCGCTAGAAAATTGTCATTTCACGCGCTTTTTGGTCATGACAATGACAACTTCTGGGAACCATTCACAAAATACCTCTGGCCTACGAAATTTTTGCCTTGTGGTTGTCGAGTGGTCAGTCTGAACTTGTCTTAAAGGCCAGTTCAGACAGGCGTCCTATTGTGTTCCATCGGGCACAGTCTTCTGCTATCGGCATACCAACTGCCCTCTGCTATTTCTGCTGCTTTGAAGTACAAATGATTATTGCATCATTTTGTTCCAAGAAGTCAGTCATAAAGTAAAAAAGCAAAGTGTACAAACAAAAAAAAATTTAGGGTAAGACCCAATTCGCATTTTATTGCTCCCATAACTTTGAGACGTGAAGGTGGAATAATGTCTCAAGTGTCTTCACCGGCAACACACCTAAAAGCTTGCGTGGCGGCAGAAATGGGTATGGTGGCAGTACTTCTCCAGATGAACTTGGCATAAGTTCTACTGCTACTATAATACATAGACTTATAGATAGAATTTATTTCATAATACTCGCTTTAAAGTTTTAACACTTTATTACTGCCCCCTATCATTTTAACACTAAATGCACATATTTCTAGCAAATAAATATGCTTCATTTCAAGTTGACAAGAAAAATGCAACTTACAACTTAGTCTTGCCATAAACTAGTCTTATAAGGTTCAGCCTTCACAATAGCTCTTAGTACCTAAACTCCTTACTAATTTGCGATTGAAATCTGTATAGATAATGATCGATTGTGCAACAAAGGGCAATGCAATAATTACTGTGATCCGCATAATGATAGCTATTTACGTAGTCACTAATATGTTATCTGTAGTTCATGATTAGCTACGTATGATCTCTCAAACTGATCTTAATCATACTTGTATGTTTCTATGTGATGAATTAACTAGCAGACGTGGTATTAAGTGGTAAACTCTGACCTTAACAAGTAAAACGACTTGGGTCCTCCCCTACCTAGGTAGGATAATGCGCCCGTAACTCGTGAGGCTTAAAAGTGGAATGTCTCATGTGCCTGTAATACCTTTCGAACGCTAACACAGTGACGCGAATCTGTTACTGCTTGGCGGCAGAAATGGGTATGGTGGCAGTACTTCCCAGTCGACCTTGGCATAAGCTCTGATGCTACGTAAGTAATTAAATCGGGTTAGTGGATCGTTTATTCTCATGATAATCGGTGAAGCATTTAAAAACTAAAAATTTAAAAAAAAATTAAAAACGTATTTTAGTATAACTCTGTCGTTTGTTCGAGTTTTTTTATTCCATAATTATTTATTTATATTTTTGACTGTTTTTCCATTTTTACTTTTCATTGACCAATTGCCAGGTAATTAAGAATTAAGGTAATTAAGATATCAAACAGCGCCATCTAGACCCAAACTAAGCATAGTTTGTATCAGAGAACCAGACAACTGATAGAATACTTATGTACATTTTTGTAATCACATACGTGTAATACATATTGACACGCAGACAGAACTAACATCTATATTCGTCACACAAATGTGTGTCCTGGGTGGGAATCGAACTCACGTTACGGCAAGAGTCTACCGACTACCGACTGAGCTGTGAGGCCAGTCATTTGTATACCCAACCGCTAAAGACTCAAGGTAGATACTATCTTCGTTTATGATTTACGTACTGTCCTGGATATTATCACTGATAACGGCCCTTTGTTGAGTACGAAAATAAAATAAATATTGCCAATTAGGATTTCATTATCTAATCGAGTCACACACGATTGCCCCATAATCAGAGCATGGCGGTTCGCTCGGTAAAATTCACATCATGGCTCTCTCTGTCTAATAATAATCTCTATCCAGACAGAGACAGGCGACGCATATTCTCGACAAATGAGAGTGAATAGGCTTCTACCCCGGGATCCTCAGTACGATCGATATAATTTTTGCAGATAGAATTATAGAATTATTTTCATATGTATTTTAAGTTTCATATGTAGTGTGTATCACTCGTCGCATGCACACACGCGCACAGGTTCCACGGAAAACCAGCGCTGAGTAGCCACACCGCTGATACAGCCTTTTTTGCTGTTACAAGCCACATTTTCTTTTATTTGTATCTGATTTTATTTCTAATGTAACACAAAATAAATATTATTCTTTCTTTCTTTCAGTTTAATAATAATAAATATTGGTGGACATTTCACACAGCGCTATCTAGCCCCAAAGTGATGACTGGCCTCATTGCTCAGTTGGTAGTAACCCTGCTTTCTGAGCTCTAGGTCGTGGGTTTGATTCTCACCTAGGACAAACATTTGGGTGGCGAACACAGATGTTTATTGTATGATATTGTATGATCTGTGTTTGACTCCCAGGATGATGCGCTGCGTAGACTTCGTGGAACTAATATTTTAGAGGAAACGTTAAGGATTATTTTAATTAACAAACCAGTGCACAGAGCCCCTCAGTTGTGACTATCTCCTTGACATTATTGTAAAGATCTTTTTCGTTTGATAATTAACTTAAATGCCAAGGAAACAGGAAAAGTTTACTTCACTCCCTGCTATGTTTTGTAGGATAGTATAAGTAGTGGGATGTTTTTAGCGCAATAAATTCAGTAAAAAAAATACGAATATTCTTGCTTTTTTATGAGAGTAAATTATTTCGTTTTATTTGAGTAGTACTAGCTTTTTCCCGCATTAATGTTGATTTTTTTCAACCAATTTTGGTTGTCGATCGATACGGAAATAACTAACGAAAATATTATTACCTACTCCCGTTTCACCTCCTTTTAGAAGCACTCGTGAAGGTAGAATTTCTCAGGCTTCCCAACCCTCGCTTATCCCTAGTGGATAGTGAAACAATTTTCGTACCACCTGCGACACAGTTTTCTAGACATTTCTATATTGTTGTATTTGTTTCAGAGCCAGTTTGCTAGAACATGTCGTTTATCGGATGGGGTTGCTTGCAGTCCTACGGTCCAGAGTCAAAAATGGTAAGTAACCCCATTATAATTAGTAAGTAATTGTGTTCATAGCTCAGTTGGTAGTAACTCTGCGCTGTCGTGAGTTCGATTCCCAATTGGTGGACATTCACACGGCGTCATCTATAATAGTCCCAAAGTAAGCTAAGCATAGCTTCTATAGAACCAGACACCTTATATAATACTTGTAAACTTTTTTGTAAATACATACATACATATACAGGGTGTGGCGTAATGAGTGGATAATAGGGTACCTGCGGGTAGGGGCCACTGTGGCGGTTCAGAAAAATACTTGTTATGCTCAGTAAAAGTGCCTCGGTTTTCGAGATATTCGACATTTTCGAAATTTAAGAAATATTTCACCCTTCGTCACTATTTTTGGCGCCCAGACTGCAAATGAAATTTTTTTTTCTATCTGTTTTTTGGATAGTATTCTTGGATAGATGTGCTATCGAATGGAAACTATTATTTTTATAACACAAGCACAGTTATGTTTTTAAAATAAGATTTCACTAAAATTTTACTTGCTTTCGTTTGTTTTCCTGACCTTTACCCTTCTGTGGTGTAAAAAAAATGTATGGTCACTTGAATGCCAACGTTTAAAAAAATTAGCCTTTTTCATCGAGATTCCGAAATGGTATATTACATGGTATTTCCACAAGTTGATTCAAAATTAATTCCTATTAAAATGGGTAGAGCTAATTATTATAAAATTACAAATAGTACTAAAATTTACTTCATTACTTAAAATCACCTAAAAACATTAGTTAAAAATTCGGTAATGAAATAAAACGAAACAATAAATTTTAAATGCATTTCATTTATTAAATTTACTATCACAAAAGGTGTTCGAAAAGTCCACCACGTGCTCTGATGCATGCTCTGCACCTTTTGATAAAAGATCTTTTAATCCTGTTCGCAAATCTTTGCTCTGTGATTTTCTGAGCAGCTAATCGCACACGCTCCCGTAGCTGGTCCACTGTATTAATTGGGTCTTTATAAACCTTTTCTTTAAGACATCCCCAGTAAAAAAAGTCCAATGGGTTGAGGTCTGGTGAACGAGGTGGCCACAAAATTGTCCCCAAACGACCGATCCATCGTCGACGATATGTTTCATCGAGGTATTGTCGAACATTTCGGGCGTAATGAGCGGGGCAACCATCGTGCTGCAGCCACATTCTTCTTCTATCTTCTAATGAAACATCTTCTAATAAAAGTGGAAGTTCGTGCCGTAAAAAATGTAAATACGTTTCTGCAGTCAATGTTCCAGACAATTCGAATGGTCCGATGATTTTGCCATTTAGAATTCCAGTCCATAAATTAATTTTTTTACTGGGGATGTCTTAAAGAAAAGGTTTATAAAGACCCAATTAATACAGTGGACCAGCTACGGGAGCGTGTGCGATTAGCTGCTCAGAAAATCACAGAGCAAAGATTTGCGAACAGGATTAAAAGATCTTTTATCAAAAGGTGCAGAGCATGCATCAGAGCACGTGGTGGACTTTTCGAACACCTTTTGTGATAGTAAATTTAATAAATGAAATGCATTTAAAATTTATTGTTTCGTTTTATTTCATTACCGAATTTTAAACTAATGTTTTTAGGTGATTTTAAGTAATGAAGTAAATTTTAGTACTATTTGTAATTTTATAATAATTAGCTCTACCCATTTTAATAGGAATTAATTTTGAATCAACTTGTGGAAATACCATGTAATATACCATTTCGGAATCTCGATGAAAAAGGCTAATTTTTTTAAACGTTGGCATTCAAGTGACCATACATTTTTTTTACACCACAGAAGGGTAAAGGTCAGGAAAACAAACGAAAGCAAGTAAAATTTTAGTGAAATCTTATTTTAAAAACATAACTGTGCTTGTGTTATAAAAATAATAGTTTCCATTCGATAGCACATCTATCCAAGAATACTATCCAAAAAACAGATAGAAAAAAAAATTTCATTTGCAGTCTGGGCGCCAAAAATAGTGACGAAGGGTGAAATATTTCTTAAATTTCGAAAATGTCGAATATCTCGAAAACCGAGGCACTTTTACTGAGCATAACAAATATTTTTCTGAACCGCCACAATGGCCCCTACCCGCAGGTACCCTATTATCCACTCATTACGCCACACCCTGTATAATACATATCGCCACCCAGACAGAACAAACATCTATGTTCGTCACACAAATGTTTGTCCTGGGTGGGAATCGAACTTACGACCTACAGCGCAGAAGGCAGGGTTACTACCAACTGAGCTGTGAGGGCCAGTCGTAGTAAGAAATCGATATTTAACTCTTCCAGTCCGTGTGCTGCAGTTCCCTAATTGATAGAAACCGGGACAGGAAGGTATCAAATTATATCTATTTTCGGGCCTTCATTCATAGGCCGTACTTCCCGTTTTGAGCAACAGCACTGACTACGGCCGGTAGAACTTGTGCCAAGTTCGTCCGGGGAAGTACTGCCACCATACCCATTTCTGCAGTGCATTACTCGCTTTACTGTGCCGTTTTGAAAGGTGTGGTCACTGGTGCTTAAGACGCGACGTGGGTCTTGTACCTAATTAGGGGAGGAGAGAGTGGTGGCCTAGTGGTACTGACCTCGACTTTCAATCCGGAGGTCGCTGGTTCCGACGTGCGCCTATGAGTTTTTAGCTTGAAAGATTTATGTGCACAATACCACGTTCTCAAAACGGTGAAAGAAAACATCGTGAGAAAACCGACATGTTCTAGAACTAAAAATTCGAAGACATGTGTCAAGTGCACGAAAGGAGTCTCTTAGAGGGGGACTTAAAAACCTTTCACCACACGGGTTCGAGAGAACCAGACCAGGGAGTAGTAGAAACTCACAGTTATGTCACACACAGTTATGAACTAGCTGTTGCCCGCGACTTCGTCCGCGTGGAATTCAGTTTTATCACGTACTATTATATCCCTCCCTCCCTATTTTATCCCTCAGAAAAGTAGCCTAAGTTACTCCTTGTTACATCAGCTCTCTGCCAGTGAAAGTCCTGTCAAAATCAGTCCAGCCATTTCAGAGATTAGCCGGAACAAACACACAGACAGACAGACAAAAATCGTGAAAAATGTTGTTTTGGTATATGTACCGTGTAAGCATATGCACTTAGTAAAAAGCGATTATTTTAATATTACAAACAGACACTCCAATTTTATTTATTTGTATATATGAGTTATTGTGATTACCGCAAGTATTTTAGTTACGCAATGAAAGACGGCCAGGTATCTAGGCTGGTCTAAATTGACTACGTGTCCAATCGATAAGTCATTGCAAGCGAAAACAAATCTTAGTGTCAACGCAATAGGAATCATATTTCAGCGGTGAATTGACGTCTTTACATCCTTGGCATTGAAACGAATGGTGGCGGTGATTCAAAGTATGTGGGCTTGACTTTTGGAAAACACAGCCAATCTTTTATTAGCAAACTAGATTCTGCAGTAATTTGTCTTGAACGATTAAATAAATAAATAAAAAAAGTATTGGTGGACATTTCACACAGCGCCATCTAGCCCTAAACTAAGCATAGCTTGTACTATGGGACCCAGACTACTGATATAATACTCATAAACTTTTTTGTAAATACACACAGATCAAACATTTATGTTCGTCACACAAATGTTTGTTCTATTTGGGAATCGAACCCACTAACCACGGCGCAAAACCAAGAGTTACTACCAATTGAGCTGTGAGGCCAGTCAGTAAATAAACCCGAATAGATATACTGGCGTAATATTAGTGGATAGTGTAGTGGAAATAAATTATTATTATTATTATTATATATCGTTCCAGGTCGAACGATAGGAATAATGATAACAGCTTCACACAACTTGGAGCCAGACAACGGAGTGAAGCTAATCGACCCAGATGGCGAGATGCTGGAGCACAGCTGGGAAGCTATCGCGACTAGATTGGCTAATGTCAGGTAAATTACACCTTATTTATTCAGATATAAGGCTCATTTTAAAAGTAAATATGTTTATAATATTTGATTAATATTTAAAATTATTTATTTGTTTCCATAATGGTACAATTATACATACAATATTGAGCAGTTAAATTAGTGACATAATATAATTGCTTACGATAAAGGTTCACTGGTCCCCACACCAGGATTCCCTGTGTTGTGGATTCTTCTAGTTGTTGATGCTCTTCTTTAGATGTCATCGAAAATTATTAGGGAATAAAATAATTCCAAGTCAAAAACTTTATTTCCATACAATTCATAAAGAAATGGCTTGGAAACGTCAATAATATTCAAAACATAAGGTCCCGCGTACTTATCGCTAAGTTTTAGGCCTGTCCAAACCCTATCCGACCATCCATGGGGAGGAACAGGCAAGATACCCCTAAAGGAGGGCTTCCTATTTTCGCGAGCACTATCATTGTAACAATCTGAGTACTTAGATCTATGTTACATTTATCACTACATAAAATACTGAAATAAGATATTGTGTGTCGTTGAGCAGAGCGACATCAGACCATGGGGATTTATTTATATAATCATTTACAGTGTAATAAGTTGTTCTTTATTGACAGGCCTCATAGCTCAGTTGGTTAGGAACCCTACCTTCTGCGCTGTAGGTCGTGGGTTCGATCCCCACTCAGGACAAACATTTATGTGACATTTGTAACATTGATGTTTGTTCTGTGTCTGGGTGTTAATATGTATTATATGTATGTATTTACAAAAGAAAAGTATATAAGTATTATATCAGTTGTCTGGTTCCCATGATACAAGCTATGCTTAGCTTACTTTGGGGCTAGATGGCACTGTGTGAAATGTCCACCATTATTATTATAAATTACTTGAGTTTTTGGGTCGGAAGCTTCAGTGCCTATTCAGGAAGTTTTTATATATATATAAATGATGTTTTCAGTGACAATGACTTGGAATCAACGACTGCGGAGGTAATCAAGGAAGTGAACGCTGACATGGCGCTGAAGGCGAGCGTCTACATCGGAATGGACACTAGGTATGGACTGGTAATTACACCGCCCTCACCAACACTTTATGACCAATAGCTCCCTAAAGTATGTTAAGCCAAAATATTTCACTGGATCCGATGGAAGTATTGTCATACGATTTACCCTAAGATATTAAACATTGGTGGACATTTCACACAGCGCCATCTAGCCCCGAACTAAGCATAGCTTAACATCTTTGTACTTCACACAAATGTTTGTCCTGGGGTGGGAACCGAACCCAGCTACAGCGCAGAATGCAGGTTTGCTACCCACTGAGCTATGAGTTCAGTCAATAATAACGTTATAACAATAACACTTGAAATTCCTCCTCATTATAATTGTAAGGTATCCGCATAATGTTTTCCACAACCGTTTCTTAAAAACAAACCTCATTGTATTAAAACCTTTGTGAGTACGCTTTAGGAGTTGGCTCTTTGATTTCATATCCGCCCATTGGTCGTCAGCATATGGGTGCCTAAAATGTTCCCTCGATACCAACCTATTATGACTGGCCTCAGCTCAGTTGGTAGTAACTCTGCCTTCTGAGCTGTCGTGTCGTCTGAGCGGTCATGGGTTCGATTCTCACCCAGGACAAACATTTGTTCTGTGTCTTGGTGTTAATATGTATTATATGTAATACAAAAAAAATGTATATAAGTATTATATCGGTTGTCTGGTTCCCATGATACAAGCTATGCTTAGTTTACTTTCGGGCTAGATGGCGCTGTGTGACAATGTCCACCAATATTATTGTTTACATATGATTACTTCCGTCAGGTACACAAGCCCCCGGCTAGCGGCGGCCGCGGTACACGGCGTGATGGCTCTGAAGGGCACCGCAAAGGAGTTCGGTATCGTCACCACGCCCATACTCCACTACTGCGTCAAGTGTCGCAACGACAACACATACGGGACTCCCACTGAAGAAGGTAAGCTTACACCGGCCTAAGTGATAAGGCCAGTAAGTGATAGAACGAGCTGACGGCCCACCTGATGTTAAGTGGTAACCGCCGCTCATAAACAATAATAATAATAGTTTATTGTCTTATTTTAAACAATACAAAAACAATTGACTCAATTCCTCTCCATCAAAGTATGAGATGACTTAAGTCGCTTTGCGTCGCGTCCATCGCCCCGAGACGGGGATGTTACGTCTCATGCGGCTGCAATTTCACCGGCACCCACTCCCTTCCACGGAAACACAGCAACACGAGTGCTTCACTGCTTGGCGGCAGATTACCAGGTGTGGTGGCAGTACTTCTCCGGGCGAACTTGGCACAAGTTCTACTGCTACTTTGGGTTGCTCCTTTCGCTCCACCCGGGGGACACGTGTAGGGATTCAAAGGGTTATCACCGACGGACGTGAGCTATGTTTGACCCCTACTGAAGGTAAACTAGAATGACTGCCTCTCCAGGATTGGATCCAGGACGAAAATTCGAGCATTGACGTTTGTTCTTACTCTGGGTGTTAATAAATAAATATTGGTAAACATTTCACACAGCGCCATGTTTAAGAGCATGGTGGTCTAGCGGTACTGACCCTGAGTTTCAATCCGGAGGTCGCCGGTTCAAATCACGACGTGCTCCTATGAGTTTTCGAATGAAAGGTTTATGTGCGCAATACCACTTTCTCAAATCGGTGAAGGAAAACCTCGTGAGGAAACCGACATGCCCTAGAACTAAGATTCAAAGATATGTGTCAAGTGCACGAAAGAAGCCTCTTTGAGGTACACTTAAACTCCTTTCACTACACTGGTTCGAGAGAACCAGTGACTGAACAGAATAGAACAGACAGCGCCATCTAGCGCCATAGTAAGCTAAGCATAGCTTGTGTCATGGGAACCGGACAACTGATATAATACTTATTTTTTTTTCTAAATAGATACATTTATACATATCAACACCCAGAATGTAGTTCAAATGTGTATATTTGCAATAAATGTGTAATTATTATTATATCAGGTGTTCTGGTTTCCAAGATACAGACTATACTTTGTTTAGTTCGGGGCTAGATGGCGCTGTAATTATTTATTTATTTTTCAGGTTACTACGAGAAAATTGTGGGCGCCTTCAAGAAAATACGTCAAAACCTGCCGATATACGGCGAATACAATACGACGTTATACGTAGACGGCGCTAACGGTGTGGGCGGCAAGAAACTGAACATCATCAGGAAGAGTCTGGACGGGGAACTTGACTTGAACTTGTTCAACTTGGGCGGGAACGGCGGGAAACTCAACTTGAATGTGAGATCTTTTATATAATTTTTGTTTATGTGATGTTGGTGATAGGTATATAAATATTTTATACAAAATGGTTAACCTATGACTGTGTTTTGGTCAAAAGTTATTCAGTTAAAACTACCTTATCCCACTCCTCATTTTCTTTGTTAGTGAATTCTAACCATACTATGCCGGGCGGGTCACTATTATACAAATAAAAAGAAACAGCTGTGACTACTATTTCTTTCTATATTCTTTATTGTAAGAAAGAAAGAAAGAAAAACATGTACTATGACCACTCACAAATACACACTAATAAGAGGAAACAAAATACATAAACAAATAAGATAGAACAAAAAGGATACAAGTAGATATTATCATAAACTTAATACTACTATTGTACACAAAATATTGTATATAAGTTATCTTATATAAAAGACATGTACGAAGGCGAGCTAAATGCTAAAAAGAGTTTTCTTCCATCAATTATACCTATATTTAATTCTGATTTTTGGAATTTCAGTGCGGCGCTGATTACGTGAAAGTATCCCAAAAGCCCCCGGTGGGAGTGACCCACGAGCCATACCAACGGGTCGCCTCGCTAGACGGAGATGGTGACCGCATCGTCTATTACTACCTAGATGATAAGTGAGTTATTCCAATATTAGAAGACTTGGGGGACCAAGTTGCTCGCGTCCGTATGCGATTACCCTTTGAATCCGTACACGTGTCCCCCGGGTGGTGCGAAAGAGGCAACCCAAAGTAGCAGTAGAACTTATGCCAAGTTCGCCCGGAGTACTGCCACCACACCTGGTAATCTGCCGCCAAGCAGCGATGCACTCGTGTTGCTGTTTTCCGGTGGAAGGGAGTGGGTGCCGGTGAAATTGCAGCCGCATGAGACGTTACATCTCCGTCTCTGGGACGCAGCGTAATGCGACTTGAGTCATCTCGTACTATGGAGAGGACTTAAGTCGTTTTGTTGTTGTCTATGGGCGGCGGTTACCACTTAGAAACGGGTGGGCCGTCAGCTCGTTCCGCCACCAGCAAAACATAAAACAAAATTAGAACAAAATACATTTAGAAAACATGTGTCGTGCACGAAAGGCGCCTCTTTGAGGCGCACTTTATTCCATTCACCACACTGGTTCGAGAGAGAGACAGTGACACGATAGTGAGTTATAATAATAATAATCATAATAACAATATTATTGGTGGACAATTCACACAGCGCCATCTAGCCCCAAACTAAGTATAGCTTTATTACTCTAAAGACACCCAGACACAGAACTAACATCTATATTCGTCATACAAATATTTGTCCTGGGTGGGAATTGAACCCACGGCCTACAGCGCATAAGCCAAACTACGAGCTATGAGGCCAGTCAAATTGTCAAATATTTTATGAATTTGTATTTTCTCTATAAATTAATTCTGTAATTATTTTGGGAAACTGTAACTACGTATTGTGCTAAAAAAAAACTTTTGTCTGTTTACGTATCATATTATATTCCAGAGAGATAATGCACCTGTTAGACGGCGACCGCATAGCGACTCTGCTAGCGAGCTACATAACAGAGTCGCTGCGCGCGTGCGGCGCGACTCACCTCAACCTGGGACTGGTACAGACTGCGTACGCGAACGGTGCATCCACCAAATACATTACCGAACAACTGGTTAGTTACATTCTTTTGGCTCATAGCCTCATTTGGTAGTAACCCTGCCTTCTGTGCTGTAGGTCGTGGGTTCGATTCCCACCCAGGATAATCATTTATGTGACATTTGTAACATTGATGTTTGTTCTGTGTCCGGGTGTTAATATTATTATATGTATGTATTTACAAATGAAAAGTATATAAGTATTATATCAGTTATCTGGTTCCCATGACACAAGCTATGCTTAGCTTACTTTGGGGCTAGATGACGCTGTGTGAAATGTCCACCAATATTTATTTTAGTGTACGGCTACTAATAATAATAATTCTAATTATTAATAATCGATTAATCCAATAGTGACATTTTGGCTTAGTAGAACCAGTGTGGTGAAAGGATTAAAGTGCGCCCTAAAGAGGCTCCATTCTTGCACTTGACACATGTCTTCGAATTTTTGGGTGTGTGTGTGTGTGTGTGTGTGTTTTACCTATCAAGTTTAAGTTTATTATTGAAAGAAAGAAAGAAACATATTTTATTTGTGGAACTAAGCTCACAGACTACACAGAAAATAAACAGAAGACACAGTTACCTAACTAAATATCAATCATATATATTAAAACATTTTGAATAAGCCTAGTTGCCACAAAAAGGCATAAAGTTAGTTGGAAATTGGAATAAAGAACTTTCTATCTGTCTATGTGGTCCCCTCTAGAAAGTTCCGGTGTCGTGCGTGAAGACCGGCGTGAAACATCTCCACCACGCTGCGATGTCGTACGACGTCGGCGTGTACTTCGAGGCGAACGGTCACGGCACAGTGGTCTACTCCAAACACGCCAAGAATACCATCAGCAAAATCGCCGAGGAAGGGTGAGATTTGTGTGTTTCTAAGCGGTCTTCTACTTCTTCTATTCGAGTCACTGGTTCTCTCGAACTGGCGTGGTGAAATATTACCGACTAAATATTATTTCTCAATTTTTATTGTACCCAGTTATTAATTATTTATAATTTGTAATTTTTATTATTATCTAGTTTAAGTTAGTCTAAGTCGGACATGATTTGGAAGACTATTGTTACTATTGTTCTTGATTAAATAAATGAAAATATGAAATGAAATCAAATTATGAAAGCGTAGCTTCATTGTTCATTGTTCTAATGATCATCTAAATACGCCACTTTAAGTGCCGCCAAATTCAGGTATAACTGAAGAAGGGCGTCATTAAAGAATTCCTTAGAATAATTAAAATTTACCAAATTTCCTGTTTTGATTTCAAAAAGGGAGGCAGAACAACGCAAGGCCGCCGCCCAGCTGCTGAACTTCATAGACATGACAAACGAGACGGTCGGCGACGCTATATCCGACCTGTTCCTCGTGGAGACGGTGCTGTGCGCGCGCGGGCACAACGCGCGCGAGTGGATGACCTCATACGTAGACCTGCCGTGCCGACAGCTCAAAGTCACCGTCAAGGTAACCACATTCAACTATATTGATCAAATTGATTGTATCAAACGGTACAGACCCTGAGTTTGTAACCGGAGGTCGCTGCCTCAAATCCTGACGTGCACCAATGAGGTTTCCACACGTCAAATTTGTACAATACGACGTCCACAAAACGGTGAACGAGACAAAAAACATCGTAATGAAACCGGCATGCCCAAGAACCAAAGATTCGAAGTCATTTGTCAAGTGATGGAAGGAGCCTCTCTAAGTATTATACTCTTTACTACTACTACTGTACTCTACACGAGTATTATTAGTATTGCTCAAATTAAAATCTTTTTTCAACGTTTTACATGAAAAACTGCCCATTACCTCCGAAGTTTGGAGCTAAATGGCGCTTTTTGGAGTCATATCTAAGCAAAACTTGTAGTATGGATACATAAGTAATAGAATACTTACATACTTTTTTATAAACGCAAAAATTCACACAAATGTTTGTTTTTCGTGGGAATCGAATCCAAAACTACTACCAACTGACCCGCGAGACTTGTGACCAACCCTGTTGTCTGTTTCAGGACCGCAACGCGATATCTACTAGTGACGCAGAAAGACAGTGTACCGCACCGGAAGGGCTACAAGCTCGCATCAACGATTTAGTATCGCGCTACACAGACGGACGGGCGTTTGTGCGACCCTCGGGTACTGAGGACGTGGTCCGAGTGTACGCGGAGGCAGATACGCAACAGGTGCGTTACATGACTGTTGTATCTCTCTTTTATGAGGTCTCTCTCTCTCTCTCTTCTGAGGTATATGTGTGTATATATATATATATATATACATATATATCTCCTGAGCTATCCCTCGATCTCTTTTCTGAGGAATCTCTCTTCTGGGGTATCTCTTATCTTTTCTGAGGTCACTCTCTCTCTATCTCTCTTCTGAGGTATCACTCTCTATCTCTCTTCTGAGGTATCTCTCTCTATCTTTTCTGAGGTCCCACTTATCTCTTTTTTCTGAGGTCTCTCTTTCTTTTCTGAGGTCTAACTCTCTCTCTTGCGGAAGACTTCTCTCAGTGTTTTACCTAAGTGGGAGAGGACCCAAGTCGTATTGCTTGTTATGGGCACAGGCACACCAGGTGGACCACCCGCTCGTTCTGTAACTTTATAGCATAAACAAAAAGCAGCGCATAAAGACCGTACTCATGATAGAAGTGAAACTTCGTAAAGACTAAACTATTCTATTCTATCGCTTTATATCGTGAATAGTTCGCTCTCTTTTGCTCCACTTCCTTGTCGTCGGAATATATGGCTCTCTTTCTGTTTCTCTAAACGTCGTATCTGTCTTCCCTCTCATGTAACGAATAGTGCCCAAAAGTGACGCGTCCTTAAATTTTTACTCTCAATTCTCGATATATAAGCGTATTTGTTTGATTGTTATGAATATATTTAGTTGATATCTAGTGTTTGTTTCAGTCGGCAGAAAAACTGGCGGCCGAGGTATCTCAGGCTGTGTTCGAGTTGGCGGGCGGCGTGGGAGATATGCCGCAGTTGCCAGCATAGACACAGACACCAGTAACATTTTACAATATTCATGTTTGCATATAAATGTCGCGCGGTGTCCAAATACATTTTAATCCACAGTACAAGACTAACAGTTCAGTTGGTAGTGCCTTCTGGCTGTAGGTCGTGGGTTCGATTCTCACTCAAGAAAACATTTGTGTGACGAGCATTGACGTTTGAACTGTATCTAGGTGTTAATATGTATTTACAAAAAAGTATATATGTACTCTATCAGTCATTTGGATCCCATAGTACAAGCTTTGCTTACTTTGGGGCTAGATGGCGCTGTGTGGAATGTCCACCAATTTTTTTCTATACTTAGCACAGGCAAAAGAGCAGGCCAAAAAATCAAAAGTAAATAATTAAGCTATAGTATTTTGAAACAAGATTATATTCTCTCGAGAGATTCCTTTGACAAGAAATATGTCATTTTTATTATAACAAAATTTTTAAATATCTGTTTTTGTGGTTACGTGGTGCGACATCTAACATATAAATATTGTTACACAAATTAATAATTTTATTTTGCGAAACAATTTTCCAACTTTTAATGCATGACATATTGGTATCCTGAAGCGGCATATCATTAAGGTATGTAATTAAAAATTGTTTCACGACTCAGTCACTTATTGGTTGCATAAAAAATTTTTAATTTTAGATATGTGCTATTGTACGTAAGCTCAAATATATATTTGACATATTATTAAAAATATTATTTCAGAAATAATGGAAAATAATATTTAACAAGTTTTATTAATAAATTGTTAATTTTAATTAAGTATATATATATATAAAAAATATCGAATCGCCAGTACAATGTCTCGGTAGTCTCATAAGTAAACAAATAATTTTTATATAATATCTCAAATGCGGCTCTCGTCCTTATTAAGTAGGGTGCTATTAAATCTCAATAGAAATGTGCTAACGTTTACACAGGTACTTTATATGTTTCTTTAATCTGTCGATTGGTATGGTCGTTTCCGAAACTAGTCACTATATAGACTTTTTAGACCTGATAATAAAAACCTAACCATCGACCATTTTTGACCAGTAACAGATGTTTTATGTTAAAAAGTTCTTAATTTCGGTTACTGTAATTTGAATACAGTACGCAACGTTTTATATGGCAGCTAAGAAAAAGGTTCTGACGAAGGTACTGTCAATTATGAAACAAGAAGGATTTGGTGTTACAATGTTGTATCAACCGGAAATAAGCAGGCAAAACATTTCTCTGCGTGCCTTGTCAAACGCTCTGTACTGTAATATGGGAACATAGTTTTAGTGAATTAAATCCAAATGTAAAATTTAAACAAATAAAAAAACAACTAAAAATATACTAGTTTTAAGAGACTTGTCCATCACAAATGCAAAACGTAACACTTTTTAAATATATTTTTGCATGTTTTATCCTTAGTCACTCACACTGCCTTTTATACAGATATAAACATAATTAGTTATAAACATTTTTTAATTTTTAATAAAAACAAAAATTGTTATCTTATAAAGGTATGTATGACGAACAATTCCCTTATCGAATAAAAATGGGTATCCAGCCATTTTCCAACGCGACTTTGCTCGTGTACAAATTTATAAATAGAATCATAGCCTCAAGAACAATGTAGCGTTTTATAAGAATCTGTGAAGTATGAGTGATGCATTCTCTCCGATAAAACTAGCTGTGTGTAACCCGGTCTAAATTACTCTGCGTCCAGTTTTATCTTCCTCGTATATATTCTCCATTTTCCACTCACCTATTTTCTCGTTTGTGGATCGATAATTAATTTTTTTTTGGTTTAGTAGCCAACAAAAATATTTTATTTTTATTGACGAGATTTTGTTAATATTAAATAAAAATGGAAGTTCAAAATAACTGCCCTTAATGCATATGACAGTACACATAGTATAAATATATACCCACTCTACATATATACTTATATTAAAATACTTATTTTTATTTTTGTCTCCTGTCTGTTTGTTCCGGATAATCTTCGGGAAAACTGGACCAATTTTAACGAAACTTTCACTGGCAGTTAGCTGGTGTTATAATGAGTAACTTTGTCTGCATATCCCAGAGGCAAAATGGAGGTGCATAATAAAACCGAATTCCACTCTGACAAAGTCGCGGTATTAAATATATACTATACTAATAATATATATACTTGTTTCATCGATTTTGGTCTAGTCTATGTCGTTAGAATCGATATACTTATCATCTCGACTGGAAATTTCAATGGGTACCTATTCACAAGATAAGATTGTGACAATACATCGTAATGATCGCGTTGTTTTGCAAATATTTTATCGCTGACACAATATTTTTCTTCTATGTTTTCCTCCGTCTAGTAAACGTGTGAATTTTAATCTTATTCGGGTCGAGTTAGAGTTAAAAATAAAAAAAACTGTCTAAAAATTATAGACGTTTGTGTGGAATTGATGGAATAGATAAAGGTTGTTGTGGTTTGAATAAAAAAGGTCTAGAGCATTGAAGAGACGCATGCCAAAAATTATATACATTTCATGTCTCTTTCAACTCAGTTGAAAAGAGATGACAATATTTCTAACGACGAAATCGACATATTCAGTCTACGTGTATATTGATGTGGAACATATATTGGCACACCTTGGGGGTAAGACCGTCTCCTATGGCGTGACGGCACAGGGCATGACGCTCTTGTGCCGTGACGGCAAAGGACATGACGCTCTTGTGCCGTGATGGCAAAGGGCATGGCGCTCTTGTGCCGTGATGGCAAAGGGCATGACGCTCTCTTACGTCATGCTCCCTCTCAATTACCTTGTGTGGTTTACGACTGGACTGTTGGCCGCAGATGGCCTGATGGCATTTACGCGGGCTTTTGGTGAGAGCGGACGGCTCTCAGTATTCCCTTGTGTGTACGTGCCGCGTTTATCATAGACACGTTGAATTTCCGTGTGAAGTTTCAAAAAACCGATATCGCTTGTCGTGTCTGATCTTATCTTTTTTGATGTTTCGTCGTCAGACTCTAGTGTATCTAGACCTTTACTTGTACAGGATTGTAATGTAGGAGCTCGAATGCCTTTGCATTGCGAAAATATCATATTTTTGAAGAGATTATCATAATGTTAATTTTTCTATCATTAGTCATTTTATCTCTTGTGTGCAATTGTATAGTGAATGTCATGATAATTTTACGCTAATGTTATATTTCAATAATAAATATTATTTACCCCACTACGTGTTTTATTATTTCGTTTCACCCTGAAATACACTTATTTGAATACGGTCGCTACTTACTACGCCCTTAGGGCGTTAACATACGGGGCATATTTGCTTGTATTTTGACCCTTGTTCTACAAGCGCTTAAATGTTCATTTCGTTAGAACCGAACGGACATGGTACCTACAAGCGCGTTCATAATGTGCCTGTAATTTCAACATAGACAAATTGGTATGAAATATATTTTATTAAAAGAAGAAATTATTAAAAGCTTTACAACTAAAACTGATCCTGGTTCATTAAAGGTAAAATAATGTAAAATAATCATAAACGAATAAAGATTTTTATTTAACAAAACATTCAATACTATGCCACAGGATACAATGGCTCTAAACTTACATACAAACACAACTTTACCTTATTTCAAATTTAAGTCATTATTATACACAATTTCAATATTAAAAAAATATAATCTAATTAAATTTAAACACTGATCACGATATATTGTATCATGTGACGAGGCGTTTGACTCATAAGAAAAACCATTTACACAAATTTTGTCAAAATTCTTATACCTATACATTAATAAAACTGATGTATGTAACGTCAAAATAACAGCTTTTTACTAAATGCACATTAAAGTATATATGGTACATATAAAAAAAAGAATTAAATGTTTTTTTATGAATCTGTCATGTTTGTTCCGGCTAATCTCCAAAAAGGCTGGACCAATTTAATGGGACTTTCACTGGCAGATAGACGTTATAAGGTGTTACATGGGCTACTATTATTAAAGTGATTAAGTTAATTCACAAATTGATAAAATTTCTAAACCAGATACCTACTCTTTTAGTCACAAACTGAATTCAAAGCGGGCGAAACCGCGGGAACAGCTAGTAAAACATATATTAGTCACATAATCATATAATTATTATAGTCTGGATTTCACATTGGGATTCCCTGTCAAAATGTATAGTATATGGACATAATGATGAAACTTATAAAATCAATCATTCTATAAATTCTAATTATAACATGTATTTTGATTTAATTATATATTTTATACTATACAATCAATCAATACATATATATCATGATAAATATTAATTTTTATAACAAAAGAGATCAGAATAAAATTATGCCCATGTACTATGTAAACAAGTCAGTGATTTAAGAGTTTACAGACTTTTATAAAACATTTAACAATATGAACTTTTTTACTTCAGTGTAGCCGACTTCACATATGAAAGTTAGTATCGGATTAAATTATTGACTGTGGAATGTAAAGTATAATAAATTCATAATCATTTAAAATAATTTTCTTTTTGTGTTATATAATTATTCTTAAACAATTTTTATTTTACTCTAAAGGTAGGTATGTTATTAAATTGGTAATGCGAAAACATATTGTATAATTATATTTACATATCAGAAAAATATTTGGGTTACATAATATGGTACTTTTATAACTAATAATGTCATGACTACTGACTGACTTCTAAAAGGAAAAGTGGCCTATCCTGGTCACGCCGCTATTTTATTTTATGGGGCTATATTGACAGGCACAGCACAGTTTCACAACTCTAGCTTCTGCGCTGTAGGTCGTGGGTTCAATTCCTACCCAGGACAAACATTATGTTATGAACACAGATGTTTGTTCTGTCTGGGTGTTAGAATGTACATATTCTTTAAAAAGTATATATGTATTCTATTAGTTGTCTGGATCATATTATTATTTAATGTAATCACATTCAGTATCATTCAATTAACACCAAACCCAATTTTACACCAAAGACAAGCCGTAAGCATTACTCTATTTAGAAGTGAGACAGATAATTAATCAACTGTTATAAAACTGTCAAATGAAACTAAATTAAAAGGTAACGCTACAAGCTGGTAACTTTCCAGAATAATCACTTTTAGAACAAAGGCACAAATTAATTTGAAATCATCATAAAAATCAGTTAAATTTAAAATGGGAATCATATTCCTTAACTCTACAATAAGTCAAAAGTAGCTGTGTAATACTTATCAATTATGTTGTATGGTCCCAGGTTACACCAGGCGGCAACCCCAGGCTCCTGGGAACATATTCTATCCAAGATTAGGCCCTAGATATGGCTGCTGATCACAATAAAAACATTTTGGCACTTCTATCTCCTCTAATTCTACTAAATTTGTGCTTATTTCATTAGCTACCTGGTAGTATCTACATCTTCTGGGACCAATGTCTTTGATGTGTGTGTCGTAAGGTGGGGAAAGGATGTCAAAGAACGCTGCGGGCACATCTAACGCTTCAATCTCGTGTATGTTTGATACTGTCGGAGTTAAGACGCAAGTCTGGCCGTTCTCCCGACAGACTCGATCACTCTCGACTTTCGCGAACATTCGCCGTTTCTGGTGCAACCCTTGAGTTATCCGCGTCGCTTGGAACTTCGCGCGCACCGCAAAGTCTATTTCACTGATTGCCTGTTTCAAGGGATACTCAGAGTAACTTTTAATGTTCACCGCACCGGATATCACTTTCAGGAACCCGTGCATGTGCGGATGGTCGTGCATAGGCATTTTAAAACCCGGTTTCAGGACAAATATGCTCATGTTAACGAAACTGTTTTGAAATACTTCTATGTACGTACACGGCGCTTTTGATGGAAGTTTCCATGTTGAGGGGCTGCTTAGGTTCTTGTTGAAGCCTAGGTCGTCGGCTGTGAGGCTGTCCATCAGTGTTTTGAGCTTCATCATGTTGTTTTCTAATTCTGTTTTGTTGTCTGCATCGAAGGTGCGAAGAGCTTGGTGGTAAGTGGCCAAAATTGGCGGTATGTTGGCGATTTCCATCGTTGACTTTGCATTATCACCACTATCCATATGAAAATTGAACGCACTTGTACACAAGAATTTATTTTTCCGAATTAATAATGAAAATAGCCTCGACGATATCGAAGCGCAACTGTCAAGGGGAAACTTCATTTTTGAAGTCTCGGTTTCGTTTTGTTGGTTTAGATAGTGTTGCCAGCTGAGTGTCACTATCACAGTAAAAATATTTTTTATTACATTACCGATGGTTGTTACTTTTTTCACTATTTTTTTGCTGTCATCTTTGTGTCTCATATTTTGATGTGTGTGTCTTTTTAATACACAAAAATAATAAAATGTACTACGTAACTCAAGCCTTGACTTCATTTGGAATTTTAATTGAAGCGTAGAGTAACATAATAGGTATTCATTACATTTGTAAGCTTGGCTATTGGCTTTTCATACTAACATGTCATGTTCCATAATCTCTTCTACGTCCATGTGTTCCAATGTTTGAAAGCTTAATATGCAATTAAGTACATGTTTAGAAAAAAAAAGCCTGGGCCCAAAAATGTGTGAACTAACATTATTGAGTTCAGTTAGAAACATTGCGTTTAAAGCTTCATCTAGTGGGGAGTAGCAAAAGCTTTTGATATTAGTGAAAACTGCATCTGTATTTTCTAATCAATAGATGTAGCGGCGGTCACACAATAATCGTGCTTGAATAATTCAGTTGAATTGAATAATAATAATCCAAAGCATATTTTTATTCATACAATTAAATTTTATTCTTAGAATTAACATAAAATATACCCTTCAACCAGAGTTCATACCTGGAATGCTTGGAGAGCCATGTTGTAAAGACCATACTTATTGTTTTGATTCTAGGTTTAAGCTACGACAATGGGCCAGTCTGACAGCTCAGTAAAAGTAACTTCGCCAATCTTTTAGTAGGAATCGAACCCACGACTGGTTGAGATTCCTACCCAGGACAAACATATGTGTAAAGAACATAAATGTTTGTTCTGTGAAAATAATATGTAAGTTGTATGTGTAAGAATTTACAAAACAAAAGTTTTTGATCAGTTATCTGGTTCTTATTACTACGAGATACGCTTTATTTTGGGGCTAGGTAGTAATGTCCGCCAATATTTATTTATTAATGAATATTGCAATTGTATGTTGGTAATTGTAATAAGAATGACTATTTGGTAAACATAACAATATTAGCAGCTGCATTAGCTAGTGTCGTGTTATCCAGAATACTAAAAAGAGTTATTCTTTGCTCCAATTTCGTCCCACCGCTCAGTTTACTGAACAAAATCACTGACATTGTTTTCGCAACGTTAAAACTAAACTGATCTATTTGTATTGATGAATTTATCTACTAGATGGTGTGTTTATATGGCAGTTAATGGCTCGCTCGATAAAACGCAGACTATTCAGTGGGAAACTCAATAAAATCTTATTTGGTGTTGGAGGGATAATGTAGTGAAGCAAAATGGTGGATGTAGGCCCTTTATGTACGTCGTAAGCAAATTATATAGTCCATTTTGGTTATGGATTATGTCATTGCTGGTTATTTACTCCGTAGATAAGTAACAAGGAAAAAGCTTTATTAGAGATTTTAGTAGTCTTGTTCGACAATGGTGAGGCAGGTAACTCGAAACTATAGATTGAAGACCTTGGCAAAAGTAAGAAATTGTGATTGAAATATTTGTGAGTAGATGTGGTTATTATATCATAGAAAACATTTAACTTAGAATCTACTTACAGACCTTAAGCTTTTTCAAACTCTTTACGCTATGCCTTCTCTTACCCCTAACAAAAATTGACAACCATTGTCAAAAATTAAAATATGTAGATATTGTAATAATATAATTTATAAATTAACGTATATAATAATGTTTTAATGCACTGCATTCATTTGGGACTACAAGAATATATAGACATACCTAATTTAAAAAGAAAATTCGCGTGCAGCACTTACGCTTATTACTTACGCGTGATAAAAGTGAAAATACTTATAAAACAAATAGCACTTTTTCAATTTCTCTCAACACCATAAATTTCTTCTCTCTCTTCTAACGAGATGTGCTAAAACGTGACGCGTCTTTAAAATTTTGCTGTCAGTTATCGTTCACTTATCGAATCGCCGCCTAAGAAGTTTCACTTCAAAAAGTAATTGAACTCGTGTTCATAGTTGGATCAGTGTTCGCGCCAGCTCTCTGCATTCACCTCATTATACCTCTCACAGTTTCCCAGTAACAGTGGCTGGTATTTATTTAAGTGGTGTTATTGCCCGCCGGTGGGCAACCAGAGACCACACATAAAATCTAACCTCGATTTGATTGTTTTTGTAGTAGTTTTTTAAAACTAATTGTGGTTGTGAGGTTTTTATTGATTCAACTATCACTCGTCCATTTTCATTGGCTAGTTTTCTGTTAAATACTTGGTAAATTTATAATAGACGGATCTAATAAGATTTCGTTTGGTTAGATTTGTATTTGAAGTAATGCGGCTCATTTTTTAATATTTGTTGTGTGAAATGATTATTTAGAATATTGTTCAGACAGGTGCGAGTTGTTTTGGTAGCTCGCTAGTCGAACAGTAGATAATTTAGAACTAAAATTTTAATCAGGTTTTCCCATACTAAAGTAAGGGAAGGTTAAATCTGAGGAACATCTCATATGCTTGTGATTTCACCGACCACTTCAAAAAGGAACACAGATGTAGTAATAAGTTCTCATAACGATTACCTACCCGTACAGGGGGCACTTACATTGGTAGAGAGGTACTTTAGTATAGCCTTTTATTTAATTTCCGAATTAATAATTGAAATGAAGTCATGTTTTAACTACTTATAGAATAGCAGATAAAGTGCTGATAAATCTGACTGCAGTTTGAAACAGAAAATTGTTTGTTTGTTTATTTAACGATAACATAAAATCAGATACAACATTAAAAAAATAAAACAATCTAATCTTAATAACTTAAATTATATATTTTCTAAAACTTCCTGAGCCATTTTCTTGAATTTCAGCAGGTTGCGGTGGTAGAAAATATCTATATTGTTCTCAGAAAGAACATTTAGTAAACGGATGGCGTGAGACATTGGGGCAAACTTGAGCAGATTATTTTTACATGCTGGCAATAAAAAAAGGAAAAAAAAGGCTAAGCTTAATTATATAAACCTGAGATCTGTTATAGTCTCAATCTATATATAAATAGGCAAAGATTAAAAAAAATAAGTACATTGTCTCTTCTGGTTGTAAATGTGTTCAAATTGACAATAATGATTATCGTCCAATTTTGACCATTTGGGCGAACCTTTAGTAACTATAATTAATTTTAGTAACACATTCTCGTTTATACGAATAATGTTTATAACGATTTCAATTTTTACAAGCGTACACTTCCGGTCTATTGGCGCTCGCTATGAATTATGATCTCCTTTCCAGTGATAACAGATTACACGAAAAATGTGTTTTTCGTCTTGAGTTTCCGCCATAAACATTTTAGTGCACCAAAATTACCCTGCACTTGATGAGTTATGAATTATAGATAGTCTGTGTTTAAAGGTAAGTCAACGGGTGGATAGAGATAGATTTGTCATAGCCATAGGATACTTTAAATAAATATATAATTATAAATATTGGTGGATATGTCACACAGCGCCATCTAGCCCCAAAGTAAGCCAAGCATAGCTTGTATCATGGGAACCAGACAACTGATATAATACTTACAACTTTTTATAAATACATTCATATAATACGTATCAACAGCCAGATACAGAACAAACGTCAATGTACATCACATAAATGTTTGTCCTAGGTGGGAATCGACCCCACGACCTACAGTGCAGAAGGCAGGCCACTACCAACTGAGCTGTGAGGCCGGTCGAATGAAGCATTACAGGAAGCCCACCCAGTAGTACTGCAACTGTCAAACAATCAGACGAAACACAGAACACGGTAGCCATTTTATACCATCATTCTGAATGAGAAGGTTCTCTCTTTACGATCGGTGCTTGCTCGTAGTACCCATATTTATTTCCCTACCTAGGTTTTTTTATGTAACGTAGGGTACAAAACGAGCTGACGGCCCACCAGATGTTAAGTGGTAACCGCCGCCCATAGACAACAGCAATACGATTCGAGTCCTCTCCACCAAAGTACGAGATGACTTCGCATTGCGTTGCGTCCATCACCCCGAGACGGAATGTTACATCTCATGCGCCTCCAATTTCAGCGGCACCCACTCCCTTCCACCGGAACACAGCAACACGAGTGCATCACTGCTTGGCGGCAGATTACCAGGTGTGGTGGCAGTACTTCTCCGGACGAACTTAGCACAAGTTCTACTGCTACTAAAAAGTGCTACGGGCTACCTAGCTACGTAGCCCTCTACGACGTCTACGAAGTCTATATTTATTTTAAATCAGGCAACGCATTTGTCACACAAGACCTATAGATATATACTTAAAACTAATATAATTAGATTAAGTACACAAACAACACTTACATTAAATAATTAAACAAAAACAAATTAACAATACGACAGTTTTGATATAATATATGACAATTAGAAGTGTACTATCGTTTACCATAACATATTCTAACCCATCAATATAATATAATGTGAGCGTAGATAAATAATTCAGATTTGTCTCTCTGTCTCCGCACATTACTCTGTAAAAGCTATCGCTGGCCAATTCCGCGATGTTTGTGTTTAAAATAATTCGTTTTAGTTCGAGTCGCATCTGCAATTAGATGTATTGGGGGTCGGGTTACGGGTTGCGGTTGTAGGACGGCGTTCTGCGACACGAAGCAAGGAAATAGTCTTTTTTTTATTTGAAACAGCGCCATCTAGCCCCGAATAAACTAAACATAGCTTGTATCATGGGAACCAGACAACTGATAGATACTTTTAAACATCATTTTTCGAATATTGTTTTAAATCTGTGTTCTTGAAAAATTGAGACAAATTAATCAATATTTTGTGAAAAACTTAATTTATTTCTTGTAAATAATGCTTCAATTTTATTATAGAATATTTTGAAGACTGAAAATGTATGAATATATTGCATAAAAATTGCATTTTTGTTTCCTTAGTATAGTAGTAGTCTCTTTTTATTTTTGTTCCAAAATTTTGATTTTGATTGTGTATTTAATAGTGTGATTTTTAATATAGTATTAGTGTTAGTACATTGGAGCGCCCATATAAATTTGCAAATCCTGTGAAAGCCTTGCAACTAAGTTTTAAGCACCAGATTATCTATAAAAACTTATTATACACTTAGTTGGGAAATACGTTTTGTATTTATATTTGTATTAGCTAACTGTGGTATAGAGAATCCCTGAGCAGGTTTGACTCATCGTGAGTCAAGAATAAATCCGGAAACCTTCTAAAAATGTGTAACAAATAAAATCACTGTTTCAGTACAGTGTAGGTTATGGTACTAAAGTTACGGAACGCAGCAGATTACCTACCTGGTGTTAAGTGGTAACCTCTGCCCATCACATGCAATACGACTTGGGTCCTCTCCCTACATAGGTGGAAGAACACCAAAGTCACATCGCATGCGCCCGTAACTCTGAGACTGAAGGTGGAAAGTCTCAAGTGTAACTTCTCCGCCAACCACACCTTTCAAACCGAAACACAGTAAGGCTAATGCTTACTGCTTGGCGGCAGAAATAGGTATTGTGACAATACTTCCCCGGACGAAATTGTCGTAAGTTCTACTGCTAATAGTTTGTATCCATAATTCCACAATCTTTGAGGCAAAATCCGTTAAAATAATTACTTTGACTCCTTGTTGAATTAACCCCGCCACCGTTAAACGCGGCGGGACAGCATTTAACGAGAGCGAACCAAGCAGTATACGATTACCGTTCTACTCCGCACCCCATTACAACTATTGGAAAATAAAAGGAACTTGATTTTTGAGAATTTCGCAATGAATCGCTCAAAGCTTTCGTTTATAACGTTTTATAACTGGCCTCACAGCTTAGTTAGTAGTAACCCTGCTTTCGTCGCTGTAGGTCGTGGGTTCGATTCCCACTCAGGACATACATTTGTGTGACGAACATAGATATTTGTTCTGTGTCTGGTTGTTAATTATGTATTATATATATATATATTTACAAAAAATATATAAGTATTATATCAGTAGTCTTGTTTCCATGATACAAGCTATGCTTAGCTTACTTTGGGGATAGATGGCGCTGTGTGAAATGTCCACCAATATTATATTATTATTATTATTAATTAAAAACATAAAAAGCTATTTATCTATCATAGGTCGTTTAAAAACCACAGCATCGCGTCTCATCTTAAATTCTAATCAATGTTATCTGTATGTATAGATAATCTAAATGTAATTCCAAACAGAACTCAATCAAAGTCTCCGCAAGTCTGTGCGGTGGATTGGTACAAAGAGTCTTCGTTTCCGCCGCATTGTTTGCGTTACCTACACAACGCAACGCAACGTCTCGATACTAAGAACGCCCAATTACGCTTCTGTATTCGTAGAGCAGCCTTGCATTAGAGAATTGCGTTTGTTTTTTTTCACTATAAATAAATAAATAAATATAGGTGGACATTTCACACAGTACCATCTAGCCTCAAAGTAAGCTAAGCATAGCTTGTATCATGGGAACCAGACAACTGATATAATACTTATATACTTTTCTTTTGAAAATACTTTTTTTATGTGATATAGTAACGGAACGAGCCAACGGCCCACCTGGTGGTAAGTGGTAACCTCGGCCCATAACAACCGATGCGGCTTGGCTCCTCCCCTACTAGGTACGACAAGACCCAAATCGCATTGTATGCGCCCGTAACTATGAGACGTGTAGGTGGAATGTCTCATGTGCCTGTAGTTTCACAGGCATCCACTCCCTTCCACCGGAACACAGCACCACAAGTGCATCACTGCTTGGCGGCAGATTACCAGGTTGGTGTGGTGGCAGTACTTCTCCGGGCGAGCTTGGTACAAGTGCTACTGCTACTGGTTGCTCCTTTCGCACCACCCGGGTACACGTGTAGGGAGTCAATGGGTTATCACCTACGGACGCGCAACATGGGCCCCCAAAAATATTAAATACTAGCTGGTGCCCGCGACGTCGTCCGCGTCAAATTCGGTTATATTACGCACCTCTATTTTACCCCTCGGAAAAGTAGCCTAAGTTACTCCTTGTTACATCAGCTATCTGCCAGTGAAAGTCCCGTCTAAATCGGTCCAGCCATTTCAGAGATTAGCCTGAACAAACACACAGACAGACAAAAATTGAAAAAAAAAAGTTTGTTATATGTACCGTCTATACTATGTGCACATAGTAAAAAGCGGTTATTTTAATATTACAAACAGACACTCCAATTTTTATATTTGTATAGATTTCCACAAGAGTAAGTATCTGTACTTCGATTACTCTAGAACCCAAAATGAAAGCTCTGGCGTGCTTCCAGACTCGTCAAAGACAACTAAATCTGTCTTTTGATCCATTGTTGCCGTGTAAAGCGGGAGCAATAGGTTTCAAATTAACCACTGAGGTTTATCACCATTTTAAGTTTCAACAGACTTTGTATACTTCGCTGGTGTGATTTTGTTCTACATTACAATGTTTTATGTTTGAAGAAGCAGATGGCCCATTTTTTTTTGGTCATAACTCGTGAACTCGTACTAAAGTGTGGGTAACGTCTCATGTGCCTGTAATTTCACCGACACCCAAACACAAAATCAGAAAAGCGTATGCACAAATTGATGGCAGATTGGGCTAGTAGTCATGCTTTGACTGGTAGCTCAGTTGGTACTTACCCTGACTTCTGCGCTGCTGGTCATAGGTTCAATTCCCACTCGGGAAAAATATCAAGTGATCATAAATAACGGCTTTCGAGACAAAAATATGTGGTGCAAGTTCTTATTCCACAAATTAATTGATTGAAATCGATCTCATTACAATTTTAGCCATAAAAACGACAGGACTGTAAGGTCATTTTAAAGGTATCACAAAATTTTTTTGTACACGTGGTCCAAAACACACAACATTCAGTGCATCGTTTAAAAAATCTTAAACGACTATTAACAGTAACCCGCCCTCTAAACAGAGGCCAGTAACGTAAACACCGTTTTAGTTTGAACGACAAAAAGTTTAAAGGTCGTTTGACTGAGGGCGAATAATAATTGAAGGGTCGTTTGGCCGGCCGACTGGCCTCACAGCTCAGTTGGTAGTAACCCTGCTTTCTGCGCTGTAGGTCGTGGGTTCGATTCCCACCTAGGACAAACATTTGTGTGATGAATATATATGTTTCTTCTTCCTGGGTGTTAATATGTATTAATAGTATGTATTTACAAAAAAAGTATAATATTATATCAGTCGTCTGGTTCCAATGATACAACTATGCTTTGGAGCTAGACGGCGCGGCGGTGTGGGAATTGTCCACCAATAGTATTAATATAAAAAAATGACTAGAATGAACGTGCTCGCATTCATGCAGTCAGGACCTTAAGATAAAATTATAACACAGTCACGTGTAGATATTCTAGGAAACTTGTTAATAACTCGTTGTAAACTAATAAAACGTAATAATGCGTCAAAACGCGTTGAAAAGACACAGATATACGATTTTTGGAATTTGGTGCGAGATATGTTCAGTTTTATGTGAACATATAAACATGTATATAGGTTTTATTATTTGTAATAGAGAGGTGAAAATTAGATTCTGAACTCTCTGTGACGTGTCGTGCTGTGCCGTGCATGCTCCTGACTGCTGCTGCTGTGGAGAGTGTGAAAGAGGTAGGCGGTTCTCAATCACTCCTTGAAGGTCGTAGATTCGAACTACCATAACACCTGATACAATTAAAAGCTAAAGGATCACAAATTCGCCAGTATAATTAAATCTCAAAAGGTATTGTGGGTGTAAAAACCGCACAACAGTATTTATATGAAAAGTCACGATTTTTATAGCCATCACACTCCTAAATCATATAACAGACTAGCTGTTGCCCGCGACTTCGTCCGCGTATTTTACCCCTCGGAAAAGTAGCCTAAGTTACTCCTTGTTATAGCAGCTATCTGCCAGTGAAAGTCCCGTCAAAATCGGTCCAGCCATTTCATAGATTAGCCGGAACAGACAGACAGACAGACAAAAATTGTAAAAAAATGTTGTTTTGGTGTATTTAACGTGTATACATCCGCTTAGTAAAAAGCGGTCATTTTAATATTACAAACGGACACTCCAGTTTTATTTACCTATTTGTATAGATTGTAATTCGCACAGCAAATCTGCCAGAAGTTTCAATCATCCCGCAAATTTCCCCACATTATCTAACAAGCTATTAATATGCAATAAAGTACACAGAATAGTCCATCATTCGGCCGTATTGTAAGCAATGCGTTCGTTTCAATCGTTTGAACCCGCATTACATACGGTAGGTGAACGGTAGTATAAACTTTTCATACGTTTCCCCCCAACCTGTTTACAGGTCGGAAGTACTGGTGCCTCGTTTGTACGGTACAGTTTATAAATATTCTAGCCCCAAAGTAAGCTAAGCATAGCTTGTATTATGGGAACCAGCATATAATACTTTTTTTTTGAAATTATTGATGTGAAACATCTATAGCCGCACGTAAAACAGATTTCTGGCTTGGCGACGCGTCGCCACGGCATGAGCGCTGATTGGTCCGTTCAAGGTTACGACAAATCATAAACATTATTAGTGATGGGGTAGTAATAATGGGTAGTTTCTTACAAAATAATGTCGATGTTTCACATCTGCCAGGCGTCCCGTGACGGCTCACATTTTTTTTGTATATTAACACCCAGTCACAGAACAAACACCTATGTTCGTCACACAAATATTTGTCGTGGGTGGGAATCGAACCAACGACCTACAGTGCATAAGGATGGATTACTACCAACTGAGCTGTAAAGACAGTTAAATCAGTATTTACTTTCCGCGCTGACTACTAGGTACAAGTTTAAACTTCCCATGTTTATATGTATTTTAGTTTGCTTAGGTCAAAATTTGCAACTGAATTTTAGAGCAATAGGTACCCTCCAACCAATACAAAACAATTCAACGAAACCAATATAACCGATCATTACACTAATGTTTTAATTATAATTTGACTGGCCTCATAGCTCAGTTGGTAGTAACCCTGCCTTCTGCGCTGTCGTGGGGTTAGTGGGTCGTGGGTTTGTTTCCCACCCAATACAAACAACTGGGTGACGAACATAGATGTGTTCTGTGTCTGGGTGTTAACTGCATATGTATGTATATATCTATATAAACATACATATAAAATAATATATATATCGTATCAGTTGTCTGGTTCCCATGATACAAAGTATTCATAGCTTATTTGGGGCTAGATGGCGCTGTTTGAAATGACCACCATTTTTAATTATTATTATTTATAAGGAACTATTGACTCGCTATGAAGACAGACAAGCAACTCGCCCCAGTAACTAGCCGGCACTGAGCGAGCACCAATCCTTTCAAGCATTGTCTATGTGCGTTTTATTTTGGAAGCACAACACGTGTGCGATTGTGCGTCGCGCGGCTAATTCCGGACGAGAGTTAATTGATTTTTAAACGTTCTCAGAAACCTTTGAATGATTGAGCCGTTTCGTAAATAAAGTGAGGTTATTTGGAGTCTTAATGCACTCAAGTTCTCACGAAAGTATTAACGGATTTAAATGAAAATGAAAACCGGTTAAATGGAATTTAAATTTACACATTCATCGTTTCATTTCATATGTGATCGTGGTCTATCATCAACTTAAACACATTTTGCCAATATTTACTTACTTATTACCATGAGCACTGGTCTCACAGCTCAGTTGGTAGACTTGGTAGTACCTAACCCTGCCTTCTGCGCTATAGGTCGTGGGTTAGTTACCCACCCAGGACAAACATTTGCGTGACAAATATAGATGTTTGTTGTGTCTGGGTGTTAAATATGTATTATATGTATGTATTTATAAAAAAGTATATAAGTATGTATATCAGTTGTCTGGTTCCCATGATACAAGTTATGCTTAGCTTTGGGACTAGATGGCGCTGTGTGAAATGACCACCAATATTATTCATATAATTTGGTTACAAGATTTATCAAAAACGTTTAGTTCTAATAATAATGTATAATTAAATAATTACAGAGAATGATTTGAGAAGAGCCTTATTTAAAACTACCTACCCTGATTCGCAAACATCCCAATGAGAAATATTGGCTCCTCAAAAATATTTAAACTGCTTCTAGCCCGCTATGGAGCAAACTCAGAAAGTCTGGGTGAAAGTATACTAATACTTCGGGTATTTCCAGCTAACTTCAGAGTTGACAAGATCCACCGCCAGAATAAATTTAATGATCCGCCGCACAGCTCAAATAAACGCATTTTTACTGACGTAAATACAATAAAAACTATTGACACTGACACTTGGAGAAATAAACAATAAGTGTGCGTTTGGATTTAATCACATGTGTACAGTTTTTTTATGGTAACACTGTAAAATAAAGAAAAAACTAATTTGCTTTTTATCCGAAACCCCTAGGTTATGGTTTTCGGGTGTATGTTCATTTGGGAAATAAACTAAACTGCTTGATGGATTTGACGTTTGAGGTGACACTTGATTCGTCTTGACTACTTTCCTAATATGTAGTCAGTTTTAGTACGGGTCTATGAAAACAAAGACGCAGAATTACAAAACACAAATAAAACAAAATAAAACCTTTTTTTATACAACACAGGGCCATCTAGCCATCTAAGCTAGGTACCTATATATCATGCATCATGGGAACCAGATGACTGACAGAATAATTATATACTTTTTGTGAATACATACATACAAATACATATTAACACCCAAGCCACAGACACGTCAAAAAAATGTTTGTCTTGAGTAGGAATCGAACCAACGACGTACAGCGCAAATGGCAGAGTTACTACCAACTGAGCTGTGACTGTGAGGTTAGACTTATGAAATAAAAGATTTTTTCTATTTGAGTCGCAAGCTATGTTCGTAAAAAAATCTGAATTTCTTAGTCACAGAATAAATGTGGTTGTTGTAGGTAATAAATCAAATATACAATTATCTATTTATAAAACTATGATAACAATAGAAGTTATAAACACAGATATCGCCTAAATTTTGATTACATTACGAAATTACGAGTTTACCTTTCACGAAATCATGAATTATTTGTTTTACTCGTCAGAATGATCGTTTGTGAGCAATTAAAACTCATTGTCTGACGCATACTGACTGTGGAGCGGTAAAAATAATGCGACGTTGATATGGCAACATATTTATTGGTTTTAAGTCGGAATGGAGGAATGGAGAATGATTGCGAAGTCAAATTAAAAAAAAAGTTAAAACTAGAAGGTAATTCTTTTACGATTTTCATCTATGAAGGTGTTTTAAATATTATTATCAATTGATGATTATTTTATTCCCCAAACCCTTAAGTAATATAACAAATAACAATAACGGGCAAAGTATGAGTTGCATTTGCATTAGTGATCCCAAATTATTTGAAGAAAAAAAAATAGTTTAGTAACAAGGAAAAAGGAAGGAAGAAGGTTTTATTGCTGTATTCTTTTCCCGTACCGAAAACTGAAGTAGGTATTCGAACCCAACACCTACAGATTGGAAGCTCGCGTGCATCTGAGCTATCACTACTTAAAATGAATTAAGCATCAGAATGTTTATTCCAATTACTAATTCGTTTACTCAGCAGTCATTTCACGAGTCGAACTAGTCAGTTACTTGACGTATGGTCGAAATATTTGAAGGTTTGATTGATTGATTGATTGATTGACTGATGGATTGTTGGTTCTGATGGGTCAATGATCTTTTATGGGAGGTCGTAGAATCCTTGCCCTTATTTAAAAAGTCGTTTATCTATCGATATCAAATTATTGTTCTTTCTTTAGTTATAGAAAATAAAACTGACAGGATAATGTCATTCCACTCATTAGCTCACTAATCGCTAATCAATATATCTGAGGTCGTAATTCTAAGGTACACTTTGACCCAGCCCAAATACAAGACTAAGCAAAGTTTGTTGGTAAAGATTTTAGTATCAACACTTGAAGGTTCGATTCCACAGTGTGACAAAAATTTGTGCAATCCAGAAATTAATCATAAGTTAAACTTTATATTTATTTATGATGACTAGTGATTGAACGAGCAGATGGCGCACTAATGTGTTAATCAATATCCGATACACATAAACGAAGCAGTATCGTTATGGTCCCCTTACTAAAGTACGGGAACATCTAAGTCCCATAGCATTCTGACGTGAGATTCGAAGACGGTTACCACAACAGTCATACTAAGAATTCCTGTGTCGTAGGTGGCATGGATAAACACAAATACACAACAAACATCCAAGACCCGAGATCAAACTACACGCTCACCACACAAATTCTCATCCGGCCGGAAATCGAACCCAAGACCCAAGGTACAACTTTGTATAATGTGAAGTCGAAGGCGACAATAGTATGGAGAGCTTAAGCATAGGACACCATTATAGTCTAAATCAACTGTTAGTTGAAGCACATAATAAAAATGAATAAATATGTTCATTATTTTTTTTGTCTTGGGTGGGAATCGAACCCACGAACTAAATTGCAGAAGGCAGGGTTACCAACTGAGCTGTGAGGCCTGTCACATAAGCGCCTAAATAAAGCAGGGTACACATAAGACGAAGGTAAAACAAGTCTATATAGTACAAGTTTTTCGTGTTGGACTCGTAAGGCGGAGTGGTCACGTGCGGTCGGCGAATAAATACGCTGAGCTGGCCAATGGCGTCGCAGCACTCAAGTGTGTCACCTACAGCATGTTCCAAAAGTGTAAAGGGGATAGGACGGGGGACAGGGGACAAGAAGTGACTTCTTTATATTTTATACCTACTATAATGTTACTTTGGCCAGTACTTGATATTTCTGTAACTAAGATTGTGACTTCTATACAAGAATAAAACTACATTTGGACACTATTTTTTTTAATTTCTAGTTATATATAACACACTAATTGAAAAACTACAAATTGAATGCAAAGATTTGTAAGATTTGGAAAGCTTTTTCTTATGTCTTGACTAAATTGAAAAACATATTTATTTATTGAATTTGTCATGTTATTGTTTGACGAACGATAGATGAAACGGTATCTGTTTGAAACATAGCGATACAAGGGCCGAGATATAAATGGACAAGGAAACAGGAGACAACTTATTGAGATCACATAAGTTCACATGTTTTTAATAATAGTAGCAGTAGTAACATTAAGCAAACACAATTTTAGTATTAATATTTTTTATTAATATAGTTACTACATTTAGACTGATTAAATAATGGTTGGATGGAAGAAGTCTCTATAAATGATAAGGCTGCCCATTACATAACCTTAGTTCAATGATTTACATTTACGGACATGGAAATCATGTACGTTCCATGTGCGTTAATAAAGTGTTATCTATGTATAAGTAGGTACTATTTGTACTGTAGATTGGAATATTTACGCAACGAAAGAGATGACAATGAATCACACGGTAAATATAAAATTAATACATCCTGAAAACTACTAGTTCACCTATGTTTGTCTCAGCAGTCAGGGGGACAACAAGGTGCAGGGAGACAACAAGGTGCAGGGAGACAACAAAGTGCAGGGAGACAAATTCAGTTATTGAAAATGAATCACACTGTGAATAAAAAGTGCCATCTCGATAAGCGCGGTCAGGTGTGACGGTGTCCGGTGGGGGACGAGGGGACAAGGCGACGCGGGCGGGGGACGGGACGACAATCGCGCCCTAATGAGTCGACTTCTAATAATAATTATCTAACTACACTTTCTGTTCGACGAGTTCGCTATTATGGTAGGGTTGGCATAAGAGACTTTTAAAAGCAGTAGAACTCACGCCAAGTTCGTCCGGGGAAGTACTGCCACCATGACCATTTCTGCCGCCAAGCAGTGACGCATTCGACTGTGTTCCGGTTTGCCGGTTTGAAAGGTGTAGTTGCCGATGAAATTACAGGCACTTGAGACATTCCACCTACACGTCTTGAGAGTTACGGGCGCATACGACGCGACTTGGGTCTTGTCGTACCTAGTAGATAAGGATCCAAGTCGCATCGGTTGTTATGGGCAGAGGTTACCACTTAACACCAGGTGGGCCGTCGGCTCGTTCAGTAACTGTGTAACATAAAAAAAAGCGAGAGCAAATGTATTTTATAACCGATACTATTTTTATTTCGAATATTTTTTTAACTTAATATTATCTGCCATCTGTAGCTTGTTTTCTAATAAAAAGTTATGTTTTTCTTTGTGATTATGGGACACTTATAATTTACAAGTAGAGCCAACTCGTGATCTTTATCGCAATCCTATATCACAATATGTATAAGCATATATTAATATGTGAACCTTTACATTTTAAAGTTATCCTCAAAAACTCATTTTCATCAGTGGCAACCCTAACACTCAATAATAGGAAATTTGTTTTCCGGTTCGGTAGCGCTATTACGTGATTAAAGAATTATTTCCACTTTTTTTCCCCGCTGGTAATTCCACCGTAATTCCTCCTCTCGGTAATTCCCCGGGCGGTTTCCGCCTATTGAATCTCTTTTGATTAGCGTTCTTTCCCGTTTGATGGTGAATTGGATTCGCGCACGTTTCGACTAAATTGGATATGTATTGAGCGATCTTTGAAAGTGTTAGGTACGTTGAAAGGTTGAAGATTGTGAGCAAATGGTGGGACGTGAGATAGACTTAGCTTTTATTTGGTGTAATAGAAATTATATTTATATTTTACCTTAGTTAAGTATAGAAACAGAGTAATTTATTACTTCTAGGTACTAACAGGCAACAGCTCAGTTGGTAGTAATCCTGCCTTCTGCGCTGTAAGTGGGTTCGATTCTCAGCCACGACAAATATTTGTATGACGAATATAGATGTTTGTTCTGTCTGGGTGTGATATGTGTTATAAAAATGTTAGTACTTACCAAAAAAAAAAAATGATCAGTTGCCTGGTTCCCAAGGTACAAGATACTATGCTTAGCTGACTTTGGGGCTAGATGGCGCTGTGTGAAATGTCCACCAATATTTATTTATTAAATTAAATTACTTATAATGAGCTTTGAGGAAAGAAGTATGAGCGATCCAATTCCAAGTTAGGGGGTCACCAGGCCTTAAGGTTACCTATTTAATGTAAGTATTTGTGTACGCTTGAGCCCTCTTCCCCATTAACCCGGATGTACGAGTGTGCTCTATATGTGGATACACTTGAGTTTCGCTTGCCCAATTCAATAGCACTTCTTTGTCGTACAGTTGTTGGGAAATGTCTTTCATTTATCGTTCTAGCCAAATAAATAAATAATGGTGGACATTTCACACAGCGCCATCTAGCCCCAAACCAAGCATAACTTATATCATGGGAACCAGAGAAGTGATATAATATATAACCTTTATATTTGTAAATACATATTGACACCCAGACCCAAAATATCGATATTCGTCATATAAATTTTTGCCCTGGGTGGGAATCTAACCCACGACCTATGGCGCAGAAAGCAGTATTACCAACTGAGCCGAGAGCTGGTATTTTCTATAAAAAAATATAGCAACAAATTATTTACACTAACCTTTTTCGTTTATCTCTATCTAATAGTGGAAATCGTATCAAAATCTATTGCTTGATTTAGAAGAAGTAAGCGGAAATATAGAGAGAGACAGATAGAGACTTTTTTAATACTATTTAGATCTATAATCATGTGTAATTTACATTTCTGTAAATAAATATTGTGATTATGAGATCACATCAATCAATCAAATATTTTATTTGCTTAAAATAAGGGTAACAAAGGTCTTTTTTCAAGGTAGAGATTTGAATTATATCAAAGCTGTGTTCCTCTCGCCAGTACACTGGCGATTCTTTTGGCAACCGCCCCGAGGCAGTCTGGTCGCGTACTTAGGAGTTTTTCGGACGCACTTACGGACTTATCGTAAATCATGCTTACCTTTTGGTTCGAGAATCTTCTGCGTGAATTGTTATTGCTTTTTGATGGCAGTACATTTCGTTTTAAATTAACGTATTTTGAAACAGTTATTGTTTAAAGATGACCACTGCTTCACATTTTGTGAAATTTTACAATTTATCATATAATTTTCGTGGATATTTCACACAGCGCCTTCTAGGCCCAAATTAAACATAGCTTGTACTATGGGAACTAAATAACTGATAAATATTTTGTTTTTAAATACAAAGGTTGTACATATTAACACAAAAACTCAAAATAAACAACTATATTCATCACAAAAATGTTTGTTCTGGGTGGGAATCGAACCCACGATATACAGCGCAGAAAGCAGTGTTACTACCAGAGCTGTGAGGCCAGTCGATTGTGAAAAGAGGTCATATTATTGTTCTACAAAACAAGTATTTTTTTAATGTTATCTGTGGTATGCATTTCGCCAGCTTCTGTGTAACGTCAGAGATAGATGTGCTCCGAGATAAGGGAACACACATATCAGGTGAAGTGCTACTCAGGCAACTTATTCTCAAGTACGTGGGTTCTACTCCTTTTGTCGCGTAGTGTTGGGCATCAGCTTGGTAGGTTGCTCATATCTATCAAAATATTATTTATTCATATTTACTACAATTATACAGATTTGCAAAGTGTGAAAATAAGGATTTACAGCTCAGTTGGTAGTAACTTTGCCTTTTGAGCTGTAGGTCGTGGGTTCGATTCTCATCCAGGACAATCATTTTTTTAAGAACATAGATGTTTGTTCTGTGTATGAATATTAATAGAAAATATAATATTTAACATTGGTGGACAATTAACACAGCGCCACCTAGCCCCAAACTAAGCATATCTTGTACTATGGGAACCAGACAACTTAGAGAATGCATTATATACTTTTTATAAATACATACATATATTAACCGACACAGAACAAACATCTATATTCGTCATACAAATGTTGTGGTGGGTGCAAATCAAACCCACGACCTACAGCGCAGAAGGCTACCAACTGAGCTGTGAGGCCGGATATGTAATGTATTTACAAAAAGAAAGTATATATTTATTATATCAGTTGTCTGGTTCCCATAGTACACGCTATGCTTAGCTTACTTTGGGTCTTCTTCCCCATGGAGGGTCGGATTGGGTTTGAACAGGCGTCAAACTTAGCGATAAGTACGCATGACCTTATGTTTTGAATATTATTGACGTTTCCAAGCCAATTCTTTATGAATTCTATGGAAATAAAGTTTTTGACTTTGAATTTGACTTTGACAATAGTGGGTAAGACATTAATTATAATGTTTGGTGCAGTCACATCACTAACCACTTGGTTAAGAATCGCAGCAAGTGGTTAACTGGTTGCTTATCTGTATGTTCGTCTGTCTGTTTACATCTTGAGACAGGGGAATATCTAAACTTGTTTTAAAATGTCTGTTTCAATCGGTGATGTTGCAAAAAGTGTGGGTTGTTGAGTTAATCATTCAAGTAACTTCTTTTCCATATGTCTTTAGGAAATATTTTATAAAAGCACTAATGTTATAAATGCTTGTTTGTATGTTTTACTCCTTCACTCAAAAATTACTGAACCAATTTCGTTGTACTTAATATAATTAGACGATGACTTCGAACAATTAATATTTATAACGTTATATCCCATGATAACGTATACGTAATTATATATATGTATATTTATTTAAATGTTATGTTATCTGATCTATCCTTATGATAAAAACCTACTTTACATACATACACTATCTAGTATCTTCCTACCTATATTAATATGGTCTGCCTCTATGATATTGCAAAACCGTTAAGATATAAAAAAAATGTAGACATTTAACACAGCGCCATCTAGCCCCAAACTAAGATAATCATTTCATGTACTATGGGAACCAGATAACCTAATACATATTATCACCCAGACACAGAAAAAACTTCTAAATTCGTCACTAAAATGTTTGTCTCGGTGGGAATCGAACCCACGACCTACAGCGCAGAAGGCAGTTACTAACAATAAGCCGTGAGGCAGACTAAGCAAGTGGACGGTAGAATTACATAAAAACGTGTATAGACGGAATACCTAAATTAAAATTTGCACTTTAAAAAGCATAAACTACCGCAATTTTGAGCTAAATGATTATAAAAACATGATAAGGAACCAATCTAGCGAATGATTTATTAGAACACGAGTGTTTTGAAATGGGTTCCGTTGAAGTGGTTTTGTATTAGTATAATATTGCTTACGTAACTCTAAATTGAATAGAACTACTCGTATTGATGGACGTCTAGACTGTAATTGGTCTAGTGTTTGGGATAAATTGATTGTTTACATCATAATATACTTAGTTAAATAACTTAATGGTAACGTCCATATGATCCATAGGTCGTTGGTTCGATTTCCACCCAGTATAATAATTTATGTGACGAACAAAGATGCTTTACTGTTAAAGGGTTAGCGTAATTATGTGTGAAATATTTTTTGAATTAATAACAATAATAATAATATTGGTGAAAATTTCACACAGCGCCATCTAGCCCCAAAGTAAGTTAAGCATAGCTTGTATCATGGGAACCAGACAACTGATAAAATACTTTATTTTTGTAAATTCATACATGTAACAAATATTAACACCCAGACACAGGACAAACATCTATATTCGTCACACAAATGTTTGTCCTGGCTGAACCCACGACCTACAGCGCAGAAGGCAGAGTTACTACCAACTGAGCTGTGAGGCCTGTCAATCGTACTGTCTATCATGGGAGCATGACCATCTCAATGATGTCTTGTGTGTCCTGCTCCTCAAACCAATTTCATCTCAATGCCCATGATATAAGGTTCGAATTTTGATGCTGCTCTCTAAGATTTTCTAAGGATGAACTCAGGGTAATTAACGAAAAGTTGAGTGGTGGACAAGCTACCCCTGTTTACATTAAGATATCTTGAGTGTCGTTTTGAATGAGGCTTTTCAGTTCAGTCGGAGGCAATTATTGATAATTGTCACATGAAATTAATGAGTACTGATCATTTTGTAAAGATATGATTTGAATTTTTTTTTATTTCACACAGTATCTTCGAGCCCCGAAGTTAGCTAAGCGTAGCCTGTGTCATGGGAACCGGATAACTGATATTATATTTTTTTTTTCTGTATAATCATACATAATAATACGTATTAGCACCCAGACACAGATTAAACATTTAGATGTTGATGTTAGATGTTATATGGCATATGAATTATTTTTTTGGTGGTAATGTTATGGAACGAGCTGACGGCCCACCTGTTGTTAAGTGGTAACCGCCGCCCATAGACAACAGCAATACGACTCGAGTCCTCTCCACCAAAGTCTCCCTTAGGTAAGAATACCCAAGTCGCATCGTAAGCGCCCGTTACACTGAGCCGTTATTTATTTACGTTATGCCGTTAATCCATCAAATAAACCGTAATACAATCTCCGAGGCGAAATTTAACGGGTCGTATATCGCCCCTCTTAAAAGCTAAAACCGAGTCAAGTGATTGTACACCGCGGCGCAGGCAAATCTGTGTACACAGCGATCTATCATGAGGATTGGTTTAGTGCACGAGCCAGTAGCTATTTTCCTACCCCGCTACTTTTCCAAAACAAAGCAGTATGACCTCGATACTCCTTTACTTAGGTACAACAAGAGCCAAATCGCATCGCATGCGCCGTTACTCCGAGACGTGATGGTAGAATGTGCCATGTGTCTGGAATTTCACCAGCACCCACACCTTTCTAACCAGAGATAGCTATGGTGGCAGTACTTCCCCGGACGAAAATAAGTCTATGCTACTAAAGTAATTAAATAACAATGATAAAAAAATGCGCCATTTAGCCAAAAACTAAGCATAGCTTGTACTATGGGAATCAGACAACTGATAGAGTACAATACTTTTTTGTACATACATCTAATACATATCTACTACCACCCAGACACAGAACAAACATCTGCATTCATCTTACAAATGTTTGTCCTGAGTGAGAATCGAACCCACGACCTACAGCATCGAAGGCAGGTTTACTACCAACTGAGCTGTGAGGCCTGTCTATACATAATAAATATATTTAAGAACCAGCTGTGCCCCACGGTATTCCCCGTGGTGAGTAGAGAGTAACCTATGTGTTAAGCCAGGATATAAGCTATCTTGATACCAAATTTCATCCAAATCCATTCAGCCGTTTGAGCGTGAGAGTGTAACAAACATCCATACAAACTTTCACCTTTATATTATTAGTAGGATATACCTCCGTTCCCTGGTCTATATAAGCGAGAGTGCTCTGGCCGTGTTTGCAAACTCCATTGATTTGTTTGTTCGCCTATTTTCCAATGCTTTATTGTTTATCGGTGTCTGTTTCATAGATTTGTTTACATTGAGTTTGTGACCTATCTGTAATAACGCGGACAAGTGAGAGTTCAACTCGCGCACCGAGGGTGCCGTAAGAAATATTATGTATTTTCTGTTCATGTAGTTCGGGATTCTTAATGCACGTCCAAATCACACATTGAATGTTTTAAACCGACTGATATATGTTAATAAATGTTATTATATGAAGATAGATAGATAGATAAAAACATTTAATTCCAAAATTAATAATAAAAGAAAATAAATTCCAAAGGAAATAATGTCTATGATACGGGTTTTACATTAGGTATGCTATAATTTAAAGAAAAAAATCTCTGTAGCTGTTGTCTTATACATTCAAAATTGTTCCACGATAAGCCCTAATTAGCGTTAAGTCTTGATTTAGGTACCTAGATTGTAAGTTTATTAGTCTGATACCTTATAGTACTGTGTTAGCCATTTCACCTGAGATACAGGTTCCTAGTCAGGCATATAATTGTTAATTTAGTATGTTTTGTTAATTTTAGCACTAAGTCATTGAATTAATATTTACTTATTTATTTGTTTGATAGCCAGGAAAAGTCTTATATCCACAAAAATTTACTAACGAATTGAATGACTAGATATATATAATTTCTTCAATTATAAAAAACTATATGAAAACGGGCACATTATAATTATGTTAGTTCTAATTTAGTCGCTTTGATTTGCATTCATATTACAGAAACCCTTTTATTAGTTGGCGTCACAGAGATGTTTGTTTTAACTCAATTTTAGTGTTACGTTACAAGCTTTGGGTGAAAAAATCAGCACTGCGTGCCAGCGGATGTCAAACTTTGATTATAGACCTGATTTAGAACGATCTGTTAAAAGAGGTCCGACGAATCACTTTTGAGAAATAAAAACATTATATTAATGATTATGTTAGATAATTAATGATTTAAAAATGAATTGCACTTTTATTTTAAAACTGTTTCGAAACTTAGAAATTTACATACCAATTTAGTATTTTAATAGAACCAGTGTTCGGGCAAGAGGCTGGAATCAAACTGACTCAAAGTACTGACTGTCTAGAGCTGAAGAAATGCTGAGAATGCCACTATAAATGAGAGTAAGTGAAATTAATGACAGTTCTACACGTCGGAATTATGGCAGTACTGCACGTAGGTAAGCTTATTCTGTCCTAACCGATCAATCCAATAGTTTAGGCATGGCATATCTACCAATCCGGTTATATGTTTGGATATTCCTTTTCCATTCGGTATACCAATAGGATGATCGTGTGAATCGTTTGTCTCAACGAAGCATCGCCATCGGTATAAGACAGTTTTATATAAGGAGATGAAACTTTCAGGTACGCTGATTCGATAAGCGCATATTTATAAGCACAGGACGTGTATTGTCTGATGACCTGACGCGTCTTGACATTCTCTTGTGAAGTTTGAGAAACGCTGAGAGCATTAGCGTGGAGCAGCTATTAAGTAATAGCTGTGGACCGGACGCGACATGTAAATATTGCCTGCTTTATGAAATAAATAGCCTGGTAAAAACTATGGAGCCGAAAAAATTTACAAAAAAAAACCAGGAAATTCGACGTGATAAGTCAAAATTCTAATTCAAAGCATTTATTGTACTATGTTGTTACAAAAACCTTAATATGTTTATAGGATATAAACATGAACATATAATAACAGGTCTTCGCCGCCATTTTTATCCCAGAAATATCACAGCTACACTTAACACTATATATAGCAATTCGTTCCTAAAGTTATAATCCTTAAGCTAGGAGAAATCTTATCCTAAAGAAATTACAATCAAGTCTGGGCAAACACTGGATTCACAGCTCAGTTGGTAATCAACCTGCCTTTTGCGCTGTAGGTCGTGGATTACCACCCAGCACAAACATTTGAATAACGAATGTATGTTCTGTGTCTGGGTGTTAATAATGTATTTATAGGTACGTATTTACATAAAGTACTAACATAAGTATTCTAACAAATATATGATTCCCATAGTACAAGCTATGCTTAGTCTGCGGCACTGAGTGAAATGTACACCAATATTTGAAAAAAACTTTTAAGGTACAAAAATATGTGAAATAAAGTTTAAAAGTGTGTAAAGTGTTTAAAGATTAACTTCCATTTTTATTTTTGTAAGGCAACTCTATAACTTTTAGCTTCCGCTTGTAAAGCGCCAATAGATTAATTAGGGCTGCGTTAAAGACGACTATCGCTTGTACATAACGACTATACGCTTTGCGTCATCAACGCTGGCAGGGCTGGACTCGCACGCAATTACAGTCTTTATTGCCTTCAAACTAGTCTTGATAGAAAATTCAGCACGCAGGTTTACGCTGCACACTAAAATATAAAGTAAACATTTTATTTTCATATTTTTTATAATTTAAGTTAGTTAGTTCGTATGTTTGTCTGTAATAAGGTGAGTGCTTTAGTAAAGTTTTATTTATATGCAATAATTATCGCTAAGTTAGCTGATAGGCAACGCGATGGCAATTCTTCGAGAGCTGGCGTCTATTAGGCGACAGTAGCAACTTACCATTAGGTGGGTCGTCAGCTTGTACGCCTCTTTATCACTTTAAAAAAGCTTTTTAATTCACATGTTCAACCGACTTCAAAAATACAAGGTTCTCGACTGTATTTTTTTATCATTTGTCACACTATTTTTCTCTGTCAATTTTAATCGTGTGATGATTCTTTAAAGTTTCCTAAATGGTTCTAAATAAGTCTCTAATGGGGTATAAGACAAGGTAGTGTATAGTGTAATAAATAATGAGAAAATCCAAAACGTATAATACAACGGTGAAAACGCATTTAAAATGCAAAATGTAAGTACTGCTATAGACCAAAAAAATTTTGAATTCTTATTTGCAAATAAATTCTTAGTACCGAAGTAAGTACCGTAGTAAGATGTTCCTTGTCTATGACTATTTGATATGTATTTATGATTGATTTCAGAATATATGCTAAGTTTGACGACAATTCATACTCTATCAGAGCTCAAGCAAGACTGTCAGGAAACGTTAAAAAGGTTAGGTACCTAATTCCTTTATAATGGGAATCATGATTTCGTTTACAACTAATTCCAGTTTTATTTTACCTTCTTTATTTAATGTTCCTCGAGTTTTACGCGTATATGACTCTAAAAATATTTTTCCTTGATATCGCGAGTAAAGCAACGAAACAACGCTAGTGCGGTCACAATCTCAATGAGCCTCATTGAGAACGGTCAATGAATTTGAGAAATAACGTAAAAAAACGTGTTAATGGATGTACGGAACCATTTAACGAGGCGAACGGAGGATGTGCGTGACCTCTTTTATCTTAGTTTTACGAGAAGGAGGTTTTATATCCGTAATAATTGTTTTAATGCGCGTAAGGAGGTAATTTCATGTTGAAAGTGCAACATCACATAGTAATAACGCCCACTTCCGCATCGCTGCGCCGAAATATAATATCACTAGCTGTGCCCAGCGGTCTTACCTGCCTTTTCGTTGACTAATCCTACTAATATCATAAACGTGAAAGTTTGCATGGATGTTTGTTACTAACGTTATGATATATATGACATACTAGCTGCGCCCTGCGGTGTTACCCGCGGTGAATAAGTAATCCCACCGGAACATTGCACTTTTCCGGGATCAAAGTAGCCTATGTGTTAATCCAGGATATAAGCTATCTTGGTACAAAATTTCATCCAAATCCATTCAGCCGTTTGAGCGTGAAAGAGTAGCGTTTATAATATTAGTAGGATGAAATATTTTCGTTGACATATATTGACTGGCCTCATAGCTCAGTCGGTAGTAACCCTGCCTTCTGCGCTGTAGGTATTTGGTTTGATTCCCACGCAGGACAAACATTTGTGTAATGAACATAGATGTTTGTTCTGTTTCTGGGTGTTAATAGGCATGTATGCCTAAATAATAATATTACAAATAAAAATTTTACAAAAAAAAAGTATTCTATTTTTATTTAATTGTGTAATATAGGAATGTCTCATGTGCTTATAATTTCAGCCAACCACACCTTTCAAACCAGCACACAGAAACGCGAATGTGTTACTGTTGGGCAGAATGTATGGTGGCAGTACTTACCAGTACGAACTTGGCGTAAGTTACTGCTCTTAGGTGACCCATTTCTTAATATTTTCAGAGGAAACTTCACATTGAAGTTAAATACTGTGTAAAATAGTTATAACCCAGTTTCAGAGAGCAACCCACATAGCGTCGTTAATTAAACACGCGAAACAGATTATTGACTTCATTACTCTGTAATGGTTCCTAGGAAATTGTTAGATCGTGAAATTGTTCAGTTTTTACAAACAAAACGCTTCTGATAATACTGCTTTATATATACCTACTACTAGAGACTCGCCCCGGCTTTGCACGGAGGCAATTTACTAATAAATAAAATGAGGAGTGCGCATAGCAAGAAATTATAAAGTAGGTAAGTAACAGTTTTTTTATGACTAATAAATGTCAAAGTTTTTCCATTTTTATTCGACATCAAGAAAAAGGGGTAAAACTTATCTTGGAAAACTTCAATTTAGCAAATCTTTTAAATACTTTATATGGTATTACTTATTTAAAAATAAATACAATTCGCTTCGGGTCTAGAACACAGAGATATTTTGTAAGATCTATTATATATACTGGTTGCTTCAACCAGAAGAAAAACATCATAAGAAAAATAAATGACTAAATGAAGGCAAGCGATGGGAACACTGAAATGACTTCTTCCACAAACAAAATGCTGCCAAAGTTTTTGTAAAAACGGACGCCAACCCTTTTAAAAAAAAAGACGTCGTCTAAAACCGAATTAGTAAAAATTTGCCACACCACTTAACTAATAGGCAAAACAGTTTAAAAGGAGACGCGACGGTAAAAAAATCGCCCTCGATTCACCCCTAGAGCCACCGAGTTACCCTTACCATTTATAAAGATTGTGTGAAAAAAACTTTGACGAGATGGCTTTCGAGTTGGAAACTTTGTTATAAGTTTATTGGAAATTTACGCGATACTAAAGTGATCATTTAAATCAGTGATTCTGATATTAAGTGAAATAAGGAATTGTTTAATGGAGACCGTTTCAAAAGATCTACGGATAGCTCATCTATGGAACGTTGAAAACAGTTTCTATATAGCTCAATTGATTTCATTGTATTTTGTAAATAAAATATAGAATCGTCGACAAAAAAAATTGTATACCTATATTTGAAATTATGACGACATAGGGTTTTTTTATTTGATTAAGTTACGGAACGAGCCGACGGCCCACCTGGTGTTAAGTGGTAACCTCGGTCCATAGCAACAAATGCGACTTCGGTCCTCCCCTACTAGGTTACGAGACTCAAACCACATCGTATGCGCCCATAACTCTGAAACGTGTAGGTGGAATGTCTCATGTGCCTGTAATTTCACAGACAACCACGCGAATGCGTTAATGCTTGGCGGCAAAAATGGGCATGGTAGCAGTACTTCCCCGGACGTACTTGGGGTGGGTTGCAGCTCTTGAAATTTTTTTTATGTATGTGTTTTATGAGTCATATTATAACAAAGTATATCCAGTTTAGTTTCTTATAGTTATGATAAGGGATTCTCACGATAAACTCGAACTGTTCTCACGTTCCCACGTGGCAAATGTACGCCAACCGTCTAGACGGGCGGCGGCGATACGGCGACCTCCCACGAGCCACGTGCTCCAACTCGCAATCAATGTCAAGAGTAGGGCCCTTGTGTGGTCCGCAATCTAGTTGACAGCATTTACTACCTGACTACCCCTAAACTGTTGTACGGATATAGTAAATATTGGTGGACATTTCACACAGCGTCATCCAGCCCCAAAGTAAGCTAAGCATAGCTTGTATCATGGGAACCAGACAACTGATATAATAATATATATAATATACTTCTTTGTAAATACATACTTATAATACATATGAACACCTAGACACAAAACAAACATCTATGTTCGTCACACAATTTTGTTCTGGGTAGGAATCGAACCCACGATCTCTAGCGCAGAAGGCAGGGTTACTAGCTACTACCAACTGAGCTGTGAGGCCTGAAATATCGCCTCTCTCGTATTGTTTAGGAAATGCAAGACACATCGCTATCTTCTATTCTATCTATCTTCACTTTCAGCAGTTCTGACAAATTCATCCGGGGAAGACTGCTACCATCCCCATTTCTACCGCCAAGCAGTAACGCATTCGCGTTACTGTGTTTGAAAGGTGTGGTTGCCGGTGAAATTACAGGCACATGAGACATTCCACCTACACGTCTCACAGTTACGGGCGCATACAATGCGACTTGGGTCTTGTCGTATCTAGCAGGAGAGGACCGAAGTCACATCTTTGGTTCGTACAAGCTACGCTTAGTTTGGGGCTAGATGCCGCTGTGTGAATTGCCCACCAATATTATCTATACAAATAAATAAAATTGGAGTGTCTGTTTGTAATATTAAAATAACCGCTTTCTACTAAGTGCATATGGATGTATACACGGTACATATACAAAAACAACATGTTTTACAGTTCTGTCTGTCTGACTGTTTGTCTGTCTGTCTGTTTGTTCCGAGTAATCTCTGAAATGGCTGGACCGATTTTGACGGGACTTTCACTGGCAGATAGCTGATGTAACAAGGAGTAACTTAGGCTACTTTTCCGAGGGGTAAAATAGGGGTGCGTGATAAAACCGAATTCCACGCGGACGAAGTCGTGGGAAACAGTTAGTTATAGCTACGTTTAGTTACATCCAGTATGAAATAAGTCAATGTGGACAATAAAATTGATAACGACCCGCGCGCGGTGATCTCTTCCATTCCATTCCCATCGTATTAATCTGTTGTTTACTCGACGCGAATGCGAATCACATTTGGTGCGAATCACTCGAGCGCTGTGAGGCTCGTATCAACTCGTATCTACTCGTATCTACTCGTATGTGTTTACGATGTTTATACGTGGAGTTGTTGTGGGGAAAGTGTTCGTGCGAATACTATTTTATTTTGGTGGACATTTCACACAGCGTCATCTAGCACTAAAGTAAGCATAGCTTGTATCATGGGAACCAGACAACTGATATAATACTTGTATACTTTTTTGCAAATATATATATATTACATATTAATACCCAGACACAGAACAAACATGTATGTTCGTCACATAAATGTTTGTCCTGGGTGGGAATCGATCCCACAACCTACAGCGCAGAAGGCAGAATTACTACCAACTGAGTTGTGAGGCCTGTCTAGGAAATGTCGATTTCCTCACGATGTTTTCCTTCATTTTGAGAACGTGTATTGCACATAAATCTTTTAATCGAAAAACTCATAGGTTCACGTCGGGATTTGAACTGGCGACCTCCGGATTGAAACTTGGGTTCAGTAGGACCGCTCCAAACATTCAGATTAGAAACTCAATCGTCACTCAAACCGATGTCGACTAATTACCATTTATCGTAGTTGTCCGCTAGTGATGTGCTGTTTGTTTACGTGGGGACGCATCCGGCGCGGCGGCCGCGGCGCACGCACGTGCTGCAACCCGAGCCGGGGCGCGCCGGTAATGCACCAAAGTGCGTCCTGCGGTGGCGGTGAGCGAAACAAAATGGCGATCATCGATATCGATGGTTTTTTTCATGTGTTTTTTTTATTTCAAGAACGAACTTGGCATAAGTTCGTTCGGGACGTTAATAATAAGTTCAAAGTATGCAACAATAAAAGCAAATTCACATATTAGGCCGTTATTTGATATGTTTATTTCAACTTATGCAAAGTTCGTTCGGGGAAGTATTGCAACCATACCCATTTTGGCCGCCATGCAGTAACGTATTCGCGTAACAATTTTTTTTTCAATTTGTTTGATGTGTTTATTATAAGTTATGCCAAGTTCGTTCGGGGAAGTACTGCAACTATACCCATTTCTGCCACCAAGCAGTAATGCATTCGCGTTACTGTATTCCAGATTGAAAGGTTGGCGGTGAGGTGTGATTACAGGCAACTGAGACTTTCCACCTTCGCTCGTAACTATCAGTTACGGGCGCATAAATTGCGACTTAGGTATTCTTGCACTTAAGTAGGGGGAGGACCCAAGTTGTATTGCTGGTTATGGGCATAGGTAACCACTTAACGTCAGGTGCGCCATCTGCTTGTTCCGTGGTTTCATAACATAAAAAACTATCTAGGTTGCTCAAGTGATAGTACAGTTATAGTTTGAAATGTAAATACGCCGTATGTGGTCAACATTTGTTAAAATTTGTTTATTATGAATTAAATGTTTTGACATATTGTCTTTAATAAGCACATAAGTCGTGTGATTGTCGTAATACGTAATAGATAAAATAAATCTGTTTTTAGCTGTATGATTAATTTTAAGAGTTCACTTTCTTTTATGAGAGTTGTAGATGGTGTTTAAAAAAAATACTTACTCATACTTAGTCCACGCAGGCAATCCAATCACTCATCGATAAGCACTGCCGTTATATCATCGACAAGTCCCATCCCTAGTGATCCTTCTGAGAGGATGAGCGGTAATGTAATGTTTACTGTTTAGTGATGTTCAGTAGTCGACAATCTGTTAATTGCTGTCACGTATAACCAGCAGTGGGATGTAAGTTTGTACGTTTATTTTTTACCTGTAATGTCCCTATCAGGGTTTACTATCGACATGCGAGAGTAAATAACAAATAAATATTGGTGGACATTTTGGTGGAAGGGAGTGGCTGCCGGTGAAATTGCAGGCGCATGAAACGTAACATCCCCGTCTCGGGGTGATGGACGCAACGCAATGCGACTCATCTCGTACTTTGGTGGAGAGGACTTGAGTGGTATTGCTGTTGTCTATGGGCGGCGGTTACCACTTAACATCAGGTGGGCCCTCAGCTCGCTGTATCCCCAACATAACATAAAAAATCACTAAGTGCCATCTAGCTCCATAGATACTAAGCATAGCTTGTACTATGGGAATCACTCAAATGATACAATACTTATATACTTTTTTGTAAATACATACATTATATATAGGCCCAGACACTGTACAACAAGTTCTTCAGATAAATGATGCGGGAATCGAACCCACGACCTGCAGGAGGTAAAGTTACTACCATCTGAGCTGTGAGGTTAGTGGAATGATCTTCTTTGAACAGGTGTATGCAATTGAAATAAAGTCATTCCTTCTCAATTTTCCCTACAAAAGGTGTAGTGGGAGATTGCGTCATATTCGAACAGTGATGGGATCTTCCAAAATAAGAACCTTGCCATCTCCCAAACATCACTTTCATCAGTCATCAGTTTTTCCACTCGACTGTCCATCCAAAGGTTGTCTGTAATAGATCGCTTCTTAGCGATAAGACCGCCCATTGTTTTACTCTGTTGTATATGGTTACTGAGCAATAAAGTGTCATCTATCTATCTAAGCGGGGGCAGAGATTACCTATTAACATCAGGTAGGCCATCTCCTTGTGAATAACTAACGGTAAAAATATACAATTCCCTTCAAGTTGTATAATTGAAGCGGGAATTCACACAAGAGTTCAAACGAGCTCCTCACTGAATCTTACAGAGTTCTTCGACCGGAAGCGGAACCTTAGTATTTTCGTAATGTCGTCTTCCCGCCGCCCGCTACATTCATATGATAATTTTATTTGAAGCATTGCAGGCTAGTGTGGAGAGAGCTTCATTTAATCTAAATGAATTTTTTACGATTTAATGTAGTTTTTTTATTTTATGTGTATTTTAATTTAAATTGAGATTTTTATTTTTCGTTAATTCTAATTTATACGACTGTAATACTTCATTAACGTGTGAAAGCTGAAATAAAATGTATTGCATTGTATTAACGAAAATAATAGAACACAAAAAATTAAAGTATGTATTTCCAGTGAAATTGCTGGCGCATGAGACGTAACATCCCCGTCTGGAGGTGATGGACGCAACGCAATGCGACTTGAGTCATTTCGCACTTTGGTGAGAGGACGTGAGTCGCATCATGAAAATTTTAATAAGAAAAGTTCTTAAAGTCAAAAATCAGTTATATAGCGTTATATAAACTAGGTACTAAACTGATTACAAATTGATTGGCTATTGCAATATCCTATGATAAATATAATCTAGGAAAAAGTTTTCAACACTCTAGGTACCTACTATGAAGTATCATCCAAATAAAAAAAGTTGCAATCAAATTTAGAGCTCCCAAAGAGTTCTGTTTTTTGTTAAAATAGTTTCAAAGCATTTAAAAAAATATAGTTTAAATTTCAAATTTGGAATCCCTAAAGAGTTCAGTTATAAAACTGTTCCAAATCATTTAAAAAATAAAGTTACCGTTTCAAATTTTGAATCCCCAAAGAGTTCTGTTATGAAACTGTTCGAAATTTGAAATGTTCATTATATTTCTATAGAAGCCGCGTTCACACTACCGCATCCTATCCTCGTAAAACTGGCAAGTAGCAATTTTCGCGGTGATTTCGCGGCATTCTTCACTTTCCCATCGAGTGCCATCTTCAACTGCAACCGCGATTACTGACTTGACTTTATTTTGGTTGATGGCTTTTGTCATTTAAGTCAAGTATTTTAGAGGTTGCTTCTTAAGAATTAATTTGATTTAGAGCACCCAGTACAACAATTGATAGTCAAATCGAGCGTTAACAAAAGGCGTTATATTTATAAAAACAAAGGAGTAAACGGTTAGAAATACAAGGCAGGTTAGGTAATAGTTGATTTTTGCATATTTGTTGCCAGTTTTTGCAGCAACTGTGTATAATATGCAACTGGGTTCAGAGAATTACTGCCACGATAAATACTATTATTACCGCCAACTCACATATCTGTGTTTTACAGTTTGTTGGCCGTGCGTACCAGTAAAATTACATTGCATTGTTTTGCGCAGTAGGAGTTAAAAGGTATGGCGGCAGAAATACTATGCCATTGCTTGTGTTTGCACTGAAAATCTTATTATTTCTTGTTACTGGAGTTAGAACAGTTTTCTGTTAACGTTTCGAAATAGTTTCAATTAATCTCGCTTTCGCTTTCTTCTCTTAAGAATCATTCTGATTGTGTGTCAGCTATAAGTTAGTTAAAGGGGTGGGTTTTTGTTCTGAATTTTATATCTTTAAATATTTTAAACCATGATACTATGGATAGTTTTTGAAACCAACGATGCAAGGAATCCTTGGTTTCAGTAGAAACTAGGAATGTGTGAATGTGGAGTTTTTAGACGTGCAAAGAATAATTAAGAACTAGGTCCAGGGATGCTATTTTACAGTATATTGTGTTACTAAGATAATTTTATATTTAAATAGGTCGATAGGATTTGGAAATAGAAAATAAGTGTGTAATTATTGCACCTTTATTGTTATTTTTGTACTTAACTACTAACTTTGTACTATTTACAAACGTGCTGAAATTCAACTACTATAACATTCAACCTTAATAATTATTTACATCAAAATTAACTAAACATAACAATTTCTACTAGCTACGTGGAGATATTTGGCTGATCTTTGGTATGTGGACTATCTTAGGTTATAACATTCAGACGCTTTTGCCCCATAACATGAGCCCGTATTGCAGACTCGATCCATGATATCAGTAATATAATACGAAAGCATTAACAGTAACATCATTACAGACATATTACGACTTATGGTTTCTCCTTGAACAAAAAATAATGACCAAAATATATAAAAATGGCATATTATACAAACAATACATTTTGAAATTGAACCAGTACATGTTTCAAAATGTTTTAGAATTGTGTCGGAAAAAAGATGGATAGTATTGTCATCAGACAAATTTTAGGTTAGGCCAAACGAGCGTCATTTTAGAGTTGCGGATTTAGAGACAATTAATTTTAAATAAAATTAACAACTGTATTTACGTCATTGATTAAACTGACTTTTATGTAAAAAGCGATCATGTCGTAAATTAAGCAATAAAAACAATAAACTTAAAAAATGACGCTAATCTGACTTCAACCTTATTTAAGTCGAGTTATCCATGAAGGTTTAAGTATATAAGACTTTGCCTCCAATTGTGCATTTTAAACTACCGGTTTTATATTTCTTAAGCATTATTTTCGATGGTATCAGTTATTCAATTTTCAATCTCTATGTTACTGGCCATGCTCTCATTACTGTTATCATTAACGAGTTCTACATTTACTTTATCAGATTTTTCCTTTTCCTTCTTGGAATTTTCACCGAATTTATTACTGATCTCAACAGAACTTCTATCGAGATCGTGCGCAGGCATCGAGAACGCTGGATGACCTGGGTAGTACATATACGACAGGGGTATATTAGGGTAGTTGACACCTAAATGGGGAGCGTAGAGCGACTGCAAAACAGCTTGATTGTAAGATTCCTGCAAAAGAGTCTTATATTCCGGATTCTTGGCAAAATCCACGCCGTATACGCCCGCAAAATGCTTCCAAATCGGTGAACCTTCGAGAAGATTCGGCGCCGCGAACAGCGCCGGGTTCATTTTACCCAGCATCGGGCTTTGGTAGTTTTTGAGATCGGGCAGGCTCGGTTGCCCGTTGTTATTAACGAGGACTTTGACGGCGACTTTTCTCGCATGGTTGGCCGCCGCAGCCGCCGCTGCCAGCATGCCGTTCTCTTGCATCTGCAGTTGCTTTCTCTTGGTCTTATATCGTCTGTTCTGGAACCAGATCTTCACTTGGGTCTCCGTTAGCTTGAGGCTGAGCGCTAGGTCTGCCCTCTCCGGCCCTGATAGGTACCGTTGCTGGCTGAATCTTCTCTCCAGCTCGTACACTTGCGCGTGTGAGAAGGCGGCCCTTGATCGTTTTTTGCGTCCGGTGTTTTGGGAGTATGCTACGGGGTAGTTGGGGGAGCGTTCGGTCGGGGTGGGGCACTTCGGTTCGTAGAAGAACGGCTTGTAGACTATGTCGGAGGTGGGGGAAGAACGCCGCGGGGAGTCCGTGTGTGATGATCGGGAGTCATAGTCATCTGGAGCAATAGAAAACAATTGTTTTTATTACAGCTTATCATTTAAGTATCTTAGACACGTGATTTGCGTGCATTCTTCTCAAATTTGTAAAATAATTAAGGTAAGAGTTGTAAGAGACTAACAATTCTTGTTGCCATTCTTGAATTAAATATACAGTTAAACCGAAATACAGTAACGCAAATGCATTACTGCATTTTATGCTTGGCGGAAGAAATGGGTATGGTGGCAGTACTTCCCAAGACGAACTTGGCATAAGTTCTGCCGCTACAAAAATTGGTAGTGGTAACTTGAGCACTGCTGACCCTTTAGAATTAAAACTAAGATACTTCCAAGTTATCCCCATTCCAACCATAATTATCTACACTAAAAAGATGCCATAAAATCTTTATTAAGTATTTTCATCCACAATGTAATTTCCCATGTCTCCCAAACCTCCAAATTCATTAAGCCACGTTCACACAATCGCAAGGAATCAATTATGTTGTGATATCGGCTCACGCCATCCGCGTATAAAGGCACGTGCACAATGGATCCATTACGCAAATTGTCTCTGGTCGTTACATGAAACTATTTATGTAAGCGTGAAATGCCTAACAGTATTTTTGCGTGCGATGCTTTTGTGTGGAAAGTTTTTCGGCATTGTTTGGTGACATTTATTAATGGCGGACCTGTATAAGATGTTTTTAATGAATGTTTAGAAATACATTGTAGTACTAATGGGTTTGGAGTTAATTATATTGATTTTTTTAATATTAAATGTTATTTTCCAAAAAAAATATATAATTTTCATTGAAGATAGGTACATCATGATACTCTGATCTAAGCTTTACATATCGTCGTTGTCGTAGAACAAAGGCGGATCTGCAATACAGTAACTTTACAGTGGAGCACTTTAAAGTTTTTTGAATTAGTGTTAATATGATATTTTGAAAACGGCTAGTCCTATCATCGTCAAATTTAGATATGTAAAACTGTAATAAGATTTTCTATGATATTGAGGTCGATTACAACATAAAAACTAAATTTGAAAAAACCAAAACCGTCTTTGTTCTTCGACTATGACGATATTCACTTGAAAACATAAACTTGAAATTTAGAGGACATAAGAGTCGAAAATTTGTCATTGTCATGTAGAAATTTGTCCAAAATCAGTTCAGTATTTGATTTTTAAATCAAAATCACTGGAAAAAAAACATGTCGTCGAAGTATGAGATAGCCAGGAATCATTATCGTTCATTGGCGAAGAAGTTTTTTGCTGCACAAAATAATTATTTACTGACAATTTTACATATCAATTTATACACAATTTCGACAAGTTTTCTATAAATTAATACAGTGAAACTTCGGAAGTTCCGAAAATGTCACTTTTGCACAATATCTTTTACAAGACAATAACGTATTATGACTGCAACATTTGACAAAAGCTATCCACGTGCCGTGAACTAAAAACTAGTAATTACCAAATTGAATGCCTCAATGGATCTTTTAAGCGTCATCACTTATAATAATGAGGGTGTAGTGTAATCGCGCGAAGTGACAGCTAAGTGGCGACATCGCCGCAAGCCACCGGCCGGTGTGAACGCGCCATTACACGTTCATTGTCAACGGTGTAATTACGCGGTTAGTAATTTGAATTTTTGAATTTGGATTGTCATTGATTGTTCATTTGTTCTTGACACTATTCTTGGAGTCACCTTCAGCTTTTAAAGTTTTTTTATGGCTAGTGTACTGTACGAGTAAGTGGAAAATGTGATGCGAGCTTCTACGCACGCACTAAACGGTCCATATAACTAATAAATAAATATAAATATTAGTGGACATTTCACACAGCGCCATTTAGCCCTAAAGTAAGCTAAGCATAGCTTGTATCATGGGAACCAGACAACTGATATAATATTTATATACTTTTCTTATGTTAGTACATACATAGGTATATATTATATTAACACCCAGACACAGAACAAACATCAATGTTACAAATGTCACATAAATGTTTGTCCTGGGTGGGAATCGAACCCACGACCTACAGCGCAGAAGGCAGGGTTACTACCAACTGCGCTGTGAGGCCAGTCAAATACTACGGCTTCCCAAATTGTATCGTATTCTGCCCCTAATACTGTCACTTTATTCTCTCTGCTTTACTATTCCTGTTTGAAAGGTGTGGAAGCCCGTGAAATTACAGGCACATGACACATTTCACCTTCACGTCTCAGAGTTACGGGCGCATACAAAGCTACTTGTCGTATCTAAGTAGGAACCCGAGTCGTACCTATTGTTTTTTATGGGCAAAGGTTTACCACTTATCACCAGGTGGTCCATCTGCTCGACCCATAACTTTATCACTAAAACGAAAGACGTAAAGGTGGGACATCTTTAAGTGTCATGTGCCTTTTTTGACCACTGGCACTGACACCATAGGTACTATACTACCTTATCTACCTACAACTTTAAAGTTGTAAGGTACAAATAGCAACCAGCTGAAAATTATTATACCTACCTACGCCTAGTCGAAGTGAAAGTCAAAGTTTTCATTAGGTATACTCCTTTAACTGAATAGTTTTAAACAATGTAGCAATTTTTAAATTCATTTGCTAAACAAACTTTAAAATTACTTGTAAAATTATACATACCTTTATAATTAAAATATAAGTAAAAAAATACTTTTTTTTTATATAATATTACTACATACTTAAAAAGATTTATTCTTTTTAATATTATGAATGTAGGTATAGCAATGGTGAAATTATTCACTTCCCGGGCAAGGAAGGAGATTAAATATGTTTACAGATACTTAATAATTTTTTGGTTGCAGCCTTTAATAAGACCACTGCACAGGCACTGGTCTACTATCGACAAGGGAGAGTGATTGGCAGCCATAAAAAAGGTGAATAAAACTTTATACTAGAACGTAAGACTAGCTACAAAAGGTAGGATAAAAAAAATTAGCATTTTGAAAGTATAACCATTGTTTTTATAGGTGCGATCACATTAGTCATAACGCTTTTTGTTAACGCTCCATTTTACTATCAATTTTTCGTACCGGGAATCGTTTCTTAAAGAATAAACACCAAATAAATATACTGTAAAACTTTTTGACCTTATTACCTACGAAAATAATTAATTAAAATAATTACCTGAAAGTTCCGTGACGGGATAATGGTTCTTCCGCGACATATCCAAAGCTCCATCGTCATTATAATCACTGTAGCCATTGCAGTCGTCGTAATACTTCATGCTCTTATCCAAAACCTCCTTATTTGCATAACCATCCTCCTTTGTGAATCCGGAACCTTTCAAATAGTTCATCTTCCCGCCAAAACTCGAAAACATTCCATTTTCAAAAACACACTTCGCATCGTTCTCCTTCGTCAATATATCGTTTATAGAAAATGGCGTCGTCAAACTCTTTTCGCGGTCTTGTAAAATTGAATCTTTGAATTTCAACTTGGATTCCATTTTCAAAACTTCAATCACGGACGGCACTTCACCGCGCGTAGAGCTCGCCTCACCGCAAAGCGTCCCTCAACCGAATAAACTTTGCGTGATAGATTGCCCGCCTGTTTGACGTTAAGCCTTAGAAAGAGATAGCAATTCAATTTTCCCTCGCGTTAACAGCAAGTCGGTGAAGGATGGAAGGAGTTTAAGGCGGTCGTTTTTTAAAAAAGCTCCCGAAGTAGCGTAAGTAGTGGGGATCGTTGAGTTTTTCTTGAAGATGTTTACGTGAATACGATTTGATCGGTGGGGTCACATGCGTTGGTGAAGTTGTCGCGAATTGGCTTGTTGAATAGTGGATAATATTTTCCCAGACTTTTCTCATTCTTCTATAGAATTTTGTTACTTTGTTGTATATCTATAACTCGATGGGATGAAAATCTAAAAATATACTTAGTAATGTTGAAAATGTTAGTAGCAAAGAGGTTCAATTGCAGATGCAAGACTTACTGATAAAAAAAAACTGATTCTTATAATAATATCGGGTATTCATTATTGTTTTGTAATAATTACAAATATATTAACAGTAAAGTATTTCCATTCAATTCTATTGACTTTTTACCATGACGTAAATAAATTCACAATTAAATCTAAAATTCAAATGCTATTATTTGGTGACAGTGAACATTAGGCCTTTATATACCAGGTGGGCCATCTGCTCGTTCCGTTATTTAATAACATAAAGAAATCTGCAATAAACAAGATAAATAATAAACTGCTTAACTGAATATCAATCAACTCGTCAGAATTGATTGATATATGTACAAATGTATTAACATCCAGACAGAAACATCTGTGCTTGTCACAAAAATTTTGTCCTGGTTGGGAATCGAACCCACGACCCACAGCGCAGAAGGCAGGGTTACCAACTGATCTGTGAGGCCAGTTGAAAAGACGAATTTTACATTATATACATACATAAAATCACGCTTGTTTCCAGGAGGGGTAGGCAAAGATCATTGTTTTCCACCAGCTACGATCCTGACATACCTCCTTAGTTTCATCTACTCTCATCACATTCTTCATGTATGCTCTTACCCTGGTACTCTTGACCTGGCCTTTTTCCAGTTCAAAATAATAGTCTTAAGGTTTAAAATTAAAATGGCCAATTCTAACTAACATGCACTATAATACCATTCCATCCTCTCTCACTTCCTTAGGCACGTCGCTATATCGGTAAGTGCTTGAGAAGTATCTATTCATCCTCTTCACTCTCGTCACAGACGGCGTCACCCTAGCTATTTTGTTTCACTCCACCACTAGAGCCCCATTTGTACCGACCAATAGTACGTCAGTGGGCACTACGTAAACCAATAAAAGAAGTGGGAAGTTGAAGAGTCAACGTTAATTTTCTTCTGAATCTTCCAAACTTTGATTTGGTATCTGTTTCAACGCCTTTATTATAGAATTGGTAAAATAAATGGCTATTTCAAACCGGAATACCGGAATCGCCTATTTAGGCGACAGAGTACTACTACTAAACGAGTTAGTCAAAGGATTATAAGTGCGCCTCAAAGAGGCTCCTTTCGCGCACTTGTAATATGTCTTCCAATTTTTGGTACTAGGATATGTCGGTTACACTACGTTTATGAGTATTGCGCACATAAAAGTTTCATGCGAAAAACTCATTGGTGCCAGTCGGGATTTGTACCGGCGACCTCCGGATTTAAACTCGGGGTTAGTAGCACTGGGGCACCAGCTCTCAATAAAAGACCGAGTTACGGACATAGGGACCATTTAACAAAGAGAGCACTTAACAAAGGGAGCCAAATGCTTCAGTTCAGTTACTCAATTACCTTGTAGCGGAGGACCTAAGTCGCATCGGTTGTTATGGGCAGAGGTTACCACTTAACACCAGGTGGACCATCAGCTCGTTCCGTAAGTATATCACATAAGAAAAAAAACATAGAGAAGGGACCCACTATAAAAGATTTACATATATAACATAAATAAAAGATTTATTTAAATAAATATGTAATTAAATATCTTTGTATAAAATACTACTACGCCTACTTTTTTATGAGAAACGCTGTCCAATACACCACACCTGGTAATCTGCCGCCAAGCAGTGATGCACTCGTGTTGCTGTGTTCCGGTGGAAGGGAGTGGGTGCCGGTGAAATTGCAGCCGCATGAGACGTAACATCCCCGTCTCGGGGTGATGGATGCAACGGACTTTGACTTGAGTCATCTCGTACTTTGGTGGAGAGGACTTGAGTCGTACTGCTGTTGTCTATGGCCGGTTACCACTTTACATCAGGTGGGCCGTCAGCTCGTTCTGTCACTAATATGATATAAATGAGGTATGGAATTTGAATTGTTTTTGTGTAATAATTTAATGTTACTGTTTATGTTCCGTGCTCTATGTAGACAAATATATTTTCTTTCTTTCTTTTGTATGAGAAACGTAGTCCAATATAACTAACGGACGAAAGCAATCGTTAGTTTGATAGCTATGCTACCGTAAGTATGTAATTAGTTAACCGAATGACCGTTCTGTGCTGATTGATTATCGACTCTCGATATCGACGGACGCCGCAAACACTCGGACACCCAGACGACCACTTAAGAGATATGTAGAGTTAAGTAGATATTAGAACGGGCAAATTGAGTGCTTATGTATACATAATAAAATATTTATAGCTTAAGACAGTAAAAATTAAATTAATTAAACATTTAAGGAACCACCTAATCAGTATTTCATACTTAAAAGGTGTTCAAAATTGTTGTTATTTTTAAATAATAAGTTAAAGAAAATAAACATTTTGTATTTTTCTATATTTTTTTTAGGATTTGTACATTAATTAAGGAATAATTAAACTAATTCAGTGTGGCAATATTAATTTTTAGCTGTATGATTAATTTTAAGAGTTATTATTAACTTATTTATAATCAGAGCTGTAAGTTCTGTTAGAAAAAAACAAATAAGATACCTAATATATATTTTTTTACTTTTATTTTCAGTATTAAACTTGCGACCTCCGCCTCAGCAGGCCCTACTCTACCCAATTGCACCACTACATTAAGCCGTAGCGGAGCTATGGCGAAGATTTTTTAAAACATTGACACTTTTAAACGCTTGTAAGCAATCTCATCCAGACAACCAAATATAGAGTATAGCATGGAAATCATAGGGCATAGAATATATTTAAAAAACTGAATAGTAAGAATCTAATAGATATTTTGTGTATGATCCTTTTGATCGGTTATTAGTAAATTGATCATATATTTCCGTATAAAACGATTCGGCCGCACATCTATATATCTTGTTAGGTCTACAACATCCACTTGACAGCACTCATATAAGCATCATCTAAATGTAAGACGACCCGGCGACCTAATAACATACCCTATTCATTCAGGGTGTAATACATAATCTACCACTTACGTCCAACGTTTCACAGAGTGAACGTACCATATTATTTTTCCGTACCGTAGCGCACGGAAAAATGTGATGTATTAAATTTTTTAAAGTTTATCTATTTTATTTTTTATTATATTTATTATACTTTTTCATACAACAAGTTAATGGATATTTTAATAATTTGACTTGTTAGAAATTGGTTAATATAAGATATCGTGTGACCTTGCTTGTATCTTTCCTGTACCTACATAAATAAATAATAAGAATAAGAATAGATTTAAAGAATACATACAATACACAAGAAGAATACATTTTATACTTACGCTAAATATCACTATATTATCACTTCTTTATATTACAAAGGTAGTTTAATGATTTTGAAGTAGGTACAGTATTCTAATAATGAATTTTGTATGAACAATGATCTTTCTCATATGATGAAATCTTGTGCTTTACAGTTCTAACGAAAGCCAACAGTTTGTAGTATACAGTATTTTAATTTCTCTTCTTCTCTGCTAATCACCAGGTTTTATGCGTTTGGCTGATAAGAAGCTAAGAATATATATAAAGATATATCTATGAACAAAATTTTAATATATTCTAATTTCTTTATACATGCACTTTTATAACGACTATTGACGTAGGTATATACCACTTGATGCAATATTCCTATTTCGTGAAAAATTTTAAAATGGTTGGAACTAGTGACATCTGTTGTGCACAGCTACTGAAATCGTTTTATTTCAGTGCCACTGAAAAAACGTGCCAAGCTTTCTGAATGGTTTTTCGTGTTTACGTAGTTCAGCTACTCTTCACTAGGTGGCGCTGTTAACACTAACTAAAAGCTCAGTAGTACTACTGCTACTCCTCAATAGATGGCTAACCTCTTGATTTTAACGAGGAATTGACTATATTTTTTCTATAATAATATCTTGTAATTGCTATTTTTTTTCTTTAACTGTTTTATTGTTGCAGTTACTGAAAATTTTCAAGCATGCTTAATACGGATCGCAAACTTATTGCTGCCAAAATTGAAACAAGAGATCAAAATTATAACATTATTTACAACGAAGTTTGTACCTACTTAATAAGGAGAAAAGCTATAGTCAAAACATTTAAGAAATTGGTATTCAAATCAGTTGCTAGCACACTGCACGCAGAGTTTAATTCGGCTAAGAAAAGTCGAAATCAAGATTTCTTATTTCCTGGTTGAAAAATCATCTCTAATCCTGTCAGACTAATTCAAAAGTGATCTGATTCTAAACTTTATCACCAACTGTAATGAGAGAAGTTGTGTTCTATGATGCTATACAGTTATACCTGACACACTAATAACGGAATGAACATTGCCTATGTAAGAATAAAAATACATTTATTTCAAACATACATGGTAGTAGGTACTTTAACTAAAAGATATACGTATTAATATTCATGTCTATCATAATAACATAAACAAAATACGCAATGTATCCTTTCTGATGAAAAAAAGATATTATTTAAAATCTTTCAATATTTATCTTGTGTTCACATAAGATAACTATTTAAGACTCAAATGCAAACTTTATGCCCCAAACATAAATAAGTATTTACCAATTCCCAACTGCTTAAACACACAGACGCAGTAAAAATCTATGTTCATCACACAAATATTTATCTTGGGCGGGATCAAACTCACGACCTACAGTGCAGAAGGCAGGGCAACCTCAGTCACTAGGGGCCAGTCAAAGTTGAAATAAACAATGACTTATCAAAATGGTTCATATCTCTATTCTATGGATCTATGATTAATGCGTGTAATCATTTGAAATCGATTACTGATCAAATATATGAAGTAATGAACCCCGCGAGGGAATAATATGTTAGCAAACAATCATATCCATTAGATATTAAGCATTTCTCTCTCACAGCTCAGTTGGTAACCTGCCTTGTGCGGTGTTGGTCGTGGGTTCGATTCCAGCCCATTGATTCCATTCCATTCGATTCCAGCCCAACAAACATTGATGTGACGAACATAGATGTTTGTTCTGTCGATGTGTCTTATATAGTACATATCTATACAAATAAATAAAATTGGAGTGTCTGTTTGTAATATTAAAATAACCGCTATTTACTAAGTGCATATGGATGTATACACGGTACATATACCAAAACATTTTTTTTTTCATTTTTGTCTGTCTGTCTGTTTGTTCCGGCTAATCTGTGAAATGGCTGGACCGATTTTGACGGAACTTTCACTGGCAGATAGCTGATGTAACAAGGAGTAACTTAGGCTACTTTTCCGAGGGGTAAATTAGGGGTGCGTGATAAAACCGAATTCCACGCGGACGAAGTCGCGAGCAACAGCTTTTTTAATATAAAATATATAAATAATACATCAGTTGTCTGGTACAAGCTAAGTTTTTTTAGTATTTAAGTTGGGGCTAGAATGGCTCTGTTTGAAATGTCCACCAATATCTATAATATATTATTTTTATAATATGATGATGAATTGAAACCACTGCTTAGGTTTTTATACTTTCTAATGAAATCTGGGACTCTTAGGCCAAGTTTACACATGGTCAAATATGTTTTCGATAGAAACCGTAATAAAATGTCGTAATCATAGAAAAGTAAGGGACTGTTTTTGAGGCCTGAATGAATTTTAGTTTTATGGTTACTCAGCATGATGTCGACAACTGTGACAAAGACTATTAAAAAGTTTTTGTAATAGACTTTGTTACAGTTTTTTTTATCTTTATCGAAAGAATTTGTAACTTACCTCTCTCGAACCATGTGTTGAAAGGAATCAAGATTTAAAATGTTTATTTTGGGTAACTGAGTGTAGTTAGTTTGTGGCCCAGTGAGCGCCAGTCTCTAACCGGAGGTCACTGGTTCATTTCCCGAGGTAGGTAAACAGATGAGATTTTCGCATGACAAGTTTATGTGCGCAAGGTGCAAGCAACCAAACATTTTGAGACATGTGTCAAGTGCACAAAAGGAGCCAGTAAAGTTCCCAGTCGTCATATTTCAGTCATATAACCGAATTCCACTCGGACGAAGTCGCGGGCAACAGCTTGTTCTATAATATGTAGTGAAGATTTATTTACAAAAAATACATATATATAATTATTCTATCCGTTATCTATTCCCACAGTACAAGCTATGCTTAATTTGTGGCTAGATGTCGCTGTGTGAAATGCCCAACAATATTTATTTATTCTTTATTTGTTATATAGCCTAAGTATTAACTATTATTAGTATTATTGTATATCTGACTAGCCTAAGTTATGTAATATAACGAAATGGTAAAATAAAAATATAAAAAAAATCTATAGGCAGTGGTTACCGCTTAACTTCTCGCTATAATTCCTCATTCCGTAATGATTGATAAATTTCACATGAATAAATGTAACATTTTAAATAAATCATCACGTATGTTAGGACTACTGTGACCTCAAATCGACAACTAACGATGACAGACAAACATAAACAATGCTTATTCTCTCACACAGTTCAACAAACAATTTGAGTGGTTGACTGATTGGTCGGTCTGTGTAAAGATATAATAATATAATATAAAATCATATTATAATATAATAATAATATTGGTGGAAATTTACACAGCGCCATTTAGCCCCAAAGTAAGCTAAGCATAACCTGTATCATGGGAACCAGATAACTGATAATAATACTTATAACTTTTTATAAATACATACATATTAACAGCCAGACACAGAACAAACACCTATGTTCGTCACACAAATGTTTGTCCTGGGTGGGAATCGAACCCATGACCTACAGCGCAGAAGGCAGGGTTACTACCAACTGAGCTGTGCGGCCAGTCAAATAATGCAACAATGCAAGAACCGCGCTAGCTTCATGTTCTCACTGCCTGTCTACTCTCGAAATGCGATATAGAATTAGCATTTTTTATAATTATTTTAATTTAGCAGAATTAGCAGTAATTTCCATTATAATCTACCACGGGTGTACTGATCCGTATAGGTAGATATCTTGTATTCTATTTAGCTCAATAGTTTCCATTAGGTTCCAGTATTTTATGTGCGCCTCAAAGAGGCTCCTTTCGACACATGTCTTCGAATTTTTAGTTCTAGCACATTTTGGTTTCCTCACGATGTTTCCCTCCACCGTTTTGAGAATGTGATATTGCGCACATAAATTTGTCATGCGAAAAGTCATTGGTGCTGGTCGGGATTTGAACCGGCGACCTCCGGATTGAAACTAGGGATCTGTTCCGCTGGGCCACTACGCTCTGCGTAGTAATTGTTGGTAGTAACTGCCTTCTGCTTTCTGGTCGTGGGTTCAATTCCCACCATGGACAAATGTTTGTGACTGAAACTCGAGGTTAGTACCACTGGGCCACAACGCTTTGCGTATGATGAATAAAAACATAGCCGCGGAATCTTTTAGGGAACCAAATACTCTCAGCAATACCTACGCCACTGATCATCACAACTAGATATATTATTATATAATTTTTCATATTATTATTTATCTACTTAACGCTTCAATATTCGTCGATAATCACATATCGATGAAAATTATAAAATTCCACATAAACACCCGCGCAAAATACATATCTACATAAAATGAAAAGAAACCGAACCCCAAAGCAAAGCAATTATAAAGTCATTAGCCATCGAAAGGGCATCTCGGGCCGAATGAAATCATCCGATTTATTTACACTCCATAGTAAACACTCCTGGTATTCAACAGAGACGGCTACATACAACCTCCGAACGGGTCAAAGAGAGATAGCATCATCCATAAACTCCGCCCACGACCACCAGGCGCCCAGGATTGGCTTCGGGTCCCAATTGAATTCCCATCAGTCCACCGACGCTTGCCTTTTCAGCCGCAACTTAATTATAATTAGTCAGTGATGAAATCGTGAATATGGAGTACGAACAACACAACGATGTGACCACTTCATTCAACAACTTGAAACACAATTACAAGGAGTTTTACCCGGAAACTGATAAAAAACACGACTACAAATACAAAATGGAGGAAGGTAACACACCGTTTTCAGTTAAGGATATTTTAACCCCGACTTGCCATTACGAACGAAACGATTGGAGATATAACGATCGGGACAAGAGAAGTTACGAGTACGAACCCGTGTATCAGAGCCAGTACCATTCGGAGTACTTCAGTCAAGTGTACCCCAACATATCAATCCACAACAACATAGAACATTGGACCCAAGAAGCGTACGACTACAAAATGGAAGACTACTATAATTACAATCCATACTGCCACAGTATGTATCAGAATTACGAGTATATGGAGATGCCAGGAATTGGAGTGGAGTTTAAAGCTGATGAGGAGAAGGAAACTGTCAACGTAGACAGTTCGCCCGTTGAGGCACACGTTGAGAAAAACACTGAGTTTATCATACCCGATATGCTGCCCAAAGATTCATCGCCGAAGAAAAATCACAGTAAGTGACCATCTAATTATTTCAACCGAAAGCCATATTTTTCTTAATTAATTAGTCGTTGATGTACCTACTGAGATTTGAGTCGCTTCATTCGGTTACATAACATACATTCAAATGTCATCATAAAATGATTATTTCACTGAAAGATTGAAAGGCATCACATCATACCCACCTTTCGTTGACAACCATTTTCTAGCCTCAAAGGTTTGCTGGAAGAAAACTCATTTTAGGGTTAAGCTCTTCTTTGTACATGTCTTTTCTATATGATAATTTATATTATAATATTTTTTGTGTACAATCATACTAATATTATAAATGTAAAAGTTTGTGTGGATGTTACTCTTTCACGCACAAACGGCTGAATGGATTTGGATAAAATTTGGTACTAAGATAGCTTATATCCTAAATTAACACATAAGCTACTTTGATCCCGGAAAAGTGCATTGTTCCCTTGGGATGACTTATACACCGCGGGCGCAGCTAGTAAAGAATAAAGAAGAAAGGCTAAAGACCGATATCTAAAGACTTTTTATCCCAGTGAGTATCAAATACTTTCTCTAACCATTAATCAGTTTAATTTTTTTACAGAAATTTTCACACCTGACGTCAAGTCAGATCGGAAAGATAAGACTATCAAGCGCAAACCTAGGATCCTGTTCTCTCAAACCCAAGTGCACGCCCTCGAAGTCAGATTCAGGAGTCAACGGTACCTGACTGCCCCCGAGCGAGAACAACTGGCTAGAATCCTCAACCTGTCACCGACCCAAGTGAAAATTTGGTTCCAAAACCGACGTTACAAGAGCAAACGAAATAAGGGTCCAGAAGTTTCCACCTCAACGGATGCGAAGCCCAGCAAGTTTAACGGAAAGAAGCTCTATAGAGCTGAGAATAAAGACGAGTATCCCGCGTCGAGCCACGAGTATAAATCTGAAAGAACTGACGCCGAAATGTTTAGTTCCAATACGGAATTGACGTCAAGCGTTTATTTTGACGATAGCCTGACTTACGATAGTACTGCTACAGACAAGTACTATCCCAAACAGATTGATCTAGACAGTACTGGGAGCAATAATATAGGTACATCTGGAATTCATGACATATATCCAGAGATTATGACAGAAGTTAACGAGAATAGGAAATATTTTCCAATGAATTTTGTTTGATGTTTATAGGAGAAGTTGCCATTTTTAGACTGAACAAAGTATTATAATTTTTAGTTATATTTTGTTATTGTTTTAGATAAATTTAGTTAATCGCATTGTGCAATGCCTAAGATATTTACCGCTAATGCCAAAGTATCACCCACTTAGATAAAGTTGTTTTGTAAATAAATAAATATTTTGTAGTATAAACAACACGCTATTTCATTGTACCATTTCAATTTGATTAATCTTTCTTTACATATAAAGGTTTTCATTTTACACACATTTCAGTAAAACACATATACCTACTTAGACGAATAAAATTTAATAAAATGCCCGAAGACTAAATATTTAAATTAGATTTAATAAAATATCTCAGTAAAACCTATTAGACAATGTTTTTGGATAATAAAATCTTAAATTGTCATTGATAGTTCTGTTAATGCAAACAGTTAAAAAGTAAAATATTACACTAAAAAATAAATTCAAGATAAACAAACAAATAATAAAATAAAATAAAAATATGCAATTCAAATTAAAATATATTCCTCTCACTGTATACATAAGTAATTCTTTTCAGTATAATATATAACTTTTTAATAATATATTTTGATGCACTATAATAAATTAAATATATTTTTTACTATTTATATCTAGTAAGAGTTAATGTTTACTATTATTACTTCAAGGTAGACTCATCTCACAGCTTTTTGGTAGTAACTTATACTATATTCGAGTCACAGGTTCTCTCGAACCAGTGTGGTGAAAGGATTTAAGTACGCCTCATTGAGGCTCCTTTCGTGCACTTGACACATGTCTTCGACTTATTATTTCTAGCACATGTCGATTTCCCCACTCTGTTTTGAGAACGTCGTATTGCGCACATAAATATTCCAAAAAAAAACTCATTGGTGCATCCGGGATTTGAACCAGCGATCTCCGGATTGAAACTCGAGGTCAGTACCACTGGGCCACCATGCTTTACGTAATAATTGCTGGTAGTAACTGCCTTCTGCGCTGTAGGTCGTGGGTTAAATTCCCACCCTGGACAAATATTTGTGAGACGAACTGTGTATTTGTGTAATTATTCTATCAGTTGTCTTCCCATACATAAGCTATGCTCAATTTAGGGCTTAGATGGCGCTGTGTGAAATATCCACGAATATATATATATATTTAATTATAATTTAAATATATTATACATACACAACGTACACCATTTTCAGTTTATATCTAAAACAATATTTTACACAAAAAGAAGAGTGAAACTCATTTTTAAAACAACAAAGCAACATTTTACAGTCAACGTTTCAATATTTTTTTCAGTTCAATTTGTAGGGATCGCTGTTATCTGAATTGCTACCATCCCGACGGCAAGTGAGAGTAGGGCTTTGCAGACGAGCGTTTAAAAACATGCACATTTTTGTATTATGTTGGACTGGGCTTATGGTAAAAATACCATACACATATATTAGTTAAGAACAGTAGAAGTACTGCCACCATGCCCATTTCTGCCGCCAAGCAGTAAAGAATTCGCGTTACTGTGGTTTCGGTTTGAAAGGTGTGGTTGCCGGTGAAATTAAAGGCAAATGAGATATTATACCTACACGTCTTAAAGTTAGAAACGCATACGATGCGACTTGGTGTTTGTATCTAAGTAGGGGAGGACCCGAGTTGCTTGTTATGGGTAGATGTTACCACGTAACACTAGGTGAGCCATCGGCTCGTTTCGTTACTGTATCACAAAAAACTACTAATGTTTCCATAATATTGCAGATGCCAAAAATCATTATCTTTTTATTTAACTTATTTAAATGTTGCCAAAATGGTTAGTGTGTAATAAAAATGACTATCCTTAAAGATTTGGCTTGATTTGGCTATTATGTTTGCTTAAAGATTTGGCTTGTCTGAAGGATTATTAAAGAATGTATTACTTGAAAAAGATTATGCTTATTGGACCTATAACTTCCAAGTTGTAATATATTTGTATAGTATATACACTACTACACTATATAACTTATCGAGCGTTGAACTAGGTGTCGCTGGCGTCACGAAAACTTGATATTCTTATAATTTAGCACATTTCTCATGCCTCTTGCATTCTTATGCCTTATGCCTCATGCCTTTACCTTTTTTCTATATCAATAGTGGAAGAAGGAGTCTACTCTTTAAGTTATGGAGCAGAGTCCTTCTTATAGACTTCCTAATTACGATACATATATACCAGTTAAGAGCAGTAGAACTCACATCCGGGGAAATACTGCCACCATGCCAATTCCTGCCGCCAAGCAGTAACGCAAATGCGTCTTATAACTCAAGAATAGTAAGAACAAAATGAGCTACAACGTACGTGAATAGAAATGTCCGAAGTAACGAGTAATTAGAACCGCCCGTCTGCACGCCCCCACCCCATATCAGTTTCAGGCGCCGGCGCCAATAGCTATCGATCCCATAACACGTGTCCGGACCGTACAGGCAGACAGTTGCATGAGACCTGCATGGGAAATATTCAAAACCACCTGTCTTTAAAAGCTAATGGTTATTTTATTGGGTAAGCGTGCCTGCTTAGTTTCTATGGTTTATGGTTTAGAAAAGTTTTTTTCATAATCCTTAGATTTTATTGGGACTAGGATATTGTTTCTTCTTTTGTGATTGAATACGAAAAGAATGGATCACTGCCCATAATTTTATATCATAATTTTTGTTGTCCTCCAAAACTTTGGGAAGACTGCGCCATATCGTATGCGCCCGTAACTCTGAGACGTGAAGTTGGTATTTCTCAAGCGCTTGTAATTTCACCGGCAACCACACGTTTCAAAAGTAACACGTATGCATTACTACATAAGCTCTACTGCTGCCTGCGAAATATTGATTACTACTAAGTTACTAATTTACTAACTTCAATTACTAAATAATAAAAACGGTCCAGCAGAAAGAAAAAAATTTTTTTGTTATAAGTGCCATAAACACTTATTTATATGCGTTTAATAAAAAGCTGTTATTTTTACATTACAAACAGACTTCTTTCACTATTTTAAGAACTTCACAAAATTTTAGAAAATATTTTCCCACCAAAATACGGAAGCTGAAAACTTTGCAAAGCCAATCCCGCAAATTTCTAGAACTTAATATTTTTTGCAGCTGTAAAATATTTTATGGAACTGTAAGTCATTTGTCGCCCCTGAAAAGGGAGATTTTGATTTTAATGTTCGCATTCCCTTTGGGATTTTAATGACTTCTTAACACATCGTAAGGGTGTTTATTAGTGCGTATGCAATAAACTATTTTATGTGGGTCCAGGTCACATTTGGGCATCGAACCTGTGAGAGAGCTAAGATAGTTTGTAAAGGGAACACGACTCTAGACAGTCGCCCAAATGACTAGTAGGTATGTTAGCTATTGCTTATGTTCAACCAGCGACTATTGCATCTGCTATTCGCTCGATTAACTAGTATGTAAGAACCATTGACTGGCCTCGTAGCTCAATTGGTATTAACCCTGCCTTCTGCGCTGTAGGTCGTGGGTTCATTCCCACCCAGGACAAACATTTTTGTGACGAACATAGATGTTTGTTCTGTGTCTGGGTGTTACTATGTATTATGTGTATGTATTTATAAAAAAAATGTATTATATCAGTTGTCTGGTTCCCATGATAGCTATTTACTTAGCTTACTGTGGGGCTAGATGGCACTGTATGAAATACCCACCAATATTTATTGATTTATCAAGGAAACACGACTCTTTAGACGGTCGCCCGGATTACTAGTAAGATTTAGTATGATGATTAATTTAACCAGCGACTATTGCATCTATTGGTTGCTCGATTACTTGTATGAAAAATAGAACCAGTGACCCTCGTAAATTACTTGGTAGCTCAAAGGACCAATATGTCATTTATTATAACTAAGCTGGTCGCTAGAATAACTAACCATCGAACTATTGCATCTACATCTACATAATTTATTATATTATATTTGATAATGGCGGGCACATCCGCGTTCGTGATTTGCTGCACGACAATTAGGTTTTTCGGCTGAAAATCAGCGCTGAGTGAAACTCACCCAGCACACGCTGAGCCGAACCCCTTTTCGGCACTAGGCACTGCGTATTTTTTTATAATATTTTTTTTTAGTAATAAATGTTTTGTTTCTTTTTTGTAATTTGATTTGATATATTTTTTTAAAGTTTTGTAACGTATTTTTTGGCATTTTATTTTTTTGATGTAGTTTTAATTTGTTTGTGTTTTTTTTGCATATGTTTATCTTTTTCTTTGTATCTTAGTTTCTATTTTTTTTTCTGCGCTATGTTCGTTTGTAAGTGTCGTGTGCTGAATAAATGTTTTTTCTTTCTTTCTTTCTTTCATCTGGTTGTATGCATTTACAAAAAAAGTATGTACGTATTCTATCAGTTATCTGGTTCCCATAGTACAAGCTATGCTTAGTTTGGGGCTAGATGGCGCTGCGTCAATTATCCACCAACATAAGAATCAAAATCATAATCATAGTCATAATCATAATGATAATCAAAATCATAATCATAATAATAATAAATCAGTCGCTTGAAGAACTGTTATATCAGAATCGAACCCGCTCCATACTCAAATGACTAGCGGCAGTGGTCGCGCCACCAAACTATTACTATACGAAACTGTACTAGTTACATATATTAATTGAGCCGGTATGCGCGGGCCCGCGGCCCGGGCGGGTGTTTGATGTATTAATATTGTGGTGCTTTTAAGGTTATCGTCGGTGGAAGGTGATCTGGCCCGATAGTCCGATGGTACGCACCCGTACCGCCGAACGCGGTACTGGATCCCCGTCTAATATATTATTTAATTATAATATCTAATGTTTGAGCTGAACAACTATAAGCCCCAAAGTAAGCTAAGCATAGGAACCAAAAGCCTAGGAACATTATGGGAACCAAAATATACAATACTTCTTTGAAAGCCTACGAACAGTATGGGAACTAAAATATAGAATACTTCTTTGCTTTTTATTTGTTAATACATACATATAATACATATTAACCCAAACATCAATGTTTGTCAAACAAATATTTGTCGACGACTGCGCTGAAGGCAGCGTTACTACGACTAAGCTGTGACACCCGTCATATTGTACTAGGTACAATAATAATATTGGTGGACAATTCACACAGCGCCATCTAGCCCCAATCTAATCATAGTTTGTACTACGGGAACCATACAACTGATTGAATACATTTATATACTTTTTGTAACAACCAGACACAGAATAAACATCACAATTTTAGATATAGCCCGTATCTTAATCGTGAAACCTATCCTTGGTTTTTCATAGCTAACCATTGTTATTTCCTCTGTAATAAAGCTGTTGATTCCCCATGTAATAGTCAGAAATATAAATAATAATAAATAATAAATAAATAATAGTCAGAATGTTAAATAAATATTTTGGTCTATTATTATGTTTGTCTCTAATTTCATCGGCAAACACATATATCAAACCAGTATGTACACAGTAACGCGCGCAAATGCCTCTCTGGTATGGTGGCAGCACTCACCCACACGAACCTGTTTTACTACTACTGCCTACAGCTGCTGTTCGTACCACTGGGCCACTGTGCTCTCAATTATTTCAAACATGTGAATTCCATTATCGCCTGTGTGGGTACTCCATTACCGCAGCGTAGTAGCGCTCGTTAGCTTTTATTTGGACGGACTCCCGATCCAGAACAACATGTACAATTCCGGACAAAAGTACCGTACACTACTATTTATATATATTATATTTTTTATTTATATTAATCTTATATCACATTATTATATTAATCTTGAGAATTACTAAGTATTATGAAAGACTATTCTAACTGTTTGAAATCTCCACCAATATTTATATATTTATTTGCTACTGTGAGTTAATTATCTTTTTTTGTGTTTTTTTTTTCATCTTAAACTTCATTAATGTTTAGTTATAAGTATTAAGTGTTATGTTAAACTATATTACGTTTTCGTTTAGATATGAGTGGTGGACTAAATATTGGTGGACATTTCACACAGCGCTATCTAGCCCCAAAGTAAGCAAGCATAGCTTGTACAGTGGGAATCAGCCAACTGATATAATATAATACTTTTGTTTGGAAATACACACATAAAATACATATCAACACCCATCTACAGAACATATACATCTGTTCGTCACACAATTTTTGTTCTGGGTGGGAATCGAACCCACGAACTGCAGCGCAGAAGGCAGGGTTACTACCAAATGGAATATGAGGCCAGTCCGAAAGAAATAAATGTATATTGTTATTATCATTAAGAATCGATTTTCAAAGCTCGCAAATGGTGTCATTGCCTGTAAAATTACAGTCACAAGAGTCATTACCCTTTCGCGTGTAAAAGTTATGGGCGCATACGATGCGTCTCGGGTCTTATACCTAAGTAGGGGATGACCCAAACTACATACTTCCTACTTAGCATTACTTGTAGGCAGAAATGACCCCTTAACACCAGGTGGGCCGTCTGCTTGTTCCGTATCTTTATCATATGAAAATATATAGGTGGAATACATACATTGAAATACTGTCCAGTTCTCATGTCCCGCAGTGTACGCCGGGTTCTTTTTCCGTTATCGGTGCATACATATGTGCACAGATTAATGTTCTCATTCTGTTTTATTCAATTAATCGCGTTTGTACCGCGCTGCAATGAAAAAGTACTATATAATAAATATACAAAATACACTATATTATTGTACATACGTACATAATATATGCCACTGGGTATTAATATGGATGTATTTACAAAAAGTATATAAGTATTTTCTCAGATGTCTGGTTCCTATAATACCAGCTATGCTTAGCTTACTTTGGGGCTAGATGGCGCTGTGTGAAAAGTCCCCCAATATTTATTTATACTTATAATTTAAAGTCAGTAAGTAAAACTAGTGCCAATTTCCTCTGTGTAAATACTGCTACCATACCGGTTTCAGCTGCATACGCATTACTGTTTCGTTTTGGAAGTTGTTTCCAGTGAAATTAGAGGTACTTAAGACGTTCCTGAAGTCTTAGTTACGGGCGCGATACAATGCGGTGCAGTCTTCCCATACCTAAGTAACGGAAGAAACCAATTCGTTCATCCAAATCCTTTCAGCAGTTCTGGCGTGATGAAACTTTCGCATTTGTAATAGTTGTCGGATTACTCATACCCAGATATGGATGAGTAATAAAGTAATTGTTCCTTGAAACGAGATGATACATTGCCGCGTGGGATGTCAGATTTATCCGGATCTATTTCCAATCAATAAAAATTGGATTAACTTATTGAATATAAGCCAAATGATAGTCAATCGGTCTATTTTCTATTCTATTCGAGTCACTAGTTCTCTCGAACCGGTGTGGTGAAAGGGTTTTTAAGTGCGCCTCGAAGAGGCTCCCTTCGTGCACTTGACACATGTTTTTGAATTTTTAGTTCTAGGACATGTCGGTTTCCTCACGATGTTTCCCTTTACCGTTTTGGGAACGTGGTATTGCGCACATAAAACTTACAATAGAAAAACTTGTATGTGCACGTCGGGATTTGAACCGGCGACCTCCGGACTACTAGACCACCACGCTACAGTCAATCGGTAATAACGTATTATGGCCAACCGATGTGGGAAATATGTTAACACATTTTGTCATTTCCTGTTTGTACTGTGTGGTTGCCAGTAAAATTACAGGTTCATGAGACATTTCACCTTCATGTCTCTAAGTTCTGGCGCATGCGATGCGACATGGGCCTTGTACCTAAGTAGAGGAGGTTCCAAGTCGTAGGTACTCTGCCTTCTGCGGTGTAGGTCGTGGGTTCGATTCCCACCCAGGACAAACATTAGTGTGACGAATATAGATGTTTGTTGTGTGTTTGAGTGTTAATATGTATTATATGTAGGTATGTATTTTCAAAAAACTATATAATATGTATTCTATCAGTTGTCTGGTTTCCATAGTACAAGTTATGCTTTGGGGCTAGATGGCGCTGCGTGAGTTGTCGACCAATATAAAAAACAAGTCAAATACTTTATTTCCATAGAATTCATAAAGAAATGACTTGGCAAATGGAAATTCTATTCTATTCTATATTTTGGCCGTTTCCTTTACAAGCTATACCCATTTGTCTGTACCAAGGACAAGTTTTTTCTTTTTTTTTTTGTTGTATGCTCGGGCGGCATGGGGCGTATGTTGACAAAATGCCAATGTTATTTATTGGCAGATAGGCGCCATCACCGAGACGAATCCACGGTTTTTGTGACACTGGCAGGACACGTGAGATTCTGTTAAAATGTAGGGTGACCTTACACTCTGTGACAGCAGTCTGTGACAAAAAGTTTAAGTTATCATTTATATTATTATTACTCAACATTCCATCCATGCTATGTTCATCTTTAATTAAAATTACATGTAATCTTTTGATATTATCCTACAATGTACGTATGTAAACATTTATTTATTTTATTTATACATATGTATATCTATCCTCACGGGCACACAAAATGCAATACAGTACTCTACTTACACAGTTAGAGTACAGTTTCAGTTAAACAAAGAAAACGATGAAACATATTTTATATTTACTATAAATCCTGACGAATGTATGGCAACCCCACAAGTTGAGCAATATTTAACAGAATACCAAGCAGTTACTATGCTATTTCTATAGTTAAGTATTGTCTAATCTGTGGTTCGGGGTCGGGCTGGGTCGGCTCATGTGCGGTGAGACGTGACCCTGTCGATTGATAGCTGATTTTTAACCTTTTTTACCGTTATTTTAAGCAGGAAAACGTTACAACCACTGTTCAGAAGATGTGAATGGATAAGAAGAAGATTAAGGGAGCGACGCATTGGTGAAATGAAATGGAATTAAAAAAAATTAGGTATTCTTATTCCAGTCACTGGTTTTCTCGGATCAGTGTGGTGAAACGATTATAAGTGCGCCTTAAAGAGGCTCCTTTCGTGCAATTGAGGCATGTCTTCGAGTTTTTAGTTCTAGGATTTATAGGTTTCCTCACGATGTTTTCCTTCGCCGTTTGAGAACGTGGTATTGCACACATAAATCTTCCAAGCAAAAACTGTCAGTTTATGTCGGGATTTGAACCGGTGACCTCCGGATTGAAACTCGGGGTCAGTATCACTAGACCACCACGCTCTCAAAAGGTAGGTGACTTTATTTTAAATTTGGTGTAGTCAAAATTTGAAAATAGGCCATATTGCCACCATATTAATTTTTCAATAAAATTTATGGCCTGTGTTACTTGGGATGATGTAAGGATTCTAAAGATACCTCATGACACATCTAAGTCTGTTCAGGCATTTTTAAATGCCATAAGTTTTAAGTTATGTTGCAATAAACTAACTCACATACAAACATGAATCCTGAAAATGACTCTTGAAAAACACTCCTTTTTTGAGTAGTCGCGTAAAAATATCCTAGAAAATGTCCATCTGGTATCAAGCGGTAACTGTCCATAACAAAATAATACACCTTAGATGGGTAGGTTGTACCCCTTAAGACCCTAATAATTAGTTATGGAAAAAGTCAAGACACATCGTACTGCGCCCTGAACTCAAGAGGTGAAGTTGGAATGTCTTATATGCCTTTGATTCCCACACATTTCATGTCTTTAAAAGCTAGCGATCCGCCACGGCATCGCTTGGTTGTTATTTTCTAATAAAGAAAAGAGGGCTGTTTTTTATGTGATACATTTACAGAATGAGCCGATGGCTCACCTGGTGTTAAGTGGTAATCTCTGCCCATAACAACCGATGTGACTTGGGTCCTCCCCGACTAGAAACAACAAGACTCAAGTCGCATTGTATGCGTCCGTAACTCTGACACGTAGGTGGAATGTCTCATGTGCCTGCAATTTCACCGGCAACCACACCTTTCAAACCGAAACACAGTAACGCGAATGCGTTACTGCTTGGCGGCAGAAATGGGCGTGGTGGCAGTACTTCTCCGGACGAACTTTGCGTGAGCTCTACTGCTCTTAAAGTTCTATAGTACCATTTAGAGAAGGAAGTAAATCTACGTATATTCGTGTTCCTTCAATCAATGACCAAAACTGAATAAGTTCACAAAAAATATCCTCCCTCGTATTGATATCCCGACAATAACCAGATGGCCGTACGGTATACACCGTTTAATATTCTGTGTAATTGATATGATAATCGCTCTCTGTTCTAATACCACGGATTTACCAATAGGGATACTAAATGTACAAAAAGACGGATATTAACGTATTAAGAGAGGCCTCACAGCTCAGTTGGTAATACCCTGCCTTTTGCGCTGTAGGTCGATTCGATTCCCACCCGGGACAATTTTTTTTTGTGACGAATATAGGTGTTCTGTGCCTGGGTGTTGATATGTATGTACTTACAAAGAAAGTATTTAAGTATTATATCAGTATCGGTTGTATCGGTGATACAAGCTATGCTTAGCTTACTTTGGGGCTAGATGACGCTATTTGAAATGTCCACCAATATTTATTTATTTAAAAATAGACGGACAATCTAAAGATGGAAGGAAAGATGAAATGTAGGGAGGTTCAACTCTAGCAAACGTTTCGCTTCGTTTCGTGGGCTGAGTGGGCTCATTGTCTAAAAGGTGTCCGTGATTATTGATCGAGCAAACATTCTCATACAATATCTAATTATATGTTTTTATGAAAACTTACCTTTTAAAATTATTTTAGTAATCACACTTTATACTCACCTGTTTACTCAATGAAAAAAAAAAGTTACTTAAATCGATAGGAATATAGAAGTGAAAAGGATTAAAGTAGGAAAATTGAAATGATAAGTAATAAGTTAAGTTTAAGTTTGTAAATTGTACTTACATAACAGTAAATTTATGCAATTATGCGATTGCATTTCTGGGACTTTTCATCTAGAAATGTGTGCGTGCCGGGGAAATTACAGACATACCTAATGAAATATCCTATGGTATGAATGGTAATAATATTATAATATTAATATATATGGTATCCTCTGCAAATATAATATTTATTTAGTACACAAAATCCACAACTCTTAATTTAACACAATAAGAGCGTAATTAACTTGTAACTTGCGTAATGTTACAGCTAAATAAAACATTTACATTTAATAAAATACATTTTATAGATTTACCAGTTATTCTAAAGCTTCTTCCCTTTGTCATTTTACATAATATATTTATTTGCATCAATGTAATAATAATAATAATAATAATAATATTGGTGGACATTTCACACAGTGCCAATTAGCCCCAAATTAGGCTAAGCATAGCTTGTATCGTACGAACCAGACAACTGTTTTTTTTTGTAATACATATAATATATTAACACCCGAACACAGAACTAACATCTATATTCGTCATACAAATATATGTTCTAGTTGTGAATCGAACCCACGACCTACAGCGTAGAAGGCAGGGTTACTACCAACTGAGCTGTGAGGCCGTTGAGCCGATAGATTCCTAACAATAATGTTTTCAGTACCTAGTAACATTGCAAATGTGTCGTGTGGTTTATAGTTTTTGCCGATGGCGCCAGCGCGCCTGCGAGGCCGCGTGCAAGCAATAACTCAGCCTGCGATATTGACATTGGGTCAAATTAACCACGTGTTTTTGTTGGGTAAATTGACCCTGTGTTTTTGTGGGGGTCAAATTGACCCTGTGTTTTTGTGGGGTTAACACATATTTTGATTACGAACATCCTGCTGTTGAGAGTTAGGAATTGGTTTTTAATTGGTTAAGTTTTTGATAGGATTGTAGGAACAAGGACAGTTATAAAATATATTCGTCGTATAAGTAGTAGACTGGCCTCAAAGCTCAGTTGGTATGATATAATTTACAAATATTACCCGGTTGGGCTTGAAGTTTACATTCATTCCGTTTAAGGGAACCATAACTAACAGCGTATAAATATTTAAACAAATTACTAACTACCACCGAAAAAATCTTAGATCAAGATAAGGCCTTAGTAATATTTAAAAATGCTCGGTAAATTGATTTGAAAAAATCTGAAGCGCTTGACGACTTGTCAGGTTTAGCAATAAAGTAGCAGGTTTACGATGTGACTACAACCTGGCGATTTCAAGTGGAACAAGAAACTTAGTTGAGTATTTCTCTAAAAAAATCTACGTATACTTGGATTAAAGTTAACAGGCTTCTAACCTTGCAGGACAGACGAGAGAATGGGATGTAGTTAAGGCCAATATTGATTGGCAGATGTGATTTTTTGTACAAGTAGGTACATAAAGAGTTCCTGTACAAATTCACTGTCACCATTTTGAGAGCTTGGTATTATGAGAGAAAGAAAGAAAGAAAAGAAATTTAGAACGTCTGCTCCAGAATTTTGTATTTAGGTAGGTACTAAATTCCATACTTCTTTTTGTTTTTTTTTTATGTAATAAATTTACGGAATTAGCAGATGGTCTACTTTTGTGTTAAATGGTAACCTATGCCCATAAAAAGCAATACGAATCGGGTCCTCCCCTACTTAAGACAACACTCAAGTCACACACGTAACTCTGAGACATGATGAAGGAATGCCTGTAATTATAATTTCACTGGCAACCAGCACACAGCAACGCAAATGCATCATTGAAGAATGCATCGGTAGAAATTGTATGGTGGCAGTAGGTACTTCCCATGACGACTTTGACATAAGTTTTACTGCTTAACTACTTACTACTTGCAAAAAAGTTTAAGTTGCTACTTAATTCAATTAGTTATTTTGATTTTGGTTTACCTAACTAGGGCAAAAGCGTTTAATAGAATAAATTACGGTAAGCAATGCCATCTGTTGGAGAGTAGCGGCACTATTACATTGGCAGTCAACAGTGACATCTACAGTATGCACACGAAAACTTGGTCGGTTCACTTTCTTGCGTTAAGCTTCAGTAATTTTTACAGAGATGGCGCACCGTTGACCTGTTAAGTGAGATTTGTGTCCACAAAATCACCCTCGCCTCGACTGAAGCTGTGAAGCCTTTTCTTTTGTTACCCAGTTTATTTAGTAGATGGCGACACCAGACACAAATATGCAATTCAGCTGAAAATAAATAGAAACATAGTCAAGAAATAAAAATATATCAAGACGTTAGGGAGTAAACTATTAATTAAATTGATTTATTGAGATGAGTTTCACGGTTGGTTGGCATAAGTCTCTTTCTGTTTAATAACAACATCCTTGATCTAAACGATCCTTCAAAAATCTAAAGTCGAAAGTCATAGATCCTTTAGCGAATACCGCACCTGAAACCTTAATTAGATCGTTATATTAATAAAATATCTGTGGCGCGCGCGTTTCCGCCGAATCATCCCGGTTATCTCAAAGGCGATCACCGAAGTCCACCCGAGCTTAATAATCAGATAATCACTGTACTAAAAATGAACTCCTACTCTGTCTGTCTGTCTGTATTATTTGTTTCCGTATTAAGAAAATTGTCGACTAGAAAGAGTGAATTTCATACTTTATTATGAATCCACGGTTTATAAGGATGGCTCAAAGCAAAAGGGTTAAAATTGGCGTATTCCTGATGGTACCCATTGGGGACTCAAGTTTTTTGCGCCCCGTGATTTGGTAATTTACAGCATAGCTTTTACCAGCCAGAGCCCAGAATAAGTTAATCTGGCGTAGATTATAACGAGAGCGAAAAAAAACTAGATTAATACACTTAGATGTGCCATTTTCATGGTGATCGATCTACCAACTCTAGACTCTATCATATTCATAAATAATTTTATCTTCCATTCATATATAATACCTATATAATAATACTCGTAATGAATAAATAGAACGGCGGATATTTCACACAGCGCCATCTAGTCCCAAACTACGCAAACTTGTAACTGATAGAATAACCATATACTTGTTTATTGTAAACACAAAATACATAATAACACACAGACACAAAACAAACATCTATGAGCGTCTCACAAATGTACAAACATTTATAGGAGGTAGGAATCGAACCTACGACTACAGCGGAGAAGGCAGAATTAATAACAGCTGAAGCCGTCGAGGCTCTTGTTTGCCTTGTCTCACCCAGGCAGACCGGCAGGCCTGAGCTAGTGAAATAACATTGTATTGTTCTATCCGCGACCGTGGGTGGGCAGAAGATCGCTCAGCAGATAACTAAACGGTAATTTCATGTCATGTTTCGTGTTCTAATGATAATTTTGCTCGAGATACCAAATTGGTTAACAATAGCTCTTGTTAGAAATGATTAATATTTACCTTGAACTGTGAGTTATTGTTATATGATTACAATTTGTTGTTTTTGAGATGACTTTTAGGAATCAAAACGACAATTTATTTTTCTGTGGGGAAAAAAACAACGGATTACAATATAATTGAGAAACTATGATGTATGCAGAAGTAATAAAACTGTGTCGCATATATCAACGCCCACCTGTGTCATGTCCCATATGTGTGTGTGTGTGTGTGTATCATTTTTGAGAACGTAATATTGCAAACTTACTTTTTTTAACCGATGAAACTTTTTGGAACATGTTTGTACTTCATCCGGCTACCACCGGATTGAAACTCGGGAACTGTGCCACTAGGCAACCACGCACTCAATACAATGTTATGTTAATGTACTCTGTCTTCTGAGCTGTAGGTTGTGGCTTCGATTCCCACCTAGGACAAACGTTTCTGTGACGAGCATTAATCTTTGTTCTGTGTCTGGGTGTTAATATGTATTTATTTGTATGTATTTACAAAAAAAAGTATACATTTATTCTATCAGTCACCTGGTTCCCATAGTACCTACAAGCTATGCGTAGTTTGGAGCTAGATATAATTTTCATCAATATTTATTATTATTTATTATCTTATCTGTAATCAAATACATGCTACAGACCATATAGATTCATAGACAAACTTATCTCAATCAAAACTTATCTGAGTTGAATCAACCAAAGTATTCACATAAAATGACATCAAACTGTCAATCAAACCACCAACCTTTCTTCAATGCAAAACCAAAACAAACAAAATGAGTGGTATCTTCACCAAAGTCAGAAGCCTGCCCACTCATTACCCTCTAGTCCGAGGCATGGTCTCTTACGCTATCATCTGGCCCACTTGCAGCATAGTACAAGAGTACATCGAACACGGAACCACCATTAACAACGCAGACTTCGCAAGAGCCACGCGTTTTGGTATATTCGGAACGTTCTTCATGGCTCCGGTCTTCTACGGCTGGATGAAGTATACCAGCAGATTCTTCAGGTCAACGTCTCTCAAAACAGCGGCATTGAGAGCAGCTATCGAGCAGATTTCATACTCTCCACTGGCCATGGCCTATTTCTTCTTTGGAATGAGCCTTCTTGAGTCTAAGCCTGTGAAAACCTGCGTGAACGAAGTTAGAGAGAAGTTTTGGCCTACTTACAAGATTGGAGTCATCTTCTGGCCTACAGCGCAGACTTTGAACTTCTATTTTATCTCGGAGAAGAATAGGATTATATTTGTTAGCGCTGCTAGTTTCGTGTGGACCGTATATTTGGCACATATGAAGGCGAAAGATCAGCAGAATGTCTCACCAAAAACCAGGTCACAAGGTTTCAACGCGTCGGGGAATATGTCTGGTAAAGTAATTAATACATCGGGTGAATTGATAAATACTTCTGGTGAAATAGTAAATGCATCCGGTGAAGTAGTAAATACGTCTGGTGAATTAGTAAATACATCGGGTGAGTTAATAAATACTTCTGATGAAGTAGTTAATATATCTGGTGAGTCAGTGACATCTGGTGAGCTAGTAAATACATAGAGTGAGTCGATAAATTTATCTGGTGAATTAGTAAAAACGTCTGATGAACTGGTATATACGCTTAAAGAAGCTAACAAAATAACTGAAAATGTTGATAAATCGCTTGTCGGTGTGGTAGAGGCGTCTAACGCTGAATTATCCGATGAAGAAAGGAATAGTTGAATTCAGTAAAACTAAAGTTGAAAATGAAAAGCTGAAATGAAAAATTTGAATATGATTTGAATTTGAATTATTTAAGTATTTTATTATTTTCAACGGACTTTTATTGTATAGTTTCCTACAAACACCACCAAAGGTAATTCATTTTTCATTTGGTCCTGCATTTGCGTTATAATAGTAGAGTGTGGAACATTTTGTCTAAGTTAATGAATTGTGATCACCTAACTCATACATTTTCCCATAAGCTTAAATTCCCAGTATCCTAATATATTAACGATCGTTGACAAAACATGATTAACGACATCATAAAAATAACTCGTAAAAATGGATTCATGTTATTAATTCTAACATTATCCAGTTTTTGTGGACAAAAAATGAAGAATGCGCTTGAATCGGACAAATAACTTGGGAATACAAAAAAGTATAAAAGAATATATTAGTGACGCAGAAAGGAACCATTAGCCACACTAAAAGAAATAGCCGAATATGATTATGAATGAAAAAATACTGTTTTAGAATAGTTTTAACTCGTTTCACGAGGCTTCTTCTACCGCATACTTGTAGGCTGGGATACCTCCTGAGGTCTTCCTAAGGTATGACATGGGCAGCTTCAAGAGAAATGTAAAAATAAACCTCCAGGGTAGGCAACGCATCAGTAATTCTCCCGGTGTCGCTAAAGTCAATAGGCTGCGGTGACCGCGCTACATCAGGCGGGCCGTAAGCATGTTTGCCTAACCTTAACAAAAAAAAAACGCTATTAGCCTCTCTTAACTCCTAAAGTTGATAAAAATGCGAATACGGGCTAAAAGTCAGAAGTACTTTTAGTTTCGTCAATAACATTACTATTTATATATTGTTATTTACATGTATGTATATCGTTATTGTATATATGTATTTATTTGTATACAATACTAGCTGTTGCCCGCGACTTCGTCCGCGTGGAATTCCCGTCAAAATCGGTTCAGCCATTTCAGAGATTGGTCGGAACAAACAGACAGACAGACAAAAATTGAAAAAAAAATGTTGTTTTGGTATATGTACCTACGTATACATCCATATGCACTTAGTAAAAAGCGGTTATTTTAATATACAGACACTCCAATTTTATTTATTTGTATAATGTTATTTCGTGTAAGTGTTGCACATCATACCCGCCTTTCGTTAACAAACGTTTTCTAGCCTCAAAGGTTTGCTGGAAGAAAATTCTTTTTAGGGTTAAGCTCGCCTTTGTACATATATATATATATATATATATATATAGATAATTTATGTAAATCTTTTTCGTGTACAATAAAGAATAAAGATTAAATACAGGATAATTTATATTTAAAAGCGTTCAATGCACTAGTCCCGCGTCACACCAATTTGCAAACGCAAATTACCCGGCCCCAATTACACCTGATTGTATGAACTGTTAACTCTCAATCCAAACTGTCCACATTAAAATTCACGCGTAAAAAAAAGACGATTAATTAATACGATAATACTGTGTTCGTATGCTACCGTCTGATTTTAAACATTTGGCCCACAAAAGGACCGAAACTGGTCCTTTTTTCACTTAACGATCTCGCGACGTCTTCGCTACCAAAAAAGTTAAAAAGGCTTTTTACCTGAACTGCGGAATTTATAGAGATGTTGATACCATTTTGTCAGTGTACGTGAAGTTTAGTTAGATATAAATTAAACATGTTTTAGTAGTAAAATAACGCTCACACACACTCTCTATATTATCTCCCTACATTACAATTACTAGATGGTGAGATTAAACTTACCTAATCAGATTACCTCTTTTTTTTTACTTACTTAACCTTTATTTAGTTTATAAGATCGTCGACTTAGTCATGAGAATAAACATATTGCAAATAAACTCTTATAAGTCCACCATTCTTCCTTTTGAAGCATCAAAATGAAATTTCGCATGTGCCTGTAATTTCATCGTACCACACTCACACCATTGAAAGTAGAATACAGCATTATAAGTAGTTCACTGTTTTCTGCAGAAATAGGTATGATGGCAGTGCTAATAATAAATAATGGAAGAAATTACACACAGCGCCATCTAGCCACAAAGGTAAGCATATGGGAACCAGATAACTGATGTAATACTCTCTTTTTTGTAAATAAATACATATTAACAATCAAACTATTTATTTATTTTAAAAAAAACAGAACAAACATCTATGTTCGTGACACAACCGTTAGTTCTGAGTCGGAATTGAACCCACGACCTTCAGCGCAGAAGGCGTGTTAGTACCAACTCAGCCATGAGACCAGCAAATAGTGTTCTACTCCTGCGAAATAGTGATGAATATGGTGGTATTATCATCTCTATGTTTCCTTTTGACTATTTCACGCCACTCTGTATAACTATATTATGTTAAAGATAAAATTGACCAAAATCACAAGACATGAGCCGTTTTTTGTCCCTCTCACACAAAACGGTTTTCATCACCTGCCGTGCGACCTTATTTATTGTTATTTGTCCAAAAAGAATGAGAGAAAAAATGGTGATATCCATCGCCGAATACGGACTTGGTCATAGTAAATTGATTCGATTTCTGGAGTTATTAAATTAGTGTGAAATATGGTCTTTGGTGACTTTTTTGCTGTCCCGTGGAATGTTAATGTGTTCAGAAATTCGCTTTGGTAGTTTTAAGAGAGATTTTAATCTAATTTAAACTACTTACTACCCAACAGGCTCTTATGTGAAACTAATTGAAGACGCTTGAAGACTACTCTACCAATTCTATTTTGTATTCACACCTCCGTTGGTAGTGGTAGTGACTCTGCCTTCTGCACTGTAGGTCGTGGGTTCGATTCCCACCCAGGACAAACATTTGTGTGACGAATATAGGCGTTTGTTCTGTGTCTGGGTGTCAATATGTATTAGGTTTATGTATGTATTTACAAAAAATAGTGTCATATATATGTATTCTATCAGTTTCTGGTTCCCATAGTACATGCTATGCTTAGTTTGGGGCTAGATTGCGCTGTGTGAATTGTCCACCAATATTATTTATATTTATTTAAATCCACAGCCTGCACGAATTCACCAAACAACTGCATCCAACTAAATTATTTATAATATTATAAAATTCAATTATCTTCACCCAATTCAATTGGGCCGTAAACCACTGCGGACGAACGGACAGACAATGTCGTGATATATAACGCCGGTGTCACTTTTTGAATCCATTTTATTTACGGTACCCATCACGAGAAAAACCAAATAATTTAATGAATAATATTTATTTGTACGAAATGGGGAGAAAAACCGGAAAATAAACCGTCACTTGATGATAAAATGACTCTTGTGAGAACGAAGGAGAGAAGATAAGAATGAAACAACATATAAACCAGAGTTAAGTGTTAGATATGTGGCTAACTGTAACATGTTGTAATTTGTAACGTTTTCAATACCACGTTGACAATACCGTGAAGGAAAACATCCTCAGAGAAACCGTCATGGCCTGGAACCAAAAATTCGAAGACATTTTGTGTATTAGGGCAAACAAACAGCTATATAATACATTAATACTACAATTCTTGTGGCTAGTGCTCGAAAGGAGCCTATGTGAGATGCACTTTAATCCTTTCACCGCTTTTTATTTAGGTACATGCTGATATGATATACTACATTGAAATACATTTTTCTAAATAGATTATATCGTTTGCTTTCAAAGTTTGCAGTTACTATTGCAAATTTATTTGCAACCAATACCTACAATAATTAAAATTGAATGTAGATAGAATACATTTTCACAAAGTTTGATCTATTTCGTTTTTCCTTATAGCCACATGTGCTTCTCACAACATATAATAATGGTTAGTTATTACGTTTTTAAGAGAATTCGTTATTTGCGAACCTATATTAGTATATGAACCTATATGAAGCCTCTGAAATCAGGAACAAATGACAATTGAAACCACGGGTTGCGAAATTTGAAAGTATGTAATGCTTCACATTAACTACCTTACAACCAAACACTATTAATATAAAAAATTGATCCACGATAATTTTTTTCATATAAAGTTATTATGTGAGATATTTTCATTAGGTCACATCAGACAAATTTAATTCGCTTCTCAAAAATATGTTTCATATTTTACCGATTTCATAACTACAGAACGTAATTAATTTCCAGTTTTACAATAATGATAACGTTCTCCAAACCTCATTCCCACTGACAACATATATTTTTACAAAACTTTATTAAAAACCAATTTGCAATTTGCCAAAACCAATCACAATAATTTTTATTTTTAATTACAACTCACGTCAACGGACGAACGAGAGAATGGGAAAAAAATTAACAAAATTATGAGATGATACCGCTCTTTGTCTTATTATAATGCAGTAAGGTTGATAATGGCCTGCGGTAACAAAAAAGTTCATAATAAAATTCTCGGATTATAAAGTTATTTGTCAGGTAAATCCCATGGCGTCGCACCCACCCTGTTCTTTTGAACAAAAACTATAATTTGGGATGATATCTTAATTATAGATGTTTTTATGGGATACTGTTTAAAAAAAAACTGAACTATTTAAATGGAAACAAAGATTTATTTATATAATTGACTATATTTTGACAGAGGTAGGTCTGCTTCTGACTTACAGATTGTCATCTTAGTAGGGACTAAGGACCTTCGAAAACATTGTTTTACCTGATCGAGTTGTTATGACCTCAATAAACTGAATTACAAGGTAGATGCGTGACCATTATTTTTAGAAAACTGAGTGTTTTGGAGGGCTTTATAAAATGTCAGTCTTAGCTATGACAACGATAGTAGTAGATACATAATGTACATAGTGGCCTAGAATTGTAATAAGTTGTTACAGATTCTGTTCAGTCCGGCATCCAGTATTTATACGTTTAATATGAAAGCGTGTTTCTATATTTAGTTTATAAAAGCTGAATTTTCCTATTGCATGTATCATATATTGGAAATGTTTTACTGGATTTAAAAGTAGGGTTTACACCTAGAAAGACAGTTAAATAAATATTTGTGTAAATTCACACAGCGCAATATAGCATCTAACTAAGCATAGTTTGTACTATAGAAACTAAATTACTGATACTTATGTACATTTTCATTTGTAAATACATACATATAAGTCCATATTAACTCCAGGCAAGGAAAACATTTATGTTCGTAACACAAATTGGCCCTGGGTGGGAATTCAACCCACGACCAGAACCAACAAATCAAGACAGTCAGGTATGTTCTGTGACATTACTATATGAACAACTAATAGATTTATATTTGCGAACGTAGCTTTGGTATCTATTATACTAATGTTTGACAAGAGGGTAGTAAAGTAATGAGGAGTCATCATTGCTTGACAGGATAACACAAACCATATATTTATTGCCAATTAAATTCCTCACGAACGTGAATGTCTTCCTCAGACTCAATTGAGTTATCAAATCGCTAACCAATCTCCAACCTACCAATTGAGTTATCAGGTTTTATTTTAATGCCTACCTTTGTTTGTGACGAATTAAATGTAGGTATGTTTTAATTAAGTTTGAGTGTAAGGGCTTTCTAATCCCTTAATCTTGAAGATCAGTTATCTTTACCTGACTAGAAGTGGATGGTCGAAAAGGAGGGTTATGTTTTACGGGTATTAGTAGTACGTAATGTTTTTTATTTAATTCTTTATCATACATAAATTAATAAAATACAATGTGCAATAGTAGGACTTAATGCTAATGCATTTTCTGCCAGTCAACCTTAAAGGTAGAAAAATTACGGCGTGCTAACAAAAACAAACCAAATATCTACCTATCTACAAAAATAGAAATAAATAAAATTATGAATTACTTAAAAACTAAGGTTTGTGTGTCTGTTTCTTTAGGACGTGTATACTAAACTATTTAATGAACTTTGATATTGGATATAAAGTATTCAATAAGTCTTTCAATATAGCAGCTGTTAGCTGTAACCTCACTATATTTTCTTCACCAAGTTTAAGCACATGCTTGAATTCGAACCCACAACCTAAGGATAGCCAGCTGACGTCACCACCATCTGAATTTTGGGAAAACGAGTTTAAAGCTATTTTGGTTAGTGATCTGATGTCAATCCACCTTAAGTGTTTTTTATTTGTTATCTTTATTTAGTGGCTGTTTATGGCACATATACAAACTTCCATATCACCATATAAGTAAAAAAATACTATAACTCTACCAAGCACCTAAATATATAATAAAAATATATAATCAAGACATAAGTATTAACAATTTTTATGTGAATTGAAGATCAATTTCATGTTATAAAATGAACTAAAGTTAAATTATAATACCTCCAAAAAAAATTCAGTAGCACCGAAAATTGCAAATATATAAATATAGGTGGACATTTCACACAACGCCATCAAGCCCCAAAGTAAGCTAAGCATATCATGGGAACCAGACAACAGATAAAACACTTTTTCACTTTTTTATAAATACACACATATAATACATATTAACACCCAGACACAAAACAATCATATTTGTTGGTCACACAAACGTTTGTCCTGGGTGGGAATAGAACCCATTACCTACAGCGCAGTAGCCAGGTTTTCTACCACTTGAGCGGTGAGGCCAGTCAGTGATAAAAACCAGAACACTTTGAATTAAAAGACAGCGTGCGCGGAGTAGAATAACATCCAATTTGAAGTATGAAGCGGTCACTTAAAAGGCAGATATACTTACTTGAAGATTGCGTTTTATCTGCTATAACGCGAGCCAGAACATAAACTGCTAATAAAGCCAGTAACGGCTTACCTTTCTGAATCCTGGGCTCGAGTGATTATGCCTTATGGCTCGTAAACGTGGGGTAAACTCGCGCGCTTTATGCATTATGTAATCTAATAAAAACTCGTCAAATGAGCACTCTCAAAAAATATCCAGAAAATTGTTTAAGTCTTAATTATCTGCTGGACTCAAATTAGGACTCTGTCCATGGATCATTGACAGACAGTTCCAAATGCAGGTCTAGCCTGGTATCAACAGTATATGTAATAATATTGGTGGACATTTCACACAGCGCCATCTAGCCCCAAAGTAAGCTAATTATAGCTTGTATTACGGGAACCAGACAACTGATATAATACTCGTATACTTTTTTTCGTAAATACATACATACGATATTAACACCCAGACACAGAACAAACATCTGTTACGGAGTGGGTCGAAGGACTCTTTTTAAAAAAAATAAAGTTAATTGCTAGAAATAGAATTTATTAACTCTTGAATTGACAATAGGAAAATATACGTGTAATCGTGACAAAAACCAAACCCGAACTAACTTGGAAAGCGTGAGTCTGATTACTTCCCACGGAATGGCAAGTGCGAGCAAGTAACTAGAATGCTTGCGACGCACTTTTATTCTTTAGCATTTCGTGGGAAATAATATTGTAACATCCCCCCCGTTAAGATTTATCATCACAGGGGAAGTGATGAGAAATAGAAAATGATAAAAGGAAGAACTGGAACGCGGAGCTGGGTTTGATTTGTGTTTTGATTTGAAATAGAACATGAATTAGTATAATGACATAGAACGTGACATTGAATTATAAAAGAAAATTAAACATTATCTTATTTTAAGTAAGTTAAAGAACAACTATAATGGCTGTGTAACAAAATAAAATATATCAGGATGGGTTAAACTAACTTAAATTGTATTTATTCTATCAGAACATGATTTACTAAGTATTACAGAATGTTTAGTTGGCATCTCGATGTCGCTGTCTGAGTCTTGGACTTGAATGGTTGTACGACGTCGAGATTCAACCTTCTTGTTATTACATTGGTTGTATATATTAATACAACATCCTGTAGCGTTACTTTTACATAACAACTTGCGGCTTCTAAATAGTAGATATAACAATGTAATTAAAGAAATAGCATAGCCCACAGATAGGTAGTGTATTCCATACCTATGAAAGTGTGTAGGACTTTCTATCTCGTTTAACTCTTTTTCAAACGAATCCAAGTAGACACTAGCATGGACCAGGGAATCTAGATTATTTATGTTACTAACTTTTGATAAATGTAAACTTGAAAGAGTTTTATTTTTACTTAATTGTTCACAACAATCATCTTGAACAATATTAAAATTAGAAATTTTGGAAGTGGAAGAGTTCGTTGTTATTACCTCGGTAGGTGTAAACTGCATAGTCTTATAGAACGCTTTACACTTCCTTGGTAGGGACAGAAAACCCGTACCGAGAAGTATTTCATTATAACTCACTGGATCACTGTCACATGTGACATGGCACTGTCCGGGTTCCGATTGTACGTAAATCCAACGATTTCCACTGACTTTATAGATCACATCCACTTCGCCTTTGAACAGTTTCACATCGCACAGTTTTGGTAGTTTTGTAACTACCTCGGTCAGTAATATAGTCTCGCACACAGGATTAGCTACGACCGAAAGAATACTCACGCCACTTAACTCACAGATATAGCACTTACTGTTTATGAGTTTGCAATCGTTGACGGAGTCGAGCAGCGAGTAGAACATCCGATCAGCTGTTATTGTCACATAGGATTTATTAGGTACGACGAGTGCATAGGTATCAGGTTTCGTGATGTCGTAGGGAACTGGGAGCGGAATGACGTGGAACAGATTATACGTTTGCGGTAGGACGAGCGGGATTCTTACTATAATAACAATCTTATCTCTATGGTAGTAACAAGTTAACCTTGAAATGTCAATCAACTCGTGAATGTTTTGAAGTGACAGCGATACCGGCAGCTCACAATGCGCTGGCATGCTATTTTTATACTGATCGAGCTCATTGTACAGCTGTTGAGGACTTAGTACTGTCGGGTGTAGAATATTTAATTTACTAAATAGAATTGCATTATTAATATCTTCTATATCGAATGAAAGCGAAATAATGATACTTTCTAAGGAATTGAAGAGAAGGTTCATTTGCGATTTGATTTCTAATTTGTCGTTATTGTTTGCCATATGGTCAAACGCTTTATGGATTATTTCGAGATTGTCGTTGAGGCGTCTTTCGTTTTCGCTTAGCTTTGAAATGGAATTATTAAATGTAGATATAGTAGATTTTATTACATGAATGTTATCTCTCATAAGGCGACTTAACGATTTTTCATCTGACTCTATTTGTTCAATTGCTTCGGAATATTTGATAGCGTCGTCATTGTCGAGGGTACCGAAAATTGTTTTTAATAAAGATCCACCAGCGTCGATGAGTCCACGTTTAAACCTATTAGGTTGGTTTTCTTCTAGTAAATAGGATATAGAAGAGAACTTTTTAATGTTACTTTCATGTTGATTTCGTAAAGACGATACAGAGTTTAGACATTCGGATTGTATTTTAGATGAGATTGCATTTTGACACAGCGGCTTGACCTTCATGAATAAGTTTTCGACATATGTCAGATGAGGCTGGATTTCGTGAATATCTACGTAAGTTACGACGTCCCAATAGTCATTATTAAACTTAACGTCGATAAGTTGGTCGAAATAGATTCCAGGGCTGTGAAACATGGTAGTAGTGAACGGCTGGCTGGAAGCGGCGGTAATTATGACTTTTCTGAAACGAAAAAAAACTAGGATGAGGGACAGTTGACGGCAGGCTTGATTTCGTCATAGTGATGACGTACATGCCGTCGATTGATTAACACTGTTACAGTGTGATTACCATTTATTTTAATGATTTTATAGGGACCTTTCCATATCGGAGAAAAAGCTTTATTTTGTTTATGGTGGCACCGGATATACACCATATCCCCAATACTGTAGGTAACAGGTTTAGTATGGCGATCGTAATACGTTTTAGATCGTTCTTTCGAGGACCGTATGTTTTGAGAAGCTTTTTGTCTACTATAATATAGACGATGATTGAGCGCTCGGATGTAGTCGGTGTATGTACCACTTTCTAAGATATCGATCGACTTGGGAACATATGGTTTGAAACCAAACAGAAGTTCGAAGGGAGAAAAACCTGTTGTTGAGTGTACATTGGTATTATATGACAGCATAGCTGTGTTTACATATAAGTCCCATGAGTTTTGGTTTTCGGATATAAATGATCTGAGGTATTCTTTGAGAGTCGAATGACTCCTTTCCAAGGCACCACATGTTTGGGGATGGTAAGGAGATGCAAATATATGTTTGATGCCAAAAAGCCTTCCTAACTGCTTGAACATATCCGAACAAAAATTTGTACCCTGGTCGGTCACGATCATTCGAGGAATGCCTACGTGTGAAATAAAATGAACGAGGCGTTGTGCGGTTTCCTGAGCTGAAGAAGATTGCAAAGGGTAAGCTTGTGAATATTTAGTGAGATCGTCCTGTAACGTCAAAATAAACTTGTACTTGTCGACTCTAGTTTCCGGGAGGGGTCCTACGATGTCGAGATAGAGTTTTTCCATAGGCCTAGTAGAGGTAGAAGTTATAATCATGGGGGCCTTATTTGTACCCCTTAGTGGTTTGTTGATTTGGCAGGATTTACAATTCTTTACGTAGCTTTCGATGTCCGAACGCATATTTTTCCACCAAAATTGAGTTCTTATCCTTTCTAGCATTCGGGAAATTCCGGGGTGACCAGCCGACGGTGAATCGTGGTTGTCTCTCAGTATTTTTCTTACTTCGTCTGGCGTTGGAAAGTAGATATTATTATGATATATGTGCACTTTTATGTTCGAGTCGTGGAATAGAAAAGAGATCATGTTATAAATCTTTGTATAATTTAATTTGTTGAAAGGGTTGGAGAAGTCAGAAATAGCAACTTCTTTTTCTTCCGGGTACCAGAACTTCACCATGTCTCTGTAGGTGCGAAGTATGAAAAAAATATCTTTGTATGCTATTTCATCGTAATGGTGTACGGTGATAAAGAGGTGAGAAAATATGTGTTTACCGTTGGATGAATTTAACACCGTGCCGAGTTCACGTTCTTTATCGCGAATACACGGTTTATCTGTTGATAAATCTATGATTTCTGGGCAATAGGGGATAGCATCGTCTAAATCGATCGCCGAAGGGTAAGCTATTAGTTTACACTTTGCTTTTAGTAATGGCTCATTGTGTTCTTCGATAGATGTATTATAAGAGCAAGGGGAGTTTCGACTAAGCTGTAAATATCTTTCGTATGTTTCAGAGCATGAAGGAGACTGGGGGTTCGGTACTGGCGGTGAAAGATTCTGTGGAGGCGACGGAGGAGGAACTGGAGTCGGCGGTAGAGACGGCAAGCTAAACGGTGGAGACGGAGGGTTCAACGGAGTGAACGGAGGGTCGACCGGTGGAGATGGAAAATTCATCGGCGAGAATGGAAAATCTGACAACGGGGACGGATTCTGCGGAGCATCTTGAGAAGGAGGAGCCAGGGGATTTTGTAAACCGTCGTCGATTGCTAAAACAGGGTTACGAGAGAGGGAATCAGCGTTGTTATTAAGTTTACCTGCCTTGTACTTGATCTCGTAATCAAACTCTTCTAATTTGAGACGCCAGCGAACTAATTTTGAGCCCGGATCTTTACAGTTAAACAACCACTGAAGAGGTTTGTGATCCGAGATTATTGTAAACTTGTGACCGAAAAGATAAGGTCGGAATGTTTTCGTACCGAATATGATGGCAAGACATTCCTTTTCAGTAGTTGAATAGTTACCTTCGGCTTTGTTTAATGTTCGAGAGGCAAAGGAGATGGGTAGATCTTTCCCAACCTCTCCTTGTGACAGAATTGCAGAGATAGCATAGTTCGAAGCGTCGGTAGTAAGCAAGAACGGTTTACTAAAATCAGGGAATTGCAATATAGGCGCTGTAGTAATCTTTGTTTTCAAGAGGTCGAACGCTTTTTGTTGTTCCGGGGTCCATGTAAACGTCGTGTCCTTCTTTAATAGGCTGGTTAGAGGTTTAGAAATGTGTGAGAAATTTTCGATAAATCGGCGGTAATAACCTACCAAACCGAGAAAAGACTTGATATCTTTCGGAGTCTTAGGAGTTGGGAATTTTGATACACAAGCTATTTTTGACGGATCGGGTTTCAAACCCGCGTCCGAGATTATATGACCTAGGTATTGGACCTCTCGTCTAAGGAACTCGCTCTTATCGGGCTGTAACTTGAGATTGTGCTCGCGTAGTCTTTTGAAGACAAGTTCAAGGCTTTCTACATGTTTTTCCAGCTGTGAACTATGGATAATAATGTCATCCATATAGGTATAACAATGAAGGCCTTGTAGACCCGTCAGTACTATGTTCATTAGGCGTTGGAAGGTAGATGGAGCGTTCTTCAAGCCAAATGGCATCCTACAGAACTCGTAATGGCCTGAGGGGACACTGAATGCTGTCTTTTCAGCATCTTTAACACCTACTTGATGAAAACTGGAGGCAAGGTCCAGCGTTGTGAAATATTTACTATGTCCTAACTGATCTAGAATTTCACTTATATTTGGTATGGGGTAAGCGTCACCGATTGTTATCTCGTTGAGTTTTCTATAATCGATGACGATTCTCCATTTCATTTTACCCGATGCGTCTGGTTTTTTTGGAACAACCCAGATTGGCGCAGACCAGGGTGAAACTGAGGGGCGTATTATTTTTTGATTTAGCATTTCATGGACTTGTCGGTCTACTTCTTCTTTGTGACACTCGGGAAAACGATAGCTCTTAACGTTAATAGGAATATCTGCCTTTGTTCGAATCTCATGAGAGATAGAGTTGGTACACGTTAGCTGGTCTCCCTCGAGGAAGAATATATCGGAATACTTGGAACAAAGGTCGCGTAACTGCGTCTCTTCTTCGCGATTCATATGAGAACACCTGAGTGCATTTTGGACCCTGTAATCGCGATCGGAGTCTAGCGTCATTACACGAGAGAATTTTGATGGGTCTAAGGTGAGATTATTGTTGTCACTATCGAAGTCGCGTTTTGATTCCATGATTTGTATGACTGGTTCGATGGTTAATATCAGACCATTTATTTTGACGTCCTTTTCAGACGTATTGAGAACAGAGAATAATATTTTGTTGTTCGAGTTTACTCGTACAAGACATTTGGCGAAGTAAACTTCAGGATATTGGGGTAAGGTGTTTTCTAAGATTACTCCTTCTTTTATTTCAGGGTTGGTTACGTAACATTCTATAAACATTTCGCTTCGTGCGGGAACAGTGTAGGAGGGCCTAGTCATTATCATGTCAAAATATTTATTTGGATTATCTGATATTTCTAATCGGGATTTAGAATAGAGCACATTGACTTTGTATGCCCTCAAAAAACTTGTACCGATTATACCATCGTAAGGCAGGTTAATATCGTCTCCGATGACGTGGAAATAGAACGGCAGAACTTCTTTTTCTTTTGAATTAATAGACAAGATAAACTTTCCTTTTGTCTTGGCATAGGAATCTACATCATTAATGCCTTTAAATTTAATGATATGATTTTCTAGTAAAGGTTTCGGCGAGAGGCTTGATTCCCTTATCAAGCAAATGGAGCTACCAGAATCTACTAAAAGACGAATCGGAGTTTTGGAGTGTGATGTGGAAACTTTTATGTAAGGTAATGAAACTTTTTCATCCAGGATATCGTAGACGATGGTTTCCTCATAACAGTTTGATTTTTGACAATGTTTAATAGTATTATTCTGTTTTTCAGGTGCGGTGGCGTTTCTGGACGAGACAACTGATTTACGAGATTCAGAGGAATTTGATTTTCTTTTATCAATGTTTTTTATATCTATTGATGTTGTCGTTTTCTTTGGAAGCTCGTCGGGGCTACGGGGCTCAGCGGGACTGAAGTTTTGAGGAACGGCGGAGTGTTGAAACTTGATTGGGGGTTTGTTCGAAGCAGGGGTTTTTACACAACTTTGTGTCGAGGGTCTAAAAGATACAGCGGAACCCTGTGAAATAGAAGATTTATAACACGACTTAGAACACGACTCAGAGGGCTTAGAACTCGACTTAGAACACAACTCAGAGGACTTAGAACACGACTCAGAGGACTTAGAACACGACTCAGAGGACTTAGAACTCGACTTAGAACACAACTCAGAGGACTTAGAACACGACTCAGAGGACTTAGAACACGACTCAGAGGACTTAGAACACGACTCAGAGGACTTAGAACACGACTCAGAGGACTTAGAACTCGACTTAGAACACAACTCAGAGGACTTAGAACACGACTCAGAGGACTTAGAACACGACTCAGAGGACTTAGAACACGACTCAGAGGACTTAGAACACGACTCAGAGGACTTAGAACTAACACTACCTTTGACGGCATCTGCGTATGACTTAGGAGATACAGGGACATTTTTAGGACCAGGGGGGCATTTTGGAACAGGATTCTTAGTATTAGACTTATTTACTACATTAGGACTATCTGAACTATCAATACTACGCGTATATAAATCTCTAGAATTCAACACTCTTTTGTGCTTTGTGCCCACTACATGACCATCGGATACACGTCGGCACGGAGTCGTTATCCGAGGTTTCAGTTTAAATCGTGAAGAACATCTCTTTCAGCTACTACACCGGGTGCGGGGGACAAAGGAGGTGACTCAACTTGGGGTGTTTGGGATGAGGTATAATGTACTCCTCTGCGGGAATTGTTCACGCGTCGCTTTATGCATTGGCTTATGTCATGTCCTACATTTTTGCAGTACCTACAAACAACCGATTGTCCAGATTGTTGAGGTCGGTCCTGAGTTGTTCGGGGTCGGTATGGGACGAGCGCTCGGTTGTCTGATCTATTAAAGCACTCGCTTTCTAAATGCCCAACTTTCCCACATCGCTTGCACGACAGTCGGCTGGCTTTCGGCTCAGAATTTGACAGGAAATTGTTAATTTTTTCCTCACTCATAGCGGTGTTGATTGCTGCATTTAACGTTTTAATTTCCCTTGCGCGGACAAGTGTGCTAAGCCGCGGGTGGAGCCCTAACACGAAGGTGTGTAAAGCCAAGTCTTCTGTCATGGCGATTCTGCCCGCTAAATCTTTTTTTAATGTGTCGGACGCATAGATTTCCGACATTAGGGCAGCGACGCAGCCTTCTATTTTGAGTCCGAATTGGGCTACTGTTTCATTTGTCTGCTGTCTGCACGATTGCAGATCCAACAGGAGGTGACTATAGTGCTTACGTTCGCCGAAATTTTGTTTTAGAAAGTTTTTGAAGTCTTCGAAATTTTCGAAGATTCTTTTTGAGCAGGCTATTTGGGCTTTACCCTCCAACTTAGAAATTATGAATTTGAGTAATAGATTCTTTTGACTCTCAGACGCGAGACTCAAAGCATTTTGACAGTTTGTTAAAAACGCGGTTAGCGTGTCCCTTTCTCCTTTATATGTCTTTATGAAATCGCATAAGACTTTGATTGGAAATATTTCCGGGTTGTCAAGGTCAGTAGCTTTGCCCTTATCACTTTTATCACTTTTAACGGACATCTTGAACTTATGAGTTACTTGTATTGTAAAAGGAGATATAAAATTGTTTTTATTTATACAATAAAATAAGGGATGGGATTAAGAAACGGTGGAAACAGTGACAAGAACAGAAAATAGAATATTCTACTTACATTAAGACTGCAGTTCGGAGTGCGGAGTTCATGATTGTCAGCACCGGCAACACAATTCACAATTTTGGACGACACGGAGGACACAGCACGGCGGCGTTCTGCTAGAGCGTCCCGGCAACGGCAGCAGCGGCAGTGACGGCGGCGGCGATGGCACGGGGAACACAGGACACTGCGCGGCGACGCCCTATTAGAGCGTCTCCGGAACGGCGGCGGCGGCGGCGGGATACGGCGGCGGCGGCGCGACTATCGCACCGGGAATGCAGGATCTCTTCTGAGGGTTGGTCGGCAGGCTTACGGATAGCAAGGCTGACTGTCGCGACTCAACCACACACAGGATGCGGCCAGGATTTCGACAGAGCGGTATGCAGGATTAGATTGCAATCCGGAGACGGGTTGGCACTTAAATGTTTTGGCACGAATTAATTTATTACACTTGAATGTTTTGCGCGACCCGTTATCGGGAATACCAGTGGAAAATTTTGACGATATCAACACTGGTATCCCACTTCTGACACCACTGTTACGGAGTGGGTCGAAGGACTCTTTTTAAAAAAAATAAAGTTAATTGCTAGAAATAGAATTTATTAACTCTTGAATTGACAATAGGAAAATATACGTGTAATCGTGACAAAAACCAAACCCGAACTAACTTGGAAAGCGTGAGTCTGATTACTTCCCACGGAATGGCAAGTGCGAGCAAGTAACTAGAATGCTTGCGACGCACTTTTATTCTTTAGCATTTCGTGGGAAATAATATTGTAACAGTTCGTTACACAAATATTTGTCCTGGATGGGAATCGAACCCACGACCTACAGCGCAGAAGGCAGACTGAGCTGTGAGGCCAGTCAAGAAGGATTTTTATTTGATAGTTGTGGATCGAGCATTGCTCACCTGATGTTAAGTGGTAATAGCCGCCCATAGACATCAGCAATACGACTCAAGTCCTCCCTACCAAAGTAGGTAATTCTTTTGTCATTGGTTCTCTCGATTACTGAGGATGAAGTGCGCCTCAATGAGGCACCAGGTGGGCCATCTACTTGTTCCGTAGCCTTAGCACATAATAAAGTGAGAAAACTCATTAATTTCTGCATTCGAATGAACCAGCGACCTCAGAATGAATACTTCAGATTGGTCACTACGCTATGCCAGACTAATCTCAGATTTTATAGATCTCTCTCATCGAGATCTCGGCCTGTAATTAACACATGGTTCACACAAAACGTCAAATCCATTGTCACTTGTCATGCCGTCAGTTATCCGTTGGCGCCGGAGCGTCATTTTGGACGTAACGACAGTACATGTTATTTATTGGCGTTTAAGTTGTGTAACGAGCCGTTAATGAGCTGTTGAGTACAGATAAATGGGAACACAATCATGTAACTGGTTTAAAAAAAAACTTATGTTATTAATCTGATATGGTAATTAATAAGGCAATACTGTTTTTCTTTCTGTATAAAATTAAAGCAAATAACTTATTTTAATATTACAAACGGACATTCCAATTTTATTTATTTGTATAGATGTTAGAGCTTAAGTTTTCTCTTTAAGTGAAATGTAAATTTATTTGAGAATATAAATATTCTTTAAACTCATAAAATAGCTCGTGATTAATCACAAATCATCAAATTCAGTAATTTTAATTCAGTAACGATTTCTATTTTATTTTTTAAATATAATTCTAAACTAATTTAAACTGTTAACTTGATATAATTCATAAAATCCTCAGTCCTTATATTTATTTCGGAAAAAAAAACTTGCTAAAGTCGTACTGTGTAGAAGCATTTGTTTAAGTTCATACTTAAATTTAACTTAAAACATCCATCAATAATATGATAGCCAGGAAAATCTTATACCAACAAAGATACATGCAAGTTTTATTTTTAAGTTTCAAGTACATGATCAGTACGACATAAAAATGCGTATCAATGAATTATTAACTAGTATTTACTAAGTATTTACAGTGAAAAATATGCTTTTCGAAATATTAATAAATCATTGTCTTGGAGAGTAAATTATGGATAGCCCTAACGCATTACACCATTCGGTCGCAGGAAGAGTATTTTTAAAATGTTTTACCATAGCTGTTAGCGTTTCTTAATAGTATTATGGGATGGGACTACATGGCGGTGCTTAAAGAAATTCATGGGAATATCAGACGGTATTTTATGAGTGAGTTAGAGAAAACCAGATACTGAAAAAAATATCTATATTCGTAACACGATGCTCATTTTTAGAGGACAGGTAAAGAACACTTTCACAGAAAACATTGACAATATTTTTTATTTGTTTCTACTTTTTAATTACATATAATGTGAACTAACTTACCTAGGTTTTTCCGGCCGTTGTTCTTTCAGGAGCTATCTACGGCCTAGCCATATATAATACTATAATAATCTACATTCCGTTCCCTCTCGTGTTATACAAGAAAATATTGGGAGAGTCTGTGATGTTAGACTGACTCTAGAGAGACTTTCTGAGTGCTTTGCGCTGTGCGCTGTGCTACTGTGCACTAATGGCTTCATCATCTACCTTCCCTCCAACTTTTGCATACAAAACGGGCCTTTTAGTGTTGGTTTCGGCTCCACTAACGCCTTATAAAAGACAAGGCTAGGACCCGAGATATAAAATATAAGGGAGAAAAATAAGTTTATTCATTTCGAAAAGTAACCATATAAATTACATACATACATACTATGAAACACGATGATACGCGCAATATTAAAATACTACATCAAAAAGTATATTATTTTATATGCTTTTAGTACATTCTTTTGTAAGTACTGTCATAATACCAGGTGACTACGGGTGACTGTTTTAAGCTCTAATTATTTTAGTACCTAAGACCCAAATGAACACTTGGTTATGCAATCAAATATCTTGGAACAATTACTTTGTGAAAAGTAAATGCGTACACAAAACATTTGAAACATATAAACCGCTGATACTGAAAAAAACGAACTAAGATAAAGTAGCGATAATTACAGAGGGTGGCGGAAACGGAACGGTTTGTCGTTCTTAGCTCCTAATGGCTTTTGTATAATTTACCTCGTAGATTGAGATGTCGGCTTTATCTGTTGCCGACTACACTTATCAAGGCGGCACATAGAGGGGCTTTAAGATCTTTTCATGTGTGAAGTTAAGCGAAGACCAATTTGGGTCTAGATAGCGTTTTGTGACAACATCCTCCTAATATTACAAACGTGAAAGTTGTACGGTGTACGGATGTTTGTTACTCTTTCACGCTTAAACGGATGAATGGATTTGGGTGAAATTTGGTACCAAGATAGCTTATATCCTGGATTAACACATAGGCTACTTTGATTCCGGAAAAGTGCTGTGTTCCCGTGGGATCACTTATTCACCGCGAGTAACACCGCGGGGCGCATCTAGTAATATAATAAGTATTGGCAGGGTTACGACAGTCAACTTACCAAAAGAGTCGTCTCTTCGTTGATTTAGTACGTTTTTTTTATATTGGTTGTCAATTCACACAGTGCCATCTAGCCCCAAACTAAGCATAGCTTGTACTATGGCACGAGATATCTGATAGAATACATATATAATTTTTTGTATTATAATACATATTAACACCCAGACACAAAACAAACATCTATATTCGTCACACAAAATGTTTGTCCTGGGTGGGAATCGCACCCACGACCTACAGCACAGAATGCACAGTTACTAGCAACTAAGCTGTGAGGTCTGTCAACTGAAATGTCCACCAATATTATTATTATATTATTACTATTAGGTCTGTCCTTTTTTAAACATGGCATATCTTCTTATTTTGGGGCTAGATGGCGTTGAGTGAAATGTCCACTAATATTTACATACTTATTTATTCACTACGTTAAGATTTCATTCAAATCAGTTTAACTCAAAATGCTACTCTACAATGAAAAAGAAATAATCCTTTAATGAAAAACCAATGGTAAAACACGTAACTCTCCCAAGAACCCGGCGTTTAAATAAAACCGAATAAACGAAGACTCGTACAGTAGCGAAACAAATTTGCATTCCCATCTAATTACGGGCCCTAATTCGAGTCGAGACGTAACAGGTTCTCTAACGAGGCCCCCTCCCTCCCCCCACTCCCCACCCCCGCCCCCGAGAGGGGGGACGTCACGAGTTAATACGAGCTGATGTCTCAATACCTCCCAGTGTGTGAGCCTATTATTTCAGTCGCACACGATGTGGAGTTAGCCTGTAAGGAGTGGAGACGGACTATTTTAATGTAGTCTGCTACGTAGGTGTTTATATTTTAGATTTATTTATTGCTAGCTGATGCTCGCAAATTTGTCTGCGCAAAATGAGTACTTCGAGTAAACTGAAATCATCCCCTAAATAGCTAATTAGCCAAAATCCCGCAAGAGGCATATTGATACTCTCCAATCAGTCTTTTCGGGAAGTGGCCTGATTATATTATAAGTGCCTGACTTTTTTTATTACTTAAATCTAGAATTTCAATAAAAGATATGGATGCAAGCGCATATTTGGTGTTTTTTTAATATTTTTAACCTTTATAAAATAGGTAATACTCATGAATAATATCTTAAACATTCAAACTATCGATTTGAAATTATGCGATTAGAGATAACGAACTATCGATAGAATCGATACAATCGACCACTGTCTTGTGTTGGCCATTAAACCTTATTTTTTTTTTTTTAATCTATAAACTGGTGATGGATACTATCTGACGTAAATACTACTAAGTTACATTAGTATCGATACTATATTAAGGCATCAATAGTATTACCACATTTTGCGCTATCGCAACTAACGATAAGGCTAATCAAATGACGTTACTATGTTACCGTAATCTGTTGTTTATGTTCAAATTATGAAAACCATCGATTCATTCGATTACTGAGTTCTTTACATATTTTTTTTTATAAAAACATCCTTGAAACTAGAAATTTGTGTCATGTTTTTTCCATTCAAAATAAAAGCCTACTCCATTATATTATCTGTCCCCCTATTTAGGTTCTACAAAAGCGTGGTGCATGGCATGGCGCACCTATAATAGTCTTTATGTCATCCAACCGTTTATACGTAAACGATATAGTTACTTGTCAAACAAAATTAACCTCTATCTTCGTGACTCTGCGTCCAATTTTCCTGCACTTCGGGAAATTTTCTTAAACGCATTCCGGTATCAATTCCATTCCATCACATCCGAATTCCGCCTTTAATGTCTCTAGATAAAGTTCAAATTTAAGGCAGCGTTTATACAGTTGGAGCGTTGCGGAATGGAGAGATGATTTTCAGATACTGAATTAGGTTCGTATTATAACGTCTAAATGGACGGGAGTAATCCATCCGATTTTGATACTACAGCTTTCAGCTTAAGGTTCATATTTGAGTGATTGTTACAAGTTTGAAGGCTTTTAAGGGGGTGTGCAGAACTAGCTAGTGTGAGGTAAGGTGAGTCGCGAAAGTAACGCTATTTGCTACCGTATCGCGCGCCATCATAGAGTCAGGGGTGCACAACAATCGATAGTTTCCTCACATGGAAATTTCGATAAGGCTATCAGAGTTAGAATAGTGACTCTAATTTATGGGTATAGAAATAGACGGGTAACTTAATTTTATGAATCTCTATTTATGGTAATTGAATATTTTTCGGCGTATCGCGTAATGGAGTTGCATGTGGAACATAATGGAATTTGCAAACGCAAATTCTCACATCTTAGATAAACTAAGTATAGTTTTTAAGATGAGTTATTTTAAAATCAAAAATATACTTTTATTATATAATAAAAAAAAGACATTGTTGATAATAAATAATAAATCATTTTATTTATGCAATCGTCACAGAATCATAAGTAAATTAAATCGATATATTAAATACATAAAAAATGGCACTTAGTACACTAAAATTATACATAACTATATAATAAGTAAGGTAATTAAACCTTTAAAGCCCTTTTATGGAATACCTAACTGATGTCCGGAGAAGTACTGCAACCATACTAATATCTGTCTTCAAGCAGTGACGCATTCGCGTTACTGTGTTTCGGATTGAAAGGTTACACCTTTGCCGGTGAAATTACACGCACATGAGACATCTATTTCACGTATCAGAATTACGGACGCCTACAATTTAACTTGGGTCTTATCGCACCTAAGTAGGGGAGCATTCGAGTCGTATTACTTGTTAGAGGCATAGGTTGCCACTTAACACCAGGTAGGCCATCTGCTCGTTCAACAACTTTATCATATCAGAAATCAAAGACAACCTACGATTACTTATCAAGGTGATTTTTTTGCAAACCTTAAGAAGATATTACGTTAGATATTAAGATATTTGAAAAGAAAACATTAATTTATTTAAAAAATTATCAAAAAATAAAAGTGTTTTTTTTATAGCTTTAATGTTTGTTTTGTTGTAGTTGTACCAAATGTCTCTAATGCATGCTATGACAAATAAAAATAAGTAAAATTAAGTAAAAAGTTTTTTTTTTTTTAGTTTATTAATATTATTTATTATTTAATAATAGATAAGTTAAATTATGTGTTACTAAAAACTGTAATCTAACTATTGGCTTCATATATACATGTAGTTTGGTTGGTGATCTAAAATAAATAAATAAATATATTGAAACATTTGGCAATCCCTGTGTATAGCTCGATGTGACATCTGCCTTCCACATCCGTCCAATCAGTAGCATTATATGTAAATGGCCTATTAGAATATGTCTGGGTTCTTCGCGCCACCGACCAAATAGTCAAGAGCTCTGATACACCAACACTCGATGTTACCTCTCTTCGGCATATAAATGGAAATTTATATTAATATAAATAAAAAAAAAATTTTACACTTCTCACAGCGCCTTCTAGCTCCAAAGTAAGCTAAGCATAGATTGTATCATGGGAACCAGACAACTGATACAATACTTACATACTTTTTGTAAATATATACATATAATACCTACATATCGATACCCAGATACAGAACAAACATCAATATTCGTCACACAAATGATTTTTCAAGGTGGGAATCGAACCCACGACCTACAGCGCAGAAGGCAGGTTACTAGCAACGAAGCTGAGGCCAGTCAATAGATCCTTAGTTAATAAAATAACTTAAGACTTAGAAAGGGATTTTATTTCTTGGCCGCTTCTCTACACGATCCCATGAGACCAAAATCCAGGATCAAAGATAACATCACATATAATTTTGTCAAAATCCTGCCATTAAATAGTTTACGAAAGCTAAACAGAGCTCATCTCAAACTGGTCCTTTGAACACCAAGGACCAAGATCTTTCGCACATATCTACACGGATTTGAACTTTACCTCTTTGATATAAGAATAAAGGAATAGCAAAAGTAATTTGCGATAGTTTGCACGGTGGCTTGTTAAGAAGTGTTCATTGTTCTTGTTCTGATATCTTCTGTTTGCTTGTTACCTATTTTAGCGTAGTACCTAGTTCCCTGACATCATTATATAAAAAAAATACTTTTCGCAGCAAAACCAAGGAACCGACTTCATCGTCAATTTTTTTTTTAATTTTTGTCCGTCTGTCTGTCTGTTTGTTCCGGCTAATCTCCGAAACGGCTGGACTGATTTTGACGGTACTTTCACTGGCAGATAGCTGATGTAACAAGGAGTAACTTAGGCTACTTTTAGGGGTAAAATAGGGGTGCGTGATAAAACCGAATTTCACGCGGAAGTAGTCGCGGGCAGCAGCTAGTAAAAAATATTTTTCCAAATCTGTTTATTAATGGCGGAAATCTGAGGTAACAAACATAAGAAATACAATCGAATTGAGAACGTCCTCCTTTTTGTAAGTCGGTTAATAAGGTTCAGTTCCTAAAACAAACTTATCGGGGGTTATCGAGTCGTTTTGGGTCCGTCGCGGTGTCTTTGTAAGGGCGTGCGATAAGATCGCTTTTTTTTCCTTATGGGACTTTATAATGTTTCAATTAACCAGTAGCCAGTATTTATTGGAGGCAAGGCGAGCGATTCATTACCTGAGCCGCTATGAATTAACAAAAAATGCAAAGGAATACGCCGCTTCAAGTTATGCGCGCGACACTTTAGATTTTGGACCAATTAGGGTGGTTCTTTATTTTCTGTTAATTATATTTATTTATTTTATATCCTTATAACTAAGTACTATAAGCTTTATTGACACAGCCTTCCTAAGAAATGTGACATTTCTATAACCTTCCAAATCCTAGTAAAATATCTGTTAGGAAGTATTGAAAACTCTAAAACTAATCTCATTTTAAACGCTTAGTAAATTAATATCATGTTATATACACTCGCTAGAATAAGCTTCGATCGATTTAAAAGCGTAATAAACACTTATAAAACACCAAAATAAAAGAAATCTTACTCAAACAGTAGCCAAGAAACCTTATAGAGACATTATCGTCTAATTAGGATCTTTGTTTATTGATCTCACAGATTTTTAAAATTGGAACGCTCAAATTCTTGAGCTTTTTTTTTGTAACTGGATTTATGGCAAAGGCTGGTCGCGGTATTCAACCAAATCTCCGCACGCTAATTACGTGAGGTATGCTCAAAGTGTTCATTGGTAACGATCTTAATTCAGTAAGTGCTTATTAGCGACGTTTATCTTGAGATAATTTGGATTACCAGCATTATACTCATTGCAATCGAAGCACCGTTTAAAATTCATGATGTAGTTTCATAAACGTAGAATTTGTTTTTTAAAATCGTGAGAACGATCAAAACTTTGACAGCAATTCCACATCTCCATCATTCATCGTTATTATTTCGTGGCCATTCAAACGCCACCTATAAAATATACCCGAGGATACCGCCTTAGGGCATAAGGCTATCGTGACGGGAACATGAAAAATAAAAATAAAAATCTAAAGCGCCATTTCTCGTTATTATTTCCGAAAACAATAGCGCCTGGATTGTCACATCCAGCGCGCTCCATGCAAATAATCATAAATAAATAAAATAAAAATAAATATGAGCATCTTCGAGTGGGATGTCTTATTTTAGGGTCCGCGAGTTAGCTATCGCCGGTCTAGAAGTCTGGAAATGGTACTTTAAACATTATTTCCAAAAGATAAGTTTCATATCTGTCTATTTCAAAAATATTATATGCTATTTGTGTGATAATAGGATTTATTTAAAATAAAAAAAGGATATAAAGCATATGAATGAGAAAATAAAATATTTTTCCATCTCCTTAATTGGGTCGAAAACTGGTATTTGCTCACATAGCGAAACCTTTAAAAGCTAGCGGCCATTCATCATAGCAATAAAAAACAAAAACAAGATTGTTTTGCCAAAATTAATTAAAAAGTTTTGTTGAGAATTCTTGAGAGCAATAATTAATTAACTTTCAATCATTTCTCTTATTTATCTCACCTAAATATTCCGAAGGTCAGTTTTTACACGGACTACTTCAAATATGTTTTTGTTTGTTTATGTGATAAAGTTACGAAACGAACTGACGACCCACCTTGTGTTAAGTGGTAACCTCTGCCATAACAAGCAATACGTGAAAGTGGAATGTATCATGTGCCTGTAATTTCACCGGCAACTACAACAGCCAAATAAGTAAATTACGGTTATTGGCTTATGTAATTTTTACCTACGTAGGTAAGTGTATTATTTAGTCATGTGCATTTTTTTAACAATTTATTAACACATTCAAAGTTACAACGTCTGAATAAAAGTTCTGTTTCTGACAGGAGGTTCTAGTATTTTATATCTGTGTCACAAAAGACTCGCTGTCCAAACAAGGGGCTCTCTGTCCAACCGGCGCCATGTTGAATCCGTAACAAATGTCGTCACATTCAAAATAAAGACGTTCGATATTCAAAACGAGACTTGTATTAACATTGTGTTTAAACTAAGTACACACTGTAATCGTATAGTAAGGCCTTACAAGTGGAATGCTGGTTGTAGGTTTTGTATTGCTTAAGGCTTATAATGTTTACGGAGAAGGTCCTGTTCATAAGCGATGGTTTTTTTTCTGGGTTGGCATATGTCACCTGTCTTAGAACTTTTTCTTCCGGTTTTCTTACAATATTTTACTTCATAGTATTGGGAACCTATGCTTGTATGCGTATGGTGCATCTGGATTTAAAGCAGATACCTCTGGATTGAAAATCGGGGTCTGCACCACTGGGCCAACGCTCACGGTATGTGAATTTTAATTGTGGTTGAAAATTATATGAAAGCTTTCCGGAGGTAAAAGCCTTTATTTTAGATGATTCTGAAAGTTCAGATACTACTAGAAAAATAATTAAGTCTGAATGCCTCGTGGTGGTAACGCACGGCCACGGAGATGCTGGGATGGCGGGTTCAAATCTCGTCCATGGATACATTTTTGGGTATATATAATTTATCAAAAATGTTAGTTAATATTTTAAATGTACTAGTGTGTTTTTTTAGAAGCATCCCTCCCGTTCGGGCAATTTAACAAACAAATTTAGAATTCGTTATTTCTGAACCACCAGAATACAAGCTCAACAAAATACATTGAAAAAGTATCGATTTCAAATCTATACACAAATGGAACGTCACACAAAAGCTAGAAAAGGATGACAATAAAAATCGCGCGCATTTCCACATTGACAGCTATCCAACTGTTATAAACACAATCATTTTCAACCTTAAAGTGTTCGGGTGTAGGGTTGAATTTTACTTGGATTAGGTTTAAAATATATTTTTGCATGCAAAAGTGGAAGCACGAGTTTTCCGCGCGAAATTGGAAAAATATGGCCGTTTCCACAATGGCGGCCGCGCGCCAATTTGAATTTAGATTAGAAAATGTGACGACGTGCATTCTAATAACGTTGGTATAGAGTTGCGACAATGAATATTTATCGATATTTTGCAATTATTTCACTATAATCATTTTCTTTATTCTTTATTGTACACAGAAAACATAGCACAAAAAAGTTATAAGTACGGACTAATACTACTAATATTTAGATGTTTATAATACAGAAAGAAAGAAAACATTTATTTGACCACTCGTGAGACACACTAATGAGAGGAAACAAGATACATAAACTAAAAGAAGATAATACAAAAAGGATACTGAATAAGGATGCTTATTTATATTTGTGTGCATTAAAAAATAAATATTAATATCCCTAAAAGTATTTGAAAACCATGACACAACGAAAACCAGTACCTACACGCAATCTCATTTTCGTACATAGCGTACATAGCGCCACTGCTGTTCGTCGATTGTCGATAGTTACGTTGCTTAGCTCGGATTAGTTCATCGATATCGATAATCATGTACACCCAGCACTACCCCGTATGTAGGGTACGTATGAGTTGGGTAATGGATTTCCGTTTTCGCCCACTCGGATGTTTGTTCTGCTATTTTAGCATACAGTAGGATCCCCGAATATTTATTGTGATCCAGTTTTCATGATAATACTTGTTAGAAACTATTTATACAAAATGCAGTAGTGTAATGTTTTTGAACTGGCAGGTATTTGGATACATTTTAGGGTTACTCGTAATTTTTATCTTTCTCACTAGCATCTGAATTGAGGAATACTTAGTTAAGAGTTATGTAAGCCGGCGGTGGAAGTGATAAATAAAAGTACATGAATTTATTAATTTGACTTTAATAATTTTTTACATTGCTTTAATTTTATTATTAATTAATATTATTGATATTGTCTGATGTCGTAGGCGCGTGTTATTTTGATTTTATTTATTATCATTACTTAATTGTAATTACTTTATTTCTACAGAATTATTAAGTAACTAGCTACTTACATAGGTACTAAATTATAAGATATACACCTAGTAGCTAAGATACCCAGTACACCTGTCTGTACACACAGTAGCTAGAGTACTTAGAATTCGTTTTTTTTTTTGTTGTTTTGAAGGGAAGTCCCAAAACATACGCGTTGATGCGTTTTAAAACGTGCTTCCGATAGTGTCAACCCGCTAATGAACTGTTAAAAGGTTTTTTCGTCCGCTTAAATACTACAGCTGAGAGTTCCGCTAACATATGAGAGATAAGTATTTCTGGCTGTAGTTAGTATATCCAGAGTTAATTTTATACTTAATGAGTACGTTATTAACACATATACCTAGGTAAGTATTATTAATACGTTATTGCGTATTTATACGTTATTATTACGTTATATTACGTACAATAACATAACGTAATATATATTATATATTAGAATCAATATTTCTGTGCCCTAACAGGGTTTATGTTTAATAAAGTAAATATTAAAATCTTTGTAACAACATAGTACAATAAATGCTTTGAATTTTATACATTATTAAATTATTTATACAATACTATTAAATATTTATTAATACGTTTTAAAACTTATATTTAATGGTTATTACATATTAATGGCTATATAATATACAGTATTAATGGCTAAATATTTTTTTCTGCATTTACAGGAAAATATAAAGGTCTATCTATAAATTGAAGTATACATAATACATAATAAAGTTTCTTTACCGAGTACGTTTTAATTATTTACCTGAAATTTCTGCTGAGTTGGAATGGAATGGAACAATGTACTCACTGGAAAATTGCTGGACTGCAAGAAGAAGACAGGAGAATTGGAACCACCTAAAAAGCGAAGGTCACATGGTCTTCAGAATTGGAAAGTCAGTACTACTGGCTCTCAAGAAAGGCCGTAAGAGGATCAAAATGCACCTCAAACAGTCTGCTTTCGTGCACTCAACGCATGCCTCCGAATTTGCAGAACTAGGACCCTATCACTGGCATCATAGCTCAGTTGGTAACCTGCCTTCTGCGCTGTAGGTCGTGGGTTCGATTCCCACCAAGGACAAACATTTGTGAGACAAACGTAGGTGTGTTGTGTCTGGGTGTTGATATGTATTATTTACAATAAAGTATTTAAGTAGATATTATATCAGTTGTCTGGTTCCCATGATACAAGCTATGTTTAGCTTACTTTGGGGCTAGATGGCGCTGTGTGAAATATCCACTAGTATTTATTAATTTGTATCGTTTTCGTTTTTGAGAACAGGATTGCGCGTATTCAGAGAGCAACTCATTAGTGCGCGTCATGATTTGAAGCAGCTACCTCCAGATTAACACTCGGGATCTGAACCACTGGCCACCAATTTGCAAGTAACAGTTATATCAATAAACTTAATTTAATAAACATTAACTTTAACTTTACCGCTCGAAGAGAAAGCAATATCCGCGTATTCTCATTAATTAATTAGCACACCAATCACGTCAATTCCCACAGCAATAAAGTGTCATAATTGTAAATTCCTCATTAAATACTCATCTGAAGCTTAATTCAACTGAGAGTGTCAAATTATATATGCATGGCAATGAAAATAATGGTTTAATTAAATTTATAATTGACTAGCTGTTGCCCGCGACTTCGTCCGCGTGGAATTCGGTTTTATCACGCACCCCCTATTTTACCCCTTGGAAAAGAAGCCTAAGCTACTCCTTGTTACATCAGCTATCTGCCAGTGAAATTTCCGTCAAAGTCGGTCCAGCCATTTCAGAGATTAGCCGGAACAACCAGACAGCAAGAGAGACAAAAATAGAAAAAAAATTTTTTTGGTTTATGTACCGTGTATACATCCATATGCACTTAGTAAAAAGCGGTTATTTTAATATTACAAACAGACACTCCAATTTTATTTATTTTTATAGATGAATAGATTAATTATAATAACAGGTAAGCAATTTAATTTTGTAACTAATTAGATAGATACATATAGATTGCTGTTTACACGTTAGTCAGTAGTAAATGATATGTATATTATTTGTTATATATTTTGATAACATACCATTGTATAACTTAATCTATAAGTAACTATGTTTGACAAAGAGACCCCTCATAACACAGGTATTTTATACTTAAAAAGTGGTCTCAAATAGATAAAATAATTCATTGATAGGTCGACAAAATAAACATTTTATTATTATAATTAAAAAATTATGTTGCTCCTTAATACCTTTACATAATATTTGACTGACCTCACAGCTCAGTTGGTAGTAACCCTGCCTTCTGCGCTGTAGGTCTTGGGTTCGTTTCCCACTCAGGACAAACATTTGTGTGATGAATATAGATGTTTGTTCTGACATGTACACAGGGAATCCTAGTGTGGGGACTAGTAAACCTTTTCGGTGGCAATCTATCTGTTCGAGTCACTGGTTCTCTGGAACCAGTGTGGCGAAAGGATTTTAAGTGCGCCTCAAAGAGGCTCCTTTCGTGCAATTATATTAAACCTTATACCTTGAAACAAAAAAATAATTTGTAATTCAAAAAAATAATAAAATTTTACATTTTCTTTATAAGCGCACTAATTTTCTTTAATAAACTACACCCATGCGAAGCCGGGAAGGTCGATTAGTATAAAAACGGAACATCCCAAATGCACTGTCTGAAGTGGCAGATAAGTACTACTTATAACGTAGTCTGTGTGAGGTATGAGCGGCATTCTAGCGCCACCGTCTCGCTTTCATCTCGCCGCCCGCCCGTCCCGGCGTCAATAGTATGGAGTGGGACTATGTTCGTCACAACAAATGTGTTACTGGGTGGGAACCGAACCCACGACCTACAGCACAGAAGGCAGAGTTACTACCAACTGAGCTATCGGCCAGTGTTTAATCATACGAGTAACGAACAACCAGTCAAAATAATAATTCGATATTCTATTTAATTCACATATCATTTATTTCCAGGCAACGTTATGTAATTCTACACTTAACATCTAACATCGAAGTTTCAATGATCCATAGATATCCTACTACTATCTACTATCATGTATTCAGTAGACCTAGTGATAAATTTATCCGGGGAATTACTGCCACCTATCTCTGCCGCTAAGCAGTAACGCATACTCATTGTGTTCCGGTTTGAAAGGTGTGGTTGCCGGTGAAATTACAGGCACAGATAATCCACCTTCAAGCCTCAAACACAGGTGGGTGCAACACAGCGCGATGCGGTCTTCCCTTACTAAGTTCCCCTACTAAGTAAGTAGCCCATGACGTAATGTTATTGTTGTTTCTTTGTTTTGGTTCTGGTATTGTTGTTAACTCCACTAGTAGGGGAGGACCCAAGCATCGGTTGTTATGGGCCGAGGTTACCGCTTAACACCGGGTGGGCCGTCGGCTCGTTCCTTAACTGTATCATATAAAAAAGGAGTCCCACTCCACCTCTGCTAACATCCGATGGCACTTGAATGGAAACTGAACACCTCGCTTAGAGCGATTAGTTCGACTTTCATTTCGCCGAAACCAATCTCCTTGTTTGAACACCTTTGTAATGCATTTAACGCTGTGTTTGCAGATGGATTTGCAAAAAATAACACTATCATACACTGAGTATTAGCATCTCACAGCTCAGTTGGTAGTAACACTGCCTTCTACGCTGTAGGTCGTGGGATCAATCCACACTCAGGACAAACATTTGTGTGATGAGCAGATGTTTGTTCTGTGTCTGGGTGTTAATGTTTATTAATATGTATGTATTTCCAAAAAAAATGTATTCTATCAGTCATCTGGTTCCCATAGTACAAGCTATGCTTAGTTTGGGGCTAGATGGCGATGTGCGAAATGTCCACCAATATAAAAAAACTACTTAATGTATACAGCTCTCTCGAACCAGTATGTTGAAAGTATTAAAATGCACCTCAAAGAGGCTCCTTTTGTTCATTTCTTTGAGTTTACTGTTCTAGATGTCAGCTTTCTGACGATATTTTCCTTCAACGTTGGAGGGGGCGTGTTTAAATGCTCATAAGATTTTCAAGTGAAAAACTCAATGGTGGTCGATAGGATTCGAACCACCGACCTCCAGATTAAAACTCAAGAGTTTGCACCAATGGGCCACCAAGCTCTAATTTAAAGTACTTATATCAATAAAAGAAAGGCGATACTTTCCAAAAAGTATTACCTTTGCCTTTAGTAAGTAAATACAATGTTATTCCTAATCTTTATTTTCTCACGATAAAACAAACAGAATTATAATGTTGTCATCCGGCGGCTTCTTGAAACAATAATCTCTACTCAAACAAGCCAATAGCTATAAAAAATATCGAGAGACTTTCATACAGGGTGTTTCAAATGAGTAAATTTTTAATGACCGCACTCAGTTAAAATTTCTGTTAAAGGTATGAAAGTTTTTGTTTTTTTTTTCTAAATAAGGTTTTACAATCGGAACCTGGATACCACTGAGGGCTTTAGTATAAAATATTATAGCATTGTCATCGAACGTACATAATATGTGTTTCCAAATTTCAGCTCAGGCCGTTGGAGGGAACTGGTCTAAAATTCATTTACAAATGTTGACCTAAAAAAACATAAAAACAATCCAAGTTGAATAAAAGTCGTTTCCATTCCAACGTTTATGGAAAATAAAGACAAGAAACTTTTTATTGAAAACTGACTGATGTTTTAATAAGACTATATAATATGATCTGACACAGTTAATTCGCTTGAAAATATTAGTATTCTTCTTTGCGCCAAAATTTTGTGGTAAATTTATATTCGGAATATTAAACCTATTAAACCCAATGCAATTATATGCATTATTTTGTCTGGTTCCCATAGTTTGGGGCTAGATGGCACTGTGTGAATTATTTACGCCTTCAAAAGCTGCTTTGACAGAGGCTACCTTAGTATAAAAACTTCACCAAATACATTCGTAATTTTTATTGGAGTTAAAATGTTATTGGGTTAAGTTGGGACATCCTATATTGAAAGCTGAGTTTTGTAGCAAAAACGTCATCCCTCGCCCGCACCGGTGGGGTGGCGCTACGAGTTTAAACCCTGACCAAATATTTGAAATGCGATTAAGCATCGGGACATTGATTGATGCGAATGTAATATTTTCGGTTTAGCGTTATAATAAATCGTTATTTTACCAATAATTTCCATTTTGTTTCATTTACAAAATTCTATTTATGTAAAGACTTTTATTTGAAACTTTGTTAATGGTTAACTGTGCCTTGAAAAAGCAACATGCATCCAAGGATTCTATGTAACAAATTTTAGGCATCTCTTGAGAAGATTACAAGAAATTTTGGTCACGCATCAATCAAGAGCAGTAGAACTCACGCCAAGTTCGTTGGGTGAAGTAGTGCCACCATGCCCATTTCTGCCGCCAAGCAGTAATGCATTTGCGTTACTGTCCTCCGGTTTGAAAGGTGCGGTGGCTGGTGAAATTACAGGCACATGAGACATTCAACCTACACGTCTCAGAGTTACGGGCGCATACGATTCGATGGGTCTCGTCGTACTTAGTAGGGGAGGACCCAAGTCGCATCGGTTGTTAGGGGCAGAGGTTACCACTTAACATTAGGTGGGCCGCCGCGCCGGCTCGTTCCGTAACTGTATCACATTAAAAAAAGGTTACAACTTAACGACAGGTGAAAATTTAGCACTCTTTTTATTTCATATGGTTAGCCATAAACTTAGGCTTTAATGAATTTACCGTAGAGTTTGTGAATATTCCTGCAAGAGTATGCCAGTGGTCTATAGTACCGTTATACCAAAGAACATCCGGTGTGGAGTCCGGGCGAATGTGCATCACTGTGTGGAGATACTGTGGAGATATTTGGTGTCCATTGAGAAGCTGGGTAACGCTTTCGAAGAATGGTTTCAGCACAATAACCGATGGAAATAAGACATCCCCACGGGGAGTCGGTAGTAACAGGCGCCAGACTTAGCTATAACTAGCTGTTGCCCGCGACTTCGTCCGCGTGGAATTCGGTTTTATCACGCACCCCTATTTTACCCTTCGGAAAAGTAGCCTAAGTTACTCTTTGTTACATCAGCTATCTGCCAGTGAAAGTCCCGTCAAAATCAGTCCAGCCATTTCAGAGATTAGCCGGAACAAACAGACAGATAGACAGACAGACAAAAATTGTAATTGTTTTGGTATATGTACCGTGTATACCTATACATCCATAATGCACTTAGTAAAAAGCGCTTATTTCAATATTACAAACAGACACTCCAATTTTATTTATTTGTATACATAATGGAAAAATACAGTAGTATATCTTACGTTTTGGTATGGCCTAAATAACAGCTATAACAATAACGATATTCTAACATAACATATTAAAATTATCGTTAAAGTCTGGGCGGGCGGGCGGGCGTGCATCCTGGTGTGAAGATATCGCTCGTCTATTGAGGAGCCTGTCCTAGGTCTTGCGTTGTGACCTTTTGTTCGGGTTTTGGTTTAGAGTATGGCCGAGTGATTTTGGTTATGCTTTATTTCGATAAAACCTGCGATATGTGTGTACGGAAGATCTATCCTCATTTTACTAACTGGCCTCACAGCTCAGTTGGTAGTAACCCTGCCTTCTGCGCTAAATACATACATATAATATATATCAACACCCAGACAGAGAACAAACATCTATGTTCGTCACACAAATGTTTGTCCTGGGTGGGATTCGAACTCACGATCTACTGAAGGTAGGGTAACCAACTGAGCTGTAAGGCCAGTCGAAGAATTTGTGCTAAGTTTGCCTGAAGAAGTACTGCCACCACACCTGGTAATCTGCCGCTAAGCAGTGATGCACTTGTGTTGCTGTGTTCCGGTGGAAGGGAGTGGGTGCTGGTGAAATTACAGGCGCATGAGACTTAACATCACCGTTTCGGGGTGATGGACGCAACGCAATACGACTTGAGTCATGCTGTTGTCTATGGGCGGCGCGGCGGTTACCACTTAACATCAGGTACCCCATACGTTAGCATAGCTTTAGCCATTTACTTTAGCACATAAAAAGTGGGACATCAGCTTGTTCCGACCCTAAATCACATAAAAATTGCAATCGGTGCATTGCAATTTTACAAGAGATATTCCTAGAATATTTTACAACAAATAAATATTGATTATTATTTATAATATATTATTGTGATGGAAATAGTAAATATGAAAATCTGTTAAATGTCAAAAACTTTAAACTAAACTAGTAAAAACTACTACTACTACTACTACTGTTTAATGATATATATTAAAAATTAAGATTTTAATTTTCACACACACCCGTATATAATTTATTACTTTTGAGAAGCCCCTTAAGAAACCACCTTGTTTCACTCACTCATTATTTCAACATACGGACAGACAACATTCTTAACACCGCGGAATAAGCAACCTTACGCCCACAAATGATACATTGCGCCGTTACTTCCGGTAGCACGTTTCCGGTGACGCCCCCTGGCGGAATTTTGTAAATGCATTCTTGTAGATTATCTTATGTGTAAATTATGTTTATGTTTGTGAGATGTTATTTATGTATGTGTTTTGGTAGTTTCGGTGAGTGTGAATATATATCAATTCGACGATTGAAGATTATTTTATAATTATTCTGATCGGTGCACGATATAGCCGAATGGTATCTACGCCGACTTTTAATATGAAGGTCGTCGTTTTAAATCCAGTCAATGGATTCTATACATTTTTTTATATTAATGGAATTAACAAAACTTAGCTGAAAAAATGGGAAAAGTTATAGTAAAAAGTCCCTAGTAATCTTTTGTTTTGTTCGAGACTATTTTCTAACCGTTAGTGAATAGATTTGTATGATCCAGCGAAATGCCACCAAGTGTTTACCTGAATATATACTGCGGAATTATACAGATAAGGGTTGATTTTAACATATTCTCTCTTCAAGAAAGCACAGGATGAAGCATGGTGTCAGAGACCGGCCAATGCGAGCTACAAACGTGCACGGACTGTTCCGTACAAAAGTTTTTTTTTCATACATTTAGGGATCTTTAGCGCGATTCCTTAGTATGATTATCGAGTAATAACTAGAAAATCACGCATTTCGTTATATCACACACTAGTTGCAGCCTATTCTACCTAACCCCTTCATAGAAAAAGCGACGTGATAATACCTTTATGTGAACCAATATGAGTATTATTCATATTTATTACGTGATTTTATTATCAGTGTTACCCTTATTACCCACAGGGTGATCCTATAATGCAATGTTACCATTATACGGAGCTGATATAGGTTGCTTTTTGTAATGGTCACATTATGGTAATTCTACGTTATTTATATCTTTGTTTGTTCTCAAATAAGGTCTGAACTTCCTCTTGAAGGATAGTAATACCAACACAATAATATTCTGTATTTTTTAATTTTTTTGTGAATGAGCAAGAGAACGAGCAGATGGCCTTGTGCTAAAAGGTAACCACAGACCATGGCAAAATAATTACTTAGGTCCTCCCCTACTTACATAGGGAAAACCCAGCGCTGTAACTGTAAGTCGTCTGAAAGTGCCTGCAATTTTGCTGACATACCTTTCAAACCGTTTGCGATACTGCTTAGTGGCAGAAATCAGTATGGTAGTAGTACTTCCCCATAAGAACTTGGCACAAGTTCTGCGGCGTCGAAAGAGAGATCTTGAAGTAGACCTAAGTATAAATAGAATGTGTCGAATTTTTGTGTGGAAGAACACTTCTGTCAATTCCAAGCCGTGGTGTAATCGCATTGGTGGCTCCAGTATTGACCACTTACTGAGCTGGTGAAATTACAGATACAGGGGTACATTCAATCTTCAAGTCACAGATACACAGGCGCAGAGACAGAATTTGGGTACTCAAGTCTTGTCTATTTGCGCCTCGATTCGCGCATACGTATAGAAAGTCGCACTTTAGTAAGTTAGGATCCAAGTTGTATTGGTACAATAACTACTGGTTTAAGTAACAGATGCCAAGTTCGTCCAGGAAAGTACTGCAACTATACCTATTTCTGCTGCCAGGCAGTGATGCATTCGCGTTACTGTGCTGTAGAGGATTGCCCAAGTCGTATTGCTTGCTATGATATTGATGCTATGAATGATATTGGTGGACTATTTTACACAGCGCCATCTAGCCCCAGACTTATAGACATGTATTTTTGTTATTCTTCCCCCATCAATCATTCGAATAGGTACAGATTGAATTTGCGATATGCTTTAAAGAAAATTCGTATTCGATTCAACACTTTCACGATAACATTTCACTATGCAAATAGCAATACCTTTTTATTATAGCTTCTTTGTCAACCAACGATGCAATTCAGTTCAATAGTCTCCCTTACCAATAAAATCTTATGCCTATATTTACTATGCAAAAACCGTTCAGCATTACGTTTGAGACTTGAGGGTGTATTTTGTATACTTGTATGTGCTATTCTATTCGAGTCACTGGTTCTCCCGAACCAGTGTGGTGAAAGGATTTTAAGTGCGCCTCAAAGCGGCTCCTTTCGTGCACTTGACACATGTCTTCGAATTTTTAGTTCTAGGATATGTTGATTTCCTCACGATGTCACTTCACCTTTTGAGAACGTGGTATTGCGCACATAAATTTATCTAAATTACATTTGCGCACATAAATTAATAATTTTTGGTTAAGTATATATAAGTACCAATGATTTGTAGTTGCTTGTAAAATATACCTTGTGGATTACCACACTGCTGTTTTTACCACAATACATGCTACCATTTCTTGAAACAGTGAAGGACCCGGAACGTTCTAGAACCAAAAATCGAATACAAAAGGTCAAACGCATGAAAAGAGCCATTGTAAAGCGCACTCTATACCTTACTACACCAAGACCCAGTGACACGATCAGTACCTACCTAAAATTACCCAATGAAAATAAAACAAGATAGTTCCAATAACATTGCGAGAGACTGTATCCTGGAGTGAGTTCTCTAGGAGAGTTCTCTAGGTGAGTTTCTCTCGGTTTCTATAGGAACTTGTATTAGAGGTTAATCAGAATAAGCCCTCCAATAACGGTGTGAATAAAAAGAGTCGATTTTCGATTTGAATAGGGCGGGCGGGTGACGGTGGGCGGCGGGTGCGGGTGCGGGGGCGGGGATGGAACCGTAGATCGAGCGATATCAGATCCACGGGGAAATCGCCACTCAGACGATGCAAATTTCACGCATTGCGATGTGGAAGCGAGATGGTTCCGATTCTTTCGTAATAAGGATGAGTTCTGTATCAAGATGACGTCACAAAATGGCGTAGTATGTTTTTTTATTAAATAAAGTGATGGAACTAGCGGATGGCCCCCCATGGTGGTAACCTCTGCCCATAACAAGCGATGAGAATTGGGTCTTCCCCTACTTAAGGCCATGCCCAAGTCGAACCGTATGCGCCCGTAACCCTAAGACGTGAAGGTGGTATGTGTTAAGTGCCCGTAATACCACCTGCAAAAACGTCTTTCTATAACGTCTTATATCAGGTGTCTGGTTCCCATGATACAAGTTATTTACTTAGCTTACTTTGGGGCAAGATGGCGCTGTGTTAAATGTCCAAAAAATTTATGAAACATAGTCCTCTGCCTCTTACTGTTTCTTCACTTACTTCTTATAAACAACGCAACGGATTTTGATGCAGTTTTCATCTATAGAAGGAGCGATAAACGAAAAACATTTAGGTATATAATTTGTAAATATTTTGTACAAAATGGCTGGAGTAAAATACCTTTTTTCAAAAAACTGTTATTTTATGCTTTCTTGCTAAGTAAATCCTCATTTTCATTATTAAAAAACTGCACCCTTGCGAAGGGGCAGGGCGGGATGCTAATTAATTTAAAAAAATACTTAAACAAACAATAAACTGAAATATACGATCTCGTGATAATTATTGTTCTAAAACAATTACTTAGTAAACATTTTAATTTTATACGTGCACCGGGCCCTAATTAAGAAATTAAGATAAGGCTGCGTACACACGAATAAAGCATTTCAACGGAAGCGCTTCGGAAGCGAAACCGAGCCCGAATTTGTGTGCATAATAAAAGGTTCGAATCGAATCTTGGGCCCTACCATTTGTTCGTGTATGATTCTTGATAAATTCTTTTTTTTTTATGAGATATGATGAATTAATTCTGCAGAGACACCGCTTTACTTTGTTTATATTTAGGAAAACTGTCAAACAGAAATTTTGAGTTCTATTTATCAAATTCAGGTCATCAAATGCAAGATCTGAACTTATAATATCTTTGACTGTTGGACTTGATAAGTGCAGATATTCCAAGGACTGAGAAAGAATAAGATAAATCTATTATGGTATATGGAAAAAACAATGGCAAATTTGAGTGGTCCATAGCCCAGTTGGTAATAACTTTGCCTTCTGCGCTGTAGGCCGAAATAATCTATATATTTATCTGTAATCTTCATAAATACTAGTAAAACATCGAATCAAATCGAACAGCAAATTATATAACTAAGAAAGATAAAGGAAGAATATTATTAGAAAAAAGGCTGGAGTGAGAAGCGATCGAGTGCATAATAGTAGTATAGGTACGCGCTCGATTCAAAGGCGTATCGTCGAAAACATAAATTCCAATTAAGTCGAGGTGTCACAATGGACTCAAGAATTTTATCGCGTCATTAGAATATATTATCTGTCATTGTTCACGTCATTATGACAGTTTACAGGGTGAGCGTCTACAAAGCTAATGCCGAAAGTTTGTTGGAGAAGCTTAGAAGCTTAAGAATGATGTTATCTACAACTTAGATCGAGTCGTTTTGAGGCTTTATATATTTGCATGATATTAGACAGCTGGTAAAAATTGCGTTTTAAGTAGCCCAATACTTACTTAAAACGCAGTTTTTATTTATGTTTGTGGAACAAATATAACAAATATTAACAACAAATATTATTTATTATATTTTAATGTCTGAGTATTAATAATATATATTATACAATAAATAAACATAAAGATCTAATATTATTTCTATTATTTGGTTCCCATTGGCTATGCTTAGTTTGGGCTGCGTTAGATAACTACTAAATTACTCGTTTCTATTTATTTATATTATATACATCATGTAATTTTACGTCAGCAAAATTCAACTTAAAAAAGTTATACGGGACAACTAATCAACTTATTTTGGCCGGAGTTTTGTTGTCCTTAGGAATATTTGGCCCATTATTAAGGTCAAATATTTAGGAATAATGTAATAAATAAAACTAATGAAACAACAAGAACTTCCCTGTTTTTTTCAATAAAATGTCCCATACCTTTCTTCACTATTTGTACCGTGGCAACTACTGACAAGGCTATTCTACCACTCATTCTCATGTTGACAGCTGTCGTCTAATCTATAGAATTATATTATCTATGATCTACGCACTCAATGGGATCAGTTGTTGTGTTTAAAGCGTAGTAAAATCGTGATAAGGTTTTGTGGTAATAAATGCGTACTACTTACTTAAGTTTTTGGACCCTTTGACTATTAAATTGTTTGTTGTTCGTGCGGAAAGAAGGAATAAAAATTACAGACATACAAACGGTTTTTAGAAAAATATTATTTCAACGTATAAACGCTTCTTTTCTGGGATATAGCATTATAAACCAAAAGGGTATAATTATTCAGACCCCACACTGGTAAGACATCAAACCTGTGACCCTTGCATCTCAATGATCGAAACTATGTCACCAAAATAGTAAATTCTAATCATTTTGACTGGCCTCACAGCTCAGTTCGTAGTGACTCTGTCATCTGCGCTGTATATTATGTGTCGTGGGTTCGATTCCCACCTATGATAAACATTTGTGTGACGAATTGATGGTTTTCTATGTTCGGGTCATAATAAGTATTGTATTTAAAAAAATCAGCTACCATTTAGCTGGTTCCCATAGTACAAGCTTGCTTAGTTTAGAACTAGATGGCGCTGTCAATCAATACTACAGTTCTCTCTATGAATGTTCCGTGCCAATTACCGACAACACTCCAGTAACTATGTATTTTACAGCTGCAAACTTAACGACTTCATTTAACCGTATGTGTAGTAAAGGCCACGTGACACTAATATATTTGTTTGATTTTATTTCGCCCAATTAATGGCTACCGTGAAACGCCGTAAAGCTACTTAGAGTTCGCCACGCCCAGTACAGTTGTCAACGAAAACGGCTGAGCCCGATTCGTTTCGTTCCTCGTAATATCTTGATAAACGACGTTAATCGGCCTTTAGGGGGCCCACGTTGCTCGCGTCCATAAATGATTACCCTATGAATCCCTACACGTGTCCCCCGGGTGGTGCGAAGGGAGCAACCAAAAGTAGCAGTAGAACTTGTGCTAAGTTCAACCGGAGAAGTACTGCCACCACACCTGGTAATCCACCGCCAAGCAGTGATGCACTCGTGTTGCTGTGTTTCGGGGGAAGGGAGTGGGCGCCGGTGAAATTGCAGCCGCATGAGACGTAACATCCCCGTCTCGGGGTGATGGACGCAACGCAATGCGACTAGTCATCTCATACTATGGTGGAGAGGACGTTATTCGTATTGTTAGTTGTCTATGGGCGGTAAAAGTATATATGTTCTATCAGTCATCTGGTTCCCATACTACAAGCTATGCTTAGTATGGGGCTAGATGGCGCTGTGTGAAATGTCCACCAATATTTATTTATTTATTATTTTTATTTATCCACCTCTATACGTGTCCAAACAATCTGAGCATCCCATCTCAATCCTCATCACTACGTCATTCACTCCACAACACTTTATCTTGTAGATATAGTTTGTTTAATTATGAAGCATTTTCATAACGACTGTACCCACTGCCATCACATCTTTGTAGTGTGAAATCTATTTACCAGATAATAAACTGATTTCTGAGACGTAAACTTCTGAAGTGGATTCTATGTATTTGGAGTAATAATGACTGACTTTGTAAGTGGATAGCTATGGGCTGGTTGTACTGAGAAGTATCAGTATGGCATTATGATGAAATTTGAAATTTGAAATTCATACATTTTTTGTTATATTATATTATATTTTTTATTTTTAATTTAGATTAATTTTGACTAATTATTATTTAATATTTTTTCACGGTTATTGCTTAATCAAATCAACCTGTACTACGTAAGAGCTCTATACTTAAAAGGGGGTACCTAACACTTGAAATGTATTCTAGATTAAGTTTACTAAAATAAAATATTGATTATTAGTAGTATTATTATCATTATTACAACAGGAAATACCAAAAAAATACGTTTCTTGATAAGTATGACCCACCAAAAGTAATGCATTCATTTCAAAGGTGTGGTTGCCGGTGAAATTACTGTCACTTGCGACATTACGACTTCACGTATCAAAGTTACAGGTACGCGAGTATTGATTGGTGGCAGAAATGGGTATAGTGTCAGTACTTCATCGAACGAACTAGGCATAAGTTTTACTGCTACTGAAATGTTGAGTTGCTCCTTAATTAGTATTTTCGCTGAGATTGTAATAATATAATATTGGTGGACAATTCACACAGCGCCATCTAGCCCCTAAACTAAGCATAGCTTGTAATATGGGAGCCAGACAACTAAGAATACATAACATTTTTTAGTAAACACATACATAAACCTAATACATATTAACACCCAGACACAGAAAGAACATCTACATTCGTCACACAAATGTTTGTCCCAGGTGGGAATAGAACCCACGACCGTTACTACCACCTGAGTTGTGAGGCCTGTCAAATTATATATTCTAGCTGTACAATATCCTGGTCTTACGGAGAGATTTCTTCTATGCGCCACTGCTAGCAAATACCATTGTATGATAAGAATGGTAATCTATGTGGATTCCTTTCAATAGTGACGAGGTATGCATTGTTGCGGCAAAAACCGTGTTAATACTCGTAATTGTTCTATACGTTGAACTGTGTAATTACAATTATATAAATCCATGCACATATTAGTATACTGTGTAACCAACTGATGTCACTTTGAAGATTTGTTTAATTGAAACGTAAGAAAATTAACAAAGTCTATAAAACTTTATTTCCATATAGATCATAAAGAAATAATAATAATATTGGTGGATATTTCACACAGCGCCATCTAGCCCCAAAGTAAGATAAGCTAATAAAATCATACATATAATGCATATGCTTGGCTTGAGTTTTACTGTTCTTAAAAAGATAAATTAGTTATCCAACTAAGAACATATATAGAACATTATAAAGAACCTTCGATCTAGTCTGTACAGCCACTGTATCAATTTTCTAGTTACTTTTTGCCGCATAGTCGTCATAGAGTCATTGTTACCGGTTCAAAACGATTACCTTCTATAATTGCTTGACATAATCTTAGATCCTGCTATGAGGAAAAGCAATAAATAGATCTAGTACTTGGAAAGATTTCTCACTTCCTCAACCAAAGTAACTGTAACACACAGTTTGATCCTAATCATACAATTGTTATATTTGTCAAATAAAACCAAAAGTGGGAAAAATGAAACAATTTACTTTGTTTCTAGCTTTGGTATTAGCTGTGGAATTTTCAGTCGCCATTAATAAGGTAAATTTAAAATAACTCATATTTTTACTGTAGTAATACATAATATATAGCTTTCAAGGTTTTGAGAGTGTGGTGCTTTGTGGTACAGATCTCGAGTTGAATCCTAAGTCGCTGGTTCAAATCCTGCCACGCATCAATGAGTTCTTATGTTATTTTATATATTAAGTGCACTATACAAAATCAGTGAAAAAAATTAATGAGGGTACCAGCATGTCCTAGAACCAAATATTCGAAGACATGTGCCAAGTGCACTAAAGGAGCCTCTTTGAGGCGCACTTTAATCACACTTTCACCACACTTATTATTTCCGTATTGTTTGTGCCACCTCGTGAGCAGATGTAAAGTGTATGTACCTGGTGTAAAGTGGTAATACCTGCCAATAACAAGCAATACGGCTTGGGTTGTCCCCTGTCTAAGTACGACAAGACCCAAGTCGCACTGTATGCACCCGTAACTCTGAGACGTGAAATTTTCTCCCCAGAAAATGGTAAGACTCCCGCCAGAAGCATCAGGCGCCTTAGTCCAAGCTGTCCAAAAATGCATGGCTCAAACTGGAGTCCCACCAGAAACGCTCCTCAAGATCTACCAAGGAGGCTATAGCAAAGACAAGAAGTTCCAAGACTTTATCTATTGCTGTTATAATACTGCCGGGTATCTCAGACCCGATGGTAGCATGAATATAGAGAAGTCTATACGACTGTTCAAAAGTGATCCTGATGTGGTGAAAGGTCTTCAAAAGTGTGGACAGGAAACAGGAAAGAATCCTACCGAGGCAGTTTTCAACTTCTTTAAGTGCTGGCAAGACACTGTGCCGGTTGCTTTTACTTTATAATTTTTCCTTTTGATTGAATTTTGAAATCCAAGATGGCGTAAAAAATTCAGTGTTATTATAAACTTTATACAATTATTATGTTATTAAATTTGTTGATCAGTTAATGCAGTTGTTAAAGCATTCTGATTTGGTGGACAGTTTCAGAGGATGTCAACAGGATATAGGTTATTAAGTGCTGGTAAGATGCTAAGGTTTATACTTCATAATGGATTAGTGGTTGGATTTTAAAATTAAAATATTTAAATTATTAAAGGAATATACAATTTTACAGTCAATTTGATACTTTGCCAATGTTATTACACTGTATTTGAAGCACGTTACATACAACCCAACGTAGCAGTAGAACTTGTGCTAAGTTCGCCCGGAGAAGTACTGCCATCACACCTGGTAATCTGCCGCCAAGCAGTGATGCACTCGTGTTGCTGTGTTCCGGTGGAAGGGAGTGGGTGCCGGTGAAATTGCAACCGCATGAGACGTAACATCCCCGTCTCGGGGTGATGGACGCAACGCAATGCGACTTGAGTCATCTCGTACTATGGTGGACAGGACTTGAGTCGTATTGCTGTTGTCTATGGTTGGCGGGTACCACTTAACGGGCCGTTAGTTGTTCTATCACCTACACCACATAAAAAAAAATGTTTATATTATTTGTACAAAATACCAGGTAAATATGTAATGATGAAATATGTAGACTCGATGACGTAATTAAACTGTATTTTCTAATTATAATTCGACTAAGTAGTACCTACTACTTAATTACGGCAATAGTAACTAAATAAAACCATTTAAAAACTACTTCAATCTAACAATGAAATAATATTAAATACAAATTGATTTGGGTTCAAAATTGATGAGTGTGTTAATATTATTAAATTATTTTAAATAAAATTAGGCGAACAGATAAGAACAATGATCTCTGGAATTCGGTTGAACTTTCCGGTTCGACCTATCTCCAAAAAATCAGGTTTATCTCCATAAAGGGCCATTCTTAAACTTTATGGGACAAAGGGTGTAGATAATTCTTTGTGCACATCCCCTTATTGAGATATTTATGGCTTTTGTGGGGTGTTGCACCACGCCTATCTTCACATTTTTCTGGAAGGGTAGTGTTATACATTTGGTGGTAGGTACCATTATTAGTTGGCAGTAATCCGGCTTTCAATGCGAGTCTCGTGTTTATTCCCCGGTTGAGGCAATCACTGGACACCCAAACTCTGAACAAGCATACATTATCCTGTGTTCATCACATTTTTTTTCCCGGGTGGGAATCGAACCTACGTCGCGCCGAGCAGGCAACAGCGTTACTACCTACTGAGACGTTAGGCCAGTTATATGTTAGAGCTATTTTTAACAGGACTTCAAAAAGGAGGAGGTTCTATGTGCGTCTGTATGTATTTTTCTTACGTGCTTAATTTTATGATGACAAAAGTATCCTATTGATATAAAAAAAAATTACGCAAAAACGACAATAAAATGAGGATGTTTATTTAAACCAGAATTATACTAAGTTACATATGTTGTATTTACTTAATTTTACAGTGCGAAATGATCAAAGCATGCGTTGGCGCCCCGGCCGCCGTCGCGTCGTTTAGACGTCGTAAGTGACAATTTACGATCCGCCCCTTTCCGGACTCCGCGCATTTGCGACTAGCTGTTGCCCGCGACTTCGTCCGCGTGGAATTCGGTTTTATCACGCACCCCTATTTTATCCCTCGGAAAAGTAGCCTAAGTTACTCCGTGCTACATCAGCTATCTGTCAGTGAAAATCCCGTCAAAATCGGTCCAGCCATTTCGGAGATTAGCCGGAACAAACAAACAGATAGACAAAAATTGTAAAAAATGTTGTTTTGGTATATGTACCGTGTATACATCCATATGAACTTAGTAAAAAGCGGTTATTTTAATATTACAAACAGACACTCCAATTTTATTTATTTGTATAGATAGGTGGCGCCAATGATACAATGTAGTGCCTTCTAATAATATATTGTTACTTTTGTTGATTAATGACTGGGAGACAAAATAAAAAATATTTGTTTGACAGACAGACTCATAATATACATTTACTTCTGAGTTCGAGGCCAGACATAAACCAATTTAAGTTCGAGTGACGTTTTCGGCAAGTGATTTTAAAGGGACGATGCGGCCGAATCTTTTGAGTTCTTAGGCTTTGTCTACAAGACCTAAAAAACTGTTATTTCCGCTTAGAATTCTCTAGTACTTTTCTCTAGTTTGCGGGGAAACTTTGAAGAAATAAATTCAACATAATCAATTTTTCATTATTTCGACATCGTGCATTATTTGTTATTTATTCAATATTTTGATAATACATAGTTGCGTATTCAGCCTCACTAATTCGTCAAGAATTATTAAAAAAACGATTCAGCTATTACATTATTATGATTGTCGTGTTATTTCGATGCTTAGCGAAAAGAGACACTTTAAATGGTATAATATTTTAAAGCAAGTGGTAGGTAGATAAGATATCGACAGAGCTGCAAGAGATTTCATGTCACTAGTAGAAAATAACGGTATCCACGGATTTTTCCAATTTCCCAGCGCTATCTATGTCCACTCGGATGACTCTGGCACGTTTTGTTTTTTAAAAAACGATATTGAAAAAGTGAATGACGTTTTATTAACATTGTATCCGACGCGTGTTCGTTTTGGCGGGACGACAGACTGAAAATTGGTAAACGAAAGCCAACATTCACTCGTTCACTCGTTCACTGTTCAGTTAACGTTCAATGCGTGAATGATTTTTTTTTTCTCTGCGGAGGTTCGGAGCACATACTTCTTGGAACTTTTTCAAATGAACTGCAATAAATTACATGGTAGCTTTTTGACAGAATTTCAAAATATTTGATGTAAGCAAAGGAGAAATAAAATATTTATCGTGAAAGCAATGGAATCCATTCAATGTAATATTATACAGTAAAAATAATTTTAATAAAGTGAAATTGAAACTGAATGCAATTGTAAGAGTTCAAAGGGGAATTCCACGAAAATATGGCAAACGTCAAACCGAATCTTCCAAGATTATTCCGCGCAACGAATACCCAAAAAAAGGGGACGCAAAGCACCCCAAGAAAAACATCCCACAAGCGAAATAACCAAACGATTTATAAAATCCCGTTTAACCATTAAACCAGGGTGTTTGGGACCCCAAAGCAAACATTACCTAACGATAAATACGTTGTAATTCACGAGTCGCATATCGAATAGCGTTATATCGCATTACGAGCGGCGGCCGATAATACTCGGCACGTGCCCGCTTATGAAATCTGATGTCGAATCGAAAGAATTACTAAGGAGAGATGAGAATAAGTTTTTTGCAAACTACCCCCAACATTTTTTTTATTCGCTTTATCGACTTTTAAAACTTGTACTAGTTTTAAGTGACGAAGCGGTCGAAGATGTAGCACGCTTGGTCTTAGGTGAAAGTTTGGTACCTAATAACAAATGTCAACAATGAGAATTACCTAAAACTAACGCGGAAAAATTCATTTCATTGATCAAAAATAATGCCACGTCTCATAAGAATCAGTTCAATGACCGAAATATTTAATAAACATGTAATTTGATCCCTCGATTGAAGATACTCGCTCGATACGAACTCGCATTTTTTTAATACGATAAAGTTACAGAATGAGCAGACGGCCCACCTGGTGTGTACGACACACTCAGCTCTTAACAAGAAATAAGACTAGTCCTTCCCTACTTTGTCCTACCCTACGACAATACCCAAGTCGCGTCGTATGCGTCCGTAAAACTGAAAAATTCAGGTGGATTTTAAAGAATTTGCCTAAAATTCCCTTAACAGTACTGCAAAACTGTAAAATTTTACAACTACCCCCAACAGTCTCAGAGAGTCAATACATGTTAGGCAAAAATAACTGTAGAACTTACGAGCTGAGCCCTTGCTCTGTGACCCACCCTCGTTAGGGCGCTACCCTTGTAAAAGTCAGTATGAATAGAGCTAATCCTTATCATGGGAGGGTTAGAGTGAATCAATTAAAGATAAGCAAATATGGTCCATTGTGAGCCTGGATTGAATTAGTTGGTGTGAGAGAGGAAATTAACTTTTGGCGGATAAAGTGATCCGTCATCCGGACACAGTGATCAGAGCTAAATTGCTTCAATTGTTTCGGAAAGAAATCTTCGTGTGATTTTTTTTGGGGTTGCCAGTGATCTGGGTAAAAATATCTGCGTGCAACTAGAGGGTTGAAATAGTTAAAATATGATGATTTTTTTTATTTTAAATAAATTAAAATTAGGAACGTGTAGGCAGGTTGATTATTCACCAGTGTGATACTAATCATTTTTACCAAGTATAACCCGGTAATTGAGCTAATAGATACAATTATTCTATAGAAATCCGACGCTCCGGGTACAGGGGAAGTAGTCAAAAAATCTCTTTTAACTGCTTTAAATGATCTATATACAACCTGCATAAAGAAAGTTCTTATTATGTTTTCATTACACTTTATTTCAAAATCATGTGAAGATTTATATCTAACTAAGTAAAGGTTTCATTTTTTCGTAACTATCTGTTATGAGATGAGATTTTATGAGACCAAGATGGCCCACCTGACGTTTAGGGATAGTAAATGTAGGTAGCAGCACTTCCCCATGAACTTGGCACAAGTTCATCTACCTTACAAACTAACCTTGCCCCATAAAGTAACATCTCACATCTCACCCATCAACCAAACTAACACCCTTTGAATTATTCATCACGAAATTAATAATAATCCGCGGCCCTAACATTAATAACACCAATAACATAACGCGTAGGATTTATTAACCAAACGTTTGATTAATAAAAAATTCAAATGTGGATTACTAGCTTAAGTAACGAATTAAATTTGTTTGGAGTTCCCATAGAAAATGGTCGTAAATTGTTTTGTGTGGGAGGGTGGAATTGTGTAATCCTGTGTGTGTGAAATGTCAATATGATAGGCTATCTATTCGAGTCACTGGTTCCCTCGAACCAATGTCGTGAAAGGATTTTAAGTGAGCCTCAAAGAGGCTCCTTTCGTGCACTTCGTGAATTTTAGTTCTAGGACATGTCGGTTTCCTCACGATGTTTTTCTTCACCGTTTTGTGAACGTGGTATTGTGCACATAAATCATTCAATCGGAAAACTCATAGGTGCACGTCGGGATTTGAACCGGAGACCCCCAGATTGAAACTCGGGGTCCATACCACTAGACCACCACGCTCTCAATATGATAGTGATGGTTGTATATATAAAAGTAAAACTTACGCCAACTTCGTCCGGGGCAGTGCTGCCACCAAACCCATTTCTGCCGCCAAGCAGTGACGCATTCGTGTTAGTGTGTCCGGTTTGAAGGGTGTGGTTGCCGGTGCAACTAATTACAGGCACGTGAGACATTCCACCTTCACATCTGGGAGTTACAGGCACGCATGCGATATGACATGGAACTTGTCGTTACCTAAGTAAGGGAGGACCCAAGATACATTGCTTATCATGGGCACAGCCACTTAACACCAGGCAGGCTATCAGTTCGTTCCATAACTGTATCACAAAAAAATCTAAAAAGCTTTTAAGTATTATATCAGTTGTCTGGTTCCCATGATACAAGCTATGCTTAGCTTACTTTGGGGCTAGATGGCGCTGTGTGAAATGTCCACCAGAATTTGTTATTTATTATTAAGTATTCCTTCCTGCTTATCATACTGAGTTTGACTATGAATTGAGTCAACAATATATTTGTTTTTTTCACCTATATTTAAAAAGAAACGACTAATCTGTCATCATATAAGCACAAGTATGCGCAGCCGAGCATCACGCCAGAGATAACCTAATGTTTTCATATCTGTATTAATGGCATACGGGAAAAAACGAGAGTTCACTGGGAATCGTTTCCATTGTACGACGATAATGTTTGTCTGTGGTACGACATGTACCTACACTTCCGTTAGCTTCTTCCGTGTGACCATAATTTATGTCCGTTGAGTATGATAGGTTTAGATTTAAATGGATACTAGGTACGGAGAGACTTGTGTCTGTTTTACTACTAAGTATTAATTGACAGGCCTCACATCACACTTGGTAGTAACCCTGCCTTATACGCTGTAGGTTCTGGGTTCGATTCCCACCCATGACAAATATTTTTATTACAAATATAGATGTTTTTTCATCGTCTGGGTGTTAATATCGTCGCCGTAGAGCGAAAAGTCATCAACTAGGTCATTTGGTGTTTTGAGTTATGGAGGTTTAAAGTTTTTCAAAAGAAAAAAAAATCATAACTTACGTTTGGTATGAGATATATCAAATGTTATGGTCTCATATCATAGGCAATAGATAAACGCATAGGTTTATAGTGCTACATTTTATGTAATTTGTTATTTTTCAGAGATTTTGACATAAAACTGACTTAGTTATTTTTCGCCCACAAATCCTGTACCCAGATTTTGATTTATTAATTTGCTAAATAGAGTTAGTGACTTTTTGCCCTTGATTAGACTATTTTGAGGTATATTTAGTGATTATTCTAGATTCTCTACACTGATCTATTTTTCATTTTTAATTAATTTAATCAGATAATCGAGACAAAAATGGTTGGAAATAAAATGCTATTATCGTACATTTTATTATATTTAATATGCTTATTAGCATGCTTATGCTTTATAGCAACCTTCCAAATTAACAAAGAACACGATTAAAATTTCAAAAACTAGCAAATAGTTCAATGGTTACTTGAGACTAAAATCAGCGGGTTCAAACCCAGAACATGTTTATGGTGACATTCTGATCTTATTGATATCAGTCTTCACCTTCTTCGGTGATATCGGGCTCTAACAGCCTGTCTACAACGTTATTGATGGTAGGTAGAGATTCATACCAGGAATGTAGCTCTTCCTTGTGACAAAGACCAACTAGATCTTTTTTCTTTGCCTTAGAAATAGAAAGAGGTGCTGTATACGCCATAGGGATTTTCAAAGCCTTTAGTTGACCTTTCACATCATCACTCATTCTCAATTCAGCGTTACTTTCTCCTGCGCTATAGTCTTTCTGAAGTCTCCGTCTTTTCCTTGTTTGTGGGACTTCCTTTTCTTGTTTTTAGCACGCATCACCAGTAAGCTTTGTTAGGAGGTTTTGCAGTATGAATCGTGTAGTTTTGCACATACAGTTGTCTGGTATAGAAGAGGATGCCAACACCACAAACAGGTATGTGCAATGTTGATTGCATCTCAGCAGTGAGTACAACATAGGTTTCATCATCAATAGATCGTTGCTTGTCTAGTTCCTTGGCAGCTTGTGCAGCAATATTTCTCGCTATATGGGCATCATAATCTGCTTTAAGGTCTGCAGGTCGACCGGCATTATCATAGCGAGTACATATCACGCACAGATCCTTCTTTGGCACGAAAAATGACAAGTTAAACTCCGATCCAAATACTCTTTTGTAAACATACAAAGAACTCGGCTTTTCGTTACTCAGTACCAGTTGTTCTTTGTTCATAGTCAGGATCGCAGGAAATCGGTGGATGCAGGTGGCTCAAGACCGTTCAAAATGGAAATCTTTGGGGGAGGCCTATGTTCAGCAGTGGACTTTTCCGGCTGATATGATGATGATGATGAGTTGTTCTTTGTACAACTCGTACATTTTAGCAATGCTAAGTTTGCTGTCTAAATACTGTCTTTGGGTTGTTTTTCTGAAATAATGAGATTCTTGACGGGGAAAGGAGCTTCTGTGATCAGTAACTTTTTGTTTGGAATCAGGACTGGTTTTATTTATAGGAACATTGGAACCACGTCCGTCTTTTCCTTCGAAATAACCGAACTCGTTGTTATGTTTCAGTGCTTCATTAATTTATCGGTCCATTTGAAATGCACAATGTTTTGGTAAAAAACGGCTTGCACATTTTGGTGTCATTCTTGATCAAGTAGTATTCATTATGAGACACGTCAATGTTTTTGATCTGGAATTCCAGCCTTTAATGTTTTACTGGCATGTGAGAGCGAGTGGAGAGCGTGGTGGTCTAGTGGTACTGACCCCGAGTTTCAATCCGGAGGTCGCTGGTTCAAATCCCAAAGTGCACCTATGATGTTTTCTATTCAAAGATTTATGTGCGCAATACCACGTTCTCAAACGGTGAAGGAAAACACCGTGAAGAAACCGACATGTCCTAGAACTAAACATTCTAAGACATGTGTCAAGTGCACGAAAGGAGCCTCCTTGAGGCGCGCTTAAAATCTTTTCACCACACTGGTTCAAGAAACCCAGTGACTCGAATAGTATAGAATAGAAAACTGGCATGTGAACTATCAATTGCAACAAAAACTGTTTTTGAGCCACATAATCATTGATCTTCCAGTAGTCTTGACAGAGCTTTACTCTATCATCTTCTCTAAAGCTATACAAACAACGGCGTCGGCAATTTATATCACAATTCACAGGTTTAGGCTTCTTTGCGGGCATGTTCGCCCGACGAACGGTGGACTAGATATTGAATGAATAATCATCAAAACACTTTAGTGACTATTCAAAACAAAGCTTTGTGTGCATAAATATTAGGATAGAGCTCATAAAACCAGTTTAATGATTTCTTGCTCCTACATAATAGCGTATTTTTCATAAATTTCGATCGAAAATCAGTAGCTAACTAGACTTAGTTAGTTTTCGCTTTCATGGTTTGTATCGAACCAGCCATACTAAAACTAATCAAGTGGATTAAGTTAGTTTTACGTTCTTGTCCTTACAAGTATTACCTATTATATATTAAGGAAAAGTAACCAACTCGACTTAGATTTCGGATTGCGATTTCTCCAAGTAGAGAAAAAAATACCAAAATGAGTTAATGAATTTTCGACTACAATATTTTAGTCGAAATGTCGAATTAGTGTTTTTTCGCAAATCCTGAAATGAAAACTATGATAGCTATGAACATGGTTTTAAGACTGAAAAATGCAGAAAAAATCAGTGGGTTTCATGACATGCTTAACTCAATTTTGGCCAAATAGCGAGTTGATGACTTTTCGCTCTACGGCCACGATATGTATTATATGTATGTATTTCCAAAAAAATGTAAGTATTATATCAGTTGTCTGACTCCCATGATACAAGCTAAGCCCGAAAAGTAAGCTAAGCAGCTTACTTTTCGGGCTAGATGGCGCTGTGTGAAACGTGCACCAATTTTTGGTTTAATTTATTAATTAATTCATTTCTTTGAACATTTTAAAGAACTTTTCGTTTTGCGTGAACGTGTGTTATTTACGTTTCATAGTTAAAATTAAAAATATAAAATAAAAACTTTTTAATTAAACACTCAATGGGCTTCTAGCTTAACATATAAGGCCTCATAGGTTATGAAACCAACCAACTAGAATAGATTCAAAACTGTTTATATACAAATGGAAACGCACCCAATCACAATATTTCACTTACCGGCTGATCTCCAGGTGAACATTATAAATGATTACTGATGTCGAGGAGAGAGTGTTACTTATATACAGCTTGTTCTGAAAATTAAACAGTTGTTTAAAATTTATTTCTCATGTTTTGTTTGGGAATGCATCTGACCGCTACGAATTCTAGAGTTTAAATCTGTGACTTAATATATAAAATACCAATAAAAACTTGCGCGCGTGATAGAAGTGAAACAAACGCAATACTGTCTTAATGCATCACTTTGTATTGTGTATAAGTCGCTCGCCGTGGCATCGGAATAAATAGCTCGCTTTCTGTTTCACTCTACGTCATGTCTTTCTTCTCCCTCATGTAACGGAACATGCCAAAACGTGACGTGTCCTTAAATACTCTCAATTCTCGTTTCTCGTTTGGCACCTGTTCAAATCCTTTTAGACCTTTCATGTGGAGAGTATTTTCGTGTATATTTACATATTTATGATTTAAAGTATTATCTATTCTAATTTATGTACACATCAACTTACTAACTAGTCTCATATCTCTTTTTATTTGTATTATTTAAATGAACAACGATTTATCTAGCAATCAACCTTTGCTGTAATATATTTCAGAGGATTTACAGGTATTTAAGGATATACTCTGGCACTAAGCCAAAACAAAGGCAAAGATAAAAAATGTTCCAATGTGGAAAAACTAAATAACATTTTGGTGGACATCCCTAGCGCTCAAGAAGCTAAGCATAGCTTGTATCATGTCAACAGACAAGTGATATACTACTAATATACTTTTGTAATAACATACAAATTTAAATAAACACACAGATACTGAACAAACATCTATGCACGTCATACAAACGTTTGTCTTGGATGGGAATAGGACCCACGACCTACATCGCGAAAGGCAGGGTTACTACTGAGCTGTGAAGCCCATCAAATAATAATGTTATCTTTTCTTAGGCTATTATAAATCATTAAACATCCTGTATCTCGTACAACATTAGATATCTGTTCAGAGGTTATGAGCTATTGAAGACACGAACAATACATAATGAACGGGAAAGATACTGATTGTGGCGTGGATCATTCTTTGCTCATTAGACGCGATTTCAAACGTGGAAGGTAACATTAATGGTTCTGAAAATGATGCATTTAAAAAAAATCTAATATATAAAAATCTCGTGTCACGGTGTTTGGTCGCACTCCTCCGAAACTGGAGATGAGGAAGTGTAATTTCTCATGTGCTTGTAATTTCACGGGCAACCATACCACGCAGCATAAAAACGTGGCAGTACTTCACCGGAACTTGGGACATTGTCTGTGTTTATTGGTTAACTATTTAGAGTATGTATTTAAATTTGCCATTGGCATAGAACAGTTTTTTTATGTGATAAAGTAAAGGAACGAGCAGATGGCCCACCTGGTGGGTAAGTCGCATCGTATACGCCCGTAACTCTGAGACGTACCTAAAGGAAGAAATTGGCTGTTATTTCAAGAAAATGCTGTATTTTTGTTTCTTTTATTATTATTATTTTTTTTGAAACAAAAACTACTGCCCATGATAGGTATGTTCATGTTTTTCTCACCACGACTATTTTGTTCGAATTTTTAACCAAAGGTGTTTTGTTAATTCATACTATTTTATTATTAATTCATACATACATTCTCAAATATTATATATATTTATAGGCTTATTTATAGTAATAATAAATGTTGGTGGACATATTGACACCCAGACACGGAACCAACATTCGTTATAAAAAAATTCAAATTTGTCCTGGGTGAGAATCGAACCCACAACCTACAATGAAGGCAGGGTTATTACCAACTGTGCTGTGGGGCATGTCAAACAAAAAATTGGCTTTTCAACCCGAAGCTACTCACCTTTAGAATCCGGTTTATCAAATGACTACTTATATCAATAAAACTTCAATTTCCTCTATAATTTCACACTTTACCACTGTTTATCGTTGGTCGATGGCCGTAACGCCTAATTGTTTGTGTAATGTTTGTGTGGCCACCTGCGTGGGTCACGTGTTTTGGGTAAAGGCGAAACTTCACTGGGGAAGATCATGTCGTCCAGAGAACGCGGTGACTCAGTGGACCACAAGGAAATATAATTATTCCATACACATGGTGTATTAATAAAAATAACATTCTGACTAGCATCGTAGCTCAGTTGGTAGTAACGCTGCCTTCTGCGCTGTAGGTCGTGGATTCGATTCCCACCCACGTCAAACTTTTGTGTGACGAACATTGATGTTTGTAGGTACTGTTTCTGGGTGTATTTAAATTGAAGTATATAAGTATTTTATCAGTTGTCTGGTTCTGGGTTGTCTTCTATTTGGGGCTAGATGACGCTGTGTAAAATATCCACCAATATTATTTTTATAACAATTAAAAATTAGGTTGACGTTTATAAAAGTGCTTTCTGTCTCGAAACTTGGTAAAGTTTGTACTATGGGGTACTATGGGATGTACAATAAATTATGTACACAGAAAAACATATTCTTCACAATAATGTTTGTCGTTGGTGTTAATTTAACCGACGACCAACGCGGAAGGCAGGGTTACAAGTAAAAAAAACCAGTATGAAACCAGCTTTATATTTATTGTACAATTAATAAAGTTGGCGGTGATGCCACCGGTGCTAACGATCTGTGGATAAAGTCAACACGGGTATATGCGCAGCACCTACCTGCCCTGTTTGACTAGCTGACAGAACTAACACATTTCACAGCCACACTGGTCTTACTGACCATACTAGGTACTACTAGTAACAATTTTCCTATTAATATTATGAACATGAAAGTTTTTATGGATGTTTGTTACTCTTTCACGCTCAAACGGCTGAATGGATTTGGATGACATTTGGTACCAAGGTACCTTATATCCTGGATTTACACATAGGGTACTTTTATCCCGGAAAAGTGCACTGGACTGGAGTCGTATTGTTGTTGTCCATGGGCGGCGGTTACCACTTAACATCAGGTGGGCCGTCAGCTCGTTCTATCACCTACATGTCATAAAAAAATGTACTGTAGTTGTTTTTTGTCCCTAATAAATAAATACATAATAAATAACACTAGTCGCGCCACTGGCCATCACGAACCAGTATGGTATGTAGGTATGATAGAATGAGAGAAGAGAGAGAGCCTCAAATAGGCTCTTTTAATGCACTGGACTTGAATTTTCATCTGAAATGGAACTGCTGAGTGCTAGCTAAGAGGGCCCTAGTCGCATCGGTTGTTATGGGCAAAGGTTACCACTTCACACCAGGTGGGGCTCGTTCCGTAAATCTATCAAATAAAAAAGCTCTCTCGAAACATTGTGGTGAAATGATAAAAGCGCGCTTCATAGAGGCTCCTTAACAACTGCAGTATGGACAACTAAATCAGACCTATGCAAAACGCCTTCTTTATTTGCTGTTTAAAATTATCTATATACAAATAAATAAAATTGGAGTGTCTGTTTGAAATATTAAAATAACCGCTTTTTACTAAGTGCATATGGAATGGATGTATACACGGTACATATACCAAACCAACATTTTTTTTTAAATTGTTGTCTGTCTGTCTGTTTGTTTCGGCTAATCTCTGAAATGGCTGGATCGATTTTGACGGGACTTTCACTGACAGATAGCTGATGTAACAAAGAGTAACTTAGGCTACTTTAACGGTAAAATAGGAGTGCGTGATAAAACCAAATTCCACACGGACGAAGTCGCTGGCAACAGCTATTCTCGCAATAAAACATCGTAACTAAACACCTCGCTATAAATTGTATCAAATATCGTAATACAATAGGCGTCTTGGAACAACTCTATCGATTCGATACATGTACCGATGTCATAAATACCAATATATCGATTCATAAATACGATTATACCGATTCATAAATACATTGAACAAAGCAGTACACACGTATAACCAGAATACATCTCTTAATGATATGTAGATTCACTGCATTAGTAACATGGCTGTGTTCTCGGTGAAACATCTCGCAAATGGCGTCTCGCACTACTTTGAGGAACTACGTAATACAAACCAAGCAAATATGATCTCTACCAGCATATAAACAAAGAAAGATTCAGATTGAATCCGTTACGTATTTAAGACCTTTGTAACGAACGTACATATCCACTCATTAAACAAGACATAATTTAAACGTATTTTAAATTGTTCGTCGATTTGATGATTTCCCCGAAGACAATAAGGTTTTATTTCGATTGGTCACGGTCGATGGAGTTAAGTCGTTTCGGTTGTAAAGTGGAACACTCATGCATGTTAAAGGGTGATTCAAAATGGGCTGAAAACGTGCTTAGATAAAGTCGGGAATCGACTGCGGTACCGTTGAAATTGAGACATTAGAAATCTCCGAGGGACTATTACCGTGTTCTTTTAACAAATGCACGAAGGCGCACGGAGTAAGATGTCGGTACAACCGACGTGCATAAATAAAGTTGGATGAAGTATCGGCTATTTTAATACTGGGGCCCCAGGTGGGCGGGGGCCCCTCGTAAATCATGCTCAACAATTATTAAATTATCTTTTTCGTTGACATTAAGTAATTGTTTCGTGTGGTCGCCGCTAAGACTGGCGCGCCGAGACGATGAAGTATGGATTTTAAATTGTCGTTTTGTTTTTTCGAATTCTTTTGTTTATATTTTAAATTAATAATGTCGTGTTCAAACAAAATAATTTTCATAAGAAACTTCTCAAAATAATAATAATAATAATAGAACCTTTATTTATAAACAAATGCCATTTGTAATTAATTGATCTAAAAAAACACTTATTAAGTTAGATTTCAATCCACTATAGTCACTTTTAAGTATCTTTATAAATAGTAAATAAACATATTTATATAAAAAACATAATTACCCAAAAATATCTACTATTATTCTACGTTGTTTCCTCACGATGCCTTCACCGTTTTGAGAACGTGGTAGTGCACATTAATCTTTCAATCGAAAAACTCATAGGTGCGGGATTTGAACTGGTTTCCTCCGGATCGAAACTCGAGGTCTAGACCACCACTCTCAATAATTGAAGCGAGTACAATAATTGAAATAGAATTACTGCAAGCTCAGTACATGTCTTGATAAGTGTATTAGTGAGTTAATTAACCTTGATACATTGGCTGACCCAATTACATTCCCGAACATGATTAATCAAATGCTAAGATAGAGTAACGATATAATTAATTAATTGTGTGGAGTTAGGGTGTGGGTAAATTTAGTAGCAGTAGAACTTATGACAATTGAAATCGTCCCCGGACGATATCAATGTATTTCATGGGTATGGTGGCAGTACCTATTCCGGGGAAGCCAAGCAGTGACGCATTCGCGTTACTGTGTTCCGGTTTGAAAGGTGCGGTTGCCGATGAAATTACAGGCACATGAGACGTTTCACCTTCAAATCTCAGAAATACAGGGATAGTCGATGTGACTTGGGTCTCTTTGTACCTAAGTAGGGGAGGACGTAATCATATTGCTTTGAAGTTTCCACGAGGTGGGCCATCGGCTCATGTTTTAACGTTTTTCAAATAAAAAAGAAACGCTATCTTACTAAGGAAACACTAACTATTCAACCTTTAAAACTTCTCAGTCCTTTCATTGCACCTGCCTTGATTGCGCACACAGCGATTTTATCTCTACGTATTGTTTTAACTGATTCGTTCTAGCTCGCCTTCCACCCATTATAGTTTCGAGCTGCTAATTTATAAAGAAGCTTTCTCATTTGCTACGGGACGGGGCCGGACCGTGAATATTAATATTGCTTTTCGACTGGCCTCGCAGTTTAGCTGTAGGTCGTGGGTTTGATTCCCAACCAGGGCAAATAATTGTATGATGAATAAAGATGTTTGTTCTGTGTCGGGGTGTTAATATGCATTATATAAAAAAAGTATTAGGTATATCAGTTGTCTGGTTCCCATGATACAAGCTTTGGAGCTAGATGTCGCTGTGTGAAATGTCAAAAAAACACGTTGTTATTTGTATTTAGCAGTTTAACCAAAAGTTCTACAGATCTCTTGAAGCTCATAATTGAAACTTGATGGTTTGGACAATATTTGGATTTTCTTTACGCAACTTAAGACTCATTATATAATCAATAACTAATTTGATGTCAAGTAATCACCAGTGTCCATCTCCGCAATGTTATCGAAAAATGTATATACAATGCCATGCGCAATGGGGCAAGATATAAGGCCCACTGAAATCAAAAGCAAAAAAAAAATACATGGAATGCTTATAGAAATGACCTGGTAATGATTGGACATCTGTCATTTAGTAGTCTGTTAAAGTAGTCAAAATCTGGACTCTCTCTGACTATTACAGAGTCTACGCTGCTTTTATTTAAGCATGTTCATATGTATTAAAGCACATATTTATTTTGTTCAATCATCTACACTTATTAGTGTTTTTTTTCATGTTTGAGTTTTCGATCCGTCCCGTAGCCATAAGAAGGGGATCTCAGCTGGCTAATTTACAGATTTATGTGTCCTTGCCGTATCTGCAATCCGACATCTTGGATTTCTAGACTTAATTTATCAGCAATGTTTGGATTTCCAGGCGAGAAGTTGTGAATAATCTGAATTTAATTGAATTTAATGCGACTAGTCGCTGATCAAATATATTTTGTACTGGACACAGCAAAATGGAGCTTTGGCTAACAAATTAAAGGCTATCAATTTAAAAAAGGCGACTTATAATAAGATGTATTTTGTAAGTTGCATAGGAAAGATAAATGAATAAATATTGGTGGACATTACACACAGCGTCATCTACCATCAAAGTAAGCTAAGCATAGCTTGTGTCATGGGAACCAGAGAACTGATAAAATACTTATATAATTTAATACTTTACACTTATATATATAATGTATAAAATGTTATATACTCGTATACTTTTTAAAATCCAACATATTACATATTATCACATTAATATCTGTGTGTGAAAACACAATTTTCGTCACGCAAATGTTTGACCGGGATAAAAATCGAATCGACGACCTGCAACGCAGAAGGCAGAGTTACTACCAGCTGAACTATGAGGCCAGTCAAAGAATATCCACAGGACAAAATCAAATAAAAGTATGAAAATATCCAATAAATTGGTGGAGCGCTCACGATATTTAGCATGATCGCGGCTACGTATTAACATTCCTATCCGAGGGCCGCCAGTGCCTGGATAACTCAATTCTGTACAGATTAACTCGCGCTCAGAGAATATCTTTACAAACATTCATCTATTTTTAGCAACTACACTTGTTTATGTGATAAACTTATGAAACGAGCAGATTGCCCACCTGGTGTCAAAGTCAAAGTCAAAAACTTTATTTCCACAGAATTCATTATGGCTTGGAAACGTCAATAATATTCAAAACATAATGTCACGCGTACTTATCGCTAAGTTTGACGCCTGTTCAAACCCTATCCGACCCTTCAGAAGAACAGACAAGTTGTTAGGTGGTAACCTCTGACCATAATATTAGACTGGCTTAGCAGCCAGTTGGTTAGGTTAGTAACCCTACCTTCTGCACGCGAACCCACGACACGACACGTGGGTTCGATTCCCACCCAGGACAAACATTTGTGTGAGCAACATAGATGTTTGTTCTGTGTCTGGGTTTATATATGTATTATAAGTATGTATTTACAAAAAAAATATTTAAGTATTATATCAGTTGTCTGGTTCCCATGATACAAGCTATGCTTAGCTTACTTTGAGGCTATATGGCGCTGTGTGAAATTTCCATCAATATTATTATCTATTACTAGCTGTTACCAGCGAATTCGTCCGCTAGGAATTCGGTTTTATCACGCTCCCCTATTTTACCCCTCGGAAAAGTCCTGAGTTATTCCTTGTTACATCAGGTATCTGCCAGTGAAAGTCCCGTCAAAATCGGTCCAGCCATTTCAGAGATTAGCCGGAACAAACAGACAAAAATTATTAAAAAAAAATGTTTTGGTATATGTACGTGTATACATCCATAAGCACTTAGTAAAAAGCGGTTATTTTAATATTACAAGCAGACACTCCAATTTTATTTATTTGTATAGATTATCGCTCTATCTATTAGTGAAAACCGTATCCAAATCCGTATCAAATCGTGATTTACAGGAAGGAAGCGGTAATACAGAGAGAGAGGCAGATAGCGACATTGTTTCACACTATTTAGAGATAACGAGTAACCTCTGAAACATTTTTCCACTCTACCCCTCTGGTAGTTCCGACACAAAATCCGCGTTATTTTTTCCATTTGTTTTATTACAACCGCCTCGCTAACTCCGTTGACAATAAGCCAGTATATTATCCAACGGGTTTTGTTTCACAGAATTCAAATTTATGATGTACGCGCCGCGTCTGACGCCATTTTGCGATTCGTGCGCATGCGTTTGTTTCTTTTTAACATCACTACATTGTTACGTCCGTCGGACGTTATAATTGAATAGTGCTTACAATTTCACATCATTATTGAAACTAATGTTTATATTTGTTTCTTATCTCGTGTTGAGATGCTTTTTTGGTTGATTTTTGTAGGAGCTTTGTGTAGTTTGTTAATTGAGACAGTTGAAATTTTAAATTATAATTAATTAAGTTAAATATAAAGCTACTATTACTAGGTCACTGGGTCTTTTGAACCGGTGTGATGAAAGGATTTTCCTCACTATGTTTGCCTTTACAGTTTTGAGAACGTGGTATCGTGTACCTACATCAATTTTTCAGGTGAAAAAATTCATTGGTGCAAGTCGGGATTTGAATAATATATATATATTTTTTTAAGTAATACTTTTACGGAACGAGCCGACGGCCCACCTGGTGTTAAGTGGTAACCTCGGCCCATAACAGCCGATGCGACTTGGGTCCTCCCATACTAGGTATGACAAGACCAAAGTCGCATCGTATGCGCCCGTAACTGTGAGACGTGAAGGTGGAATGTCTCATGTGCCTGTAATTTCACCGGCAACCACACCTTTCAAACCGGAACACAGTAATATAATGCAGGTAATATAGGATTACAGTTTAATCGTTTATTAAGATTTTTGGTACTCAACATTAATTATACGTAGTTCATGTTTTTTGTTATAAAATATATTTTCATTGCGCCATTTGGCAGTTCTTAATCACCGTTATTGATTGCAATCACAAATCTAAAAGCCCAAACAAACGATCAATTACAAATCATCCCCCAGTCAATTTAACCCTTAATCAAACAACCCTTAACGATTTGACGACAACTAATCAGAGATAACACGACTACACACGTGTACTGTAAAACCATTACATTTCACAAAAACTATGTAAAAACAACTTTATATATTTGAGAATAAAGCTTATTTTCCTAAATATTGTGAGTAGTATTAACTTTTAAAAGAACACGGAATAAACAACTTTATTTCTATTACTTTAGGGTTCATATTTCGATCACATAAGTGTGAGATATAGGGTGTTCTGAAATGTACAATAGTTTAAACATAATCTTAGTATTAGCATCACAAAACGTTCATTCATCAAGCACATCAAGCTGATTGCGATAACGGAGACTGAGCGGTTGATGCTTGATATATATACTGAGAGATGCTAATACCTTTTAGGAGCACGAGATATTATATCTCAGTTATGTAATTTCAGGATTACAGTTGAAATGCTATATTATTCATAAAAATGCTTTCTCTGACTATATTATTAATTAAATGAAAAGATGATCAAATATTAGACAACTCCTTAGCTAATCTTGAAGTCGCTGTTAGTAACCTACGAAAGCGTTTTCATAATACAACATATTTTAAAATGATAAACACCTTCATTCAGTGCCGAAACTGATTCAACCACTAGCTTGTAATATGCAGAACTTAAAGTTTTTAAGTCTAGAAATAAAATTGTATTCAACATTGCTTTACTTAAAAGATCATAATTCAAAGAAGTTACTCCGACGGCTGTGTCACACTAAAATTATCTCAAACGCACTTACTACCGCTCTATATTTTAATTGCAAATTGTTAGATCTAGAAGATAGTAGACAAACTAATTATAGAACTAACTCCCCCCTTTGACATATGGAAACAACAATAGAACCTATTTAAACGAGAACTTATTGGAAAATTAATAAAGCGAATGTAAGACCGAGCTTAGAAATTCGGTTATCTGTCATCAAAGTGGTTTTAATCCACAAAAGACTACGAAACTACAAATAATATAAACAACGGTTGGGTTTTTTGGTAATTTCATTGGCTGTCATATTGCTGTAGGTACTATTATGTACTGTATTTAAAAAGAATTTTCATTCATTCATTCTTTCATTCATTGCCAAGGAGGAAATCTTTATTTTGATATTAGCTGTGACCGCGTCTTCGCCCACGTTCAGTTTGTGACTGATTCATGAATCAACCTTAGTAAAGTTACTCATAACATCAGTTATCTGCCAGTGAAAGTCCCTTCAAAATCAATCCAGCCATTTCGGATATTAGCCAGAATAAACAGACAGACGATAAAGTTTTTTTTATTAGTATAAGTACATAGTACGTTCATATTATGCATTCACTAAAAAGCTGTTATTTTGAAATAACGTACATACAGACACTTTAATATTATTTATTTCCATATACTAGTACGACGATACTTATTTGATTTGAAACCCTCTCATTGGAGCTGGTCTGCAGATGGGCCATCAGCTCGTTCCGTAACATTGCCACACAAAATAAAATGTACATCCAAATGACTTCCATTAATAATTTCATTTACGTAAATTACAAAAACTTAATTCAGAAGCACTCAGAGTCGAATTATTGCAAATGGTTGAAAAAAATCAGCGCACCCTAATGCGATAATCAAGCCATTACCAGCCAATCGCACCGATCCGATGTCGATAAAATTATGTCACACACGGTACGTTAATGCGGCAAACGGATATAGTCCTCACATCCGTACGAAGCGTTTTGCTTCCACTTTCATAATGCGGACAGCCCAAGAGTGGAACTCCTTGCCTGCGTCTGTATTTCCTGAAACCTATAATCTGGAGGTCTTCAAGAGGAGAGTGAATAGGTATTTCCTAGGCGCACATGCTACATCGTAGACCGCATCGTCACTTAACATCAGGTGAGATTGCGTTCAAATGTAAGCCTATAGTAATAACAAAAAAAAGTCACCATACTGGCCTCACAGCTCAGTTGGTAGTAACTCTGCCTTCAGCGCTGTAGGTCGTGGGTTCGATTCCCATCCGGGACAAACATTTGTGTGACGATTAGATGTTTGTTCTGTGTCTGGGTGTTAATATGTATTCTATGTATGTATTTACAAACAAAAGTATTTAAGTATTGTATCAGTTGTCTGGTCTCATGACAAAAGCTATGCTTAGCTTACTTAGGGGCTAGGTGGCGCTGTGTGAAATGTCCACCAATATAATTTCTTTAAGACTGAGACTGACAACATCACTGAGAACTTCTTAAAGCAAGTTGTAGACGCGAAGCTACATTAAGTGACTAAGTATAATACATAAATAAGTATCATCAGATCGAAAAAATAAAATGGTTGCTTACTTGACGTTTGAGTAGAATTGTTGTAATAAAATATAAAATAAAAAATAAAAATATTAAATAAGTCAATATCTGCTATTCTGGTTAGGTTACATATACTAATAAATAATATATTCACCGATTTTAATTCCCGTGTGTCCCAGTGTAAATCACTTTATCTCGGGGGTTATTCGGGGTGATTTCCGAAAATCAATCGGCGGGCAGATCAGATACCCGTGATGTATGGACCCATCAGCGATGCCTTCATTTGATCGGGTATCGTTTTACAGTATGAGTACCCGGTTAAGTGACCCTAAGTGACCCTAAGTGACCCTGCTGGAAATTTCTACCAATAGTAATAGATATCCGCTGTCCGGCTGTCCGTATGAACATAGAGAGCGTGGTGGCTCAGTGGTACAGATCCCGTCATCCGGAGGTCGCCGGGTTGAATCCTGACTGACGGGCAACAATGAGTTCTTTAAATTGTGAAATGGATGTGGGTAATACCGCGTCTTCAAAACGCTGACGTAAATTTCGTTAAGGTCAAAAAACTTTATTTCCATAGAATTCATAAAAAATGGCTTGGAAACGTCGATAATTTTCAAAACATAAGGTCACGCGTACTTATAGCTCAGTTGGCGCCTGTTCGAACCTTGTCCGAACCTCCATGGCGAAGAACAGCCAAGAAAACCTGGAGAGGAGGTTTACCATTTTGCGTGAGAGTACCAGTAGCAACAAAAACTAAGACATCTTATAATAATAATAATATTTGTGGACAATTCATACAGCGCCATCTAGCCCCAAACTAAGCATACCTTGTAATATGGCAACCAGACAACTGATATAATACTTATATAGTAATTTTTTTATAAATACATACATAATATATATTATGATACACCATTAAAGCTCCAAGTTAACTTGATTTCTTCCGACACTTTGAACAATTATCGTCATATTTCAACTAAATCATAAAAATAAACAATATTACTTTACGTATAAACCTTCCTCTTGTATCACTATATCTATTGCTGAAAACTACATTAAAATCCGTTGCGTAGTTTAAAAGATCTAAGCGCAGACAGCGGGAACGACTATGTTTTATACTATGTAAAGATTATAAACCTTGTTTAAATAACAATAAAGAAGATACAGTTAAAACAAAAGACAATATTTCCACAATTTCTAAATAAGTCTGGTGAAAGCTGAAAAAGGCAGTGGAATTAAACAGGTTATTAGTTGAAAATTACCGCGCGTCCCCGGGTAATGTCCCTGGCAATAAAGCTGATGGGGCTCAAGACGTAGAAGGAAGATAACTGGAAGAGAACAGCATATATATTTTTAATACTGGCAACACCGCCGCTCTGGCTTCGAACGGGTGCATTTATCTCTAATTTACAAATTTAATACACAAATATTCCTCGTTTATCGCTCTTTTATTAAAGACTAGCTGTTGCCCGCGACTTCGTCCGCATGGAATTCGGTTTTATCACGCACCCCTACTTTACCCCTCGGAAAAGTAGCCTAAGTTACTCCTTGTTACATCAGCTATCTGCCAGTGAAAGTCCCGTCAAAATCGGTCCAGCCATTTCAGAGATTAGCCAAAAAATAAAAATAAAAGTTGTTTTGTTATATGTACCGTGTATAAATCCATATGCACTTAGTAAAAAGCGGTTATTTTAATATTACAAACTCCAATTTTATTTATTTGTATAGACTATGGAAATCCTTTGCGTGATTTAGAAGTAAGCGGAGAAACATAGAGAGAGCGACTATTAAAAATGGGTTAACATTTATGAAAAAAATAACACGAAAAACAATACCTACAGCTCAGAACTAATTGTCATTGAATACTTCAGTACCTTAATACAGGATATCAGTCAACGAAGTGACTTATTGTTGTATTCAACTGATTGCCACAGTGCAGAAGAATGAACAAAAAAATACTTCAACATAATGAGAATTAGTTTAAGTGTAATCTCTAGTGATATAGTACAGCTAAAATTTCTTGACTCAACCCGAAGAACAAACCTCGAAAAATTGTCTCTATAAGATTTTCTACCACATCCAGTATCTTTCAGTCGGTGCTTTAAGCGGGAAATGGGGGGAAAATGTTGGTGTAAGCCCAACCCCCCCGGGGCGGATGAGGCGAGGGTGGGGGGTGGCCTTAATTACCGCTGCTTTTATAGTTTTAATGAGTTCATTTTGGACCGGGGCTAACAAGCGGCGTAATACCTTATTTAAACCAATTTTGAAATTAATATTTTCAGTGAGGAGAATTGTTAGTGTCGATGATTTTGAGATTTCGATTTTAAGTTAATTAGTGACGTTATGAGCAGAGTCGCATGATGTGATGATCTACTGCCCATCACATCAGCCCATAGTAAAACATAGCCAGACAAATCACTCGTCATGATGATACATTAAGACCTAATGTCTCGTGCCTGTAATTTCACCTGCAACCATACCCTTTAAACCGGAACACAGGAATGCTTCGCAGTACTTCTTGGTGCTAGTTTTATACAAATGCACTTTTCAAATGCAGTATTATCGATTACCGTGGTGACTAGAGGTCGATATCTGCTGCAAAATCTGCTAATATTCGACTAATATTTGCTATATGGAGCAAGAAACAAAACACTCACATATTTTAAATTGTTATGGGAAGGCCATGTGTTGCGTCTTTTTCTTAAATAATTATAATAAAATAATAGGAGAATAGGCAGAAAACCACTGATTTATGTAATACTTAAACAATATATAATATATTTACGTCTACCCCACCTTATACACGTCTTTTGACGTGCATACCGCTGCCTAATAGAACACAGAATCAAAATGATCGATAATAAAATATTTTAGGGCAACACTAATTTCTTTATCAGAGTTCGCCGACGGTCGTCGCCTATTTTGTCGATATTAATTAAAAAGGGGCCCGTGTACAAGTTAATATTAAAGAAAATTAAGCAATCTACCCGACCGCGGGATTGTAATGAATTTTCGCAATATATAAACCAAAAGCCTTATGTAACTGCAAGCCTTTATATATCACGCGTTTACCCCTGAAGGGGTTTTCTGCTCTCAAGTTATCTTTCCCACAATAGAAGCAGGTACATGAGATATTACACTTTTACGTCTCAGAGTTACGGGCGCATATCTTGTATGAGGCAGGACCCTAGTCGTATTGCTTATGGGCAGAGGTTACCACTTAACACTGGATGGGCCATCAGCTTGTACGTTATCGCTTTAAAAAGTATGTAAAATTATTTTATTTATTCAAATACTAATACTAAGTGTTAATATGTACTAATATTATGTGTGTTTATTTTGAAATAGGAAAAATATAGTATGGTAGAGTAATAGGAAAAGGATGTTTCTTATAACAGAACGTAGCTAGTTATTTTTCCTTTGTGATTTATGAGACTGAACGTGCTGACGGACCACCAGATGTAAAATGGTAACCGCCGCCCATAGACAACAACAATACGACTCAAGTCCTCTCCACCAAAGTGCGGGATGACTGAAGTTGCATTGCGTTGCATCCATCACCCCGAGACGGGGATGTTACGTCTCATGCGGCTGCAATTTCACCGGCACCCACTCCCTTCCACCGGAACACAGCAACACGAGTTAGATAAAAAGCTTAACAAAATGGCCACTGTGCTCAATTAACTAACTAATCGATCAGTAGCAATCCTACATGTATCCCATACTTTAGATCCCTTGGTATTCAACCCCCTATACATTATGTCCTATCTCGCACCCATCGGGTAGGGGAGAGGAGGTAGAGGGGAAGGGCGTAATAGTCCCGCAATTATCGCCCTATTAAGTAGTTGAGGGACGCCATTTAGGAGGATGGGCCCGCTGTGAACCGCTGGGATATTTTATGACCTTTTGTGGGTTAAGGAGTTGAAATATTGAGTTAGATTTTTGCTTACGTTGCATATACTAATTGGTTATAAATAATCGTTTAGAAAGTGTTATGTAGCGCTTAATTGAAGCATGTGTCCTTCTCTAAGATCCGACAGGTCTTATAGCTCAGTTGGTAGTAATTCTGCCTTCTATGCTGTAGGTCGTGGGTTCGATTCCCACCCAGGACAAACATTTGTGTGACTAATATAGATGTTTTTTCTGTGGCTGAGTGTTAATATGTATTATATGTATGTATTTACAAAAAAAGTATATATGTATTCTATCAGTTGTCTGGTTCGCATAGTACAAGCTATGCTTAATTTGGGGCTAGGTGGCGCTGTGTGAAGTGTCCACCAATATTATTATTTTCATTTTATCAAAATTGGTTCAGTGGTTTTGGCTTGACAAGGTAATAGACAGAGTTACTTTCCCATTTATATTAAGTAAGAATGGCTGGATTTTCAAGGCTCGCAATCTGTGTCTCATTGATCCAAATCCTATTTGTAATGGAGGTTAGGCATACTACGTTCACCTAATCAGATACCTATTAGAAAATAAAATCTTCCTATCAATTCATACAAATCAAGTTACATATAGTTTTTGACATCTAGAGATTTCAATTTCAGTATCATCTCAAAACAACAGTTTGCCATTATTAAAGACAACAAAATACTTTCCTGTTATTTACAGTCTTATAAGAGTAAAAGGGATGCAAACATGCAAATTGTCCGAGCAAAAAGCCTTTCTTTGATCATTGAAATAATTTATATCTTAAGGTGAAAGTTCAAGGTTGATGTTTGAACAGCAGAAATCAAAGTTATGTCCCCTTTTAATAGTACAGTGGGGTCTATTGTTACGACTTCATTTGCTCCTACGGTCGTGTTCATTTTGGGATATTGATTCAAAGTGGTCTCGTGAGTAGGAATGTTGGGAATTTTTACGATTTATCGTCGTTGAATATTTTTTAAGGATGTTTTATGGGATACAAAAAGGATAAAAATATTTGTTAGTAATTGATTGTCTTGGAATCACTTTGTTTTAAAGGATAAGTTATGGTAAATTTTAAGATAATCGTTAAGGTTTATTTTCGTTTTGAATCAATGTTCAAAATTGCACAATGTATTCAACCAAGTCAAACTTAACTGTGTAATCTAATTGAAATCAATATTTTGTTCGATAAATGCATTTCAACCGTAAATTTTAAGGCAGTAGAACTTGTCCCAAGTTCTTCTGGGGAAATATTGCTACCATATCTTCTTGTGTAACGCATACGCATTACTATTCTGGTTTGAAAGGTGTGGCTGCCGGTGAAATTATATGCACATGAGACATTCCACCTACACGTCTCAGAGTTACAGGCGCATACGATGCGACTTGGGTCTGTCGTACCTAGTAGGGGATGACTCAAGTCGCATCGGTTGTCTATGGGCAGAGGTTACCACTTAACACCAGGTGGGCCGTCGGCTCGTAACTGTATCACGTAAAATAATTAGTCTGTTCTCTTATTTAACTCTCACAAACAAAACAAAATAAACAAATCAACCAACGAAAACAAACTGAAATAAATACTTTGCAAATTACGCCACTCAATATCCAGTAATAAAGTTAATGTGTTAGTGATTTCCTCCCGGGGGTCCAATTTTAGCGCTATTCCGCCACAGCGGGGGGTTGGTCGACTAATGTAGCCCAACCAATATGAGTGGAGCCATTTATAAACCACTAGCGACTCGCCCCGGCTTTGCACGGGTGCAATGATGCTGTATTGCTTAAAATCGTTACGTAAATAAGCCATTACTTCTCGTAAAAAGTAAAGGATAAAAAATTGTTATTGTGGGTTATCCCTAAAAGATAGACATATACCATTGGGAATTTTTTTGTAGACCTTTTTAAGGTGTACAATACTGTAGTACATTATTTTGATCTATCTCGTAGGGTTCAGCCAGCGTTTGCAATGTAAGCGCAAAAAAATGACTTTATTTACGACATTACATTAGAAACCTCTAAAATTATCAGTGTTTCTCTACTATATTATGCATGTATTATACATATAAACCTTTCTCTTGACTCACTCTATCTATTTAAAAAAGACTGCAATAAAATCCATTGCGTAGTTTTAAAGATCTAAGTATACATAGAGACAGACAGACAGACAGACAGCGGGAAGCGACTTTGTTTTATACTATGTATTGATATTGACCTCCGCATTTTTAAGATGTTGCATTAATATTATTTGTGAAAGAGGTTCTCATAAACGGTAATCGATTAAGCGAGAGCGTAGTCTAGTGGTACTGACCCCGAGTTTCAACCCGGTCGTCGGTTCAAATCCCGACGTGCACCTATGAGGTTTTCACTTGAAAGATTTATGTGCGCAGTACCACGTTCTCACAACGGTGAAGGAAAATGGTGAGGTAACCGATATGTCCCAGAGCTAATTCGAAGACAAGGGTCAAGTGCACGAAAGGAGTCTCTTGGAGGCGCACTCAAAATCCTTCCACCACACTGGTTCGAGAGAATAAAAATAGAATGAAATAAAATTGAACTAAATTAAGTAATTAATTATTTATTAATTAACTTACTCAAATAGAATTGAATTAAGTTTAGGTTGCCTACATGAATTATGTACAGGTGTTATTTAAGGCAATTATGGGATTTGTCCTAGCTTTAATAAAATTATAATAAATAAATAGAAGGTAAATAAATATTGGTGGATATTTCAAACAGGGCCATTCTAGCAATTTTTGGCCCCAGACTGAGAATATCTAAGAAAAAAGATAATTCACATTTCTTTTAAATACATAGGTACTTATTAACACCCAGACACAGAATAAACTTCTATATTCGTCTCACAAATATTTTTCTTAGGTGCAAATCGAACCCACGAACTTCAGCGGCGAAGGCAACGTTGCTATTTACTGAGCTGTGATACATTATTTTACTAGAAGAATTTCCTTAATTATTAGTCCTAGCGGTAGTCAAACGTTTGTCGTTAAAACTCTGTATGCCCCTATTTGGAAAAGGTTTGAAACTATTGCACACATATTACGACATAATGTTATTTTTTTGGATATCTATGTTCTTATTAGGCATAATTATAGACTTTCAATGTATATAGAAGAAACATGCCTCTTCGCTAGGATCCTAAAACAGGCTATAGCGAGCATATGATAGAAAATAATTTAATTATGATGTTTCGTCACAAAGAAATACCGACACGATCAAATCATTTGTACACCAAATACACTTAAAGAGTGATGTGACTCACGACCGTCGTATTATCGATAAAAATCCGGATCAAATGAAGTATTCACCTTCGATGTAAACTTTTTAATTTTTCTTTTTAATGCCAGCGGTGTTGACAGAGACGCAATCAATAAATCACTCGGCACAACAAAGAATTCAATGTGTGTTGATTGTGCATCTCTGGAACGCTTTTTAGTAAACGCTAGTGATGTGCAAGTGTCGATATCGATACTCGATGCCCGCTGCGTATGTTCGATAAATACGCACCTAGCGTGATTATACATAATGAATTACATAAGTATTCTATAAGTATTAAATATGTGAACAATTATATACCAAACAAAGTATTAAACCAGATATAAGAAAGTTCTTAAAATATACTTAAGATACCTGTTGTTTTGACTCCTATTTACCTATAACTTTTATCACTTTTTTATCACTTTTATTGACCTAATAGACAAATGTACAATTTTATAAAAATATATCTTTGCAATCCACTTTACGAATATATCAAAAATGTCCACTTGATTGATTTCTTAAAATGTCTACGGAAATTGTAACGAAACGAGTTACTGGAAGATGAAAGACAATTGAACCAAAGAAATAAAAGTACATTATTATGTACTTTTATTTGTTAACTTTTGTTTATTAATAATGTACTTGAGTGTCTTTGGACTTTTCACATAGCGCTATCTAGCCCTAAAATAAGAATAGCTTATAGTATGGGAAACAGAAGACTAATAGAATACTTATATATTTTTGTAAATATACATATATAAATATACATAATAAACATTTAGGTATATTAGTTACACAAATTTTTGTTTTGGAATCGAACCCACGTCTTACAGCGCATAAGGCAGAGTCAATACCAACTGAGCTGTGAGGCAACTTTCAACAAACATCATTCCATTTCTATAAAACTGTTCATAATTACCATCGAGATTTCAAATTATTCAGCTTCAATTATCTAATTACGTTAATCGATATCAAGATCAGACATGACTAGCAAACATTTTATGAGGTTCACTGGTGGTCTGCTGATGCTCTGAAGAAATCTGCCGAATCACGGAACGCGATTCAAATATGACGATGATATGACGCTTGTGTCATCCACAATTTTATCGATAGATTGCCAAATCGTGTCACATCTCTATGGCTGGTAGCAATAACGTCGATAATGTTCTGGCAATTGGCGTTCAAACGTTGTTTTCTCTTGGGTTTGTAGGAGATAAATCGTTGTCTATTAAACTGTTATTATGTGTATTGATGAGGGGTTAATAAAATATTGTTAGGTAGTTCAGCGCTGGCGGCGGCGTGTGGTAATTTATATGCGTTAAAACGCGTCAATTTAACCTAATTATGGTGATCTGTGACACTATTGAATCACTATATAAAATCAGTAGAAATTGACCCGCAAGTTTTAAGTTTACGCTTTTCGTATTCGGGTTTATTGTAAGCTGTTTTTTTAAGCTATTGCATAGCTTCTATCGCGGGCCTTGAGCGTGGAGACCGAATCCAGAAATTCCGTAACGACAAAACCTAACACCCCCCACTCCGACCGGCACAGCGGTGATACTTTTTAGTTTTTCCATCTATCGATAAATACCAGAACTTTTAATGACTTTTTGAAATATCACGCGCAATAGCTTTACCGCGGCAGTCTCCGAGTGCCACACGTCTTTTTTTTGTAGTTGTACTTTGTAGAACTTAGTTCGAAGAAGGTCCTAGATAACTGAATGAGATAGTACGCATTGTAAATTAATAATTTTATTATTAATTAGTGACTAGCAGCTCCCCGCGGTGTTACTCGCGGTGAATAAGTCAGCCAACCGGGAACACTGGACTTTTCCAGGATCAAAGAAACTTGTGTTTTATTCCAGGATATAAGCTATCTTAGTACCTACCCAAATCCTTTCAGCCGCTTGAGCGGGAAGCGAGCACAAACAAACAGACAAAAAAAATATAGTTTTACACATTGTTACTTATTCGTATACGTTTATTATTTGCAAAAATATGACGGCACGGCCATTTATAGATTTAATTTATATTTTTAATACTAAATGTGTTGAATGATCTATAGAAGTAAAACATTCAGAGTAAACGCTTGTGAAAAACAATTTTGCTTGTTCACGGGTGGTCGGTAATCGTATACGCATTCCAGTGTAAAACTGCATTATAAGTTACGTGTTAGTGACCAATTCTTTGGTAAAAGTTCGTATAATATATTACTAGATTTACTACTCGTAGTTTGAATTCTATGTTCTCGTATTTCTCCTGATGAGGAAAACACACAAACGCGAGAGAGAATGCATGCGCAGTGTCAAAAAACGGTAACCAGCCGGAGCAAAATTGGTATTTTTAAATGGACATTTATGGACACAGCGCCATCTAGCCTCAAAATAAAGCTAAGTAAACTTGTATCATGGGAACCAGACAACTGATATACCTACATACTTAATGTTTTTTTTGTAAAAACATACATATATATATATATATATATATATATATATAATAGATACATATTAAAACCAGACACAGAACAAACACCTATGTTCGTCACGCAAATGTTTGTCCTGGATGGGAATCGAACCCACGACCTACGGCGCAGAAGGCCGGGTTACTACCAACTGAGCTATGAGGCCAGTCAATTTATAATATATATTTATTACGTAATGTATAATGTCCTCATATAACTATACATATAGGTCCCCCTACTGACACGTAACGGCTCGGCTGGTTGTCTCTGTAATTGCCATTATATACTGCATTATAATCGTTTAGATTCTTTTTACACAATATTTCACTCTACATTGTATATGTTCTAGTGTGTGCACATCATAAGCGGGGCGACAAGCGGAGCGTGAACTAAAACTTCTATGACCTATCTATCTATTCGAGACACTGGTACTCTCGAACCAGTGAGGTGAAAGGATTTTAAGTGCGCTTAAAAGAGGCTCCTTTCGTGCACTTGACACATGTCTTCGAATTTTTGTTCTAGGACTTCTAGTTCTGTTACAAATGTGTTTACATGTAGATATGGCTATAATATAAATATACTCGTGTTTACTTCAACTTCACCTCTATTATTGAGTGATGACAGAATCTCCATTAGGATTTTTGGTAATAGTAGATTTTGTAGATTTGTGATGTTTTTCTTCGCTAAGTTTATCACATTGTCAAGCTTTATTAATCGCAAAAAAAAATATGAACTCTTTTCCATTGTAACAAGAGCGCTAATTATAAATGGCGATACTTCATTAGTGAGTTTATTTTATGAGTACTCCTTACCAACTAATTGGATGGTGAACGAAAATGCTGGAATACAAAAGTGAGCGACTATAATTTATATTATAAAATAATAGCGAGCTAATATTCTGATAGAAAATGTCAGTATTGGATCAATTATTAAATAGAAAAATCCTGCAAAAAAATTTAATCAAAACTAAAATTATTTATTAGTTAAAATAAGTTACATAGCGCCGTTAACTCGTGTCATAAAAATAGAACGTCTCATGTGCGTGTCTTATCTCTGGCCGCCAGTTTCCGTAACAATACCTAAGCGTCAATTTTTTTTTAATTTTTTTTTTAATAAATTTGGAATGAGCAAAATTACCCACCTAGGGTTCTTACCTAGGTATAAGAAGACTGCTTCTCATTTTACCCATTGCGTCCGTAACTTCGAGACATGAAAGTGGAATGTCTCATGTGCCTGTAATTTCACCGGCTACACCTTTCAAATATGAACACAGCGTATGAGTTCCTGCTGGATGCAATAGGTGTGGTGTCAATGTTCCACTATGATCTTGGCACAAATTCTACTGTCTGTTAAAATGTCACTGTCAGAAGTAAATTGTTAGGAATAAACTGTCAGAAGTTAACCGTTCAAATAAAAATTATTTATCGTGTTAATAAAATAAAAAAGACGTGTGGCACTCGGAGACTGCCGCGGTAAAGCTATTGCGCGTGATATTTCAAAAAGTCATTAAAAGTTCTGGTATTTATCGATAGATGGAAAAACTAAAAAGTATCACCGCTGTGCCGGTCGGAGTGGGGGTGTTAGGTTTTTTTCGTTACGGAATTTCTGGATTCAGTCTCCACGCTCAAGGCCCGCAATAGAAGCTATGCAATAGCTTAAAAATACACGTTACAAGTTAACTGTCAGAATTTAACCGTCGTAAATCTAGCTCTCAGACTTTACTTCAAACATGGAACCTTCTAGGTCGGATATCGGTACTGCGAATGTTTGTTTTCTGCAATAGAACAGTTCTATTGGTAGAGACGTTGAGTAGTATTATCAATTAGCAAAGAGTAAAGGGTATAACGGTAGTTCTGGGGGTGAAATTGATAATGAAAGCATTTTTATGCGCTTTTATCTATAATTAGTGCACATTTTACTACCTAAAAGCTATAATTTATGGCATTATTAGCGCCATTTTATGAAAGCTACCTGTTTTGTTATTGGAGTAGCTAGCGGGCTTGTAGCAAGGGTAAGTAGTAACAATCAATTTTATTTTAATTTATTGTTTTCAAGTCATAAATATTATTCAGTGTACTTTTGACACAATTTTTCGAATAAATGTTAATTTATTAGAATAAAGATTCTACGATGATGCACGTAGAAGACCAAGTTTTATAATGAATTAAAATTAACTAATTAATTATTAATTTTATTTAGATAATTTATCTATGAAATATGCTTTGGTCGTGCGACGGTGCGTATATACAGGGTGTCCGGTAATGAATGGATAATGACCACAAATTAAAGAAAAAAAAATAAAAAAAATAAAAATTTTTTTTTTTTTTCGAATGCCCAATATGTAAGACCCATTTCAAGGTTATCCATTCATTACCGGACACCTGTATATAGAGGCCGGTCCTGCGTAAGGTTTATTGATTTCATACATTGGTGGCCTTCCATGTACTAACGAGTACAAAGAAATATACATACCTAAGGTAAGAGAGATACCTTATTAGTGTTATATATAGTGTTATATACTCTATATGTAAAAAAGTATTATAAGCATTATATCAGTTGTCTGGTTCCCATGATACAAGCTATCCTTAGCTTATTTTGGAGCTAGATGGCGCTGGGAAATGTCCACCAATATTTATTATTTAATTTGTTAAAGCGAGAAATTAACGTAATTTTTAGTATATATATTGTAGAACAACGAATTAGTCTGTAGTATAAATATTGTTCAGGATACAATGTGATTTCTTTGATATATTCTTCAGATAGCGGTGAGATCTCTATCCCATCTCATATAACGTACCTAGCCTGCCTAACCCTTTAGAGGAATAGCGCGGTGGCGATACCACGAACACAACCATAACAATTAATTAACTCACTATTCTCCCAACGAGTTTCAAAGAAATCTAATCATTAAGATCAGTACATAAATCATAAACACGTAATTGTTAATTACACGGCAATTCTGGTTATATTGCTTTGAGTACTGACGGAGCTTTATGAACGAGGTCTTATTAAACTCAAGTTACAAAAAGCTTTTGATTAAACGTGATTTTTCGTCTGTTATTTCATTTACTCAGATTCTATGTTTGTGTGTGTCTAGGGAGATTGAATGGTTTTATATTACTAGCTAGCGCCCTACGGATACTGCATTTTTCCGGGATCAAAATTAGCCTGTGTATTAATCCAGGATATCTTAGTACCAAATTTCATTCAAATCCATTCAGCCGTTTGAGTGTGAAGGACTAACGAACATATATACATAGATACAAACTTTGCCCTTTATAATGTAAGTGTGATATCTACAGGCTCCTATTCTGGACTGATAAAGAAGTCACGTCTTGAAATTGTTGGTACATATTGTGTCATTTATTTATCAATTCTTGACTGGCCTCATAGCTCAGTTAGTAGTAAACCTGCCTTTTGCGCTGTAGGTCGTGCGTTCGATTCTCAACCCAGACAAACATTTATGTGATAAATATAAGAATTTGTTTTTGGTATTCAAATAAAGTATTCTTTCAGTGTTCTGAATATTACAAGTTATGATTAGTTTGGTGTCAGGTGGCTGTGTTTGAAATGTCCATCGATATTTACTATAAATTCAGCTATTTGTCAACCTTACGAAAATAATTAGTCACCTAAATAACTGTGAGTATGAAAATATATATCTTTTTTCATTGTAGTCCTGGAAGCTTCCCACAATCCATCAAAAATATGGTTTTACTTTAAAACCACCTGCATGCATCGAATCTGCGAATTTCTGTGACGAATTTCAGATTATTTGACGGACAAATCATTGTACAGTCAGACAATCAAACTATTGTCAGTCGAGTTCATAATGCGAAAATGATTGACTTGTCTTTGTCAGTATTTCGAGTGCATCGAATCGTGTAAAATCTTATTTTATTGGATAATGTGAGTTTGTAGGTGGCAGGACTTCATGAGAAAGAGTGGTAAGTCTTTATTTCTTTTAAAAAGTAAATTTAGGTGGTCCTAAATTGTAAAATTAATAAATTAATATATATATTGGTGGGCATTTCACACAGCGCCATCTATCCCCAAAGTGAGCTAATAATAGCTGGTATCATGGGAACCAGACAACAGATTTAATACCTTTTTGTAAATTCATACATATACGTACTACATACGTATCAACACCCAGGCACAGAACAAACATCTATATTTGTCACAAAAATGATTGTTCTGGGAGGGAATTGAACCCACGACGTACAGCGCAGAACGTAGGGTTACAACCAATCGATCTGTGAGGCCAGTTTTTGTAGTAGTGTATATACATTTTAAAGCTAAGCTAAGCTTTACTTGTATCCTATACGCCCAGAATGATTTAATGCCATTTTGAAGGTATTTGATTTGTCCTGGATATTGGTTTATCCTGAAAAGAACACTACGCAATGAGGGAGTAAAATACGTATCTAGTCTATGACGGTTTTGAATCTATAAATCTATTAATAGTATGCTTTGAAACGAAAATTCTACAATTCCATACTGATTCGCATTAAAATCTCTGGTGCTTATCTGGATATGAACCAGCAGCCTCCGGGTATAAATTTGAAGCCTCAACTTCCAGTCTGATCATTTAAAAAAATGTCACAACCTAGCAAACGCAAAATTTCAAATTTCTGACTTACCTACCACACCACCCCCGCAATCCAAAACGGACAAAAGCACAAATCTATTGTTTACAAGCAAAACCCATGTTTGGTTGAGTGACAGCTAGGACGGGTGGCCCACAATACGCCAATCACGGGACTGTATACCAGCTGTCACGCTCAAATGTAAAATGTACAGCAAATTTAGCAATACACGTAATTGCATGATACTTGGCATTTAATTTTGTTTTTTTTTTGAGCTAATTTAGCTAGGTTAAAGATTAACTCAGGTAATGCTTTCGATAAAAACCAGTGATTGATTGATTGATATGAGTTCATTATTATCGTATATTATTGTACTAGCTGTTGCCCGCGACTTCGTCCGCGTGGAATTCGGTTTTATCACGCACCCCTATTTTACCCCTCGGAAAAGTAGCCTAAGTTACTCCTTGTTACGCTATCTGCCAGTGAAAGTCCCGTCAAAATCGGTCCAGCCATTTCAGATATTAGCCGGAACAAAGAGACACAAAAATTATAAAAATGTTGTTTTGGTATATGTGCCGTGTATGCATCCATATGCACTTAGTAAAAAGCAGTTATTTTAATATTACAAACAGACACTCCAATTGTATTTATTTGTACAGATGAAATTGATGATTCAACTACATAGTTCCGCTTCAATTCTGACTCCTCACAGCTCTGTTGGTAGTAACTCTGCCTTCTGCATTGTAGGCCGTGAATTTGATAATCTCTCCGAACAAACATTTGTGTGAAGAGCATATGTTTGTTCTGTGTCTGGGTGTTAATATGTATCATATGTTTGTATTTACAAGAAGTATATAAGTATTATACCACTTGTCTGATTCCCATGAAGCTATGCTTAATTTACTTTGAGACAAGATGGCGCTGTGTGAATTTTTCGCCAATATTTTTTCCCATTGTAAGTTACATTAAAACAAAAATGAATATAATAATTTCAGTAGGTAACAATGCTGTAAATGACTGAAAATGGCAAGACACGTCAAAATTCTGACAGCAATGCTTACGTTAATCTTTTAATTTCAGTCTAAGATATGTCAGTTTTACCCTATATTATAGTTCACCGAATTCTGAATTGAAATTACTTCTAATAGGTTATAATATATGAGACCCGTTATACATTTATTAGATATTATATTAAACCAATCATTTTAACAACTTTAAGACTTATAACTATTTGAAACGTAGGAGCAAAGCTTTAAAAAAAACAACTCGATCTTTTTTTTTTGTCATTCAAGCAATTTACTATTTCTACGAATATACTTTGTGCTCAGGCCCACCATTGCAGTACTCGATTGCAATAAATACATCATTGTCCACCCATTCAAGTATCTGCAAACGTCAATGTCAAAATGACACCCGCTGACTTTTTTTTTTACTTTATCTGTTGTAAGCCAATTATACGCACAAAAGATTCGAAATGGGGGTTTAGGCGTTTGTTGTACTCAAGGTGTGGTAATCTTACCCAGGATTAAAGGATTATCTGTTCGAAATTTTAAAACTTAAATTGGTTCAAGTGATATATGTATTTAAGTAGATTTATTTGACCATGTAAGAATTATATATCAGTTGTCTGGTTCCCCTGATACAAGCTATGCTTAGCTTTGTGGATTGATTTCGCTGTGTGAAATGTCTACCAATTTTTTTTTACCAAATTATATGTTTGAAAAAAAATTGTGGCATAATTGCGCAGGTAATAGTATGTTATAACGATTTCTCATTAAACCAATTGCCTGTTTATAAAATCAACACATTTCTGTATCATTGGTCGCAATTATATAATGGACAAGCTATGTCGTTACTATTAATATGTGGTTCCTTTGGTAAAATTACGATTTAGAATGACAAGATATCGCTTTTCAGTAAAAACATGATAATAATAAGCAACGCATCATGCTCAATCTTTCAACCGCACAACGATGTAAGTTGCGGTTGAACTTATGCCAAACCCCTCTGGGGAAGTACTGCCACCATACGTATTTCTACGGGAACCAATCAACTGATATAATGCATATACATGTACTGTTTTGTAAATACATACATATAATACATATTAACACCCGACCAGAGCTCTTAGTTGGTAATTTTTGACCATTTCTGGTCATCGATGCCACCAGTGACACAGTGTATTTAAGGTATGAGTGTTTCATTAAAAAACTACTGATGAACTACTAATGAACACTAAATTAGTAAATGGCATTACAATAGTGACTTGTATAATAAAAATTTACAATTATAGAACTGTAATAGACGGGAAACGGTAAAAAATCACTCAACCAGCGATTAACGTCTGCGGAATTGTTAATCATTATAATTATAAGTTTTAGAGTTCAATATTTACTTTAGTAAACGTTTTGATTGACCTCACAGATCAGTTAATAATAATAAATAATAGTCATAAATATTGGTGGATATTTCACACAGCGCCGTCAAGCCCCAAAGTAAGCTAGGCATAGCTTGTGTCATGGGTATATAATACGTATATACTTTTTTGTAAGTACATACATATAACACATATTGCCACCCAGACACAGAACAAATATCTATATGTTTGTCCTGTGTCTGGGTGTCAATTCGTCATACAAAAGTTGGTCCTGGGTGGGAATCAAACCCACGACCTACAGCAAAGAAGGCAGGGTTACTACGAACTAGCCTCACAGATCAGTTGGTAGTAACCCTGCCTTCAGCGCTGTAGCTCGTATGTATAAAAACGGTCCGATTTCAATTCCACTTTATCTTCTGAAGTAGCAAGGTCTGCGTTCATTGTTTTTTAAAAACCTCCTAGACGGCCCACCTGGTATTAAGTGGTAACCTCCGCCCAAAACAACCGATGCGACTTTGGTCCTCCCCTACTAGGTACGAGATCCAAGTCGCATCGTATGCGCCCGTAACTCTGAGACGTGTGGGTGGAATGTGTCTTGTACCTGTAATTTCACCTGCAGCCACATCTTTCAAACGAGAACACATTAACGCGAATGCGTTACCGCTTGGCGGCAGAAATGGGCATGGTGGCAGTACTTCCCCGGACGAACTTTGCGAGAGTTCTACTGCTCTTAAAAATTTCGCAGAACCCTCTTCTAATATCGAGATGTTAACTTGGCGGACGCTAATGCATTCAATTGTAATTGCGTGCAATGGAACTGATTGTCCGAGCCAATCAACCGATCCTGCTGCATTACTAATACATTATTGTTAGTCTGCATTACATTATAAATTGGAGCGTATGGTGCCTGAATTTCAGTCTTGAGGCCGCTGGTTCGTATTCTGTGATGGTTTCATATATTTACAAGCGCATTAGAACGCAGAATTCATGTTTTTCTTTCTTTCTAGAAGAAATTGTGTGGGGAATATACGACTGGCCTCATGGCTCACTTTCTAGTAGCATACCTTCTACGCTGCAGGTCGTGGATTCAATTCCCATTCACACCAACGAAAATCATTTTTGTGTTACGAACATAGATGTTTGTTCTGTGTCTGGATGTTAATATGTACCTATTAATTATATGTATTTACAAAAAACAGTATATGCTTCCAAGTTTATTATGTGTCTGGTTATTAATATAAGTCTATATAAGGAAGCGTCGTAAAATATATATTTGTAGTTTATCAGTTATCTCGTTTCCATATTACGAGCTAAGCTTATTTCGGCGCTGTATGTAATGTCCACCAATATAAGATTATTTCGTAACGTGTATATTATAAGAAAGTAAGTTAGGCCATGTAATTTGTCCATAAAAATACCATATGGTATGTAAAGGTTACTTTAGACATTCGTATGAGCGACATATTAAATATAAACTTATAAATCATGCGTATTTTTATGAGTTTACATTTTCCGGTCTGTAATTCCGTACACAAAGCCGCGAACATACGATATTTCATCTTCACACGTCACCACAGAGCAAAACAAAAAATATCACGCTGTATAAATTGAATATATTTACCATTAGGTCGTTTTGCCTGCAGTTGAAATAAATTAAACCGTTTTTATCATATTTTCCAGCACATTTCATGGTATTAAACGACCCTTTTCCTAAATTAAAGTCAAAGTCAAAACTTTATTCAATGTCAAAGTCAAAAACTTTATTTCCATAGAATTCATAAAGAAATTGCTCGGAAACTTCAATAATAGGTTATTCAAAAAATAATGTCACGCGTAGTTATCGCTAAGTTTGGCGCCTGTTCAAACCCTATCTGACCCTCCATGGGAAAACAGCCAAGAAACCCCGAAGGGCGGTTTTTTTAATATAATTAATAAATAAATACTTTGAAACGTTTGTAGGTCAATTAAAATTATAAGGCCGCGCAGGTTGACTAGGTTTGACGACGTACTCGGGACGAAAGAAAGCTGAAAACTATATTTTTATAATTTTAATTTGGTCTAATAAATTTAAAATGTTTTCTTAGTAGACTTTTATTATTATTCTTCCCTTACGTATCCAAGTGACCGCTTCTTTATCTCAATAAGTCAACAGCAAATAACTGGAAAGTTAAAATTAAAAAACCCCACCGTTGACACACGCGGAGAGACGGGGCCGTATCAACTAATTTCTTCAGCTACTGTTTGTGATAATTGACTTTAGAAAGAAACAGCTTTATATACTTTGGTAAAGTATGACAGAGACGGAAGGTGGAAAAAACTCGTACCGGTAGCGGTACCTCGTTAAGACGCTTTTAAACCTTTAATGACTTGATGTTTGATTAAAAAACATGATTTCGGTGTAACTGTGCTTTTTACGGCTTCCATGAACTTTATTTTAGAGGCGGTGGAGAACAAAAATGATGATATTTTGTGAAAATCCATGTCACTTATGTTAAAGTAATTTTGTTTGTTTTTCTTCTATTTAGTCAAATTTATATAATTTGTAATTTTGTATTATGGAGTTTATAAAAACTTTTTCTTTCTTTCTTTTGAAGAGACGTGACACTTTTCACGATAATTACCTAGATTTTGTTCAAAACTATATTTCAGAAAATATATTTATAAATATATTGTATTCATGCTTACCAAATTTACTTTCCTATTACTAATTTAGCATCTACCCCCTTAAATGTTTGGTCTATATAGGTATGTATAGTCTAAGACCTGTACACTGTTTTCTCCTGGAAGGGACTAGACACACACAACACAGCAAATCCTGTTGTGGGGACTAGTGAACCTTTATTGTAAGCAATTATATTATGTGACTCAATTAACCGCTCAATAATGTATAATTGTTATTATTATGGAAACAAATAAATATTTTGTAAAAATAAAATTTTATATTTCTTACATTACATGAAATGGATAGTTTTGAAATGTGCGAGCTTGCTAATTGTACGTCCAAGGAAACCGACCGAAGCAAATGAAGATTGTGAAGTGACTTACATATGATAACAAAATAATAAAATCCTCAATAAAATCTAACAGAATTAAATAATATATTAAGGATAAGATAAAAAGGATTTTAATTTCAATTTACAGAGAACATACTGCATAAGTGTAATGTGAGAAAAATATTCAAATTATGTTGTTTTTTTTCTCATTGAATTGCGAGCGAAGTAGTCATAAATATTTAAAATATTGTTATGTTATTGAAATTATAAATTATGTACGATGTATTAATAATGTACGATATCATTTAATAGTAGTAGAAGTAACGACACGTTCGTCCGGGGAAGTACGCCACTACGCCTATTTCTGCCGCCAAGCTGTAATGCATTCGCGTTACTGTGTTCCGGTTTGAAAGGTGTGGTTGCCGGTGAAATTACAGGCACATCGTCATATCAGTCGCCCCATCTGAAGAGTTTACAGACATATTACTACGTCAATACAATTACTAAAAACAATACTAATTAAAAACAGTAGGCACTTAGCCGATAATTTTTAATAATCAGTTTTTTTTTTTTATCATACGTTAATGACAACGCGTTGCAAATTTTCGCTCATAAAAGAAACGACTGAAATAATTAAATTTTTATTACCATTTTAAACGAACATAAAAATATGTGTTTATTAAGCTCATTAAAACATTTATGTAGGTACGTACTAATTATGACCTAGTGTTATAATTAAGTCGTAAAAATAATTTTTATTATCATAAGAGTAAGTGGAATGGCGATTGTCGTAGTAATTGCTATACATTCTGTGGCCACGGTGACCTTTGACCCGTTTATCGTAAAAATGTGTTATGAATTTCTTTAGTCGAATAGTTACGTTGAATGCAAGTGTGATAACCTCTGATTGTGTAGAGTTGAGAAGGTGAAGATCAGGAAAACACATAATCATCCAAGAAAACCTTTTTTGTGAAAAAATAATACGCTATATCTGAATATCTCAAAACCGTGAAGAGAAACATTGTGAGGAAACCATTTTCGCTTTAAATCGAAGTGTCCCGAGTCCAAACAGACCAGAGCAAACACAACTCTGTTAAACATAAAGTGTATTTTATATATCCGAACAACACTCGGAAGTAGTAGGAAGTAGATAGTAATTAATATGTGTATGGCACTCGTAAGACAGGAAAACTATTCCGAGTATTTTTTATTTTTTTTTATGTAATACATTTACGGAACGAGCCGACGGCCCACCTTGTGTTAAGTGGTAACCTCGGCCCATAACAGCCGATGCGACTTGGGTCCTCCCAAAGTAGGTATGACAAGACCCAAGTCGCATCGTATGCGCCCGTAAATGTGAGAATTGAAGGTGGAATGTCTCATGTGCCTGTAATTTTTATAATTTCTGTATTATGTAGTAAGTGATTTATGTTTGTTTTTATTAAATTTTAAATTAAATTTTGGTGACATTTCTCACATCGCTATCTAGCCCCAAACTAAGCATAGCTTGTACTATAGGAACCACATGAGTGATAGAAAAAACATCAATACTCGTAACTTAAATGTTTTTCCTAAGTGGGAATCGAACCCACGATCTACAGCTCAGAAGGCAGAGTTACTACCAACTGAACTTTGAGGCCAGTCAAGTTGTTTTAATTAATAAAGTTGTTCAGTTCTGTTCATTCATAACTCTGCAGTAAAGTTGGCGCGTTTCGTAGAAATTCGATACGTTGTTTTTGTCGCGATCGTTAGCAACATGTATCAATTAATGCGATAATTAAATTATTTATTATCGACATTTTAATAACAAAATACAGGCGTTATGATTGCCTCAAAATAATTGGTAATGAAACTACTGATGTTATGACTTCTTTTTTAGTTACCACTATTAAGATTTTACGTCAAGTTCATCCTGGAAGTACTGCCACCAACTGTACTACACATTTCTGCCACCAAGCAGTAACGCCTTCGCGTTACTGTGTTTCGGCGGAAAATGTGTGGTTGCCGGTGAAATTACAGGTACCTGTAATTTCACCGGCAACTTCACGTCTCTGAATTATTGGCGCAAACGCTTGTTATTGGCAGAGGTTACTACTTAACACCAGGTGGGCCATCTACTCGTTCCGTAACGGTATAGCGAGCATAGGGTGTTGGCCGCTGGCACACTTTCGAATGAGACGTAACATCCCCGTCTCGGGGTGATAGTGATCGGGACGCAACGCAATGTGACTTAGGTCATCTCGTACTTTGGTGGAGAACACTTGAGTAGTATTGCAGTTGTCTATGGGCGGCGGTTACCACTTAACATAAGGTGGGCCGTCAGCTCGTTCTGCCACTCGAATCACAAAAAACTTATGAAGTAAAACGTATTCTTGTAGTTAGTCGTGCAATTGGCAAACCGTTGGCGGTCCTACTACTATCTGAACCTAGCTTTAAGGTTTCTCCCACTCGAGGTAAATAATAATTTGGTTTAGATATACCCTAATGAGTGTTTATCAACGTTCTTATGAGCGTTTGTGCAATAACCGATATTGATAATGGTTGCTTTAGTAATCGTAGACGACTAAACCGTTTATCCAATTTGTTTATACGTTAATAAGATTACGATTCTAAGCTTACGTACATAGCGAATGTGAGCGAACGCTTTGTGGTGGCGTTTGCGAGTTCTAAGAAAGTAAGATAAGATAAGATAAGAAAGCAAATAAATATATGTGGTGGACATTTAACAGCACCTAGCTAAGCTTATAACTACTTGTACAACGGGAACCAGACAGCTGATAGAATATTTATTTAATTAATTTTCTTAATTGTAATTAGAAACCAAAGATTATTAAACTTATTAAAATATTTCTTTTTCAATTAAGTCTGTGGATATTACATGGATTTTTGAAATTTTGTATGAGGGTAGCATTATATGGTCTTAGTTAACTTAAACTAGACCATATAATGCTACCCTCAAACATAGCAATATCTTATATACATTTTAGATTAGTCAATTTGAATAAAATACTATTTACTTCAGAAAATATAGAAATGGTCTTTATTTATAATAATTGAATGTTTCAAAATGCAACGAAGTTTTTGTTGTTGTGTTTGTTGCATTTTGAAGCAATGAGTTGAAAGAAAATTAATGGGTAAAAAATTAACCTTTAAGTAACTACTGATGCACTTAGGTTATTCGTATCACTCGTTAGGTACAGCTGAATCCTAATTAATTTAAATAGCAGCTGAATTTATAAACATAAGGCCAATATTATGAAGAAGAATATCGTTCAGTACTACCGTAGGAACTTACTCAGTTTTGGATAAAGTATTCACTTGCGTTCACTATATTAGATCCAACATAATGCTTCCGCCATTAATATTTATCAGTTGGCACTATTAAATACCTGTTTTCTTAATAATTTACTAATGATATTTCTTAACCGGATTATAATGTCGTTGTCCTGAGGAGCTGGAAATTAATAATTATGTGGCACGGATATATTAGAAATGGCAACACACGCTATCTAAAATAGCACCAGTAAAAGAGACCTTTCGAACAAAATGAAACCTTACCTTAGTTACTCACTTTCTTTTTTGTAACCAAAACTGAATGCGCTACTAGATATCAATATTTAAGTTTTGACATCTAGTTTGAGCAAAGTTTTTTGTCATAAGATTACGAAACAAGCAGATGGCTCACCTGGTGTTTGAGTGGTAACCTCGAAGTTAGCACAAGTTCTACTGCTACTTTGGGTTGCTCCTTTCGCATCACCCGGGGGACACGTGTAGGGGTTCAAACGGTGATCACCTACGGACGCGAGCAAAGTGGGCCCCCAAGTAATTTCACAACAAGAAATAAATATCGGTGTATCACATAAGGCCACCTAGCAATAAAATAATATATTTTATTAATAATACGTTATATAAATAATACATTTTAATACCCAGATGCAGAACAAACAATCTTTGTGCATCGCACAGATGTTCTCGGGGGGAATGGAACCCACGACCTACTGCGCAGAATTATTAGGAGATATCAGGTAACATTTCAAAGAAACTATTACTATGGATTGCTGCAGCAGAACCATATTTTAAGAAAAGAGAGAACCATCATCCCGTCCCTCGAAACATGAATACGGAACTGATCATGTGCCTGTAAGTTCACAGCATCCCAACCGGTAAACACATAATATGAGTGCATTTGTGCTTGGCTTCAGAAATAGGTGGTAGCAGTACATTCCAGACAAACTTGGCATAAGTCCTACAGTTACTGTGCACTGTGTTGTTCATGAAAAGGAGCCTCTTTGGGGCGCAATTCAATCCTTTAACCACTGGTTCGCTAGATCCAGTAGAACTGTGAACTTTGGGTGTCTAATTTGGATAGAAAATTAAACAGAAACACATTAATATGCAATTAATCCAGTGCAATAAAATTTTACCGCGACATTTTTATGCAATTTTCAACTTAACTACTCCTAAATGACTTCAAACCTCCCGACGGACACATTTCGAAGCTATAAAGAGATCTCGTTCTTAAATTGATAAATAAACATAAATTATAAACCAACATCTCAAATTTCGCTTACAAATTGTATAAAGATCGAGTTTTATAAGAGTGAACTGAGGTAACTATAGGCGTTAGGTAAAAAATAATTATCAAATTAAAATGTCGATAGGTACAGAACTAACTAAATATTATTATTTACACATTAATTAAAAAATACATTTGTTTATCTTTGAAATCATGTAAACTGCAAATACTGATTAGAAAATTTAAATGGCTTTAATGCCTAATGTATTTGAAAAAACTATATTATACTATATGAATCTTGTGTGACATGCTTATTAAGGCTAGATGGCGCTGTGTAAAATGTCCACCAATACTATTATTATCATCTATTTACAGTTACTCAATAGATAACTTATAGATGGACTAATTTAATTCGAATATACCCACTTATTGCTTGTCTGTTGTACTGTATGTTTCTCTAAAATCCTGTCCAACTTCAAACAATGTCTAGAAATTTTTGTTATATAAAATATAATGTAGAATGCTTTTTCCTTAATTTTATTTTAGATATTGTAAATTTACTCTTACCTATAAAATGCGTTAGTGCTTGGCTGCAGAAATGGTTATGCAGGTTAGTAGTATTCCCCAGATGAACTTCACACAAGTTCCATGCCTTAAGCACAAGTTCTGCTACCCAATCTTTACTTAAACTTTTTAAACTTTTATCGATTTCATAACAAGTAGCAAACAAAACGCCATTAGTCTGAACAAAATGACACATACTGCTTACGTTCAACATAACACGACTTGAGCTATCCTTCGTTGTTATATCTCTTACAGTTTTATAGTTCATAAAACTAATGCGAGATAAGAGCGAATTTATAATTAACATTAATGACTTTAAACTATTAACTGCTACCGAAAATACTGAGAATAAGACATAAAAATAAATAATGTGTAGATGCATTGATAAAGGTTTTTAATATTGAATAAAAGTTGGGCTGCTTTCGAGGTGCTGTTAAGGAGAAGAGTAACGTTGGATAGATTTTACAATTTCCGGTAACTTTTTCAATATTATATATCGATATTATATATGAGCAGTAGAACTCTCGCCAATTTCGTCCGGGGAAGTACTGCCACTATGCCGCCGCATTTCTGCCGCCAAGCAGTAACGCATTCGCATTACTGTGTTCCGGTTTGAAAGGTGTGGTTGCCGGTGAAATTACAGGTACATGAGACATTCCACCTACACGTCTCAGAGTTGCGGGCGCATACGATGTGACTTGGGTCTTGTCTTACCTAAGTGAGGACCCAAGTCGCATCGGTTGTTATGGGCAGAGGTTACGACTTAACATCAGATGGGCTGTCCGCTCGTTCCGTAACTGTATTACATAGTAAAAATAAGGTTTTTCTGTCCACTTGGAATTAAATGACCCATCTTTTGTGAAGCAGTATACTCCGCCGATAATTGCAACACGACTGAGAACTTCCCTTATTAAGTACGGGAAGCTCCAAGTATTAAATCGTGTACCTCACCCTGAAACGTAAAGACGTGAAGTAAATCTGTTTTTAATGAGAATTTTGCAAATTTAATCCTTAAGGAACTTAATTAGGTTTTAGAAAATGACATCTGAAAATGATTATGTGTATACAATTTCAAAGGGTAAGTAAATTAATTAATACTTTCATATTAATCTGTGGACATTTTAATTGACGTGTATTGATTTGTCTGAAATAAATGATTATTATTATTATATTAGTGCTCTTATGATAAGGATAAATTATATGAAGAAAGCTGCTGCTAATCCAATATTTTTTTCTATTATATGTCTCGAAATGTTAAATTTACTCGTTTATATGTAGGTACCTAAATATATAACGATATAAGAAACTGCGTACCATAGATTTTTCGTAACGATTATTTTCGTTTGAAGGATATTGCTAAAGTTGTGTACTTTATTTATATCTATAATAAATAATAAAAATCAATGTTTGTATGTTTGCGTTCCAAAACCATTGATCATATTGTGGTGAAACTTTGATAGAGCGTTCTGGGGATGCCCGCGACAGTTACTGGCACAAAAAATGTATTTAAATGTTTTTTCGTTTTAATGATTTTAATGCACTTATAAAGAAAGCACTTCAATAAACATAATATTATCATTTATTTATTTATTTTATTTCTTTATACTTAACGTGGCATTGCAACGAATGCTGGGTACAGCTAATTTATTTTATAAACAAAACAAACCTCCCTTAACTAGTAACCTGAGCTAAGTGGTCTCCGAATATACTCAGATAATTGGTATAACGAGTCGAGACTTTTACTACGAAACATATTTGGGTGGGCATTTCCACTTCTAATTTTGTGTAATCTCACGTACTTACGGGAAAGTTATGGTGATGTTGCTGTTAATGACTTTATTAGGAAGCTGGCTCTTTATCTGTAGGGTCACGTTGCTTGGCCAACGTTATATGGAAATTATTCATGGGAACGGAATATTGTCAGAGAGCTTAATCTTGTTTAAATATTTTTTTATTTGAAATGACAGAATGAACTGTCGGCCCTCCTGATGTTGGTGAGAGCGAGGTGGTCTGGTGGTAATGACTCCGAGTTTCAATCCGGAGGTCACCGGTTCAAATCCCGACGTGCGCCTAGAAAGAAAGAAAGAAAGTGTATTTATTTTGCCATAAACAACACAATGCAAATGTATATATACTAAAACACATTAAAAACTAAAAACAGAATATTATTTGACACATCTGACATTGTAAAAGGAATGTGTTGAGTGGGCAAAAAGGGTCCCTGTCTCAGCATAGTGCTGCACACCCTGAAAGTGAGAGTGCTGCGCTGGTTTTCAGGCAGAACCCACAGAGAGATTTTCGCTTGAAAAATTTAAGATTTATGAGCGCAATACCACGTTCTCAAAACGGTAAATGAAAACATCTTGATGATACCGACATGTCCTAGAAATAAAATTTCGAAGACATGACAAGTGCACGAAAGAAGCCTCTTTGTAAATTTTATGCGCATTTTTTGTAATTAAATTTTACGATTGCTACTACTACTAGTACTAATGCTAATGATCTAATGTCTCTACCTAATGACCATCGAGGCATTATCAAAACACAACTTCCGTATTCAGTCTTGGATGTCTCGGAGCCCACAACCCTTGAATTTCAAGTGTCAGTGTGTCCACTACGCTCATTACGGTCGTCTTATCCCTTAACTGGATCAAAGCCACCGAATGCCCATAGGTCACCGCAAGCCGTAAAACTTTACTGTCCTTTTTATGTTTGTTTGGGTCGGGTTGGGTTTGATTGCTGGCACTTTTCGGATAAAGGTGGGGGCATAATGTCGGAGGAAAATTATAAATAAAAACGAATACTTTTCACGACAGTGGCTGTATCCAGTGCGGTGAAGGGTCAAAGATGCTTCTTTCTTGCCCTTGAAACAAATGCTCGAAATTTTGCATATAAATTGTTATAAACAGAACTAAGGACGATTGATAGATAGATAATACTTTATTGATCACCATTCACCATACATGGATATTTCGTAAAAAAACTATATTTAAGGTAATACAATGGGTGGCCTTATCGCTGATAGCGATTTCTTCCAGGCAGCCATTGAATGTGCCAGATATTAATAGTAATAATAATAAGTTAATAATAATAATAGTAATAAGTTTAAGAGCAGTAGAACTCTCGCTAATTCGTCCGGGGAAGTACTGCCACCATGCCTAATTCTGCCGCCAAGCAGTAACGCTTTCGCGTTACTGTGTTCCGGTTTGAAAGGTGTGGTTGCCGGTGAAATTACAGGCACACGAGACATTCCACCTACACGTCTCAGAGTTACGGGCGCATACGTTGCGACTTGGATCTTGTCGTACCTAGTAGGGGAGGACCCAAGCCGCATCGCTTGTTATGGGCTGAGGTTACCACTTAACACCAGGTGGGCCGTCAGTTATTATTATTATTATTATTATTATCTTCTGATTTGCATTAGCACGGGAAACTTGTATTTTTTGGGAGGTGTATCAGTCAAAGTTTGAACGCGCCTCCTGAGATAAGACTAATAAATTCAATACAATACTAGTTACATACAAAATAATACATTTTATTTATTAAAAGTAATTTAGCGTAAGTAACATGCCCGTCAGATATAAATAATAATGAGACATAAATTTACTACAACCGTTAATTAGGAAATTGCAAAATTGACAAGGAAATTTTATAAAAATATTTATTATACATACTCTATTAAAACACCATCACATAGACTTACATAATAAAATCTAAAAGTATAACCATGTAGGTATAACTAGACCACAGAAATGAGGGGTCTCTTCTAATACAGGTTTCTTAAACTTAACAGAAGAGTTCCCAATCCATTTTACGACAGCATTGTAATCTAAATAAATAACTTTTGTTGTTTGTTTTATATTTTATATTGCTGTTTTATATTGCGAAAAAATAATTATATGCAAAAATATTTTTGCCGCTCGCAGTAGCGACAAACCCTTACCCCTATCGGGCCGAGTTTCACAAAGAAACCGCCATATCGTTGTTAGGACGTGTCAGGCCTTTTAAACGTGAAACATAAAATTTAATAGCCCAAAAGTTTTATTAAATACTTTCAAAATCGGAAAGCTATTAAAACTTACATATTTTATCCACCGATACGGTAGTTGACAGGTATAACGAACGAAATCTGATGCAAATTCGAATGTCTATGTTGGCTAAAAAATACAAAGATCGTTGATATTAGATTTTTTTTATGTTATACAGTTACGGAACGAGCCGTAACAGCCACATCAGACAGCCCATCTGATGTTAAGTGGTAACCTCGGCCCATAACAACCAATGCGACTTTGGTCCTCCCCTACTAGGTACGACAAGACCCAAGTCGCAACGTATGCGCCCGAAACTCTGAGACGTGCAGGTGGAATGTCTCATGTGTCTGTAATTTCACCGGCAACCACACCTTTCAAACGGGAACACAGTAACGCGAATGCGTTACTGCTTGGCGGCAGAAATGGGCATGGTGGCAGTACTTCCCAGGCCAAACCTGAGTTAATTAATTGAGCTTTCTAAACACCGTTCCTAACGATCTATGTGGATATCGACATTCTACCCACATTGCGTATTTGGTTTATATTATTGTGTTAAACATACGAATATTATTAAAACTTATATCGTTTAGGTATAGTACTTTACATGGTGCTTTATTTAAAAATAGTTTATAAGTATATTTTCTATTCTTTCCAACTCAACTCAACTTAGATATCCATGACGACGGTAAATACTTTTCATCTTTGGCCTGCTAGATTTCATGAGATACAACTCGAAAACCACAGATTCGTTAAAGAATTTATGTAATTTTTATTTAACATTATTAGAGCCACTTTATTATTTAGATCATGATATGCCCTTCATTTTAATATTTCAATATACTAATTAGTTCTTCCGGAATTACACGGTGAATAACTTGTAAGCGAGCGCATTTCTTATCTCGGGCGGCGCGGCGCAAGTCTATGCTCGTACTCGTTCCTTAGATACGGCCCCTGAATAATGGGTTAAAATTATATCATTTAGATTACACTTTACCGGTGATGGTAGTTTATTTTTATTATGATTGCTACTAAATGTGCTCCTGTTTGTAATACTTAAAGCAATTATATAATTTTATAGTATTAGTCCAGTAAGTGAAAGCTTTAGATGTGAATTCATCCGGGTTTTTTTAAAAAACAGACTATATATTTAATTTATATATTAAAATATAATTTAAATAAATTGTTTATATCAATAACCAAAAAAATTAAATTGTAACAAAGTTCATCCATTTGCATGTTCTTAAACTTACAATATGGCATGGTATAAAAAAAATCTCAAAATAATTGAATTGTTAATAATTATGCTTATTAAGATACAAAAACAAATTAATAATGGCCATTTCACACAGCGCCATCCAGTCGCAAACTAAACATAACTTGTACTTTGGGAACCAGATTAATGATAGAATACCTATATACTCTATTTGTAAATAAAACAATACATATTATATACAATAAATACACCCAGACACAGAAAAAACATTCACACAAACGTTTGTCCTGGGTGGGAATCAAACCCACAATCTACAGCGCAGAAGAAAGATTATATATTATACAATATTCATATAATTTCATTAGGTATCTATATATCTAAACGTCCGACATGCCGAGTAAATAATTCAAACGCAATTAAGATTCGATTGGTCAATCATTCATTGAGCACCATTCATACACGCAAATAACTTTATCGTTCGTCTGTCCGTACAGGAAGTCATAAAGCACTCAGTGCGAATCTATCACTCGGCATCGCGTCGACTTGTAACTACGTCTTTATCGGCGCAGTACAAGTTCAATATTCAGACGTTGCATCTGCAACATAACTTTTATTCATGTTTTTAGTTTATCACCAAACAGAAAGAAAGAAAAATATTTATTTCATGTTACTGTATGTTCTTGTTCTTCCCCATGGAGGGTCGGATAGGATTTGAACAGGCGTCAAAGTAACGCTTGACCTTATGTTTTGAATATTTTTGACGTTTCCATGTCGTCTCTTAATGAATTCTATGTAAATAAAGTTTTTGACTTTGAATTTACTACATTACTAACAGTTTTCTAAAGACAGCATTTTTCGTTCGAATTTCTTCTTGCTTTTTTCATCCAGTTTTTTAATAATACACAGAACCAAATGAAACAATCGGGAGTTTTTGACACTATCAGTAACTACCCCGGAAATATTAAATCTACTAATTGATTTGTCTCACGATTTAGGACGTACTGGACTGGCTAAATATTATGCATTTTTGAAGTAACATCCCGCGTATCTACTAAACGGTCGTCACAGTACATTGACAGGGTATTTTGGGTCTACACAGATATTTTGGTCCACATCGTGATGAGACGTCTTGAGGTTCAGCTGGGAATACCAATGCTAAAGACTACGAGTGAAGAAAAGAAAGTTTATTATATAGAAAGAAATGGTCGACAGTGTCTTTAATGGCATTTAGGTCCGGCCTGGAACTGAACCCTTGCTTCAATCGCAGGGTTACTGGACAGTAAGCGGGCGCTTTGATACTGAAAATGTATCATGGGAACCAGACAACTGATATAACTAACTGACTTATATACTTTTTTTTTGTAAATATATACATATAATACATATTGACACCCAGACACAGAACAAACATCTACATTCATCATATAAATTTTTGTACTGGGTGGGAATCGAACCCACGACCTACATTTGCATTGAAGGCAGGGTTGAGCCAACTGGGCTGTGAGGCCAGCCACAATGCGCATTAAACGGTTGCACAGGACGTACAAACAACATTATGACATCCGTTATCTTAATGTATCCATAACGGAACGATTATTGTTACAATATAATTATAATAATAAATTATTGTCTGTCATTAATTATAAGTGATTGAGAAATGCGTCTGCTGATTCGAGCCGTGGAGTAGTGATATACAATTGAGCGTAAATACTACGTTTTTGATATATTGTGTCTGAAATTAATTATCTATTTTGAAGACTTGGAAGTACCTCGGGATAAGTAGCGTTAGGTTTTGAGATGCGGTTATCGATTCAGGGCACATGAATGTATGAATTCCATTCAAGCAATATAAGTAATGAAAAGTGAATCATATGGAATATTTTTGATCCAAAATTCAAATATTATGAACCGTTAGTTACAACATTAGCGGAATTCGCGTCTTTTTTGCAAAATAAATGTGCAATAAGCAAAAAAGAAAAAAAAAAGAAGTTACAAATGTAGCAGAGGACTTCACGTAATAAGTGGCATCTATTTCTATGGAGAAGATTAAGCATTTATAACCCCACTTCTCTGTTTACATTATTTATTGACTGGCCTCATAGCTCAGTTGCTAGTAACCCTCTGCGCTGTAGGTCATGGGTTCGATTCCCACCCAGGTTAAACATTTGTGTGGCGAATATAGATGTTTGTTCTGTGGCTGGGTATTGATGTTTACTATATGTATGTTTACAAAAAAGTATTATAAGTATTATATTAGTTGTCTGGTTCCCATGATACAAGCTATGCTTAGCTTACTTTGGGGCTAGATGGCGCTGTGTGAAATGTCCCCCATTATTATTATTATTACCACTACGGCTTGGATACTTCGTTCATGTTCATACCCACTGACGTTCTTAACTGAAATACGCATGTATGATATTCTAACTCTAATTTTATAGTTATGTTGATATTGCTTCTGTGAATGAAATCCTAATTATAATGTGTGATCTCACTTATCTAGGTTACCTAAGAGTAACGTAGGTTAAGTAAAAACGTCATATATTGCTTTGTTTATAATAATTTGACTGGCCTCGCAGCTCAGTTGGTTAGTATTCTGAGCTGTAGGTCGTAGGTTCGATTCCCACCCAGGACAAACATTTGTGTGATGAATATAGATGTTTGTTCTGTGTCTGGGTGTTAATATGCATTATATGTATGTTTAACAAAAAAAACTATAGGTATAAGTATTATATCAGTTGTCTGGTTCCCATGATACAAGCCATGCTTAGCTTACTTTGGGACTAGATGGTGCTGTGTGAAATGTCCACCAATATTATTATATTAAATATTAATTTTCCTGTTACTGATTTAGCCCTTTTTACACCTTACAACCTATAATAGTAGTTAGAGGAAAAATAGCCGTGTGGTAAGTGACTGGTAAAAATCTTAAGTGGTAATGAAATACACACACTTGGACCACCAATGCCACCTTCGCCCTGCAGTGGGACATACATTAGTAATAACTATAGATGAGATTTTTTGATTTTCTGATATTATATATAAAGACTTAGGGGATGCCGGGCCGGACAGTCAGGCGATCAGTCGAGCGATCAGTCGGGTGATCAGTCGGGCCATCAGTCGAGCGATCAGTCGGGCGATCAGTCGAGCGATCAGTCGAGCGATCAGTTGGGCGATCAGTCGAGCGATCTGTCGGGCGATCAGTCGGGCGATCAGTCAGTCTTTTTTATCAAAACAAAGTGCAAAAAGTTTCTTTAATTATTATTTTTTCTCTTAAGAAAAAGTTTCATTTTAAACAAAAAAAAAAAAGGATTTTAGTTTTTTTGGTCCAGGAACGGTCGCGGCCGTCCCCGGAACACTGTCAAAGTTTCTTCAATTCACAATGTGATCAACGGTTTCGGAACGCGTAGGGAACAAACATACAAACATTGATTTTTATTTATATACATAGATATCTCCCATTTAATTTTTCCGTCCGAAGCCGGGCCGAGTCGCTAGTTATGTGTCCAAACGCGTTCCTTACAGGCAAAGTTGCGAGCTAGTAATGCAGTACTTAATGAATAAGTATCCAATTTGAAATGTTTTCCATTCTGCCGGAACACATGCGAACAATGCCTCTTCAGATCATTTCTTCACGTATCATTCCCTTCCAACTAAGATATAAAGTACAGAAAGAGATTGAAAATAAAGTTATTTAAAAGAAATAAAATTATAACTTAGACTTTAGCAATTATTTTTTATATGAATATTAGTGACGGAACGAGTTGACGGCCCACCTGATGTGAAGTGGTAACCGCCCATAGACAACAGCAATAGATAGATAGATAGATAATACGTTTATTTGTTTCTACAATCACACATGTACATTTAGTTGACATAAAGAATAAAAAGAAAAAAGCAAAACATAATAAATATACCTACCTAACTTATATTAACATTACAAGAAAACCATTAATATACTTGCCTCCAAGAACGTACAGTCATAACGACTCAAGTCCTCTCCACCAAAGTACGAGATGACTCAAGTCGCATTGCGTTGCGTCCATCACCCCGAGACGAGGATGTTACGTCTCATGCGCCTGCAATTTCACAGTACCTAGGGGCTGGTAAATAGATTTCGAAGGACCTTAATGAAGAAAATTGCTGTCTGAAAATATCTTTGCTCTGGTTGTATTTAAGGTAAGTTACGGAACCTTAATAATACTTTTGCATCTACTAGTTCTAAACAACAAGACCCAAGTCGCATCGTACGCGCCCATAAGTCTGACACGTGAAGGTGATGTCTCATGTGCCTGTAATTACACCGGCAACCACACCTTTCAAACCGGAACACAGTAATGCGTATTCGTTACTCCTAGGCCGCGAAAAGAGATGTTATAGCTATTTCAGTGTAATATTTTTTTTATCATCTTCTATGAAGTTTTAAGATTAGATTCATGCTTAACGGGGAATTATTCTTCCGGCATAGATAATGTCATCAACAAATGACTAGCCTCACAGCTAGTAAGGTAGTAACTATCACAGGTAGTAACTCTGCCTTCGGCGTTGTGAGTCGTGGGATCGATTCCCACCCAAGACATACATTTGTGTGCCAAACATGGATGTTTGTTCTGTGTCTGGATGTTAATTTGTATTATATTATGTATGTATTTACAAGAAACTTTATAAGTATTATATCAGTTGTCTGGTACCCATTGTACAAGCTATGATTCATTTGGGGCTAGATGGCGCTGTTTCAAATGTCCGCGGATATTTATTATTATATTATTATTTTAATCCAAAGGATGATGATTGATATGATGATTCTACGCTTTAAACACTCTTCTTGCACCATAACAAACAAATTAATCCAGTATGGCTGCAATTACGCTGTAATTAAAAATAACTTATTCATTTAGCATACGCACGGCTCTGTGCCCGTTAATTGCTTAAATTAATCACGTTAATGTTGCGTGCCTACAGCTTTGAGATTGAAACGAGATGATTAGTGATGTGCAAAAAACATCGATGTTTACAGGAGTAGAAAAAGCAGATGTGTGTGAAAGAATCGAATGAACCAATCTCTTTGTTAATAAACTGTTGTTGACCCGGCAAACTTCGTTCCGCTTCAGAATCAATAAATGTTGTGTTAACTCATTAGCTGAATTAAGTTTAGTTATATTAAGATATAATGAATACTCTAAATTAAGTTAAATAAATGTACAAAAGCATAAATAAAAGTCTTTTTAAATACATGTAGTTAACATGGCAGCAAGACATTTTGTTTTATGTTATGTAGGTGACGGAACCAGCTGACGGCCCACCTGATGTTAAGTGGTAATCGCGGCCCATAGACAACAGCGATATGACTCAACTACCTCTCCACCAAAGTAGGAGATGACTCAAGTCGAATTGCATTGCGTCCATCACCCCGAGACGGGGATATTACGTCTCATGCGCCTCAAACACATTTGACTTTTTTTATGTTACCAAGAGATCTATGATCCACCTGTGTTAATTGGTAACCTCTACCCATAACAAGCAATATGACTTGCGTCGTCCCTTACTTAGGTAGAACAAGATCCAATTGGTATCGTATGCGCCCGTAACTCTGGTCTGCGAAGGTGGAAATACCTGTAATATTTGCGACCATTTTGAAGAAGAATGAATAATGACTTATTCGTGGCACTTATTTTACACAATTTAATTTAGAATTATTTTCTTACAGTTTCAATTTATCGATAGTATGAAGCATGTCTCAACTCTATCGACACATAATTCGGTATGTATCTCACTCACGCTCATTAGATCTCGCTCGAGCGAATCTCTACATCACAGATTGTGTCGTAGTCAGTATGCGATGTCACATTGCCAATTAATGCACAGTCAAATAGGCGAGGCGAGGTTTTTTGCTCGATTGCAAATACCGTGTCTATTTTGATTCAGAGTTCGTTAACAAAATAACTCTTTTTTAAAGAAAAGTTTCAATCTTAAACATTTTTATTTACCTACTAGAACCAGTGGCGTGAGTATTAAAGTTCGCCTCAAACAGCTCTTTCCGTGCACTTGACTCTTCGAGTTTTTGGTTTTAGAGCATGTCAGTTTCACCATCACTTTCACCGTTTTGAAACATGGTGGTCTAGTGGTACTGACCCCGAGTTTCAATCCGGAGGTCGCCGGTTCAAAACTCGACGTGCACCTATGAGTTTTTCGATTGAAATATTTCAATCGAAAAACTCATAGGTGCACGTCATTCAAGTGAATATATTATTAACCTCAGGATGTGAACCAGCGACCTCCGGACTAAAACTCGATGCTTGCCATACCAGCCTCTATTATTACTTATGCAGGAACACAGGCTTACTCATGACAAGGGATAGTGGCTTTTAATCTACCACGAGTGCGGTCAGAGCGGTAGGTAGATGTCTGTTTGTTTCTTTCTTTCAAATACCATCGACTTCTTGGACATATGTACCAGTTTCATCACCAGTACCAATAAATTGTAATAATAGTAATAATTCTTGTAAATTAATAAATTTTAACAATTTATTTTATATTTTTTCCCCATTCTTCGTTCCGTGACTTGATTGCCCCTTTCACAGCCACCGCCGCGCCATCTGCATATTGGGAGAAATTCTTCAGTTGCTTCTTCTGCAGAGGCAACCTGACTCTATATGAACACTAATATGGTTTTCCCTCGGAGCTTCTGGTTCATGTGGGTTCAAACTAGGATCGGCCATCAGCTCGTCTTTTACCGTATATTGTATGAAAAAATGTGCATTTTCAGTAAAATTTGTTATATGTTGTATGTATGTATAATAATTAGCAAAATAAATGTGTGTACGTGCATTATCTAGATTTACGTACAATTTAAAATTACATCACAGTTGTTTTCGTCAAAGTAATGTTATGACAGGGTAATCAATATTTTTGTATTTATTATCTAATGAGTAATTTAGATAATTTTTCTGTACTAATTAAAAGTGGGACATCTTCGATGTAGGTAAATCGGTGTTAATAAAATTTTATAGGCAGATAAAAATGTTTACGAAAACAGTCACGGTCGCGTACTGTTTGAAATAGTATATCTACAGGGTGTTTTAATATTTACAAATATGCGCTGCTCTTCTAAAGTGCGCTTCAAAGTGGTTTTTCCGTGCACTTAACTTTTTTTATTCTTCTATTTTTGGTTAAAATACAGCTTTCCTCGAGATGTTTGATGAAACCATTATAATAATAATAGTAACATAAATGGACACTTTAATTATTTTTGTATTATAATTTATTGTTGTCTGAAATAAATGAATTAAATAATTATAAAAAAAATATAACTAGTGCGAGGTATTGCGAGGTATTATATCAGTGTTTTTTTGTATTGTGGGGTCAATATAAAACTACTGAGAAAGATATCCGCATAGCCAATTCTTATGGCTAATTTGTTCTGGAAAATCTAATACAAATCATGTAATATGCCTTGTAATATTACAAAGTTAAAATTGCATATAAAGTTGTGTCATAACTAAGAAAGTGTGTCATGAGTTTACAGAAGAGGTATGTCAACCGCTTAAAGTTATCTGGTTTTCCTATTGTTTTCTTCTGTCTTGGATGCTTCACCCAATTCACATCTATTTCTATCAATACTAGGGACCCGCGCACGGGTACAGTTAATTTAGAAATTTTATAGAAGAGCCTTCCTTGTTTATCGTTCTTTCTATTAGTGAAAACCGTATCAAAATTCGTTGCGTGGTTTAGAAGTAAGCGGTGAAACAAACCGAGGCAGTTAGCGACTATATTTTATACTAAGGACCGTGCAATGAAACTTAAGTCTTCCCATAACTAAGTATTGGAGGAGTCTAAGTTACTGCTGTGAAATGGGTAGAAGATTTTGCTTAACATTTGGCCATTTGCTTGTTACTAAACTGTAAAGGAAAAAGGATATGAACTGTATTTTGAATCAACTGACAGAAGTATGGACAAAAAGGAAAATTAAAAAAAAAACCTAGTTTTAGTGTAAATTCATTGAAGATTCTTATAAAATACTTGTGATTTCTAGCAATCCTATATAAAGTGGCCGATAACCTAAACAAAATCACATCTGACTTATCAGCTAGCGTCGTGACCCGACCCCACTCACTATCAGACAATTAACTTTAATGGATATATTTAAATTAGTCCTCTCCACTCAATTGACATCATTATTAACATTTAATCATTACTAGCGACCAGCCCTGGCTTCGAACGGGTTCAATTTACCAATAAAACAGATGAGGAGCGCGCTTAAGTATTAAATAACAGTATTATTGACTAAACACCGTCATAGATCATCCACTTTGAAAAAAAAATTTGCTAATTATATACAAAAACTTTCCTCGTTTAACGCTCTTTCTATTAATGAAAACCTTATGAAAAGCCATTACGTGGTTTAGAAGAAGTAACCGGGGAAACAGAGACAGATAGCGACTCTGTTTTGTACTATTTAGAGATAAAAAAATCTTTTAACTTATAAATATTATGAAAAATGATTGAAGATTGTGTGTTGTGTAATAGCTTTCCGTATCGTTAATTTTTTTTCTAATAATCACATGATGATTTTCAAAACTCGTAGAATATTTTTTATTTTATTATTAAGATAAGCAACAATGTTATTGGCATAATTTAGTGCTTAAGCGTATATCGGCTCTGAAGCTTATTAATTGATTAGCTTATTAGTCGAGTCACTGGCTAAATCAAACCAATAAAAGAGTGGTGAACGAATTTTAAGTGCGCCTCGAAGAGGTTCCTTTCATGTACTTTCATAGAATTTTTGGTTCTAGGATATGACGAATTCTTCACGATGTTTTCCTTACCGTTTTGAGAACGTGGTATTGCGCACATAAATAAAGGCACTGTGTGGAATTTCCACCAGTATTTATATTTTATACTCATTTATTTAATTTCTGTGTGCGATTTTATTCCAACCTGTATATACGTTATACGTATTTAAAAAAATGTTTTGTTTTTTTATGTATTAGGATGTTTGAATTAAAAAAGAATTCACCATGAAGAAATATATTTTAGCTACATAAGTAGATCATTATAAGTAGGTACAAATCACTTTAATATATATATATTTCTAATAAAACCAACTCTGACATCAAATTTATACATTTCAAGACAAAATAAAAATAAAAAGGTTAAACTAATTTGGTGACAGGTAAACAGTTGATACTATTAATGAAAAATTATACATTAACTTTTATATTTAACTAATCTAACTATTTACAAAATAATTTACATTTCTCGAGCGCAACTATTCAGTACCGTCAAAAAAAGTCTCAAACCTATCGCCATTTTTTTTGTTTCTAAGAATGTTTGCCAGTTTGACCGTCGTCAACAAAAGAGTCGCAAACCAATCGACATTTTTATGTTTCTAAGATTGTTTGCCAGTTTGAGCGTCGTCAACAAAAGAGTCTCAAAACTATCATCTTTTTTTTTGTTTCTAAGATTGGTTGCCAGTTTGAGCGTCGTCAACAAAAGAGTCGCAAACCAATCGACATTTTTATGTTTCTAAGATTGTTTGCCAGTTTGAGCGTCGTCAACAAATGAGTCACGAACGAATCGCTATTTTGTTTCTAAGATTGGTTGCCAGTTTGAGCGTTTGGCGATGGTGAGCCTGAAACCGGCGGTTGCACCATGGCTAGGTGTTGTGGAGACATGCCCATAGGGAGAGGGCGGCCCCCCATCATCATGGGGTGGTGGGGGTGGAAGTATTGCTGCAGCGCCGGGTGCGGGTACAAGTGGTGGGGGTGGCGGGAAAACTGCGCCATTTTGAGTTTCTCTATCTCCGCCTCTTGTACGCGTTTCGCTTTGGCGCGACGGTTTTGGAACCATATCTTGACCTGGTGACAATGAAATAAATAAAATTAATTGGAATCTCAAAATATCTACCATGTACTTAATAAAATAAATGATAGCATATAATTATGTACTTAATAAAATAAATGTAGGTCGTGGGTTCGATTATATATTTCGATATTATTTATAGTTCGAATATAACAATAATAATAATAAATGAAATGAGAGAAAATTAATTTGATTTATTATTATATTATTACCCCACCCAGGAGAAAAATTTGTGAGACGAACATTAGATGTTTGTTCTGTTTCTGGGTGTTGATATGTATCATATGTATGTATTTACAAAAAAGTATATTCCGTAAGTATAAAGTACCTATATAGCCGACGGCCCACCTGGTGTTAGGTAAGTGGTAACTTCTACCCATAACAAACTGATGCGACTTGTCCTCCCCTACTAGGTACGACATGACCCAAGTCGTATCGTATGCGCCCGTAACTCCGAGACGTGTAGGTGGAATGTCTCGTGTGCCTGTAATTTCACCGGCAACTACACCTTGCAAACCGGAACACAATAACGCGAATTCGTTACTGCTTGGCGACAGAAATGGGCATGGTGGCAGTACTTCCCCGGACGAACATGGCGAGAGTTCTACTGCTCTGCTGTCTGTTTGTTCCGGCTAATCTCTGAAATGGCTGGACCGATTTTGACGGGACTTTCACTGGCAGATAGCTGATGTAACAAGGAGTAACTTAGGCTACTTAGGGTGAATTCGTCGGTCGAATTCCACGCGGACGAAGTCGCGGGCAACAGCTAGTTGTTTTATTGTACATTTATGCAAAAAAAAAATAATTATGTAATGTATATGTGACCTGTGTTTCAGACAGGCCGAGACTGGAGGAGAACTCGGCTCGCTCGGCGATGCTTAGGTACTGTTTGTCCACGAACTTGGTCTCGAGCGCGCGAAGCTGCTGCGCGGTGAAGGGCGTGCGCGGCTTCCGGTTAGGTTTGTGTTTGCGTAGGTTGCATTTCAGCTTCGGGGGTTCACCGTTTGCGTCTGTAACAGAGGTGATGATAAGAAACCTTAATATAATAATAATTCAGAAATTGGGAACTCTTTAATGTATATTTTGTAATATTTTGGTATGTTTTTGAATATATATGCGCCCGCGGTGTTTAAGTCGACCCACAGGAACACTGCACTTTTCCGGGACCAAGCTTATTTGTTAAGCCGGGATAATAAGCTATCATGATACCAAATTTCATACAAATCCATTCAGCCGTTTAAGCGTGAAAGAGTAACAAACATTCATACAGACTTTCACGTTTACAATATTAGTAGGATAAAAAAAATATAATTTGACACGTTTCGTGCAATACTGATTAACACAAATATAATTGGACCAGATAATAATAATTAGACCCGTGCCCTATGCTATATGCTATCCTATATGCTATATAGCAATATAAAAATATTAATAATAATATTAGTGGACAATTCACACAGCGCCATCTAGCCCCAAACTGAGCATAGCTTGTACCTACTATGGGAATTAGACAACTGATAGAATACTTTATTTACTTTTATTTGTAAATTAATACATATATTGAACACCCAAACACAGAACAAACATCCTATATTCGTCACAAAAATGTTTGTCCTGGGTGGGAATCGAACGTTACTACCGACAGCTGTGAAGTAGTCATGAAATATTAAATCACTTTTTCTAATAATCATCATTTTGGATTTGAAGTTGCAGCTTGAGCTTTTATGTGATATAGTTACGGCATGAGCTGATGGCCCACCTGGTGTTAATAACTACTTGTGAATGTAAGACTAACTTGGACACTGGCAGTTTGTGCGGCTAAGACACAAACACCCAAAGAAGAACTGAACTGAACTGAATTGAACTGAACTGAACTGTTCTCGTAAATAAGGAATATATGTACGGATCCATTGAAGTGTATATATTTAAGTGATTTTGGTTTTGTTGGATATTTGTTATAATTTTAATTATTCGATGTGACTTTATTATTAGCATAATTATTTTCATTGAATACATTTACTAAGATAAAACCACTCCCTTTATCTGTTTTTTACAATAAACAATTTGTATTTGTATGGTAGAAGTACTTCCTTGTACAAACTGCACTAACGACTGTACTATCTAGAATAACATCCGCTGTAAAAACGTTAACTTATGTAACATTAAATATTCAGTCGCTGCTTAAAATGAAGTGGTTCATAAAAAAGTGGTTAAAAATTATGTGGTAGCGGAAATCTTCAAAGGGATCGTTTACAGGGATAACATCAACACTTATAGCGATAATTATCTCTTAAGATTTCCGAGATGTCGCTTCAAAAGAGGTTCAGAGGAATTTTATAAGATTTTTCATCTAAATCACGTGAATTTGATCGAATTCTTCAATGATTACTATTTGCCACCTACGATTTCTTAACATCAAAGAATACCTCTGAATTTGATTGAAACTGATAAGTTAAACCGCAATTTAGGAATTCGAAACAGCGCCCAGTGTAGGCTGGTAGTACCTGGGGTCCGGCAGTCACAATGTTACGTTAATGTAAGGGAGAATGGATGAAGTTTTATCTACTACGGAAGCGCAGTCTAGATTGGTGCATGGCAATAAATCTAAGTTTATAAAGAACGTGGCATTGCGCGGTTAAATTTTCAATTAAAAACCTCATCAAAACAAAGTTTTGGCCCAATTATTTACCAGTATTGCACGAAACGTCTCAAATTATAAAACTTTTATATTATTTATATTTCTACCACATTAAAAAGTTCCAGCCTTCCGAAATAAATGGAAGATCTTATTTCAAAGCGCGTGCCGAAAAATGATTGGAATTCGATGCCATTGGCAATGGAAAATGAGATCAGATAAATTTGAAACATTTTTTTGCTTTGTAAACGAAATTTTCAAGAAGTCAATTTCAATACACTTCATACGCTAGAGATGTGATAGATATGGTTTCGTCGAGATTATAAATGTCAGTATTGATCAAATAATATATGGTGTAATATTTAACAATAATATATATAGTGTGTTCGATTCCCACCCAGGACAAACATTTGTGTGACGAACATAATGCTTTTTCTGTGTCTGTGGGTGTTAGTATAAAAAAAATTTAAGTTGTGTAGTTCCAATGCTTGGCTTACTTTGGGGCAAGATGGCGCTGTGTGAAATGTCCACCAATATTGATTTATTCGTTTAATAAAACTAATAAAAACGACCACTTCAACGAGTATTAGGTCTAAACTATATAAGTCAACACCAAAGAGGTAAGAATAATTAATGAAAAATAATTATCTTTAAAAAAAAATTTGCTACATAGTTAGACTCTAAAGAGGTAGTAACATATAATATTATGTATCAATATTCCGATAAATATTTTATAGTTCACCTGTCTAAACTCTCACTTGACAACTAACTTTAAGTATTGTTTTATAACGAATTCCAATTTTACAGCCACAATCCATCAAATGACGAAACTAAATTAATGAATCAATTTTATAAGCCATCAAAATATCTTATTTACAACTTGATTGAATCAGATTTAATAGACTGCAGCTTACAAAATTATCTTTCAACTAATTGGTATTAAGTACTAATTAATGTTGTGATGGATGTGTTCGTGAGCACGTGTTTGTGTCATTTCCAAATGTCAGTCACTTTCACCGTTCTCAATAGAGTAGTTGAAAAATATTTTAAACTAGCTGTTGCCCGCGAGTCCGCGTGGAATTCGGTTTTATCACGCACCCCTATTTTACTCCTCGGAGAAAGTAGCCTAAGTTACTCCTTGTTACATCGGCTATCTGCCATTTCAGAGATTAGCCGGAACAAACAGACAGACAGACAGACAAAAATTTAAAAAAAATGTTGTTTTGGTATATGTAAAGTGTATTCATCCATATGCACTTAGTAAAAAGCGGTTATTTTAATATTACAAACAGACACTCCAATTTTATTTATTTGTATAGATTTGCAGTAAATCTTATTTCGATGTGTTAAAGTTCATTTTGCCTTGTATTGGATAAAATTGTTACTCTTGTTACATCACCTATCTGCCAGTGAAAGTCCCGTCAAAATCGGTCCAGCCATTTCAGAGATTAGCCGGAACAAACAGACAAAGATGGTAAAAAATGTTGTTTTGGCAATTGTACCATGTATACATATGCACTTAGTAGAAAGCGGTTATTTTAATATTACAAACAGACACTCCAATTTTATTTATTTTATAGATGTATAGACAAGCTTACAATCAGTCCCACGATACAGCCGAGGGCTAGTACTTGTCAAGGCAAATATAACGAGCCCAAACGCGATATGGATGCTGAGCACTATTCGGTGGTCTGCAGATGGCCCCAGCACCAGCATCAGCTCCAGCTCACCATATTGCAGCAGCATCAGGTACATGAATACCAAATTTAAGCATATTCGGCCTACGAGAGCTGGTTCAAAATTCATTTACAAATTTTGACCCAAACATACACAAACATTGAAGTTTAATAAGGTTTTTAAAATTGGCCATCTACTGTTAAAATATTTCAAAAAATACTAAAACTTTTAAATTGACCAAGCAATTCATGGAAAACTGTCGCAACTCAAAGCAAATTGTCAAAATCACTGTCAAAATATTAACATCATTAGCTAAACGATTCAAATTTGCATTGGATTCTAAAGCGGCGCTGCCAACATATTAATACCAATGCCAAACTGTACGCTTAATAGCTAATGGCTCTAAAAAAAACTAATATATGTGACAGCTGAAAAAAAGTTAAATGTTTAATGTCGTGTTTAGCGAACGTCAAAGGGAGCGGCTACACGAACGGAAATAGTAAGTGAGATATAGGTTTTTACCGATACGATAAAAAGTTTATGGTTTTAAGTGTACATTAATACATATTTAAATTTATTGATAGTTTTAATTATATTGCGATTGTTATCAATACAGGATTGTTTCATTTATAGTTGAAAGTCAAAATAGTTTTATTTCATGATACATAAAAAATAAAAACCAATTGGATTTTGACATTGAATTGATGGGTCACTTTTATTTAAAAACATGTCAAAACAGAATTTCTTTGACATTACACGCACATCGAAACGTCAAATGGCAATTAGTTTTCAGTGATCATTCGGCTTACTTACTTTTTAAATTTGCAACCGTCCCAACCCTGATTCACTCAAAAACAACAGATATATATCTTGAAATGTTAGTAAAAGCTAGAATTTTTAGAAAATATTTCATTAACACTATCAAAAATCAATCAAACATTCGAAAATCCTTGGAGCAAACGAAGTTACAAAAGAGTCGCATGTGTTCCTTAAATTACTCGGTAGCTAAATTACATCTAAAAATACACTTATACCAGAGCTGTCGCGTCCCATTCTCTCGTTAATTGTATAAAGAGATATCGACTACAGATGTTTCCCGCTAAATTATGTCCCTGTTGTGAGCGAAGAAAGAAATACGAGACGTTTTAAATGCATCCGTGTACATTTTCCATCGCCGGACATAATCTTTTTTTTTTTAAAACAATATATTTTGTTTTTCGAAAACAGAACGACCGCAATGAGTTATGAAAAGTGCTATACTTTTTTTATTTAAATATGGAATTTTCTGACTGTACCTAACGCGTAGAAGACAGTTGATGTATTAATGAGCGCGTTTGCTTTTTGTGCGAGCAGTACCATTAATCGTGCGAAGCGTGGTATGTCATTCATTCCAATATTTTAAACGAGCGCAATGTGCCTGACGTTTTTGTAGTCTGTACAAGCGAGGCGGGCATTCCTTGTGTCTTGTGGATGTTTGACATGGTTTACTCAAAGCACGAACATTAATTTTCGATATTTACATACTATAGTGTTGTGGTATTAAACACGATTTCAGCGGTCGTTATATTAAGAAATCATTGTGGTTCTTATAGATGATTATAGTCACCCTTTATTACGATATATTATGTTGTTGCTAGCGTACAATTCTGTATTAGGAAATCTATAATTTATCTTTTATGAAGTCTGGAAAAGACGTTTATAAAAATCAATACTTTCATTGTCGCTAAATCAAATAGCTCTCAACAGTCATATCGACTTTATTCACTAGAAATGTTGGCTTGATTCATCTTTATAACGACTATATACACTCATACCCTGCACTAAGATATTCTGTGTCGCAGGTGGCATACATAACTGGAACATTCCAACACCAAGAACAAGCTTTCGTCTTGATTCTTAGCTTCAATGGCTGGGAATCGAAGCAGAGTCCCTTATCTTTACAAGTACACTTAGATACCGCAGTCTAATATATCAATATTTCTATACCCAGATACTATTTGACTGGCCTCATAACTCAGTTGGTAGTAACCCTGCCTTCTGCGCTGTAGGTCGTGGGTTCGATTCCCAGTCAGGACAAACATTTGTGTGACGAATATAGGTGTTTGTTCCGTGTCCGGGTGTTGATATGTATTATATTTATTTACAAAAAAAAAGTATTTAAGTATTATATCAGTTGTCCGAATCCCATGATACAAGTTATTTACTTAGCTTAATTTGGGGCTAGATGGCGCTGTGTGAAATGTCCTCCAATATTTATTATTATTTATTTATACTAATCTAATCAACTAATCTCTATATCAATAGATGTACATCTAGACAAAAGGCAATACCGCATTCTATCTAGCTTTACCAACACTCCATCAGTCCATAAATCGGTGAACACAAAGAGTTGGTACTATTAACAGATCTTCCCGGATTCCACCCACAATATTTATCTAACGCTCAAACGAAATGCCTACAACAGGCCATTCATCAGCCCGATTTCTCTCATAACATAAAGGCCATAGACAAAGCTAAAGCGGAAATAGAAAAAAAAAAGTTGAGAAGTCTATTATTGTTTGTGATTTACGGTGATAAACATTTTTGGTGCGGTTACATATTTCATTTTTTTGTGATATTATTCATAAAAATAAAACTATAAAGAAAAGTTTTTTTATTATTTATTTTACGCGGTCGTACGTACTTAGTACATAATTTTTACAGAATATAAAATAATATTAAATAAATAATCTATCTAAATAACGTTACCAACTATCTACAGATAGCTTATAAAGCTTATATAATTAAGTATATTTCAGTTAATGCTTATTTAATAGATACAACATCAAATTACTTCAATATTTTGAGAATGCCCTATTTTTGATTAAAAATTTACAGTTTAATTTCCCAATTGTCTACAGATTAACCTCCGCCTATCTCGTAGCCTGCCCTAAGTGATCTATTAACAGTTACTTGTACGTCTGTGTTCGTTTACAAATAGCAGTATTCAATGGACATTAGTATATTGGCCCGATGCCAACTCCGTTTGACTGCTCGTTACATACAAAACCATTCAACTTAAATGAAATTTAAGATTTAAGACAGTTCGCTTGATGTAAACGAAATTTAAGACAGTTCACTTGGTGTAAAGAGATTTAAGACAGTTCACTTGGTGATAGTGAAATGTGAGAGTGGCAGTTATTGTTTGTGAGATAAGCAGTTAAGTTGCTGACGATGTTAACTGTTGGTTTGGTAACTGTAACTTTGATGTTCTGAGGTTTTAACTCTTGTGTATGCCAGCAGTCGCGGATGACATATTGGGCTAAATAATTAGTAATCATAATTAATTATAGATATTATAATCTCTAAGTAGTACAAAAGAAACTAAATTTCTGCCTCTGCCTGTTTCTATGCTTACTTCTTTTAAACCACGCAACTGATTTTGATACGGTTTTGACTAATAGATAGAGCGATAAACGAGGAAGGTTTTTATCATCGTAAATCAAAAACAATAATAGAATTCTCATTTTTTTTCTATTTCCGCTTTGTCTATGGCCTTTATGATATGAAAGAAATCGGGCTGACGAATGGTCTGTTGTAGGAAGTTCGTTTGATCGTCAGATAAATATTGTGGGTGGAATCCGGGAAGATCTGTTAATAGTACCAACTCTTTAGGTTCACCAATTTATGACTGATGGAGTGTTGGTAAAACTAGATAGAATGCGGGATCGCCTTTTGTCTAGATGCAATTCTGACAACAGCAATACGACTCCAGTCCTCTCCACGAGTACGAGATGACTCAAGTCGCATTGCGTTGCGTCCATCACCCCGAGACGGGGATGTTACGTCTCATGCGCCTGTAATTTCACCGGTACCCACTCCCTTCCGGAACACAGCCGGTATAAACGTAAATTGTTTATTCAGATTTGAATGTATTGTTTTGCAAACGGTACATCATATAGAGCGGTCGCGACACTCTTGTTGCGCGCGCGGGGTAATTGATTGGGAATGCTTCTATAATTAGGAGCGTGACTCTTTCGCAGACTAGGTGTACCTATTCGAATGTCCTACACACTTACATAGATATAATAATAATAATATGGAAGCAAGATAAAGTAATTATAAGAATAAAGATAAAGATAAAGTAATTATAAATATAATACCCGTAATTATTTCTATCACTGGTGTCGTCCCATATCAAATTCACAAAAGTCGAAAATAATAATAATAAATAATGGTGGACATTTCACACAGCGCCATCTAGCCCCAAAGTAAGCTAAGCATAGCTTGTATCATGGGAACCAGACAACTGATACGTAAAAGAATATGGACAGTCGAAATATTATAATCTAGCTAGCCGCGCCCCGTGGCTTCACTCGCGTTAGTTTCGATTCTAGAGGAATATCGGTATAACAACTTACAGCTATACCTATTGAGTTTCATCGCAATCGATTCATTAGTTTTTGCGTGAAGAAGTAACAAACATAATATACATACTCCCTAACACACTTTCACAAATTGTGATCTAACTATGATAGTTAGATATACTTCCTCGTCGAATAGATAATAATGAGTAGTTTGATCATGTAGTACATAATTTTTATGTATCATCAATAGTTTTCTCAGCGCACACACGAATTTCATAGGCACAATTTTGGTACTTTGGGTTACATTATTGCAATTTTCTTAAGGATCTGTAATTTTTGTAAATGAATTATAGCTTGTCTTACTTCCTGTTAATTAAGCTTTCGATTGGTAAAAAAATGGTTAAAATCGGTCCAGTAGTTTCAGAGCCTATTTGGTACAAGCAAAAAATCTGTCCTCTTTATTAGTATCTATAGATTAACTTCTTTACATAAAAACGATTAGTTTTTCTTTTAATTTCTATGAATATATGTTTATAATATATTTATAGGAACATTAAAATATATGACCCCCATCTCAGCCCACATTTTCTCACACAATATTAATTATTAATTATAATTTATATCAATTATAATAGCCGAATTATAAACGAGTTATAAAACCAATTTATTTAAACTTAACACTATGTTTTATGTATATCGATAATAATTATATGATATATATGTTTACTCATTAAAGAATTTCAAGTTATTGAGCGACTACATTTTTATGATGCATGAATATTAAATTAATGAAATTGCTAATTATAATTACGGTACGGTGTGAACTGAGTCTTGATCTACATAAGTAGGACTTGTTATGGGCAGAGGTAACCACTTAGCACCAGGTGGGCCACCTGCTCGTTACGTAACTTAATCACATAAAAATTAAAAAACTACGAGCAATTTTATTGTTACACCATGTCCTGTAAACACTTTCAGCGATTAGTCAAAGTCAATGTCAAAGTCAAAGACAAAGTCAAAAACAAAACTTTATTTCCACAGAATTCATAAAGAAATGGCTTGGAAACGTCAATAATATTCAAAACATAAGGTCACGCGTACTTATCGCTAAGTTTGACGCCTAAACCCTATCTATGGCTATAGATAGGGTTTGAACACCCTAGATATAAATAAAGACTTGTCTACACAGAGCCACAGTTAATTATATCGTTACGCTATACCGTCATGTAGGTGGGCAGCGTGGGAGTCGAGGCACCCCGCGGCCGCAACGAACAGACATTAACATTTTCATTTATTAATAATGCCCATAGACCTGAGATTAATAGAGCTTACTGTATATTTTTTTATTGCTCTTATGTTAAGGACGGGTCGAGAGGTGAGTTTGATTTTATGATTCAATATTTCTGACTGGCCTCAGTCAGTTGGTAGTAACCCTACCTTCTGCGCTGTAGGTCGTGGGTTCGATCCCCACCCAGGACAAACATTTGTGTGACGAACATAGATGTTTGTTTTGTGGGTGTTTCTATGTATAAATGTATGTATTTACACAAAAAAAAAGTATTATATCAGCTGTCTGGTTTCCATGATACAAGCTATGCTTAGCTTACTTTGGGGCCAGATGGCGCTGTGTGAAATATCCACCAATATTTATTTAGTTATTAGAGGTATTTATGTGCTTGAAAATGTAGTATTTTTTGCAGACGTTATTAACTTAGTACAGAAAACAGTAAACTTAGTAAAATAATTGTTCATATCTTCTCTTAATAGTATTAAACAAAGTAGCTATCTGTCTCTCTCTATATCTCCGCTTACTTCTTAACTCTCTCTTCTTCACGCAACGGATTTTGACACGGTTTTCTCTAATACAGAGAGCGATACGAGGAAGGTTTGTGTGTATGACTTGTGAATTATTTGCACCCGAGCAAAGCCGGGGCGGGTCGCCACTATACACTGCCGTATCGTGATTGTCTTCAAGACAACTATTCTTATTTAATTAACTGAATGTAGATAAGTAAGGCCCTAATCTCACAACATTTGGAACTTAGCTTGAGTGCCACTCTTAAGCCATTCGTTCTGACAAACATATTCCATAGATGGAGGCGTCTAACCTAATTCTTTCTTATTCAAAATAGAGTTGTATATATCATAATTGATAATTCTATTGCCCACACTGGTCGTCTTGAGATTGCAAAGGGCGCCCCGCGAAGCCAGTGGGCGAAAGCTTACTATCATACTTAAAAACGTCGGTAAATAACATTTCTTACTTCAAAATAGCTTACGAGAGAATGTAGAGTCAAGTCGTTAACTTAAAGTGAGCTCTATATCGTACAAAGTAAAGTCTATTTCGTTTGTTATACGCACCACAGATTCAAAAGCGGTAATGTACGAGTGTCACGTAATAAAAGCGTTCATTTGCTGTTCATTTGGAACTTTATTGGTTCGTAATCAATTTATTGGACGGCGAGTGTATGATGAAGAGTTAAATTTATTGATTTTCTTGGCGTGTCGTTATATTATTAAAAGTGTTCTTTATTTATAGCGAAATACAATTAATTAATTAATAAACAGTATTGTTTTGTTTATGAGATTTTCTACAGTGTGTTAATTTTTTTATTATTTCTAACGGTGGCGACATTAGCATAAATAATCAATAATTTGTGCCCAATATGAAGCGCAACCGCTAATTTATTTCTAACAAATTGATGTCAAATTTAAATATCGAACGCAAATTTTATTAGTGACATGAAAAATAGTTCCATTTTTAAAAACGAGTCATTATTGTATTCTTCCAAGAAGGTTCGTTATTTATGATGTTCCGAAATAATAAAAAGAAGGTCGATGACATATTATATAATTCGACATGGTTGATTATTTTTAATCAGGAGCGTTTTGATTAATGATATTTCTATTGTATGTATGTGTATGAATTATTTGAGGATTAAACTTTTTGATTGGGTTCAGTTACCTATGAATTGTAGGTTTTTACAGCGATAACGCCTCATGATATTGCCTCTAACCTGTGAAAAGATTGAAATGCATCTCAAAGAGGATCTTTTGGTGAACTTTACAAAAAAAATCTTCAAATGTTAAACAACCTACTGATATATTATTAAGCGTATTATTTTCATTAATCTCGTATTAGTGTGTAGGTACATAAAAACAAACTCGTTTACGAAATTATTTATTACAGCACTTGCGATTGCTAATTCTTAATTTCATAAATAAGAGTTAATCAAGGCGCGATATATATATTGGAAGGGAAATAAGAACGATTAATATTCTCAACTTGCACTGATTTTATTAAAATAAACATATTACTGCTTTTAAAATTTCCGCTAACTGGCAATAACGTCGAATTTTAAATTCGATATCATTAGCGTTCCATTTTAAGCGCTACCGGTGGTTTCATTTGTAAATTGACGGCGCAAATCGGAGTTTTTTTATTTTATTAAAAGGGGCAAAATGATTCGTTTCGTGAAGGAATGCCGCCGAAAACAGCGGACATTCCGAATTTTAATGGCTGTTTCTAATTGGTCAACGCGCAGGTCGAGGAAGGCACAATTTACAAATGCGGCCGAAAAAAACGTAGCGCCAAAGTTGCATTCAAAGGGTGATGGGGTTAGGCCGTTCGACTTTTGGTTTTGCCCTTGGACAAGTTGCATTTTGTTATCGCGTTTGTGCTGTGCTGTTTATAAATAATACATTTTAGACATGGCGCCTTAAATATTCTAATTCACGTATATATTATGTACTGGCGTATAATCACAGAGCTAGTTAAATTAGTCTTCATCAGTAGGTATTGTATATCTAAATCAATTTATTGCACAAAACTGTAGAAACTTTACCAATAATAAATATAATTGAGATTTCTAATTAATTTAGTATAAATTTTTTGGTACATTAGTTTAGTTTATCAGTACAGTAATTTCTCTTTGGTTACTAAATATATTGGTTGAAACGTCAACCAATATATTTAGTTACCAAACACACATCGTCTAGCTCCAAACTAAGCATTGCTTGTGCTATGCAATCAGAAAACTGGTAGAATACAATACTTTTTTGTAAATACATATGTTTGTATATAATTAACACCCAGACACAGAACAAACACCTATGTTCGTCACACAGTTTGTGCTGGGTGGGAATCGAGCCCACGACCTACAGCTAAATGTAGGTCCCAAGACGTTGAATAATAAACTTTAATTGACACTTCGTTATGAATTTCCATTGAAACAATCTTTAGGCCAATGGAATATTTCACAACATTACCCAAACATAATACTGATCTTTGACTAACTGGACGTTAAATAGGCACTTAAACTGTTTAGTTCTGTTCATTGTCTAATGTCGTTGAAGCAACGGCGTTAACTTTAGCGTGTATAGTTCCCTGAAGCACTAAAAATATCCCCAGTGTTCCACAGAACTCGGTGACCGCAAACTTGGTGATAGCCAGGCTAATTCCGACTTTAAACTGTACGTAATAAGGTCTCCGATGATGTTTTTAAAATGAGCTCGGCTGTAAACGTTTTACTAATTTGCAAGCGCAGGAAACACGGATGGCGTGATGGGGACCCAGTACCGTATAATCTTCGCCTCTGATGTTATCTCCAAGATTTATTATTTACTGTCATCGGCCGAGAGATGGCAGCACGCGTCGGTGACTGCTACTCGACTTATCTCCAGCGATTAAGCGATTTACAACCCTACCACGAGGGATCAAACGCACATCACCACAAAAGACCTCCCAAGTGATTGAAATGATTGATGAATTCATTTTTTGTAGGCCGTATTAATTGCCTACTACCGTATGCAGCAAGGAAACAGCAAATGGATTTAAAAATTCGAATAACTCGATCGATTTATAAGTCGATTCGAGCGAGTGAGTTGCACGCAAACGAATCGATTAATCGCTTCGTCTCACCGCTCGACCGCCAGGCGGAGCTACGCGTCAATAAAATACTTGTAAAACTATCGCAAAATGAATTAAAACAGATGGCGAGCCAATTAGGAGAGGCAATCGTGCGAGTACAGGGCGAAAAAAGACCTTAAAACAAATTTTGTATTAATTTGAACCTTATGGTTAACGCCTAAAGGTGTTTATTTGCTTGGCGGCGCTGCTGGTAATGGGGTTTCGGTTTACACGCGCTAACGAGAGCACTGGAAGCGATAAGCCCGTCCAGTTACACTGATAGACAAATACGGATATATTTATCATTAATTTTGCACCGCGGTGTACGTTGTTCTAGCTGATATAATACGGCTTGCTCACTACCAATAAATAATTTGTAATAAAACTTCTTTACCACAAATGAATGAATTTAATTAATAATAGCTGTTGCCCGCGACTTCGTCCGCGTGGAATTCGGTTTTATCACGCACCCCTATTTTACGCCTCGGAAAAGTAGCCTAACTTACTCCTTGTTACATTAATCTGCCAGTGAAAGTCACGTCAAAATAGGTCCCGCCATTTCAGAGATTAGCCGGAACAAACAGACAGACAGACAGACAAAAATTTTAAAAAAAATGTTGTTATGGTATATGTACCGTGTCCAGCCATATGCACTTAGTAAAAAGCGGTTATTTTAATACAACAAACAGACACTCCAATATTATTTATTTGTATAGATGTGGGCATAATTTCTACTAATGTTAATGTAATTGTGAACGAGCTGTTGTTCGCGGGGGCTGTGAGAATCGCGCGTTATGTCATTTACGGCGCTAATTATCAGGCAAGGAGGCAGACAAATTCCGTGTTACTTTGATACCGAATACATAATTCATTGGTTACGTTTGCTAGATTGACGAATAATTTTAAAATAGTATTCAAGTTGCTCCGTTTAAAGAATTTATTAGGAAATATGATGTTACGTCTCATGCATTGTATTATGGACAGAGGTTATCACTTGGGCCATCTGCTCGTAACTTTATCACATAAATAAACGAAAACCGCGGGGCACAGCTAGCAGCTAACACCTAACGCCTATCGGACCAGTACAAGAGAAACGGCTCAACTGTTTAATTTAAAATTATGCACTTTCAATCATAGTTTATCAGTAATAAGGTATAAAATCGTTCGCAACGTTAACTCAGATACGACTATATCGCAAAACAATCACCTTTGTAATAATAACGGTGTTATGTTACCAATAGGTGTGAAATGAAAACTTTTATCGCTATTAAAAGTTATAAGTTCTCATTAATAGAGTCATAATTGTATAAAGTTGTGTAGCAAACCACATAACTCAGTTCTTACCGTAAGCCAGGTAACGGGAAAGTGGCGTTGTCACTGTCACCCGCGACTCGTGTATTGATTATTTAAATTAGGCAACACAGTAAATTAATTTAATCGTATCATTGCATTAGAGGACTGAGGTATCTGGTTAGGTGTACCTTCGATAATGGTAGAAGCCAGCAAGTTCGGAGGTGACTTGATGAAGTTTTTTTTTTAGATTTGAGTTCTACTCAGAATACTGTGGCGAAGTGGTACGAATGGCAACTTTCAATACGAAGGTAGGCACTACAACCCCGACACAGTAAATAATGAATACAATAGGTACATTAATTCTATTGCAAAACCACAATACAAATCAATACTTACAAAAAACTATTTTATGTGTACACTAAATGCGGAATAACAATGGCGGCATTACTACAACGAGCAATCTCTTCCAGACAACCTTAATAATTAAGTTAATTGTACCTATCTATTTACTCTTGCGAACAATACCACGTATACTATAAGGTAATGGTGAAGAAAAACATTGTGAGGAAAAAAGCCTATTTTCTCCTACACATAAGAAGAATTACGGAAAACAGCTTTATTCCCGTGTTATATTTAACACTTTAGAAAATCAATTACTAAACTAATCAGCAAAAGTGCGATTGAAAAATCTTAATAGACCATTACGGCTTGCACTAAACAAATAGAAACGCATATTATCGCGTATTACCTGCGAACTTATGCCTGAGTCACTTTAAATGGGCGAGCTACTGGCGCCTAGATTGCTTTTAACTTGCACTAAGATATAGAGCACGAATCTTTAACGCTTAGGATTACGTTTCCTGTACTAAAGCAATCCTAAATTAGATTTTCAGTAATAGTTCTAATGATTTGGATGAAATTTTTAATAAAATATTTATTTTTACTTTTAAGTTTATATAAATAGATAGATGTTATTTGTTATTCCAGAGAAAATTCAGAGGCATATTTTCGAAGAATATGACAAAGGCTCTTACATTTAAAAGAAGTATTTGTACGTAAACCATCGCCTGTCATTCCTTTTCTCTCGAATCAGGTGAAATATAAAGTACTAATTGACTTCTACATTAATTAAAAATAGATTTTCGTGTATTTCTTCCTCCTAATTTTTTATGTGCTCTTTGAAATTCAAATAAGTTGCGCTAGTTTACAGTTATCTTCATAATTGTAATTATGGTCAGTCTATTCTGTGTTATCCATCAATTATAACAGTACACAAATATAAAGAGAAATGCATATTACGACCACATTTAGTTCATAATAATAGACATTTCACACATCGCCATCTAGCCCCAAACTAAGCATAGCTTGTACTATGGGAATCAGAAGACTGATAGAATACAAACATACTTTTTTAAATACATACTTTATTAACACCCAGACATAGAACAAATATCAATACTTGTCACACAAATATTTGTCCTGGGAAATTGAGCCCACGACCTACCGCTCAGAAGGCAGAGTTACTATCAACTGAGCTGTGAGGCCAGTCAAAGTTAAGTTAAGAGCAGAGGGTATAAATGACAGTTCCTGTAGTTGCCTCTGCTGACCATGATTTCCCATCAACAGCAATTTACTGGCACACTCACTCGCCCCGTGTGAACGCGCGTAAGATCCCAGGCCATTGTACGGATAAGGAACAGGTTGGGTATATGTTTTATTTTTCATTTTATTTTTCAGTAGAAAGGCCCCCTTTGTAAGCGCTGATTGAAGATACGCTGCCGTGCCGGCTGGTCAATTATGTATGTCATCCGGTATTAACTTAGCGGTATTTAAACATTATAAGATCAGTAGAACTCGCGCCAAGTCCGTCCGGGGAAGTACTGCCACCAGGCCCATTTCTGCCGCCAAGCCGACCGGTCTGAAGGTGTGGTTGCCGGTGAAATTACTGCCACATGAGACATGCCACCACACGTCTCAGAGTTACGGGCGCGTACGATGTAAACGAGATGATGCAACTTGGGTATTGTAGTACCTAGTGGGGGAGGACCCAAGTCACATCAGTTGTTATGGGTAGAGGTTACCATTTAACACCAGGTGGGCCGTCGGCTCATTCCGTAACTGTATCACATTAAGAAACCTGTTTATTATGGCATCCCTGTAATTATTTTCTTACACTGTCTATATACATTAATATTATAATAAAAATATATAACTTCTCATTTTTTAAATAGTGTAGTTAAGTAATAATAATTTATATTAAATTCAAAATTGTGTATAAACTTTGTATTTTGTTATCTCTCTGTTTGGTGAACCCGACTGTCTTGCTTATTCATATTTTATAAAATGTTAATCCTTTATTGACCGTAAGATAAGTTAAAAAAGATTTTATTGTGTTAAATAAAGGGCTGTGTACTAAATGTGTACTAATAAAAAGATTTTGTGTACTAAATAATATAAAATAAAATCCCTATTATTTTCACATTTCGAATTTCGAATCGAACGCACTCCGAATCAAAGATGAGGTAACAGATAAACTCTTCGTAGTCTTAGAACAAAGGTGGATCTGCGATACAGTAACTTTACAGTGGAGCACTTTAAAGTATTTTGAATTAGAGTTGGTGTGATATTTTGAAAACGGCTAGTCCTATCATCGTCAAATTTGGATATTAAAAACTGTAATAAGATTTTCTATCATATTTGAGGTCAATTACAACATAAAAACGAAATTTGAAAAAATCAAAACCGTCTTTGTTCTACGACTATGATGAACTATTCCAAATAAATCGTAAAAACTAACGACCAGTACGTAAACGCTGAGCAAATATTTGTAATGTTAGAAAATTAGGTATAATCATGAAAAATGTACAATTTATGTATAACGCGACATTCGTGACGTGAAGTCATTTATACCGATTGCATGACCGCGTGCATTTCTCGTTATTGTGTTGCTTGCAAATTATTTAATCGTTAATTTATTTTTGTTATTAAAGTTTTGCTCGTGGAATATTTTTTCACTCCCTAATATATTCTTTTCGAGTCACTGGTTCTCGCGACCCATTGAGAAAGGACTTTAAGTACGCCTCAAAGGGGCTCTATTAAATATATAAAATATATATAAATAAATAAAAATATATATGTATTATAATCACTTGTCTGGTTATTTATTTATTTATTTAATACTTTATTGCACACAGAAAAACAATGTACAAAAGGCGGACTTAATGCAAATGCATTTTCTACCAGCCAACCAGTTATCTACAGCGCCATCTAGCCCCAAAGTAAGCTAAGCATAGCTTGTATCATGGGAACCAGACAACTGGTAATACTTATATACTTTTTGTAAATACATAGGTACTTATAATACATATTAACACCCAGACACAGAACAAACATCTATTTTGGTCACATAAATGTTTGTCCTGGGTGGGAATCGAACCCACGACCTACAGTGCAGAAGGCAGCGTTACTACCAACTGAGCTATGAATCCAGTTAAATATTTGCGTGCTAACAATACATAGCAACAAATAATATGCGATATACAAGCCATTACAGCTTTTTGTGAACATGAAAATACAAATCTAGGCAAAATATATTTGAATACCTTATTATGTAATCTTTAAGGTTATGTTAATGGGAATGAGTTACTGTGAAGTGTATCATGTTAATAATACTATACAAAAATTCTACATTCATATTTTATAGCTATTTCAAATAGATGAATTCTGTTTCCTGTATTTCGACATGTGATTCAGCTCTTTGTCTAATTTTTTAACGAGTATTTAACGAAAATCTTTATTCTTAAGCTGTTGCCCGCGACTTCGTTCGCGTGGAATTCGGTTTTATCACGCACCCCTATTTTACCCCTCGGAAAAGTAGCCTAAGTTACTCCTTGTTACATCAGCTATTTGCCAGTAAAAATCCCGTCAAAATCGGTCCAGCCATTTCAGAGATTAACCGGAACAAACAGACAGACAGACAGACAAAAATTGTAAAAAATGTTGTTTTGGTATATGTACCGTATATACATTCATACGCACATAGTAAAAAGCGGTTATATTAATATTACAAACAAACACTCCAATTTTATTTATTTGTATAGATATAATTATTTATTTTATAAGTGATTTGCAATGTGAGCGAATTAATAAGCATCTTAAAAGTATTATTTTTTTATTGTTTGCAATACTACTATTAGGGAACAATATCGAACTATTAGCAAGTACGTTACATAATTGCATAAGCGTGTAGCTCTTAAGCTAATCGCGCACGTCACTGTAATGTCCGTTCTGCACGCGAATTTCAAACTCTTTGGTACTCTAATGAGCTTTGCGAATCTACTTTTAAATGACTTTTTTTTTGCTGACCCTAGTGATGTTATTTTTAAATGACGATTTTGTTGCTGACCCTAGTGATTCTATTTATAAATGTCGATTTTTTTTGCTAAGTTTTGCGTTTTCTTTATAAAAAGGCGTTTTTTTACGTATGATTGTAGTCAGTTTGATTTTTCTTTAGCAAAATGATATGAGGTTTTAAGGTATAGAGTCGTTGAACTATTGTAAAAAACAGTATTTACATAATAATATCCTGATTTTATTATTGTACATTTAAATATGAATAAGATTTTTCAAATATTTCAATATAATCAGCTTATTTATAAAAAAAAATGCGATTATTGTAACGAAAACAGTAAGTTTCAATAAATGCGTGATACCTACTTATTATCAGAAGCATTAAATGAAACCCATTATATTGACCAATAAATTACATAAACGGACATTTAAAGGATAATCACGCAATTACTGACAATCTTGTAAGCGATTTGCAATGAATAATTATGTATTTATCATGTCAACATATTTAATGTAAATAAATCTCAATTCGTATGGCAGTGACTTATTAGGTTACTTAGTTATTTATCTATTAATATTAAACGCTTCTTCATCCCTTTGTACCCTGACAAACTGACAAACTGATAGTTTATGTGTTAGCGGAAGAAGGATATTGTGTAAAATATTTGGTGTCGTTCTCGTTAAGAGATTTCAAATCTTCGCAGAGAATTAATAAAAAAAAAAACTTAAAGATTTACCAAATTCAAGATAATAATGATGAAATTTTAGATTTGTCATAAATCAGATACAAAACTCACTAGAATTTGCATAAATTTAATAAGAAGTATTTTTCAGTCGCGTCCCTATCGAAAAATAACATTTACTAACTTTTCGGCATCATAACAATGTTTACTCAAGTGATCTAATTTTGTTTTCTGTAAAATATGGTTCATACTCCTCTCTTTGATTTAAATTAAAAAAAAACTGAGGATTCTAATTTCAAACTTCCAGCGACACTATTATAATTTTCCATTAAATGGCCGTCTTGTCAAATAAAGTAGCAAGCGCATTTCAACAATATACGGTAGGTATGCATTTTTCATTTCACTTACAACGCTACAATACCATTTTAATAATAATAATATTTTATTATTAAGAATAAGTAATCCATAAAAAAGAGCTTAATAACTATGTTAATAGTACTTTAATAATAATAATAATAGATACACTTGACTTCTCCAGTTTATTATTTTAATTATAATTACAATTATTATGATCACTAGCAATGCGACACCAACATTCAAAAATAGAATTCAGATTTATTCCCCGTCACAATATTCAAATGGGATTCCTGAGAATACCGCAGTCACAGAGTTCGAAATTCAAAGTTTATGCAAAACCGCCATTGGTCTCTTGATCCGCCATCTTGTCGAATATTGTTTACGTATTTCGACAGATACGCTATTTATGATGGCTTATTGTTCTTCTGTACCGGTTTGTAAGGATTTAGAACTTGAAGCTGGATTTAAAGGCGATTGTTTTGAATGAATGTTGAAGATTTTCAACTAATTTGATTAATGTTAACCCTGTGATGTTTATTAATGGTGTGCTGTACCTACGTGTTAAAATTGATTAAATAATTTACAGATACGCTATTTATGATGGCTTATTGTTCTTCTGTACCGGTTTGTAAGGATTTAGAACTTGAAGCTGGATTTAAAGGCGATTGTTTTGAATGAATGTTGAAGATTTTCAACTAATTTGATTAATGTTAACCCTGTGATGTTTATTAATGGTGTGCTGTACCTACGTGTTAAAATTGATTAAATAATTTGCAAATTACATTTGGAATATCAATTCTCATCTACAGCATATGTTTTAGTTGGTATGGAATGGTCAATTGGTACAGCAAAAGTCGGAATATAGCAACATTTTTTTTATATTGGTATGATTAGGTACTACATTCACTCTTACTTTACATTCACTTTACTTAGGCCTCAGGTAGAGGGTAGGTATTTTCTAAGTACTTGCTGAGAAATTCGTCATCCTTATCAATAGGTCTATACAAATTGTCTTAAATTGGTAATTATTATTTAAAATATGGTATAGTCTATACTAGTAGTATGCTAGTAGATTCACTGGTTCTTATAAATCAATGTGGTGAAAGAATTTTAAGTGTGCCTCAAAGAGGCTCGTTTCGTGCACCTGACACATGTCTTCAAATTTTTGTATCTACGACATGTCCGTTTCCTCACGATGTTTTCCTTCACCGTGTTGGAAAAGTGGTATAGAGTGCATTTATCACGCGAAGAAACTCCGTTGGGATCGAACCAGCGACCTCCGGATTAAAACTCCAGTAAATGTTACTAGTGGGCCACATAGTATTAAAATTTCGTACATTTCCTATTTCGTCTAATAAGACTAATCCTAATATTTCATATCAGACTCCAACAGGAAATGGGAATTCTCATTTATGTTTCCAGGAGCAAAAGTTACTATCACATAACGCGCGTACTTTTATATTAATTATAATAAACACAGGAAACCGTGATAACGCAATAATTGGTTCAAAACCACTATATTTATGTACCTCTCTATAAATTAATTAACACCATTTTTCCTCATACCAATTGTAAATAATTATGGGTATTTCCGAAAATTGTTTATTGTTAAATCTAAATGTGGCACTAATTACTAATTAGGTATCAATATAATTATGGAAATTCCTGGGAATTACTCAAAAACAGGTGCATGTTTTGTTTGTACCTCCTTTACTGAACCTAAAGGGAGCGGTTTATTAACGTTCTCAAAACGGTGAAAGAAAATCGTGAGGAAATCGACATGTCCTAGAACTGAAAATTCGAAGACATGTGTCAAGAGCACGAAAGAGGCCTCTTTGGGGCGCACTTAAAATTCTTTCACCCCACTGGTTCGAGAGAACCAGTGACTTAAATAGAATTAGAACTAGGTGGGCCCTCCGCTCGTTTCGCTAGAGTTTCACCATTGTGGCGTTACATAACGGCCAGATTGGGAACTATTTCACAAGTAAGACTGCTGGAACACATTTAGGCGTTTAGCATCGAGGATCGATTTCAGCGCAGTAATTAAACCTAATAATATAAAACAAAATCGATATTTGAGTCTGTCTGTTACTCCGCTTAGTTTTTTAAACCTGCAACTGTGTTTTTGTCAAAATCTTCTTCCCCACTGGAGGGTCGGATAGGGTTTGAACAGGCGTCAAACTTAGCGATAAGTACGCGTGACCTTATGTTTTGAATATTATTGACGTTTCTAAGCCAATTCTTTATGAATTCTATGGAAGTTTTTGACTTTAACTTATCTGTTACTTATTACTTTCTTGTTAAGCACACTCCTCAATTTCTATATATTAGTCAATGCACCTATCCGAAGCCAGGGCGGGTAGCTAGTTAGATATATATACTTGGCATAATTTGACGGCCAGATATTAAGATTACTAATAGTCGGAAATGATTCCGTAAAATTTCAATTTCACTGGACTGCGTTTGCGTTAATTTCAGGGTATTGTAAACTCTTTTGTTTTATTAGAAACTGGCAATAATTTATTAATAGTTGCAATAACTATTTGGTGGCAATACGTGATTTATTTTTCTATAGAAAATTGTCTTTCGCTCATTTAAAAGATAAATGAAAAGATTAAATACATAGTAGTAGCTACTGTTTTTTAAATTCTTAAAGTTTTTTCGTCATCTAATCGAATCAAATATTTATCTAACCCCGTTGATCGGGGTTAGATAAATATTTGCGATATTGAGAGAGATTGGGCGTGCATGTCATGTTTTAAAGGATACAAAACAAATATTTGCCTATTCTAGACAACCGAGAGTAAATTACCTTTATTCTGCCACTGGCGCTTTCTTTGATAGATTTCCGTATGCTAAAATATTTTCTTTGACAGTTTGGAGAATGTGAAATTGCGCACATTTGATTTTGTAGTCAGAAACATTTTGATACAAATTGCTTGAAATTGAACACACGACCTCTGAATTGAGGTCTGAGATTACCACTACAACCGTGCAGTGCTTTTGTTATGGATAAATATACACTATTATAACAAAATAATAGCAATTAAAAATTCAACGTACCTAATGGAATGCTTTTCTTACTTACTAATTGCAATTTATTACAAGCTAAAGTTTATAAACAAAGCATTTTTCTATTATTGCAAAGGGTTACCTGAGTTTCCATAACTCAAGCTTTTTATTTTTATGTTTAGTTTTATTTTATTATCTACATATTTATCTTCTGTTATTTTTTTATTATCTGGCCAATATATTGGTAATTAACTCGTACATGTAAAATGCCCTTGGTTATTTTTTTATCAATGTAATTTTACAGAATTTCTAAGGATTTGTCATTATAAATTCTGTAAAATTACAGTGTACAGGGAAAAGAAGCCCAAATAATATCACAAAAAAGGAAAAATAATTAAATAGGTTCATATAAATATTTACAGAAATAATATTTTCTAATTCTCTACTTGTGTTTTATTATAACTTATGTTACGTCTTTGGTTAATAGTTTCTTTATATGCATATGGAATAATTATATACCTACAATATATAAAGCCGAACAAAATATTTATTGTAATTGATGATCTAAATAAATAAAATAACTAATCATCGGAAGCTAAAGCACATTCCAATCTATATCTATAGCCTATCAAAATAATATGTACTTATATGAATATATTTTATTTTAGTCAAAAATACTTTTGTCAGTAAAATAAGATGTAGATACACAGCAAGTAGGTAAATGTTCGACAATTACAAGTGAGAGTAATATTGAATAAAAGACTGAACATTACTTAAAACTGATAAGCTACAAAGAAACATTCAACCTAATGAAATTACCTATATCTGAAATCTTAGAAACTATTCAAGGATTAATACTACTATTAAGAAAGCTATGAAAAATAACAAAATTAATTGTATAAAAATTAAAAAATAAGAAGTTATCTGACACGTGTCAGACGTCTAAGTGCATATATTTATATCGAAAGATCAATAAATAAATACAAATATAAGTAATTGTGTGAATAATTAATGGTGATTAAAAAGAGAGTAAACGCGTAAAACAAAAGTAATTAACTGAAACTAACCTGTTAAATGACCAGGGAAATGCGACTGGAACAGCGGTCCAAACGAAGGCACCACAGGGGACGGACCCGGCCATCCGAGACCGTGGTAAGCAGCTGCCGCCGCCGCCAGCGCGCTAAACGGAGTCGGCCTCACCAATCTACCATTATCATTCGACTGCCTATCATCATCTTCGCTCTGCGTACCATTCTGTAGGTCTTCCACGTCAACAATAGAATCCTCCTGATTAACAGAATCCTCGTACTCCTCATCGGACGACGTGACCGTCGCCGAAGCGTTAAGGTTGAGGGGGGAAGTCGGCCTCGGAGACGATTTGCCACCGGGTAGCTCGGGCTGGGCCGACGGCGACTGCCTCAAGGGGGACTCGGGTATCGTCCGGTGGTGTCTTATCATTTCGGCCGTCTCGTCCGCCTGGGCGGTCTTCGTGTCGGCGAGGATCGACGCCACGCTGAAGCTGATCCGGCTGGTCTTCGGCTCGGTGGCCTCCGCCGGCCCGCTGGGGTACCTCGACACGCTCTGTATCGCCATGTTCACCTGTTCGTAGCTTTTCTTTAACATTGAACGCTGAGTTCCATTACACTTCACTGCGCGGCGATCGTGTACGCATGCGGGCGCGGTCGGTGGTTGACTGGGTGAGAGGTTCCGGCGGACGAGCGTCGGGTGGCGAGGGGCGGGGCTTCGAGCCCCGGGCGGCACGCTCCCTCCGCCAATCGACCGACACCGGGGCGGGGGAAGGGGGAGCGATTTAGCACGCTCTTATCTCGTTAGTCTCCTTTGTGATTCTCGTTTCTTTTTTGTAAGAATCAAAACATAATTACCTTTTGTAGAGTTCGCGCACTTTATGTCTCGTATAAAGTATAAAAATATAATGAGCCCTGAATGCCGCTTGTTAAATCCTTTGAGTCTTGTCCCTTTGTGGGATTAGTACGTCCCGATGGTTTTGGTACGGTGTTTACGGACCCCCGTTTCAAATTAGCAAGATTTACTGACAATTATTTTGTGTTGTGATTTATTGATGTTCTGAACGTTGGATTGTACGCCGCTTTGAGTTTACTCAGCAAATGTTCGTCAATTGTTATTATAGTAACAATTTACGTAATAATAATTATTGTTATTGTTATTGTATACACTTTGTGCAACATGTTACATTTTTCGGATTTCCCTTTTCGTCGATATTGCTTGTTGTAAATTCATCCTCATAGTAACGAATACCTAATTTGATACCATTTTACTAATCAGTTATCAAAAAGTATCTGGAAAAACTGTAGCATAATTTAGGTACCTAACCGAAAATTAATTAGATAATTATTTCACTTACCACCAACATCAAAAAACCAACGTGAAATTTCACTAACCGCCCCAAGCAATTTTCACAGCAACTAAAAACTAAACAGTTTAAATAAATTAGATACATTAGAGCTATCGCTTCACACTCGAACTCCCAGAATAAACATGACAATACCATACGTCTGTAAGCACCCTAACATCATAACCGTGACAATTTGGGGGTAAAAATCTATTATCTCTTTTACCCTCGGATATTTTTATGTTAGCCGTCTCTGTTTCGCGATAGTGGTACTAAATGGTGTTTAGTATTCCGAAGGGAGACAGTTAATTACTTGGGGTGCGAAGAAAAATAGGTATCACACCACATAGTGATAACTAGCTGTTGCCCGCGACTTCATCCGCGTGGAATTCGGTTTTATCACGCACCCCTATTTTACCCCTCGGAAAAGTAGCCTAAGTTACTCCTTGTTACATCAGCTATCTGCCAGTGAAAGTCCCGTCAAAATCGGTCCAGCCATTTCAGAGATTAGCCGGAACAAACAGACAGACATACAAAAATTGTAAAAAATGTTGTTTTGGTATATGTAAAGTGTATATCCATATGCACTTAGTAAAAAGCGGTTATTTTAATATTACAAACAGACACTCCTATTTAATTTATTTTTATAGATTTGCAGTAAATCTTATTTCGATGTGTTAAAGTTCATTTTGCCTTGTATTGGATAAAATTGTGATTTTCCTTATTAGATGAATGAGGAAGATGTTATTAATACGAATCTATTATTATCGCTTGAGCGTATTGATTTCGACATTATGGTGAAATTTGATATGATATCAATATCTTATGAGGCCAATAAAGTGTATTATGAGGCAGATTTCTGCGTGCTATATTTATCTACAACATATTTTCAAAGCCGATGTAACTTTAATGAATACTAATAATAAATATATAAAAATTGGTTATTTTTCACACAGCGCCATCTAGCCCCAAAGTAAGCTAAGCATAGCTTGTATCATGGAAACCAGACAACTGATATAATACTTATATACTTTTTGTATGTAGGTAATATTTGTTTTTACACGAATAAGTTACTGAACGTGTCAGATGGCTCACCACTTCGCATTTACAGGCACATAAGACATTCCACCTCCATGTCTCAGAGTTACGGGCGCATACGATGCGACTTGGGTGTTCTACTACATAAGTAGGGGGAGGACCCGAGTGTTATCGTTTGTGGTAGAGACAATTTCCTTGGCATCGTAATCTCTACCACATCAGAGGCCACACAGAGGCCATCTGCTTGTTCCCTTGTATAAAGATTTTATACTAACGCTTCGCGTCTACAACTTTGTCTATTCTTTATACCAATCAGTTGTGGAATCTTTTAATTGGCCTTATGCATCTATTTATCAGCCTATTCATTTAGCTAGCTGTAAGATTTCCTAAAAGACAAAAATATAATTATGTTCGTCACATAAATGTCTGTCATGGGTGGGAATTGGGAATCGAACCCACAACCTAGAGCGCTGAAGGCAGGGTTACTATTACTACCAACTGAGTATAAGGCCAGTAATTGAACTCAGGAAGCAATATATTAGTTGTTAGTTGGTAGATTTATTTTCCTTGAAATAAATTAGCCGCCATTTTTTTTCCTACTAATGATCGTAGCATGAAATCCCCACGTGTCTTTTAACCGCCTAATATACTTTCGGATTCCCTTCCCAAAATATGTATATATATATGAAATATTACTTCTGTCCGTACGCAGTTATCAGATATTATTTTTGATTTGTTACTTGTGTACAGCTGAGCAGATGGCCCACCTGATGTTTAGCGGTATCATCTGCCCATAAGAACTATACCTTCGAATTATCTATATAAATAAAAATGAATCAGCGAAATGTTTGTACGCGCATAACTTCCAAGCGAATGCACCAAAATGGATAAATATTTCTTTTATGTGTTCGTTATTGTCAGGAGAAGGTTTGTATGAAAAAATATATTAATAAATAGCAGCAAATATTTAAAATTAAAATCTTAAACTTTAGAGTTCGCCGGGACAGCTAGTACTAAATATGTAAGAATCAACTTGTGTTATATTTATTTATTTGACTGGCCTCACAGCTCAGTTGGTAGTAACTCTGCCTTCTGCGTTGTAGGTCGTGGGTTCGATTCCCACCAAGGAGAAACATTTGTGTGATGAATATAGATGCTTGTTCTGTGGCTGGGTGTTAGTAGGTATATATTATATCTAGGTACGTATTTACAAATAAAAAAGTATACCTATATGTATTCTATCAGTTGTCTGGTTCCCATAGTTCCCTATAAGCTATGCTTAGTTTGGGGCTAGATGGCGCTTTGTGAATTGTCCACCAATATTATCTATTAATATAACAAAAAGAACAATGTTACAAAGTTAATAATTTCAGGTGCATTCGTAAACATGCAAACCAAACTGCGGACAAACGTTAGTCAATAATACAACCGACATTCCAATCCCGGGGTCAAATATCCCCGGTATTCCGAAATATGATTTACACGGATATATGCCGGTAAAAAAAAAATAAGGAAAAAGGTGCTTCTTTCGCACTGATGTTGAAACAAGAGAGAATTTTACATTGATGTGCCTGTTTGGAATGGTTTGAGTTTAAAATAAATAAAAAATAATAATAAAATTGGTAGAAGTTTCATTTAGCGCCATCTAGCTCCAAAGTAAGCTAAGCATTGCTTGTATCTTGGGAACCAGACAACTGATACAATACTTATGTTTTTTTCTAAATACATACATGTAATACATAGCAACACCCAGACCAGTAGTAGTTCTGCGATGTAGGTCGTGGGTTCGATTCCCACCCAGGACAAATATTTGTGTGACGAGCATTGATGTGTGTTCGGTGTCTGGGTGTTAATATGTATTTATATTGTATGTGTTTACAAAAAAAAATATGTATTCTATCAATCTGGTTCCCATAGTACGAGCTACGCTTACTTTGGGGCTAAATGGCGATGTGTGAAATGTCCATAATATACTAATATAATTTATAAATAAAAAAGTCTGTGGAAGAGAAGATATATTTTGAAATATCAATATCCCATACACACCTGTGGACAATTAACACGAATGTCAAAATAGAATTCAAAACTATAATATTTCCTTCAAAAGCAAATTAACCAAAGGACATAATTAGGCCCCAGATTTACTGCCCATAAAGGTCGATACACACTTATATTTAAAGCGACAAGATTCGAAATTGTATGGTGACGCCGGTTTAGTACTAAGTTATGAAATTGGAATGAAATGTCTCATAATTGGTAGGGAAGTACCAAAAGAAAAAAAATACTCAAACTATCGATAGTTTAATGAGAAGTTTTAAGAGCAGTAGAACTCTCGCCAAGTTCGTCCGGGGAAGTACTGCCACCATGCCCATTTCTACCGCCAAGCAGTAACGCATTCGCGTTACTGTGTTCCGGTTTGAAAGGTGTGGTTGCCGGTGAAATTACAGGCACACGAGACATTCCACCTACACATCTCAGACTTGCGGGCGCATACATACGTTGCGACTTGTGTCTTGTCGTACCTAGTAGGGAAGGACCCAAGTCGCATCGGTTGTTATGGGCCGAGGTTACTATTTAACACCAGGTGGGCCGTCAGCTCGTTCTGTAACTGTATTACATATAAAAAATAAAAAAAATGAATAGACGCGGTCCCATCAGTCTGTTTTTTTATCTGGCAACTCTTAAAAAATATCGACAGTTGTTCACGTATGAAGATATATTTTCGCGAGGCCCGTCAATATCATGGCATCCCCAATAACAATGCAATGATTTTGCTAAATAAAAATATGTATGTTCTGTTTCAAAATTTTGTTTGAATTATATCTGGGGATTTCGTTATTTTAACGGGACATAAATCTATACTCTATACAAATAAATAAAATTGGAGTACCTTATTTTAATATTAAAATAACCGCTTTTTACCAAGTGCATATGTATGTATACATACACGGTATATATACACGGTACATGTACCAAAACAACATTTTTTTTTACAAAATTTGTCTGTCTGTCTGTCTGTCTGTTCCGGCTAATCTCTGATATAGTATATGTACCGTGTTTACATCCATATGCACTTAGTAAAAAGCGATTATTTTAATATTACAAACAGACACTCCAATTTTATTTATTTGTATAGATGTATAGATATGACTGAATTTTATCGATTTGAGTAATATCCCATCTCTAGTAGGTAATCATAACCAGCCCACAGACAATTAGTATCGTCCTAACGACTCTCACGTTACAAGCGGCGTTCATAAATCATATTTTTTTGGCGGCAAAAACAACGGCAAAATGTGTGCTAATTGACATGTTCCTGGTTAAAATGAGCTCATCAACCAACAACTATCGGTGTATCTGATTCAACCGCACTCTGATAGTGTTATACTGAGAAATGAATCTTATGACGTTGATTTAAGGTTTGCTTTTATCGTCGTTTGATTTATACCCGCTAGTAGGGTGAGCCGAAGTACGTCAAGCGATTTCGAGCCGTCAATCAAAGGTTTAAAGGTCAATATTGCATACAAGCTATGCATGTATTCCTTGTGTATGACTTCTAATGACTCCTTAAGGCATAGAAAATGAATGAACGTTTCATTCATTAGATCCATTAACAATATTTTTTAATGTATGTGTTTGTTACTGTTTGTAAATAGGCTGGTATAATGAGATAAACAGGAAGACAATTTATAGTTTGACAGTTTAGTGGCCGTAGAGTTATAAATCATAATAAAAATAACTTAATTTGATATTAATCATATTGTACAATTTTGTTTAGCCCCGATTTCCGAACTAGCGTTAGCTCTATGTAATTAGAATAGAATAGAATAGAATAGTCCATGTCTGAAAGCAGTGCCTTCCCTTACATAAGTGCTAATAATTGCAGATTTCTGGGGGCCCAAGTTGCTCGCGTCCGTAAGTGATAACCCTCTGAATCTTTACACGTGTCCCCCGGGTGGTGCGAAAGGAGCAACCCAAAGTAGCAGTAGAACTTGTGCCAAGTTCACCCGGAGAAGTACTGCCACCACACCTGGTAATCTGCCGCCAAGCAGTGATGCACTCGTGTTGCTGTGTTCCGGTGGAAGGGAGTGGGTGCCAGTGAAATTGCAGGCGCATGAGACGTAACATCCCCGTCTCAGGGTGATAGACGCAACGCAATGCGACTTGAGTCATCTCGTACTTTGGTGGAGAGGACTTGAGTCGTATTGCTGTTGTCCATGGGCGGCGGTTACCACTGGTGTAGGTGGTAACCTTTGCGCATAACAACCGATGAGACTTGGATCCTTCCCTAATAGGTACGACAAGACCCAAGTCGCATCGTATGCGCCCGTACTGCTTGGGGCAGTACTTCCCCGGACGAACTTGGCGTGAGTTCTACTGATCTTAAATCACGTTCATACCTAAAGAATAGAATGGGATGAACACGAAATCATTCAAAATATCCTCACCCACGAGTTATTTTCAAGAACGTCAAATGGTGTGTGCATTAAAATACAACGAATGATGTATTTTACACTGCGGCTTAAGCAAAAAGTCTGAATCGCGTTTCGACAAAACTACCTCCCATTTGTTTGATTACCAAAAGGCATTTTAATCGAAAGCAGATAAAAGTTTATCGCTTCAAAAGCCCCAATTAAAATTGCACAGCTAAAATGGCTACTAAGCTCCGCCATTTTGGCCGCCCGCAAAATGTGTTGTCAAAACAAATAAGTAAAGTTGGAGTGTCTGTTTGTAAAATTAAAATAAACGCTTTTTACTAAGTGCATATGGAATAATATATGGATGTAGGTATACACGGTACATATACAAAAACTTTTTTTCTTTTCAATTTTTGTCTATCTGTCTGGCTGTCTGTCAGTCTGTTTGATCCGGCTAATCTCTGAAACGGCTGGACCGATTTTGACGGGACTTTCACTGGCACATAGCTGATGTAACAAGGAGTAACTTAGGCTACTTTTCCGAGGGGTAAAATAGGGGTGCGTGATAAAACCGAATTCCACGCGGACGAAGTCGCGGGCAACAGCTAGTATTCGAATATGTTTGAAGAGCGTTTACAAATTTGCCATTAGGTTTATAAATTTGAATATGAATCTGGTAATTTAATATTAATCGCATATTATGTATATCTTACGGTATATAGTGTATTATGAAACATATCTCATAATAATGTATACAAGTAACAAAATGTATAAAAGTAAAATGATCACAGAAGTCTCTAAGAAAAAAATCAAAGAAAATAACATTTTTACAGTAATATCACGAAAGTAACGAAAGGAGCCTCATATAGGCGCACTTTAATCCTGTCACCACACTGATTCCGATACGATTATACCTATATATTAGATAGCAGTAGTAACATCACATCATATTTATGAAGATTTATTATGAAATTACGTGTAAACGGGGGGAGGGGGGCGGGGGCTAAAATTAAACCATTTTATTGCTTTATTTTTAGGCCAATTTATGCCAGTTATGAATAAATTCAAGAGCCTCGTTTGGGCTTCGCGGTCTCTCATAACAATGAAATCAGGTATTCATTGTGCGTTATTTGGCTGTCGAAATTGTAATCATTATTTGCCAATAATTATTATTATGTACAATTTCAATTTAATTCCTTAGATATGTGCCAATTTAATTGGATATAATATTGTACAGTATTTCCATTTAAATTCCATCAATCCATTATACAACAGCTGCTCGGCCAATTTTCATCAATTTCGAAACGATTCGAGAGAGTCCATCTTTATAATTGTCTTTTGAAAAACTGTCAATGTCTCGTGCCCGTCGTGCCCACCTTTCGAGACATCACCTGCGCACACATCGTACAAAGAAGCCTAATTCGTTTTCTATTGCGCAAAAATACAAAAACCTATTACAAAGACCACCGTGGAAGGACAACCAAAATATCGTTTGTGGTTCGCCAATAAATTTACTTTTAAATACTTGAAGGTACCTATTGTTAGATTCTATGTGATAAATTACGAGCAATTGAATTTTATAAGTTTCGTTCCAGATCGTGAAAAGCCAACGGTCTTTCAAATGGTCAAGCTACATGATAAATCTAATAAAATAGTATTTAGGGGGAGCTCAAAAACTCGATGGAATAAGAAAACAATAACAAATAATAATTGAAGCTCATTTCTCGAAGATAGACCTGCGAATTGCATTAGAGGTTAGTACGAAGGTAATAAATAGGATAATTTTAAATCTTTTATTAGTAATATTCTGAACGATCACTTTTCTAAATTATAACGGAAGCATCCTGAGCTTTCAATCTGAAGGCTACTGATTTGAATATCAGGAAGAACAATCCAGATTTTTCTATTCTCAATTTAGAAAGAAGTGATACATTAGTTTTGTAGTATCCGAATTTCAGTGAATCTAAGGAAGAGCGATAAAAAAGTGTAATTAATTTTCTGAAACGTATGGCCTTTTTTGCATGCAGCGGTCAATCAAAGCAAGACCACATGGCGCCAGTTTCACGGCCCTAAAATGAAATATGACAGAAAAGCATCCATTTCACGCCCACACCGGCCCATTAGACGGCAGTACGATAGCTTTTGTAATGAATAGCAGATGCTTTGTGAGAACTGTTAGCAAATTTCACGGTCTCAAGTATTCTTAATGTGTTTGAGTCGCCGGTTTTTAGCCGTTGGTAGAGTGTCGTGGTCTAGTGGTACTGGTACGGTTTCAATCCGGAGGTCGCCGGTTCAAATCCCGACGTGCACCTATGAGTTTATCGTTTGAAAGATTTATGTGCGCGATTCCACGTTCTCTAAACGGTGAAGGGAAAGATCGTGAGGGAACTGACATGTCCTAGAAAATTCGAAGACATGTGTCAAGTGCACGAAAGGAGCTCTTTGAGGCGCACTTAAAATCCTTTCGACACTCTCGTGTGTGACTCGAATAGAATAGAAGCCGTTCGTCAATCTGACTGTCACTTGCTTTGAAATTCGGGTTTCGGGATATCTCTTCGGCTAAAATATCATTACACTATAGTAGACTGGCCTCATAGCTCAGTTGGTAGTAAATCTGCCATCTACGCCATAGGTCGTGGGTTCGATTCCCACCTAGGACAAATATTTGTCTGATGAAAGTGGATGTTTGTTCCATGGCTGGATGCTAATATGTATTATTTGTATGTATTTACAAGAAAAAGCATTTGTATTATATCAGTTGTCTGGTTCCCATAGCACAAACTATGCTTAGTTTGGGGCTAGATGCTGCTGTGTGAATTGTCCAAAAATATAAAATAAAACAAAGACAAAATAACCTATCCTTACACAAGAAGTTACATTCGCATTACTGCGTTTCGTTTAGAAGGGACCCTTCCCTTCAAAACGAAACGAGTGTGGTGAAATCAGAATCACATGGAACGTCATCATCATCGTCATCATATTCTCTCATCAGTTCCTTTCAGACATATCAAGCATTGTAGCCTGATACCTCATCTAATCCATCATCATTATATCTAATCAGTCACGTTTGTCCCATCATTATTCTTTAAAAAATCTCAGTCAACTGTTATGATCAATTAACACCAATTATTATTCACAGTCATAACTAAAATTCCAATTTTTCCATAACATTCCTACGCGTATTTAAGAGTCGGTTCAGATGGTCACGATGCTTTGATAACTTCACGTCTATGGGCACAGAATTCCGTATCCCATTTACGCGTGATGACCGATAAATGTGAATAAAGCGAAAAAAAGGAAGCCTTTAGGGGTATCTAGACTGTTCTTCCCCATGGAGGGTCGGATAGGTTTTGAACAGGCGTCAAACTTAGCGATAAGTACGCGTGACCTTATGTTTTGAATATTGTTGACGTTTCCAAGCCATTTCTCTATGAATTTTATGGAATTAAAGTTTTAAACTTCGACTTTGATCTGATGAATCTATGAAGTCAAAAAAAGTCTATTACTTTATTTCCAAAAAGTCATTAAGAAACGGTTTTGAAACATCAATAAGTAATATTCATATAAGGACCGCAGATCCTGCCTTCTGCGCTGGAGATCGTGGGTTCAATTCCCACCCAGAACAAACATTTCTGTGACGGACATAGATGTTTTTTATGTGTCAGGATGTTGATAAATATGTATGTGTTTACAATAAAAGTACATGTAATAACATTAGGTGTCTAGTTCCCATGATACAAGCTATGCTTAGCTTACTTCAGGACTAGATGGCGCTGTGTGAAATGTCCATATTCTTATTAGTTTCAGTTAACTCTTTTAAATTCCACGTGTAATTCGTGCGTCGTGGATACCTCGCGCATTGTCGCGACCATCTGAACCGACCCTAACCGTCACAAACGGAGGCAAAACAAACAGGCATGTGTCACGGTGATCAGAATACAGAAGCACAGAAGCTGAGTGCGTGGGCGCCGCGAGACAAACAGACAAACTCGACCCTTTGTCGAGCCGCCGGCCAAATTAGTTGAGACTTCTTTGTTTATACTTAACGTAAGTAGGTAATACATGTCTGTGGGTCGGAATTTTTAATGATACCACTATTTTACGTGACTGGCATGTATGTGGCCTCACAGCTCAGTTGGTAGTCACCCTGCCTTCTGCGCTGTAGGTCGTGGGTTCCATTCCCACCCAGAACAAACATTTGTGTGATGACTATAGATGTTTGATCTGTGTCTGGATGTTAATATGTACCTATGTATTTACAAAAAAGTATTTAAGTATTATATCAGTTGTCTGGTTGCCATAGTATATGCTATGCTTAGTATGGAGCTAGATGGCGCTGTGTGAAATGTCCACTAATATTATTATTACTACTTCATACATACTCGTACATATCAATATTGGTATTCACCAATGAATACAGTGTCTGGGATACATCGGGCATATGTATGGCTTAGTATATCTGTATATAGGGGTAGGTAGGTGTATTCGGTTATTAGTCCAGCATGTCGTCTGAAAACCGGGGGGTATTGTGAGCGGTCAACACCCCTAAATCTTGGCAAGTTGACAATTCAAGACTGTCGATGCTACAAGCGTGAGAATCACCGTATCACAAACTTTTATAGAGGATGTGCAAGTTATGTTGACTTCTATGTAGTTTATAGAGATCGAAAAATATTTAATAATATATTTATAGCTGTAGCAGTTCTTAGTAGTAGTACACCAGTTATGCCAAGTTCTTCTTTTGGGGGGCCCCGTTGCTCGCGTCCGTATGTGATTACCCTTTGAATCCCTACACGTGTCCCCCGGTGTGGTGCGAAAGGAGCAACCCAAAGTAGCAGTAGAACTTGTGCTAAGTTCGCCCGGAGAAGTACTGCTACCACACCTGGTAATCTGCCGCCAAGCAGTGATGCACTCGTGTTGCTGTGTTCCGGTGGAAGGGAGTGGGTGCCGGTGAAATTGCAGGCGCATGAGACGTAACATCCCCGTCTCGGGGTGATGGATGCAACGCAATGCAACTTGAGTCATCTCATACTATGGAGACGACTTGAGTGGTATTGCTGATATGTATGGGCGGCGGTTACCACTTAACGTCAGGTGGGCCGTCAGCTTGTTTCGTCACTTCAACGATATAAATAAAAAAAAGTTCACAACCATTTCTGCCATCAAACAGTAACGCATTCGCGTCGCTGTGTTCCGGTTTGAATGGTGTGTATTCATTACACCTTCATGTCTCGGAGATAAGGGCGCAGACCTATGATTCGAAGTAGAGGAAAGCCGAAGTCGTATTGCTTGTTTCGGGCAGAGGTTGCCACTTTAATTCAGGTGGGCCATCTGCTTATTTCGTAATTTGATAAAATAAATATATATTAAATCTAATCAAGTCAAATCAGATGATTTTATACCTTAGAGTAGGTAATCATATTGAGAGCGTGGTGCCCCAAGGGTACTGACCCCGAGTTTCAGTCCAGAGGTCGCTACTTCAAATCCCGGAAAGTAACACGAGATTTTTCGGTTGAAAAAATTGTTTGAGTTATACCACTTTCTCGAAACGGTGAAGGAAAACATCGTCAGGTAATCGACTTGTCCTAGAACTTAAAATTTGAATTGCGAAAAGAGCCTCTTAGAGGTTCCTTTAAACACAAGAGAGAACCACTGACTCGAATAGTAGTAGTATAGAAAGTGTGTGAAATCAAGTAATTCACATCGTCAACCTGTGTTTATTACCATACTAGCTGCGCCCCGCCGTATTCCCCGCGGTGAGTAAGTCAACCGACGGGAACACTGCGCTTTTCCGGGATCAAAGTAGCCTATGTGTTAATCCAGGATATAAGCTATCTTGTTACCAAATTTCATCCAAATTCGTTCAGCCGTTTGAGCGTGAAAGAGTAACAAACATACATACATTCACGTTTATAATATTAGTGGGATTACATTTTTACACAGTAATGTCCTTGCCCGGAGTCAGTCACAAATTATTGCTTAATTGATCGCAAACTGTTCATTAAGTGAGAACACATCATTAGGCCGCTACGAAAACTCCGAACTTGAGACAGTAGGAAAACTTTCGTGGATATTAACGACGTAACGACAGATATAACGATAGTTTTTTTGCTTTGGCTTAATAGCAAGTTATAAATAAATATAAATAAATGGTGGACACATTTCACACAGCGCCATCTAGCCCCAAAGTGAGCTAAGCATAGCTTGTATCATGGGAACCAGACAACTGATATACCTACATACCTTTTTTTTGTACATACATATAATACTAATTAACACAGACATAGCACAAACATCTATGTTTGTCACACAAATGTTTGTCCCGGGTGGGAATCGAACCCACGACCTACAGCGGTTACTACCAACTGAGCTGTGAGTCCAGTCGATATTTCCTTACATTGTTTGTTACAGCGACCACTCAAACTACACACATGTAGTTTGAGTGGTCGCTGTGTAGAGGCCGCGGCCGGCCGGTGTCGGCTCGCGGAGTGAGGCCGGACCGCCGACTAATTACCGTGACGACAAATATTTGACATCAATTAAATAACGCACGCACTTTTTAAAATGACTCCTCTGTAAGCGCCGCCTCTTTAGATAATCCTCAAAATGTTTGTCGGTGAAACTTTTTAGCTGTCACTTGGTAGAGTGGGAGATCGGTTCTGGTTACTTTGTAACCGTCTTCTCCGTATGAAGTTGGCGAGAGCTCTACCGCTCTTTGTTCTGATAACGGTTTCATTACGCATACCTCCATTACACGCTTAGACTTATAAATTTATGGCGATAATACAAAATTGCTATTTTACACGGTAAAATTTTAAATTACAGTGAGTTTATGAAATTACTTCATCGGTGCTAGATCCTGCTAGCGACTTGTCTCCTTGCGGTATTTATATTCTGTGTAAAACTTTATAATTTAATCAAAATAAATTAAGACAATATTGCAGTTAAAAATTAAACTAAACAGTGTGTATATTTAAATCTATATAAATAAAATGTAATTAGCCTAAAATCAAATAATTCTTCATGTAATCAGGATATAGAGTTTTCGTTAAAAACTTTCTCTCTAATAAATGATTAAATACGCTTAAGTAACAGTGTAATTTCGCTGAAAACCTTCTTTTTTGCGAAAAATAATTCATATAAAAAATCGTTCATAACCTTTTCTTATCTGTATGGAAGATCTTTAATTGATAATGGATTTCTTTGTATTGCCATAATTAAAAACATGAACACTAAAGATAGGCTTCACTAGACCCCTAAAACACACACACACACACACACACGAACAAACTGAGCCAAAAGTTAACGCTTTAACTTACAAAATAGTTAATTATAACTATCGAACCATCGCCTAAACCACTAATCATTATAAAGCGTCGATAAGGCCCTAATAGACTGTACGAGTACAATAAGGCCGTAATAGACTATACAACTAACAGGTAAAGTTGTAATGCCTAAGGTACTTAAACCCATTAAGGGCCACAGATCGCGCACGTTCTAGGATCAAGACCTGGGCTATTCTGAAGCTAGATTCCTAGTGAAAAATTACTAACTTAAATTATAGCTTAAAAGAATTCTTTCCATAAAAAAAAATATAAAGAAATAATTTGTTATCTGTGTCTAGAAAAAGTGTGCTTATATTGCTGTCCTACTCATAACTCAGCTAAAACTTTCATCCAGTAAAGTTATCCCTAAAGTTATTAGTGCACGAAAGGAGCCTCTATGAGGCGCACTTAACTTACTTACTTTGGGGGGCCATGTTGCTCGCATCCGTAGATGATAACGCTTTGAATCCCTACACGTGTCCCCCGGGTGGTGCGAAAGGAGCAACCCAAAGTAGCAGTAGAACTTGTGCTAAGTTCGCCCGGATTTTTTATAATTATGCCAATATTTAAATTAATTTTGGTAACTACATGAAGCTGAAGAATAACCCACACGCAGGGTATCTGGCGAGCTATCAGCGTTGGGTGCGAGTCCTTCTAATTTGTAATTACCAAGCAAAGCGGCTTATTAAGCCATTATTGTGTGCGACAGCGCACTGAGGGGACGTGTGCAACATTACATTTTAAAATAAAACATTGGAGATAGTGAAAATAGTTTTATTTACATAAAAATTTATCTATACATCTATACAAATAAATAAAATTGGAGTGTCTGTTTGTAATATTAAAATAACCGCTTTTTACTAAATGGATATAGATGTTTACACGGTACACATTTTTTTACAATTTGTGTCTGTCTGTCTGTTTGCTCCGGCTAATCTCTGAAATGGCTGGACCGATTCTGACGGGACTTTCACTGGCAGCTGGCTGATGTAACAAGGACTAACTCAGGCTACTTTTCCAAGGGGTAAAATAGGGGTGCGTGATAAAACCGAATTCCATGCGGATGAAGTCTCGGGCAACAGCTAGTCTTGTATACGAGGAAACAGGACAATTCCTTGAAATCCTAATGGCGGTATGTCCTATTGGTCGGTACGTAGCGAGGTTTGTCTCGAGACGGAGATTCGCGTCAGACTTCGTGACTGAGCGCTTGACGCCCTCTAATGAAGTCGTAGCGCCCGCACTCTGAGTGCACCAGATAGTGGAAGTGGCTTTTTAATTGCTTCAGTATTAGTAAGTAACTTCGATATTACATCAAAGATTTAGCAAGACTTTTTTGGGCATTTCAAACAGCGCCTTCTAGCCTCTAAGCATAGCTTGTATCATGGGAACCAGACAACTGATATATAGTAATACTTATGTTTTTTTTGTAAGTACTTTCATTAACACATATTAACACCCAAACACAGAACAACATCTATGTTCGTCACACAAATGTTTGTCCTGGGCGGGAATCGAACCTACGACCTACAGCGCACAAGTCAGAGTTACTACAAACTGAGCTGTTAGGCCAGTCAAATTTTGTAGTACTAGATTACATATAACAATAATCTAGTACTACATTCATAAACGTTATAACGCCGCTAAAAAAAGAGTCGCTAAAACGCCGTATCAAACGGCATATTCTTTAGATAAAGTAATTTAGACTCATAATAATGAGTCAAAATAATAGTTAAAGCTTTCTGATATTGAAATAAAAGTGTTCTCCTTACTAACTTAGCTATATTTCATATACGACACCCTGGGTGGTGCTTATTATATGTCATTAGACCTCCGAGTCACTCGCAACAACACCGAATTATCGTGTTCCACTCGCACCGATCTAAATACCACAGAAATTACCTATTTTCACATTTACAACCATTGTAACTTAAAACTGCGATGACAATTGCCTAAAAAGGAAATTGTGGCGAAGTCGCGGGCAACAGCTAGTAAAACGATAAAAGTTTGATCAACAGACAATTGTCGACAATCAAGTTAAAAACAAAAGCACACATTTCTAATTTGACTAACCGTTGATAATACCCGAGCGTGCGAAGAGAGGAGAGTTCCATCTCCCATCTAGGAGTACCATCTATAGTTTTCGTAATTCGTTTATCACAACTTAGCACCTGTTCATGGAGAAATTGTCTTCACATCACTACTGGTTAGTTGAACAGAGTAATTAATAGTTTTTGTTTTAAATCTGTATGGCACGTAGAACTTAAGCCAAGTTTATCATACAGTTTAAGAAAATTCTTTCTTCTTAGAAAGTATATACTTCCAGATTGGAAAATTCATAAAACTTCTAAAAAAAAAACACTAGTTTAGTTTTTAAATCTGATTAATTGGAAAAAATGTGTCATTCAAATACGAATAAAGAGGAATCATTCTCGTTTATTGACAATGAAATCTGTTTTTTCGTTCTGCGCTGCAAAGTAATTATCTAAATATCTGCCGTATAAAGTTACGAAATGAGTAGATGACTCACTTAGTGTTAAGTGGTAAGTGACCATAACAAGCAATATGACTTGGGTTTGTAGTTTTGGGTCTTCTTAGGTACAAGAAGACCCAAGTAGCGTCGTATGCGCCCTTAACTCTGACACGTGAAGGTGTAATGTCTCATGTGCCTGTAATTTCACCGGTAACCACACCTTTCAAAACGGGATACAATAACGCGAATGTATTAGGTACTGCTTGGATGCACAAATGGGTATAGTGGCAGTATTTCCCCGGTCATCCTCAGCATAATTTCTACTTCTAATGAAATATTCGGGCATCCGTGGTTCAAAGCTCATTCACTCTCACTTTTCGAGAGCAGGTATCCCAGCGGTAACATTGACGCCAATTCGGTTTCTTCGCAAAATGTTTTCCCACAGGAAAACTCGGTAACAGACAACGACCATTTCTAAAAGCAAACATCCTTTACGATAGCGGCTGCTTGTTCTAACGCGCAGCAAATTACCTGCATTAGCGAATACAAACAGCTGTGGGAAATATTCGTTATGGGAAGCGAGGATTGACGTGGTCTTGTGTGGTGTATTTATTAGATTTGATAGTTTATGGTTCCGTGGCTAAGGAAGTAGACGGTTGCCTGCAAGCAGAGGGTTCTCTGTCGATCTAACGCGCTGGATTTTTTTATGGTGTCTTTTCTCACTAATTAATCATACTTGTACTATGCTATTCTATCATTTGTCTGGTTCCCATAGTACCAGCTCTACTTAGTTTGGGGCTAGATGGCACTGTGTAAGATTTTCCATCAATATTTATTTATTTATATATAAAACAATACCAGTTGCAAGAAAATTTGTAAGTAAAAATTTGTAAGCTTTAATTTGATAAGAGATAATAAAGGTAATTAAATTGAAACACAAGGTTCCTTCTCTTCGCGAATGACTTGCACGACAACTACTAAATTTAACCGTTTTATTTGACACTGCTGCTTCTCTGTACAGAGTACAGATTGTTCTAAATGATGTCAGAAATAACTTTAGTGGATGGCCCACTATTAACAACAACAAAACAGGGTTCTTCTCGTGACGTTTTCATTAATATTTCTCGAATGTTCCATTGTCTGATTTGGCTTCACAAAGCCTCTTTGGCGATACTTTGGACCTTATTCTCAACACCCATCTCGAATAACTATACTATTATGGTATGCAAGTGGATCAGTACTGTTTGATAAAACGATGAAATTTCACGTTTGCGATGTCGTACACTTCAGAATAAGGCCCCCGCTAACAGTTGCTAATTGCCTCGCTAAGGATAAAACAAAGATTACGATGACAGATAATGCGTCGTGGCTATTGTATTAGCCTACTCTTAGCATGAAAGACTTTTGTATTATTTTTGTAAGTTTCAGACAAAGAAATTCTACATTGGTAACTTATGTGCAAATCTTAAAAGTTTATTTGCTGATAGCTATCACTCTTGTTTTTTCCGAAAACCTTGATTACTTTGCTAGCTAGGTACTAAAGATATTTGAAGTAAATTCTAGTACCGATTTAATGTAAATAAATGTCTGATCCGATCGTTTAGTGACTGGGTTCAAATCCGTTACCTTTGAATGCTTTGTAATCTGCCGTCTCCAGAAAAATTGGTGTCTTCTCAAAAACGATAGTGACCATGCCTTAAACTGCACCAAAATTTGTTTGCAAAATTAGTTAAAGATTAATTTGTCCATTTCAACATAAAGACTATAGGCACATAAATCATCTCCCACAAAAGATACGACCAGCATAGAGCGTGGGGACTCATTGGTAACCACACCAATTTTCAATCCAGAAGTCAATGATTCAAATTAATGAAGGCGTGCATTAATAAGTTTTTAGCTTGAAAAATTAAACACGTTCTCAATACGGTAAACATCGAAAGAAAACTAGAATGTTCTATAACTTTTCTTCATTGTTCTTTCAGTTTCACTATCACCACATTGGTTGGAGTGAGCCAGTGACAGGAGTAGTAATAATCACCGCATTGGTTCGAAAAAGCCAGTGATACAAGTAGTATTAATAACCACACAGGTTGCAGAGAGCCAGTATCACGAGTGGTATTAATCAACACATTGGTTCGAAAGAGCCAGTGCCATGAGTAGTATTAGTCACCACATTGGTTGGAGAGAGCCAGTAACACGAGTAGTAATAATGACCACATTGGCTGGAGACAGCCAGTATCACGAATAGTATTAATCACCACACTGGTGAGTGGAAGTCAGTGACACGAGTAGTAATAATCATCACACTGGTTCGAGAGACCCAGTGATACGAGTATTACTGGTGATAACAATACAGCCACTTGCGTGCACGCAGGCATATTTAGTCTGGACGCTTTAATTTTGCACATCTCGTACAAAACGAATACGTTAAACACATTGGATCAACAGTAATTGCGTCCATTTCATCTCGGAAGAATGAATCGCCTCGCGAACCATAACTCAAAATTGTTACAGCGAAAACGACTGATTGTTAGCGAGCAGGTTTCAAACAGTCTATCATTTGAAAATTTATGAAGATTAACACCGACAATCACACCTACTCAGAAATCAATGGACACTTACACCAAAGGAGATTTATTATTCTCTATTCGAATGTAATCTCAACTAATTCAGCGTAGAAAAAGCGTCCGTTTTATAGCCGCACGGACAATATAGCTTTTGTCGCTCGACTCAATATATTTTAAATGACTTAAAGACGGCCACTCGTGAAGCCGGCTCTATTGTGACTGACGATGGACTGCCTTTTGTGGGTGTTCTAAACGGGCGATGTACACCGGCAATGTGCGCTACATCTATACAAATAAATAAAACTGGAGTGTCTGTTTGTAATATTAAAATAATCGCTTTTTTCTAAGTGCATATGGATGTATACACGGTTCATATACCAAAACATTTTTTTAAATTTTTGTCTGTCTGTCTATCTGTCAGACTAGCTGTCTGTCTGTCTGTCTGTTTGTTTGTTCCAGCTAATCTCTGAAATGAAATGAAATGGCTGGACCAATTTTGACAGGACTTTCACTGGCAGATAGCTGATGAAACAAGGAGTAACTTAGGCTACATAACAACACGAAGATTTATCTTGAGATATGTCGCTGCGGCGCAATGCCGTGTGTACCCGTGTGCACTCACCGCCCCCGCGTCCCGCATACCATCAGGAGAGTCGAGCTATAATAACATAAAATTGAACTTCACTACAACTGACAACCGTCTATTGCCGATGTTATTGGTCTTATCCACAAAAGCTTTTCCAGTTGCAACATCGGCAGACGCAAATTGCTGGTTTAATTGCTCGTTTGGAGAGCCCCCAACAGAATCGAACGCAGGATATTTATTTTGAATTAAATATAATTTCTTTTTTAGCTGCAGACCGACGTGTGCCGCGCATTAGTGGCCTTTGTCGACGGTGTTTAATGAAGGTTGGATCAACCGCTCCTTTTGAGTTTGGACTACCGCATGCATCGCCCCTTCTCATACTGACCTGATACTGATTCTGATTCTGATTCTGACCAGTTCGAGATTGGTGCGTTCAGAACAACGTTCAATAATTAGTATGACTGGCCTCAGCTCAGTTGTTTGTAGGTAACCCTGCCTTCTGCCCCCCGCGACCTACACGTGGGTTCGATTCCCACCCACGACAAACATTTGTGTGACGAACATAGATTTTTGTGCTGTGTTGATATGTACTTAAGTACAAAAAAGTATATAAGTATTTTATTCCATGATACAAGCTATGCTTATTTTGTGGCTAAGTAGTGCTGTGTGAAATGTTCACCAAAATTTATTTATTCATTTTAGTTCGTATAAAAGGCCTTAAAATTAAAAATAAATATTTATTTCATTATACACCTTTCTTAACTGGTCTCACAGCTCAGTTGGTAGTAGCCTTCTGAGCTGTAGTTCGTGGATTCGATTCTCACCCAGACCAATGTTTGTGTGACGACTTTTGTTTTGTGTCTGGGTGTTAATTTGCATTATAATATATTAGGTGTATAATATATATTATATATTAACACCCAGACAAAAAAAAAATGTTTGCTTTGAGTAGGAATCGAACGCACGACCTACAGCGCAGAAGGCAAAGATACTACCAACTGAGCTGTGAGGCCGAAGATAAAGAGTATATCAAGGCTTTTGAAATCATTGAACTGGTTTTAATCTGCTCCGAGAGAATTTGTATGTAATTATAAGTAAAATTCACTAAATAAAACAATCCTTTGTGCCTTCATTAGCCGGCTAGATTTACCCGGGATACCTTTCAATGGTGCACTGGCTTTCGCGCCTGGTTTCGCACTTTGAATACTTGCATCTTCACTCAAGCACTGTATTGAACATTGCTTATGTAGTATTATTAGTATGTTCTTGTTCCTTGTAATTATTTTAAATATTTAATTATGTTATTATAACTTAGTATTTTATTTTATTTTTATAATGTTAAGGAAACTTATAGCTAGTTTTACAAAATAGGTGTTTGATTAAATATGCAACCATAAATGCTACATATAGGAAGGCCAATTAAGTTTCCATAGAAAGTATTTTCATGTATGTGTGTTGTAAATAAATATTTTCTATTCTATGTATTATATGTATATACGTACAAAAAAGTATATAAGGTAATAAATACTGAAATTGGGACAGGACAACTCTTATTCTGATTTGTGATAATGTTAATAATAATATTGGGGGACAATTCACACAGCGCCATCTAGCCCCAAACTAAGCACAGCTTGTACTATGGGAACCAGACAACTGATAGAATATATATTATATGCTTTTTGTTGTAAATACATACATTTAATACATATAAATACCCAGACACAGAACAAACACCTATGCTCGTCACACAAATGTTTGTCTTGGGTGGGAATCTAACCCACGACCAAAAGGTAGCGTTACTACCAACTGAGCTGTGAGGCCAGTCGACATCTAGAGCTTGACGGTCAAACAGACAAACAAACGGACAATCTGTGTGTATAGTGAGCACAGCCGGGCATATGTGTTAGCGGCTCGTTAACGGACATGCGTTCTGCCGACGTCTTAATTAAGCTTGGCTCGGGGGGAAGCAAGTGTTTATATTTATTCTTCTAATTAAAAGTAAATCAAAACATATATTTTTCCACACAGACGTTATAACAAATGGACTGATAGGCCTCACAGATCAGTTGGTAGTAACCATTCCTTCTGCGCTGTAGGTCGTTGGTTCGATTCCCACCCAGGTCAAACATTTTTGTGATGAACGTTGATGTTTGTTCTGTGTCTGGGTGTTGACATGTATTAAATGTAGATATTTACAAAAAAAAAAATGTATTAGTATTATAATAGTTGTCTGGTTCCCATGATACAAGCTATGCTTAGCTTACTTTGGGGCTAGATGGCGCTGTGTGAAATGTCCCCCAGTATTTGTTTATTTTATTCATTTATTATAATATTAACTTACGCCAAGTTCCAAGTTCATCCGGGAAACTGCTTTTCTTATTAAATATATAAATCGTTTTCCTTAATGTCTCTTTTGAATGTATTAAAAGTTCACTTTTCTCCTTTACCGTATTAAGAAAGTGGTATGTAGTACAAGCTTTCTTTCAAATAAAATAACTTATTGGTGCACGTCAGGGTATGAACCAGCTACCTCGGGATTGAAATTTCGGTTCTGAACTAGCTACTAGCTAAAAGCTAACGAGAGCGTGATGGCCACACTCGTTAGCAGCCCGAATGGTATAGACAAAACTGAAGAGTAACTTTCCGTACCCCGTGCCGGCTTATTAGGTCGCATATTGATGACCAATTAAGAGGCTTGTACGAGCAATCTGGAAGAGCGAGATAGCGCATTTGTTGGTGTCCACTGGCGTACACTTTATGCTAATGTCCCGCGTCACCGGCACCGTACAGACGGCGGTGGTCCGATAACGAAACTAAAAAAATCCTCTGAATTCTTCTGCCCTCATCCACTAACAAAGGTTACAATATTAAAAAAAAAAAAAAATGTGAGCTTTCACGGGACGCCTGGCAGATGTGAAACATCGACATTATTTTGTAAGAAACTAAGTACCCCATCACTAATAATGTTTATGATTTGTCGTAACCTTGAACGGACCAATCAGCGCTCATGCCGTGGCGACGCGTCGCCAAGCCAGAAATCTGTTTTACGTGCGGCTATAGATGTTTCACATCAATAACGTGTGTAACTTTACATTGCAATAGAATATACTCTGTCAAAGATGGCATAGACAACCACTGATACTTGACTTTGACTTTGACAGATAACAATACGGCTTGGTCGTTTGCAATAGGATATACTCTGTCAAAGATGGCATGGACAACCACTGATACTTGACAGATAACAAAACGGCTTGGTCGTAAGATTGGTCCTAACAATTGTATAAGAAATTGTGTTAAGAATTTCACCGGCATCCACACCTTACAAACCGGAACACAGTAACGCGAATGCGTTTTGATGCACCAATATTTAATACTGATTAGGCCACAGTTTCGAGTAATAAATATCACAAGTCTTGATATAATTAGAAAGAAGGCAAAAAAAAATATGTTTTGTGACAAGCAACAGGCAAAGAACACAAGACATTGAAAACCATGGTTTGGCATGGCATTACGTGTATTTTAACAAAGAATTTAATTTACTAAATTCAAATATTTGTTCACAAAAATCACTATAAAAGGATAGAATCAATTAGCGCGCTCTATTGGATAAATTCAACGGGAATGAAAACTGCGGTGATTTCCGAACTAGATATCTCGCTAACCTTTTCAAGCATCGCATTAAACCTCGCAAACCACAATAAACGCGTGGGAAACGTACAGATTCAAGTGCGTGCCTATTTAATACTAGCTGTTGCCCGCGACTTCGTCCGCGTGGAATACGGTTTTATCACGCACCCCTATTTTACACCTCGGAAAAGTAGCATAAGTTACTCCTTGTTACATCAGCTATCTGCCAGTGAATGTCCTGTCAAAATCGGTCTAGCCATTTCAGAGATTAGCCGAAACAGACAGACTGACAGACAGAAATTGTTTTTTTTTTGTTTTTGTATATGTACCATGTATACATCCATATGCACTTAGTAAAAAGCGGTAATTTCAATATTACAAACAGACACTCCAATTTTATTTATTTGTATAGATTTACACCAACATTGATAACCGACGTGGCGAAGTCCTATCGGTTGAAAGGAGCCGCAATACACTTCACACAATTGAAAAAAAAAAAAAACGCACCGACACTCTTTCAATTTGCCACAAAAAAAGAATGAAGTTCAGACGCTTTGCCGAAAAAAGTTTAAAAACATCTTTTCAAAAATGGAACTGCAATAATTCAAATTTGGAAGCCGTTCCGCAAATCCGTTAACGAACCGTGGCGCGACCGCCGCCCGTACAATCAGCCACCAAGTTTCGGATGGCAAAGAAGCCGATTCATAAATTACGTTTGAAAGTAAGTAAGTATATTTTGTGTAATATTTATTGATATTGGTCATTAGTTAACACTCGATGATACATCGTTTAATATAACACACAATAATATGGAATTTATAACGTTTGGTTCGAGTAAGTGCTAATATTAAAACGGTTATTGAAATAATGTTTTATTTTAGCATTATTATAACGAATGTTCTAAGTTATTACAAGAACAGTAAGGAATTAAAGAGCCGTTCCAGAGATACTTTCATGCACTAGATGTCATTGATCATTGTGTCTATGATTTTGTTTCTAGGACAAGCCGGTTTCGAAACCTGCATATTATTTTATACGTTATTGCATTGCGCAAATGTATAAATATATAAAAAATAACAATAATAATAATAATAAACATAATATACATACATATAATGCGTATTAAAACCCAGACACCGAACAAACATCTATGTTCGACATACAAATATTTCTCCTGGGTGGGAATCGAACCCCAACCTACAGCGCAAAAGGCAGGGTTACTATCAACTGAGCTGTGAGGCCAGTCTTAAAAAGTACGGCTACTTATAACACTATACCTTATTGCTCTTATTATAAAGCTCTAGCTGTCCCGGCGAACTTCATACCGCCATATTTTTTGCCGTCAATACCTACTGTCTAAAGTTTAAAATTTTATTTTAAATAATTCGCTATTATTTTTTGATATTTTTTTCATACAAACCTTCTCCTGACAATAACGAACATAAAATAATTATCCAATTTGGTGCACTAGTTTGGAAGTTATGCGCGTACAAACATTTCAGTGATTCATTTTTATTTATATAGAGTATTGATCAAACAAAAGTCAAGATAAACAGTCAGTTTCAAAACATACGCCAAACTGCCCCAAGATATTGACAATAAGCCTATGCCATACCGATTACCGCAATTTATATTCGTTAAATCATTTTTCGTCCATTCAGGACCCTTCGAATGCGCGACGATAGATTATATGGGCGCTGCTCGGTATAAGCTTCGCTCGTACTCTACTTATCAAATATTCATGATGTATAATAATAATAATGGTGGACATTTAACACAGCGCCATCTAGCCCCAAAGTAGCTAAGCATAGCTTGTATTGTATCATGGGAACCAGACGACTGATACAATACTTATATATTTTTTTTGTAAATACATTATTATAATACATATTAACACCCAGACACAGAACAAACATCAACGTTCGTCACACAAATATTGTCCTGGGTTGGAATCGAACCCACGACCTACAGCGCAGAAGGCAGTGTTACATATACCAAAACAATTTTTTTTACAATTTTGTTTGTCTTTCTGTCTGTTTATTCCGGCTAATCTCTGAAATGGCTGACCCATTTTAACAGGACTTTCACTGCAGATAGCTGATGTAACAAGGAGTAACTTAGGTTACTTTTCTGAGGGGTAAATTAAGGGGTGCGTGATAAAACCAAATTCCACGCGGACGTTGTCGCGGGCAACAGCTAGTATATAATATAAAAAGCCCCAATTGTAAACGCACCCTTACACGCGGCAGTCTCAGCAATTTATGAGTCGCGATATTTAATTTTCTCCGCAACGGGTTGTGTTCGCGGGTTTTTTACGATGATCGGCTGCCCTGTTACACTCAAACACATCTGAACTAATAAACAACTTATATTGAACTTTATAACTTTGACATTTAGTTCATATTTGATTTACGTTTTGCACTAAACACTCATGCAATAGAATTCGATAAATTCACCTCGTCTTTTGAATTTTTTGTGCCTTAACCTGCCTATTTTCTTAAGATGATTTCCCTCAAACTCATGTTATTGCGAATTAAGAGCAGTAGAACTCGCACTGTATAACATAAAAAAAAAAACAATCACCTAGATAGGTTATTGAAAATCTAGAAATAGGTTAGAAATAATACTGTAAAGAGCCTTCATTTTAAAGGCAGACTTGAGGTATAACGTATATCTAATAAAGTAAAAATACGTTTTAATTTTAGGTATTAAATGAATACATAAATCTTAGATATCGAAGCCAATCGAAAAGTTCTGCTAAAAAATGTAAAAAAAAGACTAGTCAATAAAGTAATAGGTACTTACTTCGTTCAAAATACCCATAGCTTACGTTTTTAACTAACCTATGCAAAGCATAGGTACTTTTAGTTATAGAGATTAATAATTCAAATTCCCTCTAATTTGTTATAATGTTTAGTTAATATCTAGCGTATAATCCCATGATATGACTGTTGTATTTAAAATTAGGCGACCATGTTATTTCCCAAGTCGGAAAAGAGTTATAATAGTTAACGTAACTAGGTAAAAATTTATGACGATAATCAGTTAATAACAATTTCGTATTTTGTTCTTATCCTACCTTTATCCTGTGGGTATTTTGAATACTATTTCCCTATTTATGCTAGTTTCCCTATTAATGCTTTTATCTGGGAAAGTCGCTATACCTCAACCTCTTCTACGCACCAGTAATATTGTTTTGCGATAGCTATTTTTTAAATTATGACAGTATTTCATTTGACTAAGTGTCACCTTATGTTAAGTGAGTGACTATAAAGAAAAACATTGGTGGACATTTCACGCAGCGCCAAAATAACCAAAGCACAGCTTGTATCAGACCAGACAAGTGATATAATACTTATATACATTTTGTAAATACACAATAGTACGTCACATGTTTGTCTTGGGTGGGTATCAAACCCACGACCTATAGCGCAGATGTCTCGTTAAGTACTACTAACTGAGCTGTGAGGTCTACCACAAACTACTACCCACAAACATCAATTTACTTACTACCTCTACCTTCTCCCCTCTATCTACCCTCAGTATGAGACACATAACATACTCTATGGTCAACAATTATCTTTCAACGTATAACTGACAAAGTTTGAATTCATTCGGTCCATCGTTTATTTTGTCTATGGCAGACACACAATAATAGAGAGCGATTTTTGAGCAAAGAGCGAATCAATGACCTTACTAAAATTATTTCAGTCAATCTACGTTTAAGTGTAATTATATATCCATATAATATAATATATATTACATACCTTTATTAGAATACTATAGTACTATAGTTATAGGTAATGTTTACCTATATTTTTGCAATATCTTATTTAGAATGTTGTTATACTCATCGCTTTCACGAATAAAAAGCTTCGTTCAAATGCCAACATAACACAAACAAAAAATGAAGATTATTTGAAAACATATTACACCGCAAAATGGCATAAGGTCGGGATTTGCCACAGTTCATTAACCTTCGGCACTATTAGAATTCTTCAAAAGTTCCGAGATTAGTGAAAAAAATGGTGCAGTTTAGAGGGCGTCAAGAGTTAAGTGACCTGTGAAGAGTGGCGCCATGTTTTTTTCCAGTCTGCACTTCTGCTTATAAGTTTTTATATATATTTTTTTATAAAATTGTTTTTCATAAACAATCATTCCCTAGAAACCACCCAGGGCTATAATAATAATATTGGTGGACATTTTACCCAGCGCCATCTAGCCCCAAAGTAAGCTAAGCATAACTTCTATCATGGGAACCAGAAAAATCATTATATACATTTTTTTTTTTGTAAATACATACATACTGACACCCAGATACAGAACAAACAACTATATTAGTCGAAATATTTGTACTGGGTGGGAATAGAACCCACGACGTACAGCGCCGAAGGCAGGGTTGCTACCAATTCAGCCGTGAGGCCAGTCAAAGTCAAAAGCCATCCCATCACAAAAACCCATCAAATTTTGATACCGGGCGGGATTTTTATGAAATCGTTTCTTAGAGAGTAAACTCCAAAAAAAAGTCATAAAATGATATAGACGTATTAGTATCGAATATGATTCTGCCATTTGTACTAAATCAAAATATAATGCATACTAAGACATTTCGGACATAATTCAAAATGACAGAAAAACCACCTACGTCTAAGTTCGTGGGAGATTCGATATATATTTTTTCTTACCATAAAAGTAATAACAGTTAACTAAATAAAATTCACAATGAATAAATATTTAAGCGTAACTGTTAAATATATTATAAATCTAATAGAATCCCATTAAAAATTACCCAATATTTTATATACTTGAATGGACTGGGAATATTGTATGGGCGGTCATTAAAATGTAATCCTGTAAAAAATGTACATTAGAAGTAGTAAAAATGTATTGTATCGCAACATCCACTGCGTTTATGAGTTATTTGTAATAAATTATATTCATGACTAGCGACCGCGTCCGAGTTGGTGCGCTCTGCCGCGCTCAAGTTTCTACTGCATACTGGCAAAACGCAGAGTTATTACCAACTGAGCTGTGAGGCTTAGTTGGTAATAACTGCCTTTCGCCGTCGGTCGCGGGTTCGATTCCCACCAAGGACGAACATTTTGTGTGACAAACGTTTGCTAGGTGTTGATATATTATGTATTATAAGGATGTATTTACAAAAAACATAACGATTATTACAGGTTCTAAATTTCACCATCATATCTCAACTTCAGACATACATTCTTCATTAAAATTCACACAAACAGACACACACAATTCACATGTATATGAGTATACAAAACAATAAATAACAGAATAATTCGGTAGTAGCACGAATAAATCCGTAATAATGTGTCATTAAGGTTTATTATTTAGTGAGTGACTCCACTTAGAGCTATTGTAGGGTTTCTGTAGCGAGCGTTTGTTAGGGTCGACGCAGTACACGCTGGGCGCAGATAAATCAGCGTTTTGTAAACGTTGTCATGCTATTTATTGATTGTTATTTTTCGTAAAACTTTAATTTGAAATTGATTTTATTGTGTACATTTCCCGTCTTCGCTGTGTAAATAATGGCAAAAGAATGTTTACCAGTTTTTAATGTTGCATTAAATTAATAATTATGTTATATTGCAAAATTTTACTGATGTATGATTGAAATGTACATACACATTTTATGAAATTATAAGCGTAATGACAAAATTTTAGATGTCGTATTTGAATTGAGTTTTCCTGTGCAAACTAAGGAAAAAGTTAATATTGGATTAATTAACCTTGAAACTTGTTTACCAAAAATTTCACCATAATTAACAATAACCGCAAAAACATGCGTGTTTAGGTATTATAGTATTAAGGTATTATGAGATGATAGGTTAATTTTTTCACTAAACTAAGGAAAACCGCACAAATATTACCAAAAAGGGTTGAGGAAAATAACATTATGAAACTTTCAGAAAATCCATTATTTTTAATGAATAATATAATATTACTTTCTTACCTTGCATAACTTTCTTTTGCAAAAATGTATTTTGAAACTTATGTTAAATATTATGGTTTCTATCATATAACGCGGGCACATTTTTTTGTTTATCCTGAAAATAAACAGAAGTTTGATTAAAAACTAGTATTTAATCAAGATCAGCAATATTTCTTTTTCCTGAATAATATACAACAAGAGAACAAAATGTTATAAATTAATGTTCCTAACTGTCTGAATGACTTAGTGATAGACGACATTATAGGCTACGTGGGCTTATATTAATCAAGTAATTTTGGAAATCGATCCCTGAGGGAAAAGATACAAACACATGTGTTATTTTTATTATCAGTTGTTTTAAATCTATCCACCAAAACCAAAATGGTGGAAAACTGACCTAAACGTCGAAGGTGAACCTATGTTCGAGTTTATTGTTAAATATTTGTTAGTTTTGATCATATATTTAAAAAGTGAGTCCTCAACATTGTATCACTTAAGTGGGGAATAATTTTACAGGCAATGAAAATGTGAATTTGACAGGAATGTTTACCACATCCTTGGTGTCAGAACGACCCGGAAACTTTAGCATAGGAGAGTATTTCTGTCTGGCCAAGATAAAGGTCAAAATCGTAAGGTAATTCGAATTATTTGATGTCAGAAATGTTCGAAAATAGACATAATGTGTCTGCCAATATAGATAGTACTACACCAAAATGACAATATTTATGGTTTATAGAGCAGCTTTTGTGCTACCGTTGAGCATTAGATAGTTATGTATTTTATTGCTTCTAACCAGACCATCAATGTTTATAGATTAAAATCGATAAATTAAATATGTGATTAGTTTTATTTTTTTTCTAAAACTGTGATTTTGAGTGGCATCTGGCCGCATTTTTAGAACAAAAAAACAGTTACTTGGGAAACGTAATAACCTTCAATATTTCAATATTATTTTGTTGCTATCGTATATAGAAACAAATTGAGACAATCGAGAGATCTTAAATAAAAAAAAAATGTGCAAAATACTTGTATCGGCAACTTCTCACTATAAAATTAATATAATGACACCTTTCGTTTTTATTTTAATTTCAATAACAAATTTGCGTGTAAATGATTATCAATATTATAGTAACTTTGTACACATCATATCTATTTCTTTACAATTGTACTCTCTAAAGTTATCATTTTCAATTATGTAAATAATTAACTAATAAATAGTAATGAAATAAAACAAAAACTACACGCAATTCCACATTTAATATTATATATCTTGCTTACGACTTCTTGGAAATATCATATAATATAAATAGTCCTGTCGATCAATGGGTGCAAAAATTGTGTACGCTTCACCATGACAAAATAATATATGAAATTCTACAAACCCATATTTGTATAAAAAGTAGAATGAAATTGTATACTGACGATTTCACCGACAAATTCCGAATGAATTTTAACCCTTCAAACGGTCAATGAAAAGTGCAACATCACCGTTCCATTAAATTTCTATATTAGAATCATTTGAGAATCTACAGATTTCACAGCAGATCATAGACAAACCGACGCCACACACGCAGCTCCACCAATATAACTCTTACTACATTTCAATAAAGATGTAATCACCATTAAAATTGAATTACTATTGAATATACAACTTCGAATTTCAATTAATCATTAATTGTTACTCAGTTTACTCTTCAGTTCATTTTCTATCTCTTTAAGTCTCATTCTAATGATAAATGACTCAACGAATGATAAATGACGTCGAAGCGTTGAAACGATGGTAAGCATATGTTGGACTCATCTCTACTGATTCTTAAAAGTCAGATCTTTACAATTTTAAGGAGTCATTCATGAGAAGTTATTAATGGTTGGGAGATTTTGTGATAATAGTTTCGGGAGCGACATTATCAATTTCGGAGGGATAGCGGACTGTTGTAGGCCCTGTGTTGACATTTATATTATTTTTTGGTATAAGGAGATAGATAATATCTAATCCGATTGTAGCAGAAACATGGGTTAAAAATAAATCAGATAAAATAACTGATCCGATACTCGGATTCTCTGTTATAGATCAGTATAGTTATAGATAGCGCAATCTACGTTTGTAAATAATAATTGGTGGACATTTAACACAGCCAGTATATACTTATTCCTATATATTTTGTAAAAGCATTTTTTTAACACCCCGGCACTGAGCTAACCTGTATGTTCGTTGCACAAATGTTTGGCCTGGGTGGGAATCGAACTCAAGACTACAGCACTGAAGGCAGGGTCATTACCAACTAAGCTGTGAGGCAAATTTACCCTACGGTAGTCGTAGATTTCAATGCCAATTCATTGCATATGCAAAGGTCATCTACTAGGAGAATCGAAACATCATCCATTTTTTTCTCATAGTTGAATGAGGAATCTTTTCATATAACGATTCTGTCAGATATAACTACGCTTTATTATTAAAAATAATAAATGTCAAATAAATAATTTATATTTAAAAAAAACAGATACTCATTCTTTTGGAACATAACAAAAACAACATCGAGATACAAAAAAATACACTTAAATAATTACTATTAAAAATCACACGAACAAGATCAAAAAGTTCAATTGAATTTACAGCTTGTTTTAAATGCAAAATGATTACAATTTTGTACTTAACCATCCCTTCACCCTAATACAGCTTATCAAGCACAAAATTTCCAATCCCCGAACGGATATTAAGAAAAACTCCCGCCATACGAAACGCAATAAGGATTCGCGATTATGACAAAATGCATTTATGAATTCGGGACCCCTAATTCTTTCGCCGCGGTAAGTCAGGGGTTAACTAATGTATGGTTTATATGATATTTTTCGTATTTTTTTTATGTAATACAGTTACGGAACGAGCCGACGGCCCACCTGGTGTTATAAGTGGTAACCTTGGCCCATAACAAGCGATGCGACTTGAGTCCTCCCCTACTAGGTACGACAAGACCCAAGTCGCTATTCGAGTTCGCAAGTTCGCTGTCTGTTTGTTCCGGCTAATCTCTGAAATGGCTAGACCGATTTTAACAGGACTTTCAGTGGCAGATAGCTGATGTAACAAGGAGTAACTTAGGCTACTTTTCCGAGGGGTAAAATAGGGGTGCGTGATAAAACCGAATACCACGCGGACGAAGTCGCGGGCAACAGCTAGTTATTATTGTAATTATACCGAATCGTAGTTAAAAACAATAGACAAAATTATAGCCTATAGTGAGTATATGTGCAGAAATGTATAAATACGGAAATGCAATACGGATCGAACCACTACAACCATTATTTCATTCAAAGTTTAATGATAGCTAAAAAACTCAACCGCCAAAAATAACCCTTCCTGTTCCAAATTCAAACCATGACAATAAAATAGGTAAACAAAAACATCCAGTATATCGTTCCAAATTTAAACTTCGAAAAAAATGCGTTCAACCGCTCGCCGGTGTGACAACTGTAAATAATTTCAAGTGTGACAAAAAGTGACTCGTTCTAAAAGCATGAACTCTGATACGTTTAAATACATTATGTTGGGACTCAAACCAATGTTGGCCTATTATAGGGTACTTTAGCACCCTCATACAATGCCGTAATAATAGCCCGCACTCTACTGATTGTATATTTATTTAGTCCCTATAAATAGGGTCGGGACAAATGTTCAGTGAATGATTCGACGATTATATTAAACTGTGAATTTATTGAATGAGATTGCTTCAATGGTTCTGGGTACTTAATGTGATTTGAATATACTATTTTGTATGAGCGATATGCTACTGCTGCTTCTTTCGTTGGTTTTAGTTTAGAGCCGGTTGAGATGGCAGTGGGGAGTTTAGATACTTTTATTAAGGTTAATTCACAACCGATAAAAATGGCGAGACTACCTAGTTCAATTTTAGTCACAAACTGAATTCGACAACGGTGAATCCGCGGGCACAGCTAGTTCCTTATAAAATGTACTTTACTGATATGAAATACTATATGAAATACTAATAATATATAAAATACTTTTTATTATAATATTTCATAGTATAAAACTGTTAGGGTTAGCGGAAACGGACGGTGTGATGTCCAAATAATTTAGTAAAAGTTTAAATACAGTCTAAATTTACTTCTAAACACTTATACTGTGATTTGAATGACAAAATAAAATCACACAGGGAAGCTGAATTTTATTTTATATTATTATTTTCATATTATTTTCATTTACCTCGTCGATTCGCCATTCGTCTGCGCTATCCCTAATTGTTACGTGCGGATGCAACGGAATATTTTGCCATTCTACCGCTTCTAAACCAAAAAGGTTTGTACCAATGATAATATATATAGCCTCCTTTTGAAGGATTTCAAATTAACTCATCAATCTTTCAAAATACGTATTCCCAACGCTTTGAGATCAGTAGTTCGATCAGTCATGGCTGGTTTGCTATCATATGTAAATATACGACAGACATATTTAATATGAGGGGTGCTGATTTGATTCCCAGCGTGCGTCGTTTAATATGATATTCTTTATCAGGGGGGTTGATATGAGAAAGGATAATGCATTCAAATCTTGTGAGAGCAAATGCAATATCAATGAGAAATATTCGGCGTAACTTAGTATAATGCAGAAGTGAATCTTTCTTCTGCCTATTTGTTGATGATTTAAATGAACATTTGTTGAAGGATTATTAGACAGGTTTTTTATGTGATATAAGTGACGGAACGAGCTGACGGCCCACCTGATGTTAAGTGGAAACCGCCGCCCATAGACAACAGCAATACGACTCAAATCCTCTCCACCAAAGTACGAGATGAATTAAGTCGCATTGCGTTGCATCCATCACCTCGAGACGGAGATGTTACGTCTCATGCGCCTGTAATTTCGCGACACCCACTCCCCTCCATCGGAACACAGCAACACGAGTGCTTTGCGGCAGATTACCAGGTGCGGCGCCAGTACTTCTCCGGGCGAACTAAGCACAAGTTCCTTTCTCTGTTGTTTATTTAAAGAACAGAAAAGTACCCGATTCATCAAATTGTAAAGCTTTACAAGAAACATAAATAAATATAAAATAAATATCGGTGGACATTTCACACAGCGCCATCTAGCCTCAAAGAAAGCTAAACATAGCTTGTACCATGGGAACCAGACATATTTAATTATATACTTTTTTTTGTAAATACATACATATCAACACCCAGACAAAGAACAAACATTTATATTCGTCATACAAATGTTTATCCTGGGTGGGAATCGAACCCACGACCTACTGCGCAGAAGGCAGGGTTACTACCAACTTAGCTGTAAAGACAGTCAAACATGTTAAGGTTTTTACAAAACATTGTTACCTTTGTCTCATTGTTTAAATCGAATGGGAGTTTATTATAAATTGTAACAGCCGTGTTATATGGAGTTTGGTTCGAATACGCCTTATCAATTGGTTTTAGGTACTCTGAGGTAAGGTATTTCCAGTATAAGTCTATTATTAGCTTATTTTCAATCTGCTACCTACATATTTGTATTCGTTTTCGATATTTTCACTAACAGGATATTATTGGCTAATTAATATTACTTGTGGAATAGTCAGGGTATTTTTGTAATGATAAAATGTATTTTAATTCCGTTCCTCGCGAATGAAAATTCGTGTATTCGTGTATAATATCTTCTTTCTTCTTCTCGGATACATCCGAGATGAAGAAGAAGAATACATAGTTACCTGTGACGAGTTTTTTTGCGAGGGAACAAACGGTTGCCAATTTGAACGGTTATGTGTCAAAGTATGAAAGCTGTCATGAAAACTGATACCGAAATCACCCAATTAGGTAGCCTCGAATAGGTAAAGTCGGAAATATCATCGATATCATCGAACGTTTAATGTGACAGTTGAGCTAAAAGGGAGAGAAATGTCACAATTATCATAAATGTCAAAAATGACAGTAATGACTCAAATGACCGCTTTAAACACTAGACTCGTTTCCACGAATTATGTCCCGTGGCGAAACCAGGAACTAATTTGGAACAATGGAATAATGTAAATAAATAAATAATAAATAGATGATGGTAACCATTTCACACAGCGCCATCTAGCCCCAAAGTAGCTAAGCATAGCTTGTGTCATGGGAACCAGACAACTGATTCAATACTTACTTTCTTTACATTCTTCTTCTTGAAATTACAGGCACATGAGACATTCCACCTTCACGTCTCACATTTACGGGCGCATACGATGCGACTTGGGTTTTGTCATACATACTTTGGGAGGACCCAAGTCGCATCGGCTGTTATGGGCCGAGGTTACCACTTAACACCAGGTGGGCCGTCGGCTCGTTCCGTAAATGTATTACATAAAAAAAAAAAAAAAAACTTCCGTGTGTTAATATGTATTATATGTGTTAATTTACAAAAAAAAAGTATATACCTAAGTATTAAGTTGTCTGGTTTCCATGGTACAAGCTATGCTTAGCTTACTTTGGGGCTAGATGGCGCTATGTGAAATGTCCACCAATATTATTATTAATCTATCAAATGATTTGGAAATTCGTCTACAGCAAGTAACAAGTGCAAGTATTTTGTCAGTTACCCTTCTAAATTTATTACTCCTAGTATGTAAATAGTTTGCTATCAAAATGCAATAAATAATGAATATCCGGTGCGATAGCAGTGCGTAATAAAACTCGACTAATTAAATCGTACGCAGCTACGTAGTTTTATTGTTAAAACAATTATAATAATAAGTTATTATGTACACTAATATTTTAATTAGAGTATTTTACGAGCAGCTGAACCTAGGCCAAGTTTGTCCGCGGAAGTACTGCTACTATATCTAGCACCAGGTGGGCCAACTGCTCGTTCGCTAAATTTGTCACATAAAAAAGAGGTTAAGAAGTAAAGTTTGTCCGGCAAATAACTTGGAAAATGTTATTCGATGCCCAGAACTTATTTTTTGTACATGTGCGAACTTTCCCTAACTTCGGCAACTAATGTTCAAATTGTTTACCGGCAACCATACTAACTAACAATGCCTTAAAGGTTAATTGATTGTTTTTAAATTATTGTTGATTTTGATTATTTATTTTATTTTGTGTATTACTATGGTATTAGTGACTGTACCGTGAGAGAAATCTATATAAATAAATTAAATTGGAGTGTCTGTTTGTAATATTAAAACAACCGCTTTTTACTATGTGCATATATGGATACACGGTACATAGGTATACCAAAACAACATTTCCGCGTGGAATTCGGTTTTATCGCGCACCCCTATTTTACCCCTCGGAAAAGTAGCCTAAGTTACTCCTTGTTACATCAGCTATCTGCCAGTAAATGTCCCGTCAAAATCGGACCAGCCATTTTAGAGATTAGCCGGAACAAACATACAGAGAGACAGAAAGACAAAAAAGGGAAAAAAAAATTTGGTATATGTGCCGTGTATACATCCATTACTTACTTAGTAAAAAGCGTTTATTTTAACATTACAAACAGACATTCCAATTTTATTTATTTGTATAGATCATAACTTAAGTGAACTGCATTCATTGCATTAAAAAAAACTCCATACAATATCCGCAAACGCACAGATCAGCAATCGTTCAATGTACCAGAAGTGAGCAAATTCGTTTTTAAACGGCTATCAGCCGGTCATTAGAATGGCTGTGAATGGCGCATCGGGTCGGGACACCGTGCGTTACCACTCGCGCTGGGATGACCACGTCTCCGCGCATTCGCAAACTACCCGCGGACAAACAAAATTAACAAAAACTTAATTAGTAAAACTTATTAATTTTATTTAGTTAAGTTGTTATTTTGACCCACAGGATTCTCACCATATTATTGGCGTACGCGAACTTCTTGTATGTAAATTATTAATTTTATTAATTGACGTTTTGAATTCTGCTTAGCTTACCTTGGGTGCCCTTGGCCAGATGGCGCTGTGTGAAATGACAAAAAAATGTGTTCGTTCTCAAAGAAAAAGCTTTCGATACTTGATTGTGTCAAAGATTTAAAAGGATGGTGTTGATTGTGAATTGAATATGTTAGGAATTTGTGACTTAGCTTTATAGCTAAGCAATGCAGCTCTTGTTGCAATCCACGGTCAGGGCAAAATTTTATGATCACTATAATGTTTCCTTCAGTTAAAGCTTTTGGTTAGCACGACGCGGGTCAACTAGATACGTAATAAACTGACTAATATATGTACCTATGTGTGGAATGCGTATCCAAAATACACAATGCATAATTAATAATTCGAACCAGTGGCCTTTTTATTGAAAGCCTGACCACACCAATCAGCTACACTTAAACAGTGCTATGCTGTTATACACATATATATATATATAACAGTGTATGGTTATAAACAAAAAAAAGACGTGTGGCACTCGGAGACTGCCGCGGTAAAGCTATTGCGCGTGATATTTCAAAAAGTCATTAAAAGTTCTGGTATTTATCGATAGATGGAACTAAAAAGTATCACCGCTGTGCATGCCGGTCGGAGTGGGGGTGTTAGATTTTTTTCGTTGCGGAATTTCTGGATTCGGGCTCCACGCTCAAGGCCCGCGATAGAAGCTATGCAATAGCTTAAAAAAAAAAGTTAATAAAAAAAGAGACTACATAACAAAATATTTAAAAATGAATCAGAAGCACTGACTAGGCTGTGCGTTGTATATCATCAGTATCTGGATAGCATCAGATGGGCCCTATCTACTCCTGTAATTAAAATGAAAAGGTCAATAACAAATAAAATCTAATAAAGATAGAAGTTATGGTCACCCTACGTGGTTAGTGTATTAAGCACTCTCAATACGCCTGAGTGACAATGGGTGACGTTTATCACGCTCACAATAGCGTCGGCAGTCAAACGCTGTTTGGACATCTGGGGCTTCTAATATCTGGGACGAGTTCTTTTTTCAAACTTATTTTTTTTTCAAATAAACCATTTATATGTCCAGTCATTGGTTTGGTAGATGGCGACAGTGTCTCTGTAAGTAATATAGCGTCGGCCACTGAACGTTCATATAGTTCGGTGGCGTCGGCAGTCGAACCGAAAATCGAAAAAAATGCTGACACACGCCATAGTGTGAGAACAAAATTAGTTTATTCGTAGAGGCAACCCAAAAAAAAGTCACGGATAATTCCAAACGATCCATTTAATTTAACACATTTAAAAACCTCTCATTCTCACCACCATTACCTTTCAGGCGACCCTCCATCCAATTTTCAAACTTGTATTACATTTACTCAGATACCGGCATTAAATTTGAGCAGGCCAGTAATCATCCGAACACTCTAAACCACCCCACCTCTTAATTAATAACCATTTTAAAATGAACCATGCGACCACCTCGTTCGTTTTAAAAAATGTTTCAAATCTCCTAATAGATGTTCCAACGTAGACTGGCCGAAGGGTAAACTCCCCACTTTCGTACGCTATTAAGTGATGGGTAATTTAGGAATACATAAAGTACATAATAGGGTCCTTAACTTGGGCTTAATGAGGTGAAAACGGGATCGTTTACCCTGTAGGTACATCGGGTAATGTCCAATCGATTCGTGCTCCTAATATGGGACGGCTGATTCACTTTTCGTGACAGACCGGGCGGCTGTGAGCTTCGGATTCTTGTTTTGGAAAGATTATGAACGTTCCATTTTCAAATGGGCTTCAAATAATGTGTTTATGAAGTTAGTTTGCGTCAGTAAGGATCAACGTCGATGTTTAAAAATGTTTGGAGTATAGACTATACGATACGAACAATAAATTTGAAAATTTTATTTTGTTTGATATTATTTTCACTACTGTTTAGTCGTTTAAACGTAGGTATATACCAGATTAATATTATTTTTCTTATAAAAAAGTTTAATAACGGAATAAAATCCACTACTTAAGATATTTCACGCAATTTTACCTTTTATAAGTGCTGAATAGCAGAATATATGTAATACATAATTTTAATTATATTGAATTCGGATTTTTCAAAACACCAAAAATATAGCTAAAGATTTTTCAATGATGAAATGTCGATAATAAGTAAATAATATTCCAGGTTTCATATTTACACATTAAAAAAAATTGTGTCTTGTTGAGTAATTTTCACGCCACGCTCTCCAAGCTAGAGAACAGGCAATAGTTATTTCTGTGTATCAAGTTATCTAGAAAAAGCCTTTTTCAATAAAGTGAGAACAAAAAATCTGGAACGAACTGAATTATCAAAATTGAAATCACATGAACCCTTTTGGAAAAAATATATAAAGCATTCAGCAGATGTTGTAACCGTGACTTTATTCCTATTTAATACCATAAATAATTTCATTAGTCACATATTTATCAAAACAGAATCATGTCATGGAAAAACGTCACCCATTCATAGACGTTTAAGTCATCCATTGAAATCAGGGCAACCGTTTAGAAGCCACTAATGTTATCTTGATATCGTTTTGAAATAAGAAGTTTATTTATGCGCTTGGAAAAAACATGACTAGATGAAGTCGTAGGAGCAATGATAAAAGGAACTGCGTGAATTGAAACGTCATTTAAAAAAAAAGTTGTTTATTGTGTAGTAAATCCTTTTTAAACTCTGTCGATGTAAAATGGCGCATTTGATTTTCAACTCCAAGCTGCGATACGATTGATATAATTTTATTGCAGCATAGATTTTTTTCCGTCAATTTTTTTGTAAAGTTGTATCAAAAGGTATTAAAGATTTCTGTGGACAATGGAACGTTTTTGCGCGGTCCGAAGCACGCGTTGATAATTAAGAAATTATAGGATAAGATATTATTATCTTGTTACTTGAATTTTACTCACAAAGATAAATAATAAAGTTATTTGTGTAATATTGGTTTTTAGAATAGGATTGGATTTAAATGAATAAAATTATTTATAATTCCGAACTTCTATCAGTCACTATGGTATTAAGATATTTTGTGATTTTCAGTAGACATTATAAAGTTAGACCATATCGCAAATATCACAGATACACGAATACTGGCTTAAGATTTATGTAAATGACAATATTTATCCGTTCAATTAAAACACTAAAGACCAAAACCTTTTTATCCACTGTTTGTACACTTCCAAAAATTACCCGTTTACTGCTTACTAATTACTACAGCGTTAACACTTAAACAAATCAGTGGACCACACACGAAGCGGAGGGTCCTTAAAAGAGCATACAGTAAAAGGTGCTAATGTGAAAGGATCGTTCCATTTTTGAAAACAAACACCCGAACGCCGTTAGCCGCCTTAATCTGTTCCAAAGAGTTTTGGGCTTATTTTTTTTCCATCCCTGTTTAATGTTCTAATAAAAACTCTACTTAGGCCTGTTAATATCATCTCTAAATAGTGTAAAACAAAGTCGACATCTGCCTCTGTCTGTTTCTCCGCTTCTTCTAAACCACGCAATGGATTTTGATACGGTTTTTACTTATAGAAAGAGCGATACACAAGGAGGTTCTGTATAATTTGTAAATTGCTCACGCTTGAAACCAGGGTGGGGAGCTAGTTTATAGTTGATTTTGATAAAAAAGGTTTGTATCTAAAATCACAATTTATGGATAAGTTATTATATCAGAAACAACACTTTTTCTTAATTATTAATTCTACGATTAATATCAGTTATGAAATAAATCATTTAGTTAATGAATTAAACTAAAATAAGCCACAAAAAACAAGCGCTTCTTCTAAAAATACCTAAAAGAAATGCTAAGTGACTTTTATGAAACTTTATTTATTTTTCAGCCGCATTGTCTCTAACACGGGGCTACCCTTTCACTTAAAAATAAACCTTGTAACGACGACTCGTGTTTAAACTTCGAACACAAACAACGTCCTAAAACAACGAAACATCAAGTCGCCACTTAACCACGTCACATAACACAACCAATTTGGGTAGAGCCCCATCCGTGAACGAAACTTAGTTGACGAGGGTCCTACGAAAATGGGTGTATTATACTCAAATGTTTTCGAACGAACGCGTATCAGGAAGAGGGAAGTAACAAGTTCGATTTGAAAATAAATTTAGGCATTTGTTTTCTTTAACGCTGTGTACTCAATGAGTGATAAAACTTAAATGGAGTTAATCAGATTATCGAACATTATTGTCGTTTAAAGAATTATTGGTTTAAAACTTTTTTTTAACCCCCGACGAAAAAGGATTAATTTTTTAGTGTATCTGTGTATCCGTGGCATCATAGCTCCTGAACGAATGAACCGTTTGATTAAGTTTTTTCGTTTGATAGGTGTCTTAATTTAAGATTAGTTACAAGAAATTCTGCTCAGACGGTGAAGATCATCACCTCTTTTCTAATTGATGAAGATATAAACAACTTGCCCAGGTCTAATCGATTCCAAATTTTAAATCCTGACACTTTTCAATCCTACTAATATTAACGTGAAAGTTTGTATGGAGGTTTGTTACTCTTTCACGCTCAAACGGCTGAATGGATTTGAATGAAATTTGGTATCAAGATAGCTTATATCCTGGATTAACACGTAGGCTACTTTGATTCCGGAAAAGTGCAATGTGGGATTAGGTACTTATTCACCGCGGGTAACACCGCGGGGCGCAGCTAGAGTTATAATAAAAGTATGATAAATTTGAGCTGATGATCCTAGAACAACTATCAAACGGTGTACAATTTTCTTAAAGACTATCACGAAGTTATAAAACTACTTTTTTAAGCGATAATGTTTGGAATAAGCAGATGGCCCACCTGGTGTAAGTGGTAACCTTTGCCCATAAAAAAAGCAATAGGACTTGGGTCCTCCCCTACCTAAGTACGAAAATATACAAAAATAATATAAATTAATAAGTTAGCTAAGGATGTAGGTAATAGAGGGTTTTCCAGAGGAAAATGAGAGTAAAATATGAACTAGGAAGTTCCGAAATAAACTTTTAATATCGTGCAGCAAGCATAAGTGACGCTTATATGTAAGGGATTGGTGAAAGCGAGCACAAACATGGCAACACTTGCGAATAGGACTCTACATTTAAAATTTCCCGGATGTTAATTTTCCCCAAATTTATTAGGACACTCACCCCTAACTAGATACTCCCCCCTCCCCTTAAGCAATTAACCCCCCCCCCCCCTTTCGGTAAAAAAATAACAGAAGGAGAGCAATTTTCAAAATATTAAAAGCGGGAAATGTGTTTACGATGACAGCGGCTGGCGGTGATACGCAGTTTTATTACTGCTCTGTTTGTCTGTGATACAGGGTGTTAATTATTTTTTACTTTAAATTATTTTCACAACCTTATATAACTAGCAATGTTTGACAGACCTCACAGTTGGTAGTAACTCTGCCTTCTGCGCGGTCGTGGGTTCGATTCCCATCCAGGACACATTTATGTGACGAATATAAATGTTTGTACCGTGTCTGGGTGGTATGTATTATATTTATCACCGGAACACAGCACAGTCCATCACTGCTTGGCGGCAGATTACCAGGTGTGGTTGCAGTACTTCTCCGGGCGAACTTAGCACAAGTTCTACTGCTACTTTGGGTCGTTCCTTTCGCACCACCCGGGGGACACGTGTGGGATTCAAAGGGTCATCGCCTACAGAGCGAGTAACGTGGGACTTCCAAATTAAATGAAAATTACAATTAATAAAAGTATTTTCACTAAGGTTTCATTTACAAATATTTGAAATGTAAGTGTTTTTATAGTGTTTCCGATTTTTTATGTTCTAATTAGCAAATTTATCCCTATGATCTAACGAAACGTATGTTATTGTTGTTTTTTCTTATTATTCTACATTTTTGACTTCTTTGTATTATTATTATTTTTTTGACTTTATAATTTTTCTGTATTAATTTTTTTATCCTTAATTATTGCACGTCATGTAATGGTCGAGTTTGTGGAACTATTTCATGTAACTTTTTAACAGTAACATCTAGTACATACTACCAGGCTTTATGCAAATAAATGGTTATGATTATGATTATGTTTCTCCAAGAAAACACAGCCTGTATGCGTCTGAAAAAAGGTCGCGAACTGAAAACTCATTTCTCAGCAATGGCGGCCGGCCCCTTACTATTATCATCCCGCGCTTTTTATTAAAAAAAATCTCTCATCTCCGCTAAATTGTTGGCACCACTCGGGAATATGAAGTCGTTATTTAAAATGATTGCCTTTTTTCGTATTATTTCAGTATAAATTTCAGTTAAGGCGTGTTTCAGACCCTCGAGAGTCTACGTTTTATTACGGCGGGATTTGCATGAAATATCTTAATAGAGCGCGGAAGTTTAATTAAATTGGAATAAAATTGAGGAGGGCACAGTTATCCCCGCTTTATTATTGTCATTATGTAGTCGGGCTTTTCTCACGAGCCGAGAATAGGTACATCCCCTATCTATTCTCGGTCTCAGGATAGGTATGCTCAGGACCTGAGCGGGCGCCAGACTTAGTTATAAATACGCGAGATTTGGTAGTTTTAAGTTGAATGATTGACGTTGGAATGGCCTTACAGCTCATTCGGTAGCAAATGCTTTGCACGCCGTAGGTCGTGGGTTCGAATCCCACCTGAATCAAACATTAATGTGACGAATAAAGATTTTTATGTAAGAATGTTATCTACTCATGTGTTTATAAAAAAAAGTTATCTATCACTTATCTGGTTCCCATAGTAGGTAAAATACCCTACAAGCTACATAGTAGGTAAAATACCTTACAAGCTATGCTTAGCTTGGCGGTAGAAGGCGCTTTGTGAAATGGCCACCACTACTTATTTATTCACTTTTCATTATTTTCCTAGCTATTTCTTTAACAATTTAATGGAGATACAGTTCTATCGCCAACCAAATAACTCTATGACGTTTAAATGTCTGTGTAGGTTGTTTGTATACATATACCTAAGTCTGGCGTGGATCCTTAAGCTATATATAATTCAAAATAACTATTAACGACTAAAAACTACATGAAAAACGTCACTTATTTTTTTAATTATCTGTAGCAGAACAGAACAGACACAATTATTATATCTTTAAAGCAATTTAAAAATAGAACACAATAATGCTACCAACTACCCATTTGAAAATAACAAACGTAAGAAGATCAGAAAACTTGCGTTTATATCCGTTGCCATCAAACAACAACGTTCCAAATCCAAAATAAATCAAAGGAAAAATATTTTATTACGAACCCTAGCTAAACCGATAGACCTCTATCATTACACTCTTTCAATTAAAGCGCGCGGTAATCTCTCTGTGTGATTACACTGCATTAATTGGCTAGGGGAAGCTACCCCTTGAATAATACAACTCTAACACAAACGAATAAGATCTATTCTCCTTTGAAGCGTTACAACAAACGTTTGTTAATATTTGCGAATTGACATCAATTATGACAGTGACATTTGATTTGAACTTTGACGTGAGGAGGTAAGGTTGAAATCAGAGTGGTAGAATGGAGAAGCATTTAGATGCACAAAAAGATGGCAGATAACGATTTAATGCGATTAACTTCGTGTCAAGTGACATGGCGCTAATGGTGTGATTTGCCTTTTTTATTTGGCATCTCGGTGAATAGATTGGGCAGTGAAAATAATTGAACTGCTGTTAATATCTACATTTAAGCATTTTGTTATTCATTCGGGAACTAGTAAGCCATTAGTTACCTTATAATAAACCTTATTTTGTAAACTTTGATGAATAAAATATCTACCGATGCATAAAAGCGCAACTCTAACTCAAAATAAACTTTTTCACCTAGTTACTTATTTTTCTGTTTTGAATTTTATTTAATTTTGATAGCTTATCTCTAACTATAACTACAGTTCTTGAGGTAATGACTTTTGTACACGATTTTACCATTACCCAATATCAATTAGGTACCATACTAATGACAACACTGATTTCTAATATTACCTACCGTTTTTTTTATGAGATACAATTACGGAACGAGCTGACGGCCCACCTGGTGTTAAGTGGTAACCTCTGCCCATAACAACGGATGCGACTTGGGTCTTCCCCTACTAGGTACACAAGACCCAAGTCGCATCATATGCGCCCGTAACTCTGAGACGTGTAGGTGGAATGTCTCATGTGCCTGTAATTCCAACGGCAACGAACAGCTTTAATTTTTTTTCAAAACTCTTTAAAGGATTTTGTTTAGGTAGGTACTGTGTTCTGGTTATTACTGTACTGAGTTCTACTGCTCTTTATTCAACTCTCTCTTTACCTTCTCAAAATGTTGATTGCTTTAGTTACCCATTTTTCAGATTTACTTAAAAATCGAACATCAGAACGAAACGATTTAAGTTAATCGACTGAAGAACAATCGATCCATCATAGAATATAACAGAACACATCTAAATTAGAACATGTCACACCCTACAGAGCGGGAAACGTGTTCCGTGTTCCGTTCCGATCACCCGAGACTCGGAAACGGTACACGTCACACTCACCTGTCATAAACAAATCAAACATGGCCGGCCCGCCCGAGATATTAACGAGACAATGAGACATTAGTTCGCTACAAAATGCCACCGCATTCGCGAATAATTAAATCGTAAAGTCCCCTACACCGCCTACGGCAGACGTCTATTTACTCCTTTTTCATTCAACACAATACCCGCTGCAATCTGACTCGTTCAATTTCGTTACGTCATTTTATTGTTTGACAGCTCAATCTAAAATACACTTTAAGCGAGCGCGATAAAAGTCAAATTAGTCGGCTGCGATAATATTTTATAAGGCGTACTCCACGGAGGCTATTAATTTGAGCGCGACGGACCCCGCCTACCGAATATCGCGTTTCCACACATGTTGGGTTGTATCGTCGTCTCGTTCGCTCCGCGCCGCTTATTAAAATTCCTCTGTCGGTAGCTGCGTCCCTCTCGGCCGCTGCGGAGAGGAGAGGCGGTCCGCTCGCGTTTTGCCCCAATACTGGCGCGATTTTCACCGCGGTTCCACGCGAATCCGTGCGAGACACATCGCGAAGTTCCGAACACATCACCAGCTTTGGTCGTCTCCCCGATAAAGCGGTTCTTTTCGGCGTTCCACTTTTGAATTTGAAGTGTTTGTTGATGGTATCAGACTGTGACTATCAGTGCAATTTGACTCACAATTGAAAGTGTAAATAAACAAGTCATCGTACAACCCTTTATTCAAATTAACGCATATCGATTAATTTGCATATTTTACAAATCTTGACTCTACTGTAATTGGTGATTAATTCAGTGATTGCCAGTGAGGAAAAATAACAATGACACTTCCGTTTCCGGTTTTATAACATACAACGTAACGGAATTCCAAATTTAAAATTACACAATTCCAATAAGAATTTTCGAACAATGGAGACCCGGAAATCGTGAATCGATTCTAAATTTGAAATGAGCAGATGAGATGAAGACGACGCTCGAATGCGAGCGCGCCGACTCCGCCGAGAGCGGCAAAGGGCGAATATCGTTCAGCGTCGACTCACTGCTCCGCGGGAAAACTGACACACCCCAGAAAGACGCTGTTGAAACTAACAGCAATGACGCTGAAAGCACTGACGCTGCCCCGGAGACGGACGACAGCGACGTCGATATCGAGGACGTCGATTCGAATGCTGACGACAGGGAAGATAGGGAGGCTAACGATGGGGAGGAGATGGAGAGCCGAGGCGTTGTGGTGCCACAACCGCTGTTGCCGCGGCTGTACCAGGGGCCGGCGCCGCCGCCTTCCTGGCCTTTCGGGGCCTTCCCCTGGATGGCCCCCAACCCCATGTTCAGAACCGGTTCGTCCAATAGTAAGTGCTTGCTTAGATCTAATTAGATAAGATGCTGTATTGAAATTTTGAAATTTCGATCTTATCTCTTTTTATCTACGTGGGTACGATACGACTAGTTAAGGATTAGACTATGTTTCTTTTTTTTGTGACACCTACATTGTGATATATACTCGGCTTGTCTAATTTACCGCCACTATAGGTAATTAATTGAGAAAAATAGACAATTACCTACGTTGAAAAATTTCCGAATTGTAGATTTTAGGTACCTACCTAACCTACTCGTTCTTTTTGCATTTATATTGTTGCTATTGTTTTGATTTGCGATATGTTTGAGAAGAATATTAATTGATAAGTAAATTTTGTCGAAATCTTCACCAGATATAAAAATAAAATGTTGCCACCTTAAAAAACTCGGTTCAAATGTTACCTTAAACTGACAATAACTATTTTAATATTAATAACTAGTTTAATTAGTCTTAAAGAAATCCCAGTAATTGCAATTTCAAAAAAGGACGTCATATAACTTGTGATTTATTAGGTTCCACAAACTATAATACAATAAGTATCATTCAGTTAGAATAATAGGAAAAATAAAAAAATTATAACGATGCCGTTATTATGCCAAAAATAATCTTATTAAAAAATATACTTACAGCAATGTTATATTATATTGAAGAAGTAGGTATAACTATATTTTATTCATGAAAATGCACGGTTCTTATATGATAGGTACGGGGGAAAATCCGCGTGTAAAGGCTTGTTGATGTCATAAAACGCTTAAAAATATTTTACTATTTGAAGCGTATATTTGAAACATAAATTTATAATAAATATCAAATAAAATTTATTTTAGTTCCGCTTAACTAATATGCGTTCAGTACACAACTTAATATTTACATAAACTGAACACAAACAAATTAATGCTAATACGAAAACATATTTCATTCATATTTATAATGCTTTTAAATATCCCTTTCCTTAATATTCCTTTGCATGCTCAGAAAACTAAAGAGCAAATATTTCGTTAATGAATAGGTGTAATAAATAGGTAACGCCGTTACTTCTAATACCAAAATAAAGTTCAACTTTAACCCGGAACTAACGAACTCGCCTGCAAATTGAAATAAATCAGTTAAATAATCATTGTTATAACGTCAGTGCGTCAATTTATTCAATAAATCAAGCAACATTTGCAAAATGACGTTTGTGATAATTAGCAATCGTAAATATTCCATTAAGTTGTACACACATGTTACTAAGTAGTACAAAATATTCTATTATGTGACATTTTTGTAAGTGATAAACTTACAGAACGAGCCGATGGCCCTGGTGTTAAGTGTTAACCTCTGCCCATAACACATTTGGTAAGCATTGGACAACATTGGGTCCTCACTTGCTTAGGTAAGACAAGTCCCAAGTCGCATCATATGCGCCCGTAACTCTAAGCCGTGTAAGAATGTCTGTATATTCACCGGCACAGAAAACAGTGCTAATATCTAGCTAGCTCAAATGAGCATGCCTACAAATTGAATGACTTTTTGTTGTTGAGCATGCTACCTGCATGCTCAAAGTAAGAGAGCAATGATAATAATAATAATGGGGGACATTTCACACAGCGCCATCTAGCCCCAAAGTAAGCTAAGCATAGCTTGTGTCGTGGGAACCAGACAACTGATATAATACTTACAATACTTTGTTTGTAAATACAGTAAATACATACATCTAATACATATCAACACCCAGACAGAACTAACATCTATGTTCATCACACAAATGTTTGTCCTGGGTGGGAATCGAACCCACGACCTACACAGAAGGCAGGGTTACTACCAACTGAGCTGTGAGGCCAGTCATATAGCAATGCTCATAGCGAGCCTTAATGTGTCTGCTAATATAATTTTCTTTTCAGTCTAGACACGAGTTTTTGCGACTTCGAACAAAATGTCTCGCTGAAAACATGAAACTTTTTAAATTATGTCACTTTATATCGGCGCAACTTTCTGAGAGCGTGGTAGCCCAGTGGTACTGACCCCGAATTTCAATCCGGAGGTCGCGTGTTCATCCCCACGTGCACCAATGGGTTTCTCACTTGAAAAACTCTTCTTAATATATATGCAATACCACTCAAAATATTGAAGTAAACAACTTAAGGAAACCCACATGTCTCAGAACCAAAATATCGAAAGTAAGTCTAGTGCACGAAAAGAGCCTCTTTAAGGCGCACTTTAAATCCTTTCACCACACTTCGAGAGAACCAGTCATCACGATTAGGGGCCACGGATGCTTTGGACGAGTTGCTGAGAGTGCCATTGCAACTCGATTGAATACATTGAATGATTTGAGAGAGCTCACAGCTCACAGCTCACAGCTCACAGCTCACAGCTCAGTTGGTAATAACTTTGCTTAGTGAGTGAAACATTTGTGTGACGACACGCACATAAATGTTTGTTCTGTCTGGGTGTTAATATGTATTAATGTATGTATTTACAAAAAAGTATAGGTACATAAGTATTATATCAGTTGTCTCGTTCCCATGATACAAGCTATGCTTAGCTTGCTTTGGGGCTAGATGGCGTTGTGTGAAATGTCCACCAATGTTTATTATTATTATTTTCGACTTTTGTGAATTTGATATGGGACGACACCAGTGATAGAAATAATTACGGGTATTATATTTATAATTACTTTATATATATAATACTTATATTATTTTTCTTTTATTTGCGACTAGCTGTTGCCCGCGACTTCGTCCGCGTGGGATTCGGTTTTATCACGCACCCCTATTTTACCCCTCGGAAAAGTAGCCTTAGATACTCCTTGTTACGTCAGCTATCTGCCAGTGAAAGTCCCGTCAAAATCGGTCCAGCCATTTCAGAGATCAGCCGGAATAAACAGACAGACAGACAAAAATTGTAGAAAAATGTTGTTTTGGTATATGTATTGTGTTTACATCTATATGCACTTAGTAAAAAGCGGTTATTTTAATATTACAAACAGACACTCCAATTTAATTTGTTTGTATAGATTATTTATAGTTCTCTTTGTACGGGATCAGATGGCGCTGTGTGAAATGTCCGCCTATATGCAAAGCATGCCTACAGGCATAACTTACATTTTTATTTTACGTTAATCTGTAACTCTATTTATAACATCGTCGCAAATTACTATTTTGCATATCAAATTCATGTAAATTTATAAATTTATAGTCAAAACAAATTAACAGTCACCAAAATAGAAGTAAATAGGTAACTAAGGGACCAAATACGTAGGTTTTAAAACGATGTCTAGTCATTCATTGAAATCAATATTTGTTGATAAATAATAATTAACTAGTATTATATTTCCATGAAACCAACCACGTATTTTAAGTTTTTTGATGTCCATCCGTAAGAATTAAAAACAACCCATTATATAATTACTTTGAGCGGCAAAACGAAAAACGGACTTCATCGCCCAACGAACGAGAATGATTTATCGTTATCTCATACTTGGATGACATATTATTTTCTCCAGCCTTTTTGATTTAAAAACCTAAAATACTAATCAAGTAATTATATAGATATAAAAATATATTTTTTCATTTTTATGAGACCATTCTGGAAGTACTATATCCTTTCCTTTTCTTTTAAATAAATAAATAATGATGGAAATTTAACACAACGCCATCTAGCCCCAAAGTAAGCTAAGCATAGCTTGTATCATGGGAACCAGACAACTGATACAATACTTAAATACTTTTTTTATAAATACATACATATAATACATATTAACACCCAGACACAGAACAAACATCAATTTTTCTCACACAAATGTTTGTCCTGGGTGGGAATTGAACCCACGGTCTACAGCGCAGAAGGTAGGGTTACTAACCAACTGAGCTGCGAGGCCAGTCAAAAAATAAAATAATAATTTTCCATATCTTTTTATAAATGATATGAGGATACCTATAGAAACATTAAAAAAAAGAGTTTATAACCCTCCTCCTTTTTTGAAGTCGGATAAGAATGTCTATTAATTTTGGTCTGTAGGTAAGTTCCCGGGTTATTCATTACCTATGTTTTGTATATTTAGAACCGTAACATAAGTTTAAATTTTAAGTTTACCCAATGTCATTGCATTAATTAAAATTAACCAGCAGTTAATTACAATTAAATCACTGAAAGTGGTCTGTCTGTGTACCTATTAATTAATTATTAATTAATTCGGTCCCCAAGTTCGGTGTTAGGGGTTCACCCATAATAGTTCCAGCATTGTATTTAAATTTATAAATAAAAAAATACAAAAATTCGGTTTAGTTACGCAACTATTTAATTGTAAGTAATTAAAGCTGATTTACATTCAGCCAGTGGTTGAATCCAATGGCACTAGCTCATTATTGAGCTAGCTGAGTAATTCGTTGGGAAGCAATATCGGCGATGACCTCACCGCTTCTCATGTCTACGGTCCCTCAATAAGTTGTCATAAGCCCGTAAGATGAAAAGTGGTCCATTAGGGCTCTGCCTACCCCATATGGCTAAATGCATGAACGTATATTATAATAAATAAATATAAATATTGGGGAACATCACACATATCTAGCCCCAAAATAAGCATAGCTTGTACTATGGAAACTGCATAACTAATAGAATATTCATATTTTTTTTTCAATACATAGATACATTACATATTAATAATATTATCACAGAACAATCTTAAAAAAAATTAAACTCAATCGATCTTCCTGGCATGTAATAGAAAAATATTAATATACATTAATTTTCATCCATTTATGTCACAAATTCCTGTCAAAATATTCCTCACATCACCACCCGGCCATAGACAACATAGACACCATCATTAACACAAGCCGGCGCTGACACACCGTTCATCATTCCGTAATTAAATGAAATACTTCTGTTCTTTTTCATTGAAGTTATGCTATTTTGCCGGTAAGTGGCGGAAATTAAAAATTGCAGTGTTACCACGTGCGAAAATTTCTCATCATTAGGGTTACCTAGCTCGTTCAATGTTGCCACCACAAAAAATATTAATTAATGATTTCTGGTGTCAAGTCACCGATAGGAAAGTATTCTGAGACGTAAGTAGACTTTTAATAATGTCAGAAGCTTTTCTTGCAAGATACGAATAGATATGGTTTATAACGGTTTTGTGATATGATTTTAGTGAAGATTCGAGCTGTTTATAAGTAAAAGAGCCAATAACACGATTAGATTTAATAGTAGGTACCGAGTAGTCGTAGCGTGACCACATCGAATACAATAGTCAATCGATAACCGATTAGCATCGATGGTTTCATATCAATCTTCTATTCGATTGGTGCTCTCAATCAAATAATTGCCACAAAATGGTGACCGCACGGAGCTAATCGATTTTTTTATCGAGTAGTATTTTAAGATTAGTGCAACTGTTATCAGTATGATGATGGGGTGTTATTATCAACAGGTGACATTCTCATTTTGACATTCTCTATTATAGACATACAAGTTACGTCATGCTTGAGAGTGGTCACATATGAGTATATCAATTATTTTATCATCAACTCAAAGACAAAACGAACCGAATAGATTTTGATGAAATTTAACATTAATATTTATTTTATATAACGTTTTTTGGTTAAGGTTCTATGGGGGAGATTTTAATACCTCGTGGAAGAATAAGCAGGCTAGAACTTGTGCTAAGTTCGCCCAGAGAAGTACTGCCACCACACCTGGTAATCTGCCGCCAAGCAGTGATGCACTCGTGTCGCTGTGTTCCGGTGGAAGGGAGTGGGTGCCGGTGAAATTGCAGGCGCATTAGACGTTACATCCCCGTCTCGGGGTGATGGACGCAACTCAGTGTGACTTGAGTCATCTCATACTTTGGTGGAGAGGACTTGAGTCGCATTGCTGTTGTCTATGGACAATCTATAGGGGATTTGTTCTATCTATAGGGCATTCTATAGGACAATTGTCTATGGACATCAATCTATCATTTTTATCTAATGTACGTGTTAGAACGTACTGACGGCTCACCTGATGTTAAGTGGTAACCGCTGCCCATAGACAACAGCAAAATAAAACGGACTGTTAACGGAGATTAACGTGTTCAAACAAACAAACTCTTCAGCCATATTATTAGTATATAGAATATCTTTAAATAAATATGATTAACAAGTCTCATTATTCAAGTCACTTAGCTCTAATTTGTTCATTTACAAACAAAGGCATGCGAGTAAGCTAGTTAACTACTGAGGTGATATATCATACAGTTGTCAACATAATGAGTGACATTTCATTGCGCTTTTTTAGCAGTTATGAAAGAATGTATCAATGGGTAGAATTAGTAGAGGCAGCACTCGATGTGAATTCATTAAGCAAATTGTTTATACTCCGTCTACAGGAGCTGTGGAGAAACCATTCAACTTTAAATGTCCTGTTCGTGATGAGAACCGAAGGTCCTATTACCATTATTATTTTATTTATTATCCATTATTGACTGGCCTCATGGCTCAGTTGGTAGTAACCCTGCCTTCTGCGATGTAGGTCGTGGGTTCGATTCCGACCCAGGAGAAACATTAATGTGACATTTGTAACATTGATGTTTTTTCTGTGTCTGGGTGTTAATATGTATGTGTATGTATTTACAAAAGAAAAGTATATAAGTATTATATCAGTTGTCTGGTTCCCATGATACATTATGAACAGGATACATTAGGAATATTAAATATTCCTAAAATAAATCCTAAATTATATCAACGTTTCCATGGAACAAGTTTATCTTTTAATATCAGATATTTACACATTAAAATAAAATATATTATATTCAAAGTAATACAAAAAAAATACTTTATTTATCTATTCACAATATTTTATTTTAAATTTTATTTATTTTAATAAAAACCACCTGTGTTTCATTCGAAACTTCCCGGATACCGTTTCAAATGACAAACTAATCCAAAAATAAGACGCCATCTTTAAAAAACTTTCATTTGTCCATTCTCGCAACTCCGTTTCGCTATAGTTCCGCCATCATGGATTCTGTTGTTTTTGTGCTTTATACCATTGTCCAATAGCAGGTTCGATACACAGGTGTATTTTGATATTGTAACAAGAACTTCCCTTCTTATCGTGAGCTGTGTCCTATTTAAAACTTAAAACTTGGAACTTCAGAAACACTATATTAAAACCATGAGCTCTTGATATAGACAGGGATACAAATTATTATTATGAAGTTATTGGAAGAACCACGATAACATTAAAAACACTTTAAGCAAACCTTATTTATATAAACAAATAAACAATAATAATATTAATAATAAATTTATCAAATAAAATATGGTAAATGTAACAAATTGTAAAACTTATTTAGACATAGGTATATATAACACGAGAGCCTGAACCAGGTAATCCTGTGTTTCAGGCGAGAAATATATATAACTACCCAGATACAGAAGAAACATATGTGTTAGACATACAAATATTTTTCTTGGGTGGGAAAAGAAACAAAAAAAAATATTCCTTGAATTATTTATATGTATACCTATATTGGCTTAGAAAAAACCATATAAAAACATACACATCACGCTCAAACAGTTACGACCACTCAAATCCCAAAGATATAAAACGAATCGAGGTAAGTGATCACTTTGTATAGTAATAAATTCGCGATTTCGAAAACGTATCGCTCACAACTCCGCCGCAAGTCTGCCGATAGAAATTGTCACTTTACCATAAAGCCATTGCAATTATGGATACCTCTGTAACGAGAAACCGTTTTCAAGAATCCAACCATTTACGTTGACAAATATGTCAGGCATTTGTTCTGTGCTACTTCTGACGGGCTGTCTCACTCGGATGTGCGGGTACAAAACACGAGTGAGCTTTATCGCGTCCGCTTTAAGCTCAATATTGCTCGTGTTTATTAACACACCTTCGAAAGGTAAGGCCAAGGGATGCCAAATAGATTTAAACCCTCACCCATTGGTATATGTCTCAAAATCCATTGCGTCGTTAAACAGTTGTGAAGCAGTCCCGATATTGATTTCTACATAGTAAGTTCGCAATGTTTATATGGTTCTGAGTTGGTCTGACGCGTGGGAATTGCAATAATCCAATTAAAAATATACAAGATTTTTAAAATGTATCGTGATTTTCCAGTATGGTTCAATTATTTTCATGGGGGTCTTATATGGTTTTCATAATAACCGGATATTTTGTGGAATTCCTTGTATTTTGTACCTAATACCGATCTAAAATGTTAAGCAGTCTCTTAGTCTAATTAAATAATGAATCTGACAATGTTTTTATTTATTATTATGACTCCTCCTTTGCTTTTTCGGTGATTTTCCTTCCTGAATAACAAATATCCCGGTATCAGTCCTTGTCATCTGCGACACAGGAAATCCTAGAGCGGGTAAAAGCTGTGTGAAAGATAATGAGTAAATATATGTTATATCTTGTTAATTTTATAGAATTTAGTTATTTGGCTAATAACTACTTCGATTATGAATACTAATTAATTATAACGAAATGAAGTAGAACCAATCTTGAAAGCCGAATAGGAATAGGGGTATAGCGTAAAAACATTAAGAAACCGAGTTACTTCTACCCTACCCTACCTATCGTCACCTACATTGTAATCCAAACAAAAATGGAAAACAACTTTCCAACACCGGAATCCATCAATTAAAACAACAGTCGAACATAATAAATTACCGCAAAAACCCATCCTCATAGGGCATTATAGTATTTATTGTCCTGTAAAGAGCATTACGTCCAACAGTAATGGCGACCGAAAAGCATTAAACGCGGTATGCGAATTGTGCCCAAATGCGTCCGCCACGGAGGATATTAAATAAATAATTACACATTTGTCAGATGGTCCTAAAAAGTCGTATGTCTGCCGGCAGGTTACTATATTTGGTACGGCGAGCTGGTGAGAGGCTCGCAGGTGACTGCCAATTACCGTGGACCGCAAAAAGCGCTAACGACAAATTGTGAAATTGTACGGCGCGGTGTAACGCTTAGCCAACCGGCCGCGGCCGCTCGGCGCGAGCGCGGAGGCAACGCGCGCTCGTTAGCTCGTTACACAACGCAGCGCTATCCGTTACTGCAAGTATCACTCAGTGGTTCTCTTGAAAGTCCTCCAGTCCTCTCCAGTGGAGAAAGGATTAAAGTGCGCCTCAAAGAGACTCCTTTCTTGCACTAAACTAGTAAAATTAGTATTGCGAAAATTGGTTCTTGTAAGAGTCATTATTTGAATTAAAACAATTTCCAAAGTAAATTTACATCGTTATTACATTTATAAATATGAGGGAGCTAATTGATCACCTGAAAGAGGTTTGGAGTCAATTCATAAGGAAATAGAAATGAGATATTTTCAAAATTAACAAAACACATCGTCGTGTGGTTTGTTAGATAAAAATAAATAAGTTGCTAGGCTAAAATAAAAACGAGATTAAAAACCAGATCTGTGTTATGTTTAACTCGGAAATATTAGCTGCGTTTGCGAGGTGTTATATTTTTTTATCTGGCAATGTGATGAACGAGGAACGAACATCAGCTGGGGTTGTTTGGTACCAGCCCAGCAATCCGACTTGGGTCCTCCCCTACCTAGGCACAACAAGACTCAAGTCGCATCGTAGGCGCCCGCCCGTAACTGTGAGATGTGAAGGTGGAATGTTTCATGTAATTTACACCGGCAATCACACCTTTCAAACCGGGACACGGTAACGCGAATGCATTACTGCTTGGCGGCAGAAATGTGTATGGTGGCAGTACTTTCCCGGACGAACTTGACTTAAGTTCCACTGATATAAAAATTATATAATAACTTATGTAAGCAGTCGTGAGTCGTCTTGTGTTCATACTGTTTCTGCAAGCATTCTTATTTCGTCTCTCTCTCTCTCTCTGAAGACTGACCTAAAATAAATGGACTCACATCTCGACATTTGCGTCAGTCTTCAGTTCTCTAATTGGTGTCGTTTGGGTATATGTATTCCCGATAGCTCTCACTGTGACACCTCGTTTCCTCGCTTTGGTGGATGGCTGCCTTTCACAGAATTTCGAACTAATTGTCGATTCTTTTTTAGAGTTCCTTCTTGAAAAAACTCCAGGTAGTTTCGTGGTATATGTAGATCTGTGGCCAAAAGTTGTTCCGTAGATTCCGAGATACGAGTAGGATGCTGTCGTCTCCTCATCGGTGACATCGCACAATACGTCGCAGCCAATACGCGATATTTAAGTGTTCATATATTCTATGTATATATATCTATGGGTCTTGTAGGTATGTATTATTATTGTATTGCCTGATTTCAATAAATAAATTATATAGAAATGGTCTAAGTAACGGTACTTCAAATTGCAATAATAAATACGTAAATCTCAAAATATTACACATTCATGAAAAAAACAAATAAGGGCTCTCTCTTCTCTATAAGAGAAGATGTCTTGAATAAATGTGAACCTTTTTCAGAGTCTCAGTGAAGGTCAATTGCTTTGTTGTTTAGATTACGAAATGCACCAGCCAAACAAAAGGTCTCTGAAAAATCTCTCCTCCAAAGAATCAAGTCGCATTGCGTTGCATCCATCACCCCGAGACAGAGATGTTACGTCTCATGCGCCTGCAATTACACCGGCACCCATTCCTTTCCGGAACACAGCAACACGAGTGCATGACTGCTTGGCGGCAGATCATCAGATGTGGTGGCAGTACTTCCCCGGACGAACTTAGCACTGGCATAAGCTCTACTGCTACCTAAAACTGTGAATATAAAATGTAAGAATCGAGACGTTAATTCTTACAAGTTTTCTAATCGGAACAATAAACTGTCGAATATGGATGTTTCTGAATCCTGCTTGTGGGAAACATAAAATCGCCTTCATTCCAAAACATATTTGATCTTCAAACGCGCTTAGCTTTGGCAGTCGTTTCGGCGAATAATTTTGATGTCTTAATTATCTTCCTAAAGCCAGAAACATAAAACTTGGACATACTGAGATCAACAAACAATATTGACTGTTAATCATTTTAAATGTCTGCTGAATAATTTCATGGTATTCATATTTAGGCCTTTAATGTTTAACCACCGCAAAATTGTGATTTTTATATCAACTGATAAAATTTTAACATTTATGTATTTACAATCTGTTTAATTCCGACGTATTAAAAGTCTTGTGATTAGAGATAATACAAAGTTTAAATTTCAAAGGTGATATAAAATTTTAAAGTTGTGCTTGTCTCAGAACTAAATATAATAAAACAGTTCTCAGTTAAGATACTTCCGTTTAGACTCTTGCAAGATAGCTAAGCAGTTTACCTAATCATACTTTTGCATAGAGCATTATGACTATATTAAAATTTTATAATGAATGGAGAAATTATTAAGTTCTGGTTAGAAAGGTGTCGTAATCGGTAAAATTATAGGCACATGAGACATTCCTACCTTCACGAGTCAGAGTTACGAATGCGTCATGCGATGCGTCTTGGGTATTGTCTTACATAAGTAGGGGAGGGCCCAAGTCACATTGCTTATGGGCAGAGGTTACCATTTAACACCAGGGAGGCCATCTGCACGCTCCATAACTTTATCACACAAAAATGCCTGGTATTGAATTCTCTTAAAAGTATATCTTTACTGGTCTATCAATTTTGTACCTACATAATAATATATTATGTGTGTAGCTGCACCCCATAATACAACGCCGTAAGATAATATAAAGTGCAAATAAAATAATGTTACCTAGAATAAATATATAAAAGATAGCCTATTTAAAAAAATAAACATAATTAACTGACCTATGTTAGCTCAATAAGTAATATCTGGATAATATTAAGACAGAAAATGCCTTGAAAAACACTAATTCGGTTCGGAATAATGTTATTATAAGCCTGTGTTCTGGGCTGTCGGATGTGGGTTTGATTCTCACCCAAAACTAAAATTAGTCTGATGAACATAAATTATGTCTGTTCTAACAATGTACTATATCAGTCTGTTTTATGTATTCTCTGTTTTCGGGTTCACAAGCTCTGCTTAGTTTGGGGCTAGATGGTGCCGTGTGAAATATCCACCGATATTATATTTTATTTATGACCCACATTCTTCAGTTTATTTACTAATAAAATGTAGTAATCGTTGCATCGAATAAGTTATATCCATTATAATATTTCCTGACAATAAGTCAAAGTCAAAGTCAAAGTCAAAAACTTTATTTCCATAGAATTCATAAAGAAATGGCTTGGAAACGTCAATATTCAAAACATAAGGTCACGCGTACTTATCGATAAGTTTGACGCCTGTTCAAACCCTATCCGACCCTCCGACCAATATGACTAGAGTACCTAATAGTGAGTACCTAGGGTACCTAACTCATTCGTGTATTGTACCTACATTGTTGCAATAAGTATTGCTCGACCAGTAGATTTCATTATATCTTTTACATTCTCAGAACTACGAGTATGTTTGACCACTACAGAGAAGACAGTCTGAATGCGAACATGTGAACATATAAACATGTTTATGACTTTGTAGTTGCAAGTTTAGTGGCTTTATTGATAAAAAACGATTTGTAGTTCATAAATTATTTATGTACGAAGGAATAGATTTAACATAAGTCGAATAGAATTGCTAAGGCAGCAACCTTTTACCAAAACAATTCACCATTCTAATAAATAGTGTTTTATTAGTAAGCGTTTTAATGATTACATAGCATTTGATTTATGATAGAATTTGTGATTTTATACCATCTAGGACCTACAAATAGGTTCTTTTTTTATGTGATATTGTTACGGAACGAGCTGAGGGCCCACCTTGTGTTAAGTGGTAACCTCAGCCCATAACAAGTGATGTGACTTGAGTCCTCCCCTACTAGATATGACAAGACTCAAGTCGCAATGTATGCACCCGTAACTCTGAGACGTGTAGGTGGAATGTCTCATGTGCCTGTAATTTCACCGGAAACCACACCTTTCAAACCGCTTGTGTTACTGCGCCTGTGTTACTGCTTGGCGGCAGAAATGGGCATGGTGGCAGTACTTCCCCGGACAAACTTGGCGTGAGTTCTACTGCTCTTAATATGCTAAACTGTATATATTTGTATAGATTGGATCGGAGAATGTAAACGTAATCGCTTGCCCGGCTCGCTACCAGGCCGAACTCCCCTTTACTTGCCGGTCCATAGCCGGTTAATCTGCCAATCATTAGTCGATTTTCTCAGAAGTATACACAGAAAAAGTAAACGGCCCCATGGTGAATCAATAATACCCACTTATTCACCGGAAAATGGCGGGAGATAGCATTTTCTAACTAATTGATCATTCGTGTTCGCTATTTTTAATCTGCGTAATTGAATCTAGCCACGGTGAATGATTCGTGATGTGAATTTGATCTATTGATAGATAATACTTGTCCCTATAATTATATATCGATTAGTTGAAATTATCTCGGCCATATATTATATTTATTTAAGTAGATAGTTTTATTCGGTCTACGATTGGCGCTTAGTTATAATGGTTTCTAAATAAGGCTGTAAATTGTATACGAAACATGACTTATTGCTGGATTCTGTGAATAAACTGAATACCTAAATACCATAAAGGGAATCGACCAGTTTCCACTTTTTGTATAAAACTCCATACAAGATTATCTGTCTGGAAAATCGATACCTGACAGGATTTTTTGTCGTATGCCGTAAAACAGTTCTATATAATGGGAATTGGTTTTCGTGAAGCGAGTTATTAACAGAATATAGCTTGCGTCCAGTCGAGGACCCTCGGGCTTCTAGCGTCAAATACTTATAAAAAGGGATGCAAAAATGTGTTAAATATATTTAAACACTAGTCTGGTTCGAATTTATTATTGGTATTGTATTTCTTCTTACACACATATTTTTTAAACGTCTCCCAAATCTCTTATTATGTATAATCAAATAACTTAATCAACTTGAAATTTAATTGGATTTAGTATTACTTTATATTGTGTTACCTTCATGTTCTGAATATTTCCCAAATAAAATATATCAAGGTGAAAATTCAAAAAATTACTCGAGTTTGATGCTTTGGAATTACTATCAATATAACCTTGGAGAATTTCAATTTTCCATAATTTCTTATTTTGGCGTTAATTTTCAATTCAAATGTTAATTTTTCAATTTCCTTTTCCTGATTGGATTTCGTAATGAGCTGAAACCTACTGGACCTTTATTTACATACAAAACACTGGTCAGGAAAATTCATTAGAATAAATCGAAATGCATGATTATATTAACTTTTAAATAACGTTCTTTGTTGTTTGTTATGTATTGATTATCAAATTTAAATTACTGTCTTCTTGTTAATGGAGAATTAATTATAATTAAATGGATTAGAAATTCAAAGATCAGCACCAAATAAAATTATTTACAAAAAATTTAATATAATAAACATCACTAACCCATTAGGTACTATTTGGGGGTAAGTACTATTATACACTTTTGGGGGTTGATTGACCATCTTCTCAGAATTGGATTTTGCCCATTTCTATCACTCTCTTGTATAACCAAAACGATATTAAGTTAGAACTAAAAAACGTTTTTTGAATGCATCAGCCTCCTGTCCTACCGATTTGGATCTGGGCGGGCGTTCTTGGTCGCTGAAATTATTTTGTACAATGGTGTACAATACTTAATATAACTGCATAAATATTAATCTAAATATAACTACATTAAAATTATCTATTCTGAAAATGTGAAATGACAAAAGTTAATAAGAATATTGAGATAAAAATATTGAAATATGCTTTACCATTCCAAGACATATCTAATTTAAATACAATATCGGGAAATAACATAATACTTATGAAAACCCCATTCAACTAAAGTAAAGCTATATTGAAACTTTGAATTAATGACATTGTGCCTTCATGCAAATCGATTCAACCATCGACAATCCAGTAATAGCACAAGGCCGCGGAATTTCTTAAAGGTCCTTGAATAAAGGCTGGGAATAGACAACGGACAGGTTTTATGGATGATATTCGTTTTTGATATTTTGGGCAGCCCACACAGCTTCCGATCTATTAATTATTGATTGAAAATAATATAGGGCCTGATTAAGGAAGAAGTTTGAAGACGTTTATCTGCAAATTAATGCTCTTAAAACGGTATCACATTGAAAAATTAAAAAGAATGATGAAATAAAAGTGTTGCGTTATTACCGTGATTTATACAAGATAAAAATAATAGATTAAAAATAATAGATAGAAAATAATATATTTTACTATATTGTATGAACCGTGTTCTGCGTTAACACCATATCTTGTTAAAGAGCAACTTCTGTGACATTTGAGGATTATTTTACAACCAACAATGTAAAAAAATATATTATGGAACAATTTAGTTATTTACAAATGTTGAAATCGGACAATAAGACGTTTTTAGCAATTTAACGTAATTTTGTACAAAACAATTACGCAATATTACAAACGCAGCCAACAAAAAACCTTAAAATTTTTCAATGATATACTTAGTTTATTGCAGGAAGAAAGTAAAATTAGTAAAACAAGTTAAAACATGCTGTTTATGTTTAGAAGTCCTATTAAATTAAAACTCGCGCTCTAAATTCAAACCTCTAGTCCAAAAACTGAAATTATATGAAACAAACCATACCATAAGTTCTCTGTTCAAAGATCCTTTGTCTTCGTTCCCTCTCGCCACTTTATACGGCCTATGGAGACCTACTCGGTGATAAAACACAACAAATTCAATGCCTTCACCTGTGGACACATCAATGCACGCAGCGGAACGCTAATGAAGATATAATATCCATCTCTAAACGTATTTATTTTCCCGCCAAACCGTCCGCCATTTTGACCATAGAGTTTTGCGTAATGGCGGCCAATTAAGCTTGTTTCGGCTAATACGATTTAGTTGTCAGTGTCCATTTAATTGGTATCTTTGTTGGTCGCTTTGATGTAAGACTAATTTGTTATGTTATTGGTTCTGGTAAATACTGGGAGGCAGGTCGCTGCGCTGGTGTAGAGGACTGTCAGGTATTTACGCTCACGACATCCACTGAGCATGATTGTCATGGCAATCAGAATCTATTGCCGTTTTTAGATTTGTGCTTGTACGCAGACAAATAAAAGATCGTTCCAGTAATAGGCAAACCATTTAGCTCAGTTATTTCCTGCCGCGTGAAAGCTTGAAAGTAATAAATTAAATGATTTATTGATTTATTTATTATTTACTATATGTCATTATATTCCTGATAAAATCTTTGATTATGATATTGATGAGACATGAATGAGTGACTGAGCAAAATATAAAAAAATTAGGGACCAAAAATATTTTAAATTCCTGATCAGTTAATCCGAATTATGAGTTCCAACTTAAAAAGTATGGCTTTGTCCCCCTATTATGTATCTTTTGGCGATTTTTTGATTGATTTCTTCTATCTGTTACCACGTGGACAGCTTATATATGATCTTATTTTGACCAACTTTTGAGATAATTCTATAGATAATTAGTCACTACTTTATATATTTATTTTACATTTAACGATTTTCAATTTTATGTATATTGTGAAAAAATCCTTTAATTAATATTATGAATAATTAACTATGAACAAAATATCAGCTATGAATTGGGCTCGAATGAGCTAACCAAAAACATCATTATAATGTCGAAATTCAGCAAAGCACAGCGTATTCGACTGTCCAAAACGCGGGCATTCGTCCTTTGTTTCGCCACAGATAATTAAGTCGGTGTCATTAGCCGAATAATGTGCTCGATTTGAATATTAAAATCGGTTCAGTCGGGTGTATAATCGATAAAATCGGGCGTATAATCGATATCAGTACCATTGTCTGACTGCCGACCCTTTACATTCAAATATTAATTAAGTAAATGCTAATATTTTAGGGTAGATTTCGATGGAGCCTTAACGATGGTTAATTAGTTTTAGAGGTCCGATACCGGGTTAAGTGAGGCCTTTTGAATAATTGACCGACGTAAGGCATGGGTCACGAATTCATTAAAAATGGATGTAGGAATCCTATATTGCCCTATAACGGAAATTGATTTCCTATTTTTATAATAATAATATAATAATATTGGTGGACAATTCACACAGCGCCATCTACCCCCAAAATAAGCATAGCTCTGACAGAATACATATATACTTTTTTTGCACCTAAATACATTCATATAATACATATTAACACCCACACACAGAACAAACATCTATATTCGTCATACAAATGTTTGTCCTCGGTGGGAATCGAACCCACGACCTACAGCGCAGATGGCAGAGTTACTACCAACTGAGCCAATTGAATGAGTCTTCTTAGGTTAAAGCCTAAAATATAAGTAAATGATGGTCTAATTGACTAACACAGTATAAGTAGTGACATTAGATTTAGACATTATATATTTAGAATTCCATAAAATCTCTTCATATTTCTCCCAATTTCTTGAACTCCATCTTTAGAAAAAAATTCATCAATAAATAGGACTAGTCCACTACATAGGATAAAACATTTTTATTTCTATTCAAATTTAGCAGTTTTAGCAATTTTAATTTAATTTAGCAATTTAGTTTCGTTTTTTTCATTGAATAGACAATTTTTTAGACGCCGTTAGTACCTAAGGGATTAGGGCGAGCTTAACCTTAAAAAGATTTCGTTTTTTTTTTATTGAATAGACAATTTTTTAGATGCCGTTAGTAAGTGATCTTTATTCTTTATGGTACACAAAAAAAAACATAAATTATCAAATATAAAAATATGTACAAAGGCGAGCTGAAACGAAAAGAGTCTACCCTGAAAAGAGTTTTCTTCCAGCAAACCTTTGAGGCTAGACGACGTGATTCGTCAATTTGTGATTGAGTTTCTCGCCAGCAGGTGCTCCGAGTGGCCCCCCAGTGGTCCGCTGCCAGCTCAGGAAACACAAGCCGAACCGCAAACCTCGAACACCCTTCACCACGCAACAACTGCTGGCACTGGAGAAGAAGTTCCGAGACAAGCAGTACTTGAGCATCGCCGAACGAGCCGAGTTCTCTTCTTCCCTTCGACTCACTGAGACTCAGGTAATATCGTTTTTGCATCACCTTTCCATTTATAGACTAGACTGGCCTCGCAGCTCAGTTGGTTAGTAACCCTACCTTCGGCGCTGTAGGTCGTGGGTTCGATTCCCACCCAGGATAAACATTTGTGTGAGAAACATAGATGTTTGTTCTGTGTCTGGGTGTTAATATGTACCTATTATATATATATTTACATTTATATAATTAATATATACTAAATTATATATATTAATAAAAAGTATATAAGGATTGTATCAGTTGTCTGGTTCCCATGACACAAGCTAAGCTAAGCTTACTTTGGGGCTAGATGGCGCCGTGTGAAATGTCCACCAATATTTATTTATTTATTATTATTATTATTTACTACTGCCGATTAATATCGGCAGTAGTACTTGTGTTCGTCCGGGAAAGTACTGTCACCTTATCTATATCTTCCACGCTCTTTAGAGCTTGGTGGTCTAGTGGTACTGACCCCCGAGTTTCAATCCGGAGGTCGCCGGTTCAAATCATAACGTGCACCTATGAGTTTTTCGATTGAAAGATTTATGTGCGCAATACCACGTTCTCAAAACAGTGAAGGAAAACATCGTGAGGAAACCGACATGTCCTAGAATTAAAAATTCGAAGACATGTGTCGAGTGCACGAAAGGAGCCTCTTTGAGGCGCACTTACAATCCTTTCACCACACTGGTTCGAGAGAACCATTGTCTGGTCCCTTAAGCTCTCATACGTACATATTACTGTGTTTCGGTTCGAAGGTTGTGATAGCTGGTGATATTACAGGCGCATGAGACATTCCGCCTTCACGACTCAAAGTTTCGGGATCAATACATTCATGTAAAAAAGTATTCCATTTATTGGTACTGCCACTAATTTGGAGTGCTTCAGACAGTGGTTCCGACAGACCCCAGCATGTATCCGAAAATGCCGCCTAATCATACTAACCACAATCTTGAATTTCAGGTAAAAATCTGGTTCCAGAATCGGCGCGCGAAAGCGAAGCGCCTTCAAGAAGCAGAGATTGAGAAGTTACGCCTCTCCGCGCGCCCCCTACTGCCCCCCTCCTTTGCTCTATTTGGAGGGGGTGGGGCGCCCCCTCTCTTCGCCGCCATGGCAGCGGCCACGCGCCCTCAGCTGAGCTTCCTCGGTGGCCCACCAAGCCATCAACACGCCATCAATATGAACATCCTGAATTCTCTGCAGCCTCATTGACGGTTAGACCACGCGGCCACGCGTGAACCGCCATCATAGTGACTTTAGACCATTTTTGGTGGCTTTTGGACATTCTACTAAGTGGCTGTAAGGCGCTCTTTGTGGTTACTAGGCCATCTTTGTGGTTAACAGGCCATCTTAGTGGCTTTTTGAAGACATTATAGTGGCATTGGACATTGGCCGCGTTACCATAACACTGACTTTATAATGGTTTCTTTAACATTAGTTGTTGTACGCAAAAGACGAGGCTTGTTCTCTACGGTTATTATCCTGGTCATGGCTTACATATGCCTTGAAATACTTAAATATACAATGTAGCCTTCACTTACAATTAAAATGACACAAATGCACTGTTTAAATGGCAAAAGCTTTTTATAAATTCCTATTAATATTAGATCTCTTTGTTTTATTTTACGTTATAACTGTCTGATTTGGCAGAAATTGTATTATATCTTACATTTCACATCGAGTCCTGCCGACTAAAATTAAGTTTTCCTTCAGTGAGTGATTAAAAGATAGTAATAAAAAATTACGCATTTTTCTTTTTTTTATTGATATGCATAGATTATTTTATAGAGTTCTTTTCTTTATTTGTCCTTGCGTATTTTAAACAATTAACATTTTAACATCAATAAATAGTAACAATAATTTTAAACTAAATTCAAGTGAATGTTGTAACTGACGGATTTTTGTGAACAATCCTGTTAAAGAATAAGTATAATGCAGAATTTCGTTTATAAAATTATATCTGTGGTAGTTTTCGTTCTGTAGAAAAAGATTAAACACTTTTACATATAGTACTTTATGGCCCAATATGTGCAATTTCCTCTGTGTTAAACTCGCATTAATTAGGAGTCCTATTCTTAGCCTTGAAGATACTGTTATTCCTATTTAGATACCCATTTACGTTTTTCAGAATAAATATCACATACCTATTTCATTTGACTACGAGATGATCTGAGGATAGAGTACATGGTGTCCTATTCTCACCAGATCTCACATGCACTCCCAAACCAGGGGACTCGTATTATTTAAAAACATACTTTAGGAATTTGTTTAAATAAAATCTCTTGTAGAACATTTTGTTGCCATAAAACTCTTAAAATAATATGATTAGATATTGCCGTTTATCATTATTATTAACCAAAAGAAAAACTCACTTATTGGATATAGGACTCCTATTATTTGAAATAGATAATAATAATTTATAGATATACATAGTAAAGTATATAAACTACTAATTATATTGAATATTGTTTTAATAAATAAGTTGGCTTGTTAATTAATTTCAATGATACATATTGAGTATATTTTATTTTCAAAATCGAATTGAATTTTGATTTTGCGAAGTGGCATCTAAAAATTTTTTTTATAATTGATATTATAAAATAACACAATATACTGTTAAAAGCTTGTAAATAGTTTCTTAATGGATATTTTCTACTAATTATTACCAGCTGCTCCCCGAGGTGTACAAGTCATCCCACGGGAACGATGCACTTTTCCGGGATCAAAGAAGCCTATGCGTTATTCCAGGATATAATCTATCCTGGTACCAAATCTCATCCATATCTGTTCAGCCGTTTAAGCGTGATGCGAGCACAAACAAACAGAAAAAGTATTTTTTTTTTTAGTTCTGTTATTTATTCCTAATGTAATCCAGTTTATTATTTACAAGAAATATTTAATGTACACACGGCATGTCTATGATTTTATTATATGTATATAGATTATTTATTCACTGACCCCGAAGTACTAAGATAATTAGTGTAATTATCTAATTTAAAAAACCAACTTCCTGAAATAACTATGAAAATAGCATTTTGTTTTTAGATTTTCCTATTATAGATTTAAAATCAAAACCCAATTTTACTAATTTCTACAAAGTATGTTGTGAATAGATGTTTTATTTATTTTTAACATAATTTTAGTAGTCGATAAGTTTAAGCTGGACTTATTAGTAGTAGATTTTTTATTACAAATATTTGCGATGTATAATACAATATTAGTTAACAACATTTTGCATGACACATACAAACAGAGTACAGTCGGCGGTTGAAATAAGTTTCATGCATGACATATACATGCAGTATTAAATAAGCTTTACCATTGTAAAATTTTATCGCTGATTGTACATATATACACAGCAACTAACGTAAGTTTTGTGTCGGACATTTGACAACGGAGACACAGTAATAACATCTCTGAAACGCAAGATTAAAATTGTGATGCTGCATCTCATAATTTAATCACATTGCGACAAGTTATGTTATAACAAAGTAATTAATTCTGTACCCGATAATTAAGGATATGATTTTATAACTACTCAAAATTACGCTTATATTCATTTTTTTCCTGCTAAGGATACCCGCGATAGATTACTGGCAAAAAATAAGAAATATATTTATTTTCACTGTTTTATGAAACTGATATTAACACGGAAAAACGTTATTTGAGTAACGCTTAAATTAACGTTTGACGTTGTAAAAGATAAGCCGTTTTAGTTTTCGGGAGCAGATTTTTCGGGAAATTTCATTGTAACGAATACTTACGTATCATTATTGAAATATTATGTGTAAATTATTAATTAAATTATACATTCGTTATAAGCATTTGTTGTTTTATTGAAATCTCCAATTAGATGTGTGGTAGATGACGGCCAAAGCCAAAAATTAGATGGTTTTCAAATGTTATGCCCAATTAGGATTTAGGATGCTGGGTAAACTGACAGCGCTGATTGTTCAAATGTACCTCTATAAAAGTTGGTCATAATGAAGATATAATTGGAAAAAGCACGAAACATATAATACATATTAACAATATCCAGACACAGAACAAACTATGTTCTATGCTCATCGCACAAATGTTTGTCCAGGGTGGGAATCAAACCCACGACCTACGGCGCAGCAGGTTACTACCAACTGAGCTGTGAGGCCAGTCAAAGTAGCAAGTAGCGAGTCAAACTAGTCAAGTTTAAAGGGTAAGGTTTTAAATAATTTTGGAACTTTTCACCAAACACATTTGCATTACCTACATACTGGATTTTAATATGTATGTATTTACAAAAAAATATAAAGATTGCGGTCAAATGTTAGCCTATCTATACAAATAAATAAAATCGAAATGTCTGTTTGTAATATTAAAATAACCGCTTTTTACTAAGTGCATATGGATGTAGTTTAGTAGCATTAGTAACACGTTACATATACCAAAAAATTTTTTTTACATTTTTGTCTGTCTGTCTGCCTGTCTGATTGTCCCAGCTAATCTCTGAAATGGCTGGACCGATTTTGACGGGACTTTCACTGGCAGATAGCTGATGTAACAAGGAGTAACTTAGGCTACTTTCCCGAGGGGTAAAATAGGGGTGCGCGATAAAACCGAATTCCACGTGGGCGAAGTCGCGGGCAACAGCTAGTCGCAAATAAAAGAAAAATAATATAAGTATTATATCAGTTGTCTGATTTCCATGATACAAGCTATGTTTTACTTTGGGGCTAGATGGCGCTGTGTGAAATGTCCACCAATATTATTACCTATTATTATTCTCTCCAGCGGGCCATCTGTAGCCATCTCTGGTGGTTTCCTGTCCTCGGCTCGCTAATTGATACAGTCAACTCAAAAACTAGCCACGCTGTAATCGATGTTAATACTTTTTAATGCACAGATTTGTATGCTTCAACGCGACACATACGCCGCTAGTGATGGGCTGACGATCTCAGTCTTGATTTTAGATCAAGACTACCACTGAGCATAACACTATTAAAACAAAGCATTTATAATTATTATGTATTTATTTTAATTCAATGCATTCAACTGCTTTATTTTTCGTTTATCGATGTTTATCGATTTTATCAATAAGTACGCGTGACCTTATGTTTTGAACATTATTGACGTTTCCAAGTCATTTATTTATGAATTCTATGGAAATAAAGTTTACGACTTTGACTTTGACTTTAGTTTCTGTATATAATTATTCATAAAATTGGAAGAAATATCTCTCCACAGACAAGTCTACTTCATAGACAATTAACTCCACCTCTATACGACGCGACCGGCGCGGGCGAGAGCATTAATTACTCATTTATTTATTTATTTACCAAAATGGCCGTTTATTACTATACGTGGCCAGTAATTTATTGTAATTGGTCATTTTACTCGTAATGATGGTCAGTTGTAACTTATTACGGATGCGTCCAGCATAACTTGAACCCGACTCCCGCCCTTTCTTCACACTGTAATCCAAGTGTGGCAGTCTCCCGGGTGTCTTGTAAAAGTAGTCTTGTTTTATTGTATGAATTGGCAAGTCAATAGTTGACAGTAAAGAGGTTTTACTCCGCATTTTTATAGGTCTTTATTACTTTGTAAGTCATTGTTAATGGTTATTGTTTATGGTCAGTTATTTTCGCCAGCACTATTTCGATTCATTTTATGGTCTGCGACTGAGAAAAAACTGTGCGGATGTCACATCGGCCCGGTAATTTGGGTTCTTTTTGAAATTAATATTTCATAAGGTTTTTACCTCATCAGCATTTATACTTAATAATATTTTATGATGCGCAGAAGGCAGCGTTACTACCGAGCTGTGAGGCCAGTCATAATGTAATTTACTTAGATTTTCATTATTTAGATTTCTATGAAAATCTTTACCTATTATAATAAAATTAAAAGAATACATTATGCAATAATGTATCAGCACACGAATATAAACACAACTTGCCATATGTTAAAAATTGTATGTTACCTTGGGCGGCATGTTAATTATACTAATTAACGTACTACTTTCAAGACAGTAGTTGTAATTAATATTCCCTTAATGATTCCTTAATTTTTAAAAGAAAATTTTATATTAATTATTATATTAATTAAATTACGTAACATAAAACTTGGGGCATAAGGTTGCATTCTTTTTGACGCCTTCATAACTGTTTTACCCTCATTAGGTAGTCGAAGTATTGATACTTGTTGAAATGTTGGCCCGATAGTACTGAATGGCCTAATAGCTCAGTTGGTAGTAACTAGTAACCATGCATTCTGCGCTGTAGGTCGTGGGTTCGATTCCCACCCGGGACAAACATTTGTGTGATGAAGATAGGTGTTTGTCGTTTGTTCTATGTTTGGGTGATAATATGTAAGTATTTAAACAAAAGTATTTAAGTATTATAACAGTTGTCTGGTTCCCACGATACAAGCTATTTACTGAGCTTACTTCGAGGCTAGATAGAGCTATGTAATATATCCACAAATATTTATTAATTTATTGATACTGCTTGAGCAGAAATATGGATTGGTGTTCTTAAACTTGCTGTTTCTTACGTATTGAACTTACTGAGAGAGCAGATGGCCCGACTGATGTTAGTGGTAACCTCTGTCCATAAAAAGCAATATACGAACGCTTGGTGGCAATAATGGATATGGGCACAGTGACATTTACTCCTACAAAAACTATTTTAATATAATTTGTCATTAAGGAAAACATTTTGCGTAAAACACGGCCATTATCGACCGACTACTTTTAAAATACATCAAACGTAAATATTTTTATTATCTGATTGAATACCAGAGCAACCCTTTCGTCCAATTTAGATTCCGGACATATTTGGTGGGCGGCGGCCACCATAGTTCGATTTTGATCAAAGAACAGGTCTATTTATTACGAGTAGTATGTTTTTTTAATGGTAGATACAAGTCGATAAAATAATGCCCACTATACGTAAGTAAGGACCTCACAACACTGAATGCTTCCTCACTGGCCTCACAGCTCAGTTGGTAGTAACCCAGCCTTCTGCAATGTAGGTCGTAGGTTCGACTCCCATCTCATCACAGATGATTGTGTCTGGTTGTCATTATGTGTTTTCAAAGAAAAGTATATAAGTATTATAAGCTCATATCCAAGCCAATTTTGTTCTACAGAAGAAAACAATATGTGGAATTTATAAAATGACTCTGAAAGATAATTCAAAGCAATAAAGAAATGTCTTTACAGTGATTTCTCAATAACCACAATTAACACCAGGTGGGCCGTCGGCTCGTTCCGTAACAGTATCACATAAAAAAAAAATTATAAGACGACTAAACCAAATATTTTTCTTATATATTTCAAAAATTTGAATTATCTTTGCAATTAGTGTCAGAATTATGTGCCCTATTTTAATACCACATGACCTATACATTACCTTTAAAGTAACGTTTTCAGATAAAGCAAACTAGGTAGTAAAAGTTTTCTTTGTTTTTTTCTCCATTACTCAGATTTGAACTCACTACCATTGTATTGGAAGTCGGTAACATCCACTTGACTACTGCTATTATGTTGCTGAGGATTATAATTAAATCGTCAGAAGCTTGAACACAGATCAATTAATTTCGCAAGGATCATTTGATCTACCATAGATTCTCGAATTGATTTCACTTTCACTGTTACACATAATTATGGATTAAACAAACATGGAACAAAATATCTGTACATACAAATAAATAAAATTGGAGTGTCTGTATGTAATATTAAAATAACCGCTTTTTACTAAGTGCATTACAAAAAAACAAATATACAAAATCAGTTCGCTCAAGTTAGCCGTCAATTAGCCCATCTTAAAGGCCGGCAGCGCATTGGTAATGCCTCTAGTGTTGCAGATGTCCATGGGCGACGGTGACCACATTCCATCAGATGGCACGTAAGCTCGCCTGCTACTTTTTAAATTAAAATAATCATAAGTGAATACTTGGGACCCACGTTGCTCGCATAGGTGATGACCCTTTGAACCCCTACACGTGTCCCCCGGGTGGTGCAAAAGAAGCAACACAAAGCAGCATTAGAACTTGTGATAAGTTCGCCCGGAGAAGTACTGCCACCTGGTAATCTGTCGCGAAGCAGTGATGCACTCGTGTTGCTGTGTTCCGGTGGAAGGGAGTGGGTGCCGGTGAAATTGCAGGCGCATGAGACGTACCATCCCCGTTTCGGGGTGATGGACGCAACGCAATGTGACTTGAGTCATCACGTACTTTAGTGGAGAGGACTTGAGTCATCTCGTACTTTGATGGAGAGGACTTGAGTCGTATTGCTGTTGTCCATAGGCGGCGGTTACCACTTAACATCACCCAAACTTACCGATCCTTTGGAGTCACTGAGTCAGCGGAGAGACGTTGGCTCACTCAGTGTGTTCTATCGGATCTATAACGGGGAATGCTCTGAGGAGCTTTTCGGTCTAATTCCTGCATCGAGATTCTACCACCACACCTCTCGACACAGAAAAAAAGCTCATCCACACATTGTTGACAAGTGGGCCTGCCGTACAACTCGCTATGGCCGCACCTTCCTGCCCAACACTTGTCAACTTTGGAATGAGCTTCCTCCTGAGGTTTTTCCGCCGAGGTACAATATGGGCAACTTCAAAAAAAATGTAAAGAGGTATCTACAGGGTAGGCAAAGCATTGGCGTCCCCGGGAACGCAAATGTCTATAGGCGACGGTAACCACTTAACATCAGGTGGGCCGTCTGCTTGTTTGCCTTCAATTACATAAAAAAAAAAAAAAAAAAAAAAAAAAAACATGGGCCGTCAGCTCTAACCTACATGACATAAAAAAAAAACATTTCGAGTTTCTATAGTAAGGGCGAAGTTAATTTAAATTCAGTTGTGTGGGCGCGGCTGTTTAATGTACCAGTGCCACCAATAACTAATCCGAGCGCCCGCGGCCATCGGCTCATTTGTCTTGATGTCCGACTCCTTGTATTGTATTAATAACTTCATGATTGGACTCAGCGGGTTGATCTTGCGACGCGAACGCTTATGCGAACTGAATTGAGAAGTCTTTCAATATGTTTGTTTCATATTCTCAATTGTTATTTTATATATAATCTGGCCTCACAGCTCAGTTGGAAGTAATTCTGCCTTCTGCGCTGTAGATCGTGGGTTCAATTCCTAATCTAGACACACATTTGTGTGACGAACATAGATATTTATTACCATAAAAAAAAGTATAAAAGTATTCCATCAGTTTTCTGGTTCCCTTAGTACAAGTTATGTTGTTTAGGGGCTAGAAGGCACCATTTCTCAAACTCTCAAAGTCCCACCAATATTCATTTGATTTATTTACTCTTGACTGAATTAGGATTCGAATGAAGATCCACATTGTATGCGCCCGTGACCTTGAGACGTGAGTGTCTCATTTGCCTGAATTTCACCGGCAACCGCACCTTTCAAACCGGAACACAGAAACGCGAATGCATCACTAATTGGAGTCAGAAATGGGTATGGGATAGTACTTCCTCGGACGAACCACGTATAAGTATTTTTTTTATGTTAAGTTTAGGCAAACATGCTTACGGCCCGCCTAATGTTAAGTGGTAACCGCCGCCCATAGACAACAACATTACGACTCAAGTTCTCTCCAGCAGAGTATGAGGTGAGTTAAGTCGCATTGCGTTGCGTCCATCATTCCGAGACGGGGATGTTACGTCTCATGCGCCTGCAATTTCACCGGCGGTATAAATAAAAGTAAGTTCTACTGCGTTTCACCCACATAGTTATTACCAGGACGGCACCCACGAAGGTAGATATTCCGTATCGTCTTCCAGATGATTAAATCACCGACATTAATTTGTAAGCCGCCAGCCCACTGTTTCAATTTACTGCGAAATGAAGATATCTCAGACACTGGAAAGGCGTTAAACAATTTTCATGGCCTCTTAGTGATAACTAACCGTGCTCCGTGTAGGGTTGCCACACAACCAAAACATATAAACATTGATAATAATAATAATAATAATTTGATGATCGACTGGATACAACTGGCCTTAGAGCTCAGTTGGTAGTAACTCTGCCTTCTGTGGTGTCGTGGGTTCGATTCCCACCCAGGACAAACATTCGTGTGACGAAGACAGATGTTTGATCTATGTGTGTGTGTTAATACGAACCTCTGACTATGAAAAATATCAATAATCATTGCTTTTTTCACGGTAGCAATTTTTTTAAGTAAGTGATAACTATTAATGTAATGAAATCGAGGCCAAATCAGCGGTTCAATGGAGGGAAATATCAAAAAATTGTGATCAATGGAAATATTTAATGTATAATTTGCCCAGTAGTACGATAAATTAAAAATCAAGCAAACACTGGCTAAATATCCATCAGTTACTTTTCATATTTTTTTTCATTCATAAGTGGCAACCCTATTCCCTCAGCCTCCAATTGGCCGTACGGCTAACTGCCGCTGGGCTAATTAAAACATCAGCAGCCCATGTACCCCTTTACAGATGATCTTTCATATTTTGTCTTAGCTGTCTAAATATGGCCAAAGGCTTAGCTGATGCTGTGGTGATCTCAGGAGATGCATAATCTCATATTAATACCGTTCACTCTGAACTAATGTGGTAGGGCTTGCTGTGTCTCAGGAGTATTCATTATTCATATTTATTAAAAAAAAAAAGTGTTTGGAATATAACCTGACCTACTTAAAAATAGCTTAAAATTAAATTTACTTGAATGATATTGATAAATATATATACCTACTTACACATCCCAAAAAAAACTACATATTACAATTTACAAAGTCGTCAACAGTGTAGAAGCATTCCTTCAGCAATATTTGTTTTAAATCACCCTTAAATTTATGAACGTCCCTCGATGCTTTTGAATTCTATGGGCAGAGAGTTAAATAATCGGAGTAGTACGGACACAAGACTTCAAGGCCTAAGAACAAACTATACCTACTCATACAAAGTGACTGGAATCACAGCTCAGTTGATAGTACCCCTGCCTTCTGCATTGTAGGTCGTAGGTTTCATTCCCACCCAGGACAAACATCTGTGTTACGAATATAGATGTTTGTTCTGTGTCTGGGTGTATGTAATATAATGTATTTATTAAAAAAAACAATATGTAAGTATTCTATCAATTTTGTCTGGTTCCCTGTGTGAAATGTCCACCATTATTATCTAGCGGTTTAGAAACGTTTTTTCATCAATTCAAACCAGCATGCGTAGTATTTATAATCTTTTTAATAGGATAGATGGAAATAAACTAACTACTCCCTGATCCTTTATTACGTTATTTGCAATTAAAACCATATGAATCGAGTGAGTTATCATTCGAATGTTTTACGTCCGCGCAAACCAATTAACAGTCCGCGCTCAATTTATTATTCGAGATAATCGATTTCACTCGCGATTTTAATAATCGATACGTATCTGTGATGAGTTATGTTTATTTGTTTTGAGTATTCGATCATTGCGTCTTCCTTGATTTGTGGTTTTGATTGAGAGGATGTAATCTCAGTTTGAGCGTTCGCGTTGCTTGTCAGTGGTTGGTCACATATTATATATACTGCCCTTTTCATTTGAACATGGCAACAATCGGAGACCACACATTTCAAACTTACTTAACACAGTAATGGTCACTCGTAATTTCTTGGCGGCAGTAGTAGGTATGGGGGCAGTACTTCCCCCCACGAAATTGGTAGGGCAAGTTGTACTGTATAAGCATAACCTGTCCTCGCTATTTCCCCCGGGTAAGTAACCCAAAGAAATCCCGTTATTAACCCCTGGGAGAAAAAGCTACATAAGTAATTTCAATTTATGTTATTTTTTTATGTGATACACTTACGGAACGAGCCGACGGCCCACCTGGTGTTAAGTGGTAACCTCGGCCCACATCAAGCGATGCCACTTGGGTCCTCCCCTACTAGGTACGACAGGACCCAAGTCAAATCGTATGCGCCCGTAACTCTGAGACTTGAAGGTGGAATGTCTCATGTGCCTGTAATTTCACCGGCAACCACAAAATATCATATTTTTCATATGAAAAAAGGTATAACTAAGTGCCTAAAATAACTTAGAATGCCCTTAAAAAACGCTTGCAAACAAAAAAACAGCATAACAGTTTCTGAAGGATGTAACCTTCCACGTAGGAGAGACCCGCTGGGTGGACATCAGTGTAATGGTAGCAAAATAATCAATTGAATCCGTTCGTATCGATTCAGTAACAATTTACAATTACTAAAACGACGATTTGCCTTACAGCTCAGTTGGTAGTAACGCTGCCTTCTGTGCTGTAGGTCGTGGGATCAATTCCCACCCAAGACAAACATTTGTGTGACGAATTTTAGCAATTAATTACGGATTTAGATTTACCTTATAAAACCATCATATCCATTCTGCAGACAAGCAGTACTCCATCCGCATTACGGTGTTACAGTTTGAAATGGCGTAACGAATAGATAACATAACTGTTGTTTAGTTTGCTTGCAATAGCTAAGAGCTTCCCCTACGTAAGGAAATACACAAGCCGCATTAAGCGCCTGTAACTTTGAGTTCACATTACAACAAAGGGTGAAAGTCTGTGCCAGTAATTTCACCGGCTTTAATTTCCTTATTTTTTTGTCATCTGTACCCAGACTGAAGTGTCGGTGTAACGGTCGTGCCTCCGCTAATTAGCCGGTTCGATTCCACGTAGACGCACACTGGCAACTTTTTACACGATATCATTTTTACCCAATAATGATCCTTATCAATGTATCAATTAAAGAGTTTTCAGACAATTACCGGTGCCTTTTATGTGCTTTGCGAGTGTCACTTGTCTATGGTTTTATCAGAGACATGAACAAGTAGCTATGGTGAAAAAAATACTCTACTATTTATTACATAGCTATCTAAGTATTTTTAAAACACTCTCTCTTATATTTATTTACAGAATAAATATAGGTATATCGTTTATGTTTATTTCATATATCTATTTAATGTCTATTTTTATAGTTTATATACCTTTTTATGAGCTGTATAAATGTATATAAAAATTGATTATGGAATAAAGTGTTTCTTTTTCTGTCACTTCCAAAAGCGTGTTTGGATGCCCTTTCATTGCCCTTTCGTTCAGCATTTCTGGCGTTCTGAGTATATTCCCATTTATATTAATGTGATTTGACTCTACAAGTTATGCTGGTTCCGTTGTAAACTCCCAAAGTTTAAAAGTCCATTCATACCTCAACTGAGTCTTACTTATTGTTTCTTATTACTCTAATGTTGTCTTGTTCTGACACCAGTTCTGTATCAAAATGTATTAACATTTTGTAAATAATTTAAATTAATGGTTAATTATTTGATAATTAATAATGAATTATGTATATTATGTTGTATGTTTATATGTCCGACAAAACCCATAGCGTTTATTCAATCGTTCTGAAACTTGATAGTTCGATAGCTAGTAATAACTTCTGGCACGATTTGGAAGTTAGTGCTTTACACATATCGAAAAAAAATTGGTTGAAATTAATAAATTTGAGGCGATAAATTGATTGCAAAGATTGTTAATCAACTATTTCACGAATATGTACATTATTTCCTATTTTATTGATACCAAATACGGAATAATTCAATACATTGCAGAATATATGATAAGTGGATGGCGCTGTTAATTTTAGACAAAGGTTTAGTAAGGAATTTATTATAACATCGCCCCCTTAAAAATAAATAAATTTTAAAGTAATTTAATTAAATACTAACACAGTCTAAGAAATACTAACAGTATATATGGATGTAAGTCTGATGCGATTGAAATGACATTAAATTGATATTCGCGATTTCTCAGTTCGAGGTGTAACCGCTAATTATACGTTATTTCCTGTTACAATAAACGTGAAAGCTATTCGTAGCTATGACAAGGAAAAATGGCGACAGTTTTAATTTTGCTGCGCTCTTTAATTACCCACCTCAACTTATAATTCGGGTAGCACTAATTACCGCCAGATGCGCCATAGTATTATAATTAAAAACATTTTGGATTTTTTTAAATTTGACCAATATATATACCAACTAGCTGCCCACGACTTCGTCCGCGTGGAATTCGGTTTTATCACGCACCCCTATTTTACGCCTCGGAAAAGTAGTTACTCCTTGTTACATTAATCTGCCAGTGAAACTCACGTCAAAATAGGTCCCACCATTTCAGAGATCAGCCGGAACAAACAGACAGACAGACAGACAAAAATTGTAAATAATGTTGTTTTGGTATACCTATGTACCGTGTATACATCCATATGCACTTAGTAAAAAGAGGTTATTTTAATATTACAAACAGACACTCCAATTTTATTTATTTGTATAGATATCTAACAAATGTTGATAGCCAATACATTTACAGTTTTTAAGTAATTGAACGCACAAACATATTTATTTTGTAAAGAAGCCTAACTAATAAGATCTCTTTTCGTTTCGGACCTCTAAAAACCGGTCGTTTCCAAAACACCCTTTATAATTGACACCAAATTCTACGAATGTAATTTCACAAATTACTGCGAGCTACCGGATTTTGAGATGGACCGGACGACAGATACCCCCTTGTCGTTCTAGGTCCTTAAAATTTCAAGAACGTTTCGGAGGTAACCACGGCTAGGTTTAGTTTGATAAGGTTCTGCGGTTACCGGTTGTGATAAAAAGCTCGGTCGCGTCCACGGCCGTATGTTGTGGGCGGGTGAAAAGTATGTGTTTCGAAATGTTCCATTTGTTTCTGTGGTTATCGATTGGTTAATTCGATTAGTAGTAACTAGATATGCGTAATCGACTGAGATGCAAGTGGGTTTCATCCCTTGACAAGATTAGTACTGGGATTTAAATCAAGTCGACTTTTTAATTGGTTTGAGATAGGTAGTTTTCTATACAAATAAATAAAATTTGAGTGTCTGTTTGTAATAATAAACGTGACTTCGTCCGCTTGGAATTCGATTTTATCACGCACCCCTATTTTACCCCTCGGAAAAGTAGCCTAAGTTACTCCTTGTTACATCAGCTATCTGCCAGTGAAAGTCCCGTCAAAATCGGTCCAGCCATTTCAGAGATTAGCCGGCACAAACAGACAGACAGACAGACAAAATTGTAAGAAATGTTATTTTGGTATACGTACCTTGTATATCCATATGCACTTAGTAAATAGCGGTTATTTTAATATTACAAACAGACGCTCCTATTTTATTTATTTGTATAGATAACAGATCCAAGGCACATCTTATGAGCCTGTAAGTCCGAGACGTGTATGTGGAATAGGTATATATGATGTACCTGTAATTTCACCGGCAACCAGACCCTTCAAACTATATGTCAAACAGATTGAGGACTAACTCTGTTTTCTGTATTTTCAATATCCTTTTCCATTAAAACACTAATTTTTCAGTTCCGGACATTTGCCACTTCTCCTAGTTTCATTGACTGCAGCATCTGATATCGAGAAAAAGTACGGTCGGTCGTGTACAAATTAAAATACGCGAATTGAGTCTCGTCCATTATAAGGTCTGAATTCCACGAACAAATATATGTGCAATTAGTGTTGCCATTTCAACTTAAAGATTTATTAAGCTAACTAATTAAAAGGTAAGTTTTTCTCCCATTCTGACTGGGAGGTAAAAGGTTTCCTGCAGACGATTTTTCGCCATCAATCTTCTTACTGGACCGATGCGGAATTTCCTCTTAAAAAATCTATAGTTTACCTAGTCGAAAAAGTATGATGGTGAAACCTTGGACATTGAAATACGCAGGTTCAAAATCAGTTTTTTATTTATGTATTAATTATTTCGTTATACAAACATAGATGAATCTATTATATAATAACAATTATACAAATTAATTATTAATGCTTAAGTTCTTTATAGATCCTTACGTAATCTATTAATAATTTTAGTAAAAGTATATATATTCTTCTTGTAATTAAGTCAATTTTCACAGCAACAACATGTCAGAAAATAACATTCTAAATTGTAATGTAATAATTGGAGAATATTTGTGCGAAACTAAGTTTACGAACTAATGAAATATATAGCAAGGCGACCGACATGTTTGAACGAGTGGGTGGAACTAAGTTTAACACGCGTAGGATCAATCATCTCGAAACAAGATATGTGGTAATTCGCAATAGGCATTAGAATTTGTGCAAGGGGTAAACAAATTACAGTGTAATTTCCTATGACAACACTGAGCCTTTTACAGTGAGATCCTTCTTACTATCGAATCACAAGGTAACAGTATGTGATTTCATGCTTACCAAATGTACTTTCCTATTATTAAGTTAGTAGTTATTAGTTAAAGTCTAAGACATGCTTACATTGTTTTCTCCTGGAAGGGACTAGTCACACACAACACAGGGATCTTAGTGTATCTATAGAGATCTTACTGCTCAATAATATATAATTGTAACTTCATGGAAAGTTTTTTTTTTAGATACACTGTCACGAGAACATAGATCGTAGCACAAACATCCGTGGTCTATGGCGATTAACGTAATTCTGTATATTATTATTTAAGTGATAAATAAAAGAGCAAACTTGTCACTACAATTACTTTCCGAGGAATCACTCTCTCGTTTTCTTTCAAAGTATTCCTTAACAAACAACACATAACAAAACGTTCTATAACCTCAATAATTGTTTTTTCACTACACTCGTTATAGTAGACCGTATATTGTGATTCCTGATTCCTCAGTCAGTGAAAAGGCATCTGAAATATTGACTTTCCATCAATTAATAAAACAACAGCTTTGTTTTATTTCTTACCGAGCCGTTTTCTATAAAATTACTGCACTTAGACAACAATTAACAATTAGAAAAGCTAATTAGCTTCGTGAGAGGTAATTAATATGCTTTGTTTTGGTTCATTGATACCAGCTATAGTGTATTGCCAAGTTTCTTGTTTCTAATAAAAGAATTGATCAATTGGTATCGTAGATATAGGTACAGTATTGGAAGATAAGAATCATTTAGTTAAATAATCTGTGGTAAACGGTGTGGGTTCCACAGTGAATAATTTATTTAAGTATTTATGTTATTTTAGTATTACTGTGTGACTGTTTGATTACCCCAATAAAAAAAAAAAAAAACAAAAAGAATAATCCTTTTCGCTATTGTTACAGTAACATATAGTCACCTTCAGTTATTATCGACGTACAATAATTTACCAACGCAATGAAATTACAGGCACATGAGATATTCCACCCACATTACTCAGAGTTACGGGCGCTTACGATGCGACTTGGGTCTTTTCCTACCTAGTAGGACCCAAGTCGTATCGCTTGTTGAGGCAAAGACTTTACTTAAGGCTTAAATATCATCGCCTGGATTTTTCGTAATTTCGTGGAACGAGATTATATCCTGACTGTAGAATTATTGGGAGTATTTAACTGAAATAAATGATTAGCGCGATTAAATGATTATTCGTATGAAAACTTATCAAAGTTTTATCATAATAGAATGAACAGCATAGGAATGCATACGGGACAAACCATAAAATATAAATTATTACTTTGCGAGACAATGATAATGAACCATGAGGTACATTTTCGAAAATAATAATAAGTATTTATTAATTAGAGGTATGCATGCTGAAAATTAAGGGTAAAAAAATGCTGTTTACTTATTATAAGTTAAACTTACAATATTAGATATAATAAAGGAAATCACTATATTCAGAATAAATCCTTACCTTTATGATTCACGCTGAGCTATTGTCGTTCATTCATACATTCATTCAATGACCTAATTTAGTAGACAAAAAATCTTGATACTTTGCAAAAATAATCGTGTTTATTGTTTATACTGCTTTTTGTCACATTAGAGCGTTTTTTTTTTATTTTGGAATAAAACTACAAGAATGTATTCAATAAAATCTATATCTATACAAGTCAATAAAACTGAAGTGTCTGTTTGTAATGTTAAAATAACAGCTTTTTACTGAATACATGTATAAACTAAATTAACAAATTGCTATCCTTTCATACACGTATTTAGTTATCATGTTTCCGTGATAATATTATAATCAGGTTGACTTACTATCCTCTCAGAAATTGTCCTTAAACTATGGACGCCGCCACGTTAGACATAGTTTATAGTTAGACATAGAATGGCCTCGCAGCTCAGTTGGTTAGCAACCCTACCTTCTGCGCTGTAAGTCGTGGGTTCAATTCCCACCCAAGACAAACATTTGTGTGAGAAAGGGATGTGTAATAACACGTATAACATATAAGAGTTCGTTGCTATCAGAATCCTACACTAATACCTACTTATGTCTGACTTTCCTTCTCTTGAAGGAAAGTCAGACATAAGTAGGTGCCTAGGATGCCTTCTTAGGCATTACAAAACTCTTACATGATTTTTAAACTTCGGGAAGTATCAAGACTATGTAATCCTATACTAATAGCACAAGTAGTAACGATACTCCATAACCGATATTTTGACAGCGACTACCCACGGAGACGTTTATAAATCAATTTATTCATGTATTTATCACTTGCAATGACGAATTTGTTCTATTATACTCGATAATGCGTAAATATTTACTTGGTTCAAGTTCATAATTCGAAGAAAAATAAAAAACCAATGAAAAAAGGACGCCATTTTCGAGTTTCGTCGAGTCTCATTGTCTGGCGGAGGAGTGACGGGCGTTTCATCGATTAAAATCGATTTTATTGGATACAATTGGATTCCCTTTGTTTGCAAATATATCCACTCTATGTTATCTCTATGGTTTTTTAATGGCGTATGAATAAAATCAACTAAGTAAGTACCATTAAATAAAAACGTAACATTGATAAACGTATTTTTTTTTTCGTACCAACAGGATATCGTTTAAAACCATAGTAAAAACATGTAAAGTCTTCCCATGATCGTTTGCATAGCATTAGTGATGTTTTCATTCGAGATCGTCGAAATATCGATTGCGTTTTTTCCGAGAGGCATCTCGTATGCAAAGGAGGCCCATTTGCATCCCAGTTCAGCCTAATTTGGATGCGCCCGTTGTCTCAACTGTAATCGTTAAAACGGTAGCAAGACACAAAACAATAAACATAAAGAAAACAATAAATATAATTAAGAAGACAAAAAGCGTTCGTCTGCAAGACGTGGATACAAACGGACGGATGCTTACGACTTTATATTAGGCTGGCGACCCGCCCCGGCTTTGCACGGGTGCAAATTACTAATAAAAATAGGGACTGCGCTTCGCAATAAATTATTAAGTAAAAGTTATTCAGAAGAAACACTGTCGTTCAGCCATTTATTAAAAATATTTACGAAATAGAAAACTTTACGACTTGACAGGCCTCACAGTTCAGTTGGCAGTAACACTACCTTCTGCGCTGTAGGTCGTGGGTTCAGTTCCCACCCAGGACAAACATTTGTGTGACGACACATAGATGTTTGTTCTGTGTCTGGTTGTTAATATGTATTAAAGTAAAAAATATATATGTATTCTATCATTTGTCTGGTTCTAATGGTACAAACTATGTTTAGTTTGGGGCTATATGGCACTGTGTGAATTGTCTACCAATATTATTATTATTATTATTATTACGAGCTACGGGCTGTTTTGTAAAGTTATAAAGCTTTTACCACAAATAGTTTCATAGAAATCGGTCCAGAGTGTCTTCAAACAGACAAACAACACCCTTATTATATTTTACATACATAGTCCTGTTAAACCAGGTAATTCAGTCCTCTCTGAGTTTGTAGAAAATAAATATTGGTGAATATTTACCACGTCATCTAGTCCCAAGCTAAACATAGCTTGATAGCGACCAGATAACTGATAGTATATTTTTTGTAAATAAGAGCAAAGATAGTTCGTCACTAAACGTTTGTTTGGGAATCGAATCCACTACCTACAGCGCAGCAGGCAGAGTTGCTTCCAATGAGCTGTGAGGCCAAACAATGTAAGTACCTACATAATGATTTTGGTACTTAGTTAAGACCTTTTTCACGATATTGATAGTATAATGATTACCTTCAGATATAATGAGGCTTCTGGTATTCAGGCTTGTCACAGCATCCCAAAATTTATTTCACCAATTAGTATACCCACGGGAGGCTGGGCTTTTATCTGTTAGATCAGCTCTATTTGGGAGGTAACGGTCGATAATGGCCGATTTTCGGGGAACGAGTTTTTTTCTATATACAAGGTGTGGTGGTGTGGTGTGGAGTGCACCAGAAAACTGGGGTTTACCATTTTCCGGAATGATTCGTTAATTGTTTTGTGAATATAAAAGCGATACTGTTTGAAAAATTTAATAAAATATAATAAAAATTGGCTGAAATGACGAAGATTGTTGAAGATGTCAATTATGAAAATTAAAGATGAAAATTATGCTGACCGTGAGCTTTACTGGCGTACGCCGCGTAAACTTATACCTACACCCTTATTTAATTACATTAGACAATCGTTTTCTTCTTTTCTTACGCGTATAGGTATACTCCAATACTTGTGCAAATCCGATAATTTATATAAAAAGCTGCATAGCGCCACACAACGTACGGACTTCCAAAGGTCTGACACAAAGTGAAGCTGAAAAAACTCATCTTTTATTGGCTTCTTCGCTTCGTTATGCAGATTTCGAGAGGGAGTTAGATATAGGCAGGGTTGGGCAGTACTTGAATTACTTGTAATTAAAATACAAATACGTATTTGGTATTTGTATTTCAATAACTTCATTAAAATGTCTAAGTTTAATTATGTAGTAGTATGTAGGTATGTGTATAAATCACTTTAATCAAATGCACTACCACATCCACTCCACACTACACAAAGGTTAGCTGGAAGAAAATGCTATTTAGCATTAAGTTCGCCCATGTACTTGTTTTACCTTGTGCAATAAAGCATTTTCTATCTATCTATCTATCTAAAATGTAATTTGTAATTCGTATTTCAAATACTTGAGGCTTCAAAATACATTTTAACATTAAAATACATTTAACCTTCATTTAGCGATCGTGAGTGTAAGTGCGTGCTGTTTGACCTGTAGAAAGATTGTTTCTTTAGCTGGTTTTATTCACTCTCCAACAAGAGGCTGTTTGTCTGACAGTATATTTAAAAATCTAGTGTTCATGAAAGGAAACTCTGGTTTTACTGATTAATTAATCTTGTTGTCCTCTCCTTTTCAGCACTTGCTGGTCTAGATTACTTATTTTGTAATAAGTATTTCGTGTTTAAAAATAGCTAAAATACTGTATTATGTATTTTATATTTCAAATACCTTACTTAAAGATATTTTGTATTTTAATTACTTGCATACAGCATTTTATAATTTTTATTTCAATTAAAGCAAAGCATGTATTTTGTCCAGCCCTGGAGGACACTATAGGACACCCTGTATATGAGTGGTGTGGCACGCCACGGCTTCGGAAGCGAGAATGTTACAAGTTAATTGGATTGAAATATTTGGGTGTCGGCACCATGGTGTCCACTACTTGGGATTAATTATGGCTCGCAGCTACTGGACTTACTGGATCTTATCTGTATGCAGAGATCTTACGTTTACGCGCATTCATAGTTTATGAAGTATGTTCAATAATTGGATGGGTGACCGTTTAGTATTTGTATTTATTTATTGATCTAAGGTAATAAGTTAAAAAATAAGTTGTAATCTAAGTTTCCTAAAAACTGTACTACCTCATGGTGGAAACTTCACTGGTTTCTGTGTTATTTATTAGTGTTAAGCTAATTTATGTACTTACTGTATGTTTCCCAAATAAAGCAAAATAATAAAATAAATAAATCTCTCGACATAAATATATGCACTTACACAAGTCAGTAATTGTCTGGCCTCACAGCTCATTTGGAAGTAACCCTGCCTTCTGCGCTGTAGGTCGTGGGTTCGATTCCCATCCAAGATAAACATTTACCATTTTTATTAGACAGATATAAAACTGAACAAAAATATTAGAAATGATTGTGAAACTGTAAACGCAACTTTCGGTTTACCATCGTCAAACGCCCAGCAATTAAAGTGACTCACTTGTCCCGCGATAAAATTATATTCGTTCTGTCTGCGAGATTCGAATCACTATGTTGAGTCAAATCGGATTTCCGAAAAGTCTTACCGCCGCGTCTCGGCCGTCAAGGGCCAAGATTGTGGGGTTGTGATACTACTGCTTCGGAGAAATGTCTATTTTTAGTGGTTTTAATTACTTGTATGTTTAATTCTATCTTTGTATTAATAACTGTTGCCTGCGACTTCGAACGCGTGGAATTCGGTTTTATCACGCACCCCTATTTTACCCCTCGGAAAAGTAGCCTAAGTTACTCCTTGTTACATCAGCTATCTGCCAGTGAAAGTCGCGTCAAAATTGGTCCAGCCATTTCAGAGATTAGCGGGAACAAACAGACAGGCATAAATTGAAAAAAATAATGTTTTGGTATATGTACCTACCGTGTATGCATCCATATGCACTTACTAAAAAGTGGTTATTTTAATATTACAAACAGACACTCCAATTTTATTTATTTGTATAGATGATCAGCAGACTAATATATGTTTTGTATGGGTAAAGGTTACCACTTTACATCAGGTGGCCTGTTAGCACTTTCCGTAATAATATCACCTTTTTTTTGTTATGAGCACATTTACCGCTTATCCTCAGGTTGGCCATCGGCTCAGTCCGTTACGTAGTCCCATAAAAAACTTTTAAAAATACTTTGTACTCAATACGTAGTGACCCCACTATACCTCTAATTTTGAGATTTTTAGCAAATTAATTGTTTGTCTATTATTTTCTGCAAAAACCTGAATACGCCTAATAATTCAAAAAATTCTATATATATAAAATATGAGAACTCCATTCCACGGTTAGGGCATAATAGATTGATATTTATCATCACATTTTGAAATCCCACGGGATAATAAAATGAAGTCTTCATAGACTCCGAACTCTTTTTTTTTTACCCGAACACTGCGTATTTTTTGTCTGTGCACGATTGAATGAACGTTTATGAATGAACTTTTTTCACCTGCGTTCATGTTATAAATTGTACATATTGTTGCACGTTTATTATTTATGATCTTGAAATTCTTTTTCTGAATGGGGGTGTAAAAGTTTAAGGGTGGCAATAGAAAAAATTAAGTGACCATTAGCTGTGAAAGAATTATGAATGGATTAATTCGAGTTGGTTGTAGAGAGGCACATCTTTGATGGCGTTTTCACTTGTTTGACAAAGTAGGTTAATCTTAAGATCTCAAAAGCGGTATATAGTAATATGAATTAAACTAATTAAAGACCTTCCTTATTTCAATATTAGATGAAATTTGGTGTTGATAATTATTAGAGATATTTAAATAATTACAATATTCTTGCTCTAAAACTGATAGATCCTATGGAAAATTATGTGGCACTACGTTTTTTTTAGTAGATTTAGTCTTTTATAAGGTTTTTGTATTGGTTTAATGAAATATTTATTAAAATTAAAAAATTGAATTTATATGTATATTAATCTTTGAATAAATTACTGTGGGTATGCAATAAATGATTTTATTATTAAAACAGAATAGTGTTTTTTAATAGACTTAGGTGTCTCGTGAGAAATATACTCAATCCATTTGTAAGAAGCATCTGCTAACGCAAATACGGAACTAATGGACTGACCACATTTATCTTATGAATTGCAGATCTACGTGAAATAAATTTCACTCTTAATTCAAAGTCCCGCGGCAGTTACAGCAACTAATGTCATTAGGAGCTAAAATAGAGCTTCTGTAGCCTTTTTCCGAAGACACTAGCGCCACAATCGAAGGACATCTCATTTTGAACGGACTGTAAAAGCAAGTAAACTCCCACGCATTAAAAAAAAATGGTCACAGTGTTGGCATCTATTGTCGTCAATGTGTCACCTGACCGAACATCATATTTTTAGATTTGTAAATATTTCACGGATTATTAATTTTGACACTTTTATGTTGTGAAGTTGTTTTATAATATATTTTTATGGTAGAACTCGCTCTATTGGCAAAGGGATCCATTTTATGGGATCTTAGCTTTAATATATTAAGTATATTTTCTTCGAGTTTTTATTTTACTTACGTCAGGTACGTAACTCCGAGATGTTTTTTTTGTGCTAAGGTTTTTTTTAAGATTAAGGTTTAGCATTCTAAGTCGTGAATATTAGTCTTTAAGAGATGGCAATAAATTCATCTGTTATGTTCAGTCATACAAAAGCTATTATACTTCAGAAACATGAGTCATGTTTTATTAAAACAACTCCATGTTAGCATCTAAGTAAATACGAGGCACCTATATGACCTAAGTAATACCTGAGTAAATATTTTACGTTACCTCAGTAAACATCACCCAAACATGGCATACATTCAACATTACCCATTTCACCCGCAAACAACAAGAAACCGCAAAACGTTACAACAGATTAGCACAATCCAATTCAACCATAATAAATCAACGTCTAAAATATAGCAGTCATATTCGCACGAAAATTTCGTACGTATAATCTCCAAACGCGTACCCTCATGAATAAAACTAGCTGGTGTATAAATTCAAATTTCCTCTGAACCACACGCTCATTTCCATATCTCGGCCTCCCCCCATACCTATGCTTTATTAAAACTCTGTGCAAAAACCGACACCAACTTTATTTGCTATCTTTCGGAAATAGCATTATCGGTCGCGGGCCCAAGCGCACGCGTCTCACCCAATAGGGCATTCTTATCAGAAAATGACTCATTTCAAATGACAGAGTGTTTCTAAAGCGTTTTCTAATATAGAACGCCGCAATCACTCTACACTTTCCAAGGGAAAAAACCACTTTACTGCGTCGTATAAACGATCCATTTTCCAGTGGTTGCGACTTATTCGGTTATGCCCGTGAAATGGAGGCGCTCGCTCGGAGAGGAAATTGGAATAAGAAAATTTGGGGTGTAAAATGAAAGATAGACGAGTGCTAATTTCCGGCTATTACTACGTCTCTTTCTTTCCCGCACATTTATTGCGGGGAATGTATTCTGGGGTGGCATATCACCGTCTTTTTCTAGCGTGGAGAGGTTTGCCATTTAATAAAGCGTTATAAAATGTGATATGGGACTGGGAATCGTGTTTACCACTCGAGTTTGTTGAATAGGGTTGTTTATTTTACGAGTCGACTGTATCAAAACTTTATAAAAATGATATTAACCTTTTATGAGGGAACTATTCCCTATTATTTGTTCATATTTTATGACAGTGAAGATGTTACAAAAATGCCAACAATCTGATATTAAAGTATTAGCATAGCAGGCAGAATATCTAAAAATGGCAGTTTCTGAAACCATCACAATACCATACACAATTTAATTTCCAAGTACCAATTTAATATTTCTGACTAAACAATGCGCTATTGCGGTAATATCACGGACACGTCTGCGTCCCGCCAGCGCTCAATAGCAAATGACGACTTCGACCGAGTTCCGTCACCACAACCGGAATTTATCGACTACCCGCAAACAATTCGCTTCACGCCGCCAACGACGTTCTATTGAAACAACTTTGGCTGTGAAATTATTATGTAGAGACGATTTATTAGTGCCAATTCCACACGAGATATATGTTCGTGCTTGGTTTATCATTAATAGTCACTGAGACTCGTAAATTTTCAAACGATAAACGTTGTAACAATTTAAGGTGGCGTGTACGAACAGACGATATTGTAAAGTTTACAACGCAATTGAACGGTGTCGTGGGTTTGACAAAGACTTCATTGTTTCTAGTTTATGTTGTAACAAACGGATGTGGACTGCTTGAGTATCGAATCGTTCGAGTGAAATTTGCAACAGCTCATAAACTGCCTACGTTGTTTGTATAAATAATACTTACCCACCCACAATATTACAGGACAATGAATACCTGGACTTAATAATGTATGTATACAAATAAATAAAATTGGAGTGTCTTGTTTGTAATATTAAAATAACCGCTTTTTACTAAGGCATATGGATGTAAACACGGTACATATACCAAAACAACAATTTTTTACAATTTTTAATCTCTCGGCTAATCTCTGAAATAGCTAGACCGATTTTGACGGGACTTTCACTGGCAGATAGCTGATGTAACAAGGAGTAACTTAGGCTACTTTTCCGAGGGGTAAAATAGGGGTGCGTGATAAAACCGAATTCCACGCGGATAAAGTCGCGGGCAACAGCTAGTCTTAAATATAAACTAAAATGTTTCCTAACTGCTTGCTAAGCCAGCTATAGCGTCAGTATTCAGAGTTCATAAAAATATGATGGTGTCTTGTATCTAAATTACCTACACCGGTGTAACATCGAGTCGAGAAACTACGTTATTAAAAACTATCATACAAAAATGCATTCGTTCAAAAACCATTTCCTGTGTCGCTAAACCGAAAGAGACCAAAATAATAACCTATCAAATTAAAGTTCCTCAGCAAAAAAAAAGCCAGACACCGCAATTAATTCAAATCGATTTCCACTTAACCAAACCTTCACCGCGAACGATCAGAATTTCAAATACACCTTCCAGAAAACCCAGCCAGCATGGTGTAAAGGTTCTTTTTTGATTCCAATATGCCATTTAAATGGGACGCACCGAAAGAAATAGTAGCTGCAGCCAAGTTAGGGTTGGCCAGCCTGATGCTATCTTGGCAGTTGGCACACCTGACCGACGCTAATTGGACAATAAATCAATTCTTCCCGCTTCTTATTGGCGAATCGTGGCATTCCAATATTGAAAATTTGGCCGCGCGATATTGACAACATGATAAAAAACAATAGGCGGTTATCTTTTTCTTTTGTGTTCATCTCTGGACCCCGGTTCTTATTAAGGCTGAATCGTTTTGTGTTTTGTTTGTGTCGGCCCAATGTCTTATCGGTTAGACAATTTGTTTTGAGTAGCTCGTTATTGAATTATTAATATTGATTATTCAGTATGCTCCATATCAATATATGTCATTTATTTGTAATGGCGATGCTTGGCTTAGTGGAATGGTCGGTATAAAATGAATAATTTGAATAGAGTGCGCACGTCATCCATTATTAGAGTTATTAACGAAACGGACGCGCGCGGGGCTAATCTGGGCTCACTCGGAGCGTAATTAAATTCTCAGAACAAGCGAGCTATTAAAGCGAAACGGTAGCGCGAAGCCCATTACCGAACGAAACGTTCATAATTATTTTGTTCGTTAAATGGTTTTTTCTTTTTCAAAGTTCGATTTTCGTAAACGTGCGCTAATGTGGCGTTCCTGTATCGAGGCACGAAGTTGTAAACAATGTTGTCGTTAAATCTTTTCAATTGCCTCGCGCGTTCGTACTTACCTCATTGGACTGATTAGTTTTCTTTAATTACGCAGTTTCTCGAAGGGCCATAATGAAAGCTTGTTTTACCCATTTCGTTGACCTTTGTTGACGTAATTTTTCTGAATCTTATCATTATGGTTATGAAAATTTGAGTAAAGTAGCAAACTGTTTTTGTAGTACCTAGTTACTGCAAAACTTACTACAAAAGTTATATATATTTATCCATAAATCTAATTAAGTAACAATCTACTCCTAAAAAACCTTTTTATAAGTGCGATAGTGTGTTTCTAAAGCTTTTAGCTAAATTTAAATTATTGAAACTTGCAGCTCCTGCTGTGTATATTGCTCGTAATTAATTATGTAGGTACCTTAATAAGATTTATCAATATATTTTCATATTATAGAAAGTTCCAATTCCCTTTTTTAGTTGTTAGGTAAACTTGTTTCCCAATTCATCAAGTTGTAGGCAAACTTTGTAATTTAAATAAATAACTTTTGTTTTCCGAAAATAATACCTGTATCTAGTGATCTTATTTAAGCCCTGCCAACATTATGGTATACCTAGGTTCAAAAAAATTGTGAGACCGCAAAAAAGATGACGAATTGATGCTTAAGAAGGAATACAGGAAAATGACATAAGGAAAAAGTATACGTTAAAATAACACACGTTCATATTCAATATGCTTCTTGGGCGGCAACGAAGGTACAGACAGGAAATATATAAAAAAAAACTATCGATAAGTAGAACAATGTGATCTTTTATTAACTTTATGATATGGCTACACTTGACGTGGAATTCGGATCGACTTTTTACCTATTTCTGGCAATACATCCAACCAAATCGAGGAAACAGATAAAAAAGTCGAGCCGGTTAGAATTCCAATTCATAATCAATACGTCAAGGGTGAGTAGCCCACCAGAGTGGACATACAATGACTAAAACTAGTTTACCAAGCAAATGCCACTTATCTTGCAACTAAGTCTTTTTTTATGTTATGTTTTATGGTGATAGAACGAACTTACGACCCACCTGATGTTCAGTGTCAGTGGTAACCGCCGCCCATAGACAACAAGATTGCGACCCAAGTCCTCTCCACCAAAGTTATTATATTGTTTGACATTTCACACAGCGCCATCTAGCCCCAAAGTAAGCTAAGCATAGCTTGTATCAAGGGAACTAGACAACTGATATAATACTTAATACTTTTCTTTTGTAAATACATACATATAATACATATTAATACCCAGACACAGAACAAACAACAATGTTACAAATGTCACATAAATGTTTGTCCTGAGTGGGGATCGAACCCACGACCCAAAGCGCAGAAGGCAGGGTTACTACTACTACCAACTGAGCTAGGCCAGTCAAGTACGAGATCACTCAAGTTGCATTGCGTTGCGTCCATCACCCCGAGACGGGGATGTTACGTCTCATGCGCCTGCAATTTAGTACTTTGCAAGACTAATTGTTACTAGGTACTTTTTACAAGCTTCTAAGTGTGTGTTTGTTGAGATCAAAATTTGCAATTGCATTTTGAACCACACATGCCTATCGCACATTTGGACCGTGTTATGCAGAAAGCAGCCTTGTGGGGAAAAGTACAAACGGAGTTATAAGCATTTTTCTGTCGATGGTTGCACTTCGGTTATGTATTGATTCATATATTGTATTGGCTCATATCTCCGTGAAAAATAGAGATATCGACATGGCTGTCTTTGCAAAATAACCGTCATGTCGAAATTAGTATAGCCGCGTTTAAACTTATTTTTGTAAAAAATGCCACATGGCTGCTTTCTGCATAACTAGGCCCATTTTTACATATTATCTAATTAGTATCTACCTCATTTGTACCAAAGACCTATTTGGTTTCCAGTCCAAGCGTGCATCTACCCTTAAATTAGACATAACTTGAACGTCGCTGCAAACATACAAACAAATGTTTTTTTCCTCCTCCCAGTATTCAAATGAGGCATATCATTATACTGCGACATGTCTAAACAATGTAAAATGACAGGTAGCTGAGGTCGTCACATCCTTCGTGGAGGTGCTCCCATACCGCAGTCACGGTTATTATTAATTATTGGAAATATTATTAACGTTATAATTATTTGGGACATAATACTAAAATATTTGGAAAATATAAGAAACCTCATTGAGGCGCACTTAAAATTCTTTTATCACACGGGTTCGAGGGGAACCAGTCTTCTTCTTCTTTTTGAGTCACCGGTTTGTCGAACCAGTGTGGTGAAAGGATTGTAAGTTCGCCTCAAAGAGGCTCCTTTCGTGCACTCGACACATGTCTTCGAATTTTTAGTTCTAGGACATGTCGGTTTCCTCACGATGTTTTCCTTCACCGTTTTGAGAACGTGGTATTGCGCAACGTGTTATATTGGGGAACCAGTGACTCGAATAGATAGACAAAAATATTAATATACATTATATTGATCAAGTGCAATCCACCTGCTTTTTAGATCGTTGGAAACGGTTTTCAATAGCCTAATTGATTTTATTATATTATGTATATTATATATGTACCATTTAAATTAGTGTAATTAAATATAACTATTATAAATATAAAATATTAAGTCTTGACTCTGATATAAATACAAGTGCTAATTATTTAAAATTCAATAATAGATTTTAGTAGGTTAACTGTATATTTCATGTTTTTGCGTCTGTCCGTATTTTGTATTATTTCAATTTTGTGAAAGCAAAATAAGTATTTTAAATTCAACTTATACGTTTTAATTTATGTTTGTGATTATGTCAATTAATAGGGAAAATACATCTCGAAAGATGTTTTGCCAGTAGTTCTATATAGGTAAGGCTACTTATGTAGCTTAGCATTCCGTTAATAATCCAAACATCAATGAAAAATCATGCTCAAAGTATTCCAAAAATAATTGTTTGTCAGTGGAACGCGTCGACTTGATAACCTCCTCATATTATTAAGTTAATAATACTAATAATTACAGCGGTGTGTGGAAGCACCATCGCATTGGATTTATCACTGTATTTGATCAAACCGTTCGTCGTTCTGTTAACATGTATTTTGACATATGACATAAGTTTGGCGTCCGTATCGCTAGTTTGTCATCTTGTTATGAAATACAATTCGGCCGTCTAACAAGCTCCTGTCTTACGTTTTCTGATAAGGATACTTGTGTAAATCAATTTAATGGTTGTAATAGAATATTATTGTAGTAGACGGAATGTTTGATACCAGCGGATTTAGCATCATTATGCCTAGGTGTTAGGTATTATTCTTGGTTCATTACGATATGGCAATAAAGAATGTGCAATAGGTACCTGCCATCTCCAAGCATTATTAAATTTTTATTTCACACCACCCGTCCCATATCATTATTTTTAATCCAGTCCATCGTAAAAATTGATCGAAAATGCGACTTGTACGCCGCGTTTTCGATCTGAAAGTGCTCTTATACTAAACTATAAAGGTAGGCATATACATACCGGGTAGGCATATCCATACCATTTCTAACATCTTCAATGTTTGATACCTATCATGGAAGCATGAGTCAAAATGGATTGCCTCATGATTTATGGTCCATCACATAGGTAACAGGAATGCGTCTTTGACAAATATCTATCGGTAGCAGTGGACATATGTCTACAGGTGATTTCTAAACAATTAATTCGTGGTTAAATCCGTAAAGTCTATTCAACTCCCTATATTATGTAGGAAGATTCTATTTTTTAAGTTACTGACTGAACTGGAATCCATATCGTTATACGCCTTTTTCCTGTATATTTAAGTAACACTTCAGGACACTTTTCTCCTGCTACACTTTCGTGGGGTCAAGCTCATGCCATCCGTGAATTATTGCCCCACGAATAATAACTTATTCGTGTGGCAATAATGCACGGAGTTAATTATTAGTGTTAGATAACTCTAACAATAATAATTCTAAATCTAGGTAGGTATATAAGATAATTCTTTGACAATTTGACAAACAGGATAAATAAGTATTATAGATACTAACACAAGTCCAGGGGAGTTATGTGTTTTTCTGGCTATGTAAAAAAACCATAAAAGAGACCTCCTTCCCTCCTTTTCTATGCTAAAAACTTATCATCTCTATTTCACTTTTTTTTATGTACTTACCTAGAAACATGTTCATATAATAGTCAAAGCGGCTGAAATTGGAATTACATTTGTAAATTTCAATGTTACTAGAGAAGTATATTAATCATAAGATCTAAGGCTAAAAAAGCAATCACCGAGAAAAGGCGTTCAGATCTTGTTAACGTCAAAGTCAGTTTTGGTTTACTTTGACATCCCATATAACGTCCGACTTTCAAAATGATAAGTTGCATGCATTCAATGTCAATAAGTCAATATTCAAATTATTCAATAACTAAAAACAAACATTGTGCCTAAACGATACGCCGAATTATATGTATAAAAATCAATTTAAATACTAATGGAACAAGCGTACAAAACTTAATTTAGGCATCAAAGCTCTTATTCATCACATTTATAACTTCAAATACGATGGCGGACGATGATCGTAAGTACACAACCAAAAAATACTTAAACCGATTAGTTCCCACAATATTCGTTTCAATTTTGTGTTTTTATACTTTCCGCTCAGTCAAAAGAGTGGAAAAGTAACCTCACTGAACGTTTTTCGACAAAGATTTCTGATTCGCCGGTAACTTAGCTGTAGGTATAATATAGAAAAATCGTTCACATTTACAGTTCCATCAGACAGTAGTCTGCTTGTAGTAATAGTGGATACGAACCCAAACCAGAGGTATATAACTGAAGATCCGAAGTTGCTGACGAACTGCCTCGACGCTGTGATAGCGTTCTCCAACTCTCACTTGATGCAGAAGTCTCTGAACCAGCTTGCCGTTATTGGATGCCATTTTCATAAAAGGTACTGGGATTAGAACATTAGGAATGAAGAATGTTTTCACATAGATAAAAAGCGCCAAGCTCATCATCATTACTTTTAAACAGTGGGCTGTGGTGAGTCGATGTTTCAACGATATGATACGACACGATATTTCTAAAGTGTCTTACACACCTGGTTGCTTCATTATAATTTTTACATGGTTAAGCAGTATATAGACTAAATCTATTTAATAATAATAACCCTAATTGCTTTAAATTTTGGATGCTATTTGTATATGTAGCGGAATATGGCTCGATCCAAATATATCATCAATAATATAATGACGCCAAATGTACGTATTCCAAGCAAATAAAAATATTTCATTTCATTTCATGTAAATATATTAACAGACTGCAAATTATATCACTGTTACATACATACATTCATAAAGCCACACCTTTTTTCCAAAGTGAAAAGGGGGATTATTAGATGTAACAAAAGTAGGCCATATTGCGACTTGTGGATTACACCGTATCAGCCTAAAACTTTCCATCATTAATTATCCTGATATAATCCGATAGCCACAACAAATCCTATACTGATCATGTTCCCAGTAAGTGTGGGTGAATGAATGTGATGGTTATGTGTTGATGACTTTAACTTCAAACCTGAGGGTTGCTAGTGTAATCTGCATGTCCATCAGTGAGGTGTTTGCTTGAAAATTTACTCATAGTAAAAGGTATAGCAAAAAACCTCCATGAAAAAAAACACAGATGTGCCAATTCCCATTGTGATCAGTCAACCTTAGTCGAGTTTATCAGATTCATCCATACATATTCTACACCCATTCATATATATGTTCTGAATATGTGATGTCCATTTAGGACATTATACATAATGCCCATGCAATATGAATAATGTATGTATGAGAGGTCAGTGTAATAATAACTATCCCTAACTATTAGACAAAAAACTATCAAAATAACTACTCTGCTGCGCTGTGCATGAACAACCTATCCTAACCAACTGATTTGGATCAGTGTAAACCAGTAGCTTTTACTTAAACTTGTCACTATTCATACTGCCCGGTATGTATTCTTCCATTAATAATTTGGTCTTTTTTTATGTTATTTATTTGTGGAACGAGCCAATGGCCCACCTGGTGTTAAGTGATAACTCTACCCATAAAAACCGATGCGGCTTGGGTCCTCCCCTACTAGGTACGATAAGACCCAAGTAACAGCTCTGAGACGTGTAGGTGAAATGTCTCATGTGCCTGTAATTTCACCGGCAACCACACCTTTCAAACTGGAACACAGTAACGCGAATGCGTCACTGCTTGGCGGCAGAAATGGGCATGGTGGCAGTACTTCCCCGGACGAACTTGGCGTGAGTTCTACTGCTCAATATCTATGTTATTACATATGTAGATAAAAATTTGAAACACATTCCTCTTGCACTTGCATTTCAACAGTTGTATGAATGTAGGTGATGGTACCTTGATTTCTATAAACCTTTATGTATCTCATTTTCCAGTGAATACCTTTACCCGTCTCCTGGTAAACCTCTAGATGTCAGACAAATAGATGGCCAATATGAACTGTTTACACTTGTAGAAAAAACGATCAAGACAAGGTGAGTTTAATGTCTTTATGTTTATACTAGCTGTTGCTCGCGACTTAGTCCGTGTGAAATTCGGTTGTATCACGCACTATTTTACCCCTCGGAAAAGTAGCCTAAGTTACTCCTTGTTACATCAGCTTCTGCCATCAGCATCTGCCAGCGTAAGTCCCGTCAAAATCGGTCTTTCTGAGAATTTCTGAGATTAGCCGGAACAAACAGACAGACAGACAGACCAAAATTGTAAAAAATGTTGTTTTGGTATATGTACCGTGTATACATTCATATGAACTTAGTAAAAAGCGGCTAATTTAATATTACAAACAGACACTCCAATTTTATTTGTTTGCATATCATAAGAACAGCCGTGAGATTCGATTCCCACCCAGGACAAACATTTGTGTGAGGAACATAGGTGTTTTAATATTACAAACAGACACTCCTTGTTTATTTGTATAGATTAATTTATAATGTTACAGACTAGTTAACTTAGTGAAGAGTCAGCCACAGGACTGTAAGCCGGGGGAGTCCCTGCTGGCCGGGGCTGTGGCTTTAGGGCTCTGCTTCATTGCAAGGGTAAGTTTAACATCTAAAATCTATCTTTAAAATCTGCTGGGATACCGACGCTTTAGGGAAGTGGCCAAGAAGTAAAATCCCTTTCATTTTTTGTAGTCTTAAGTTATTATGTATGTTAGTCACTGAGGTATCTATTTATATGGGCCTATGTATTTAATACTAAGTAGCCTGAAATAAATAAATTATTATTATTATTATTATGTTTTGTGCCATATGATATACTAGTATATCAGGGCTGATAATGCAATCATGCGTGAGGTTCATATCGACGTCTTCAATACCTCTACATGACTAAGGAGTATATTGAGCGTATCATTCTTTAGTACATAATACTAATGATCTAAATATAATAATTTTGTACGTCAGTGTTTGTATGTCTAATTGTCTACGTTATTTCATACAAATCAGTGTTATATCTATTCGTACAAACTTTTAATTGGCCTTGTGTATTTATGTTTGTGAATGTTTCGTACTAGATGTTAGTCTCCCTAAGAGTCTTAAATAAAATAGAAATAAATTATGCAGCAATTCTATCACTTTCGATGACTCTTGTGTTACTCCTTGTCTCCTGCTACCTGCGACACAGGTAATACACTGGTATAAGTTTGTATTTGTCTGTTTTACAGATGCGCCGTCAGTCCGCGCCCGGTCTGAAGATCAGCAGTCGCATACTGATCGTGACAGGGAGCTCGGATACCGCGGCGCAGTACATCAACTACATGAATGTATTTTTCACTGCTCAGGTATGTTGGACGAAACAGATAGTGGGCAAGAAGTTGAAGAGATTGAAAGATATTGTGGACAAGAAGTTGAAGAGATTGTTGACAAGAAGTTCAAGAGATTGAAAGATATAGTGGACAAGACGTTGAAGAGATTGAAACAGATAGTGGACAAGAAGTTGAAGAGATTGAAAGAGATAGTGGACAAGAAGTTGAAGATATTGAAAGAGATAGTGGAAGTTAGTGAATAAGAAGATAGCCCACCTGGTGATAAGTGGTAACCTCTGCCCATAACAAGCAATGCGACTTGAGTCCTCCCCTGCTTTGGTACAAGACCCAGATCGCATCGTATGCGCCCTTAATTTTAAAATGCGAAGGAGAGGAGGAATGTCTCATGTTCCTGTAATTTCACCGGCAATCATATAACAGTAACGCGAATGCATTACCGCTTGTCGTTAGAAATGGGTGTAGTGGCAGTACTTCCTCGGATGATTTTTTGGTTTCAGGACACATCGGTTTCCGCACATTTCCCTTCACCGTTTTGAGAGTGTGGTACTGCCCACATACATTTGGAAGGTGAAAAAACTCATTGGTACAGTTCAGAGTTTGAACCTGTGACCACCGGATTTAATCTCGGGGCTGCCAGGTTGAAATACATAATTTGTGTATATCTTATTGGACTATACTGGCCCTACGGCTCAGTTGGTAGTAACTTTTGCCTTCTGCGCTGTAGGTCGTGGGTTCGATTCCCACCCAGGATAAATGACGAATATTGATGTATAATAATGTTTGATGTTTGTTCTGTGTCTGGGTGTTAATATGAAGTGTACATATGTATTTACAAAAAGTATATATGTATTCTGTCAGTCGTCTTGTTCTCATAGTACAAGCTATGCTTAGTTTGGGGCTAGATGGCGCTGTGGGGATTGTCCATCAATATTATATATTTTTATTTGTGCATTTCCAGAAACAGCAAGTGTTAATAGACGTCTGTTCCTTGGACAAGCACTTAAGTCTACTTCAGCAAGGGTGCGATATCACCGGGGGGTTGTACCTGAAGGTGCCTTCCCTGGAGGGGCTGCTACAGTACCTGCTGGTAACTAAAAACATTTTAAACTAACTGTTGCCCGCGACTTCGTCCGCGTGGAATTCGATTTTATCACGCACCCCTATTTCACCCCTCGGAAAAGTAGCTTAAGTTACTCCTTGTTACATCAGCTATCTGCCAGTGAAAGTCCCGTCAAAATCGGTCCAGCCATTTCAGAGCTTAGCCGGAACAAACAGACAGACAGACAAAAAAAAAATGGTTTGTTATATGTACCGTGAATACATCCATATGCACTTAGTAAAAAGGTTTATTTTAATATTACAAACAGACACTCCAATTTTACTTATTTGTATAGATTTAAATTTTAAAAATATTAAAACTATGTACTTTTAATAGGATAGGATACATTGAAGAGTCTGATCTGTCTGATGTCTGATGAAGAACTTATCTTAAGTTGTAGATTGATTAACAACCCCTTAAACAGTTACCTTCAAAATTGTTAACTGTTTTTTTTCTATTCCAGTGGGTGTTTCTGCCCGAAGCTTCTGAACGCACGAAGTTGGTTCTGCCCGGGCGTGGCAGAGTGGACTACCGAGCCGCCTGTTTCTGCCATCGCGAGCTGCTCACCATAGGATACGTCTGCTCAGTCTGTCTCAGCGGTAACTAATCTTTTCACCAGTCTTGTGAGGCAGCGATGGTGGCTGCCTGAAAGTTGATGGAGGAGCGGATGATCGGGCTCTTTAGAGTTTACGAGATCAACGTTAGCTATCTATCTATGGCGTATTGGTACTGGCCCTGAGTTTCGATCCTTAGGTAGCTGGTTCAAATCCCGAAGAGCACCGATGAGCTTTTCGCTGGGAAGTTTTATTTGCAATACCACAGACACAAAAAACGTGTATGTTCGTCACACAAATGTTTTTTGTGCGTGGGAATCGAACCCGCGACTTACAGCGGAGAAGGCAGAGAACCAACTGAGCTGTTAGGCCAATCATAAGATACGATTAGTCGTGAATATGGAATGTCAAAATATAATGTAAAATTATATACTATATAAGTTAGTTTTAGGGTTCTGTAAATAATATGTTAATTATCATTATTGATAACCGACTTTAGAAAAAGGAGTGAGTCCTCAATTCGGTTGTATTTTTTTTTATGTTTGTTTTTTCGTCATATACCGATTTGGAAAAAATGTACTTTCAGATCAGTCTCGTACAAATTTAATCTGTTTTTAAATTAAAATAATAATTAGATAGTAATAAATTATTTATCTCTGTTACAGTTTTCTGCAAATTCAGTCCTATCTGCACAACGTGCCAGTGAGTATTAGATGAAATCTTTTTTTGTGGCAATGTCGGAACGAGCCGACGGCCCACCTGGTGTTAAGTGGTAACCTCCGCCCATAAGCGATGCGACTAAGTCCACCCCTTTGATTCTGTGGTAACCAGATGACTAATAGAATACTTATATACTTTTATTTTAAATACATACATATAATACATTTTAACACAAATGTTTGCCCTAGGTGGGAATCGAACCCACGACCTACAGCGCTGATGGTACAGTCTGTGAGGCCAGTTATCAAATGGGATTTTAATTTTCTCTTAGTCGTCGGGAATGATCTCTGCCGTTCTTCATGTCACAAAGTTACAGGCGAATAGGATGAGACGTGATCTTCCCATACCTAAGTAGGGATGGACTATACATTGTGTTTGTTACGGGCAGTGGTTGTCACGTCACATGCTCGTCACGTAACTTAAACATAAAAACTTGGTTATGAAATGGGATTTTATCGCGATACAAATAAAATTAGCATTTTTTTTTTCTAGTACGGTGTTCAAGATCGGTGGACCTTTGCCAGTTAAGCCTAAGAAGAAGAAAATGAAGCTCTAATTAACAAATTAATGAGGAAAAACTGTTGTAAATATATTTTTTAAGATTTTTCTAACTTGACTTTTCTTTTGTTGATCCCGAAAACGTTTGGAAACTTTCAAAAGTGTAATAATAATAATATTGGTGGACATTTCACACAGTGCCATTAAGCCCCATAGTAAGCTATGCATAGCTTGCATCATGGGAACCAGACAACTGATACACAAGCTTATAGACTTTTTCATAAATACGTATATTTAATACATATTAATATCCAAACACGGAACAGACACCTATGTTCGTCACACAAATGTATGTCCTAGATGGGAATCGAATCCCACGGCTGTACTTATGATATACAAATAAATAAAATTGAAATGTCTGTTTGTAATATTAAAATAACCGCTTTTTACTAAGTGCATATGGATGTATACACGGTACATAGACCAAAACAACATTTATTACACTTTTTGTCTCTTGTTCCGGCTCATCTCTGAAATGGCTGGACAGATTTTGACGGGACTTTCACTGGCAGATAGCTGATGTAACAAGGAGTAACTTAGGCTACTTTTCCGAGGGGCACAATAGGGGTGCGTGATAAAACCGAATTCCACGCGGACGAAGTCGCGGGTAACAGCTAGTATATCATAAGAACAGCCGACAATGTATTTATATCGCCAATTCGTTATCACGATACGCAGTCGTAACAAACACCGCTAACATTTATCACCGCGATCGGCTAATTGTTAATGCAATCTATAAATTAGCGGTTCAAGGGATCTGTTGCACTCGATACCGCTATCAGCGACTACAGATGGCCCGATTTCGTTGTAACGACAATATCGAAAATGATTTTTAAATTAATTATTAATTTATTGTTGTAGCTATTTGTATTTCTTAACGTGACCTTGAGCAGGTTAAGGGGACAAGTCAACGACCTTGAGGATCTAGCTTCCTAACACTAACTCATCTCTGTGACTAACTAACTAACCTAAGTATTCATTATTATTGTATATTTGACTAGCCTATGTTATGTAATATAACGAAATGGTAAATAAAAACATCTAAAACTAAACTTCCCTCGCAAATGAATAGTATTTACAATGTGATAAAAATAAATCTATCAATGTATGCAATTGTCAATTCTAAATTTTATGATTTTTTTTTTTATGTAAATATTGAAAATTGGGAGTATATCTGCTTTTAAAGGCCAACTATGCCTTGACGAACATTAGTGTTTATTCTGTGTCTGGGTCTCAATATGTACCTATTTAAAACAAAGATATTATATCTGTTGTCTGGTTCCCATGAAACAAGCTACGCTTAGCTTACTTTGGAGCTAGATGGCGCTGTGATGTGAAATACCCGGAAAAAGTTATGGTTTAGTGTATAAACTTCTTTGGAAACTTTCCTTTCGAGTAACTCAAGCCTTTAATGTCAACGCTTCTTGTTGCTTCTTTTTAACCTGGTTTCAACTGGAATAGTGAGTCGCGGTTTGTAAATAAATGTGTAAAGATTCGTGGCATCAATAGAATAAATAAAATAACAAACATCTCAGACAGCCCCATCTAGTCCTAATTAAGCGTAACTTGTACCATGGGAACTAGATAACTGATAGAATACCTTGTAATTCTTGTAAATTACAATTATAATACATAAGTATTAGTAATCACTTAGGCACATAAAATGTTCGTCACAAAAAAATTGTATAATGTGTGGAGTGGTAATAACGCGTGGAAGGCACTCACTACCAACTGAGCTGTGAGGCTGTTCAATAGATATCGAATACATCTATTTTTCGGTTGGTAATGTGTTGTTTCAAGAAATAAAAATTAAATTAAATAAAAATGTCAATCAGTCTTTATTCACATACAAAAGCCAACACATAATCTCGACGTCTCTCATCTTAGAACTAAAAGGTACTTTAATTTAACAAAACTTAATTATAATGATCGAAAAATTACTTAAATCTGCAGAAACTCATGTCATGAATAGTCGTATTAGAAACCACAGCTTATTAAGCCTATTACTCCTACAAACATTTATGAATCCTATATTCTGCTCGATATAATTATCATGACGAATATTGTAAGAGAACAATTAATTTCCAACATAATAAATAAATATTGATGGATATTTTACACAGCGCCATCTAGCCCCGAAGTAAGCTAAGCATAGCTTGTATCATAGGAACCAGACAACTGATATATACTTATAAACTTTTTTTTTAACATAGTACATAAGTATAATACATATTGACACCCAGACACAGAACAAACATCTATATATTCGTCATACAAGTTTTTGTTCTGGGTGGGAATCGAACCCACGACCTACAGCGCAGAAGGCAGGGTTACTACTACTAGCTATGAGGCCAGACAAAAAAGAAAAATATATAAAAAGCTATTTAAAAAAATATAATCAGGCGTTCATGACAAATATTGTTTATCAATTAAGATTTTTATCGTAGGATTGCGCTACCTTAGAAGTTTTTCGATGCACTATGTACGTACGTATTTACAACCTGATCCGATCCACCGTCATGATTACGTTTGTTCATCGACGTTTTCATGGTTTTATACACCGATTACTAGGTTTTCCATATTGGCCATGAGCGCTAAAATAGCCATTTTACGGCGCCATTTTGAAAACGAGGAGCGTCATTCGTAATTCAAAAGATCGTAAACTTTTAAACCCTCATAAAGTTAAACATTAGACTGCTTTTATCGACTATCATATTTACATGCCGAACCTAACATAAACACCTAAAAACCAGATTAAATATCTTCTCCGTCACCTGTAGACGTAGCAAGGGGGGCTAAAGCTAGTCCAGTACGATTTTGCTATCATTGGGGTCAATTCATAGATACGTTTTGACTTTAAATGCATTATGCAAGCATAGTTCAAAAAGGGCAAATAACGAATTAAATTGCCCTTTGATTAGAAATAAAAACGGTTCGTGATAGCTTTAACCAAGCGTTCATTATTAAGTTGCGCTAATATGTTGCGCGGAGAACATAATGACAACCTGGGAATAATAATGACAGCCTGACATAATGACAATGACAACCAACACTCGATTTTGCTCCCCGTCTAACTACCATTCCGCGGGCTATTTAAGAAAAACGATTCTTTAGGAGTAACCCTCCAATAAACACAAACAAATTGATTATCAAGCCGATTATTGAGTTATCAAGTTTTGAAATAGGTTATATAGGTTATAGTTAGGTACCTGTCTCTTGTTTATGTTCTGTGAAAACTTAGTTCCACAAATAACATATTTTTCTTTCTTTCAAATGCCCCAAAATATCTCTATTCTTATTTTCTATTACTCTTACTACAACTTCATATCGCGCTAAGACTTGTCGATGTTCTCAAACGCTCTGTCGATCTCCTCATCGGGAGATTTGCTCGTGTTATCTGATCGGTTTTCTGGTTGAGTGGCTGTTTCTACGCTGCCTGTGGTTCTGTCGAATTGTGGCTCTTGTGCCGTGGATGATGAGCAGACTGGGGTGTGTACGTGATACTCCATAGATTTAGGCTTCTCAGACGTTTGCATATCCTGAAACGAGATAATAATATTAACGACAGTGGTCCATTATTTCCATTACTCCGAATTTTGGGATGTGAGTACTGAATAACTAGAAATTATTTCTCTGATCAGTTCGTAAAGGTCTAAAATTTTGGGATGTGAGTACTAAATAACTTATTATTGCGAATAATATTCAGGATAACCTAAAAAAATAAACATACAAACACCATACATGCATAGATTCGCATCTTTCCCAATTTTTACATTGTGCGTAGGAACGTAGCTGTGACAAGTGGTGAGCTAATCGCAACCTTTATTACCCATCAAATAATTCAGCTACGTGTTCTTCCGGTAAAATCTGATAGCCAGAGACAGGCAGGCAAGTGTGTGCTACTCTTGGCTACTTTGGCTGGCCTCACAGGTCAGTTGGTAGTAAACCTTCTGCGCTGTAGGTCGTGGGTTCGATTCCCATTCAGGACAAACATTTGTGTGATGAACATAGAAGTTCATTTTGTCTGGGTGTGGTTCTGTGTGGGGAAGGTTTTTTTTTCCTTTTAATTCTTCCTGAAGGCTCTTTTCGTCAACTTGACACATGACACCTAGTTTTGGGTTCTAAGACATATCGGTTTGCTCGCGATGGTCCAAGTGAATAACTCGTAACCCGACAGGATTCGAACCAGCGACCTCCAGGTGGAAACTCGGGGTCTTTACCACTACGCCCTCAATTGACTGAGGATTGGATTCTCACCCCCCCTCCATAAACTTCCACAGAGAGCTGTTGCCTTCGCTTAACAGACTGTTTCAACCTCCCAGACCGGGACATAGACAGCTTCCTCCTATCGTTGAGGTGAGGGGCATCTGCTTCCCCCTCCATCTCCTCCTCAAAGCGTTCCTTGCTCCTCTCCGGCGTGAATATTGACTTTATGAACTTCGCCATGATTCGTGTGTAGGTTTATTTGATGATTTCTAGAAATAGAGTTTCTTATTATGTTGGCATAATAGCTCAGTTGTTAGTAACTCTGCCTTCTGCGCTGTAGGTCGTGGGTTCGACTCCCACCCAGGATAAACATTTGTGTGACGAACATAGATTTTTGTTCTGTGTCTGGGTGTTGTTATATATCATATGTACGTATTTACAAAAAAGTATATAAGTATTATATCAGTTGTCTGGTTCCCATGATACCAGCTATGACTATATTACCCATTAGAGAAATGGTAAAAATTTGTGTATTTTTATTTTTTTTATTTGACACGTTTACGACCAAAGTACTTTGCTTTTATTTGCAACGTTTTAATCTGTCATTATACATCAGCAATTTTCATTAAATGCATATTAAAACCATCATGGTTGTAAATTGATAAGACAATCGAATGACTTTCTTGGTATTAAAAACCTTACCTACGTATAATTATTGCTTGAGATACGCAAAGAGGTTTTATCAGCCTTTTAGAGTAGGTATATAATGAATGTATAAAACTACCTATAATAGTATTATAAATGCGATAGTAACTCTGTCTGTATGTCTGTTACCTTCAAACCTTAACCGGTGAACCAATTTTGATGAATTTTGGTATAGAGATTGGACCTTGGAAGATAGGCTACTTTTGTGCGGAAATAAAACTTGAAGGGAATGAAAGTTTTTGGGGAATCAATCATTTCTCGAGTAAAGGATATAAAGCTCATCATAATTATACTTTTGAAGTGCGTTTATGACCTATCAAATTAATTAGGGCGTGATTTTGTTTCTTGAAAGTTCTTACTACCTTTGTACGTAGTTTGATGAAAACAAAGAAAAAAATTGGCAATTCCAAGTACTAATTCTACGCAGACTAAATTCCGGGCACCAACTAGTATAGAACATATCCAAAAAGTTACCAGAGTTTAAATTAGAACCTGATCGCTTGTTAAATAACGAATGATTTGAAGAAGGTATTGGCGGAATTGTTAGTGGAAATTAATCGTTCATCGTCGTTAGGTTAACACATCATTTTAGCTTTACTTTAGCCCTTCGGGGAAAAGACGTGGTCTTTCTTTCAATACGACTAAGCGTAAGTGCTGTAAAAAAAAAACATATCGCCATAATTAACTATAGCTTGCACTGTGGGATCCAAACTGATAGAATACTTACATTTATATACTTTTTGTAAAAAAAAATATATAAATATTAACACATATAGATAGATCCATACCATACCACCCATAGATAGAAGAAACATCTTTATTGGTAATACTAATGTCTTGAGTGGGAATCGAGCCCACGACCTATAATATATATATCTATATCTATCTATATCTGCCAAATGGCAGAGTTCCAACCAACTGAGCTGTGAGGCCAATCAAGTACGCAAGAATGATTTGGAGAAGGCATTAAAGGAGTTGTTTATATAAAAGAAATGGCTTTGATCTCATCATTTGGACTTGCCTCACAGCTCAGTTGGTAGTAACTCTGCCTTCTGCGCTGTAGGTCGTGGGTTCAATTCCCACCCAGGACAAACTTTTATATGACGAATATAGATGTTTGTTCTGTGTCTGGGTGTTAAGTCATTGCTGTCGATATGGGCAGAAGACACCTTTACAAAAAGTAATCTAAACCAGTAAAAAATAATTACTTACATAATTATTAAGTCCAAATTTTCAATGACCTTTCAATTCGCCCTTCAGGCAGTCCGGTCCGATCGAACCAAGATAAATTCAAGCCACATAGGAACTAACCTAACAGTTCCGATAAGGTTGTTTGAAATGCACACTTTTTCGCTGATAACGGTTGAATTACCGACAAACACACTGCAGTAAGTGTAATATGATACTACTATTTACCATAATTTCATCTCGCCGATAAGATATCTGATATGATATCGGACGATAACAATTGATATCGGTATCGGTAATGGGTTAGTTTAATTACATGTAAGCGATACTGCAGTATTTTTGGGTGTGCAATTTTTTTATCTGTTCACGTGCTGGATAGATTATTTTTTCTCAATTATTTGCATTTATCTGAATCTATTAAGTCCATAGTTGCATGTTTTTGTTTCATTATCATCATCAGCTGACAGAACGGACTATAATAATCTATGATTAGCCTAATAAATCAATTAAAAAAAATAGCAAGCCGCAAGCTAGTATTCTATATAAAAGGGGAGTTTCCAAGCAGTTTATCTGTTAAACACAAAAATACTACAATATTTACTAACAATACTAACAATATAATAATAAACGAACTGAAAAAAAAATATTGAGCTGTCATTGGAACCCAAAACATAATAGGAAATTATGTGCAGCATAAAAATATCTAAAAAATATCAACTACATCCATTTTTATATTGATAGATTCGGCATATTATGTGTTTCATTGCCTCATAGTCTTATTCATAGTCTCATATCTTACACTACGTAGGCGTGCAACACCCAGCATCTAGCTCAGTTGGTACGTCGCGGGTGCAAACTGAACTTGAAGAAATGATAACCAGAGTACCTTGATGACGATGATAGATAATTTTCTAATGATCAGAACTATTTATCGTCTATGGAGCCGCGTAAATAAGGCGAAAACCGCCAAAGGCAGTCCCGAATAAAAATGATGTTTGTTTGCAAGTCAATAGTAAACGTTCTCATGTTTTGGAATCGAACCGGTAAACAGAAAACAAGGTCTGCCTGCACTCCATCGTAGCTACTGTTCATAAAATTTTATCGTGGGACTTAGTGTTGCCATCTAAGACGGCTCCGAAATAAATAAATGATGGTGGACATTTCACACAGCGCCATCTAGCCCCAAAGTAAGTACTACTTTTTGTAAATACATATTAACACCCCGACACAGTACAAACATCTATTCGTCACACAAATATTTGTCCCTGGTGGAAATCGAGGTTCAAATTCCGACAAGCACCAATGAATTTTCACTTGAAAATTATATATACCCAATACCACATTCCCAAAGCGGTGAAGGAAAACATCGTGAGGAAACCGACATGTACTAGAACAAAAAATTGGCAACAAGTGTCAAGTGCACGAAAGGAGCCTCTTTGAGGCGCACTTAAATCCATTCACCACACTGGTTCGAGACAAATAGTGACTCGACTATCTAACATTACTCACTCCTATCTAACAAAATTTAATTTCTTATAATTCCCACATCACTGGACAAATAAATAAAACACCAGGTAGAAACATAGAAAAATAATGATTATTCTAGTTAAACTGAGGTTATAATGATAAACTATTTACAAAGTTGTACAACATATACAATTTATGAGAATTACGGTGGTCTGTATTAACTTGAACCGATTTCAATGTTACAAAATATTTTTGGGTAGTTTTATAAGACGACCGTAACTAAAGTCTACAGAATAAAAATCTAAGGAAAGAGAGAATGTTTAGAACAATGTCGCAAAATTTCTACATGCTTCTCATAATTTTGTATGGACATTTTACACACCATCTAGTTAGACGCAGAACAGAATTGTCACAGAAATGTTTGTCCCGGGTGGGAACCGAACCCACGACCTACAGCGCAAAAAGCGGAGTCTGAGGCCTGCCAAATAATTGAGTCCCGTGTACCGTTTAGACGCGATCAGATACAGCAAGTAATTAACTAAAAATATCACATTTTTTTAAAGTTAATAATTCACTTTCTTGGGTGCTGAGTAGCCTGCGTTTATCTGCAGAGAAACAGTCTGATGCTGGTAATGGTAAAAGTATGGAAGTAAATATAAATTGCCCATCTTATGTATACTGACTATATATTATATCGACTGGCCTCACAGCTCAGTTGATTGTAACCCTGCCTTCTTCGCTGTAAGTCGTGTGTTCGATTCCAATCCAGGACAAACATTTGTGGGACAAACGTACGTGTTTTGTTCTGTGTCTTGGTGTTTATGTATTATATGTATGTATTTACAAAAAAGTATATAATTATTAGATCAGTTGCCTGGTTCCCATGATACAAGCTATGCTTAGCTTACTTTGGGGCTAGTGGCACTGTGTGAAATGTCCACCAATATTTTTACCAGTCGTGTAGTATTCGTGTTGCAATTTTGAGAGATTCTAGAAGTCGTCTACTAAATATTATCTCCATCTTTAGAATATTCCTATTTTTTTTCCCGAAAGATTTCGGAATTTATCACATACAAAAGTGTGGTTATTTCCACTCCTAAAAACAAAAACGGTTTTATTACATACAAACATGAGCTAAAAGCATTTTATTACTGCTAGAAAAGCCGATAGCTGATACCAAGGACACAAAATATTAATTTTCCTGTCAATACAAGATTTGGAAAGGATATCGTTGATTGTATAACTACGCAATACCAACCCACATATTGCCCCAATTCTCCTCTACTAAGTCTAATTATTATCTATAGTAACATTATTGCTATCCGACTCAAAAAACTCATTGTGATTTTTTATGTATCTTTCTCTTTCCGCTGTGTGAGGCTCGAAAGAGGCAGAGGATAGTGATTTCTTAAATTGGACATCGTTTTATGTAACGCGATTAGTTAACAATACCTGTCTTATAACTTATGCAGCGAGAAATGGACAATATTTGAGAAAAGCACGTACAATTTTCAAGGCGTTAATTAATTAATTTTGTTAACTGCTGAGTACGTTCGAGCGTTGCTGTTATTTTTCGTTGCATATTTACGATCGACGGAGATATAATTATTTGATTATCATAATGATATTCGAAGTTACAGATAGATAAGATTAGAGATTTGGCATAAAACAATTAAATATTTAAAAAAAATACATAAATACCTACAAAAAAGAAAGTAGGTACTAACAAAAAGGATGACTGTGGATTTTAAATAAATTAAAATTAAGTATGTAGTGATGTACGCCTACGTAATAAAATAAGAGCTGGAAAAAGCAATGAGGACTTTAATCATAAAGAAGAAAAAATAGAAAGAAAATAATTAAATTATCAATTATTATTCGCTGTAATCACACATCAATTATTGTAAAATAAACGCTCAAACTTTACATTAATTTATTTATAGACCATTTTATATGTACAGTTGCGAGTTTAGCAGAATGTAAGCGCTCAATTTTATTTATTTATTATAGTAAAATAAAGAACAATGATGTCTATCTACCAACTCGCCTGTGTATTTGTGCCGTGTGAATGGAGCACATAGTATCTGATTGCACAGTATCAAATAGTCCAAAAGGCGCCAACTATATCGCCATTAAAAATATATTTAAATACATTATAGATGGAACATATAAAGAGTGCACGAAAGGAGCCTCTTTCAGGCGCACATTACTTTCACCACACTAGCCGAGAGAGCCACGCGAGTCAGCGTGACATATTCCAAAACTTTCAAGTTTGATGAAACAAATTTGATCCAAAACGTTACATCATCAAGCAGGCACCTAGTAAATAGTAGCTAGTAAATATTTCATATATTGTTTTTTTTTTTTTAAATTTACAGTAATTCTCAGGTAAATACAGAACTTGCGCCAAGTTCTTATGTAAATAATGTTGTTTTTTTAATTACATTAGCAGGGCAACAGAACTTATGGTACATCAGTACATAATATCCTCCAAGGAAGTACTGCCACCATACATATTTTCATCGACAAGTGCACTCGAGTTACTGTGTCTCAGTTTGAAGGGTGAGATTTCTCCGCCAAATTTACATTACAGGCACATGAAATATTTTCATCTCTCAGAGTTACGGGTGCAATAAAATGCGACTTGTGTCTTCTCATACCTTAGTAAGCGTGCAGGTTAAAGAAAAATTGATTTACTAATTTTTTTATAAAATTTCTCTGCCTGATTTAACAAATGGATCTTCAGAGGCACAAATCTCAATCGTAAAAACTGTAATTCACATATTAAATATAACTCCAATCTCACTGTAATTTCTCCAACACCTCACACCCTAGAACAAAAACAGCCGCGTCTCAATGTCAAACCGCTGCAATTCTACCCGCGTCGTCGGGTCACTGACCTCTGCACCCGCGGGGTCACCGACCTCGCGGTCAACGACCCCGGGACCGACCGGATGCTATACAACCTGATCCGAATCCTCCCTCGTGCTGGTCATCGCATCACTGATCGACGTAGCGACATCCTTATACAGCCTCAGGTTAGACTCAGTGTAATCTAGAATCTTTCTGCTGGAATGCCTCACGTACAACATCTGTTTGTGATAAATTTTCAATGCCCCTTTAATTGTGATGTAAGTGAGGCCACCGAGTATCGTTCGATGCAGATTGTTCTGTATGGATCTGAAGAATATTTTGCCCATGATGGTCGATATTGTAGGGAGGAGTAGCGCCGAACAGAAGATCCTGGTGGGTGAGAGGTGGGACGAAGTTGTGGGCTGGTGGCTGTGGTTCGTTCCAGCTACGACTGAGGAACGTCCCTCGGTTTCTTCGGTGCTGGAATTTGAAACGATAATTTTGAGAATTTGAAATAATATGGTCCCATGTGTGGCGATTCGCTCGACACAGCGAAATATTTACGCCTTGTTATCATTTCGGGTCCTAACACTAATAGCGACTGGTGGGAAAATACGCTTGGATAGAAATTTGAAACTTAAAATGAATGGCAAAGAGCATATAATCACTAAGTTTTACCACCATACAAAATACGTAGTACGATTGCGGCGGAAAAAACAATTATTTAATTTTAATTTTAATTTATTTAAAATTCAGATTTTCATCCATTTTGTTAGTACTTAATGCAAATATAATTTAAAACTATGTTAGTAATAACTTAATAATATTTCACATTCCATAATAATAAACTCACTGAATGTCAAAATAAAATAAAATTTGGATGTATAACATGCGTCCGTAACTCTGAGACGTGAAGGTGGAATGTCTCATGTGCCTGTTATTTCACCGGAAACCACACCTTTCAAACCGGAACACAGTAATGCGAATGCTTCACTGCTTGGCGGCAGAAATGAGCATGGTGGCAGTACTTCCCCAGACGAACTTGGCGAGAGTTCTTCTGCTCTTCTTAGTAGCTGTCTCGTTAATAATTATCTGTTTATCTTTAAACTGTAAGGTGCATATACATGAGATGGTTATAAACATGCATATATTCATATATTCATGATCGAAAATAACTGCATTTCAAACTTTTAAAAGTCGCCCGATCTTTTAAACTACAGACCTTTGCAAGAGAGCTGTAACGTATTTATATCCTCATACCACATCGAGTTATTTAGCCACAAGGTCGCTACAAGTAGGAAGAAGATCGAAGAATATTTATATTAATAATAACAATATTGGTGGACAAGCATAGCTTATACTACGGGAACCAGACAACTGATATACATACATATTTTGTTTTTGTAAATTCACACATATAATACATATTAACATCCAGACACAGAACAAACATCTATATTCGTCACACAAATGTTTGCCCTGGGTGGGTCTCGAATCCACGACCTACAGCGCAGAAGCCAGAAATACAACCGCGAGCCTGAGGCCAGTTAAAAGACTGTAATTTCGGAACTCATCGAAAATCCTGGACTAAAAGCTTTAGTCTCAATCGAGGCTTTTCTGTGCACAGTCACAATCGAGGCCTTTCAATGCTGCACAGTCTCAATCGAGGCTCTACGATGATTAGACTGCTGGAAAACACCATTAAGATAACTCACCCTCCAAAAGGCAGTATGTAGGACAGCGCCGGTATCTTCGCGCAGTACTTCCTCAGGAACAGCAGCACGGAGTCCTCCCAGTTGTACATCTTGGCGCTGATCAGCGTCACGGGGATGGTCGGCAAGAGGACCAGCAGCACCAGGGGGTCGGCAGACTCCATCATCTCCAAACCTTCCCTGTGACCTACGACCTGGAATCGACGGTAATTGTTTTTTTTTTTTAATGTAATACAGTTACAGAACGAGCTGACGGCCCACCTGATGTTAAGTGGTAACCTCAGCCCATAACAAGCGATGCGGCTTGGGTCCTCCCCTACTAGGTACGGCAAGACCCAAGTCGCAACGATAAAAAAAAATGAAAAATGTTTTGAGATAAATAACTTTTTTTTATGCCATGTAGATAATAGATCGAGCTGACGGCCCACCTGATGTTAAATGGTAGCCGCCGCCCATAGACAACAGCAATACGACTCAAGTCCTCTCCACCAAAGTACGAGATGACTCAAGTCGCATTGCGTTGCGTCCATCACCCCGAGACGGTGATGTTACGTCTCATGCGAAAACTCTCGCTTGTTGAGAGGCCTGCTGTAGTTGTGGAGTGAATAAAGGCCATCGGTTTTTTATGTGATAATGTTTTGATACGAGCAGATGGCCCACCTGGTGATAAGTGGTAACTTATGCCCGTAACCAGCAATACTACTTGGGTCCTTCCTTACTTAGGTAGCACAAAGCCCCCAGACGCATACCACCCGTAACTCTGAGACCGAAAAATGGAAGTTCTCACTTCGGACTGAGGCTAAAGGTACGGTTTAATGACATACATGTCATTCATATTTACAGTACCTTAAATAAATATTTTTTCTTTCTTTCTTTCTAGACGATGGCTTAATCAAACTTCTATTACTATAAAAGTGTCAGCTAAAATAGCAAATTAAGGCCTCGTCTGACTTAAAAATTCCTTGGCATTTGATTGGCTTCACAGCTCAGTTGGTAGTAACTCTGTCTACTGAGCTGAAAGGTCGAGGATTCGATTCCCTGTGTCTGGGTGTTAATATGTATTTATTTACAAAAAAAAGTATATATGTATTCTATCAGTCATCTAGTTCCCATAGTACAAGTAAGCTTACTTGGGGCTAGATGGCAATGTGTGAAATGTTCACCAATATTTATTTATTATTTATGTCAATCGGCTCCAAATTGCATTTGATGCCTAGTTTAAACACTATTTTGCATCAGCAGCATACTTCATGGTTGTTTTATCATGATAGCTGCACTGAAATCAACCAAGTTAACAAATAAACTCACGTACTTTACCTATTAATCGTAAAACAAATAAATACAGTTACAATTACTTTATCAATAAAACCACACAACATCTGATAATTAATTGCCTTCCGATACAAAGTACAAGAAGGTGCATACACAAATACACGAATCAACATAATGAGCGTGTTGGATTATTACTTAGTTTTATATTAGAGCCAAAGCCTCACTGCTCAGTCGGTAGTAACTCTGTCCTCTGCGCTGTGGGTCGTGGGTTCGATTCCCACCCAGGTAAAAAACCTGGGTGGGAATCGAACCCACGAACTCGTACCACGAGCTTGTACCACAATTGTTTTCTTTTGTGATACGAGCGTAGACGTTTGTTTTGTTTGGTGTTAGTAAATAAGTATTTACAAAAACGAATTTAAGTATTCTATCAGTTGTCTGGTTCCCATAGTACAAGCTATGCGTAGTTTGGGGCTAGATGGCGCTGTGTGAAATGTCCCACATTTTAATTTGTTTATTTTGATTTGTTTATTTATATTTATTAAAGCTTAACAGCTAGTTAATAATAAAGATGACTTGAACTGGATACAATGTATAATAATATTATTTTATCTCATTACGAACAGGTCAAACACGTCTAGGAATTTTAATGCAACACGTGAATAATACTGATATTGCTATCTACAGGAGATAAGTACAATGAACGGTTACGAAATTCACAAGAGAATGCATTATAATAAAATAAATATATGCATTATAGTTGCAAATTCATTGGACGCCCGTAAATCGTAATCGTATCGTAAGTAAAATCGTAATATATTCTCATTTTTAATTATAAAACATAAATAGCGTTATGTACCTAATCAACGATAAGGTACATAAGATTTTAAGTTTATTAATCTGATACACAGTACTACAGTCAAAATGTATAGCACCAAGACAAGGAATAAATATTTATTTTTTATTTAATATTGAAATCAATGGTTCAAAAAGAACGCAGCTAACCGCTAAAATAATTTTGAATATATATCTCATTTTTTACTTCATTTATTCTTTTTGGATAATTAATTAGCTACGTAGGTAATTAGTTTTTATTCTGTAATTATTTTAAGAATGTTACTCGAGTTTTAGAGTCTGGAACGATCTTTCGAGGCCAAGGCGAGGCATATTAGAATACATTTATGGAAATTAGAAATCAAACATGCGAAGTTATTGAATTCAATGAAAACTGAGAACCGGTTCTGGAATACAATAGAAGAAAAAATACTTAACATTAAATAATTAATACATACGGTGGAACATTTCACACAGCACCATCTGACCTCGAAACTAAGCATAGCTTGTACAATAGAAACCAGACAACTGATAGAATACTTATTTACTTTATTTTGTAACACATACATACTAAAACACAGACACAGAACAAACATCTATGTTCGTCACTCAAATGCTTGTCCTGGGTGGGAATCGAACCCACGACCTACAGCGCAGGAGGTACTACCAACTGAGCTATAAGGCTAGTCAATATTAGCATACAATATAACTCTTTTGATTACCTACGACAGGTCATGGTTTCCATCATCAAAGCATGGGACGAGAAGTATACCAAACTAGTTTAGCTGTGAATACTATTTCACTGCGTCTTTTATCGTGGCAAATCTCTAAATAGTATCAAACAAAGTCGCTTAATTGAAATTAGAATTGAAAAAACCTGTCTGTTTCTCCAATGCAGTCCCAGTCACATGATTTTTTCCGAAAACTTCATCATCATTTAAGCCTATTTACACAGAAAAAAAACTTTACACTTAAACCTTCCTGAATTCTTCCATTGTATTGCTGTGCCCTAATAGGTTTTTTGTTGGTATCCTATAAATGTATAAAGAACTTTGTAACAACATTAAATGCTTTGAATTTGAATTTGAAAACCGCATGAAACTAAACATACATATAAACTGACGTTTTTAACCTCTCGTTAGACTTATCTTCATCACAAATCATACATGAATAATAATTGTATGCATAATTATTACTTCCTAATATATATAATTACTTTGGCCAGCAAACGAATAAGCAACTTCATCGCAAGTGAACGAGAATATTTCTTCTTATCTAGCACTTTGAAGACATAATTATTCCAGTTATTTAGATTAAAAACAAATACAACTGAGAATCTCCTCATTTTTTTAAGTCGGTTAAAAATTATTTTATGTTAAGCTTTTTAATACTTTTTTTAGTAATTCGTAAACGCTACTGAAGCAAAATACGCAATTTCGTTTACTTGGATGACATATTTTTCCAGCTATTTTGATTAAAAAACCAAACTACTGAAACGATTTTGACGAAATTTCTATGGGACCAATCGGAAAGTCTATAGTACTAGAACTACTAGTACTAGTACTAGAAGAATTAGTGGCAAAATATATACAAATAAAAATACAATTGGAGTGTCTGTTTGTAATATTACAATAACCGCTTTTTACTAAATGCATATGGATGTATACACGGTACATATACAAAAACAACATTTTTTTACAATTTTTGTCTGTCTTTCTGTTTGTTCCGGCTAATCTCTGAAATGGCTGGACCGATTTTGACGGGACTTTCACTGGCAGATAGCTGATGTAACAAGGAGTATCTTGGGCTACTTTTCCGAGGGATTAAATAGGGGTGCCTGACAAAACCGAATTCCACGCGGACGAAGTCGTGGGCAACAGCTAGTTATGACTAAAGTTTGACATCCACTGTCAAAAAGCAATAATGCTAATAGTTTTGTATGTCAACATAATATCAATACATCACTTAACCCACATTATCGCGTCACCCTTTCTTGGTCAAATTACCTCACATCCGTACGACGCGTTTTGCTTCCACTTCATAATGCGGACAGCCCAAGAGTGGAACTCCTTGCCTGCGTCTGTATTTCCCGAGAACTATAATCTGGAGGTCTTCAAGAGGAGAGTGAATAGGTATTTTCTAGGCGCACATGCTACATCGTAGACCGCATCGTCACTTAACATCAGGTGAGATTGCGGTCAAATGTGAGCCTATAGTAATTAAAAAAAAAAAAAAAAAAACAAAATTGTAGTAACGGGACATATAAGCAAAGGATTCATCATACACCTAAAATGTCAATGTATTCCGTTATGAACAAATACCGAAGTGCAAATAGGTAACGGTCGCGAAACGTGTTTACCTAACCGAGAGTCTGTCTATTAACCTGTTAAACTACAGCATTCGACATTTCGTTGAATAGTGCAATTTCTCGTTTCTTTATCTTTTATACTACTAGAATAATACATCTGACTGGTGTCACAGCTCTTAGTAGGAACTACTCTTCTCCATGGAAGGTCGGATAGGGTTTGAACAGGCGTCAAACTTAGCGATAAGTACGCGTGACCTTGTTTTGAATATTATTGACGTTTCCAAGCCATTTCTTTATGAATTCTATAGAAATAAAGTTTTTGGCTTTGGACTTTTGACTTGACTATATGTCGTAGGTTCAATTCCGATTATATCAGCTATCTGGTTCCATGATAAGCTATGCTTAGCTTACTTTGGGGCTAGGAGCTGTGTGAAATCCACCAATATTTGTTTATTTTTAAATATATTTAGTTTTTTACAAAGAGTCGGAAGAGCAACAGGCTCGCCTTGTATAAAGTGGTATATCTTCTGCCCTTAACAAAAACAATACGACGTAAGTCCAATACTTAAGTATGTTAAGGAATCACCTGGTCCTGTAATTTCACGGGCAGGCACCAATATCCAATCTCTATGTAAGATATCGAAACAAAATAAGAACTCAATTTAATGAGTAATTAACACGCTACGTTTAGTTTCTCTAAAAGCAAAAGGCGATAGATAATTAAATACTTGAAAAAAGCGAATGAAACAAAGCACTTTGTTCGGTAACAGCGGAAAACGAATGGCTATGGCCGGACAAGTCTTCCGCTATTGCCATGTTTGTTGTTTTCGGTCTACGTTAGATTATAATTGAACTCAGGTATGCAAGTCTGATCGGCCACAAATGACGTTCGTTATCTACCCGTTACGCACAAAAAAATTCATAAAATAAGGAAAAAAAAACATCTTTTTTTTATGTTATATTGGTGACGGAATGAGCTGACGGCCCACCTGATATTAAGTGGTAACCGCCGCCCACAGACAACAGCAATACGACTCAAGTCCCCTCGCTCAAAGTACGAGATGACTCGCGTTGCGTCCATCACCTCGAGACGGTGATGTTACGTGTCATGCGGCTGCAATTTAATAAATTAATCGATAATAAATTCTGCGATAAATCAATTCCATACTTTCAAATACCGAAACACGCTAATACGGCGACTGAACGGAGTCAGCCATAGAAATCAGCGATGTTTACCAATCCAAAGTGCTTGGGTCAAAACTGATAAGATTGGTATAAAAACATGCTTATTACACGTTAAATCCTCGAATTAAAAACGGAATCGGAAATTAAATGACGTCAGTTTTTCATGTACGTAGTACACCAAATTAATAAAATAAAACATTCTGAGAATATTCGAAGGCATGATGATATCAAGAAAACCACAGGCAGTAGAACTTATGCCAAATTCGCCTGAGGAAGCACTTCCCACCATACTCATTTCTGACGCTAAGCAGTAATGCATTCGCGTTAGTGTTCCGGTTTGGAAGGTGTGGGTGTGGTGTGGTTGTGTGTGGTGTGGTTGTGTGTGGTGTGGTTGCGTGTGGTGTGGTGTGGTTGTGTGTGGTGTGGTCGCGTGTGGTGTGGTTGCGTGTAATGTGGTTGTGTGTGATGTGGTTGTGTGTGGTGTGGTTGTGGGTGTGGTGTGGTTGTGGGTGTAGTGTGGTTGTGGGTGTGGTGTGGTCGTGGGTGTGGGTGGGGTGGGTGTAGTGTGGTTGTGTGTGGTATGGTGCGAAGTCGCAGCCAGAAGCCAGTCACGCGTGAGAAGTGGCAGCCAGAAGCCAGACACGCATGCGAACTCGTAGCCAGAAGCCAGTCACGAATGCGAAGTCGCAGCCGAAGCCATTGGGCCAAAAATAATCATCTAAGGGAGAAAACACCGAGGTCTTACCTGCATAACAGTCACCGCTCCATAAGTGATCGCGATCCAATATATAGATCCGAGCAGAACACCGCCGGCTATGAACGGGCATATCTTATGCGTCATTTCCTCTATAGCGTCTAGAAGTGCCACGAAAGCGCCCATTGACGGGAACACGACTATATATTCCGCTTTGCATTGTGGACAGAGGACCTTCCTTGTGATGTTCCCTCGCTGCTTCTCGTCAACCCATCGCTGGAGGCAACTTTGGTGCACCTGGAAATAAAGGCATTGTTTTAGTCCTGAGACGAAGCCAACACACTTTTAAGTGTGTTTTCACAATTTTATTGATTTGTTTAGATTTTTCACCTTGACATTACTAAATCATTATAAATAAGGTATACGAGGTTGATTTATTGGCAAGGAGCCCAGCTGAAGCTAAACTGAAGGACAAGAATGCCACTGCAACTATGTAAGTTGCGCTACAATAAGCGTGAATTTATTTTGCTTTCTGTATGACGCGAACCACAAAGTCCTCGGAATATTTTAAGTTCCTCTGTGGTCGAAGTAAAATCCAGTGCAAAGACCTTATTAATATATATTTATTTAATATATATGTATTTTAGTGCAAACCTGATTTTGGGCGAGTCATACCTTTATCATCTGTATGTAATCAATTAATCAACGCCAAGAAAGTCATCGGACGATGCAGCGCGGCGCGACGAACGATATTCTTATCGGTGAAACTGGGACTATTAATAAATCTAATTTAAAATTTATTGATTTAATGCAACGCTACAATAGTAATTTAGTAAGGAACATGTTCTGTGGTCAGAACTGTACAGAAGTAACAAGAGCCAAGTACACAAGAGCAGTAGAACTCTCGCCAAGTTCATTCGGGTGAGTACTGCCGCCAAGTAGTAACGCATTCGCGTTACTATGTTCCGGTTTGAAAGGTGTGGTTGCCGGTGAAATTACAGCCACACGAGACATTCCACCTACACGTCTCAGAGTTACGGGCGCATCATACGTTGCGACTTGGGTCTTGTCGTACCTAGTAGGGGAGGACCCAAGTCGCATCGGTTGTTATGGGCTGAGGTTACCACTAAACACCAGGTGGGCCTTCAGCTCGTTCTGTAACTGTATTACATAAAAGACGTAATCTTCATGAAATAATACAACGAACATTTTAAATTATTAAGTTAAGGTGGCAAATTATATATTATGCAACAATCTCGCCTGATCAATTCTTTAAACCGTTAAGGATCTTAGTTTGTTCCCTCTACCGTCCTTTATGTTTATGAAACCACAAATTTTGTAAGGAATCATGGATATTTGTCCTTCAAAGCATATGACAACAATCCTAGGCAATGTAGAGACTGAATAGTCTTATTCTAAAAGAAACTTCAAAATCCACGAAACATCAAAAAAGCAGTATAACTATGTGTGTAACAGTTTATAATAAGATACCTAATGAATTACAACTTTTGAACGACTATTTATTTAAAAATAAATTATTGAACTGGTTAAATGAATGTATTTTTTATGACATTAATGAACTTATTAACTTTTAAGCCATATTCATAAGTAAATTAATTGCATGCTATACTAATAATTAAACATGAGCTCATAAATAATCTTAATAACCTTGTAAACTATGTTTTACGCAATAAATAACATCATTTATTTATTTATCATTTCATTCATAACAACTCAGGTCCAATCATGTGGTCTAAATGACAGTAACAGGTCCCACAGTTTGAGAAACACTGTGTTGGGACGAAGTTACAATTGTCATTTGGAAATGCTATGAAGGTAACAGATAAGTAAATATTATGGAGATACATGTTGAAGCAATTCGCTTAAACAAAAGCTGCATTGTCCAATTCCTTTGCAACATTTTCATTGTGGTGTGTGTACACTGAACACATTTATTTTTAACCTTAGACAAGGGTACCTTACTTATCTGCTTGATAATTAGTAAGTAAGTATTTATGTATGTTTGAATGGGTGTTCATAAGCAAGACAAATTTGTAAGTATTGTTTTATCAATAGGCCTTGGCTCACTGTAAGATTCGAACCCAAGACCTACAGACTGTAAGTCGACGTAACTATCAACCGACCCACCACCCGAATTTCAATTTGGAGGTCTTTCTGATTTATATAAAAATTAAAAGGAGTGCCCGTGCCAAGTATCAAGGATATTCGGACCATCCTTGATACATGGTTAGCATGTAGGAAACTCCGAAGTATGCCTTATTATCAAGTATATAAGGATAAAATTTGCACACAGTAAACCCATTTCCAAAACCTTGTGAAATATGTGAAAATTTAAGCATTAAAGGTCTGATCATCAATTTTGAGAACCTCTGGAACCGAATTAACCTACATTAAAAACATACTTATCAATTTGATAGATAAAACAATGAATACAATATACTTATCAATTGATAGTATGATAAAAACAAAACATGTACTAATTAAAAGTTTCTCCAACATTTTAAACATTCTGAGGATGAAGTACGGAAACGGTTTTGTTATCATAACAAATTATACCTTGATGTTACTAATTTGTGAAAATCATATGTCCACGAATATACATACACACAATCGTATGTGATAGCTGTGTGACAGCTTTACAATAAAATACCCTCAACAATAAAAAAATGAAAACTCATTCAATGTATTTAAAACTAAAATTACGTGAATATATTTTTGAAAATTACTTTTAGTCATATTACTTAAATACATTGGATGGGAAAAACTAAAACTAAAATTATAATTAGCAAACCACCTACGCACGCACTTAAGTTATCTTAATGAATGATTTGTTTTATTCTCATGTTAGTGATGTATATGTCTTTTTTGAGAAATAAAGTTCTATAAACCGATGTGATAGGAGGAAGTTGAGAAAATACCCACATCCTTTTCCCTCTTGACAATGTCTTAAGGGCAATGTACTCATATTCCCATTAGTGTATTGTTGAATTGTGATAAACATCATGACTTGTTTTTACTGATTTTTTATCAATGAGTGCATTAAGAATCACTTGATATCAGTTTATTGATCATTATTTGACATTGTCTGTCAATATGTCCCTGTCAATGCACTTTGACAAAGCTCCTGTGTACAAAGAGCCTATACAACAAGCTGATTTCAAATATTATTAAACTGAAGCCAAAAAATTCAATGTCTAAACCTACTGAGTAGAAATTTATTGTTATAATAATTGTTCAATGTATTTGAAATAAATCGCCTTTTACCCCTTGATCAAAACGAAAAATCTTAAAAATAAATTTTAAAAGTATGGTAAGCATGCTATAATAAAAAACAGATGGGAGTGTGTGAAGAGGATGCAATACTTTATTTTTATGTGATTTAACGAGCTGACTGCCCACCTGATGTTAAGTGGTACCTGCCGCCGTAGACAACAGCAATATGTCTCAATGTCCTCTCCACCAAAGTATGAGATGACTCAAGTCTCATTGAATATTATAATTTTATTTCATAACCTGTTCTGACCCACTGCTGGCCAAGGGCCAAATATTTCCAAACATACCAGTTTTGGCTATTTCCCACCACCCTCTGATAAATGTTACAATTACTAAATAACATGTGTTTATCACAAGAATTATTTTTATCTAGTATATACAGAATGCATATATAAATATATATTAAAACATAACATATACATAATAAAACAAAAATATATAACCACCAAATCTTATGCTTTTGTATGTTTTTAACTATGTATAATGAGACATAGAAGTATTTTAAATTATTGCAATATTTTAAATGTTCTTTACGGAGATGCTAAATGCAATAATTTGAATACTGGATAATATCTTCTTACATGTTTTTTATGTTCCACTATAGCAATCATTGAATTGATTCACAAGAAATTTATAATTTTTCCACAGGTTAAATGGCCTAATCTGCTATTATTATAGCTGCATTAATTAAATATATGAAATATACCACTGCAAAAAAAAGGATACTTTAACTAAAAATCTATGTAAGGGCTCTCTGTAATCACAAATTACAGGTACACAAAACACTTCATTTTAATTCAACTTGTGTTTTTCCATGCCCATATGGCGGAGACCCTAAGCTATCTCTTGATTTTTATTGGGTAGAGGTAAGTATTTTATTATTATTAATTTACTATTTTTAAGCTATTGCATAGCTTCTATCGCGGGCCTTGAGCGTGGAGACCGAATCCAGAAATTCCGTAACGAAAAAACCTAACACCCCCCACTCCAACCGGCACAACGGTGATACTTTTTAGTTTTTCCATCTATTGATAAATACCAGAACTTTTAATTACTTTTTGAAATATCACGCGCATAAGTTTTACCGCGGCAGTCTCCGAGTGCCACACGTCTTTTTTTATATGAAAATTTATCTAAATAATGTCTGAGGTCTACCACCAAGCAGTCTGCCTTAACATTCTGTAATAACGTAAAAAATGGAAGGCATCCAGTACAGAACTGCTGATTAATAACAAAAATAATCACAGTCATGTAAAGCTGTAGCAAAACATACTAACATGAGGCTATTCGTTTCAACAAAGCACAAAGTGATCCTATCAGCAACACCTGCTCAACCATAATAAAATAAATATATAATAAGTACAAAAAAGTACAAGTAATAATGAAAAAAATCCTACAAAAGGACAGTTTTCTTAATTTATTAAATAGTAATGTTAAGCTTGGTTTTGTGATGACATTCAGGTCAGATTTAATTCCACCTGAATAGTATGGAAGACATCTCGATTAGCTCGTTTAAGCAAGTTACCAATGCATAATTTCTCAATTTCTCACCCATCTAGTCGTGCCCTTGCATTTACAGGGATGGACCCACGCCGCCAACCGGTCGTCAGCTTCAGTCGCGAAGCAAACCCAGCAGGACTTGGTATTCTCATCTTCAATGGCTTGCAGCGCCTGTGAACTTGCGGAAGCCACCGCTGAATCGCGATTTTCACTGTCACTACTCATTATCGAATTCCAAACTGTCTTTTTAAGTTTATTATTTAGTTATTGGTAAAATTATATTTGAAACGCATAACACAAACACATTGCACAGCTGTTTCGCAAGATTGCTTCAGTTTTCGCTTTTGTTATTTACGACTTAGGTAGGTACCAAACCAACAATTGACAAATGACAAACTGAAACTGACGACTGCAGTGAAGGCAGTGAGGCAGTCAAAATGCAGTTATTTTTAAAATAACGCTTCGGAGCTGGACATGTCTTCTTTGCTTTAGATAGTCGAATATACAACATGAAGAAAAGGGCAAGATGATGATGACAAATAGATTCACTGTTGCCAACCCATACAGCATCTAGCCAGAAACTGGCAAGCCTGCTAATATCGTATATAGGGTAAAGCCTTTCTTTTACACATCTCAAAATATGATTGACAAACTAATCGTGTGTAAACTGATCAGATCGGTTGGAAATGCGGTGCCAATCTTACTTGCTCATTGATTTTTATTATAGAAATTCGTGGAATAGTCGATAACATCGTGAAAATGATAAAAACCTGGCTTGGCGCAGCATCAGAAGAAATAACGTGATACGTAAGAGACCCAGCAGTTGATAATAATGTGGACTGATTAACAGAAGTATTTATATAAGCATGATCCTCCAGCACCTAAATTAAAGTCGAATGCATGGGTACTTGGGGGCACCCGCAATGTCACATGAACTTCAAGTTGACAGATATCAAGTTTTCTATGGTTCGATTGACATTGACAGTTGACTGACAGGACTATAGAAGGTAAAAAGTAGTATATTTGCATAAAAATGAAACATTTATTTTAGAACTTAGAACTGATAAATAAAGTCAATGTATAAAATATTGCTCGTTAATTGAATATATAGCAAATATATCTTTTTTTAAACACTGTACTGTTCCCTGCAGAGTAATCGCAGCTATATCTGTCCATCGGTGAGTATTAATTCATATGTAACTTTCACTTCCAATATTTTTCTTACACCTGGAATCCATAATCCGTGAATCTCACGTGCTTTATAGGTACTTAAAACTGTAAAGTTCCGATTCCTATTTGACGGTGGCTTAGTTTCTCCAGCGTTGCGTTCTCAAATTAAGAATAAAATAAATAATATAGTAAGCAAAGTTATCTCAAAACTTTATTTTTAGTTCTTTACATAACTGATATATAAAATGTTTAGTACATGCACGTACTACACATTTCGCTAAGTTGTTAAGTTATCCCATTATGCTAATAATAAGTTGTTAGAGAACACAGTAATAGGGTAAATATTTAATGCATTATGTAAGTTAACCTTCATAGGTCAAGAAAAAATAATAACTCTTATAAGTGATATTATATTAATGTTTCATTTTAATTACACTGAAGTCAATTAATTTAATATTAAAAATTAAACTGATTGTTTATAATATGCATGATATGTAAATAATTGGTTTACATCATAAATTGTTACCAAATACATACCCTCAGTATGAATGAAGTATGTGGACTAAACTCGCATTTTTGATATTATATATTTAAGTCAGTTTGTGTAAAATTTGTTATGATTGTGTAAAATTATATTAATACATAATTATCTAAAAACACGTCACATATACATGTGTTCACTTGTCAAATGCTTGATCTTAATACATATTTCCGTAACTTCTTTGGTATGATAGATGCATTTTCGTTTTATACCAGTAAAAGCTTCAATCACTGTAAAAAACTCTCAGCTATTTGAGCGGCTCGAGCTCTGTAAAATAGATATAAATGTGCATTATATGAGTAACATACAGAACAATAACCTTTGAATTGTGAATATTAAATCTTGACTGTGTGAATCGATGCACCTTGAGTGTGAGCTTAGTTTACGGCATCAAAAGTTAGGTGTAATTTACGTTTTTTATTCTAATTTATCCAACCAAAATAAATTATTAGTTTGATGACTATGGTGTTATGTCGCTCTGCTCCACATATAAATAAAACATCTTGTAATATCTGTGAAGGTAGTAATGGAAATAAAACTTTAATGTGTATTGCCTATAGCTTAGTAAAGTGTCACATATATTTAAGGTGTATTGTAATAATGATCAGTGATCAGGCTTGTGAAAGAAATACCTCTCAAGAAACCCTCCACAGAGGGTCGGACAAGTTTGAAGCGAGTGAAACTTAGCAATAAGTTCTGCTTCATTTTATTAACTTGACTTTTTGTAATTTCAAGCAGTTTCCTTAATCATTCAATGAGATTGAAGTATTGTCCGTTTAATAATTTCAAAAGAATAACCCGTCTTGAATTTCCCTGTAATGGAACATACCTCAATGTAAACTTTACCAGAAAAAAATCTCAAAAATACCATTTTATTTATAAGCTGGGAATTGCAAAAAATGGAAGAGATACTAGGTATTAGGGTAAAGCTATTATTTTTAAAATTATCATGCTACTCTCTGTTCAATCTTTAGATAACTAGCCAACTAGTGAAATGACCCTTCTTGTACCTACATAAGTGATCTCAACAAATGAGGCGTTCGTGAGTTGATAGCCTTGAATTGTGCGAGAGGGGAATATAATACGGCAGTATAGTAAGAATGTAAAATATCAGTCCAAAGCGTACGTAAATCCAAGCCGGATAGTCTATGATTTTGGGTTGCTAATGTAGCCAACTTTGCTATAACTAGCGTGTTTTATTGAAAATTGAATAACACTCAACCATATGTTGTCACATTGGGTATGCACCGCACCGGTAGAATTGAATTGAAACCTTCACATTCACTGTCTTTATATAGTTAACTTAACTATCAGGGCATTACCTGACAGTCTGACTAGACTAGAGTGATTCTGGTTGATATGGGTGTGATGGTTTGTGTATTTTATAATGACCTTCTATTCTTTCAGCTACTATTCTATTTAGACCAGTTTACCCAAGCTTTCTCCTCCAAAAATCTTTGATTAAAATATTCTTTTCGAAATTATTTATGCACTAGCTGTGCCCGCGACTTCGTTCGCGTGGAATAGTGACTTTTCACTTTTCTTTATAACTGAATCCTTATGGCAGCGGCGCGGCTCTCAGCGCGCTTTATATAGCCACGGACGCTCAGGCGCGAGGCGTGTAGTACGTACTCTGTACGTTAAAAATGTTCGCCGTGATTCTTTAAATTGACATAACTTTTTTATTTATGAACCGATTGACATGAAATAAACACTAAATGTTAAGTGAAGCTTACTACAATATATTAGTGAAAACCGTATCTAAATCGAATAAGCCGTTTCTGATATTAGCGTGCACAAACACACAGACAAACAGACAAAAAAAAAATTAATTACAATTTCGGGTTCGGCATCGATATAATAACGCCTGCTACTTTTTTTTATATATTTCCATTGTACAGACACCACTTTTCTACAATTTTATTATCGAAATTATTTATGCATTTGAAACTAGTGAATTAATTGAATATCTAAATGTAAAAAAAAAACAAGAAAAATTGTGCATAAAGCATTTTTTTCTTATAATGTAACATGATTGTCAGGTATTTAATAACGTTTAAATTGACCTTGTGTATCGCATTTTGCTTTTGAAGACCTGGCAATACTTTACCTTTTGCGGTCAGTATCAACGTGCTTCGCGGTGCGTACGCTCGCTCGATCACGCTCGGTGTTCCCGCGTAAACAAATTCAAATTTGGAACCTCCGAGGTTAGTGTTGTGAACTTTCACTCTGTCAATAACACGTGACGTCATAACTAGTTATTTGTATCGCGATAACAGTTAGTCACGTGGTTGAATAACTGTATTTCGCAACTTTTATAATCTCACGTTGAGATGTCGACGATGCCTTGTAGATTTACTTGATCTAGTCACTATATACGTGGTCTAGTTTTTTGTTATATATTGAAGTGTTGCTGAACGCCATGGTCCAATACATCACTGCTTGCCGGCATTGCATGGGTATTGTGGTAGTACTTCCCCGGACGAACCTGGCATAAGTTCTACTGATACTGAAGATACTTAGAAGATCCTTAAATTTGATTTATAAACCTTTAGTATAATACAACATCAATTGAAACATTAATATGTTGCACTTATAAGAGACTTAGATATCTGTATTAATACATTGGGCATGTGTTGCAATACTTATCCTAATCTCATTTACTCAAGGGATCATTTCACACGCTTGTATGTGATTATGCTTAAAATATTCTAGGGTTTTCACGTAACCTTTTACCACCATTATAAAAGTTGACATTCATTAAAATTCCTGTATAGTCATTAATATCTAGAAATGTTATACCAACACTGCATTATTTTTTCCTTTGAGTAAAGTAGTTTCCTAGAACCATTACATAAGCAGTTACTTAGATCTTTGCCTTAGGAGTTATTATCACGTGTTTTTGAAGCCTAAATAAAAACCTTTTTATGTGATTTCATCTTAATAGAATGTTCTACGCTGAAATAGTTTTAAATTCTATCCTATCCTACTTTGTGAATTCCTAATCATGTATTCCTAATCACCTAGTCATGGTTAATGGAATATTAGGGTAACCCACCTATTTACTAGCAAGTAGGAAAGTAATAAAAATTATCACCTTAGTATGAGTAACGTTGCCGGTAACATAACGAAATACTTGTTTAATAATATTTTTTAATATTTTAGAGATGTCACAATTTTTTTCAATAGCTTCCAATAAGTCCTTGATGCCAAAGGAATCTAACCTAATTTCCTGCTTAACGGCTAATGTTATTTATTAGAAGTAGCTAAAATATCAGAAAGTAATTTATAATTAATAATTTTCTAACGAGATGAGCAATAAATAACTCATTAAACTGCTACTTGTATTGCAGATATTTATATTTAATATCTATGAAGTAAGTAATTTTGCTTGCATCATTGGTTGATGGAATGGAACCCGCTACCTTTGCGTTCTAGTAGCGCTGTCATGGAGGTCACGACGTATACGAAACGCAAGGAGTCTTTGTTGTGCGTAGTTTGATATACAAATCCGCAAATTACTTGGCACATTAGAGGTATATTACCTACATACAGTTAACTCGTATAAATAAATAATGAGAATTGCAAATAGTACTAGTTATTTATGGCGCTACTCGCGTTTATAATAATTTAACACAAGTACTTACTTAACCCCCAGGGTTATGTTAATTTACATAAATATATTCACGCCTTTTCCACGAAGCGGTAGGTTAAGTTATACGATTGACAAATGAAGTTTTACGATTATGGTTTTCGAGACACAGATTCAAGTCTTATTGGCTAAGATAATTTTGAGTAATAGTTCCGAGCCTTAATAATTGCATGCATTATATAGTACCTATCATTTCGATAATCGATGATTTCGATTTTTTTACCGTTGTATATTCATGGTTTTAAAATTTTTCAAATAATATTAAGTCAATAGACAGAAAAATGTTTTGATATTTTGATATAAAACCTAGGTACCGAAGCTACTTTGATGAAATTTTTTGAAACCAATCTGAAGTTTTCGTGTAAAATAAAAAAGTATTTTTCCAAATCGGTTTATAAATGACGGAGATGTGAAGCAACATATATAAAAAATACAACATTATGAGAACCTCCTCCTTTTTCTGAACTTGGTTAAAAAAGAGCAAAATCAGATAGCTATCATTTTTTAGAAAAGAATGTGTGTTTCTGGCGATAGTCTTATCTAACTACAGGAAAATATTAATAGGCGTTATTATCAAGGATGAGCGATGGCTCAGTCCGCCCTTTATTCTTGTTTATATAAAGATCATCATTTTTTAATCGCGATACGCTAATGTTTGAACGCAATCTCATCTAATGTTAATTGACGATGCTTGCCTAGAAGTAACCTATTCACTCTCCTCTTGAAGACTTCCAGATTATAGTTTACAGAAACTACAGTATCAATAATAGCATAATAATGTATTCTATCTATTCTCGTTAAGCCGCAATACGGAAAATAAATACGATGTGTAAATAATAATAATAATAACAATAGTAGTGAACATTTCACACAGCGCCATCTAGCCCCAAAGTAAGCTACGCATAGCTTGTATCATGGGAACCAGACAACTGATATAATACTTATATACATCCTAACTAGTACCTATTTTTTTTTCTAACTAGCTGACCCGTCGTGTATTGAGAATTTAAACGCTGAATAAGAAAGCAAATTGTGGTAATGGTGTATTGTCACGTTCATTGATTACTGATAATCAGGATTAAAATGCTTAGCCACATACGTGACTTCTTAATCGTTATTACAATCATGATAGTCAAAGTGAATGCTGGTATAAAAGTGCACCTACCCTCAAACCATTTCATTATTATCTTGAAATGAGAATGAATCACTTATGAAAAAGCAACATTTGGTCGTTAACATAAAATTTGAATGGGGTGAAAAGGGAATTAAAGTATTTAAGGAATCGATCATTTCTCAAGTAAGGGATATAAAACTCATCATAATCATACTTTTGGTAAGAAATAAGGAATGTTCTCTGCGTTTTTGACCAATTATATTCATTAGGAGATGATTTTAATCTTTTTTTAAACACTTACCTACCCTTATTTGGCGATTGATGAAATCTTGGTGAAAAAAAAGGTAAATGGAAGTACTTATTCTACTTAGACGAAGTTATGGGCACCAGCTAATACTGGTATACCTATATAACAAAAATCATCTGTTGTCTGTTTCCTTCCATGAACCCCTGTATGGTGTGACCTTTTAACCTCTAACGAAACCATCTGCAGTATCGCCAGAACTGATAGATGTTCCATAATTGGATCTAACTACGTGATATTAAACAGATCTCGTTCTAATTATGTGATTGGAAACAATAGTTGTCTCAGATACTTGTTCCTTTGTTTCGTTTCGAACAATAGACCACAAATCGAAGTGTCCATTGTATCCGGTCTTAGTACCCAGATATGCGCTTGGTTCTTCTGTGTCTAGTATTATAGGTACAATTGATAAATTATTTGCCAATATCAAAGGAGTTGATCCTTTTTATGTCTTGAAGTGCATCTATACAAATAAATAAAATTGGAGTGTCTGTTTGTAATATTAAAATAACCGCTTTTTACTAAGTGCACCTATGAGTTTTTCGATTGGAAGATTTATGTGCGCAATACCACGTTCTCCAAACGGTGAAGGAAAACATCGTGAATAAACCGATATGTCCAAGACCTAAAAATTCGAAGACATGTGTCAAGTGCACGAAAGGAGCCTCTTTGAGGCGCACTTAAAATCCTTTCACCGCACCGGTTCGAGAGAACCAGTGACTCGAATAGAACCACCGCGCCACTATTAAAGCAAATAATTCGTGTCCCACTTTCGAAGTATCTATATTCGCATTTCCTTTTAATCCGAAAGGTCGGTTTCAAAGGTAAGTAAACAATTATGGCCGGATGATGAATGTAGTGTTTATTTCAATTTAACTGTTTACCCACGATACTCAATTATATTTCTGTTATTGCTTTAACCCTGGGACGTCACTCTTAAAGGGTAATTATTTTGTTGGATTATTCAATTTTTATTTTCTTTGTTCTAACATTAGAATTACAATCTAATTGGATGACTAGAATTCTATAGAAATTAATGTTTTAACTATTGATTTAGACATCAGTGAGTTGATAATGGAATTTTTTCATTTTGACTCTTATTTAATTATCAGTTTGATATGTGTTTATTTGTTAATTGTAATGCTTTTTATAAAGTTAAAAAACTTTATTATCATTTAAGGAAAGCGCACATGAATTGGTGTCAGAAAATTTTGTAGTAGCAGTTGTTACCTTCTTCTTATTCTCGAAGAAACTGCATTTGTTTCATGTAAATGTCCTTCTTCAATATTATTTCAGCATATAAAGTGAAATAATAAATTATACAATCCACGTTGTAGCGTCACGTTCAAGGCCAATTTGAACCTTTAGAATTCGCTTCGCACGAATGCTTTTACATTAGCACGGGATCTTGGATTTCAATTGGTAATTTTGACTTCTTAGCCCCTATTGTCGATGCAGACAGGACATCTGTTTAGAATTTCATCTTGATCTTGAGATTTTATCTCGAATTTACCATATTACGGTCACAGATCTAAAAGTCCAGAGTAGCCAAATAGATTTAAATATAATTAAATAATAATAAATATTGGTGGACATTTCACACAGCGCCATCTAGCCCCAAAGTAAACGTAGATTGTACTATGGCAACCAGATGTCTGATAGAATACTTTTTTTTTTGTAAATATATAACATATTAATGCCCAGACACAGAAAAACATCGATACTCCTTACCAAATGCTTGCCCTGCATGGGAATTGAACCCACGACCTACATAGAAGGCAGAGTTACTGCCAACTGAGCTGTGAGGCCAGTCGATTGAGTCTGAACAAGTATATTGCCGCTATTATGTCTAAGCCTGTTACTTCAATCTGAACTATATCTAAGCAATCCCCGATTATGATTAGGCCCCAATAGTAACAACTGTACATAATATAGATTAAGCAACGTTATGTTAATTAAGGTAAAGCTTATTCGTCATTATCTAAGTCTTATCTATACGTGACTAACGACACGAGATGGGCTGTATGTTCGTGTAGATTGGTCAAACTAACGTCATTTTCTTTCGATTATCGTCTTTATCTATACAAATAAATAAAATTGGAGTGTCTGTTTGTAATATGAAAATAACCGCTTTTTACTAAGTGCTTATGGATGGACACGGTACATATTCCAAAACAACATTTTTTACAGTTTTTGTCCGTCTGTCTGTCTGTTTGTTCCGGCTAATCTCTAAAATGGCTGGACCGATTTTGACGGGACTTTCACTGGCAGATAGCTGATGTAACAAGGAGTAATTTAGGCTACTTTTCCGAGGGGTAAAACAGGGGTGCGTAATAAAACCGAATTCCACGCGGACGATGTCGCGGGCAACAGCTTTATAATTGTAAATGTCCTCTGGACGATAAGGCACTGCTGTCATGTGTTAGCCCCAAGTGCCGGTTATTTGGACACTAGTGGCGCTTTCGCGGTCCCGAGCGCACGTTTGTAATGATCTTTATTCGTGCGTTTTTCTGAGGTGAGATAGTTTACTGAAGTCAGTTTTTGTTACTTCTTGTATGTTTTATGTTTGTGATTGTGTCTGTGCGTGATAACATGTGTTTTTTTTAAGTAAATACAAAGATATAACTTTATTAATAGCTGTATCTTTTTTGTTTTGCTGTTTCTTTTTTTTTAATGTGATACATTTACGGAACGAGCCGACGGCCCACCTGGTGTTAAGTGGTAACCTCTGCCCATAACAAGCAATGCAAGGTGTAGGTGGAATGTCTCATGTACCTGTAATTTCACCGGCAACTACGCCTTTTAAACCGGAACATAGTAACGCGAACGCGTTGCCGCTTGAAATGGGCATGGTGGTAGTACTTCCCCGGACGAACTTGGCGTGAGTTCTACTGCTCTTAATATTTAAATACAAACCAGAGTGGGTGAGGCAATAACTGACTAGCTATAAGAGTAGAGTTTTAAGAGCAGTAGAACTCTGCCCAAGTTCGTCCGGGGAAGTACTGCCACCATGCCCATTTCTGCCGCCAAGCAGTAACGCGTTCGAGTTACTATGTTCCGGTTTGAAAGGTGTGGTTGCCGGTGAAATTACAGGCACAAGAGACATTCCACCTACACGTCTCACAGTTACGGGCGCATACGATGCGACTTGGGTCTTGTCGTACCTAGTAAGGGAGGACCCAAGTCGCATCGCTTGTTATGGGCCGAGGTTACCACTTAACACCAGGTGGGCCGTCGGCTCGTTCCGTAACTGCAACACATAAAAAAAAACAATTAAATTGAAAACACAAAACATTTGGGTAAATACACAAAAAAAAAACAATCGGCGGTCTTAATGCTCAGCGATTTCTTCCAGACAACCTTAAGGTGGAAAGAAACACAATGTATATATAGAAGGCTGGTGTTATAATCTATTAATAATATCTTAATATTTTTTTATATTAATAACTAATAATACAACTCAGTTAATCTCAGCTAATCAACCGTAAAATCGCTAATACGTTTAAAATTTAAATACTTAATACTTAATAAAAATCTGTAATAACGACGTGGTTGGATCATATTTTTATTATTATTATATATTTATAAATTTGCGAATTATACTACACATAAACTTAAAAAAATACCTCCTTATAAGTGTTTTTTTTTTTTTAATTATAAGTGTAAATAAAAAAAAAATACTGACCTCGCAGCTCAGTTGGTTAGTAACTCTGCCTTCTGAGCTGTAGGTCGTGGGTTCGATTCCCACCAGGACAAACATTTATGTGAAGAGCGTTGATGTTTGTTCTGTGTCTGGGTGTTAATATGTATTTATATGAATGTATTTACAAAAAAAAAGTATATATGTATTCTATCAGTCTACTGGTTTCCATAGTACAAGCTATGCTTAGTTTGGGGCTAGATGGCGCTGAGTAAATTGTCCACCAATATATTTTTTTTTTATTACTATTATTTATTTCAGGCTACTTAGTATTAATTCTTTTCAGATTCAACAATAGGCCAAGATGTGTCCAATCTGGCCGTTGCATCTGATCATACTGTACATTCTAGCGCTGTGCCCGCTATGGGTGATATGCCAGAGCGTGCCGACCCTGTCGGCGGCCTTCTACCCGCCCGAAGTCAACGTGCATATGAACGACAACATAGACGTCAATGTCACTATACAAGGTGCGTACGATTTAGCTTCGCAGCTCACGATACCCGATTCGATTCCCGATTGGACATGCCGTCTCCCAACGCATCAACCGTACATTTTTTGCTGGTACTGAGAAACGATGTATGCAGAAGTAATATAACTGTGTCGCAGATATCAACGCCCACCCCCGTTACAGCGGTTTGTTAGTTCCGTACAAGAAAAGTGAAGCAAAACTTAATTAGAAACAAAAAATAAGCTGCAGATAGATGTAAAGTAGATAGATAGATAACACTTTATTGATCACCATACATGGAAATTTCGTAAAGATCAATCATTAAGCTAAGGTAATATGGGCGGTCTTATCCTAATAGCGATTTCTTCCAGACAATTCTAGGCCAAGTTACTTGCTTATTCCAATGTAGTAGCAGAGCAGCCAGGTCATTCAAGTACTTGTAGTGTCGTTTCGCAACGCCGTAATCATTGTAACCGGATAGTGGCAAGGCCAGTAACTTGGAATCAGCATCATTAAGTTAGTAAGACTTAACAAGTAATATAACTTACAGCGCTACTTAGTTTTCCAAGCCATTATACTAACCTGATAGTATTGTAGATAGTCTATACATACAAATAAATAAAATTGGGAGTGTCTGTTTGTAATATTAAAATAACCGCTTTTTACTAAGTGCACATGGATGTATACACGGTACATATACCAAAACAACATTTTTAACAATTTTGTTTGTTGTCTGTCTGTTTGTTCCGGCTAATCTATGAAATGTCTGGGCCGATTTTGAAGGACTTTCACTGGCAGATAGCTGATGTAACAAGGAGTAACTTAGGCTACTTTTCCGAGGAGTAAAATAGGGGTGCGTGATAAAATCGAATTCCACGCGGATGAAGTCGCGGGCAACAGCTAGTTATAAAAATCCATTAAAATCCGTTCATCGCAGTTATTACGCACGGTTCAAAGTGCAATGTTGGAAGCATCTTGTGCAATCGCTATTATTATATCGCATCTGAGACGAGACTTTCACTACATCAGTGCAAAATGAGATCATATCGCTCTCTGACTTCACTATATAAACCAAAATGCGCCTTCAAGACAAAAACTGCCCACTGCATTGGTAGTGGGTTCCCATCCTGGACGAACGTTTGTGTGACAGACAGATGTTTGTTTTGTGCCTGGGTGTTATGTATTTTAGCTTTGCTTAGTTTGGGGCTAGATGGGGCTGTGTTTAAGTTCCTTTGACTTTGATAAACACTTCATTGCACATTACACCAATAAAACAGAAAATACAAAACATTTAGGTAAATACACAAAAACAAAAGAAATGTACAATCGACGGTCTTATCGCTTTAAGCGATTTCTAACAGACAACCTTAAGATGGAAAGAATATATAGAATATAAAGAAATAAATGTATAAGAAATGGTCCGATAATTAAAATTCGGTTGATAGCGTTGATAAATTTCAAGCGTTTGTTTAAATTATAAGATATAACAAAATTGACTTGGCACCTAAGCCAAAAATAATATAAAATCCCAACGATCAGAATTTAATCTGACAGGGAAAATAATCTTTTTCGTACGAATTTATTTAAATAAGTTTATGCTTTTTTGCAAAACATTAAAAGTATGTTTATCCTCATAATGTTGTTAATAACATTGGGTGAATCCTTTGTGTCTTTACAATTGTTTACCTTATACGGCCGACAGAGATATAATTATTTTGATATCTATTTTTAACAATCTAGCTTCCGCGTATAAACTAACATCATAAAAAGATAACTCGCCTAGACTTAACTAAAAATATGAGCCTTAAAAATCAAACACATAAATGAAACAGCGAATAACTGAATATTATTTGACTGAAGACGCATGACGTAAAGTAAAAAAAAAAGAGAATGATAAATGAGTATTTACTTGTAATAAATTGAAATGTATATGTTCCGTACGAGAAACGGCATCGCCTTAGGTTTAAGATAGTTAAAAATGTATAAGTTAGAAATAGCATCATAGAAGACAATAGAATAGTTCTAAGTAAGATCTTTTGTTATAACACCTGGTGTTTACGTGTGAAAATACAGATAGTTAATTCCCTTCTTCGAATAGTTCTAAGTAAGGTCTATTGTTATAACACCTGGTGTTTACATGTGAAAATAGTAATAGTTAAATCTCCTTCTTAGAATAAATACTAAAAGATAAGCCGCAGCATTGTCGTACCGCTCCCATTGGCAGCTGCGGCACAAGCCGGTTATAGTTAAATAGAATTAAATAGAATTGTAGTACAATAAAGGAAACTGGAAAGGGGTTCGGAAATATGGTTGTGACGAGTGGTATAAAATATAACGCCATTTCGGGCGTAAGTTGTAGTTGGTTAATAGTCGCGTAACAGTGCACACGTATAGTTCACGTAGTTGGTTAATAGTCGCGTAACAGTTCACACGTATAGTTCATGTAGTTGGTTAATAGTCGCGTAACAGTGCACACGTATAGTTCACGTAGTTGGTTAATAGTCGCGTAACAGTTCACACGTATAGTTCACGTAGTTGGTTAATAGTCACGTAACAGTTCACACGTATAGTTCACGTAGTTGGTTAATAGTCGCGTAACAGTTCACACGTATAGTTCACGTAGTTGGTTAATAGTCGCGTAACAGTTCATACGTATAGTTCACGCAGTTCGTTAGTAGTCGCGCTATAGGCGACACGCGTTCCGTAAATAGTCACGTAACAGTTCTTCGCAACCAGTGCGTTAATAGTCCAGCGTCAAGTCGAGCAATAGTCGACACGTTGGCTTAAATAGTAGTGCGCTAATCGCGGAATAATAGAAATAGATAGCAGATCGGCAGTACCACTCGGAACAACCGGAACCCAACCCTCCAGTATAGAAACACCATCTGAAGTTTTCTTAACAGAATCCCAGTAATAGCGTGTACAGACCCCTCGCACCGGCGGAATAACAACAGCAACATACAGTCCACTACCACCTTATAGAGCCCGGTCGAGCCGTCCCGTACATTTTGGTCCTTCGAGCCGGATACTGGAAGATAGAAGATGGTTATCACGAGATCAGGAGGAGGGAACAGGCCTGCGAGCACATCTCGTACCGAACCTTCGAATACCTCCAACACCACCGCAGCGCCTACCACCACAGCTCCAGTGATTACGACGGCACACGCTCCGTCAACATACATGGAGCCGTTAATAGCCACGCCACGCACCCATTCTGTGGCGCACTCACCACCGAGAACCAGATTGGCTGACACAGTGTTTGCAAGGCGCGCCTCACCGACGTTAGAATCTGTGTTCGGGAAGCGCGTTCCTGCCGACTTCACGCCTACTTCAGCCAGCAGGAAGACCCTACATGGAATGACGAGTTTCTTCGTGCCGGTAAGCGATGCTGTCGCTGCCTCATCAAGTGGCGGAGCCAGCACAGAGAGCACAACAATAGCGTCGAGCCAAACAGCGAGTGATTCCAAGGAGTCGATTGTCACCGAAGTCACCGGCAGGAGGAACCAGAGAGATCCCGATAGAGAAACGTCGTTGCACAATGAGCAAACTACGACCACCAAGCCTACGTCGACGACTTCAGCAAAGGCAAGAAATAATAGAATAGCAAATGCCCGACTAAAATTGCTGAAAATCCAGAAGGAAATAGCGGCCGTCGAACTTGAGCTCATGGAGGAGTCTGAGAACGACGATGAAATAGTAATCTCTGGCCCTGAAAACACGTCAATGATATCCGATTGGGTGAAAAACACAACCAGAGTGTTAGATATAGCAAACGAATCACAACGAAAAGAGAGGGAAACAATACCCTCCGTGCTACCAACGGAGGAACAACGGACGGAGCTGCCCACTGAAGATAGACCGGCACCGCGCCCTGCACCCGCTGCGGTTCCTGCAGTCCTTATAAAAACAGAACAGGAATTGCCAGCAGCGAACGAGGAGCGCGGACCGACGAATAGCAAATTCGTAGATGGACCTGGACTCAATAGTTTTAATGTGCCCAGACCCAATAACGGATATGAACTTCCAGTGTTAAATAGAACCAACATGAAAAATAGTGATTTTGGAGACAATAGTGCATCTGCAAACAATAGCGCGTATGCCAAAAATATTGGAAACGTGAACAATAATGCCTTGTCAAACAATAGTACCTCGGCAAACAATAGTGCCTTGGCAAACAATAGTGCCATGGTAAACAATAGTGCCCTGGCAAACAACTGTGCCAGAGTGAACAATAGTGCGATAGTGAACCAGATTGTGGGCCAGCCTGGAGGACCTACGAAATCTGAAAACACTTGTTGGGAGGAACCAAGCAGGGAGCAACCGGCGGGAGAGCCTGATCTTCTGAAACTCTCTCGTTTCCTGGATAGAGAAGCAAGCAGATGCGGTCCCTACGCAGAGCCAGAAATAGTCCCACGTGCTGAGAAGACCTACGCGCAAAATAGTAATTCTACCCACCGAATCGGACCCGGCGTACTCCACACCATAGTTTGCAATGCCAGGAGGCATTGCACGGCGGGAGAGATGTTCCGTACGAGAAACGGCATCGCCTTAGGTTTAAGATAGTTAAAAATGTATAAGTTAGAAATAGCATCATAGAAGACAATAGAATAGTTCTAAGTAAGATCTTTTGTTATAACACCTGGTGTTTACGTGTGAAAATACAGATAGTTAATTCCCTTCTTCGAATAGTTCTAAGTAAGGTCTATTGTTATAACACCTGGTGTTTACATGTGAAAATAGTAATAGTTAAATCTCCTTCTTAGAATAAATACTAAAAGATAAGCCGCAGCATTGTCGTACCGCTCCCATTGGCAGCTGCGGCACAAGCCGGTTATAGTTAAATAGAATTAAATAGAATTGTAGTACAATAAAGGAAACTGGAAAGGGGTTCGGAAATATGGTTGTGACGAGTGGTATAAAATATAACGCCATTTCGGGCGTAAGTTGTAGTTGGTTAATAGTCGCGTAACAGTGCACACGTATAGTTCACGTAGTTGGTTAATAGTCGCGTAACAGTTCACACGTATAGTTCATGTAGTTGGTTAATAGTCGCGTAACAGTGCACACGTATAGTTCACGTAGTTGGTTAATAGTCGCGTAACAGTTCACACGTATAGTTCACGTAGTTGGTTAATAGTCACGTAACAGTTCACACGTATAGTTCACGTAGTTGGTTAATAGTCGCGTAACAGTTCACACGTATAGTTCACGTAGTTGGTTAATAGTCGCGTAACAGTTCATACGTATAGTTCACGCAGTTCGTTAGTAGTCGCGCTATAGGCGACACGCGTTCCGTAAATAGTCACGTAACAGTTCTTCGCAACCAGTGCGTTAATAGTCCAGCGTCAAGTCGAGCAATAGTCGACACGTTGGCTTAAATAGTAGTGCGCTAATCGCGGAATAATAGAAATAGATAGCAGATCGGCAGTACCACTCGGAACAACCGGAACCCAACCCTCCAGTATAGAAACACCATCTGAAGTTTTCTTAACAGAATCCCAGTAATAGCGTGTACAGACCCCTCGCACCGGCGGAATAACAACAGCAACATACAGTCCACTACCACCTTATAGAGCCCGGTCGAGCCGTCCCGTACAGTATATATACTAACTAGCTGTTGCCCGCGACTTCGTCCGCGTGGAATTCGGTTTTATCACGCACCCTAGGACAAATCTTAACCTTCCTATGGCTTACCTCAAGTCGTAAAGGTAGAAAGGTGTGTGTACATTTCAACGACATCGCTACTAAGGTCGTTCTACATACTGAAGGTAACTGAAAGTTGTTTTACTGATATCAATCTCGTTATTAAATGTCGGACAGCCCAGCAGTTTTGTGAACCAGAATAAAACTTTATATATACATACAAAAAGAGATAGATAGGTAAAAATGTAACATCGATCTAAGTACTCAGAACTATTGTGCTCGCGAAAAAAAGGAAGCCCTCCTTTAGGGGTTTCTTGTCTGTTCTCCCCATGGGTATAGCGATAAGTACGCGTGACCTTATGTTTTGAATATTATTGACGTTTCCAAGCCATTTCTTTATGAATTCTATGGAAATAAAGTTTTAGACTTTGACTTTGACTTCGATAAACACTTCATTGCACATTACACCAATAACACAGAAAATACAAAATATTTAGATAAATACACAAAAAAAAACTATTGGCGGTCTTATCGCTTTAAGCGATTTCTACCAGACAACCTTAAGATTGAAAGAAATATATAGAATATAAAGAGATACATGTATAAGAAATGGTCCGATAATTAAAATTCGGTTGATAGCGTTGATAATTGGAAGCGTTTGTTTAAATTAAAAGATATAACAAAATTGACAAGCGGACTACATCCTGTCTTAATTACTTTGCCCTCATTCTGATAACCTGTTGACGAAATGGTATCAGGTGCATTTTTTTCGTTTTTATCGTGTGATACTAAACCTTGTTGGTCTCTAACTACTCAGCAACGACAATTTGTATGTATTTTATACTTTGATAAATAATAATAATGGTGGACATTTTACACAGCGCCATCTGGCCCCAGAGTAAGCTAAGCATAGCTTGTATCATGGGTACCAGACAACTGAAATAGTCCTTGTATACTTTTGTAAATACATACATATAATACATACACCCAGACACAGAACAAACATTTATGTTCGTCACGCAAATGTTTGTCCTGGGTCGGAATCGAATCCACGACCAACAGCGCAGAAGGCAGGTCACCAACTGTGCTATAAGGAAAATATTCGCATGTCTTAGTTGTAGTATGGTAATGTTTTAGAAATTCATCTATATTCATATACTAGCTGTGCCCGCGACTTCGTTCGCGTGGAATAGTGACTTTTCGAGCAGCATATTTTGAATTACATATACCGTCGTAAAAATGTTCGCCGTGATTCTTTAAATTGCCATATTTTTTTTAGTTATGAACCGATTGACATGAAATAAACACTAAATGTTAAGTGAAGCTTACTACAATATATTAGTGAAAACTGTATCTAAATCGAATAAGCCGTTTCTGATATTAGCGTGTACAAACACACAGACAAACAGACAAAAAAAAAATTATTACAATTTCGGGTTCGGCATCGATATAATAACAACCCCTGCTACTTTTTTTTTATATATTTCCATTGTACAGACACCACTTTTCTACAATTTTATTATATGTATATATTTGTTTTAGGAAACGGAATGCAACCAGGTGATGAATTCACATTGGAAACGTTAAGTGAACACTTAGCTGGGGCAAGTTGGAGTCGGAGCGCGCTCACTGGTGCAGATGTTGGGGACACTTGGGTTGGAAATTTGAAGGTTTTAGGAAAATTCCTAGGTAAGGTTCGTTTAGTTATATGAAGGATAATAAAAATGATAAAATAGGTTCTGCTTATTTCTGCTTAAAAGCAGTAACTGATCATATGATTTTTATGTGATTCTGGTGGCGTCATATGCTGACGGCCTACCTGATGTTAAGTGGTAGCCGCCGCCCATAGACAACTACAATACGACTCAAGTCCTCTCCACTAAAGTATGAGATAACTCAAGACGCATTGCGTTGCGTCCCCGAGACGGGGATGTTACGTCTCATGCGCCTGCATTTTCACCGGCACCCACTCCCTTCCACCGGAACACAGCAACACGAGTGTATCACTGCTTGGCGGCAGATTACCAGGTGTGGTGGCAGTACTTCTCTGGGTGAACTTGGCACAAGTTCTACTGCTACTTTGGGTTGCTCCTTTCGCACCACACCGGGGGACACGTGTAGGGATTCAAGGGTAATCACTTATGGACGCGAGCAACTTGGGCCCCCAAAATCCAGCAACCAATTGCTGTGGCCTGGTTTTTACTCGAGTTCCATTAAAATGCATGTTCTCAAAAAAGAAAAAAGAAAGAATTAATTGGACATATTTTTTTAGAATTAAATTTGTCTATCAATTGCAATTTTTTTTTGTTTTAAACGTTTAACCATGCTGTTTACACTTACTTTGTTATGCCGTCTCTAAATAAACTTTTATTTAATTTTTGTTATTATTCTGTTTTTTATAATAGTAATTCCATTTATATATTTTCAGGCAGAACAGACGTAGTGGTGAAGCTTCGTCGCGGCGTCGAAGACATACCCATCAGGAATGGCAACCTGCCCGTTATAGTGACGCGCCCGGATCGTGTCATAGACACGATATTCGTCGCCAGTGTTGCCACTTTTGTAAGTACTCTAGCATAGACAAAACAGATGGAACTGAAAATAAGTTGTAGTTGAAAAATATATTTTTCTTAACGAGCTTTTATATTCTGACCTAGGAAACCTAGACCCATAATACTATTCTAGACAAATCCAACCACCACGGAGTTATTGCCATCTTGGGCGGCCCGCCATATTGGATTTAGAGTGACGTCATTTTATTTGTCGTATTCTCAGCAAACCCTTAATTTGTTACCAATATTATGTGAGTGCGTAAAAAATAACGACCGAATTCGTAGCACGGAATCGAACCAGCCTCCTTTGAATTGTATTTCGGAAGTAATAATTGTTTCAATACTATGAAATACATATTATATAATTTGCGATTACATTATCGACACATACAAAAAAAGCCAGGCACAAAACAAATTTACAAACAAAAATTTTATAATATATTGTTTATAATTTCAAAGTTTGAATAAAAACATGATAAATGTGTCAATGTCTTCCCAAGTTCATTTTTTTTATTATAAGTTTTTCATTTCATTTGCATCGGTAATCATTATGTAGAAGGAATGTTATTTATTATTTATTTTACTATTATTTTCAGGTATCATTAATCTTCATCAACTTCGGATGCGCCATGGATTGGCCGACTGTGAAAGCCGTGATTAAGAAGCCCGTAGGACCGCTCATAGGAATTGGAGGACAATACTTGTTCATGCCGCTGGTAACTTAATAATCTATATCTTAAAATAATTTATGTATGAAAACATATATACAAATAAATAAAATTGGAGTGTCTGAAAGAAAGAAAGAAAAATATATTTATTCACAGCAGATTACAATAACTTTGAGATTAGACAATGGTAAGTATATAATACCGTGTATCTGCTAAAGGAGCTTAAAACTAACATTATGGTTAAATCTGTGGACTTCACACTAGGCAGGTATGTTTGTAATATTAAAATAACCGCTTTTTACTAAGTGTATATGGATGTAAAAAAAAAAAAAAATTTAATCGACAAATCATTGAAATTCTTCATGTGACCCCTCGTGTCTCGTGTCCAGATATCGTTCGGGCTTGGTTTCCTGATATTCCCGTCGTCCCCGGAGATGCGGCTGGGCATGTTCTTCACGGGGGTGGCCCCTGGGGGCGGCGCCTCCAACATCTGGACCTTCATCCTGGGCGGGAACCTCAACCTGTCCCTGGCCATGAGCTCCATATCCACTCTCGCATCCTTTGGTAAGTTCTACCGGCCTCACCACTCACTTGGTAGTCTGCCTTCTGCTGTAGGTCGCCGGTTCGATTCCACAATTGTGTGACGAACAAATGTGTGTTCTTTGTGAATGTTATATGGGTCTGGAGTTGCCGGTGAAATTACAGCCTGAAACATTCCACCCACACGTCTCGGAGTTACGGGCGCGTACGATGCGACTTGAGTCATGTCGTACCTAGTATGGGAGGACCCAAGTTGCATCAGTTGTTATGGGCAGAGCTTACCATTTAACACAAGGTGGGCCGTCGGCTCTTTCTGTGAAACGAACAACGTTTTTGTAATAGTTTTTAGTTTAAATAATGTTATATTGTTTCAGGTTTCATCCCAGCGTGGCTGTTCTCCCTCGGCCAAGTGATATTCCGTGATGCGAACATAGTTGTCCCATATCGGAACATCGCTAACTTTGTCATAGGTTTGTATTGTCCTTTATCTAGAACTTATCTATAAAAAAAAAGACGTGTGGCACTCGGAGACTGCCGCGGTAAAGCTATTGCGCGTGATATTTCAAAAAGTCATTAAAAGTTCTGTTATTTATCGATGGATGGAAAAACTAAAAAGTATCACCGCTGTGCCGGTCGGAGTGGGGGTGTTAGGTTTTTTCGTTACGGAATTTCTGGATTCGGTCTCCACGCTCAAGGCCCGCGATAGAAGCTATGCAATAGCTTAATAAATAAAATTGGAGTGTCTGTTTGTAATATTAAAATAACCGCTTTGTACTAAGTGCATATGGATGTATACACGGTACATATACCAAAACATATTTTTTTTTGTCTGTCTGTCTGTTTATCTGTCTGTCTGTTTGTTCCGGCTAATCTCTGAAACGGCTGGACAGATTTTGACGGGACTTTCACTGGCAGATAGCTGATGTAACAAGGAGTAACTTAGGCTACTTTTCCGAGGGGTAAAATAGGGGTGCGTGATAAAACCCAATTCCACGCGGACGAAGTCGCGGGCAAGATAGCTTATATCCTGGATTGACACATAGGCTACTTTGATCCCGGAAAAGTGCAGTGTTCCCGTGGGATTACTTATTCACCGCGGGGCGCAGCTAGTTTATAATATATATTTTCAGGTTTAATCATACCGCTGGGTATTGGTCTGGGCATGCAGAAATGGACGCCGAAACTGGCCAAATTCATGGTGCGGATACTAAAAGGGTTCTCTACCACGCTGCTCCTCTTCATTATCATATTCGCCATCGTCACCAATCTGTATATATTTGAGCTGTTCTCTTGGCAGGTGAGGTTTTTCTAACTTTTCTATTTGATAGTTACAGACCGAGCAGATGGCATATCTATTTTTATGTGATATAGTTACGGAACGAGCTGACGGCCCACCTGGTATTAATGGTAACCTCTGCCCATAACAACCGTTGCGGCTTGGGTCATCCCCTACGGCAACACCCAAGTCGCATCGTATGCGCCCGTAACTGTGAGACGTGTAGGTGGAATGTCTCATGTGCTTGTAATTTCACCGGCAACCACACCTTTCAAACCGGAACACAGTAACCGTCGTAAATCGTAAATCCGTCCTTTAAAATAAATACAAAATTTGAAACAGCGCCATCTAGCACCAAACTGCGCAAACCTCAAGTAACCTTAACTTATGATAACTTTGGTCAGATCATAGTAGCGGGTATGGGTATCCCGTGGCTGGGCTACCTCTCCGGGTACCTGGTGGCGCGGCTACTCAAGCAGCCGCACCCGGACGCGCTCGCCATCTCCATAGAGACGGGCATACAGAACACGGGCATCGCCATCTTCCTGCTCAGATACTCACTGCCGCAACCCGAGGCGGATCTCACTACAGGTAATATAATTCTATGTTACCGTAAAACTTTGAAATCCGACTTTATTTATTTATTTATACAAGCAATACATCTATCAATACAGGTTTTATAGAATGACCGTATAGACGTTTTATGGAATCTTTATAGAATGACTAGGCATTGTATACCGGAAATGTATGAAATGCTGGCATTTTATAGAATGGGTAAAACGATCAGACAGTATTGTTTTATAACTATATTTTTTAAAAAAATTTTTTGATTAATGTCATTTCATTAATTGCTTGAAAGAATGCCTACGAATGTATGTAATGTATACTTTATAAATAGTACACTTAACAGTCGGCAATGTATACAGGGTTACAGGAAAAGTCGTGCTAGATCCGTTAAGGGCGTGGAGTACCCATCATTTCTGACTTATTTCACTATGAAACACCCTACCCTAAACTTAACCCTTTTCGAGATATTCGACTTTTAATTTTTTATTGAATAATGCCGATTTTTAGGCTACGAAATTTATTTTTGTTTATTTTGTGTATCTTATTATTATTATTATTGCATATTTACATGTGTAATAAGATGCTTTAGGACATCAATCATTAAAATAGTGCATAAGTTAATTGAATAGACCGTAGTAGACAAGTGAAAGTAAAAAAATAAAAAATATATTAGCAAGCTTATTTTTCTCTAAGGGATATCTAAAAAAAATATTATGACACTTGTTCGGCAGATATTTTTTAAAATATCCACGTTTCATCAGCTATCTAACGAGGTATAATAATCTAGGGTTTTATTCAAATGCATTGGAAAAAAATTAGTTTCATAGGCGACAGTGGAGAAGAAAATTTATACTTAGCCCTAAAAAGTAAAATAAAACATTAGGTATGCATGAAATGTCATTTATTAAAGGTTTTCACACAACTTTTTCTTATTCTACAGTTCATGTTCAACATGGCCGCCTCTATTTCTGAAACATTGTCGCATCCTTCTACGGAGACCAGTCTTCACTACTCTAGTGGTCAACGTAGTCCTCATTTTATTTGCTGCATCCACAATCCTTTCTCTTAAGTCTTCCACAGACAAAACTGGATTCGGCTCGCTGTACACAAGACTTTTTATGCACCCCCATACATGAAAATCCATGGGGGTTAGGTCCGGACTTCTTGCTGGCCATGGCAACGGCCCACCTCGTCCTATCCATTTGTTTGGATAATTTGTGTCCAGCCAGTCTCTGACACTTCTTCTGAAATGGGCAGGGCAGCCATCGTGTTGGAACCACATGTCCCTGATCAGGTTGAGTGGCAGATCATCCAGCAAATCACTCAAGTCTGCTCTCAGGAAATTTTCGTAGCTTTCCCCATTTAGATTATCCGGGAGAAAGTAAGGTCCAATCAAATGATTAGAGATAATGCCCATCCACACATTCACGCTGAATCTTCGTTGGGACCCTTTCACTCTTTTCTTATTGGGATTCCTTAGTTCTTTTGGGGCCCAGTAATGGACGTTGTGATAGTTGGTTATGCCATCTTTATCAAATTTGGACTCATCCGTCCACAAGATATTTCTTAGAAAATCTGGGTCTTCTACGTCAGCATTTAGCATAAATCTGCAAAAGTCCAATCTTCTCGCGGGGTCTCCTTCTTCAATAACGTGTACCGGCGTGTAATGGTACGGGTATAGGCCAGCAGTATGCACTGTAAACCACACTCTCCATTGCGAAAGTCCCAGATCACGGGCAACAATATTAGTGGAAGTAGTCGGATCCGCTCGAAAGCGTTGCACTATCTCATTGTCCTGTTCTTCGTCGTCAATTCGTGGTCTTCCCATGTCTGTATTTCGTCTCAAAACAGAGCCAGTTTCTTTAAGTCTTCGATAAACTCTGTCAAAACAGGCCACATTCGGCACTCGACGACCGGGGTAGCGAGTTATGTATTCGTTACGAGCTTGCGCAGACACACAATCGCAGTATCCGTAACAAATAAGCATATCAGCATATTCCTCAGGTGTGTAGGACGTCATCTTCAACACTTCCGTATCACAGGTACAAATCAGAGTCCGGTTAACAAGCACAGTAGTCACAAATCAGAAGAAATAGTCCAGAATCACAGCCAAGTCGAGAAAAAGAGCAAAACGATATCACATCTACTATGTACGAAGCACAAAAGCAGACTGACAACCAAAACAATACCCTCTGTTGTATTCCCAGCTCTAACCGGTCTCTACACTTTTTCTTTCATTCGCACCTACATAAATCGTCACTTGTCTCGCTCTCTCGGTGCGTCTTAACTTGAAGGAAAATAGGCGCGGGACCGTTAGAACTGCTACCTGGAGTGTCCCAACTACTTTTTTCCACGAAATGTAATACAAACCCTAGATTGTTAGACCTCGTTAGATAGCTGATGAAACGTAGATATTTTAAAAAATATCTGCCGAACAAGTGTCATAATATTTTTTTTAGATATCCCTTAGAGAAAAATAAGCTTGCTAATATATTTTTTATTTTTTTACTTTCACTTGTCTACTACGGTCTATTCAATTAACTTATGCACTATTTTAATGATTGATGTCCTAAAGCATCTTATTACACATGTAAAAATGCAATAATAATAATAATAAGATACACAAAATAAACAAAAATAAATTTCGTAGCCTAAAAATCGGCATTATTCAATAAAAAATTAAAAGTCGAATATCTCGAAAAGGGTTAAGTTTAGGGTAGGGTGTTTCATAGTGAAATAAGTCAGAAATGATGGGTACTCCACGCCCTTAACGGATCTAGCACGACTTTTCCTGTAACCCTGTATAACAGAATAGAAGCGGTTAGGTTGGGTAAGGATCGTCTAATTCCCGTATTTCATTCATTGTCTTATACACCGGGCATTACATACAATGCCTAGCCTAGGCTTTGTATGTAATGCCGGCTTTCTGGGCTCGTACAGTGCCGGTAACATCTATAATATACTATCTATGTATAATATATAATCTACTAATAATAATGCCGAAGAATTTACATTTATAAATTGTTAGCAGCTCTGCCTATGCGCTTGAGTCGGGGTTCAAATCCCAGCTAGAGCATACATTTTTGTGATGAAAATAGTTACTTTATATAGTATTTAAAAATCATGCGGTTTTTTGTTCCATAGTTTGAAACTAGATGGCGCTAAAATATCCGCCGTTTTTGTTTCAGTTATACCTGTATCTGTGGCGATCATGACTCCGATACCGATGACGTGTATCTACATATACCAAAAGATCAAAGCTTGGTGAGTACTGACACTATACCTATTAAGTCTACTTGCCTTTATCATGTGTGAAGCCTAAGTTACCTTCCTATAATCAACGTATAAATTAAATGTTTCAAGATATTGACAAAAGAATTGACTTTTGAACTGGTTAAACTCCTCGCTCACGCCATTTTCTGAATATACCGGAAAAAGATAATAAATACTGTTTTTTTTTATTTTCTTACTGTAAAAATCCATAGCCTGTCAGCATGTAACTTATTTTTCAATGTTAGTAAAATTAAGAGTTAAGATGATATGGTAAAGTTAGAAAAAGTACGAAAGAAAAAAGTTTTTGTCGAAAGTAACTTTAAAAAAAATACAATTTCGTGCCATTCCCGAGCGGGGAGATCAGTAACATAAACATCCAAGAGAACAAAACTTATGATCTATCTGTCTAGTTTTAGTCAGGAATCGAATCTGAGTACACTTTGCAGCCGGAGTTACCGACTTAACTACATAGATAACAATCTGTGCATTAAAGAGGCCATGTTGAGACCTTTTTTTTTAAATTAACAAAATCACTTTCGCCTCACTTGTCCAAGAGAACCACTGTGACACAACTAGTAAAGCATTCTTGCGTTGATTATAGGAACCTTGCATTAAGAATGTATTTTGAAAGGGTGTTTTTGGTTATTTTGCCTTCATTATCAATATGGTAACAATGAGTGGACGATTAAAAAGTTTTGTAAAATGTTTTCCTTTTCGTTGGTTAGTTCGAATGCTTTTTCAGTTATAAAAGTATTATCACAAATTTTACTTAACTTAATTATTTTAGTTTATCTAAAGCTTGGCTTGATTACATTTCGACTTAACTTATAGTATATCATTTGGAACGATATGTCGAGAAATAAATATATTGTATAACCTGATGATGCACAAATTGTTCATTATCCGTTACTCAGGTCAATAGAAAGGAATCTCTGTATTATTACTATTGCTAACTGACCTATCAATAAATGTTAATTATGTGCATATAAGAACTTACGGATAAAATGCCTATCAGATGTTAAAAAAGAAGAGTTCGAAAGCGTTATTTATTCCATAACTAAGTGTAAATTTTGGTGCTATTGTTATAATAATGGAACTTAGAACTTAGTCCTGTTACAGGCATCGCAGTATTATGACAGAGTAAGCTTCTTTGTCGCGGCAATATTTCGTTTATGATCGGATTTTGTTTTAAGCCATGTCTAAATTGTGTATTTTTTTTATTTCCATATTCCCATAACGTCATTCCATACCGTTATGTCGTCTCAGTTCGGGAGGTATGTTTATCAGAAATGGTTCAATGGTGATGGTTTCCTTTCCATTCATTTTCATACATATGTTAGTTTGCATTGTTTTCGCTTTTGCATGTGAAGAATAAAATGAAAATAAAATGCATTTCATTGAGTTTTTTATAATAATGACTAGCTACGTGAAAAATATATATATTTTTAAGTATTATTTGTTAATATTAAAGGATTGCCGTTCTATATTAAATTGAACCGCGATTGCTATAATAAAATTACTATACTGTACAAGTATTTATTTTAAAACAATCCAATTTTACTAGGGCTGGGCGGGGTAATTACGAGACATCCAATAAATCGGGTAAAAATAAGACATAAACAAAAAACCTCAATAGAACATTTTTTATTGGTTCATCACGAAGCATGTAATACCGTCCGTAGTGTAATTATGCTGGCAAATTGACGGGTACTATCATGTTCATACTTTACCTCCCTCCGTGGGTCGGATAGATTGAACAGGAACCGAATTTCATTATATGTATGCGCGACTTTATTTTTTAATTGACTACATATTGATGGTTCCAAAACACTATTTATGAAATCTATGAAACAAATTTCGACTTTGACTCGTCAGAGTGAGAAGATTTTTTAAAATATTATTTTTAAATCATTCATCATTTTTGTTAATCTATGGAACTTTTCTTTGGGATTGTCGGTGCATTAATTCTCTATGCTTTGGTTGGTGATGGATTCTTAGAAATTAAGGGATGGTTCGAGCTGATGGCTCACCTGATGTTGAGCGATATGCGTTGCACAAGAAAAAACAGCAGTTCTCCATTAGTAAAGAATGGGGAATGACCAACTTACAGTTTTGTATGTGAGAATGTTATGGAACGCGTAGATGACCCACCTGATAGCCTTCACTGTCCATAACGAAGCAATTCGATTTTGGGCAGCTCCTACTTATGTACAACAAGACCCAAGTCGCATCGTATGCGTCCGTAACTCTGAGACGTATAGGTGGAATGTCTTAAGTGCCTGTAATTTTACCATCAACCTTTCGCTCCGGAACTCAGTAACGCGAAGTTGGCGGCAATAGGTGCAGGGGCAGTACTTCCCCAGACGAACATGACACAAGTTCTACTGCCTGTAAGAACTGCCTGTTCGTTTGTGATGAAATCAAAATATATAAATAAATATTAGTAGACAATTCACACAGCGCCGTCTATCCCCATCATTCTTGGGAACCAGACAACTGATATAATTCTTTTATACTAATTGAAAATACATACATACATTTAATATATAATACATTAATACCTAGACACAGAATCAAAAATCTGTGTCCGTCACACAAATGTTTGTCCTGGGTGGGAATCGAACCCACGACCTACAGCACAAAAGGCTTACTTCCAACTGAGCTGTGAGGCCAGTCAGTAAAGGAATTGATGCGCAACCCCCTAAACTTAAATTTACACACGTACTCTACAACTGTTAGTAATCAATAAGTCTAATAATTATAATCTCAAAATAAAAATTATAAATAAATATAAATTAAATATTAAAATCTAATAATTTTATTATATTCCAGTGTTGTCAACCGAGGAAAACATGAAAAAATCCTTGAAGAAACCAACACCCCCGTTTCAGAGACGTCCGAGCCCCCAAGCGTCGCAACCATTGATGTCGCCAAGTATTAACGTAGCGTAAATTAATCGTTACATTACAAAGGTTACACAAATATAATTTTACCATTACACTAATATCCTTTTTTACAATTGTATATTGATACCGTAGAAATAGCAGATCTCTTTGAAGATCTAGAAGAAGTCCTCGCTAAGTCTGAAATAGCAGCTATCAATGAATCTTATGAATAAGCATTATTTGTGTTACTTTACTGTAAATTATTTAATTTATAAGCACTTTACCAGTGTGGGGTCTTAAATATATGTTTTACACGTTATTTAATAAGAACAAACTAAATTATGAAATACTGGATAAACTGTTTTTTTGTGAGACATTTACGTATCTACTCTGTGTATTTTGAACATTTAAAACATTTTGGTACATGAAAATTTTCAATGGCTTTATACAAGCAAACATATTTTTGAAATTATTTATATGAACAAAATAATATTTATCTAATGCAACGCCTTCATATGTTTTGGCAATTGCATTATAAATGACATTCCTATTTGTCATTAAACTACTTTCACCTATAAAATCAAATTCTGAAATATATTTCCATCTGATTTGTTTATGAAATATTTCATATGGGTAATGATTTACTATTTTTATTAATTAGCATGGAGTGATAAAAATAGCATGATTTGCCAATTTTGTAATTCTGTTCGTTGCACAAGATATATAAATCAAATAATATAAAGGTTAATAGAATTGTTATTGATGAATTTTTCTTTTGGATTTACTTAATGGGACAATAATTTATTGTGACAAAATAACACGTATTACTATATTACTCGCGAAATATAGCTATGTTCATTATCCGGTTTTTAATTTTCGATCGTACAATATTTGGCTGTACATTGTCGTATCTTATTTAGTGAAACTGATTTAAAATAATAATCTTTTTGTACAGCTTTATGTAAAACATAATTCAGTCGTGATGTTGAAATTGTTTTTTTTTCTATTTTAACCTTTTTAATTAAGGTTATAATTAATTGTTGTCGTTGAGGTTTTGCTTGTTTCAGTTGATTTATTTATACTGCCTTTTAGAAAGGGTTAATATCACATGTATTGCATTCAATTTTCGCTTTTATTAGTGTTTTAAGAGATCTCTACTCAGTAAAGTTTTACATGGCTGGTTTTATAGGTGAAACAGATGTGAACAAGGCTGCTACGTTTGTCATATAACAGTATTGAATTGTTATGTTAGAGATCTATTTATGTTAATATATATAAAATTTTATATGAATTTTGTCTTTTATTTTCCTCCTTTATTATGGGGACTTGGGAGTTTTTAGTACTATATGCGAAGTAAGGGCGGGTTATATTGGAGTAGTGTGTCATACCATAAATATGTATTTAATATATAAATTTCTAGTGTCACAATGTTTGTAACCAAACTCCTCTGAAACGGCTTGACCGATTTTTATATCATTAAAATTGGCTTAGCAATAGTATAGTTCATTACTTTGAAGTTTGTGTCAGTTCAAGCTATGCAACCTTCGTACTTTTAACCGTCAGTTATAAAAACAAAGTAGTTTGACACACAACCGTGACAAACCAACCACAATATCCACACCCGAAAACATGGCTCTAAAATAGAACCCAACGATCCAAAAATGTAACCCCCGCATCCAACAACCCATCAGTGTAACTCTCTGAAAAGCTAGTAGCAACATGGGCAAGCCGAAGTTCGACCCGCCAACAAACACATTCCCGTACAAAATCCCGAAGAGACTAAACATACTGAGTGTCCCGAGGAAGTATATCCTCGACACGGGGGAAGGAATGCCGGCTTACACGCCGGGAGGAATCAGAAAATCAGCGCTCAATAGTCAGTTATCTGACAGAGTGAATGATGCTGCCTGGCCATATTTACGGTTAGTAATTACATAGATAACTAGCAGTTGCCCGCGACTACGTCAGCGTGGAATTCGGTTTTATCACGCACCCCTATTTCACCCCTCGGAAAAGTAGCCCAAGTTACTCCTTGTTACATCAGCTATCTGCCAGTGAAAGTCCCGTCAAAATCAGTCTAGTCATTTCAGAGATTAGCCGGAACAAACAAACAAGACAGACAGACAAAAATTGTAAAAAATGTTGTTTTGGTATATGTACCGTGTATACATCCATATGCACTTAGTAAAAAGCGGTTATTTTAATATTACAAACAGACACTCCAATTTTATTTATTTTATAGATAATAATAATATTGGTGGACATTTCACACAACGCCATCTAGCCCCAAAGTAAGCTAAGCGTAGCTTGTATCATGGGGACCAGACAACTGATACAATACTTATATACTTTTTGTAAATACATACATATAATACATATTAACATCTATATTCGTCACATAAATATTTGTCCTGGGTGGGAATCTAACCCACTACCTACAGCGCAGAAGGCAGAGTTACTACGAACTGAGCTTTGAGGCGTGTTATTAAAAAAACTCATAGATATTCTCTTACATTTTAGCCGTTTCCTCATAATAAAGAAGATGTACAAGCATCGATTCAGTGTCGAACGCATGGAGCGAATCGACCGCATGATAGAAGCTGCCAACGCGACATGCTATTCAAAACTGGCGAACTGTGTGCTTGACCTAAAGAAGACTGAGACTAAGGACGTGAAGAAGAAGAGAGGATGGACTGAGAGCGAGTGGAAGAAGCATATGGACTACATCAGCCAGATTTCTGGACCCAAGCAGGACTTTAAACAAAGTCCCGTTAAGGTACCTACATTATATGGTGATAGACGCAACGCAGTGCGACTTGAGTCATCTCGTACTTTGGTGGAAAGGACTTGAGTCGTATTGCTGTTGTCTATCGGCGGTGGTCACTTAACATCAGGTGGGCCGTCAGCTCGTTCTATCACATACATGAAAAAACATTAACCTTAGCTAAACTCATTCCTTATATTCTCCGTTATATATTGCTACAGTAATATTGAGACTGATGATTGGCCTCATAGCTCAGTTGGTAGTAACTTCTTCTGCACTGTAGGTCGTGGGTTCGATTCCCACCCAGGACAAATATTTGTGTGACGTACATGTTTGTTCTGTCTTGGTGTTGATATGTGTTAACAAAAAAAAGGATATAAGTATCATATCAGTTGTCCGGTTCCCATGATACAATGCTTAGCTTACTTTGGGGCTAGATGGCGCTGTGTCAAATGAATATTTATTTTATTTATCAGACCCTTCTGTTTGGTAAACGATGACACGTTAGTAATACAGTTTTAGAACGAGTTGGCGGTTCACCGGATGTATAACTTAACTAGATGGCGCTGCTAATTTTGGGCAAAACTGAATCGCGCTGACGAAAACTCACGACCGTGACAGACCTATTGCATAGACACTATTACACTGTTACACTATTGGAAAGACTACAATACACACGTTCATACGAGATATTGTTTCTTTTCACATCCAAGCTATACTCCAGCCTTCTGGATTTATTTGCGGTTACTCTGGGCTCCGAATTTGTGCTGTAGCCGTAGTACACCGGGTGTTAGGTGATAACCTCGGCCCATAACTGATGCGACTGGGGTCCTCCCCTACTAGGTACGGTATAAAACTACATAAACAAGAGAGAATTCGGCATTCACTATTTCTCGTTGCTGCTCCGAGCTTCCCAGCGCTCGAGAAACCAAAGTTCCACTAAAATTTCGTGAATGTTCGTTTTCCAGAGAGGTAAATGCAGGCCGCTCGAATCGCTGATGCCGAGGATCAACCAGATCTGCTTCGTCCCCGACTTCAAAGTCTACCGAAGACTGTCTCAGGAGGCTTGGTATCGGAACCCCGAAAAGGTAAGCAAGGTTTTGATCAGTCCCAATACACCAACATGCAAATAGACTAGCCACTAAGTACTTAAACTTTAAATAGTATGCTATATTGAAACTAAAAGGAATCCAATAAAGTTCTGTTTCCATTATCATATTTAGTTCGGAAAACGGACCGGCATTATTGACTGATATTTCACACAGCGCCATCTAGTCCAGAACTAAGCATAGCTTGTACTATACCATACCACACTTGGACCATAACATATTCATTGACTGATTCAAACTCTCGAATAGCGAGAGCAAACGTGACGATGTTATGGAACGAGCTGATGGCCCACCTGGTGTTAAGTTGTAACTTATATAAGCAATATATATCAGACAAATGATACAATAAGTACATGTATATTCTTTTGGAAATTCATCGAGCCAGACAGAACAAACATCTACGCTACCCACAAAGATGTGTGTCCTGTGTGGGAATCAAAACCACAACCTGCAGCGCAGTAGGCAGGGTTTCTACTAACTGTGAGGCCAATCAAACACATCCATCTCAGCATCTCTGAAGATGAAGGAAGGATTTAAGAGCAGTTAGAACTCACGCCAAGTTCGTCCGGAAAAGTACTGCCACCATGCCCATTTCTGCCGCCAAGCAGTAACTCATTCGCGTTACTGTGTTCTGGTTTGAAAGGTGTGGTTGCCGGTGAAATTACAGGCACACGAGACATTCCACCTACATGTCTCACAGTTACGGGCGCATACGATGCGACTTGTGTCTTGTACATAGTAGGGGAGGACCCAAGTCGCATCAGTTGTTACGGGCAGAGGTTACCACTTAACACCAGGTGGGCCGTCGGCTTGTTCCGCAACTATATATATAAAAAGATGGTTTTAATTTTATTTTAATATTTTCACCAGGTCGCACCAAAAGCCTTGAAGTATGTAATATCGGACCGAGTTAAGAAACTAGCCGTTCCGAGAGTTATACCGCAACCCGGCGCCTTCGACTAAACACAACCTTAACTCCATAACGTAACGACCAAAATGCCGTAACAAATCCAATAATTTCCCCAACAATTCACATCAGTATGTCTTTCAAGTAACAATCAGTCGTAAACTTAATAAAACAGCAACACACGATTAAATCGTTTTATTTTTTACAATGGTAACACAGGATCTATAAATACTTAGGGTCTGTTTCATAACATTCGTCTAAAATATCGGATGAAAGATAATATTCAAGTTTTGTTAAGGCTTGGACCGCAAACAAGTATTCATTGACTGATTCATACTCTCGAATAGCGAGAGCAAACGTGGCAATTTATGGAACGAGCTGGTGGCCCACCTGGTGTTAAGTTGTAGCCTACCAAGCAATTCTATAACTTAAGATTAAAATTTCAGAATTTTCTTAATGCATTCATGACAATAGAAACAAAGTAAGATGTAGTTATATCATCAGTCCCTTATGAAACCGACCCTTAAAATACTGTTAACAATGCATCGTCCAGATCACAATTTGATAAATAAGTAGAAATAAATTATTCTTACAAATTAGGTTTGATTTTATGTGAATACTTTGGGATTGTGGAATAAATTCTGTAAAATATAGGATGAATTCGTATCGTTCCTTATACAACCGTGTGATAAAGTAAGTAAAGTTTTAAGCCGGCTGTCGAGAGACTAAGTTATTTAAGTAAATAAAATAATAATAATAATAAAGGGGGACATATTACAAAGCGCCATCTAGCCCCAAAAGAAACTAAGCAAAGCTTGTATCATGGGAACCAGACCACTAATAATACTTATATACTTTTTAATACATATCAACACCCAGACACAGAACAAACATCTATGTTCACCACATATTCTGTCTTGCGTGGGAATCGAACCGACGACCTACAGCACAGAAGGCAGGGTTACTACCAACTGAGCTGTGAGGCCTGTCGAAAACGTAGCGTGTCGCGACTGCCTTCCCCTTTGGGAAACAGGCGTGATTATATATATTTTGCTGGCTCCACTTTGGCGTATCTCGACAAAAAATCGTATCCGACAAATATAACGTCCGTTATAAGGCGATTCATCCAATATTTTACTGTACGGTTTAAAATTAATTGTGCGAATGGTCTAGATAGTGTATGACCGCGTATGTGAAGTCTTTGGTGGTAGATTGCCCTCCGAGGTCCTTCGTCCTCACTTTGCCGTCTTTCAGTACCCTGGAATAAAAAAAAGTTCATTACAATTCTGGGTATTCCGTGACTGCGAATGTTGACATTCTGGGACGAAATGCATTGTATTCGACAGTGTATTTTACGTTGTGGCTGGGTGTATTGTATTTTACGTTGTGGCTGGGTGTATTGTATTTTAGATTGTGGCTGGGTGTATTGTATTTTACGTCGTGGTGTGGTGTATTGTATTTCGCGTTGTGGCTTGGTGTATTGTATTTTACGGGCTTGGTGTATTGTATTTTACGTTGTGGCTGGGTGTATTGTATTTTACGTTGTGGCTGGGTGTATTGTATTTTAGATTGTGGCGGGGTGTCTTGTATTTTACGTTGTGGCTTGGTGTATTGTATTTTACGTTGTGGCTGGGTGTATTGTATTTTACGTTGTGGCTGGGTGTATTGTATTTTACGTTGTGGCTGGGTGTATTGTATTTTAGATTGTGGCGGGGTGTCTTGTATTTTACGTTGTGGCTTGGTGTATTGTATTTTACGTTGTGGCTGGGTGTATTGTATTTTAGATTGTGGCGGGGTGTATTGTATTTTACGTTGTGGCTTGGTGTATTGTATTTTACGTTGTGGCTGGGTGTATTGTATTTTAGATTGTGGCGGGGTGTCTTGTATTTTACGTTGTGGCTGGGTGTATTGTATTTTACGTTGTGGCTGGGTGTATTGTATTTTACGTTGTGGCTGGGTGTATTTTATTTTAGATTGTGGCGGGGTGTATTGTATTTTACGTTGTGGCTTGGTGTATTGTATTTTACGTTGTGGCTGGGTGTATTGTATTTTAGATTGTGGCGGGGTGTCTTGTATTTTACGTTGTGGCTTGGTGTATTGTATTTTACGTTGTGGCTGGGTGTATTGTATTTTACGTTGTGGCTGGGTGTATTGTATTTTAGATTGTGGCGGGGTGTCTTGTATTTTACGTTGTGGCTTGGTGTATTGTATTTTACGTTGTGGCTGGGTGTATTGTATTTTACGTTGTGGCTGGGTGTATTGTATTTTAGATTGTGGCGGGGTGTCTTGTATTTTACGTTGTGGCTTGGTGTATTGTATTTTACGTTGTGGCTGGGTGTATTGTATTTTACGTTGTGGCTGGGTGTATTGTATTTTACGTTGTGGCTGGGTGTATTGTATTTTAGATTGTGGCGGGGTGTCTTGTATTTTACGTTGTGGCTTGGTGTATTGTATTTTACGTTGTGGCTGGGTGTATTGTATTTTAGATTGTGGCGGGGTGTATTGTATTTTACGTTGTGGCTTGGTGTATTGTATTTTACGTTGTGGCTGGGTGTATTGTATTTTAGATTGTGGCGGGGTGTCTTGTATTTTACGTTGTGGCTGGGTGTATTGTATTTTACGTTGTGGCTGGGTGTATTGTATTTTACGTTGTGGCTGGGTGTATTTTATTTTAGATTGTGGCGGGGTGTATTGTATTTTACGTTGTGGCTTGGTGTATTGTATTTTACGTTGTGGCTGGGTGTATTGTATTTTAGATTGTGGCGGGGTGTCTTGTATTTTACGTTGTGGCTGGGTGTATTGTATTTTACGTTGTGGCTGGGTGTATTGTATTTTAGATTGTGGCGGGGTGTATTGTATTTTACGTTGTGGCTTGGTGTATTGTATTTTACGTTGTGGCTGGGTGTATTGTATTTTAGATTGTGGCGGGGTGTCTTGTATTTTACGTTGTGGCTGGGTGTATTGTATTTTACGTTGTGGCTGGGTGTATTGTATTTTACGTTGTGGCTGGGTGTATTTTATTTTAGATTGTGGCGGGGTGTATTGTATTTTACGTTGTGGCTTGGTGTATTGTATTTTACGTTGTGGCTGGGTGTATTGTATTTTAGATTGTGGCGGGGTGTCTTGTATTTTACGTTGTGGCTTGGTGTATTGTATTTTACGTTGTGGCTGGGTGTATTGTATTTTACGTTGTGGCTGGGTGTATTGTATTTTAGATTGTGGCGGGGTGTCTTGTATTTTACGTTGTGGCTTGGTGTATTGTATTTTACGTTGTGGCTGGGTGTATTGTATTTTACGTTGTGGCTGGGTGTATTGTATTTTAGATTGTGGCGGGGTGTCTTGTATTTTACGTTGTGGCTTGGTGTATTGTATTTTACGTTGTGGCTGGGTGTATTGTATTTTACGTTGTGGCTGGGTGTATTGTATTTTACGTTGTGGCTGGGTGTATTGTATTTTAGATTGTGGCGGGGTGTCTTGTATTTTACGTTGTGGCTTGGTGTATTGTATTTTACGTTGTGGCTGGGTGTATTGTATTTTAGATTGTGGCGGGGTGTATTGTATTTTACGTTGTGGCTTGGTGTATTGTATTTTACGTTGTGGCTGGGTGTATTGTATTTTAGATTGTGGCGGGGTGTCTTGTATTTTACGTTGTGGCTGGGTGTATTGTATTTTACGTTGTGGCTGGGTGTATTGTATTTTACGTTGTGGCTGGGTGTATTTTATTTTAGATTGTGGCGGGGTGTATTGTATTTTACGTTGTGGCTTGGTGTATTGTATTTTACGTTGTGGCTGGGTGTATTGTATTTTAGATTGTGGCGGGGTGTCTTGTATTTTACGTTGTGGCTGGGTGTATTGTATTTTACGTTGTGGCTGGGTGTCTTGTATTTTACGTTGTGGCTTGGTGTATTGTATTTTACGTTGTGGCTGGGTGTATTGTATTTTAGATTGTGGCTGGGTGTATTGTATTTTACGTTGTGGCTTGGTGTATTGTATTTTACGTTGTGGCTGGGTGTATTGTATTTTAGATTGTGGCTGGGTGTATTGTATTTTACGTTGTGGCTTGGTGTATTGTATTTTACGTTGTGGCTGGGTGTATTGTATTTTAGATTGTGGCTGGGTGTATTGTATTTTACGTTGTGGCTGGGTGTATTGTATTTTAGATTGTGGCAGGGTGTATTGTATTTTACGTTGTGGCTTGGTGTATTGTATTTTACGTTGTGGCTGGGTGTATTGTATTTTAGATTGTGGCGGGGTGTATTGTATTTTACGTTGTGGCTTGGTGTATTGTATTTTACGTTGTGGCTGGGTGTATTGTATTTTAGATTGTGGCGGGGTGTATTGTATTTTACGTTGTGGCTTGGTGTATTGTATTTTACGTTGTGGCTGGGTGTATTGTATTTTAGATTGTGGCGGGGTGTATTGTATTTTACGTTGTGGCTTGGTGTATTGTATTTTACGTTGTGGCTTGGTGTATTGTATTTTACGGGCTGGGTGTATTGTATTTTAGATTGTGGCTGGGTGTATTGTATTTTACGTTGTGGCTGGGTGTATTGTATTTTACGGGCTGGGTGTATTGTATTTTAGATTGTGGCTGGGTGTATTGTATTTTAGATTGTGGCGGGGTGTATTGTATTTTACGTTGTGGCTTGGTGTATTGTATTTTACGTTGTGGCTGGGTGTATTGTATTTTAGATTGTGGCGGGGTGTATTGTATTTTACGTTGTGGCTTGGTGTATTGTATTTTACGTTGTGGCTGGGTGTATTGTATTTTAGATTGTGGCGGGGTGTATTGTATTTTACGTTGTGGCTTGGTGTATTGTATTTTACGTTGTGGCTTGGTGTATTGTATTTTACGGGCTGGGTGTATTGTATTTTAGATTGTGGCTGGGTGTATTGTATTTTACGTTGTGGCTGGGTGTATTGTATTTTACGTTGTGGCTGGGTGTATTGTATTTTAGATTGTGGCGGGGTGTCTTGTATTTTACGTTGTGGCTTGGTGTATTGTATTTTACGGGCTGGGTGTATTGTATTTGACGTTGTGGCGGGGTGTATTGTATTTTACGGGCTGGGTGTATTGTATTTTAGATTGTGGCTGGGTGTATTGTATTTTACGTTGTGGCTTGGTGTATTGTATTTTACGGGCTGGGTGTATTGTATTTTAGATTGTGGCTGGGTGTATTGTATTTTACGTTGTGGCTGGGTGTATTGTATTTTACGGGCTGGGTGTATTGTATTTTAGATTGTGGCTGGGTGTATTGTATTTTACGTTGTGGCTTGGTGTATTGTATTTTACGTTGTGGCTTGGTGTATTGTATTTTACGGGCTGGGTGTATTGTATTTTAGATTGTGGCTGGGTGTATTGTATTTTACGTTGTGGCTTGGTGTATTGTATTTTACGTTGTGGCTGGGTGTATTGTATTTTAGATTGTGGCGGGGTGTCTTGTATTTTACGTTGTGGCTTGGTGTATTGTATTTTACGTTGTGGCTGGGTGTATTGTATTTTAGATTGTGGCGGGGTGTCTTGTATTTTACGTTGTGGCTTGGTGTATTGTATTTTACGTTGTGGCTGGGTGTATTGTATTTTACGTTGTGGCTGGGTGTATTGTATTTTACGTTGTGGCTGGGTGTATTGTATTTTACGTTGTGGCTGGGTGTATTGTATTTTACGTTGTGGCTGGGTGTATTGTATTTTACGTTGTGGCTGGGTGTATTGTATTTTACGGGCTGGGTGTATTGTATTTTAGATTGTGGCTGGGTGTATTGTATTTTACGTTGTGGCTTGGTGTATTGTATTTTACGGGCTGGGTGTATTGTATTTTAGATTGTGGCTGGGTGTATTGTATTTTACGTTGTGGCTGGGTGTATTGTATTTTACGTTGTGGCTGGGTGTATTGTATTTTAGATTGTGGCGGGGTGTCTTGTATTTTACGTTGTGGCTTGGTGTATTGTATTTTACGTTGTGGCTGGGTGTATTGTATTTGACGTTGTGGCGTGGTGTATTGTATTTGACGTTGTGGCTGGGTGTATTGTATTTTACGGGCTGGGTGTATTGTATTTTAGATTGTGGCTGGGTGTATTGTAGTTTACGTTGTGGCGTGGTGTATTGTATTTTACGTTGTGGCTGGGTGTATTGTATTTTACGGGCTGGGTGTATTGTATTTTAGATTGTGGCTGGGTGTATTGTATTTTAGATTGTGGCTGGGTGTATTGTATTTTACGTTGTGGCTGGGTGTATTGTATTTTACGTTGTGGCTGGGTGTATTGTATTTTACGGGCTGGGTGTATTGTATTTTAGATTGTGGCTGGGTGTATTGTATTTTACGTTGTGGCTGGGTGTATTGTATTTTACGGGCTGGGTGTATTGTATTTTAGATTGTGGCTGGGTGTATTGTATTTTACGTTGTGGCTGGGTGTATTGTATTTTAGATTGTGGCGGGGTGTATTGTATTTTACGTTGTGGCTGGGTGTATTGTATTTTACGTTGTGGCTGGGTGTATTGTATTTTAGATTGTGGCTGGGTGTATTGTATTTTAGATTGTGGCTGGGTGTATTGTATTTTACGTTGTGGCTGGGTGTATTGTATTTTACGGGCTGGGTGTATTGTATTTGACGTTGTGGCGGGGTGTATTGTATTTTACGGGCTGGGTGTATTGTATTTTAGATTGTGGCTGGGTGTATTGTATTTTACGTTGTGGCTTGGTGTATTGTATTTTACGGGCTGGGTGTATTGTATTTTAGATTGTGGCTGGGTGTATTGTATTTTACGTTGTGGCTGGGTGTATTGTATTTTACGGGCTGGGTGTATTGTATTTTAGATTGTGGCTGGGTGTATTGTATTTTACGTTGTGGCTTGGTGTATTGTATTTTACGTTGTGGCTTGGTGTATTGTATTTTACGGGCTGGGTGTATTGTATTTTAGATTGTGGCTGGGTGTATTGTATTTTACGTTGTGGCTTGGTGTATTGTATTTTACGTTGTGGCTGGGTGTATTGTATTTTAGATTGTGGCGGGGTGTCTTGTATTTTACGTTGTGGCTTGGTGTATTGTATTTTACGTTGTGGCTGGGTGTATTGTATTTTAGATTGTGGCGGGGTGTCTTGTATTTTACGTTGTGGCTTGGTGTATTGTATTTTACGTTGTGGCTGGGTGTATTGTATTTTACGTTGTGGCTGGGTGTATTGTATTTTACGTTGTGGCTGGGTGTATTGTATTTTACGTTGTGGCTGGGTGTATTGTATTTTACGTTGTGGCTGGGTGTATTGTATTTTACGTTGTGGCTGGGTGTATTGTATTTTACGGGCTGGGTGTATTGTATTTTAGATTGTGGCTGGGTGTATTGTATTTTACGTTGTGGCTTGGTGTATTGTATTTTACGGGCTGGGTGTATTGTATTTTAGATTGTGGCTGGGTGTATTGTATTTTACGTTGTGGCTGGGTGTATTGTATTTTACGTTGTGGCTGGGTGTATTGTATTTTAGATTGTGGCGGGGTGTCTTGTATTTTACGTTGTGGCTTGGTGTATTGTATTTTACGTTGTGGCTGGGTGTATTGTATTTGACGTTGTGGCGTGGTGTATTGTATTTGACGTTGTGGCTGGGTGTATTGTATTTTACGGGCTGGGTGTATTGTATTTTAGATTGTGGCTGGGTGTATTGTAGTTTACGTTGTGGCGTGGTGTATTGTATTTTACGTTGTGGCTGGGTGTATTGTATTTTACGGGCTGGGTGTATTGTATTTTAGATTGTGGCTGGGTGTATTGTATTTTAGATTGTGGCTGGGTGTATTGTATTTTACGTTGTGGCTGGGTGTATTGTATTTTACGTTGTGGCTGGGTGTATTGTATTTTACGGGCTGGGTGTATTGTATTTTAGATTGTGGCTGGGTGTATTGTATTTTACGTTGTGGCTGGGTGTATTGTATTTTACGGGCTGGGTGTATTGTATTTTAGATTGTGGCTGGGTGTATTGTATTTTACGTTGTGGCTGGGTGTATTGTATTTTAGATTGTGGCGGGGTGTATTGTATTTTAGATTGTGGCTGGGTGTATTGTATTTTACGTTGTGGCTTGGTGTATTGTATTTTACGTTGTGGCTGGGTGTATTGTATTTTAGATTGTGGCGGGGTGTCTTGTATTTTACGTTGTGGCTTGGTGTATTGTATTTTACGTTGTGGCTGGGTGTATTGTATTTTAGATTGTGGCGGGGTGTCTTGTATTTTACGTTGTGGCTTGGTGTATTGTATTTTACGTTGTGGCTGGGTGTATTGTATTTTACGTTGTGGCTGGGTGTATTGTATTTTACGTTGTGGCTGGGTGTATTGTATTTTACGTTGTGGCTGGGTGTATTGTATTTTACGTTGTGGCTGGGTGTATTGTATTTTACGTTGTGGCTGGGTGTATTGTATTTTACGGGCTGGGTGTATTGTATTTTAGATTGTGGCTGGGTGTATTGTATTTTACGTTGTGGCTTGGTGTATTGTATTTTACGGGCTGGGTGTATTGTATTTTAGATTGTGGCTGGGTGTATTGTATTTTACGTTGTGGCTGGGTGTATTGTATTTTACGTTGTGGCTGGGTGTATTGTATTTTAGATTGTGGCGGGGTGTCTTGTATTTTACGTTGTGGCTTGGTGTATTGTATTTTACGTTGTGGCTGGGTGTATTGTATTTGACGTTGTGGCGTGGTGTATTGTATTTGACGTTGTGGCTGGGTGTATTGTATTTTACGGGCTGGGTGTATTGTATTTTAGATTGTGGCTGGGTGTATTGTAGTTTACGTTGTGGCGTGGTGTATTGTATTTTACGTTGTGGCTGGGTGTATTGTATTTTACGGGCTGGGTGTATTGTATTTTAGATTGTGGCTGGGTGTATTGTATTTTAGATTGTGGCTGGGTGTATTGTATTTTACGTTGTGGCTGGGTGTATTGTATTTTACGTTGTGGCTGGGTGTATTGTATTTTACGGGCTGGGTGTATTGTATTTTAGATTGTGGCTGGGTGTATTGTATTTTACGTTGTGGCTGGGTGTATTGTATTTTACGGGCTGGGTGTATTGTATTTTAGATTGTGGCTGGGTGTATTGTATTTTACGTTGTGGCTGGGTGTATTGTATTTTACGGGCTGGGTGTATTGTATTTTAGATTGTGGCTGGGTGTATTGTATTTTAGATTGTGGCTGGGTGTATTGTATTTTACGTTGTGGCTGGGTGTATTGTATTTTAAATTGTGGCTGGGTGTATTGTATTTTAGATTGTGGCTGGGTGTATTGTATTTTACGGGCTGGGTGTATTGTATTTTAGATTGTGGCTGGGTGTATTGTATTTTACGTTGTGGCTGGGTGTATTGTATTTTACGGGCTGGGTGTATTGTATTTTAGATTGTGGCTGGGTGTATTGTATTTTACGTTGTGGCTGGGTGTATTGTATTTTACGGGCTGGGTGTATTGTATTTTAGATTGTGGCTGGGTGTATTGTATTTTACGTTGTGGCTGGGTGTATTGTATTTTAGATTGTGGCGGGGTGTATTGTATTTTAGATTGTGGCGGGGTGTCTTGTATTTTACGTTGTGGCTTGGTGTATTGTATTTTACGTTGTGGCTGGGTGTATTGTATTTGACGTTGTGGCGTGGTGTATTGTATTTGACGTTGTGGCTGGGTGTATTGTATTTTACGGGCTGGGTGTATTGTATTTTAGATTGTGGCTGGGTGTATTGTAGTTTACGTTGTGGCGTGGTGTATTGTATTTTACGTTGTGGCTGGGTGTATTGTATTTTACGGGCTGGGTGTATTGTATTTTAGATTGTGGCTGGGTGTATTGTATTTTAGATTGTGGCTGGGTGTATTGTATTTTACGTTGTGGCTGGGTGTATTGTATTTTACGTTGTGGCTGGGTGTATTGTATTTTACGGGCTGGGTGTATTGTATTTTAGATTGTGGCTGGGTGTATTGTATTTTACGTTGTGGCTGGGTGTATTGTATTTTACGGGCTGGGTGTATTGTATTTTAGATTGTGGCTGGGTGTATTGTATTTTACGTTGTGGCTGGGTGTATTGTATTTTAGATTGTGGCGGGGTGTATTGTATTTTACGTTGTGGCTGGGTGTATTGTATTTTACGTTGTGGCTGGGTGTATTGTATTTTAGATTGTGGCTGGGTGTATTGTATTTTAGATTGTGGCTGGGTGTATTGTATTTTACGTTGTGGCTGGGTGTATTGTATTTTACGGGCTGGGTGTATTGTATTTTAGATTGTGGCTGGGTGTATTGTATTTTAGATTGTGGCTGGGTGTATTGTATTTTAGATTGTGGCTGGGTGTATTGTATTTTAGATTGTGGCTGGGTGTATTGTATTTTACGTTGTGGCTGGGTGTATTGTATTTTACGGGCTGGGTGTATTGTATTTTAGATTGTGGCTGGGTGTATTGTATTTTAGATTGTGGCTGGGTGTATTGTATTTTACGTTGTGGCTGGGTGTATTGTATTTTAAATTGTGGCTGGGTGTATTGTATTTTAGATTGTGGCTGGGTGTATTGTATTTTACGGGCTGGGTGTATTGTATTTTAGATTGTGGCTGGGTGTATTGTATTTTACGTTGTGGCTGGGTGTATTGTATTTTACGGGCTGGGTGTATTGTATTTTAGATTGTGGCTGGGTGTATTGTATTTTACGTTGTGGCTGGGTGTATTGTATTTTAAATTGTGGCTGGGTGTATTGTATTTTAGATTGTGGCTGGGTGTATTGTATTTTAGATTGTGGCTGGGTGTATTGTATTTTAGATTGTGGCTGGGTGTATTGTATTTTACGTTGTGGCTGGGTGTATTGTATTTTACGGGCTGGGTGTATTGTATTTTAGATTGTGGCTGGGTGTATTGTATTTTAGATTGTGGCTGGGTGTATTGTATTTTACGTTGTGGCTGGGTGTATTGTATTTTAAATTGTGGCTGGGTGTATTGTATTTTAGATTGTGGCTGGGTGTATTGTATTTTACGGGCTGGGTGTATTGTATTTTAGATTGTGGCTGGGTGTATTGTATTTTACGTTGTGGCTGGGTGTATTGTATTTTACGGGCTGGGTGTATTGTATTTTAGATTGTGGCTGGGTGTATTGTATTTTACGTTGTGGCTGGGTGTATTGTATTTTAAATTGTGGCTGGGTGTATTGTATTTTAGATTGTGGCTGGGTGTATTGTATTTTACGTTGTGGCTGGGTGTATTGTATTTTACGGGCTGGGTGTATTGTATTTTAGATTGTGGCTGGGTGTATTGTATTTTACGTTGTGGCTGGGTGTATTGTATTTGACGTTGTGTTAAGGTGTATTTATAGCGTGACGGACTGTGTTGTGATCAGCTCACCTGCTGATCGCGTTCTTGATCATCTTCGAGTACTGCGGCAGGTTGATGTGGGACAGCAGGTTGGCTGAGCAGAGCAGCATGGCGGTTGGGTTGGCGATGTTTTTACCAACAGCGCCCGAAAATATGTGACGAGCACCCTGGGAACAATCAAGCAGATATTAGTAGCTATTTATATCTGAATTAAACGATTATGATTATTATAATAAAAATAAATAAATATCAGTGGAAATTTCACACAGCGCCATCTAGCACCAAAGTAAGCTAAGCCTAACTTGTATCATGGGAACCACACAATTGATAAAAAAACATATTTTTTTTGTAAATACATACATATAATACATATCAACACCCAGACACAGAACAAACACCTATCGTCACACAAATGTTTGTCGTGGGTGGGAATCGAACCCACGACCTCTACTCTACTATTACTATATTACTATACTACTGGTCTCTCTATGTGTGTCTGTCTAGGTCTGTCGATGTGTGTCTGTGTCTGTCTATGTCTATGTGTATGTGTCTGTCTATGTGTGTCTGTCTAGGTCTCTATGTGTGTCTGTCTAGGTCTGTCGATGTGTGTCTGTGTCTGTCTATGTCGATGTGTGTCGGTGTGTGTCTGTGTGTGAGTGCGCGCGCGTGCGTGCGTGTGCGCGTGCGTGGTGCACCTGTTCGAAGACGGCGCACTCGGAGCTGTAGCTCGCGCCGGCGACCACCCCGGCGCCGCCGACGAGCCCGCTCGCGAGATTGTCCACGATGTTGCCGTACAGGTTGGGCGTCACCATCACGTCGAACTGGTTCGGGTTCGATACCATTTGCATCGTGCAATTGTCCACGATCATCTTCTCGAATTGGATGCGCGGATAGAGCTTCGCCATCTGTAATCAAATAACATTATAAATAAATATCGACGGACATTGGTTTTTGTTTTCCCTAATCTATACAAATATTTAAAATTTGAGTGTCTGCTTGTAATATTAAAATAACCGCATTTTACTATGTGCATATGGATGTATACACGGTACATATACCAAAATACCATTTTTTACAATTTTTGTCTGTCTGTCTGTCTGATTGTTCCGGCTAATCTCTGAAATGGCTGGACCGATTTTGACGGGACTTTCACTGGCAGATAGCTGATGTAACAAACAGTAACTTAGGCTACTTTTCCGAGGGGTAAAATAGGGGTGCGTGATAAAACCGGTTTCCACGGTTCCACGCGGACAAAGTCGCGGGCAACAGCTAGTTTTTAATAGTTTAATAAATTATAAATGCTATGCTGTGAGGCCAGATAAAATTAATAAATATTTATGGGCGTTCCACTCGCGTTACAGCTCAGTTGGTAGTAACAATGTCCTTCTGTGCAGTCGTCGATTCCCACCCAGGACAAATACATGATTAGTAGTAGCATCAACAGAGAAGCAAGCAAGAGAACACCAGGCTAGATACCTCTTCGCAGCTTCGCAGGAACAAGCCGTCCCCCAGCTTCATGATGTTCGCCTTGTGAACAGCGGTCACCTTCTTGCGTCCCATTTTGACCGCGTAGTCGAATGCGAACTTAGCGATGCGCTCCGATTTGGAGGCGGTCACTATTTTCAAGCACTCCACTACTCCTGTAAGTTTATTAAATGTACTGTTATATTTGTTTATTTTACCGTTTTGATGATAACACTAACGTGATTTCAAAAATAATTAATAATTATAATTAAAAAAATACGAATTATAAAAAATACTGAAAATTCTGTTATAGCGCAGATTACATGTGAAACGATAGAAACAACATTTATAAAGAATTATCATTTTTTGTTTGATAAATCAAAATGATCAATCTTTTTAGCTGCAGCTTGTTCCAAAAATCAGCGTCAAGCCCTAAACGAATGATAGGTACTTATAAATTTGTTTAGCCTATCAATTGCTTAGTTTCCTTACCTTGATGTTGATTTTTAGGACATATTGTTTACATCATGTAAGTGTTTAGACATGTTCAAATTCAATTCAAAAGCAATCAATGCTTTGAACTATCCGTGATCATTTGGAAAAGTACAACCAGTAAGTAAGGATTTGGAAACTTTAAACCAAGAGCAGAGTATATTATCCCCGAAACCTAAAGCCATTATTTTATTCCGTCATTAATATAAATATTAATTGGCCCAGCGAGCAAAGCCGGAGCAATATGCTTGTGTTGTTTATTGCCAAAAGTATGGTGTAAAATATGGAGTATTGGATAAAAAATTAAGGACGCGTCAATTTAGGCACATTTCGTTACACGAGAGAGAAGAAATATATGACATAGAGAGAAATAGAAATAGAGCTATATATTCCGACGTTAGTTAGTTAATTACCTGAAAAGTTTATCTTTGGCGTGCAAAAGCTTATCTGTGATCAGCATCACGAAACCAAATTACCACCATTACGCTTACTTCAACTTCCTATACGAATAGCCAATTAAAAAGTGATATCAGAAAAACTGGTACCCATTTTGGAAAAGCGCGGAACGTCATAGTTTTTCTTGAGCATGTGCAGCGGAGGTCTGAACCTGCGCCGGCGACTGCCAAAGCTAGGTATCGACTCCAAATCTACCGGCGCATCTGTACTCGTGGGCAACGGTACACTTGGTGCCTCTGTAATGCAGGGAAACACCACGTTCCTGAGCGGCCTGTGCTCTTTTACGCCACTGGCCTCACACCTCAGTTGGTAACCCTGCCTTTTTCTCTGTATGTCGGGGGTTCGATTTACAGCTCAGTTGGTAACCCTGTCTTCTGCACTGAAGTCGGGAGTTCGACTTTTTAATGTTATTTAAGTGACGGAGCGAGCTGACGGCCCACCTGAAGTGGTAAACGCCACCCACAGACACCAGCATTACCACTCCAATAAAGTAAGAGATGAGACAAGTCGCAATTGCGTTGCGTCCATCACCCCGAGACGGGGATGTTACGTCTCATGCATCTGTAATTTCACCAGCACCCACTCCCTTCCACCGGAACACAGCAACACGAAAGCATCACTGCTTGGCGGCAGAATTGGGTATGGTGGCAGTAATTCGCCGGATGAAGTTGAGCATGGGGTTGCCTGGATGAAATCGTTATTAGAGCAATAAGGCCGCCTATACTATTACGTATTACTTTAGCTTAAATATTAATCTTTACAAAATTTCCATGTGTGGTCAATAAAGTATTATCTATCCATCTATCTAAGGTGAAATTGCAGGCGCATGAGACGTAACATCCCCGTCTCGGGGTGATGGACGCAACGCAATGCGACTTGAGTCATCTCGTACTTTTAGTGGAGAGGACTTGAGTGGTACTGCTGTTGTCTATGGGCGGCGGTAACCACTTAACATCAGGTGGGCCGTCAGCTCGTTCCGTCACCTCAATGATAAAAAAAATACTGGTTTGACGCGTACTATTTTGTTATCTTACCGGGTACTCCCTCGTGTTCCAGCGCCGAGTACTCCCCCTCGGTCTGTTCCCGGATGATGATGCAGTCGACGTCGTGATGTCTGCACTTGACGTTCGGCAGTGACTTCACGTGCACAACATTCGCGTACAAGTCCAGCGCGTTGCGCAGTTTCATGTTAAGCGTTTGGAGTTCCCCCGTGTGGGAGAAGTCCGGTGTTGCCAGGATACCCTGGAAAAAAAGCACCGAAATAATGTGGAAAAAGTTTAAATTATTTTATTTAATTCTTTATTGCAAATAACAAAAATATAATGTACAACAACAGGACTTAATGCTAATGCATTTTCTACCAGTCAACATTAAAGGTAGTAAAAAAAATGTCGACGTGCAAACAGAAAATAATGCCTGATTATTGGTTTGGTTTGGTTGTCATTTTGGCTTTTGTAAATAAACTACTATCGACCCGCCCCAGGTGAAGTTTACTTAAAAGCATGCGCTCAGCAAGAAACTAAGTAATAAAGTAACAGTTATTTCGAAAAAAAATACACATTGTATTTGTAATTGCTTTGCCATGTATTTTTATATACTTTAATAATACTGCATACTACATTTTATCTGGCAGTAAGTTTTCCAATAATTAATAAAAAAAAAATAGTTTAAGATTGTAATTGTTTAGTTACGGTATGCACAGTAAAGAGTATATCTATCTATCTATCTATCTATCTATCTATCTATCTATCTATCTATCTATCTATCTATCTATCTATCTATCTATCTATACCTTGATGCAAATCTTGTTCTTGGCGATGGAGTTGACAACATCCTCAATGGGTGCGCTGAGTGTAGGATTCACCTCCGAGAAGAAAAACGACTCGAAGTCCACCGGGATACTTGCCGCCTGCGACACAGACATATATTTACATTTTATGTGACCTCGTGAAAAAAAGGAAGCCCTCCTTTAGGGGTTTCTTATTGTTCTTCCCCACGGAGGGTCGGATAGTTTGAACAGGCGTCAAACTTAGCGATAAGTACGTGTGACCTTATGTTTTGGATATTATCAATAATATCCAACAAGAAATGGTTTTTTTTTTCGTTGTATCACTTCTTCGAATTCAAAATAATAATCTATATATATAAAAATGAATCACTGAAATGTTTGTACGCGCATAACTTCCAAACGACTGCACCAAATTGGTAAAATATTTCTTTGCATGAAAAAACTATTAAAAATTATAGCAAATATTTAAAATAAAAATCTTAAACTTAACAAAAAAAATATGACGGTACGAAGTTCGCCGGGACAGCAAAATGTAAAATGAATATTGCAAACATTGTAAGGTATTAATGAAAAATCTTAAATATCAAACCGTTACCTTGAAAACCTCCTGTACGGAGTAGACGAGCTCGGGGCCGACGCCATCCCCCGGTATAAGGGTGCACTTAACGCGACCCTCCTTCGTAGCGTTAGGTTGCTGGAAACATCAACATTAAATGTACAGAATTGAAACACCCGCTATACAGGACTTAATAATCACCCTCATTAATCCTGACCTCGGAATAAATGAAGAAATATATATATATTTTTTTATATTGGTGGACATTTCAAACAGCGCCATCTAGCCTCAAGGTAAGCTAAGCATAGCACGGGAACCAGACAACTGATATAATACATTCATACTTTTCTTTTGTAAATACATACATATCATACAACACCCAGACACAGAACAAACATCAATGTTAAAAATGTCACAAAAATGTTTGTCCTGGGTGGGAATCGAACCCGCGACCTACAGCGCAGAAAGCAGCGTTACAACCAGGCCAGTCAATATATTGGTAGATAATATATCAAAGAAAGAAAGAAAAAAGGAAGAAAATCTTTATTTCTTCACACAGTGCCATCTACCCTCAAAATAAGCATAACTTGTAATATGAGAACTATTCATTCAACATCAACCAGTGTGGTGAAAGGATCAAAGTGCGCCCCAACAAGGCTCTCCTCATTCGCCTTTTATTTATATACTACTATTCAAATGTCTGTGTGAATTTATATTGATATGTTATCATAATGAGTAATTATGACGTTTCTTATCACACCTTGAACTAAGTTCAAGGGATGCTGATAATGAATTTGCCTTGGATAGATATACATCTCTACAAATAAATAAAATTGGAGTGTCTGTTTGTAATATTAAAATAACCGCTTTTTACTAAGTGCATATGAATGTATACACGGTACATATACCAAAAGAACATTTTTAAAATTTTTGGCTCTGTCTGTTTGTTCCGGCTAATCTCTGAAATGGCTGGACCGATTTTGACGGGACTTTCACTGGCAGATAGCTGATGTAACAAGGAGTAACTTAGGTTACTTTTCCGAGGGGTAAAATAGGGGTGCGTGATAAAACCGAATTCCACGCGAAGTCGCGAGCAACAGCTAGTATACAAATAATTATTGTACTTACCCCGCAAACCTATAAATGAACGTACAGTGAAAAACATCGTGTTACAAGTTATACATACATTTGGACAAAACAAGCATAAACATTTCATGCTAAATATACACGTTTCACAGACTACATATTTACTGATTAAATTTAATTGTTTTTTTTTTTATCTTTTGTATTTTTATAACAAGCCAAATCTGGAAAACGTTGTAGGTAAAATGAAAACCAAAAAACCACCATGAAAAACAGATTTGCAAATTTTCATGGTGATTGCTAACTAAATAATAATGAATTAAGGTTTTGGAGTTTATCAACTTCATACATATTTTAAACATCCATTTTTATATAATATTCATACATTATCTATATGCAGTCTTTTAACAGATATTAGCAATGTGTAGTGTAATTGTGTCTTATAGAATAATGGTGGTAATCATGTTGTTCTTTTAAAATAAAGAAACAGGTAAAAACTCTGAATAATGACTGAAACATTGTATGCACGTATATAAAATGCCATAGAATCTAAGTAAATATTAATTTTACAAATGATACTTACGTATCTTGAAACATGGATACATAAATACTCAAAACAAAAATAAGATATTTCCAAAGGAAAATGAGAAATCAAAGGTAAACGCTTGTTAAAATAAGAAAAGGGCTGTGTTTATAAAGGGACTAATTAACATTTAAAATTATGCTATCATATCATGCTAAGCTAATATCTAGTACATGTGGTACAAATTAAAACATTTAAGTGCTTTCAAAAGCATGCAACAAATATTTCTTACAACACAGGATCTGGTGTAGAAACCTAAAAACTCAAAAATAATAATTATCACCGATTAAATTCTTTATATTATTTTATTTAGATATTTTTTTTATAGTGCCAATAAGTGTTTAACAAATTTTGATGCTAAATTGTTTTGTGTGCGCCAATGTAAAAAATTTGGATGCCAAATACAAAGAAATCTGAAGACTTATTTCTGAATATTGTTTTCTGAGTATTACGGGTAATGAAGCAAATTTTACATTTGTGTGTGACTTGTATTAACAATATGTTATTGAAAACTTTAAATTTACTTGAAAAAACATTGAGGTTATTTTAATAATTTAAAGCCACTAATTATTGGGGCCTGCAGTTTGTTGTCAGCGCTGGCTCTAGGACGACACAGGAATATAATGAAGTCCTGATTAGCATTTTGTAACATATGGTGTCCGACTCTTCTTAAAATCTCAAAAGATTATTTGCTTCATTACTCGCTTGAGGTACTAATAATTAGTAGACAGTTAGTTGATCTCACCATGGTACCAAATGGCGCGAAACGTACATTTTTTTCCGATGTTACCGTACTTGTATGAATTCCTTTGCAGTGCTGCGATCCCTAAAATATGATAACAAATAGTTTGGGTAAAGATGAAACAAACAATACCTAGTAAGACAATTACAAAATTAAAAAAAATCTCTTAGCCGAAAACATACGAAGTATTATGTTAACTATTTATATTATAGGTTTAGTTTAAATTAAAGCTGGGCTTTATCAAACTTCACGATCACGTGAGGTGTGACTATCAAACTAATGCATATTCATATCCAGCCTTCACTTCGTATTGTCCATTCATAAATGAAACTTGATAGGGCAGAAAGAGGAAAATGCTGGTTTTCATTTAAGAAACATAGATACATAGGACCGTATAGATAGAAGAAAGGTTACGAAACACTTCACATATTAACGCAGAATTAACCATGAAATCCAATTTAAAATTGCACTGTACCTGAACCAGGGTTCGGAATACGTTACGGCTGATAAGGGACATCTCTGTTTAGCCTACAACCTTTGATAAAACTCTTTTTTATGGAAACTTATTTTTGGATCGTCTTTGCTCGCCAAAGACGTAACTTTGTAGAACTCCGTTTCACGTTGAACTGACATATGTCAGAAAGAGCAATCAACAAATGGAAACTTTTTGAAACGGAATGCAATTGTTATTTTTCTCTTGTGGCAACACTGCTGCGCTACTAGCGCCACCTTGATATTGAAAGAGGTGCATTGATTTTACGTCATTCTGAAGGCTACCTGACGGCGCAACATTTGAACGTGTTGTGCCGATGTAATCAGTAATTTTTAATAAATCATTTGAATAAAATGTGCCTGTGAAGATCATATATTATGATTAAAATTTTATAAATATTATATATTTTGTGTTGTACATAACTGGAGAGTGATCTGAATTTTATAAATATCAGAATAAGCAGACAAAAGGTAAGTTCTCGGAATAAATTGATAAAATTTTCAGTGAATATTAAGTAGAATTGTTTCAGTGTTTTTATGTAACAATATCAAATATATTTTATTCAAAGCATAAAATAGTATGATCCTCCAGGCATCAAACGATATAATAAAAGATTTTTGTTCTTTACCTATGTATGAATATTGATTTTCGTAATATCGTTATCAGCACCCTATTCACGGATTACGAAACACAAACAAACTACAACTAATATTTAAAACGAAGCACTGATAAGATGTCAAGGGGTCAGACAGAACTTGTGATGATAAAATGGGAATTAAATCATAAGTACAATGCTGAATAAATCGCTAAATAGGCATTCGTGTATACCTCAGGCACACGTCTAAAACTTACTTTTGCGATAATCATGTATCTACTTAGTTAATTCAGAAAAACTCCTGTCTATTAATCTATATGAATAAAAAATTGGTGCTTCATATTTATAAAGTTAATGTATTAATTATTAAGCTACTCTCGTCATATATATGTAAAAAGAAAATAAAATCGACTAACTTCGTAAATAGCTAGTAAGAGATTACAATACTATTTTTAAAGTTAATGTATTAACTGTGAGGCTATTATCATATTTAAGCATAAAAAAAAGTTCGATTAATAGGTAGTAATTAGTTAAGTAAATAAATAAGTTGTACATTGTTTTATGTTAGAAAGTTCCGATACGAGCAGATGGCCCAGCCTGGTGTTAAGCTGTAATCTTTATCCATAACAAGCAATACGACATGTGTCCTCACATAATTAGGTAAAACAGACCCAGGTCACATCAGTGAAGTTGGAATGTCTCACGTGCCTGTAATTTCACCGGCAACCGCATCTTTCAAACGGTAACGCGAACGCACTGGCTGCAGAAATGGGTGTGGTGGCAGTACTTTCCTGGACGAAATTGGTATATGTTCTACTGCTACCAGAATATACTACGACTATCTACATGTAGAAATAACAGTAATTCAGAGACCTAGCCCGATGTGGGATTTTATTTCGTTTCTCTATATTATCTATATTTTTACATTACTCTATCTCAAACTATCAAGGCAATATCAAAAATTTAAAATAATATATTTCCACTCAACGTCGCTTGATAAAAATCTAATTTTTCACTCGATATGTTTTATCAGATAACGCTATTCGTCATTATTACTTTTTGAAAATATACTAGCTCACATTTTACTTGGTTATTTTATTTGGCTGACGTCGGCTCACTGTTAGGTCGTGGGTTCGAATCCAAGTTGCTCGACCTTCCGGTGGGAAACATTGTGAGGAAACCACAGCGCGGTGGTAGTACAAATGCATGGCTGGCTAGCTACCACCTAAATGTGTTCCGGTTACCTCACTTGAGAGTCAGTTCCTAATCATCTTAACATCAGGTGATAAGATCATCAAAACGTTAAATTAGTATTATATATGTTTTTTTAAAGTGAAATTTTATAAGGTCATATTATAATTAGTTAAATCAAAATTAGGTAAGTGCCTGGTAAAAAAACCTTTTGAGGTACTTTCCGTGCAGAATTTAAAAAGATTTTTGTAACAGGAGCCATGGCACCAGCGATAGATCTGAGCCAGCCAAAATACGACCAAACGACGTACTTTGGACGCGCACAACACTTCCTACGGCTCACGAACCCGCTAAACGCGTTCGCAACTGACGCACAACTCGACGAGGCTAAGCAAATAGTAACCACATTCAAGTAAGTCACAGAGGAGCTATCTATCTATCTATTCTAATCAATTCAGTAGTCTTCTATTCTATTCGAGGCACTGGTTCTCTCGTACCAGTGTGATGAAAGGATTTTGAGTGCGCCTCAAAGAGGCTCCTTTCGTGCACTTGACTCTGATATTTTTACACTGATGTTACTTTTTACACGAGTGTAGTTAAGATTCGCCCTTCGCCCCCACACGAAGGTGGAACTTCTTATGGGCCTGTAAAATCACCGTATCACCATATGATAACTACAGCAGTTGGCCACGGAACTATTATAGGCTGTGCCAACCTCTGAACAAAAAGTTCCTATATCGCAGAAACGTTCCTTATTTCTTACCTAAAGTATAATTATGATAAATTTTATATCCCTCACGAGAGAAATGATTGTTACCCCATACAAACTATGTACAATTTTTTTTTATTACTACTTGTCGCGAGAATCAAACTTTTAGGGAGTGAAATAGGGGATGAAAGTATTACTATACTATATTTATATATAAGACATTCGTAATTTTCGTTCCCAGTTAGGTACCTATATAAAAGAAGTTACTTTTGTAGTGCATTAAATGGTGATGACGCAATTATTTAGGAAAGTAAATTATTCAGCTACGCCCAACTACGCATATAAATCATTTCTATTCCAGAATTTCAAACTATGCGAATTTTAAATAACAATCATTATCTATACAAATAAATAAAATTGGATTGTCTGTTTGTAATATTAAAATAATCGCTTTTTACTAAGTGCATATGGATGTATACACGGTACATATACCAAAACTGCATTTTTTACTATTTTTGTCTGTCTGTCTGTTTGTTCCGGCTAATCTCTGAAACAGCTGGACCGATTTTGACGGGACTTTCACTGACAGATAGCTGATGTAACAAGGAGTAACTTAGGCTACTTTTCCGAGGGGTAAAATAGGGGTTCGTGATAAACCCGAATTCCACGCGGACGAAGTCGCGGGCAACAGCTACTTCTAATATAATATTCCAACTTATACATTTCATACATATTTATGTAGCACCTAATTTTATATGCGTACAAGTTACGGATATCATGTTCAACCCGTCTATCATAGACCTGATATTAAGAATTCAGGTCTATGATAACCTCTGACCGTAACCAAAACAATAAGTCTTGGGGTCCTCTCCTACTTAGATATGGGATGATCGCGCCGCATTGTAACGCACCCGTAACTCTGAGACGTCAACGTGTATATCATGTGCCTGTAATTTCACCGGCAACCACATCTTTCAAATCGGTAAAGTAATGTGTATACGACATTGCGTGCTGCAGAAATAGAAGTGACAACAGGTATCAATCTATTATATTTATTCGACTACCCTCACAGCTCAGTTGGTAGTAACCCTGCCTTCTGCTCTGTAGGTCATGGTTCGATTCCACCCAGGACAAATATTTGTGTCGAACATAAATGTTTGTTCTTTGTCTGGGTGTTAATATGTATGTATTTCTAAAAAGTGTATGTAATATCAGTTGTCTGGATCTCATGATACAAGCTATGCTTAGCTTACTTTGGGGCTAGATGGCGCTGTGTGAAATGCCCACCAATATTTATTGTTTTGTTAAATTATATAATTTATCGTGTAGAAAAAGCCACAGAATACCCCCGGGGTATGATGAAGAGAAGCTGTGGAGGATGAAGTATCTGTACGACAGCGCTTTCCACCCGGACACCGGGGAGAAGATGTTCGTGCTCGGCCGCATGGCCGCCCAGGCGCCGATGAATACCATCATCACTGGCTGTAAGTTTTAGCATTTTTTTTTTACGAACGGCATTGTTGCTTTTGGCCGCAGATGACATTGACAGCAACACGGGCTTTTGTTGAGAGCAGATGACTCTCAAACGGTAAAACTTAATAGCTGTGTTCCGGTTTGAAAGGCGTGGTTGCCGGTGAAATTACAGGCACATGAGACATTCCACCTATACGTCTCGGGCGCATACGATGCGACTTGGGTCTTGTCGTACCTAGTAGGGGAGGACCCAAGCTGCATAGGTTGTTATGGGTAGAGGTTACCACTTAACACCAGGTCGACCGTCGGCTCGTTCAGCAACTAAATAACATTAAAAAAAAACCTGAAAACTGTTTTCTCCTGGAACAGACTAGGCTACCAGACCACAGGGAATCCTAGTGTGGGTGCTGTCATTGGAGCTTACCTTTAGCTTTGTTCGTAATTGCAGGTATGATCACATTCTACAAGACGAACGCGGCCACTGTGTTTTGGCAGTGGGTCAATCAGACGTTCAACGCAGTCGTTAATTACACCAACCGATCCGGTGATGCACCGCTCTCCACAAAGTAATTAAAAGAAAGCAAGAAAGAAGGCATGTGACAAAATGACTTCTTTCTTTCTTTCTTACAGACTGTACAAAACATCGATAATGACCTGACCTAAAGGTTCAAAAAAGTATACACGAAAATCAGAATGCTGGTGTGTGAAAGGTCGAACGAATTCGCATTGTGCTTCCATGGCAAATAAGTTACATATATCTACACTCTCGCATGTCTGAGGTAAACTAAAGCTTGCACACTCTCGCAAATCTATATAAGGTCTGTTGTCTGAAGCGGTAAATCAAAGCCATGTACTTTCCAGTTGGCAATGTCTGATACAGTGTGCACTGTGATAAATTTGTTGTTGCCGTTCCACAAGTGTTACGAAAGTTACATCGCTGATTTTCAGATCAGACTGAGCACCAAAATTCTTAAAAACTATTTGAATCATTTATAAATAACTAAAACAGTTTAGGACTCTCTTTTTGATAGCTCTTACTTTCCATTAGGTAATTAACAAGACCAGACCAGATAAGTAAGTTTAAAGACCTCACTTGGCCTGGTACTGTAGGTCGTGGGTTCGATTCCCACCCAGGTAATAAATATTTTTTGACGAACATAGATGTTTTTCCTGGGGCTGGGTATTAAAGTGTATGTTATTACAAAAAGTGATATAAAAATGTAAAATGTGATATTTTTGTAGGCAGTTGCTTGCATCGTATTGTGCGGCGTGCGGCGGTGCGTTGGGTACTGCTCTCTACCTCAACAAGAAAGTCAAGGTAAGTACTACTTACTACTAATACAACTACTAATAGGTTACTATTACAAATAAATGAAGCAAATTGTTTGTTCTACACACCAATTACTTAGGTATGTAACAAGGAAGAGCAGTAGAACTCTTGGCAAGTTCGTCCGGGGAAGTACTGCCACCATGCCCATTTCTGCCGCCAAGCAGCAAAACATTCGCGTTACTGTGTTCCGGTTTGAAAGGTGTGGTTGCCGGTGAAATGACAGGCACATGAGACATTCCACCTACACGGCTCAGAGTTACGGGCGCATACGATGCGACTTGGGTCTTGTACCTAGTAGGGGAGGACCTAAGTCGCATTAGACTGGCCTCATAGCTCAGTTGGTAGTAACCATGCCTTCTGCGCTGTAGGTCATGGGTTCGATTCACACCCAGAACAAACATTTATGTGACATTTGTAACATTGATGTTTGTTCTGTGTCTGGGTGTTAATATGTATTATATGTATGATGTATTTACAAAAGAAAATTATATAAGTATTCTATCAGTTATATCAAAATATTTTATTTGCGGACTAAGCTTACAAAATAGAAACACAGACAAGTACTTAACTTAATATTATTCATTAAAATATATATTTTACACACAATTTTAGAGTTCAGCTCACATTTTTTCGTCTTACAACAATTTGACACAACGGAACCGTCCTATCAAGGCCAAAGCAAGCAAAATATTTACTTAGCAACACTTCTCATCAAAAAAAATGCCTGAAACGGAAATCTTATCGGACTTATATACGGAACGGACGGAAATCTTATCTGACACTCATAAATCACAAAAAAACAGTGGAATTTATCATGTTATCGGCGAACTCACACATCGTAATCTGTTATCGTTGAAGACGTAATTTTATCTTTTTACCCGTGTTGTGACGTCACAAGAAGTCGTTGTGACGTCACAAGAGGTGTGTCTATATGTCTGTTTGGTTAACACCATATGATATATTGATTAGCGTAGCGTAGATATGGAAATATCAATTACCACGCACAGATAACAGACGTTCTATAAAAAAACAGCGAAATGCCGTTTGGATTTTAAATATAATTGTATTACTTCGACTGGTCTCACAGCTCTGTTGGTAACCCTGCCTTCTGCGATGTAGGTCGTGGGTTCGAATTCCATCCAGGACAATAATTTGTGTGACGAAAATAGATGTTTGTTCTGCGTCTAGGTGTCAGTATGTATTATATGTGTGTATTTACAAAAATGTATATAAGTTTTAAATCAGTTGTCTGGTTCCTATGATACAAGCTATGCTTAGCTTACTTAGATGGCGCAGTGTGAAATGTCCAACAATATTACTATTAGATACAGAAATTTCTTTTGAGTCCACTAAGCAACATGCGGACGTATGTATGTACCTTGACATATATGTTGTTTGTTAAACAATTTGTTCGTTGCACAAAGGGTGTTGCTATTGTGATGATGCACATACAATTGTTTATTAGAACCGAGTTGTTCCAACAGTTACACAGAATTGGTTCTGTAAACTGCATCGGGCTGAAGCGACACGTCACGTAAATGATATTACGAGGTGATAATGAAGCATGTATGGCCAACATTAGCACAGAGATTAGCTGTGTGTGACGCAGCACCCGCCTCTGCATAACGCATATAATTGACAATGAACATAATAAATATTTAATAGTAGTAATAATATAATATTGGTGGACAATTCACATTGCGCCATCTAGCCCCAAAATAAGCATATTTGTACTATGGGAACCAGACAACTGATAGAATATTATGTATATATTGTTTGCAAATACATACATATTAACACACAGACACAAAAAAACATCTATGTACGTCACACAAATGTTTGTACTGGGTGAGAATTGAGCCCACGACCTACAGCGCAGAAGGTAGGGTTACTGAGCTGTGAGACGCGCGACTGGAGTCGACCCCTTAAGAAACACGCGTTCAGTATAAGATGCGCATTTCTAAACTATCTTCTAATGTCGCTGTAGTATTAAAATTAAAGTCCTAAGTATTACACAAAGTAATTTGTGAATCATTTAAGGCCACCATTCTAGTTCCACGTTGGACGCCAACTTTCATACATTGCAAGATAGGGCTTGTCATCACTTCATACTTTAAACACTTAACTAACTTTATCGGCCTATTTCCGAAGCCTTGTCAAACCAAATATTAACTAATCGTTTTGTCAAATCGCATGTCAACTGCAAAATGGTTTGCAGAAACGCCAGTCATGTATATAAGTTAACTTTGATTTTGATCTATGATTAACTGACCTGACAACCGAAAATGTCATGTCAAATAACTTTTTGGGTTGCTGAAAGCATAATTAAGGATTAACACCCTGCTAAACTACTGTCAAATGGTCTGCTAGCTAATCATTGGAAAATGGCCGATTAGCCTTGTACTTTTCATCGAGACTCTATACTAGACGCTATATGAACGCTAGTTTTTAAATTCTCTTCGCTTTATGATAGCTATTGTGGTTTTCCGATTCCTTTCTTCGACTTTTACGACGATAACTTCGAAAAAAACTGATTTTGAGAATCCATTGATTCACGCAACATGTCACTCTCGTTTGTCTTTAAGTGACATATTAATATTAATGTTTGTTTTAGCACATGAAGCCCATCTACGGTAGGCTGGTGCCCTTCGTGGCCGTATGTGGCGCCAATTTCATCAACATCCCCATGATGAGGAGCAAGTAAGTAAATATAAATAATAGTAAATATTGGTGGACATTTAAACGATAAACTTTTCTTGTCTATGGTCTATGGTTTTGTCTATGGTGTATGGTTTTGTCTATGGTGTATGGTTTTGTCTATGGTGTATGGTTTTGTCTATGGTGTATGGTTTTGTCTATGGTGTATGGTTTTGTCTATGGTGTATGGTTTCGTCTATGGTTTATGGTGTTGTCTATGGTTTCAGCGAGCTTATGAACGGCACGCCGGTGTTCACGGCGGACGGCAAGCGGTTGGGAGAGTCGAAGACGGCAGCGCGCAGCGGGATCGCGCTCGTCTGCATATCCAGGGTCCTGATGGCTGTTCCCGGCATGAGTGAGCACATATATACATTGTATTATACATGATCGTTCAGGTGGTACAGACCCCGAGTTCCAATCGGGAGGTCGCCGGTTCAAATCCTTTTGCCAATGAGTTTTTTTTTCTTTCCAAATGTATTTCCGGCATTACTGCATAATATGTTTTGGACCAAGTGATTAATTGGACATCTAAAATAAATAAAATTGGAGTGTCTGTTTGTAATATTAAAATAACCGCTTTTTACTAAGTGCATATGGATGTATACACGGTACATATACCAAAACAACATTTTTTTAAATTTTTGTCTGTCTGTCTGTCAGTTTGTTCCGGCTAATCTCTGAAATAGCTGGACCGATTTTGACGGGACATTCACTGGCAGATAGCTGATGTAACAAGGAGTAACTTAGGCTACTTCTCCGAGGGGTAAAATAGGGGTGTGTGATAAAACCGAATTCCACGCGGACGAAGTCGCGGGCAACAGCTAGTAGTCAATATTGAAAGTAAATCGTAATAGATAAATTTGAAAAATTAATTTAAAATTTTAAATTAATTTTTAAAAATTCCTTACAGCCCTCACGCCGTTTATAACAAACTACGCGCAACGCCGCGGGATGTTCTGCAAATACCCCCTCGCGGTCATACCGTTCCAACTGTTCCTGGTGGGACTCTGTGTCACGTTCGCCACTCCCATGTGTTGCGCGCTGTTTGACCAACGCGCTGCCATCGCTGTTGACAGTCTCGAATCACCCCTCAAGGTAAACATCACCCTTTATTGTGACTATGGATTGTGACAGTGTGATTTTCGCAACCCCTGTATGTTGTGCGCACTTCGAACAACGTGAAGCTGTGGATAGTCTCAAGACTGTGTGTGACTGAATCACCCCTCAAGGTAAAAAACACCCCTAAAGGTAAGAACATCTCCCTGCAAGGTAACATGGACTTTGTGACGTTCGCCACTTCTATAGGTTGTGCGCTCTTCGAACAACGTGTAGCTGTGAACAGTCTTGAATCTTCCCTCAAGGTAAAAATCACCCCTCAAGGTAAACACCACCCCTTCAAGGTAACTATGGGACTTTGTGTGACGTTCGCCTCATTTATATTTTGTGCGCTCTTCGACCAACACGCTACTATTCTTGTGGATATTCTTGAACAGTCCCTTAAGGTAAATGTAGGATTGGCCAAAACGCATCACTGAACGAAGGTCTCACAAATATATTATAAATTCTTCGCTTAATGACGACGTTTGTTCGAATACGCGGTTTTTTTCCGACGGCAATTATTTGCAAGACAGCAGATCTGACCTTGAGCCAACTTCTGTCAAGTCGCAAGCACTCCTTGCTTCGTCGCCCCACCCGGAGTAGTGATTTGTGGAGTAGTGTTTTTTGGTCTCACTAAACCCGTGTAGAGTTAATAGTAACTCTACACGGGTTCAGTGTTTTCATTACTTACTATACATTGTGGTGTTCATAATTTGTAATTCGTTTAGTTACAGTATAACTTTCAGTGTGCTTTGAGGTATACTTTGGCTTAAAATCGAGACGACAGTGTACTTGCTATATACTGGCCACACAGTTTGGTAGGCATTGAGACAAAAGGTTTAACATTGCGTATTATTTGTACCTAATTTAAATCTAAAGTGGGTAATTTTTAATTTAAAAAAAAATAACCTTCTTCCCTGCGGACAGTCGGCACAGTACGACACAGCTGATGAATTAATTTCGTTTCAGGAAAAAGTAAAGTACAACTATCCCAAGATGAAAGAAGTTTACTACAAAAGAGGAATACATTAGTTTCGCGCGTAGTTAGATCATGAAACATAATGTTACTAAAAATGCAATAATAAAATATGTGTTCGAACTAAATATGCTTTCATTAAAATTAATTTTATTTATTTCAGGAGGATGTTAAGAAAAATTACCCGAATTTGAAGGAGGTATACTTCAATAAAGGACTCTAAATGCGTAGGAGCTTCGTTAGAATTTAGGATTATGAGTAATAATGACATTTCAATTTGAGGATTAGATAGCACTTAACACGATTTATCAAGATTTATCAATCGTGTTATCGATATATCGATACTTGCTCGAGACAGACAGACGAAAAGCTTTTGGTGTCAAACTAAATGACATAGGTATATAACCAACACATGATAAACAAAAACTCTTTGAATTTTTCTGTCAAATAAATAATATTTATAATATCAGAAATCAGTGCAAGAATATTAAATATATTCTAAGTATCATTATTACCCTTTTCTTGACGTTTTATAGTGGTTTTGCATTTAAATAATTTTAGTCCCATCAAAATGTTTATTTAGTTTGGTACCAAAAGTGTCTACTTGGTGTAACTAAATAATTTCTCATTAAAACAGCACATGGTGGTATTGGACAGTCTTCGAGACAAAATAGTGGGAAGGTAAGAAAGAGATAACATTGTTTGTACCTGATGCCATTTACAATTTATATAATTGAAATCGTCTGATATTTTGTTAATCTGTTGGTTGCCGAAGTTAATAAATAAAAATAAGTTTTTAATTTCAGCTGTCGAACATAGATGTTTGTTGTGTCTGTGTGTTAATATTATATGTATGTATGTAGTCAAAAAATTGTGTAAGTATTCTATCAATTTTCTGTCGCCCTATGATACAAGCTATTCTTAATTTGGGGCTAGATGGCGCTGTATGAAATGTCCACCAATACTTAATTTAATTTAGTACCTACTAACAATATGCAGGCAAAAATCTATATATCTTTATATCTTTATTTACCAAAGACATCAAAAATACAATCTAATAGGTTATTAGGTACAATTTTATGTAAAATATGCAAAATGGCATTTTCTTGAACTGATATTTTGACTTTGCATTCCTTAGGAGTGATATTATTTTTTAATGTATACAATTGTTATATATTATTATTTATTATATTATTAAAGCGTTGTTAATACTATAAATGTTTTCGTTAATATATTTTAAACGTTTATCAATATTAAGTGTATAATTTTTAGTCTGGACATATGGTGTAATTTTATGTTATTAAATCAATAGCTCAATATTTGGTTGTGATAACTCTTTATTTTTGATGTTGTTTAATTTAACTTTGTTACAATTTATAAATTCAATTATATTAGGTATAAAAAACGCAATTATTTTAGGCAAAAAAAATGATTATATAATTAATTTTTTTCTCATTGTACTCTTTAAAAATTTTAGTCAATTGTGCTTAGGAAATAAGTATTCCATTTAAAATGGAATCTGTTAGTGTTTTAATATTGGTGTAGAGACAACGGTAGCAAACATTACTTGATATAAGATAAAAGGAATTACTTATGAACGAATTAATATTTTACTGAAATATAAGACATAATTGAATAGTTTTGAACTTGCCCTAAAAATGTGACAAAGTCACTTCTTTACTCTTTATTTTTTCGAACTTTACTCGAAACTTTATTCGAAACGATTTTAGATATTATTTTGCGATCGCAAATGATTCCACATATAACTGAAAAGAGTAGAAATCATTGTTTTTAAAAATCTCCTCTTTCCTTATTCGAGGCAGTCTTAAAATTTAATATTTGTAGCTTTTCGATTCTGACAATAATTAGCTGTGAACTATGTGACTATGCATTGCTGTTATGTCGTTTGCGTGATGGATGTTTCAAATGTGCGAAATAAAATATATATCATGTTAGTATTTTTTTTATTTTTCCCTATCATCATAACAAATGAATAAAAAGGGAAAATCAATTTTCCCTTTTTAACGTCCTGAAACTAGGCTAGTCTAGACTGTCGGACTGTCCTAAGACTTGGCCTGAGAAATTAGGAGTGATTGACTCCATCTTTAAGGTATTTTTTATTCCAAGCATTAACTATTTATTCCAACATTAATTTATTGCAATTCGGTCAAAAAGTTCGGGTACATACGTAATGTTGGGCAAAGTCATATAATTCATCAGTAGTGGAAATGATTAAACATTTTTTTAAATGATTATATAATGAAATGAGCGTACGAGGCCCACCTGGTGTTAAGTGGTAACGCAAACGACTTGGGTCGTCCCCTACTTAGGTGCAACAAGACCCAAGTTGTCATCGTATGCGCCCTTAACTCTGAGCGTGAAGGTGTAACGTCTGATGTGCCAGTAATTTCACCGGCAACCACACCTTTCAAACCGGAACACAGTAACGCGAATGCACCACTACTTGGAGGCAGAAATGGTGGCAGCAGTTCGACGGACAAACTTGGCACAACTTCTATTGCCTGTAAATGTCATAAATTGAAATAATAAAAATTAAATCGAATTATATTTATTTATGCAGATTTCATGAATTCTGTTTATCTTATATAAAAATAATATAATTACAAATATTGTGCATTATAGAAATATGTTTCAAAATCACAAACTATATACGTACATAATACCAAATAATATAAAAAATGATCGTAAATCAACGTTTTATGATTGAACTTGATATATGAAAAAAAATATGTATTAATTAACTTTATAAATTATACAGGAATATGGATAATAGGAAGAGCCATTAAAATATTTCATTCATTCATTGTAGAATCATTACTAATAATATAATATATAACATATATCATTATATTATTAATACATTCATCAGCGCTAATCATTTTACAATTGCTTAAATATATAAAAATTTATAATGTTTGATTAATTGTTATTTTATTCTTTGAAGGCCTCAATTAATTTTATTTATGATATTTTATTTTATTTTATATACACTTTTGATCATAACTATTGTTGCTGGGTTTTTAATTATTCTCGACACATTGTGGAATTATTTTTATAAGTCAGCATTTTTATTGCTTCGCTACTAAACAGGACAGCATTTCATTAAAAACAATTTTAATTTCCGATTTTACTATTAAGCCATCCACGTAAAAACGAGCTTTAGTTCATAAATTATTTCAAATATATTTTATCATTATGAATATAAAATATATTACGGAAATAATCCCAATACACAGAATCACAGACTGCATTATAAGTAGTATTCGTTTTTCTGACGAGTTTCTTAAGAGATACTATTAATCGCCGAACCAATGTAGTGAAAGGATTAAAGTGCGCCTCAAAAAAGCTCCTTTCGTGCACCTGACACAATGTTCGAACTTTTGTTTCTATGACATTTGTCACGATGTTCTTCGCACATACATTTTTACAAGTAAAAATAAAACATATTTCTGCACCTTATCGAACCAGCGACCTCCGAATTGACATTCAAGGTGTGCACCACTGATTACTCGTCGCTGTACGTGATGTAAGCGTTTATATACTCCCCCTGCGGGTCTAGCACCAGCTTTTGCTGCGGTTGCGGGGGCATCAGGGGTAAAAGGGGGGCTTCCATTATGTTCACATCTGTAATAAATATAACATTGTGTATAACAATTTTACTGTTAACTAGCTGTTGCCCGCGACTTCGTCCGCGTGGAATTCCGTTTTATCACGCACCCCTATTTAATCCCTCGGAAAAGTAGCCTAAGTTACTCCTTGTTACATCAGCTATCTGCCAGTGAAAGTCCCATCAAAATCGGTCCAGCCGTTTCAGAGCTTAGCCGGAACAAACAGACAGACAGACAAAAATTGAAAAAAATCTTGTTTTGGTATATGTACTGTGTATATCCATATGCACTTAGTAAAAAGCGGTTATTTTAATAGTAGGCTAATTTCTGAAATGGGTGGACCGATTTTGACGGGACTTTCACTGGCAGATAACTGATGTAACAAGGAGCAACTTAGGCTAGTTTTCCGAGGGATAAAATAGGGGGTGCGTGATAAAACCGAATTCCACGCGGACGAAGTCGCGGGCAACAGCTAGTATTTATATAAAAAAACTGTACGCAAATACTTGTACAAAATGTTTGTCTCGCTGTATGTGTTGACGCTGACCTGAGGACATGCCCGCGGACTCGAGTTCCTTCTTCCGTTTCCTGTTCTTCTTGTCCCACGGCGCGTACGGTATCTTCAAGTGTACCGTCTGTATGTGCAGCTTCACCGCTGTACTCTGCGTGAACCGCCGGCTGCAGTGCTGGCACTGGTACCGCTTCTCGCCTGTGTGCACCTGCCGGCAAACGTACACGTACACGTACACGTACACGTACACGTACACGTACACGTAATGGACCGTGTTATGGAGTAAACCATGTGGGAAAAAGTACAAACGGAGTTATAAGCATTTTTCTGTCGATGGTTGCACTTCGGTTATGTGTCGATTCATATTATTGTATTGGCTCATATCTACGTGAAGTTGTCACAATATGCCACTATTAAAGCTACTGTGTAAAGTTGTCAGAGGTTGCTACTGTTAAAGCTACTGTGTAAAGTTGTCACAGGTTGCTACTGTTAATGCTACTGTTAATGCTACTGTGTAAAGTTGTCACAGGTTGCTACTTTTAAAGCTACTGTGTAAAGTTGTCACAGGTTGCTACGGTTGAAGCTACTGTGTAAATTTGTCACAGGTTGCTACTTTTAAAGCTACTGTGTAAAATTGTGACAATATGCAACTATTAAAGCTACTGTGTAAAGTTGTCAGAGGTTGCTACTGTTAAAGCTACTGTGTAAAGTTCTCACAGGTTGCTACTGTTAAAGCTACTGTGTAAAGTTGTCACAGGTTGCTACTGTTAAAGCTACTGTGTAAAGTTGTCACAGGTTGCTACTGTTAAAGCTACCATGCAAAGTTGTCACAGGTTGCTACTGTTAAAGCTACCATGCAAAGTTGTCACAGGTTGCTACTGTTAAAGCTACTGTGTAAAGTTGTCACAGGTTGCTACTTTTAAAGCTAATGTGTAAAATTGTGACACTATGCAACTATTAAAGCTACTGTGTAAAGTTGTCACAGGTTGCTACTTTTAAAGCTACTGTGTAAAATTGTGACAATATGCAACTATTAAAGCTACTGTGTAAAGTTGTCACAGGTTGCTACGGTTGAAGCTACTGTGTAAATTTGTCACAGGTTACTACTAATATAGCTTCTGTGTGAAATTATCACAGGTTGCAGCTTTAACAGTAGTTAAAGCTACTGTGTAAAGTTGTCACAGGTTGCTACTGTTAAAGCTACTGTACTGTGTGTGTGTGTGCCTGTGTGTGTGTGTGTGTGTGTGTGTGTGTGTGTGTGTGTGTGTGTGTGTGTGTGTGTGTGTGTGTGTGTGTGTGTGCGTGTGTATAGTTACCACGAGATGTCGGTCCCTGTTGCTGAGCATGCTGAACCTGCGGTCGCAGTGCGGACACTCGTAAGGTTTCTCGTTCGTGTGTTTGCGCATGTGAACCACCAGGTTGGCGTATTGCTGACAAACAAATTATCCATTTCAATTAACAGCACAGAACAACGCACCTGAGGTAATCTATACAAATAAATAAAATTGGTGTGTCTGTTTGTAATATTAAAATAACCGCTTTTTACTAAGTGCATATGGATGTATACACGGTACATACTCGTATACCAAAACAACATGTTTTACAGTTTTTGTCTGTCTGTCTGTCTGTCTGTTCCGGCTAATCTCTGAAATGGCTGGACCGATTTTGACGGGACTTTCACTGGCAGATAGCTGATGTAACAAGGTGTAACTTAGGCTACTTTTCCGAGGGGTAAAATAGGGGTGCGTGATAAAACCGAACTCCACGCGGACGAAGCCGCGGGCAACGGCTAGTACTTTATATACTTTAGTTTTGCCGAATGTTATGTGGATCGTACCCACGAACACGAGGCAGGGTTACCGCCACCCGGGCCGTGAGGCGAGTCAGTAACTAATAATAATAAATGTGTACGTGTACGTGTACGTGTACGTAGCACGCGTACGTGTACGTACCCTGGTGGTGTGTCCGCATATCTCGCACATGTACCGGCGGAGGTAGTCCGCGCCCGGGTGCTCCGACTCGTAGTGCCGCCGCGCTTGTACGTCGTTCACCAGGTATTTGCCACACTGTAACACACGACACTCACAGGTCAAAGGTTGTCTGTAAGAAATCGCTTGATAACGATAAGACCGCCCATTGTTTCACTCTTTTGTACACTGATTTTTGTTATTTGAATTTTGTGAGCGATAAAGTGTCGTCTATCTATCTCACAGTCTTCCCCATGGAGGGTCGGATAGTCAAAGTCAATGTCAAAAATGTTATTTCCATAGAATTCATATAGAAATGGCTTGGAAACGTCAATAATATTCAAAACATAAGGTCACGCTTACTTATCGCTGTGCTGTGTGGGGTGCTGATGGAAATAAAGTTTTTGACTTTGACTTTAATAATAATAACTTTTTAAAAGGTTGCGTGGAAGAGATCGTTTTTAGTGATAATGCCACCCATGGTGCGTCTGCCTAACTGTATAATGTATTTTTCTTTGTATCTATCTTTTTCTGAAATTTTGTGTATTTTATATTTTGTACATTTCCGACACAAATGTTAAATATTGTTATTGCAATAAATAAAATATTTACCAATAATGTGGGTGTGTTGCTACATAGAGTGTATCATTGTATCGACAACAAGGTAAACCAACCAAAAGTAATTTCGACATTATAAAGAGTTTGTCGTTAAATTGTGTTAGTATAAGTTAGTGTTTTGACATATTGTCCTTAATTTTATAAGTTGTTTTGTCGTAATACTAGTATATATAAAAAAATTGAATCTGTTATTGGCTTTAATAGTAATTTTAAGTGAATAGATACCTAGATTTAAGAGCTAGTAGATTCTGTTGAAAAAATAAAATATAATAAAATAAAATAAATCGGGTGACGTTATATAGAGTTTAGTTTAGTATATACTAACAACTTCGCAGTTGGTCGCAATGGTGACACCCGTGTTGAGCACATCGGATGAGCTGTGACGTTGCTTCTTGCGCTCGTCGAGGGCGGAACGTTTCGGGGCGCCCCTCTCTCGGGAACTTCTGTTGCGGCATTCACGTTGCAATATTTGACTGGAATTGTATTTGTATTTATTTATTGATCTTTCCACATAAATTATATGCACTTACACAAGTCAGTAATACAATAGTAGAATTAATCAAGAATAACAAATAGATGATAATAATAATATAATAATATTATTGGATAATTCACACATCGCCATCGAACCCCAAACTAAGCATAGCTTTTATTGTGGGAACCAGACAACTGATAGACTACATGTAATTTTTTTTTTGTAAATACATACAAATACATATTAACACCAGGCAGAGAACAAAAATCCAAATTCGTCACTCAGATGTTTGTCCTGGGTGGAAGTCGAACCCACGACCTAGATAGATAGATGACATTTTATTGGTCACAAGATCACAATAACAACGGACCCAGTCGTATAGAATATTATGGGTAGGTTTACCACTTAACACTAGGTGGGCCGTCGGCTCGTTCCGTAACTGTTTTAAATTAAAAAAAAAAAAAAGTCGCAAGAGTTATGGGCGTGTGGGAATTAGCATATATATGTGTATATATGTATAGCTATACTATATATATAGAGGTATACCTAGGCGCATACGATGCGACTTGAGTCTTGTCGTACCTAGTAGGGGAGGACCCAAGTCACATCGGTTATGGGCCGAGGTTACCACTTAACTAGGTGGGCCGTCGGCTCGTTCCGTAACAATCACTTAAATATATACTCACGAGGAGATATTTGTTTTGACGTGGTTGCTAGAGCTGCCTAGATGTGTCGCGAACGCACCCTCGTTCGCGAACATAACGCCGCACTCCGCGCAGTAGTTCGCGCTAGTTGTATCCACGTGGCCCGCTTGCATTTCTTCCTTATCCTGTGACAGACACTATATTTAGACTTGTATTCAGACTCGCAACTCACCAGTAATCTTGCCTTCTGCGCTGTAGGCCGTGGGTTCGATTCCCATATACAACTAACGTTTCGCGGGCTTCCAGCCAGAGGGGCGTATATGCAAAAATGTGTTTTTTTTTTTATTACGTCATTATTTTCTAATTTTATCGATACCACATACTGAGTCATAGATAATATCTTTTAAAGTAATTTACCGATTATTAAAAAATCAAATGGAGGTGTGTATGTGAGGAATGTAGTATCGATAAAATTAGAATAGATTGACGTAATAAAAAAACACATTCTTGCGTATACCTCCCTCTGGCTTGAAGCCCGCGATTTGTGTCACGAACATAGATGTTTATTCTGTGTCTGGCTGTTAATATTTACCTATAATATGTATGATTTACATAAGAGGTACCTATATAATTATGTATGTACATTATATATCAGTTGTCTAGTTTCCATGATACAAGCTATGCTTAGCTTACTTTGGGGCTAGATGGCGCTGTGTGAAATTTCCATCAATATTTATTATGATTACTAGCTGTTGCCCGCGACTTCGTCCGCGTGGAATTCGGTTTTATCACACACCCCTATTTTACCCCTCGGAAAAGTAGCCTAAGTTACTCCTTGTTACATCAGCTATCTGCCAGTGAAAGTCCCGTCAAAATCGGTCCTGCCATTTTAGAGGTTAGCCGGAACAAACAAACAGACAGGCAGAGAGACAGACAAAAATTTAAAAAAATGTTGTTATGGTATATGTACCGTGTATACATCCATATGCACTTAGTAAAAAGCGGTTATTTTAATATTACAAACAGACACTCCAATTTTATATATGTGTATAGATGACTACTACTACTACTACTACTACTACTACAGGTGTATGATAAGTTACATCATTGTTGTGCGCGATCTGTTTGTGGCACGTAAGCCCCGTCCAGCTGACGAAGCTGTGCCCGCACAGATTGCATATTATAGTGGACGGGTGCTTTAGCCGGATGTGAGTCAGCTGGGTGGACGCCTTGCTGTACACACACAACACACAGATAATAAATACAGACAAAAATTACCATATGTAAAAAATATCTAAAAAAGTTGTCAAAGCTGTCGGTGGGTTTTTTTTATGAAGGATATCTTTAAAGATAATAAAAAAAAAAACATCTTTTCACGTATTGACAATACTTCGCTTGGGTAACATGTTTATTACTATTAAGTACTTTTAATTACAAATCGTTTCCGAATACTTAGTAATAATTATGATTAATACACACACCTACTTCAATAAATACGAACGATACGAAATATAATAAATATTGTTATAGTAATAAAATAATCTGTATAAAGTGATAAGATCTAAAGAAGAAATCTTTGTGAAACAAAACTCAATACGTAGATAAGAATATACTAGAAATCATACAATTACAAATTTTGCAACATTCTACAAGTCTTCGGTAGTATAGTGGTAAGTATCCCCGCCTGTCACGCGGGAGACCCGGGTTCGATTCCCGGCCGGAGAGAACCACTTTTTGGCTTTTTTTTTCTTTCTTTCAGTTCAAACGAAATAACATTTTCAATAATTTGTTAATATTATAAAATAATACTTACGAAAACTTTTTATCACAATGCATACAGTCATATGTAACATTTTTATGCCATTTATAATGCGCCACTGCTTGAGTTCTGTAAATACAAAAATACGTATATTTACATTTATATTCTGGTCAGTTAAATTAAATAATAGAATGAACGAATATTATGTCAATATTCAAAATAGTCTCTACCCATACTATAATCAAGCTAATCCAATAAAAAAAACCATCAAAATAATTATTCACTTATGAAAATGTAGCGAATTTATAGCCATATTGAATAAAAAACTTACGGTCTGTGTCATTTGGGCTGATGATTCTAATGATATCCATACATCCATATTTCAGGCATTTATAAGTTATATTAGTATAAAGAAATCCAAATACAGTTGTGTAAATAGCAAACAGTAAATGTAGGTAAATATGAAGCAGAGTAGCAGTAGAACTTACGCCAAGTTTGTCCGGGTAAGTACTGCCACCATACCCGTTTCTGTTCTGGTTCGAAATGTGATTGCCGGTGAAATTACATGCATTTATTTATTTGTGATGTTTATCCTCCACGTCTCGGAATAACAGGCGTATCCTTGTTATGGCTAAACGTTACCAAAGTGGGCTATTTGCGCATTCCTTAACATTGCCACGTAAAAAATTTAGTTAAGATTTTTCTACTGGTATATAAATATTTTGAATAATGTATGAATGTCCCCTGACGAAATTACGGCCGCCTATCCGTAATTATTAACATCGTCAGCCCCCCCACAGAGAAAACAATGCACCTTCGCACCGACCCCGCCGGCGGGGTCGACGTATCTCCGTAAACACCCGCGCTAGGCGCATTTTCCCCCATTCCTCCCGACTCGCAACGCCCCAAGCCGAGGTCCAAACCTGAGTGGCCTTGGTGACGTTGTGTATTATTAAGTTTTACCGGTTGAGAGCCATCAGCTCTCACCAAAAGCCTGTGCAAACGCTGTCAGTCATCTGCGGCCAAAAGCGTAATGTCCAGCCATAAAAAATGTGACTATTGGTGGAGAGGCGGCCAAAAGCGTAATGTCCAGCCATAAAAACAAATGTACCTATTGGTGGAGAGGAATTCACAACTGTTACACGTATACTTGTTGTTGTGATACATGTTCATGTGTTTGTATATCCTCCTCTGGTCCCTGAAGCACAGTTTGCACATGTCGCACTGCAAGTTACCAGATATAGCCTGAAACATTATATAATTCATAAATAAATAAAATTGGAGTGTCTGTTTGTTATTAAAATAACAGCTTTTTACTAAGTGCATATGGTTGTATATACGGTACATATACCAAAACATTTTAAGCTATTGCATAGCTTCTATCGCGGGCCTTGAGCGTGGAGACCGAATCCAGAAATTCCGTAACGAAAAAACCTAACACCCCCCACTCCGACCGGCACAGCGGTGATACTTTTTAGTTTTTCCATCTATCGATAAATACCAGAACTTTTAATGACTTTTTGAAATATCACGCGCAATAGCTTTACCGCGGCAGTCTCCGAGTGCCACACGTCTTATTTTTTATGTCTGTCTGTCTGTTTGTTCCAGCTAATCTCTGAAATGGCCGGACCGATTTTGACGGGACTTTCACTGGCAGATAGCTAATGTAACAAGAAGTAACTTAGGCTACGTTTGCGAGGGGTCAAATAGGGGTGCGTGATAAAACCGAATTCCGCGCAGACGAAGTCGCGGGCAACAGCTAGTTGATAAATACTTTTGTACTTGATAATTTTGTACTATGTACTTGATTCGACTGGCCTCACAGCTCAGTTGGTAGTTACCCTGCCTTCAAAGCTGTAAGTCGTGGGTTCGATTCCCACCCAGGACAAAAATTTGTATGACGAATATATAGATGTTTATTCTGTGTCTGGGTGTTAATATATATTATAATAAGTATTTACAAAAAAAAATGCATATAAGTATTGTATCAGTCGTCTGGTTCCCATGATACAAGCTATGCTTAGCTTACTTTGGGGCTAGATAGCGCTTGTGTGAAATGTCCACCAATATTTATTTATTATATGTATCAATAACATACCGGATCATGTTTAACCATATGGTTGTTATACGTAGACATCAACCGGTAGCCTCTGAAGCAAAATTCACATTTGTACTTGGCTTCCAAATAATTCCTGGACAACTTTCTATCCTGTATCATTGTGTACTGCTCCAGGGGCTTGATGGGTGTGTAAGTCAGAACACCCTTTGGTACGTTCACCCTCTTCCTAGTTTTGACCGGCTTTGGTTTCTTGGATTTCTGTGCGAGCCAGGCCGGACGTTCCACTGATTGCCATCTGACATTAGCATACTCTTGGTTCAGGTGTTTCTTGCAGTAGTGGCTTTTTGCTGATAATCTGTAAATTATTATTATAAATATATCAATAAATATTGGTGGGTACCTCAAGGAGCACCATCAGCCATTTTGCCATTTTGTAGCTATAAGTTTCATCAATGTATTAACGTTATGTTATTAATTTAAGTATTGTGCTATTGTATCTTAATTAGCTACAAATAAAGATTTTCTTTCTTTCTTTTCTTAAACACCCAAACAAAGACAAAGATTCATCACACAAATGTTTGTCCTGGGTGGGAATTGAACCCACGACCTACAGCGCAGAAGGCAGGGTTACTACCAACCGAGTTTGAGGCCAATCACAGAATTTACTAGCCCGGATGTCAAAAATCGCGAAAGGCCCTATAGCCTACATTCTATATACAACAGTTTGATATATCTCACCGATCAAAACTAACTTCTGGACACATCCGACACACGTATTTGTACATGTGCTTCTCAGTCATATGCGTTTGCAGGAGGAACTGTGTTTTATAATAATAGTGGCATATCTCACAGCGGAAGTTTCCTTTCTGATGCTGAAATACAATAACAGCTTACTTTAATCATGGGATCCAGACAACAGGAATGAAACAGGTAATTCAAAGTTAATTAATATTAGACTGAGCCACAGCGAGGTGTGGCCGGATTTAGCCAGTGTATAATAATAAATATTGGTTTACATTTCACACAGCGCCATCTAGCCCCAAAGTAAGTTAAGCGTAGCTTGTGTCATGGGAGCCAGACAACTGATATAATACTTAATTTTTTTTTTGGAAATATATACAAGCTGACACTCAGACACACAACAAACATCTACATTCGTCACACAAATGTTTGTCCTAGGTGGGAATCGAACCAACAACCTACATCATAGAAGGCAGACATACTTTTTTTTTTTATGTAATACAGTTACAGAACGAGCTGACGGCCCACCTGATGTTAAGTGGTAACCTCAGCCCATAACAAGCGATGCGGCTTGGGTCCTCCCCTACTAGGTACGGCAAGACCCAAATCGCAACGTATGCGCCCGTAACTCTGAGACGTGTAGGTGGAATGTCTCGTGTGCCTGTAATTTCACCGGCAACCACACCTTTCAAACCGGAACACAGTAACGCGAATGCGTTACTGCTTGGCGGCAGAAAAGGGCATGGTGGCAGTACTTCCCCGGACGAACTTGGCGAGAGTTCTACTGCTCTTAAAACCAACTGAGCTGTGGCTGGTCAATATAATATAGTATTAACAAACAAAAACTAATAAACTACTCAATATATGTAATTAACTTACTCTGTCGTGCATCCGCATATGCACTTTAAGATTCTCCTCAGTTTTAAACGCCCGCCCACAGCTGGTACATTTATGCAATCCAGCCATAAACATCTTCTTAACCTCGACCGCTGTCTTCGCTTCTTTGACTGATATAGGAACCATCTGCGCATATTCTTCATTGAACTTGGAACCGTCAGCTTTGTTTTCTAACACACACAAACTTACACCAAAATCATCATTCACATCATCATCATCGTTTCTGTTGGCCGAGTCAAAGTCATTACATACATCTGTATCGCATGCAGCATCCATATTATCTGAATTTTCATATTTTTTTTCTATTAAAAGATTTGACTCCGGTTTTAGATTTGGAGTTTTAGATTTTTCACAATCTTTGAAAAATCTACCTATATCTCTACCTAACGTAGCTATATCATTAGCTTCGTTATGTATCTCGGTTTTAATTTCATCTTTATTAATGTCGTTGGTCATAACCATTTCAAAGGTATCTTCTTTAGTTAGAGTGCCATAGTGAGCTACTGGAATGTAGTCAAACCGGGATGCACTTTCACAACAGCTTGTGATCCATTGGAATTTGTGTGTTTCATAGTGGGTGAGACTGAGGTCCAAGAATGACAGACATGGCATTATACCCAATTGCTTCCTGTCCAATGATTTTAAATGTACCTTTTTTATCTGTGGACCAACGAAAACAGTTGCTACAAGTTATAATTGAATATAAACTAAAATATAAATTATTGTTACTAATTACACCTATAGATTATAATTTATAGTAATAAATTATTGACATATAATATTTTAAGTGAATAACAAACATATTAAGAGATCGACAAAAAACAGACTAAATTAAAAAAAACATGGCAAACATACCAGAGATTTATTTAAAACTTAATATCAAAATATAATTATACTATGATATGATGCGTTATGTACTTAACCAGACATTAAAAATTAAAAAAATTATGAACTCAAAGTCCGCCACATATGAACACTGTAAATAAGATAAAATTGTGCTTACTATGCCAATCAATAAAATTATTCTTACTATGCCAGCATCAATAAAATAGTGCTTACTATGCCAGCATCAATAAAAATGTGCTTACTATGCCAGCATCAATAAAATTGTGCTTTATTAAGCACAATTTTTTTGCCAGTATCAAAGATTTATATGAAATAAATAATGCGGCGTCTCTTTAATCTAGAGTCTAGATTGTAATGGTCTAATACTTGAACACATACCTCACTATGTGATTGTAACATTTGTTTCAGTGTATAATGTGCCCGTTGGCATTTTTGTTGGAACTTTATAAACTTCTTGACATAAGCGCAGCACTCCACACACAGGTAATTGGGCATTCCACTGCCTTTCAACGTCTGAAATTATAACATTTATATCAAGGTATAACGAATACTAGTTATTAACCCAACTGGTCAAAATTCAATAATAATAATAATTACTGAGACTTTGAGAAAAATCATTCATGAGCAGAAAATAAAATTGTACCAAATTATATTGTTTTTGCCTATTTATAAATAGTGAATATTATCAATAGCCGAGTCTATAAACTGATAGCATTCAAATCAAATATTAACTTATTCAAAGCCCAGCACTAAGATTCCCATGTCACAATCACAAAATTTTAAGAGCAGTAGAACTCTCACCAAGTTCTCCCAGGGAAGTACTGCCACCGTGCCCATTTCTGCACTAAGCAGTAACGCATTCACATTACTGTGTTCCAGTTTGAAAGGTATGGTTGCCAGTGAAATTATAGGCCCATGAGACATTCCACCTACAAGTCTCAGAGTTACGGGTGCATATGATGCAAATTGGGTCTTATCATACCCAGTAGGGGAGGACCCAAGTCGCATCGGTTGTTATGTTAATAATATACAATATAGTTTGAACGTTTGTAACACTTGTACACCAGAAGTACTGAACATATTGGACTGAAACTTTAAACATAGGAAAATGATACCAAGAATGACATGGTCATGCTATTATCAATATACGGGCAAGGCCGGGGGCAGTGTAGTATAATATTTAACATAGAACCTGACCATCTGAAACCATGCTTATCAGAAATAATTGCGAGTCGTCGAGTTTTTATCACTGAGAGTCAAAGTAAATTTTGTCTTCCTTAGTAATGTCACATATACAACAGACATGTCTTTAGACTCTCGATAACTACGTACACATTTTGTACAATAGCAATCAAACACTGTCGATTGTAGTGCAGGATAATGTTATGTATAAAATAGTGTAAACAAATATTGAATACCTTGAGCCCGGATATCGAGTTGAATTCATTCCTCAGATTGCCCGAGTTCAAACTGTACAATTTGACGTCGGTGCTGAGGCAAACAATACAGGCTTTAACGTCCCACATTTTGCAGCTTTAAATCATTTTATTTCCAGTTCTTTACATCTAGTTACAGAGAAGTAGTAAAAATAAACTAAAATCTAGCATTTCGGGAGTTGAATGAATGTTTCTGTTATTCTGTTCCAAATCCCAAATTTAACATACAGTACTTCCCACCACAGCTTACAATGAATACTGCCAAAAAGTTGAACTACAACAACTGTCATCCTATTTTATTCCCATTGATAAAAAGAGAGATGAACAATCAGAGCCCTCGTACTCGTGGAAGCCGTGTCGGACTTAAAGCATAAATAAAACCTACAATAATAAAATTTTAAATAATTTTTTTTTAATGATCCCGATTCCACAGACTATAACAAGATTAGCACATTCGGAATACTCCGACCTGATCTGAACCAGTGAAACTTTTTTTTTATAAAAAAAAGATAGACATTACTGTGACAACGAAAGAAGGACAGTCACTTATATTTAGCCATGTACTAGTAAGTGGCGAGCAAGGAATATCTCTTCTCCCGCTTCCGCTATACCAGTGGAATTACTGTTCATCCCCACAATTGTGAGGATCATTTTCAATAATTATTTTTGATGTGAAACATCTATAGCCGCACGTAAAACGGATTTCTGGCGTGGCGACCGTCGCCACGGCATGCGTTGCATATTACTTTTACAAAATAATGTCGATGTTTCACATCTGCCAGGCGTCCCGTGACGGCTCACATTTTTTTTCCCTCTCTAGCACTTTTCAGAGCTAAGCCGCCCTTCTTAAAAAATCATTATGGCAACACTGTAAGGAATACAAATAAAAAATAGTAAATATACAAAGTAAAACAAGAATTTACTGAAATTGCGCGTAAGTTTTATTTTTTATATAAACAAAAAAAAAACAAGTGTTACAGGTCTCTTCTCTATCTATTGTATTATTAATATTGTTATTGTAGTTTTTGTAAACAAGTGATAGTAGTAATAGTGTCACAGTATTATGAATAATGAACTGTGATGAAGTTATTATTGTTTTAAAAATTAAACTCTAAGTTGTTGCGAAGTAACTACGGTGTTTAACAAAGAGTAATAAGTTTATAAAAAAAAAACTAATTGCAAAGAATATTGTGATAAAATCAGAAAAATCATTATTTTCACAGAGTTAGTCCTGTTATAAATTATAATGTAACATAAATTTCTAATTTTTAAGGAAAGAAGAAAAGTTGTCCTTGAACCTCAAGTTTTAATAATATAACAAAACCAAACTTGGATTGACTTGAAAGGTCTAAGTGATGGGAGAGCCGGGATGTATCAGAAAACTAAGCGAAGAAGTGGTAAATCGTATTGCTGCTGGTGAAATAGTCCAGAGGCCTGCCAATGCTCTGAAGGAATTAATTGAAAACAGGTACCTACTAAATAAATAATGATTGCACATTCAACTGGCCTCACAGCTCCTTTGGTGAGTTCTATCAGTCATCTGGTTCCCATAGTACATTTTACTATCATAGTATGCTTATTTTGGGTTTAGATAGCACTGTGAAATGTCCACCATTGTTTATTAATTTCTTTATTTACACACTTGCACTGTGACTTCCTGTGTCACATTTGAGATGGTCACAATTATAGAGAATATCCGAGATATGAGAACAAACTTAGGCTCATCACACAAATAATAGACTCTACCTGCGTACATACCTAACCAATAGGTACCATAGTACTAGTAGGTGGCATACCAAGTATGATGAGTTGATATGGACTAAATTTCCAATATATGTACATATTAAAGAAAATATGTAAAAAAGGTTTTAACTTGTTAGCAGCAGCTTATCAACCAATTGCAACTTTTTTTTCTGGTCTATTGGCTGTTTCTATTATGAGTTATTAAATTTTACTTTTTTTCAGCTTAGATGCTAAGTCTTCTATCATTATCATAACAGTGAAAGCTGGCGGATTGAAATATTTACAGGTAAATTTGTATTCAATACTTTTAAATTATTTGCGATTTTTATACATTAAATCTCCTATAAGAAATCAAATCAAATTTATTTACTGAAAAACATTATATATAATATAGATTACTTGTGGTCCCCGCACTAGAGCAAGCCTGTGACGCGGGAGACCGGATTACAAAAATAAGATTACCATTTTTTAACATTGTGTACAGGACAAATACTACAGCTAAAATGTGAAATTTAATATAACAACACACTATCTTAATGGTTAAAAATTGTTTCAAAGACAAAATCTTCTGCTTTGGCGTTCTTATGCAGTCTTGTTTTACACAACCACACTTTCATACATGTGACTGCACTTCTACAGAGTATTTTTACTCACAGTGAAAATCCATACTAATATTAAAATGCAAAAGTAACTCTGTCTATCCGTTACCTTTTTACGCCTAAACCACTGGACCAATTTTGATGTATTTTGGTTTAGAGATAGATTGGACATAGAAGAAGGATATAAGCTACTGTTTGTTGCAAAAATAAATTTGAAGGGGGTGAAATAGGGGATGAAACTTTGTGTGGTAAATCAACCATTTGTCAAGTAAGGGATATAAAACTGTGCAGATTGATGAATGTTTTTTAATCATTTAATTAGCCTTAAGCCTTTAACTTATTAACCTATCCATTAAGCTAGCTGTAATATAAGCTGCTTTCTTATAAATGTAAAAATAATATAAAATAAAATAAAGCATGGAGAAAAAAGTAGCCTATCTACTTAACATACTAATTCCACGCAGACAAAGTTGCAGAACTCGAAAGTGACCCTGTAATTCTAATAGAATTCCAAAATTAGCTTCATTAGTGAAACTGTACATTGTCATTGTTAATATCGATATGAAAGCTGTTTTGAATTTTCAGATCCAAGATAATGGCACTGGCATCAGACGTGACGATTTAGAAATAGTATGCGAGAGGTTCACAACATCAAAACTGAGGAAATATGAAGATCTTCAAGAGATCAACACATACGGTTTCCGAGGGGAAGCATTATCCAGCGTCAGTCATATTGCACATCTTACCATTCTGACGAAAACTGCAGCTGATAAATGTGCTTACAAGTAAGAGTTGATGCTATTGGCATAATTCAGATGTTTTATTGTTTATAATGACAATATCACCCTTAACCCATATATTTGCATAAGCTTACACGCCTTCATGACCAAGAAGTATAGTAATGTACTGGTAAATATAACAATTATAAAGGTCTTTTTGAATAATTCTAAAATGGCCTGAGTTCAAAATCATTCCAATATGAATAGGTTTGAAGAGTAGCTGGTGAAATGACAGGCGCAAAGCCATAGAACATAATATACATACATAGAAAATAATATTGGTATATCGTTATCGGCAAAGGATACTGCTATCATCCAGACTATTGTTCAAAAATCATTTCAGAGCTTCATATGAAAATGGTAAAGTAAAAGGGCCGATCAAAGCCTGTGCAGGCAATAATGGCACTCAAATAACCGTAGAGGATCTATTCTACAACGTGATCGCGCGTAAGAAGTCTCTACGGAGCCCTAACGAGGAATACACTCACATCCTGGATGTGGTTGGAGGGTATGCCATACATAATTGCAATGTGGGGTTCACGCTAAAGAAGTTTGGAGAGAATACAGATCTGAAGACGCCTACGTTGTCTACTGTTATTGAGAATGTTAGGATAGTGAGTAAAGTTATTCTTTCATTTCATTTGTTTGCATTGTAAGACTTATAAAAAAAATCATCAACGAAAAACAATACAATTGTACATTTCAAGTTTGTAATGCATTGGTATTCTTTTCTTCAGATTCACGGAAACGTAATAGCACGAGAGCTGATGGAGATAGAGCTACAAGACCCGACATTAAAGCTAAATGTTCATGGGTTCATTACAAATGTGAATTATTCACATAAAAAGGGAACTTTGCTGCTGTTTATTAACCATAGGCTTGTGGATTCTTTACGTAAGAAATTGAGACTATTATCGTGTTCTTTGATGAGTATTCATAATTTAATAGTTATTGGTAATTTTACCTAAAGCGTAAGACCCCCTTGAAGCTTAACGCTTGGGCCAGTACGAATAATGCTTAATTGCTCGTTTCTAAACTATTCTTAGTCTAGCATGAAACAGATGTGAACTATATATTTAATCTAGTAGTAGTTTGAAAGTAACCACTAAAAACAATATTGGTGTACCTCCAGGCATACTATTCAGACCTCTTCTCTATAATATTTATTTTCCGATTTCAGCTATACGAAAAGCGGTGGATTCCATCTATGCGACGTACCTACCGAAGAACTCACATGCATTTGTATACCTCAGTATTGAATTAGGTAAGATTATATTTGGTTTAAAAATGTAAAGAATTGCTTTGTTGAATACAATTACACATAACAATAAAATATTACAGATCCTAAAAACGTAGATGTAAATGTTCATCCGACAAAACATGAGGTTCAGTTTCTCTATGAGGAGCAAATTATAGAAAAGATCAAAGCTTGTATAGAGACTAAACTACTCAGTTGCAATTCCACGCGTGTTATGTACACACAAGTAAGTAGAATTTTATTATCTCCGCATCGACGAGTGGTTATTTGAATGCTATATTTGATGTGGCCAAAACATTTAAGATTATTATGGCGAAAAATATACCAAATTAATAATTTTTTAAATTACCAGGCAAGATTACCAGGTGCCAGTAATATCGAAGAAATTGTAAAGAAAACTACAGAGGGCGCCAAAGTCTATGCCAATAACATGGTCCGAGTAAACGCCGACGATCAGAAAATAAACAAATTCTTCCCGGTTGTGGCTAAAGAAAATGTCATAGATCGTACTAAAAGAATTCGCTTTGATACTACACATCAAGAAAATTATGAAACGAGTAAAGGGAACAGCGATATACCTAATATTAAAATCACAGACCTTTCTACGGAAGATGTTGAAATGAAAGATTTAAGCGCAAATGAAACAGAAGATCTCAGCAACTCGATAGTTCAAGAACCAAAAGAGACCAAATCAATTTCAGACAGATGGCAAATGCATACAGACACAAACCTATCTTACATAGATCCCAAAGAATCATTTAAAACTAGACAATTTCAATATGAAAGAGTCGAACCTAAGCTTACTAGTGTGAAACAGTTAAGGCTTGACGTGGAAAATAATTGTAATATGAATCTAAGAGAAATATTGGCGAATCTCATATTTATAGCGTGCATAGACTGTCGTAAATCCTTGATACAATATTCGACAAAGTTGTACTTGTGTGATACTACAAAACTTACGTGAGTGATCAGCCTTTTGTTTATAGCTATGTATAGAAAAAATAAATAAATATTGGCCCTTTCACACAGCGACATTTGTGTGAAATGTCCACCAATATTTATTTTATTATGTATCAGTGTAGAGACCCGAATAGGCTTATTCTAAAAGAAACATCAAAATCCGCGACACATCAAAAAAGCTGCTTGACTATGTGTGTAAAAATTTATAATAATATACCTAATGACTTTAAAATTTTGAATGACCATTTATTTAAAAAGAAATTATTGTACTGGTTAAAAGAATGTAATTATTATGACATTGATGAATTCATTAATTTTAAGATATATTCATAAGTTAATTAATTGCATGCTATAGAATAGTCAAACATGAGCTCATAAATTATATTTAAGATCTTGTATACCATGTTTCCCGCAATAAATATATCATTTATCATTTATCATTTATCATCTAGTTAGAGATTTAGTAACACTTGTCTTTATGGATCTAGCTCGTGGATTCGATTCCCACCCAGTACAAACATTTACGTGACGAACACAGATGTTTGTTCTTTGTCTGTGTTAATATGTATGTATTTACAAAAAGTATGTATCAGTTGTCTGGTTCCCATGGTACAAGCTATGCTTAGCTTACTTTGGGGCTAGATAGCGCTGTGTGCAATGTACAATACATTTATTATTCATTTTGGTGTGCCTTGTTTTTGTATAAGTTATACACAATTCGATCAAAGGCAAAACATTTTTTTTACTTTGTGTACTTTCGTTTTAGTTTGATCTAATTTGTTTTTGTTAAAAATTACTTGAGTATAAATATGTATATGTCTATAAAAGATTTTATTTTCCAGGGAAGAGTTATTCTACGAAACGATGCTATACGACTTTCAAAACTTTGGACTGATAAGGCTGTCGAACCCGTTGCCATTGGAAGAGCTACTCACTCTGGGACTAAATGCACAAGAGTCAGAATGGAACCAGGAATTAGGTTCGTAAAATATCCAAAGTATAAAACAAAGTCTAGCGACTGTCTCTTTCTCGGCTTACTTCTAACCACGCAACGAATTTTGATACCGTTTTCGTTAATAGAATAGAGCGATGAACGAGGTTTGTGTCCTATATATTTTGAACAAAATGGCTGAACTATGACTGTGTTTTTTCTTATAATAAATTGTCAATTAATACTTTCTCGCACTCGTCATTTTCTTTAGTTAATTGCAATAATTATATCTGGGACGTTTAGAATTATTGTAACTCTTATTTTTAGAATTAAAATTGTTCATGTCCTAATTACATTTAGAAATATGAAATATATAATGTATCTTGATGTGTCCAATACAAGTTAAATAATTAATATATATTTATTTTACAGGAGATATGAGAGAGATGGCTAAACAAATGGCCGAACTTTTGATCAGCAAACGAGCTATGTTATTTGAGTATTTCTCTCTCGAACTGAACGGCGAAGGAGAGTTGCTAGCCTTACCTTTATTATTAGGTAAGTCAGTAGACCTTATGCCAAGTTCTTCCGGCGTTGCACTGCCACCACACCGGTGTAAGTTCTGGTTTGTAAGGTGATTGCCGGTGAAATTACAGGTACATGGAGAAATACCACCTTCGCGTCTCAGAGTTCGGTATACGGTGCGACTTGAATCTTGGGATACTTAAATAGAGGAGTACCCAAGTCGTATTGCTTATTATGGGCAGAGGTAACCACTTAACACCAGGTCATCAGCTCGTTCTATAACTTTATAAAATTATAAAATACTAGCTGTTGCCCACGACTTCGTCGGCGTGGAATTCGGTTTTATCACACAGTCCTATTTTGTCCCTTGGAAAAGTAGCCTAAGTTACTCCTTATAACATCAGCTATCTGCCAGTGAAAGTCCCGTCAAAATCGGTCCAGCCATTTCAGAGATTAACCGGAACAGACATACAAAAATTGTAAAAAATGTTGTTTTGGTATATGTACCGTGTATGTATATATACTATATGCACTTAGCTAAGCGGTTATTTTAATATTACAAACAGACAATCCAATTTTATTTATTTGTATAATTATAGATGTAGGTATAGATGTATAGACTAGTCTGTATAAAAGCATTGATAGATAGATAGATAAAAACATTTATTGTATTGTTATTGTTTCAGACGATCACACCCCTTTCATGGGCGCGCTCCCAACGTACCTCGTGCGACTAGTCACCGAGGTGAACTGGGAGTCTGAGAAGGAGTGTTTCGATACGTTCAGTCGACAAACAGCCATATTTTACTCCCAACCCAACGCGGACAATAATCCTGAGGTAGAGAAAAGCGAGCAGTGGAAACAGGAGCATGTGATATTCCCCGCGATCCGGAGGTATTTCCTGCCTCCGACTAGTTTTGTTAATAACGGGGCATTACTGCAGATCGCTAGCTTGAATGACTTGTATAAGGTGTTTGAAAGGTGTTAACCAGCAATGGTCGCGGAACTTACTATTCGAGTCACTATCGAAGATGGATGCCGGCGAACTGAAAAATGACATTCGATGCGCAGAACTCATTTTTCGTAAAAGAACTTTACTTCCCCCTTCTCCCTTCGCCAACTCGTGTTCAAGTTGTTTGCCGGCAACTATAGTACACTATAACTGTAGTATAGTAGTCCTGAAACTGATATTTTAGGATTCAGATTTCTTAACGTCAGCTGATTAGAAACTAGAATCAAATATTTGCAGATCAAACATTATGCCTGTTTGGTATGTAGTCGTGGATTTAGGTCGCTCTAACCTAACCACTACGCTATGGAAGTTAACTTTAAGAGCCATTATTTTTATTTTAACATATTTACGTAAGATAAATGAGTGTACTGGTGTTAATTAACTTCCAATATAATTTGTTTATCAAGTTAAAAGTTCTCATTTTCATCTTTTCTCAAAATACTTTAGAAACTAATAGTGATATTATAGAAGTGAAACTTATAAACTATAACGCAGGCGCATGCGCGACTCTATCTTACTCTATCGGTCTGTATCGTGTATACGTCATATCTTCCTTCTCTCTCGTGTAACGAAATGACGCGTCCTTAAAATTTTACAATTCTCGTTCATTTATCTATTATCAAATGGTTTAAGAATTTTCACTTCAATAACGTCGACATTGATTTTTATATAAGTTGACGAACGAGCATATGGCCCACCTGTTCCTGTGAGAAGGACAAATCAACAGACGCACTTTCACATTTAACAGTAGGGATAAAGAATGTAAGTGCAGCTATTTAGGAAATTAATATTAACTCTCAATAAAATTGCAAATTTTGTTTTCACAGTGAGATTATATTATAAAATAAATGTAACACTTATAATCTAGTCATTATCTAAGTGTCTACAACATAGTTAGGATGCACCACAAGTAAGGGGTCGTCCTCAGCCTCTTGTGCGGACGACTTCTGTGATGCTTTCAAGCCGGTAGTGGACAGGGGTATGATCACTTGGTCCTGAAAATAAAGGAATATTCTATATGTAACAAATACTTGATTTACTTAAAGTGTAATTATAGAAAATTAGTGTGTGTGTCTCAGTGTGTCTGTGTGAGTTTGCGTGTGTGTGAGTTTGCGTGTGTGTGAGTTTGCGTGTTCGTGTGCGTGTGAGTGAGTTTGCGTGTTCGTGTGTGTGTGTGTGTGTGTGTGCGTGTGTGTGTGTGTGTGTGTGTGTGAGCATTTAAGGCTTTTCTGTACTTACATGGTACATAAGTCTTTCGATGACCTTCTCAACCAATGTCTTCCGTTCGAGCAGTTCGTCTTCATTCTCGATGGTGCCTTGCGAGACCAGCTGTTCCAAGTACCAGCTCACTACAGCGCTCTTGTGCATCCCAGAGCTTTCCTCACCTGGGAATCACAATATATTCTAAGTTTACTAGGGATAAATATATATTTTAGGTTTACTACGAATAGTCAGTGAATTCGTCTGTGTGGAAATTATATCAAAATCGCCTATAAATACCTTTAGTGACACGATATTTATAAATATATAAATAAATATTGGTGGGAATTTCACACAGCGCCATCTAGCCCCAAAGTAAGCTAAGCATAGCTTTTGTCATGGGAACCAGACAACTGATACAATATATGCATTGTATCAGTTGTCTGGTTCCCTTTTTTTTGTAAATAGACACATTGTTAATACATATTAACACCCAGACACAGAACAAACATCTATGTTTCTCACACAAATGTTTGTCCTGGGTGGGAATCGAACCCACGACCTACAGCACAGAAGGTAGGGTTACTAACCAACTGAGCTGCGGGGCCAGTATTGCTTGTTATGTGCAGATGTTACCACTTGGGTTACCAGGTGGGCCATCAGCTCGTTATTTAATAACCTTGGGCCTCCGCCTCCGTTTCCGCTTTCCGCATGTAAACTACCAGCATGTCGCTGAGCGATTTGTACTCTTCAAACGATAGCGTTAACTTTTTCTTTGGCGCAGAGTCGCCGTTCACTGGGGTATCTGAAACAGGGATTCTTTTAAATATAACGTCTTAATGTTACGTTACTGCTGAAGTCTGAAATCTATACAAATAAATAAAATTGGAGTGTCTGTTTGTAATATTAAAATAACCGCTTTTTACTAAGTGCATATGGATGTATACACGGTAAATATACCAAAACAACATTTCTTTTCAATTTTTGTCTGTCTGTCTGTCTGTTTTTTCCGGCTAATCTCTAAAATGGCTGGACCGATTTTGACGGGACTTCACTGGTAGATAGCTGATGTAACAAGGAGTAACTTAGGCTACTTTTCCGAGGGGTAAAATAGGGGTGCGTGATAAAACCGAATTCCACGCGGACGAAGTCGCGGGCAACAGCTAGTAAATAAATAAAAATCATTTTATGCTCTTTTATGAGTGATATTGGAGTCACTTGCCAAATAGTGTTAAGTAGAGAATTTAAACTACTGTTGGGGCTGAGAATTGCAGAGTACTTTATATTAGGTGGAAACAACAGTTACTATTCTTAAAATGAAAAAAAATATGCTTTCTTTAAGAAGACTCGGTACAGCATACAGGGTACTTTTGACCCCGGTATCACGGTAGCTGAGCAGTAGAACTCTGCCCAAGTTCGTCCGGGGAAGTACTGCCACCATGCCCATTTCTGCCGCCAAGCAGTGACGCATTCGCGTTACTGTGTTCCGGTTTGAAAGGTGTGGTTTCCGGTGAAATTACAGGCACACGAGACATTCCACCTACACGTCTCAGAGTTACGGGCGCATACGATGCGACTTGGGTCTTGTCGTACCTAGTAGGGGAGGACCGAAGTCGCATCAGTTGTTATGGGCCGAGGATACCACTTAACACCAGGTGGGCCGTCGGCTCGTTCCGTAACTGTGTAACATCTGAGGTAACGTATAAATTACCTGTGGTTCCGTTGGGTATATCTTGGTCCACCTCCATGCTGGGCTCGAACTGTGGCTCGTCTTCGTCCAAATGTATATCGGGCTGCTCCACTCGGATGATGGATTTGTTCAGCAACCTGAAATATCGAAGGTTATGTCACAAATGGCTTATAACTATACAGTTATGGAGAATTACATTATGTAATAGAAGAAGAAGAAAGAAAGAAAAAGTTTTTATTGACTCCACAATAAAATATACATTTACAAAATAACAAATTATAGACCAAAAAACAAACAAAGAAAAAATTATACAAAAACATAAAAACAAATCTCAAATAAATATAAGCTATAACTAGTGTCCGGAGTCAATAGGCACCTAGCTCAGCATGTGTTACACTGGCGAGCAGTGCAACGCTGGTATTCTGCTAAGGCCTCGTTGAAGTGTTGACATCACGGCCAACGTACTTACGCATATATACAACATGATAAATATCCAAATATATAGGTAAAACTAATCAAAAAAAAAATAATAAAAAAAAAATATATAATATTGGGCAAGTCACACAGCGCCATCTAGCATAGCTTGTACAAATATATATTCTATTTACTACATTTACAAAAGCGTTACTGCTTGGCGCACATAATGTGTACGTAGCCCTAGTGTTCTAATATGTATGTACGTATACACACACACACACACACACAAATTCAAAATAAAAAGCTTTATTTCCATAGAATTCATAAAGTAATGGCTTGGAAACGTAAATTATATTCAAAACATAAGGTCACGCGTACTTATAGCTACGTTTGACGCCTGTTCAAACCCTATCCGACCCCCCATGGGGAACAGACGCGCACGCACACACCTGTACGCCTCGATGACGTGGTTGGGCGTGACGTGGCCGCTGCAGTGCATCTTGGCCATGGCTTCCGCGAGCCGCACCATGGACTCGAGTTGGCGCACGGTGATACGCCACGCGCCGCCCCCCGCGCCTCCCCCCGCGCCCACCCCGTCCCGCCCGCGCAGCACACAGTAATAATCCACGAGCAGCTTGCCAGCCTCCTGAAATACCAATAATATTGGTGGACATTTAAATAATATATGTATTTAAATGTTTTACTACGGACGTATTTAAACATTTAAATACGTCCGTATTTCCTGAAACCTACAATATGGAAGTCTTCATGAGAGTGAAAAAAAAAGTGAAAGGTTCCTTCTAGGCAAGCATGCTTCATCGTAGATCGGATAGTCACTTAACATCAGGTGAGATTGTGGTCAAATGCTTACATATCGCTAATAAAATGAAAAAAAAAACATACAGCGCCATCTAGCCCCAAAGTAAGCTAAGCATATCTTGTATCATGGGAACGAGACAACTGATATACATACTTGTATACTTTTTGTTTTGTAAATACATAAATATGATACATAACAACACCCAGACACAGAACAAACATCTATGTTCGTCACATAAATGTTTGTCCTGGGTGAAAATCGAACCCACGACCTACGAATCCATTTACACCACAAAACTCACCTCAGTGATCATCGGCTTGAAGGACCTCGCGAAAGCGATGTACCTCAGCAAATCGTCCCTCGTATACACACAGTCGTATGCCTCCTCCTTATTACAGTGAAGGTCGACTATCTTCCTGGCGATTGCGTAGTCGACCATCTCGCTGCTCTCGTCGATCAGTATGAAGAACAGATCGAACCGCGACATGATCGGCGCCGACAGCGCGACGTTCTGCTGCAGCGACTTGGCGCGGTCGTAACGCCCGCCGATCGGGTTCGCCGCCGCTAGGATCGACGTGCGCGCGTTCAGCGTCGCCCTCACACCGGCCTGGAACGTGAAAAGTGGGAAAAGTGATAAGATGCGAATACTCAATATATTTATTGCTGTATCACACATGGTTGGTACATTTGGATATTTATAACATAGCAGTTTCACATGATGCACCTTTTGTATAAGTAGCAATTATAATAATAATAATAATCATTTATTTCAGACAAAATCACAATAGTTAAAATGTCCATAAATCACAAAATAAAATAAAATCAAATCAAATCAAATACAATAAAATCAAAACAAATCAAATTAAATTAAGTTAAATTAAATTAAATTAAAATTACAAATAATATTATATCTAATACAATAAATAAAAACAATGTCATCAAAACTAAAATTGCTATTAATGTCATTATATTTATTTAGTCCAGGAAACCATCATCCGATTATGGGTAGGTAGACCGAAATTAATTATTAAAATATTTTGACACAGATAGTTAATATGAATTTGGTTTTTGTTTTTATATAGTTACATTTTTTTTTGTTTGTACCGACTGCATCGTTGTATCGGACTGACCTTGGCGATGGATATGGTCTGCTGTTCCATGGCCTCATGTATGGCCACCTGGTCGGTGGGGTCCATCTTGTCGAACTCGTCGATGCAGCACACTCCGTTGTCTGCCAACATCAGCGCGCCCGCTTCTATTACGAAGTCGAATGATTCCTCGTCCTGTGGAAACACATACACAATTACTGTACTAGCATCTATTTTTACTACTTTTTACTAAGTGCATATGGATGTATGTCGCAACGTAACTGAATTCACTTAACGCTATATTGAATCGAAATCACGTTACGGAGTAAACATTTCAGCAAACACTGAGAGTGATAATTAGAATTCTCACATATCTATACAAATAAATAAAATTGGAGTGTCTGTTTGTAATATTAAAATAACCACTTTTTACTAAGTGCATATGGATGTATACACGTACATATACCAAAACAATTTTTTTCAATTTTAATTTGTCTGTCTGTTTGTTCATGCTAATCTTTAAAACGGCTGGACCTATTTTGACGGGACTTTCACTGGCAGATAGCTGATGTAACAAGTAGTAACTTAGGCTACTTTTCCGAGGGGTGCGTGATAAAACCGAATTCCACGCGGACGAAGTCGCGGGCAACAGCTAGTTAAATAATAAATGTTTGAACAGGCGTTAAACTGAGCGATAAGTAAGCGTGACCTTATGTTTTAAGTATTATCGTCGTTTCCAAGCCATTTCTTTATGAATTTATGAAGTTAATGTTTGTGACTTTGACTTTGACTTTAGTGCGCGCTCACTTTAACGACGGCGGCGGTAAGGCCGGCAGCGGAGGAGGCCTTCCCGCTAGTGTAGACGGCTCGCGGTGTGATCTCGCTGACTTGCTTCAACAGCTGAGACTTCGCCGTACTTGGATCACCCACTATACACACGTTGATATCACCCCTCAGTGTTGTCTCTGAAACAGTAACATATGTTTAATAATAAAATTATAATATTCTTTATTAAATTAATAAAGGTGGAATGTCTCGTGTGCCTGTATCCTGATACACATAGGATAAACAAATTGGGCTTGGGACAAATTAATTTGGCCTGAAATCGGGTAACTTTGTGAAAGTGCCACCTGCGACACAGCCTAGGAACAAGTCTGTTTGTTATTTTTATCCATATTTTTTTTATGTTAAACCGTTACGGAACGAGCCGACGGCCCATCTGGTATTAAGTGTAGTTAACCTCTGCCCATAACAACCGATGCGACTTGGGTCCTCCCCTACTAGGGGTGAACTATGAGACGTGTAGGTGGAATGTCTTATTTGCCTGTAATTTCGCCGGCAACCACACCACATTTAGCATGTTTGCCCCTTTGATCACCATGGATTCCAAACATGGAAACTTCGCAATGATAAATCATTAAACTAAGTCAATAGGCAGCCTTATCGCTACAAGCGATTTCTTCCAGACAACGTTACCTTCAATGGTAGTTTTAGCGACGCCGCCGAAAAGCATCAGCAGAACTCCCCGCTTCACCTCGCTGTTGCCGTGTATACTCGGGAACAAACTCTTTATCAGGTTATTGTACAAGTTTCGGTCGCGAGACATCTCGTACACCTGACAACAAACGTCAATTTTGTTATCAGCTCGTCTTACAGCACAGTTGGTAGTAACCCTGCCTAAGTCTTAGGTCAGTCAAATGGACCTTTAAAATATAAGTTTATTTACCTTATCCCATTCCTTATCGGTCATCTGTTTCCTCATGTCCTCGGTGGTCATATCGTCTGTACACATCTCAGCTGTGCCAAACCTTCGAGATATGGCCTGCACACTGCAAGCTAAGAATGCAGTCCTGAAATATAAACCATATTGTTATTTTACATTTTGTAGACAGTAGTACTGAAATTTGACGAACCTCTGCATTATAATAACATTCTATACAAATAAATAAAATTGGAGTGTCTGTTTGTAATATTAAAATAATCGCTTTTTACTAAGTGCATATGTATACACGGTACATATGTATAGTAGTACTTTCATGCACTTGACACATGTCTTCGAGTTTTTAATTCTAGGACATGTCGGTTTCCTCACGATGTTTTCCTTCACCGTTTTGAGAACGTGGTATTGCGCACGTAAATATTTCAATCGAAATAGTCATAGGTGCACGTCGGGATTTGAACCGGCGACCTCCGGATTGAAACTCGGAGTCAGTACCACTAGACCACCACGTTCTCGCCTACCTGGTGGCAAGTGGTAACCTCGGTCCATAACAACCGAAGCGACTTGAGTCCTCTCCTACTAGGTACGACAACACCCAAGTCGCATCGTGTGCCATTTCTTTATGAATTCTATGGAAATAAAGTTTTTGACTTTGACTTGACTTTGTGTGTCCATAACTGTGAGACGTGTAGCTGGAATGACTCTTGTGCCTGTAATTTCACCTGTAATTTAGATGCAGGTGAAAGCATGTGGGAGCTAGTAAAATGATATGACTCACTTATAATGCAGCTCTCTGACTCCCAACGCTTTCAGACCCTTAATCCCCTCCATCTGTCCCTCGTTGTTCAGTTTAGTCCTGGTGGTGAGTTCAGCCTTGGCGCCTGGCAACGACAGAGAACCCACATCTGGCACTACAATAAGGGTTCCCGTGAAGTCATATCTGTCTCCAGCCTAGAACAATTTTTTTCAAGAATCAGCGAATTAAAGAGATTAGCCCACCTGATGTGAAGCGGTAATCGCTGCCCATAACAAAAACTATACGTGTTAGGGTTCACCCCTACTTAGGTATGGGAAGACCACGTCGCACTGTATTGCGCCCGTAACTTAGAGACGTGAAGGCGGAATGTAACACGTGCCTTTAATTTCACACGCAACCACACCTTTTAACCTGGAACACAGTAGTAGGTATGCAGTGCTAGGCGAAAGAAATAGGTGTGATGGCAGTACTTCCCCGGACGAACTTAGCACAACCAGTGATGCTATTATAACAGGCTGATTAATTGGTTGACTGTACAAGCTGTAGTTTCTACTGTATTACCACAAAGGCTTGACAAGCCTTAAGCAAACATTAAGTTGATCCTACAAGCTTAATATCAAAGCTACCACACCAAGTTTAGCAAAAATGTTATTACCTGAACGGATTCAACAGCTTCTGCCCTCAATATCACCTCCAGACTCCTCGGTATGCACCCCCTGGGCAGCTCCGCCTGGGTCTCCTGTATTCTGATCTTCTGGAAGTCCACAAACACTGATTTGTCTGTATCGAGCATGAAGCGGCGACGGTTTGCGCACACTGGGTTGCGGCAAATGGTGGGGATAGTGTACTGAAATACAAATATAAATGATTATTAATCCAGGACATTTTGATAGGTTTTATGTTCATATGAATTGATTTTGTGCAAAAAAAACATTTTCATTTAGAATTTTAATATGATAGATAATAGATTCGCAAAGTTCAGAGTAGAAAAATTTAGAAGACTACAGTTTGAGATGTTCAATATTTTTATGTATTTAATGGTATTTATAATATTAAATTGTAACTTTAACTTTCTTGTTTTAACAAATTAATCACTACTAACACAACCAGCAGTATTAAATGTTGTTTTGTCACCTTTTTAAAAAGGCATTCTGGGTGTCAAAAATCTTAATAATTCTCAAAAATAAACTGTCCTTATTATGTTAGGACCATCATAATAGCATTTGTCAGAAATATGTAGTCCTCTGACTAGTTTATTAATGTATTAATTGTTAATGTCTGATGAGGAAGCTGCTTCAGTATGTCCATGTAGCATTTTTGACTAGTTTTTGAGAAGAATAACAGAAAAATAGTTAAAAGTGGACATTACAATTAAGCCACACATTAACACACATTTAATGCAAGTCGGTAGATTAATAAACAAATATTGGTGGATATTTCAAATCTAGCCCAAAATTAAGTATAGCTTGTACTATGAGAACCAGAAAAATTATAGAATACTTATACATATATTTTTGGAAATACATACTAACACCCAGACAGAGAACCAACATCTATGTTCATCGCAGAAATGTTTGTTCTGGGTGGGAATCAAACTGCAGAAGCAGAATGTAGACTTACTACCAATTGAGCAGTGAGGCCAGTCGAATCAAGGGGAAATAGTTTCAAACCAAAATGAATACCTTGAACTGCTGCTCCACATTTTTGATTGCAGTCTGGCAGTCCAAGCACACAAAGGTACCGAGCACGAGCTCTGGATGAACAGGATGTGTCCTCACAATCTGTCCTGAGATTCTGATCAATGTTCCAATTTTCGCAGTCGTCAACTCTCTGACTTTGTGCCTAGTCGGGACATCGACAAATGATACGTAGCATTCCTTATCCTGTAAATCCTTTTTCATGCCACTGTCGGCCAAACTCAAGACATAATTAAGTATGGCCTGGTTCAGATATGGGTAAATTCTATAATACTCCTCGATAAGTGTTGTGGCAAGATTCTGGTTGTATTTTTCTACATCGTCAAAGCTGACTTCTAGTGTGCTGAGTTCCGGTTTTAGAAGCTCTTTGGAATGCTTCTCATACTTGATTTCATTGTCTTCTTTGAACCTACGAATCGCGAGGTAAGGTTAAGAGAATATTAGCCTCAGAATATTAAGTTCTTGAGACAAAGGTAAAAAAAAAATGTCTTTAATAACTTTTTTTTTATAAAATAGACAGAAATATTTTAGTAACCTAAACAATAAATCACATTTCTGTTATATTTAGCAGGTAGGATTGTTTTGCTAGTAATGGATGTTACTTGTATATTATAAGTAGTAGTAGTATTATAGTATTATAAGTATATGTAAGTTATTATGTGCACAATTCATTCATTATTTACTTACTCTTCTAAAAAGTCCTGGAACAGCTTCTGGCATCGAACTCCTACTTCATCTTTCACTTGGCTTTGGGTAGCGTAAGTGTCGGCTACATCCATCTTTAGTTATTCACAAATCACGCCAGAATTATATCAAACTCGGGGAATTATTCTTAGAGGATAAAACTAGAACCGAAAGTGAAATATTTCACGCCGCTTCGGGAGCGACGTTTTGATTAGCTTTTGTTTAGTTTTACGTTATCGCTACCTCTTTCGTTTTGAAACAACTAGAAAGAGACATGTTTTTGGGACAAACAGAGGTGACAGATGTGACAGTTGAATTTTAGCGGGAGTTTATTGTTCGTTCAGCGGGCTCATTAATAGACACAACTTTTTTTTTACGAAAGTCGCTTTTGTAATGAAAGATGTCCATATAATCCATTCTAGTTATTTTTTTACTCAGTTAAGGTGCCTTTCTTTATGCCAATAAGCTACGTGCAAAATAAACTACCCTCAGGTACATCCATATTCTTATTATTTATACTACTGTACTATCTGTAGAATGAATCTTTATTACACCTCAGATATTTTCACAAATAATGTAATATCCAAAATTCCTCTCAATTGCGACTCATGAATCCATAGTAGGCATAAAACGGAAAAGCATGTTTGAATTGGTTTCCATTAGAATCGCCAACAGTATTGGTCCGTATTTCCGTGCTTAGGTAAATGTCCAGAATGGAAGTGGATAAATCATCGATATATATCTGTTGGATAGTTACCGGTTTTGAAGAATAGTAGCACTAATAGTGACCTCAGAAATGACTCAAGAATGACCCAGCCAGCCCGCATGACAGTCATGGTTGATTTATTTGACTGACAACCTACAAGCACAGCGAAGCGACGTGACGTAAATACAATAATTACAGATAGAACTAGAACCGCGTCCAACATTATGATCATGATTCCTATGTTCCGCTCACTTCTGATACTTTTATAATAAAATTTTCCTACAAAGAATTTGAATTTGACAGAATGACTGAAACCCGAGTTGGATTTTTGTGTAATATAGCCTCTAGCCTTCAGCAAACAGAAAATGGAAAAGACTTGGAAGTTCTCAGAAGTTATTACCTGTTAGTAACCTTACAAACTTTTTGTAAGTAGATTTTTCAAAGAGTTTTTATTTATTTTTCTTTGTAGAATGCGATGCAAAGAGGTCACGGGAGGATATGGGCTACCTGTGAAGCAATTCTCATTGAAGGTCAGATGTCCTCATTGTTATTTAGAATGGAGCAATAAAACCAGCATCAAAGTAAGTAAGATGTAGATTGTATGAAACTCTATAGTACTTTAGCCTACATGCCATATTCTTATACATACATTAATAGCTTGGACATTTATTTATTTATTATATATTTGCCTCAGCAAAGTTATCAATATAAATAAATAAATATGCACCTCAGTTACAAATGCAAACCTGAAATGGTATCGACTACAGCGTTTTAGAAATGAAAAATAACTATCTTATACTGAATTAATTATTATATTATTTATATTCTAGATCAAGCCAATCAGACTGACTAAAAAACAGAAACGGCGCCTTGTGTTAAAGAAAGCAAACAAAAATGTAAGCTCTACGACTGAAGAATTACAACGATGCAATCAAATGGTAAGAACTGTACAAGTCAGTATATAAGGCTATTTATTTTGTAAACTGCAAGGTAAAGTGTGGTTATGTAGCTGTTTCGTAGAGAAACTTTAAAAAAGATTATTGGATTGAATCTGGATCTGTCACTTGCAAGTGATACAAGTGATACAAGTGAACTTGAGCAAGCGATACCTTGTATTGGAAGTGTCAGTAGGTATGGTAAATGCCTATCAGATGGGTGGAAAATGTAATAAATTCCTCATTCAAAATAATGGTAATCCTCATAGCTTGCATGTCATAGAAAACCATGAAACATCTTCCATATATATGGTTTGAGAAATTTAGTAATTTTATTTATATAAGATAATAACTCATTTTGTTTGTCTATATATATTTGTCAAATAAGGCCAATAGTTTTGCATATCCAAAGCACAACCAAAATTTATCATATATTTATATTATTTTTTACCATTATATTCATAAACTATACATTTTGCCATAGTAGCATAATTCAATAATTGCATAAATTACTATCATTAATAATATTTTATTTTAATACTATTAGCTACAACACAGTAATTATATTTAAAAAGAACAATCTTTTCAGGAACAAACCTGTTTATTTTGCAATAAAACTACAGTTACTACATTGCCGAAATTGCAGAATATATATCCCAAAAAATTGACTTCAGCCAAACACGCCCCGGAAACAAGAAAAAAGGAGGAAATCATCACCATTAATACAAATAACAGCAAACATAAAGAATCAAAACAAGCTAAAACTGAATCAACAAAGAAAAATATTGTCAAGGGAACAAATGTGTATTCAAATGCTTATGAGGTATTTTCCTTAAAAAATGAACAGAACACCCTTGCCAGTGCAGTGAAAGCGCCAACCAAAATTAGAAACAATAAGAAGAGGAAAGACAAATTTGCTGGTCTGTGCCAAAAAGCAGTTCTCGCTGCCACAAAACAGAAACAAGAGAAAGTTGAGCAAAATAAATTAGGTTTATTTTTAAAACCATCTTTGGGGTAAATAAAACTTCTCGATCCCAACATGAATAATGTGTTTATTTATTTCTAATTTAACAACAACATTCAGATTTTATAAAACTTCAATTTTTGTAATTCCATACAACATACACAAAAATATATATTATTTTCCATCACAAATTAATACCATCCTGGGGTTATAAAACTCCCTCATATCCGTTTCCTTAGTCCATCCAATAATACATATAATTTGAAACATTGACATTTTTTATGGCTACATGACATCAATTTTTGAATATAGTGCTACTCTACATATTTATTTTGACACTTAAGTTTTTTTGTGATTTTTTTTAAACTAGAATAGTCGTTATTTTGTGCTACTCTGTTTCATTTAGACGTCGATATGTTTTAAGTTTGTTCATGAAGTAATTTTTATTTTTTTATGTTCTACATATAATGCACTTACACAATTGATACAAAAATGTTCCTGTAATATTTATCTAGGATGGAGCGTTTTATTCCTCATCTATTACAAAATGGCACCTGTCCATCCGAAGATTCTCGAATCGTCGAAATATTTTTCATAAAATTACACAGACATAGAGATACTACACATCAAATTAGTGATTAAACACTTATAAATAACATTTCACAATGTAGATAATGAAGAAATAGTATATAAGAATATTTTTATAAAACGTTAAGTTGTTCTTCTCAGTTCCCGATACAATCCGAATATTCCTAAAAGTGATCATCCATAACCTAGCATAGAAAGAAGATGAAGTTCCACATGAGCAAGAAGCATTTCCAATTAAAAAAAGCTCCATTTTGAGCAAGAAAGACATCGACTAAAATTACGTTGTAGATTGGTGGTAGATACACTTAAAAACGTCGATAAAGTACATATATAGGTATAGATAGGTTATACATTGAATATTCATATAAAACAAGTCTTCTTTTCCGATATTATCCATCCAGCAGTTCCATATCCCTCATTTTGCGTTCGTTTGGACGTTCTTAACGACCGAATTTAAATTTGGGGAGACAAGAAGAGCATCCATCATCAGTTTTGGTATACTTTTGAAATGCTCTGAAATCTTCGATGGCTATCCCAGCGTCAAGCTCATTAGCTTGCTCCATAGCTATCAAGTGTATATCCATGACATTGGTATGAGTGTGTCCTGTTTTAATGTGATAACGCCCGTTCTTAAACTTCTTGTAAAAAGTGTAGCAATCATTGTTGAACAAGAATTTGTCAACATCAACGCCCGCCCTGAAACACTCAGTGTACAGATTTTTGTAGGCAATGGCACCAGCAGCGTCTGTAGGGCCATCTATGCCATCTGTGCCTGCAGAGAGCATAAATACGTGCATGTGATTCAAATGCCCCAAGAATTTATGTTCATACAATATTCTAGAGAATTCGAGAGCGAGTTGCTGATTCCTTCCACCCTTTCCCGTGCCCAGTACTTGAACAGTAGTTTCACCGGCTAGAATCAGACAAATGATTTTTTCCTTTGCTGTATGATCGCGTAGGATGTTAAGGGATTTAAAATCCGTTTGAACTCCGGGTATTTTGAGACTTTTTATGGCCGCTTCTAACATTTCCATGGTCATAATCCTGTCTCTAAAGTACTCCCCTATAATTTGTGCCAATTTGAAGTATTCCTTTGCAATACTCTTGACATCACCGGTTACTTTTTGTGAAATAATGATCGGCACGTAAGCTTCTAGTGCCATTAATTCATCATAAGCTTTTTGGACAGCCGTGTCATTTGACCCGATCAAAAAGTTCAAAACCTTTTCTGTAGGATAATCTTCATCCTCTAGAATGTGGGTTACGGCATCTTCATTTGACGACGCTTGGGCTTCAGTAGAGTCGCATGCTGATTCATCATCTTTAGATGCGCTCTTTTCATCAAAATCTTCTACGAAACTCTGAATTATTGGAACACCATCTTTCTGGGGATCCTTTTCCAACACTGATCTTATGGAGTTGGGCAAACCATTGTATAATTTATACTTTCTAAGTATGTCAGTAGCCAGTTTCGGATCATCAATATTCTCAACTGTAGGTCCACTTGCTATCAGATCAAGAGGATTATTAACAATGTCCGATATTATCAAGGTCACCACTGTTGCATTGGTGCACAAAGCCAGTTTCCCTCCTTTTATAGCAGATATTCTCTTTCTTACAATGTTAAGTTCATTTATATCGGCACCGGATGTTGCCAGATCTTTGATCAGTTTGGTTTTTTCATCCAAAGTGATCGGTTCAATCGGCAAAGGCAGCAAAGCAGATCCACCACCAGTTAACAAAACCAGGAGCACATCCTTATAAGACAGGCTTTCAGCGAGTTCTTTGACAAGTTTTGCTGTTACTTCTGCTTTGGCGTCAGGCAAGTTATCTTTTGCTCCTTCACGATAATCAATATTATCGCTTTTTGTATCAGGATCCAAACTACCGTCGGGAATACTCACAATACCTTTTTCAATTCTTGGACCCATTATTGTTGATATTTCTCTGGCCATGAATTGAGCCCCTTTGCCCGCACCGACCATAAACACTTTCTTTTCGTACAGCGGTATTTTGTATCCCATAATACACATTGCATCATTTAATTTATTATACTGAAATCGTTTTCTTATCAGTTCTTGGGGCAAAACCGAGGAATAGCTCGCTTTGAATATTCGTATTAAATCTGATGGGATTGAATAAGACATCTCTGTCCTCTGGTTTTCACGTTTAACGATAACCAGATAAATCAGTGGGCGCTGAACTGACCAGGAGTTAAACGTGAAGTCACTGAAAAACGCGTAGGGAGTCAATTATTTATTAGGGCGAGGTTCATGTAAATTTAAAAGTATTATCATGCATAATTATGTAGTAGGTACCTACCTATAGGTGGGTGTTTATGATAATGCCGCTACGTAAATATACGCGATAAGCAATCACACACACTTTACATAATAACGCAATAAAAAATGTCCGACTGTGATCACGACGAGAAGCGAAAGACGTTTCTGTTACGTAATAGACACTGAATTTTGAGAGGCGCGCGCAACTGCGGGGAGGAAGTGGGGAAATCGCAACCAATCAGAACCTTTAAACGTGGATCGATAGTAAGACAGATACAATATATTATTTATATCGATGTTGGACTCCGTTATCTAATACCTCCTACCTACCCACGCAATGTCCTTGTACCATCTTACAAAAAGGTATCTAGTTAATATTAAAAAAATTGTGGTTAAAATTACCTACCTAATATTTAATTTTAATAAAGTAAATTGAAATAGAATCCTAACGAACTGAACTGAAAATGTGGATTAAGAATAGATCTATTTCTAAGTCGTAGAGCAAAAGAAGAGGCTATGTTATGATGTAGATACAGAAGCTACCCTTATGTGGTTGTTTAGCATAGGTACACATTAGTTAGCATACCCTTGATAAATTAGTAGTAAGAAGGCTGAATCCCTACCGAGCCAGTCATATAAACTATTATCACCATAAAGTATCTAAATCGCTACAGTAATTTCGAATATTAGCTTTTGACAGCGGCGAGGACTTTAGTATGATTATAATAATTTTAATAATTTGGTAAAAAAAAACCATCCATAATATTGTGATCTTGTTCAAATAGACGTTCAGAAACCATTTTATATTCCTGGTTGATAAAAGTAACCTATAATCTCAAATCCTCCAAACAACTTTAAATTGTAAGATTTTTGTTTTGAATTATTAATCTGAAATCTGAATCTGAAATATTCCCATGACATTATCAATAAAGGGCGACTAGTAAAGGTGCCCCGCCTAACACAGATCGCGACTTTGATTTTGCACGTCTGATGTAGTTGCTGCTGAGAAGTCATTTGTGAATGTGTATTTGCCAAAGAGAATTAAATACAGGAAGGTAAATAAGACAAATTTTGAAATTAATTAATTTCTAAATAAATTTTCAGAATGCTGATTGTTATTAATGACTGAACAGTTGACCACAGATTTTATACAACCATTACTATTTCTAATTATTGGCCAAAAAATAAAAAAAACTCCGCGTTAGTACATAATACATAATAATGTATACCTATGCGGTAGACTATTCTATAATTCTAATAACATCCCACTTTGACATTTTTGTCTATAGTGTGGAAGCTTTAAATTTAGTAAGCTTCCCGCCACAACATTTCAAATAACGAATTGAAATGAATGAAGTAAAAAGTAGAACAAAAATCGTGTGCTTCAATTAAATTAAGTCGTAGTCTTAATTTTTTTTCAATTCCTATAATGGATATTCCAATCTGTTTATCGCGAAATTTTGTGAATAAGCAATATGTTAGATCATTTGGAAACGTCCTTGATCACCGAATACTTAAATCTGTGGATGCAAAATTCGTGAACAGTTTATTTGTATCTGATAAAAACTTGATTGAAGACATAACACCTGACATGCAGACTCTTCTTGCCGAGCTGAAAACAAATTTGAGATCGAAATCTAAACACGATTTCAAAGATTATTTCCAAAACCATGATGATCCGAAAACACCACATTTGCAACCAGTTAATAAAGATTATGTTTTTAAAAATTCTTGGAAAGGAATATGTGATATTGTACCAGGGAAGTTAATTACTGTTAATAACCTTAAAGTATTCAGGCGTCTAGTCGAATGTGCTGTCTACAGTATGAGACATCAGCATTTCGTAATTAGAAAATTCATTGACAAATGGAACTTTTCTACATTCATTTGGAAAACAAAGGATACAGCTAAGAAGATCCTGTATCATATATTGATTTGGATCTTAAAATACATTTTATCACCCATGATTTCCTTAAATTTCTATGTGACTTCGTGCAAGGTAGATGCTGATGAATATAAACTTTCCTACTTTTGGAAAAGACATTGGCAAAGTTTCTCTGACAAGAAAATTCAGGAAATGATTAATACTCGAGTGCTAAAAAAATGGGAGCCATATTGCTTGGGGACAACCATTAAAAAGAAACACAGCCTAGGTGAAAGATTAAAAATAAAAACTCTCAAGAAAGATATACCAAAATTACACATTATTCTAAAAGGCAATAATAATTACAGGCCGATTGTTCAGTATAAAACCAATCGACAGAATACATCTGAAAAATATAAAATCAAAGAAAGATTAAGCTTTATGAAGATATTAGTTGGTAAGCCTGTGATAAAAGTTGAAACATTATACACTGATTTACACCTGAAATGGTTAAAATCCAATAAACCAGAGTTGTATTTTATTAAAACTGATTTAACCAATGCATTTGGTGCAGTCAATAGAGAAAAGTTGTTTAAAATATTATATGAGAAACATTTAGCTGTTCACAAAGAAGAGAAAAATGTTATTCTGAAGAAGAAATATGCTCAGCAATTCAAAGACATAATTACAGAGCTGCAAAGACCTCTTCTTGTCCGGGCCGGATCCACTGTCTTCGAATGGCGAGAGGGTTTAGTACAAGGCTACAAGTATTCTCCGGCATTGTCTGAACTGTATTACAGGCATATGGATGATACTTACTTTTCAGAGCATTTTCAGAAATCTGCAGCTACCCTCAGATTGTTCACTAGAGTTGTGGATGATTACTTGTACATTACAGACTCCTTATCGGATGCAAATTCATTCCTAAGCTCATTGACTAACTACAGAAATGTTAACTATGGGAAGACAGAAGTAAACTTCCATAATCCAGATATTAAATTCAGTAATGAGATTAGTTTTCTTGGTTACAGTTATAATACAGAGAAAATGGAAGTAAGCCGGGCAACAAATGCGTTTGTAGGTCAAATGTGTTATAAGATAGCTTTCACCGGAGATGTCACAAATGTGAACAAGTTCCTGGAAACAAGAATTAGCAAATCAGGAATTCCTATCAGCAGTCACATATTCAATTTTCTCCATAATCCCGAAGAATTAATATGGAAGCATATTTTTATCACGTTTTGCATCTCGGCTAACAAATTTTGCACAATATTAGCCATTTTATGTGAAGAGAAAGATATGTTTAATTACTTAGTTTTATACAAGAAGAAAGTGGTTGTTAATTTGAGTAACACTATTATAGAGGTTTTGATGAAAAACAAACCAACTGAATATCTATTTATTTTCTGTATAGGGCACTATCGCTACCTATCATGGAAAGCATTATTACTATGCGCTAGAGGGACACCGAAATGCAACATATTGATACCTCAAATCAATGAAGAATTGGCAAAAAGCAACTGCCTGTTTGGTAAATGGAGAGAGCATGCAAATAGCATAAACACTAGCGGGGAAGTGATAAAACCCGCTACCAGAGAAATATGTCAAAGAACTGATTTAAGGATGATTGTGAAATACTTTGATTTGTTGCCTCCAGGATTTGAATGTTATAATCATAGGATCACTAAATAAAAACCAAAGTAAATAATTAAGTGATTTATTTGTGTATTAAAGCTCTCAGACTTCATGGACGGATATAAAATTATATATTAAGTACACCTAAATATGGACGGAAAGTGAATACAAAATAAAATACTTAGTATTCTTGCATTAATCTAAGACTAATATTAAAAGTGGACATATAAATGCAAAATAATAATATTGCTGTCATTCATAAATAAGAATAAGAATAAGAATATGTAAAGAGTTTGTCTGTAAACAAAAACATTTCAAAAGATTTACTAATTCACTAATTAAAACATTTAGTTGTAAGTTAAGCTGATTGAACCTTTTATATGATCTTCATAAAAATAAAAATCTTAATACAGACTAGGTACTAAATACAATCTCAAGGGTTGATTGTATGTACCTGTATTTGTAACATTTTTCCGATTTTTAATAGAATTATTATTCTCTGCCTAAATGGCTTTCTAGAGTTAGAAACTAACCTAGTAAGAACAAACTAAAACTAACCCCTACACATTTCTTAGGTACAGACACGAAATGAGTGCATGAGAAATTGTAACCTACAAAAAATATCATTTTCGTATAGTCAATTAGCTAATTGTTAGAGCTAGGTCTATTAATACAAACATTACTTTCCTTCTAGCTTTTGACGCAGTCTTTACTAAGCTAGATTCATGTCCTTTCATACAATTATATAATCACCTTAAAATTATTATAGTTAAAATATTTCAGCTGCTATACTTAAAATATACTGAGGACCACTAAATTTGAACACAAAAACTTTTTAACCGCAATACCGTTTTTGACATGCTACCAAACTGACTTGGGTAAATTGGGCCTAGCTATGCAGAAAGCAGCCATGTGGCATTTTTTCCAAAAAATGAGTTATAAACGCGACCATACTAATTTCGACATGACGGATTTTTTGCAAAGACAGCCATGTCGATATATCTTATTTTTCACCGAGATATGAGGCAATCTATACAAATAAATAAAATTGGAGTGTCTGTTTGTAATATTAAAATAACCGCTTTTTACTAAGTGCATATGGATGTATACACGGTACATATACCAAAACAACATTTTTTTTACAATTTTTGTCTTGTTTTTTCCGGCTAATCTCCGAAACGGCTGGACCGATTTTAACGGGACTTTCACTGGCAGATAGCAGATGTAACAAGGAGTAACTTAGTTTTCCGAGGGGTAAAATAGGGGTGCGCGATAAAACCGAATTCCACGCGAAGTCGCGGGCAACAGCTAGTACAATATATGAATCAATACATAACCGAAGTGCAACCATCGACAGAAAATGCTGACTTTGTACTTTTTCCCACATGGCTGTTTTCTGCATAACGCGTCCAAGATACCGATGTTATTTCCCAAATCTACCACAAAAGTATCATCAAAATCATCGTCACAGTCAAATAACGTTCCACCGCAAGTGTGGCCGAGTGCGACAAGAACTGTGGGTCGGGTGCGACGTAGTAGGCCGCCTGCGGCGCGTCGCACGACACTATGCGCGCGGCGCGCAGCAGCGCCGGCCCGGCCACCAGCTCCGCGGAGCGCTGCGCGTGCGGTATCACCTCCAGACGGACCGCGACGTCGCTGAATATCAGATCCGAGTACGGGGACGGTGAGTAGAACATGCTGAAACTGAATACTACATTTTAGACTAACTCGAGTCACTGGTAGAACCAGTGTGGTGAAAGGATTTTGGGTGCGCCTCAAAGAGTCTCCTTTTGACGACTAGACAGTGGGACACACGCTAACTAGCTTGAGTTTTGTTTTTTATTTAATTGAAGTGAAGGAACGAGCTGACTGCCAATAAATATTTTCTATTCGATTCTATTCTGACGGTCCACCTGATGTTAAGTTGCAACCGCCGCCCATAGACAACAGGAATACCACTTAAGTTCTCTCCATAGTACGAGTTGACACAAGTCGCATTGCGTTGCGTTCATCACCCCAAGACGGGGATGTTACGTATCATGCGCTTACTTTCGCCAGCACCCACTCCTTTCCACCGGTGCATCACTGCTTGGCGGCAGATTACCAGGTGTGGTGGCAGTACTTCACGGGGCGAACTTGGCACAAGTTCTACTGCTACTTTGGGTTGCTCCTTTCGTACCACCCGGGAGACACGTGTATGGATTCAGAGGGTAATCGCATACGGCGCAACGTGGTCCCCCAAAATCCAATTTCTTTTTAAGTGGATTTAGCTACGAAACGAGATAAGCGGTAACCTCTGCCATAGCAAAAACATGTCCTGGGATCCTCCCCAATAAGGGAACGAGATATAAATGTACATACCTGAAGTCGTCAGAGGAGACAGCGCCGTAGAACTGCTGCGCGTACAGAAGGAGGTTTGCGAACGTATCCAACTCCGTGTGGTTCGGCCGGCCCATGAGCACTGATCCGGGAACTTTGCCCAGGTTGCAGTGTTCGTACTCGTGGGTCTTTGCTCGGGTGCCTGGCGAGAAACAAGTAACTGAAGTTATTTTCTAATACCGAAACAGGCATATAGTTTTGTCTCTTACCATGCAGGTGACATGGAAAGAGACGTTATACTTTGGTCCTTTACCTAACATCCACCACCAGAACTGGAAGCGGAGTGCTTTGAGGGAGCCTTTTTGAGGCGCACTTAAAATCCTTTCACCACACCGGTTCGAGAGAACCAGCGACTCGTATAGAATAGAGTGGTGTAGTAAGGTGTGGTTACAGTTTAAAAAAAAAAAAAAAAAAAAAATACAGTAGTGCTAGTGCTCACCGTCGGGACACAGCAGTTGCAAGTCGATGGTGAGCAGGTCTCGCGCCCACCACTCGCTGCGGCGGCCGGAGGAGACCTCGGCGGGCGCGGTGTGCCGCACGAACGCCGCCTCGCCGCCGCCCTCCACCATGCACCGCACCGCGCCCACGTGCCCGTAGTAAGGCTCGCTCGCGTCGCGGCGACACCGTCTTATAACAAACACTTTAAAAATTAATGTCCGCCTTACTGAACGATTGCATTTCGACTTGCCTTCGGATTCCGCCGACGGACGGACGGATCGATTCATGAAGGTTTAGATGTACAATTCATTAATGTTTTGTGTAAATTGGCCTTTACGACGACAATAGTTGCTTGTGAAAAAAAAAAACGCACCGACTGGGTTTTACTGGCGTGCGCCGCGTAAACATATACTTATACTGATAAAATATATCCTTATTAAACTGAATTAGACCATCTTTTCTAGACGTATATAGATAGATCTAAATAACAATAATCAGTAACAATATACAAAAGAGTGAAACGAAAAAAAAAAGAGTGAGTCTTATTGCTATAAAGCGATCTCTTACAGACAACCTTTGAATGGACGAGAAATACTGGACTTCATAGCGATATATATTGACTGGCCACGCAGCTTAGTTGGTTAGTAACCCTTCTGCGCTGTTCGTGGGTTCGATTTCCACCCAGGACGAACATTGGTGTTTGTTCTGTGTCTGGGTGTTAATATGTATTATGAGTATGTATTTACAAAAAGTATATAAGTGTATATCAGTTGTCTGGTCCCCATGACACAAGCTACGCTTAGCTTACTTTAGGGTTAGATGGCGCTGTGTGAAATTTCCACCATTATTTATTATTTATATATATAGTGCGGTGTCCGTGCGCCGGGGCGGGGCGGGGCGGGGCGGGTCGGGTCGGGGCGGGGCGGTATATAGGACCTGTAGGAGGCGCCGTGGCACAGGTGGCACAGATTATCGTGCGGCACGCTGCCCGCGTCCACGTACTCGGAGCTGAGCGCGCCGGGCGCGCACGATTTGCTGAAGTACTCGGCGGCCGCGTGCGCACCGTCGCAACCGTACGACCTGACAACAACACCGTTACATGTATATATATATACGTAGCAGTAGAACTTGTGCCAATTATAGATAATTGTGAAAGGTATTACATATAAATATTTATTATGAATATGATAAAGAAATATTTATTGTGAAACTGTGTATAAAAATATCATATTTTAATATAAAGTATCAACAGTTTCTCCTCTCGGACATACAATAATATCAGTTAGGCACAAAATGAGAACATAGAACAATGTGAAATACCAAATGACACAAAATTATTATAATATTTATTATTATACTGGGGTAGAGAAGGGTTAGTTGTGACGCACACCACCCACTTTATATCTCTTTGTGAAACAGACAGGAAAGAGTTTATCCATTTAAAGATAACATAATGTCTATTGAAGTTGACTGACTATTTAGTAGGCGAGCTATCTCGTTACAATAATTTAGTGTACCTGATCCAACCATTGGAGATGAGATAAGCCAGGGGGTACACCCAGCCGGCCGCCATTCCTATCCCGGTGTGACACGTGTTTTTGCCCCTCAGGTACGTGAGATCTGTATCCGGGTCTTGTTCTTTGGCTACCGCCACAGCGTAGTACCAGTTCTCACCACTTGAGTATACCTAAACAAACAAACAAAAGTTATTTATTTAGATTACAATGCTGTCGTAAAATGGTTTGGGAATATTTATATTGGGTTTACCTGGAAGTGAGAAGTCTATTATTATATACTAGCTGTTGCCCGCGACTTCGTCCGCGTGGAATTCGATTATATCACGCACCCCTATTTTACCCTCGGAAAAGTAGCCTAAGTTACTCCTTGTAACATCGGCCATCTGCTAGTGAAAGTATCGTTAAAATAAAGAAGAAGAAGAAGTGTTGCTAGCGCGAAGTTATCTCTGAATCTTTGCTTTTATCGTCAGTGTTGTGAAGGCACGGGTTTTGTTTTGAGTGGGTACCCCGCTAGTAGTAGGTAGTAGCTAGTGGTAGCTAGTAGTATCTAGTAGTAGCTAGTGGTAGGTAGTAGTATCTAGTGGTAGCTAGTAATAGTTAGTAGTAGCTAGTGGTAGCTAGTAGTATCTAGTAGTAGCTAGTGGTAGGTAGTAGTAGGTAGTAGTATCTAGTGGTAACTAGTGGTAGCTAGTAATAGTTAGTAGTAGCTAGTAGTAGTTAGTAGTATCTAGAGTAGCTGGTAGTATCTAGTAGTAGCTAGTGGTAGGTAGTAGTATCTAGTGGTAACTAGTGGTAGCTAGTAATAGTTAGTAGTAGCTAGTGGTAGCTAGTAGTAGTTAGTAGTAGCTAGTAGTATCTAGTAGTAGCTAGTGGTAGGTAGTAGTAGCTAGTGGTAGCTAGTAGTAGTTAGTAGTATCTAGTGGTAGGTAGCAGTAGGTAGTAGTAACCTCTCGCATGAAGGGCACGAGGCGGTGGTCGCGCGCGGCGCGCAGCATGTCCGCGGCGTCGTGCGCCACCAGGTCCGCGGAGCCGGCGGCGACGGCGCGCGCGCAGTGCCGCGTGCTGTGCCCGCGCCAACACACCAACTCCGGCTGGAGGAACGCCGCCTTCAGCGCTATCTGGAGACACACTCTTGCATTACTCACTGACGCTTACACTGTATCACTTCCGCGAGCGAGTCTAAGTCAAAAACTTTATTTCCATAGAATTCATAAAGGCTTGGGCAACGTCAGTATTCAAAACATTAGGTCACGCGTTCTTATTTATTTATTCATTAAGGGTTTCCAGTAAGTGATACACATTTCTTACATAATTATCATTGCAAAAGTATACTTCTTGTGCTCACTCCCTGAAGGTAACCACAGCTTACACAGGTAATAATTCCTTGTTGAGATTGTTTCATAAAAGAAGATAGAAGTGATATAAATGATCTACTACAAATGAGTGTTTTTTTTTAAATACTTATAAACAAAACAAAAATAAAAAACAATTATTGTGAATTATTCTTATCGCTAAGTTTGACGCCTGTTCAAATCCTATCCGACCCTCCGTGGGGAAGAAGTCTATAGCTAGGACTCTATGTCTCGCTAAGATATAGCGACGATAAGCGATGACTCAGTGGCATTTCTCGTCAAGGCCGTTCGTCACACCACCAGGGAGATTAATTAGTCCAATATATTTCATGGGAAGCGGGGCTATCGCCGCGATTAAGTCGTTCGTAGAGATATTAAATGGTCATTTTGCTGCAAAAATACTCCAACAATTTGTAAAAGGTAATTAGTGTTTTGACTGACCTAACAATTCAGTTGGTAAGAAGTCTGCCTTCTGTTCTCTACCCAGGACTTACATATGTAAGACTAGCATAGATTTTGTATGGGCGGTAATAATTATTTACAAAAAGTGTTCTATCAATTATCTCGTTCCCATAGTACGAGATATGTTTAGTTTCGGACACATAGATGGCGCTGTGTGAAATGTCCATCAACATATATTTAGTTAGAAACGTAAATAGATACCGTTTTGCGACAAATTCAATACCTTATTTTTATATTTATTATTTCTTTGTTTTCATTGTTTTTCTACAGCCTTGCAATATAGTTGTTGCAAATAAATGTTCTTTAGGCCTACCCTCATTTTATTGCACTTGTCCATTTCCGGGTCGCTGGTGAGGCAGAGCACGGCGCGCTTCACGGGACAGTCCCGCAGCCCTAGGACTGCGCGCTCCGCCTGGTCGCCCACGAACTCGTTGTTCAGAATGTGCTTCGCCATTTGCTGATCTTCTTTCAGTAACCTAAAGTTTATTGTTGCATCCTGGAAAATGAAATAAAAACTAAAGAAAAATCGAAGCATTGCTTGGCTTCTCCGCACCTACATATGTGATGATTATATATCAAACTAGCTGTGCCCGCGGCTTGGCCCGCGTTGAATTCAGTTTTGTGACTAAAAGAGCAGCTATGTGGAGTTTAATAAATAATAATATTAAAATTAATAATAATAAGTCTTCACTGCTGAATCGGTATTAACTCTGCCTCCTGCACTGTAGGTCGTAGGTTCGATTCTCACCCAGGACAAATATTAGTAAAACAAATATAGAAATTTGTTATGTGCCTGAGTGTTAATATGTATTATAATGTATGTATTTACAAACGTACATAAGTATTCTATCAGTTATCTGGTTCCTATAGAATACTTACATTGGGGTAAATGGCGCTGTGTGAAATGATTAACAATATTTATTTATAATTTGTTTTAGTGTGTTCTCTTACTTGTAGCAGCAAATCTGTGGTTTCGTTTGATGCAAAGAGTTGGAACGGTAATTGAATCGGCCTCCCGGAATCGTCCACTCTCTGTTTAAACGGAGATATAGTGCTCACTCTAAAACAAAAATTATGATTCAACCAATTAGGAAAAACAAATTTGTGTAAAGCAATTTATATAATTTTTTTGGGCAGACTTCTGCTTATATTGTCTGTCAGTAACTGTAAGCAGATGTCTGCCTTGCTGAATTTAGACTGACGTCACTTAGCTTACCGTACTGAGCTAGTCAAATCACAGTCAAGAGGCCATGTCAATATTTAAAAATGATTACCAATTCTTTTCATAATATTAAGGCAGTATTTGACATGTAACATTCAAAACATCACGCTAAGATGGACGCTGATCAAATCCTATCCGACCCTTGTGAAGAACGATCAAAAAACTCCCAAAGGACGGATTCCTTAAACAACTTGCCTGTTCTCGTTATCTGTGGTCTGTCCGTAGAAGCCTTTGTTGTAAGCGGTGCGCGGCGGCTCGGTGCTGCTCGGGTACAAGCTAAACGTATCCCGGTACTCGCTCGTTCGATTCGACAGCCTATTGTTTGCATTTGGCTCGCCGTACAGTTGAACCAGTTTCTCTAAGTAGTTCTGGAATCTGAAATCATTATGTAGACATTTTCGGTTTAGGTTTCTCCAGCATAACCCGTTTAATTATACGTAAAAGATGCTTTTTTTATTCGGTGCTAAGCGACCGAGGACGCGAATGGAATTTACTAAAAGAAAATCTTTCATAATTCAATCATTCATTTTAAATAAATAGATATTGGTGGACACAACGCCAATTAGCCCCAAAGTAAGCTAAGCATGGCTCGAATCGTGAGAACCAGTCAACTGATATATATAGGCCAGTCTGAAGATGATATGGAGTCTGTATTGACCGCCCCACACTACGAACGCATGCATTGCACACGGAAACTGATTATGTACTACTGTGCGGTCACACAAATTCTGGATGGGAATCGAACCCACAACATACAGCACAGAAGGCAGAGTTACTACCGAACGAGCTGTGAGGCCTGGCAACGTATGAAGACAGGTAATGAGTCTGTGTAGCAGGTGACATTGGCTGACCGTTTCCGCTGTGTTGTTGAGTAGGCGCTGCTGGTGACTACGGCGTCGGCGGGCACGCGCCCCCAGTTACAGCGCTCCCACTGCGTGACCCCGGCGCGCGACCCGTCGCGGCATATCAGCTCGAACTGATCCTCGTTTACACCACCTGATAGTAATATAGCTTTTTATATCCCATCACTAGTATTTTTTTATCATATTAGTGACAGAACAAGCTGACGGCCCACATGATGTTAAGTGGTAACCGCCGCCCATGAAAAACAACAATACGACTCGAGTCCTCGCCACTAAAGTACGAGATAACTGCGCATTGCGTTGCGTCCATCACCCCGAGACGGGGATGTTACGTCTCATGCGGCTGCCATTTCACCGGCACGCACTCCCTTCCACCGGAACACAGCAACACGAGTGCATCACTGCTTGGCGGCAGATTACCAGGTGTGGTGGCAGTACTTCTCCGGGCGAACTTGGCACAAGTTCTACTGCTACTTTGGGTTGCTCCTTTCTTACCACCCGGGAGACACGTGTATGGATTCAGAGGGTAAACGCGCAACGTGGTCCCCCAAAATCCAATTTCTTTTTAAGTGGATTTAGCTACGAAACGAGATAAGCGGTAACCTCTGCCATAGCAAAAACATGTCCTGGGATCCTCCCCAATAAGGGAACGAGATATAAATGTATATACCTGAAATTAGATACCTGAAGTATCCTGGCGAAGTTGGCACAAGTCCTAAGTATCTAGTATATCGTCCCTTGACCGCCGACTTATCGTAAGCGACAATTATACCCAAAAAGCATTTTTTTGTTGCAAGTGATATTTTAAGCTATAAAGACAAGGTGTTGCGAGATTTCCCGTCAAAATGACGTTATTTAGAACATATTTATATTTCGTTCGGGGAAGTACTGCCACCATGCCCATTTCTGCCGCCAAGTAATGACGCATTCGCGTTACTGTGTTCCGGTTTGAAAGGTGTGGTTTCCGGTGAAATTACAGGCACCAGACCTTCCACCTACACGTCTCAGGGTTACGGGCGCAGACGATGCGACTTGGTTCTTGTCGTACCTAGTAGGGAAGACCCAAGTCGCATCGGTTATGGACCGAGGTTACCACAACACCAGGTGGGCCGTCGGCTCGTTCCATAACTATACCAAAAAAAAAACACAAAGAAATCATTGAACATACCCAATATTTTGTGTGAGAGCAAGGCGTGTTGTATGGTGGTGTCTCTCACGAAGGCGATATCACCCTTGTCTTGCGCGACAAGACACCTCAGCGCCCCCTCGTACCCGGCGTAAGGGTCCGCGAGGGTGCAGCGAACCCCGGCACCCCCCACGCACAGTTTGCACAGGCTGGAAATAATCGCAACACATTATATAAACAATTGTTGCTCGCGACATCGAATTCGGTTTTATCACGCACCCCTATTTTACCCCTCGGAAAAGTAGCCTAAGTTACTCTTCGAACGAAGTCGCTGGCAACAGCTAGTTATTAAATAAATAAACAAATGCACACATACTTGTCAGAATTGTCCCCGATAGGATTGTACATGTCCTTAAGCGAGTTGGGTGCGCACGAGTCGCCAAAGAACTCTATAGCAGACTTCACGTGGTTGTTGCAATCTTTGATCTTCAAACCTCCTTCTTGCATAAGCTGAAATACATTTTCTTTTATGTGGCAAAGATATAAAATTGCATATGACCCACCTAATTAAGTGGTAACCTCTGCCCATAACAAAATACGACTTGGGTCTTCATACTTAGTTACGAGAAGATCCAATTCACAGACAGCTGTACAGATGAGTGTTTTATACATTGCAAGTATTTTAATTTTAATATACATATTTCTATAAGTCTTGTATTTATATTATTACTACAGTGTTGCTAATTTAAATAAATAAATAATCTAATATTAATCGTATCACTAGGCCAGTGTGGTGAAAGTATTAAAGTGTGCCTCAGTGAAGCTTCTTTTGTGCACTAGACTTGAATAGTAGTTCTAGACTTCGAGTTTTTGTTATAAACTCACCACATGTATGGGCATGACCCACCCGGCCAGCGACCCCACTCCGGGGAAGCAAGCTCGTGTGCCCCGCAACGCGTGGAGCCCCGTCCCCGGCTGCAAGCCCGGCAGGCCTCCTTTGCGAACCACGGCCACTGAGTATTGGTAGGGCTCGCTTCGTCCGTACAGCTGGAACCAACATCACAAATAAAATAAGTATTGTTGGACATTTCACACACCACCATCTAGCTCCAAAGTAAGCACAGCTTGTACTATGGGCACCAGACAACTGATAGATGAATAAATAACAATAGAGCGTCTATTGGTAATGCATGTGAATGTATATAGAAAAAGGAATGTGAAAGTTTATACAGTACTTATAACAACAAAGAATATAAAATTTTTGTCTGTCTGTTTGTTCAGCTAACCTCCGAAACAGCTGGACCGATTCAGACAGGACTGTCACTGACAGATAACTGATGTTATAAGGCCTACTTTTATTAAGACTTTAAGATTATTAATTCACAAATTGATAATAATGACTTAATTATGGTAGCTACTCTTTTATTCACAAATTGAATTCAACGCAGACGAAGCCACAGGCACAGCTAGTATGAAGTAGTAAATTACTAAATAAAAATAAATAAGATGTAATGCGTTTGTTATGGGCAAGGGACAATGATTAACATCATTATATTAGTCGATTACTTATTAATTGTTCCTAAACTTAAATGTTGACAATAATATGTTGTATCCAGCTAACCTCTTGAGCGATAGGCACAAGTGAATGAAACCTGCCGGCCACATACACTTCACCGGCATCTAGAGCGAGGAGGGCTGCCTCCCCTTGATCCACCCAACTCATGCACTCCTCAACATCAAACGCCTGAAATATACAAGGACATTAACAATCTCATTTTAAGATATAGAGAAGGCTTTTGGGTCACTATGTACATTACAGCACATTTACTGTTGTACTATTAATGCAAACAAAATCACCTCAGTGAGTAGGAGACATATAGAATAAGTTTTAATTGCACAAGATAAACATCAGGTAAACTTAATGCTAATTAGCATTTTCTTCCAGCTAACCTTTGCGTAGTAGAGTGGATGGTAGTACACAATAGTACTGGGTCATAAAAATATTGACACTCCTTCTTAGCTACATTTATAATTACTAAACTAACTTTATCACCAATGAACGGGAATGATTCCTCCTTATCTCGCACTTGGATGACATATTTTCTCCAATTATTTTGATTTAAAAATCAAACTACTGAACTGACTTTAGTGAAATTTCTATGGGATCAATATGAAAGTATGAATTTACTTACAAATAAAAAAAAGAATCATCCAAATCTGATCATAAATGACACTAACAATAACAAACATAAAAAAAATACATCCAAATTAAGAATCTCATTTTTTTTAAGTCAGTTAAAAAGAAAGTAGTACATATTCTTTATTTTCATAATAAACATAAGTACCCTTTTACAATGAAGCTCAATATAGTCATTCTGAAACAATATCCTGTCAACAACAGAAATGTTGGCCAACTTTTCACATTTCTCCTGCTCCAATATAGATGTTGTGCACCAGATTGCTGTGTTCTGGTCGTCAATTCTCTGAGCGAGGACAGATATTGCACCTGAAATAAATTAACAACAATTATCTATACATTTGGAGGAGGTATCTACCAAAGTTGGGCAGAGACCAAGTTTTTTTTAGATTGGGTCATCGAGAGATCAGATCTGATTGGATCATATTGCTGTTGTCTATGGGCGGTGGTTACCACTTAAAATCAAGTGGGCCGTCAGCTCCTTCCGTAATTTCTGTGAAATAAAATAATAACAACTTTTGTAGTCTTTGCAAACCTTCACGAGGACTCGACTGATTGTACAAACCAGCTTATTATACTCTCTCCAACTCGGGCAAATTTCACGAACCATCCATATATTAAATCTACTTTACTCTATGGTTGGTGCCCAACTTAATTAAACAATCAGAAGTTAGACACGCGATTGGGGGATGGATGAGTATATAATATGAAGTGTAAGAGTACTTTCATTGCCTGTCTTCACAGCTCAGTTGGTAGTAACTCTACCTTCTGCACAGCAGGTCACAGGTTTGATTCCCACCCAGTAAAAACATTTGCGTGATGAACATAGATATTTGTTCTGTGTCTAGGTGTTAACATATATTATATGCATGTATTAAAAAAACGAGTATATAAGTATTCTCTCAGTAGTCTGGTGCCCATTGTACAAGCTATGCTTAATTTGAAACTATATGGCACTTTATGAAATGTCCACCAATATTATTATTTTTTATTTAATGGAATAAAAGAAGGTGGTACCGACTATGTTTAAACATTGTATTTAAAGATCTTGTTACTCTTCTTGAAGAAAAATAAATGATTTGATTTGAAAGTGTAAATCCTAATAGGAAACATATTATTTAGTTCAGAAGTGACTGTCTATGGACCATGTCCATGACCTCACCTATGGGACCTGCCTGAAAACCTGGAAAAATAGAATAGAATGCAGGTGTATGAAACAATGAGTGATTAACTGACCACATGTTGTAGAATGGATTTTAAAGAAAATATTATATTGGGAATGAATAAATTGTTATATACTTATGACTCATACAAACTGCTTGCAGTTTGACAAATACTTTTGATTAATTCTAGGAGAATGAGTCCTATGGCATTCAGTATACGAGCGACCGTTGGTAACTGCTAACTTACCATTTAGAAATAGAAGTGTTACTGTGAGATACAGATTCATTTTCGCTGTTTAATTTCTGTTACACGTTGAGATTGTTTCCTTTTATTTACCACAAGCAAAACATCGCTATTTATTAAGGATTTTTGCGTTACCGAACAGCGAACACCACCCACCGGAACAATAAACAACAACTTTATTAAACTACTTACTAACTAGGACCTATTCTGTGGAAAAGGTGTCGCCCAGCCCAGCCAACCGTCGTTAGTATCAAACAGTCATCAGTCGTTTGATACCACAGATAAGCAAGGCGCTCAAGTTAACAAAGTGGCTATAATATTCAGAAATTAACTGATAGGATGTTTGTCATTGTGCCTTACAAAATAGGTAAAACTTCTTTTAGAAATTGAACATTAAATTCGTTAATAGAATTAAAAATGTGCGTTTCATTTCCACCGCGCAACCGGAGTATACTCTATAAGTGCGATTGTTATTAAATAAACTAATGACCGCAAGGCGCAGCTAGTAACGCTGTGTATGTTGTGTTTAAATATTGAATTGTGCCTAACTGCTGTTTTGGAGCACCAATAAAAATGTATGGCTAGCTTGACTTGATTTCAGTCATTCATGATTTGGATAAAATACATAGCTTCAAATTTATTTGAACTATGTGGTCTGATATAACGTGTGAAATTAGATTATCTAAAATAACTAAATTATGTAACTAGGTATAAAATAAAATTAAAAGCTTGATCTAGCTAAAAAGGGGCAACTACTTGGCAAGACCATAGCTAGCCTCTCATAATAGTAGAGATAGATCTTACCTACCTACCGAGCTACAATTTCATACCGTAAAAATAAGATGGGTGCGGTGACATTTGTGAGTTGACAATTGAAAGGATGTGGCGAAGATAAAATCGAATCAGTTGTTGGCGATACTGAGATATGGTTCGTTTTTACAAATAATCGATTTATTATAGTTTGGATTGGAATGGAAATTCACATATTATTGTGATGATATATTTTGCTATGTTAATTTAAACAGATGAAAACATCCATTGCGCCACCGTTAGAGCTAATATTTCATGCACCCATTCTTATTAAAGTTTCCAATATAACGTAATTTATTTATAATAATAAAATTAAATAATACTAATTAATTAATTATTAAAGTTGTAATCAAAAGAATTAAAAAAATACCGATGCCGATTTTTTTTATCATACATGTCCAGTGCTGTCCACTATCAGAGCAGAAGCTCTCATTTTGAAAATATAGTGGTTTAGTTAGAAGCTTGATCCTCGCGTTACGTAGACCATTACTTTAACCGTATAGAAAGGTATGTAAATGCAAGTTTTCAATTGATGCGAGACCTGTAATACGTTCAAATAAAAATTATTTTCTCAATTTTTCACCGATAACTACTAACTCGATACTTGTTCATAAAGTATCGATACAAATGGTTAATTGTGTCAAAAATATCGAATAAATTCTAGTATCGTTTTATCAATTTATTATCCTTACTCAAGCAAATGCCAGAAAAAGTCGAATCTTGCGTTTCAATTAAAATCCGCAGTTAGGGCGTTTAAGGTTTGTACTGTAAAAGTATAACAATACATCTCTCCTAATATTTCTGTTTGCCTTGTACTCCCCAGCCGCCTGAACCTACCATTAAAATGTATGTTGTTGTTTCAGATTTGAGGTTATATTTACAATCAACTCCCAAAAGAAATAACTAGACAGCACGTGTGTACTTACATTATGGTTGTATTTACTTGCGGTCACTGCGGAGAGTCTCTGCAGAAGCCAAAAGTGGAAAAGCATTACGCTACGAAGTGCAGAAATCAATCTCCCAACCTATCATGCATGGACTGCTTTAAAGATTTCTTGTAAGTGTATAAAGGTTTTAGAGCGATGGTTATATTTAGTAACAGTCGAAGAAGCCGTTTGTTCAGTGTATGCCTGGAAAGTAATACCATACCCACTTGCTGCTTGGTAACTGGTAGGCACGAGAATTCCATCTATGTATTCAGCGTAAACAGTCACAAAAAAATGTGTTTTCTTGCAATCTGTAGGTCATGTAAATGAAACAAAAAAAACTTGTCCAAACTTGAGCTTCTTGTGAAGGAAAACATTACAATCTGTACATATATATATATATATATATATATATATAGTATTATATTAGTTAGACATTTTATTATGCTTATCAGGCTAGCTACCACTAGCACCTAATTTGTAGTATAGATACCATGCTTGTGCATTTCTAAATTTATTAATTGATTTTAACTATTTTATATTACATTTCCTTATATAATATTATGATTTGTAATGAAAAATGTTCCAAAGGTTCTTCACTTCACTGACTTCCTGCCATAACATTTAATATTTTTTGTCCCTCAGTTTATTGCCTACTAAAGGCGTAGCCTCTCGAGGCCATTGTTGTCAACGATTAAGGAGGGGGCTGATTCCTCACTATGTTTTTCTACATCATTTTTGACAATTTGCTACTGCACACACAATTTTTCAAGCTTAATAGTCCTCACAATCTAGCAATGTACTCAGTGGTCCGGTGGAACCAGTGATCTTCTGACTTAAAGATGAGACCATACCACATCAGCATTGCAATATCAATTGATTTTTTTATGCTCTGTCAATAGTAATGAAAATGTGCCAAACTATTTTGTCACCATTTCCTTTAACTCATTCCATTTGGACTAGAGCCCAAGATTACATATTTGCAAATTATCTATAGCCTTGAGTGACTGACAGATAGTTTTTGTTGTTATAAGAGAACTTTATGCATAAGGGACCTCCTACAATGAAATATGCAAAATATTAGTTGTACAACAACTAATATTTTGCATATTTCATGTTAAAATCAAATTTCATGTTTTTTTTTATTTTAATCATTATTTTATTATATAAATTTCCAGAGGCTCTGCTTATGAAGAACATACCAAATGTGTGACTGAAGAAGAACGTTACGCTGCGAAGGGTTTTGTTGCTAAAGAGAAGAAAGGTGAAAAGAAACAAAATACTTGGATTGACTTGGTGCAGTCTGTACTGGATGAACAGAAAGATGCTCCTGGAAATGTACTAAGAATAATAGAAAACATCAGCAAACATCAAAACACACCACGGAAGAAGCCGAAATTCATCAACTTTGTCAAAAATGTTTGTGGACATAAAACAAACCCTGCGGATATTGATAAGGCATGGGATTTGATTTCTGTTAAACTGTCAGCTTTGTCTAACGCCAATAATAGAAACCAGAATCAGACAAAACCTGATGACAGTGTTGAAGAAAATGGTCATGATGGTCATGAATTAATTTCCAAAAATAAAGAAAATGGATATGTTAATGATGAGACAAAAGACACAGTAAATGGTGAAACTGGAGATGACAAGGCTACACTGAATGGTGAACAAGCTGTGGATGAGAAAACACTCTCCAAGAAACAACTGAAAGAGAAAAAGAAGCGTGAAAAGTACCAAGCAGAATTAGAAAAAGCAGAAGCGCCGTTACCTGAAGAGGACGAACAACCTGAAGGCAAGAAAGGAAAGAAAAAGAATAGAACTAAATCTATAAATGCAGACGGAGTTTTGAATGAAAACAAAAAGAATAAACGCAAACGACAGGACACAGTCAACAGTAACAATGGAGCAGCAGAGGTCAACGAAAATGGCACAGAAGCAGTACCAAATGGAGTTGGCAAACCCCAGAAAAAGAAAGGCAAGTTAGAAGGGGAAGAACAAGAAGCGGAGGAAAGCATGTGCCTCCATGACCAAAACGTAGCTAAAATCGGTGAACTAGCAATGAATGAGAAATTCAACTGGCATGCAGTTATTTTATCTGTTTTACAGAAAAAAGGTGATGAGCTTCCATTCAAACGTCTGCAAAAGAAGGTCCTAGGAGAATATACCGAGACAACTGGTAGAGAAGTAGACGATAGAATCGCTGAAAAGTTTATTAAGAAATTGAAAAGCCTGCCAAATGTGAGAGTCGATAAGAACAGAGTACTTATTATTGAATGAATTCTACATACCATATACTCATATGAAATTTCACCTATTTACCCATTTTATTAACTATATTAACTATTCACCTATTAAGGTGATAGATGATTACCTACATTTTTCTATGGAAATTTATCAATATTTCTTACCTCAAAATGTAATTTATCTAACTAGTCTGCCTATTAAGTCAACTTTCATCATGAATTCTTTGTCTGAAGATTAGATTTTTTTTAAGGAACATTGCTTTGTTAATATAATGTGTCAGTTTTGGTTTGTTTTGTCCTTCATTTCATCAATCACCATTCAGACACATTATCTGCATGTGAACCTGTGCGGCACGTATCTCAGATATGAGAGTGGTGAAAGTAACATACTATTACCCATCTGTCATCATTAGGAGAAAGGCCTTAATTTCCTCAAAGTCGAATTAGAGTAATTTGAAGTTGTGTCTGAAATGAAGTTTCAGTTGTGCTGGTACGTGTAAGTCTGTAGTGCGTTATTATATTCATGTATATTAACGATTGTTTTTAATTATGATAATATTCCCCTTTCACTTTTGTAGAAAAAATGCATTCAAAGTGAATAATAAATTAAAGAAAAACCTCCTGCTTGGTTACTAGTCCACTTTCCTTGATCATAATGTTAACCACACCTATTTATCTCAAAAAATTCTTAGTGAGAAAATTTGAATAAGAAAAGCCACAATTACGAAATAAAGACCTCATCTCAATTCAATATAAACTATTTAGATATCTTTCCGTACACATGAAAGAGTAAATTACTTTCAGAAAAGTTGTTTTATTTTGTATGGAAAACTATTATTAAATATTATTTACTAATTCGGAGAAAGCATCGTCATAAATATTTGAGGTAAATAATATTTTAGCAACATAATTTTAGTTCTTTTCTTATAGACTATCGCGATAATAATATATCTGTTGGTAAGTGATAACTTACCAAGGAAGAGATCAACGCATCTAAAGTGATCACAAACGTTAATGTAACCTACCTATTCTTTATTACCGAGTTATTTTTATCATCATACTTAGGCTTGATAACCTAACAGTACATGCCAGACATTAAATTTTATGCACAATTTTTATATATCAAGAACAAATTGTGTTAAAAAAAATGTTTGTTACTACATAATTTTTTTATAAATCCAAAGCAAATTGTGTTAGAAAGCTTAGAAATAAGTACAAATTATCTCACTGAGCGTTTGATTTGTAAGCACTATGAGCCGTTTCAGTTTGCCAATTTATGTTACATAAATACATATAAATAAAAATGAATCACCAAAATGTTTGTACGCGCATAACTTCCAAACGACTGCACCAAATTGGATAAATCTTTCTTTTATGGTTTCGTTATTGTAAGGAGAAGGTTTGTATTAAAAAATATATTAAAAAAGAATAGTAAATATTTAAAATTAAAATCTAAAAATTAAAATATTTAAATTTAAAATTAAACTTTAGACAGTATTGACGGCAAAAAATCCATATTTTTTACAGAAAGTTTTTTGGTACGAAGTTCGCCGGGACAGCTAAAAGTTTTTTATAAATCTAAAGCAATTTGTGTTAAAAAACTTATCAAATCAACAATCAAATCGTGTGTTTTGGCGCGCGTATTAACCACAGAGTATGCAAACTCTACGCGGTATGAACTCTGTGACCTCTCGGCCGCAAATGATAGAGCGTCGAGATTGCCCCCGCACGCGCTATACGTACCTAAGTGCCACGACGAAAGGCCCTAATTTGGCAATTACGCCCTTTCACTATACGATACCTACTAACGTAAATATTGTTTGATATTTAAAAAATATTAAGCTAATATTATGTACGCCCTTTCAGCGTTGTTAAATACTTTTCACTATAAAAGGCCAGACTAGTTTAAAAAAATGGTTGTCTGTAAAGTCGGTTTACTGACGATAGTTGAACGTGTCAACGTCTTAAGAAAATACTGATGGAATGGTAGCATTTTTCAAAAGAAAATTTTAATTTCATTTGTTTAATAGATTTTTATGTATATATGCACTTGATACTCGATCAAAACATGTAAATGTAAGTATTAGCAGCTGTCCACGCAGACGCATCGCTCACTCAAGTAGGAGAGAGACGGATGTCGAACGCTGCCGAACGCAAAGGCCGATTGTGCTTCTTTGTCGCTCGTTCCGCGCTCTCGCTTGCACTTGCACAAGCCTTACATGGAACGCCTCAGAGCGAGGTAACGCCGCATGAGTCATGTTTTTTCGTGCGTGCAGCCGGCTCTATCGAATTATAAGACGTTGACACGTCAAAAACTACCTTATATTCACGAAAGTTGCGCCTGTTTTTTAGGGTAACTGTGAATAGACTAATATGAATTTTAATTAAACACTAAATGATATTTTGTTAATGTGTCCGAATAATTGTATAATTTACCTATGTAAGTATTTCTTGTGAAAAAAAATATTGTTACTGCCCTGAGTATGACGGTAGTAGATGTGAATTGTATTGTTGTTTGCATGTAATATTGTTAGGACCTTCATAATGCTGTGTGGAATCAATTTGTCCTTTTTTCTTTGAGTAGATTCAATGGTAGATAGTATCTCCTTCGGTTGTAACAAATCTAAATGTAGTGACTGAAAACGATTGGCATTAAAGATTATTTTGTTGATTCTGGTCCATAGTTCATGTCATTTAAATGTTTTGGGAGGAACAGTATTTTTCTGTTGGTATGAAGGTGAATGGAAAAGTTGAAAATGTTTTCGTATAAGATGGTGTCAAAAATAAGTACAAATTATCTCACTGAGCGTTTGATTTGTAAGCACTATGGGCCGTTTCAGTTTGCCATTAATAGTATAGCTTGAAAATGGATAACAAATTACATCATAAACTAAGCTGCCACTTTGAATCCAATCCGATGCTGAGTTCGTTTTAATAGTTATTTTCAGCCAAGTTGTCTTTAGTTAGACAAAACTGACAGCTAAATATAGCTGATTTTCACGGCTTCAAATAAATAATGAAATATGTTGTGAATTAAAATTCTAAACTTAAATTATTTTGTAGTTGAGGTAGAAAATAATTCGTTTTAATTACTATTTTTGGGTATTAATCCCTGTTAGACAAAATTCAATATTTTTGTAATAAAGCATAATATAACGTATATTACGCATTTTTACTTACAATGTTTAATAATATCTACTGAATATGGTGAATATTTATGTATTGTCACTGATATGAAAGTTGCCGATTTGTAGGAAAAGCAATGGCTGCGACATAATAATAAATAAATATTGGTGGAGTATGGAGAGTATGGAGTAGGTATCATCCCCTGGACGATTTATTAGGATTGAGACTTAAAAAATCAAAAGCTGAATTTCCAAAACTCTTAAAATCGACTTTTCTATTATTCACAAGTTACATAAGGATAAGTCAAAGTAAAAAATTTATGTTAATTGATTTCATAAAGAAATAGCTTGGAAACGTCAATTAGTAGATATTCAAAACATGACGTCACGCATACTCTAAGTGGGGAATGGAAATTTGTCATCATAAAATAATGTGATTTAGGAGATAAACGGTAGCAAAACAAAAAAAGAGGGTATTTCACTGCCAAATAATTAAAATCATTTTTTAAATTTATGACTCGTAGGGGAAATATCATGTTGGTTATCATGTATTTTTCTGACTTTTTCGATAAAAATTACGGAGAAAATAAGTTGGCTATTTAAATACACCAAATAAGGGACATTCTGGTACCTACATCTACGACAACAGCGCGGTACGCTTTAAAAACTTATTAAAAACACTAAAATACCATTATTCTGATTGTGTCAAATTCATTAAATCTTAAAACCTACTTGGACATAATTTTAATACAGTATAAGCAGCGCACAAATAAAACTTTATATCCCTTACAAGCTTGTAACATGAATAAAAAGGCTTAGTGCTGTAGAGGGTCTATAATACTTCATTCATTTGCAATCTCGCACCGCTGCGCGCAATATAAGCTCTCTTCAACGGGTAATCTACCACTTGAATTGAGACATTTTTATGAGGCACTTACGTAAATTAGGCCGGAAAATGGAGCTTTCATTGGCACCTACATTCTTTTTTGGACAAGATCGTTCATAAGTCCACATTCTAAGATTCTCTGTGACTTGTGATTCGGAACAATTTTTAACATCGTTAGTTGTAACGTGTTTACAACTGCTCATGCTGAGGCAGAGACCGTTTTGTGACTAATCGACAGAAGCTTTGACGTGTATTTTTAAAAGTTACAAATAAAATATTGTCATTCTCATTCATTCATTCTCATTCTTCATATTTACTACCTATATACTATGAAAATTCATTACTTCTACTACTACTAGTCGATTCGCTGGTTCTATCGAACCATTGTGGAGAAAGGATATCAAGTGCACCTCAAGGAGGCTCCTTTCGTGCACCTGACACGTGTCTTCGAATTATTGTTCTATTTTATGAAGGTTTCCTCACGATGTATTCCTTCATCCTTTCGAGAACGTGGTATTGCGCACATAAATTTATGAAACGAAAAAAAAAATTAGTTCTCGTCGGGATTTCATCCAGCACCCTCTGGATTGTAACTCGGAGTCCGTACCACTGAGCCACCACGCTGCAAAAATGCTGCTCCTGTGAAAATTTGTTGAAAGTTAGCAACCAACATAAAACGTCGTAACTAAGGTAACCCATAACTTGAGGAATCTTAACAGCCACTTAGTTATTTCGGCTCATTTGAGGGTGTCATGTTGTTTTTATATAGCTCATTCCCCGACCAAATAAGTATAAAGATGTTTATCGTCATAATTTTGTCAACGCCAATGACCTTACGTGGCGTGGGTGCGAAGCAGATTGTATCCATCGTAAAAATATGTTCTTGATCTCCTGTTGTTTTTCCAGCTGAGACAAACAATCAATCTTGGCTGGCCTCATAGCTCAGTTGGTAGTAACCATGCCTTATGCGATGTAGGTCGCGGGTTCGATTCCCACCCAGGACAAACATTTATGTGACATTTGTAACATTGATGTTTGTTCTGTGTCTGGGTGTTATAATGTATTATATGTATGTATTTACAAAAGAAAAGTATATACGTATTATATCAGTTGTCTGGTTCCCATGATACAAGCTATGCTTAGCTTACTTTGGGGCTAGATGGCGCTGTGTGAAATGTGTCCACCAATATTAATTTATTTAATCAAGTTCAGTCTCGTTAAAGTTCCACATTCTCGTCTAAGAGAGTTACGGGTGGAACTGGTTGGGTCTTCCCATACCTAAGTAAGGAAGGACCCAAGTCTTATTGCTTTTGTTATGGGTAGAGATTACCGCTTAAATTTGGCCATCTCCTCGTTCTGTGACTTACTGAGTAACATAAAATATGCACCCCTTATTCCCACATAGTTATAAGAAGACTTAAGTCACAGTCGTTGAATCACGACTCCCCCCAAAGGGTATATCTGCAAAATGTCTATATACTGTGATTTCACTTTCACTTTTGTTTGAACATAAACTTGATATGAAAAAGCATATCGCCGCCGATGCTGTCCTACGAATACTTGTAGAACTTGAGCTAAGTTCGCTCGGAGAAATACTGCCACCACACCTGGTAATCTGCAGTGAAGCAGTGATGCACTTGTGTTGCTGTGTTCCGGTGGAAGGGAGTGGGTGCTGGTGAAATTGTAGGCGCATGAAACGTAACATCCCCGTTTCGGGGTGATAGACGCAACGCTATGCAACTTGAGTCATCTCTTATTTGGTGGAGAGGGCTTGAGTCGTATTGCCGTTGTCTATGGGCGGCGGCTACCACTTAACATCAGGTGGGCCGTCAGCTCGTTCTATACCCTACAATACATTTAAAAAAACCTACATCTTTTAAACCCCTTTCAAGCTAAACGACTCGAATCAAATCAGTTTAATGAGATAATCTACGATAGTAAATACGTTTAATTTATTCTACGTCTACTTACGTTCTATTCGTACCCACAAAGTAACATTGGGAACTTGTAACATGCGTATACTAAACTCATGTTGACAGAAAAGACTAGCTCAAATATCGCGGTTGAGATGCGTGGGATCGCGCAATATCGCCGTGAAAGTTCAGATGTTACAGCGTCCCTTACAAAAGCTTACAGAATCTGATAAATGTTTGAAGTTATAACTAATTCCAAACACATTTCACCGGGAAATCCCTGCGATATGTATGGCTCACCGGAAGTGCCCCCAAGTCGGAAACGGAACTGTTACTTTGAAATATATTCGTTTAATTTATGTGTTTAGAAAGTTTGTTATGTGGAAAAAAATCCTTGGGTCGCCCGAGCTGCATGAGACCTCGCGAGCTACTAAAAGTATCTTTGAAATAGAAAATACCAGCAAATCTGGCAGACGTTTTTCTTCCATAGGTAAAATACATAGGAAAAAAAACCATGTACCTACTTAGATTTGCAATTTTGTATGGTGATCTTTCAACCGGGTTTGGAGTTTGTCAACTTCATACAAATTTTCAAAATGTATTTCCATTATTTTATACATAGATAATTAAAAAACCATGGTAGTGGATACTTCGAAGACCCCGGTATTACACCTCAAACCATAACCAATAATTGCTGAACATTTAAAAAATTTGTTACGGCCGAAATGGAACTCGCGACCTATCTCAAACTCTTACCATCCAGCTACCGATGTTTTTAAACTACATAGTCAATCTTTAGTAAACATTACACGACTGCTTTACCTACACAAGTTATAACTCACTGGGCACTATTAACTCACGAACAGGTAGTTCGCGTAGCCCCTTAAAGCGGAAAGCTCTGGGGCGTAATAAAAGTTACCCCTGCTTAAAATTATACGAGTAATAGCTAATATTTCGCTCAAGCTTCACGCAAATCGAGTTTTACGCTTTCCCTGGTATCCGGTCATCATAAATGAAATGAAAAATTTTACTTGCAGCAAAAATGAACGTATTTATTTTTAACCAACTTTCGAAAAAGTATAGTTTCTTATTTCAGTTGTTATTCGTTTGTTTACGAACGAAGCAAAAAGTCATTTTATAGCTTCTTTACTCTATTATAGTACTGTATATTGGCTCTCTCCAACTAGTGTAAAGAAATTAACTGTGACCAGCCTATTAAGGTAATTAATGAGTTTATTGATTACAAAAAGTCAATCGTCGAAATTAAAGCATTTTCACTCTTGAGTTTTCTAATACTTGACGTGGGAGATATCTCGCCGTTTCAAAAGTTTGATAACAAAATCTGTTATTCCCCTCATGGGGGTAGGTAAAGTAAGGGTAGGGTAAGTCTTGGCAACCGATCCGATGAAATGAAATCTCGGGGGATATCGTTTAGTCTTTTATGACCGTGTAACGCAGTTGTAAACGGAATCAAGAAGAAAAGTGGTTTAACTTAGTTAAACTGTAAAACATGTAACATGTAAAATAAATAAATAGTAGGAACATGGTGTGCAATAAATTAAGTATCTAATCACCTAAATATTTTTAACGAGAGTAAAATGAAACTATGGATAGACAAGTTTAGGCTATTTGTTTTTAATTAATTGATATTTCTTAACTGAACTCTTGTCTTGATACTGAATCCATATATCGATTCCCTTAAAACTGGGTCATATCACTTAAAATTTAGCACATCCCAGCATTTTTTTTGTTATATATTGAATACATGTATTGGAGGATTCAAAAGTCAACCCTAAATTGGAAATAAAAAGCCCTTATTGTTCACCCCTGTAGAAAGTAGAAACGTTTGCTTACCTACTGCAATGACGCCTAATGTCGCTGCGAACCGATTCCAATCGCAGTAATGAGCCAATGATAAGAATCGTATCACGACTCACGGCCTTCTGCATATCGACAAAATTCTGCTATTGTATTTTAAATCTTAAAGCTTATCAAGATCAGTGCAAATTCGTGTGAGAGGTAGAAATAAAACTAAGAAGAAATCCTTTGACGATGGACATTACTGTTGCTACAAATGTTTTTATTTTTTCAAACTTAGTCCAGTCAGCATCATAGTTAAGGAACAAAATGAGAATTAAAATAGCTCTTTTGTTAAACTGAAGCGGAATTTATGAAATATTACCTTTTTTCATGTCTTAACTCGACTGGCCTCACTGCTCAGTTGGTAGTAACTATGCCTTCAGCACTTACAAGACGTGGGTTCGATTTCCACCCAGGACAATGTTTTGTGTGACAAACAGTTAAAAACAACAGTTCGTTTATTTAAAAAACGAAACGTAGACTACTAGAAAACTACTTTCAATTCAGTATGTACCACTTTTGAATGAAAAGAGAATATTGATGAAATTGATTGAAATTATCTTTAACCATAATATTAAGCCTCAATTTGTCGATATTGTCTAAGCTTGATTTGCCAGAGTGCAATTGTCTCTTTAGCTCAACACAGAAGTATACTGGACGCAGTGAGGGGGGCCTTGTTGCTCGCGTGTGTAGATGATAACCCTTTGAATCCCTACACGTGTCCCCCGGATGGTGCGAAAGAAGCAACCCAAAGTAGCAGTAAAACTTGTGCCAAGTTCGCCCGGAGAAGTACTGCCACCACACCTGGTAATCTGCAGCCAAGCAGTGATGCACTAGTATTGCTGTGTTCCAGTGGAAGGGAGTGGGTGCCGGCGAAATTGCAGGCGCATGAGACCTAACATCCCCGTCTCAGGGTGATGGACGCAACGCAATGCGACTTAGACTTTTACTTTTCTCATACTTTCGTGGAGCAGCGGTTACCACTTAACATCAGGTGGGCCGTCAGCTCGTTCTGTCACTAATAAGACATAAAAAAAGTGCTATAGCAACATATTTGTAAAGCACGTATTCCTCAAGTTTCTGCCATCGCCTTTCCGCTTAAAATTGAGAACATTAATTGATTATTCGTATTCTAGTCACGTTACTCGTATATGACGCTAACTATCCTTACCTACATAAGTACAGTTACGGGAGCTTTTGTTTGTTTCCATGGTTAAGAGCTTAAGAGCAGTTCTCGACAAGTTCGTCCGGGGTAGTACTGCCACCATGCCCATTTCTGCCGCCAAGCAGTAACGCATTTGTTACTGTGTTCCGGTTTGAAAGGTGTGGTTGCCGGTGAAATGACAGGCACAAGAGACATTCCACCTGCACGTCTCAGAGTTACGAGCGCACACGATGCGACTTGGGTCTTGTCGTACCTAGTAGAGGAGGATCCAAGTCACATCGGTTGTCATGGGCCGAGGTTACCACTTAAGATCAGGTGGGCCGTCAGCTCGTTCCATAACAGTGTCAAATAAAAACTAAAAAAAACGTGGTAACCACGTGCTACCATCTCGAGCCTCAATTTAGCGGATGACAGGAATATAGCAGTGTTTCAATAATTATTTTTTACGATTGGTAAGTTGATGTATTTCCCTAGACGACTCTGACGCAAGTTATACCTGAAAATTTTCCTTCAATCGATTATGTTTAGAGTTAGTCTGGTTAACTAGGTCAAATTAACCCTGAATTATTAATCGACTTAAAGCACGCGCCCCGCTTACGGATAAATGTGTAATGACAGGGAAAAGGAAAAACAGGTTTATTATCAGAGTTTTGACACCTTGAGTGAAATAAATGGATATCGGCAGCCAGTTGCTTACCTCCATTCTGTTTACAACATGATTTCGCGTTCCAACAGTTGATTTGTTGACATTAGCTTTAACTAGGGGGTTCTGATGACTTCTTGATCTTTCACCGGTTGAGAGCCGTCTACTACCGGTTGAGAGCCGTCTGCTCTCACCAAAAGCTCGTGAAAACGCCGTCAAGGCCATCTGCGGCCAACAAAAAAATTTTTGACTTACGATTTTTTATTAAATTGTATTAAAAAGTCATCACACGGTAAAACCAACCCTAGAAGCTAGAACCTAATTCATTATTCTATGCTCTAAGGCACGATACGTGCTAAGCTTCTAAGCACGTAAATTACTCGGGTATTACGTTCAAGTTTAGGAATACAATATTCAAGTATACAACGCTAGTAGCGAAATTAATATTATATCTAACAAGTTCTCACTTTACTATACTAACGTGAGTTATCCTTTGTACCCTCTTCAGGCCGTTTGTGCAGTGTAAACACATTTTAAATTAAGTTTGCGAGCCGCTGAGCTAAACATGAAAAGTAAAAAAAAATATAGGAAAAAATTAATAACGAAAGGAAACAATGGTGCTCTCTTTCTAAAAAAAGGCATTATATGTCGTTTCCAAATATATTATTATTGTAATATAAAAAAGATCACATTGAACAAGATTTTTTTACCCATACTGTTGATATATTTAAAAAAATCGTATAATTATTCATACATTTTGCAGGAGCAAAATATAACATATAAAAACAGATATACTTATTTATTGTTAATTTCATAAGTCTACGACGCTATTGTCACTCGTAGCATCGCGTAGACACGGCTGCGAAACGCAGCAGAATCAAATTACCTTAATAAGTTAATACATGTTCAGTATTATATCTAGCATTTAAATCTAGCAATCTCTTTGTCAGACTGTGTAAAGAATTTTCCTTAACAAGCGATAAATTTCGCTCTCTACGAACAGAATTATTCCCTTTGATACAAATATTTGCAATCCTCAGGGTATTTACCGTACATCTAGCAGAATTTTCAGTACTAAAAAAGTGTGTCTATTTAGATATTATATAATGTTTTTTTTTTTTTTGCCTTCTTATCATGTAGGTTTCAACCGTTTAGATCAAATAACATTAAAATTTTAAATAGTACTAAATTTGACTATCTATTTCTATAGCCAGTTCACCTCATTTGCGCGTCTCATTTCATGACGGTTAGTCATCCTTAAAATGTATCTAATTAGTGGGAGCTAAGTCGTGTCGCTGTTATGTGCAATGGCCATCTGCTCGTTCCTTTACTAAGCCTCATAAATAAAAGAAAAATAGATAGTCTCAAAATATTGGTTAATTAAACCAAGTTCAAAGTTAACATAGCCATATTACGTAGCTAAGGCCCAATTAAAATATAAAAACATCAGACGAATTCCTCCTTATTGCTACGCTCACTGTACATTACGAGATGGAAAATTATTCTGTTGCCGGAAGAAAGAACACAATTATCCTCATTATAAATAAAATAAATAAATATTGGTGGACATTTCACGCAGCGCCATCTAGCCCCAAAGTAAGCTAAGCATAGCTTGTATCATGGGAACGAGACATCTGATATAATACTTATATACTTTTTGTAAACACATATATATATATAATATATATCAACACCCGGACACAGAACAAACATCTATGTTCGTCACAGCAATGATTGTCCAGGGTGGGAATCGAACGCACAACTTATAGTGCAGAAGGCAGGGTTACTACCAACTGAGCTGTGAGGCCATAGTGCCGGGTTGTCGAAATCCAACTCAGAGTGACCAACACAAGACTTTATTTAGGACTCGATAGGATTTCCGTGAGGTGCCTTGTTATTTTCGTACTACTCGATCGGAAAATGTATAGCAATTCTACTTGAGTGTCTCAACTTCAGACCTCGGTTCTTTGAAGCAACTTCAAAGGAGCGAGTATTTGAGTATCTAATTTTTTAGATGTGATGTGTTTCAGAAGCAAATACAGGCTATGAAAATTCCGATAGGTTGAGAATAATTCTACTATTTATGTCATATTGAAAGAAATGAAGCAAAACATGTTATTGACTCCACAATACAAAACAAATTCCAAATTATTAATTTATTGCCATTGTTATAGGCAGACGATATCGCTTGAGGTAATAAATCGATCATATGCTTGTTCCATTACACAAAAAACCACACAAAATACAGTACAGTTGGGGGGGCCACGTTGCTCGCGTCCGTAAGTGATTACCCGTTGAATCCCTACACGTGTCCCCCGGGTGGTGCGAAAGGAGCAACCCCAAGTAGCAGTAGAACTTGTGCTAAGTTCGCCCCGATAAATACTGCCACCGCACCAGGTAATCTGCCGCCAAGCAGTGATGCACTCGTATTGCTGTGTCCCGGTGGATGGGAGTGGGTGCCGGTGAAATTGCAGGCGCATGAGTCCCCGTCTCGGGGCGATGGACGCAACGCAATATGACTTAGGTCATCTCGTACTTTGACGACTCGATTCACATAAAAAAAAAAACAGTAAACAAGAAATAAAGTAAGTACAGTAATATCATAAAATCCTTTGTCGACGAAATTAAATAAGAAATAAACGCTGCCCTATAACGTTTTCCGAGCGCACAGTTAAAAATATGCAAAAATTCAAAACGAGTTTGAAAACAAAGCAGAACGAACAAACTACATATTAGAAAATTGAATGAAACACAAAGGACTGAAAGTCGCTATCCGATAGTCGGCAAAGTTACGGCATTCAAAGGCTACCCCGTGTGAACCGCCGTAACAGTGAAAAAGTAACGAGTTCAACGAAAACAGACAGGTCGTTTGATCACCTCAACCTAACGAAAAAACAAAAGAGATATTTTCTATTTGACGGTATTGTGTTTGACTAACTGAAACTTAAAGCTGATTTAGTTGTTCGTTGCGGTCGAGAAAATCGTATGCGATTTTCGTTTGTTCACGTTATTTAACACTACATGTTGCCTGCGACTTCGTCCGCGTGGAATTCGGTTTTATCACGCACCCCTATTTTATCCCTTGGAAAATAGCCCAAGTTACTCCTTGTTACATCAGCTATCTGCCAGTGAAAGTAACGTCAAAATCGGTCTAGATATTTCAGAGATTTCAACCGGAACAAACAGACAGACAGACAAAAATTGTAAAAAAAAATGTTTTGGTATATGTACCGTGTATACATCTATATACACTCAGTAAAAAACGGTTATTTTAATATTACAAACAGACACTCCAATTTTATTTATTTGTATAGATTGTCCTGAAAGTAGATACAAAAATAACGTTATATCTACCTGAACTATAAGTAGAGAATACAGGTTTCTGCTACATCTCTTACACATGCATTTATGTGAGACACAAAATACGATAAAATTATTCAAATATTGACGTTTCTAAAGTTGTTTGTTGGATTTCTGGTCCCACGTCATATTGTAAGGTTCCACACTCAACAAAGGCGTCCACTCTGTAGGATCCCAAGTGTTCTCAGTCCTGACCCTTCTGATATAATCGGCCCATTGTGTGGACTGGGAGTGCTACGATGCGTTGCCGTTTCGTGTTAACGCTACGAGAACCGACCGGCACTTGTAGGTTTTACAAATTCCATCACTTTGCTATAAACAATTCAGTGTGATTTTTCTGGATTCTTATACAGTTTTATCACACTTTTCACAAGTTTTTTGAGACTTATGTTTTGTGATATCTTGAAAACCACGTATAATTGAGCTGAAATCTTGCACAACCCTTTCATGTTGGTGAAAAAACATATTCAGCTAATTTTTACTTTGTGTGTAACAATTTATAGGCTAATCTTAGAAATATAATAGCATATTAGCTAAAAAAATATTATAATTTATAATTATTGTACAAATATTTGACTAATTAATAATAATAAATAATACATATTTTGAATTTATAATAATCTAAAACACTTTTCAAGTGTTTACCCTCTTTTAATTAATATACCTGTGAGAGAGGGTTAGGTGTCCGAGGGTCAAGTTCTTCCGTAGTGAAGGTTACTTTGATAATGTATATAAATAAACAAATAAACGAAAATAATTAGATAAACACTAACAGCGGCTTTATTTATTTGTATTACTTGCTTACAAAGTGCCCCCCACTTAAGTTAAAGAAAAATGTTACTAGGAAACGCGGCTCGCAGCAATGACATCAGTACTTTGGTTACCTTGAGCAATATCAACATTTACTTTGGAAACTGGTTCCAGCAAGGCACAGCAGTATATGGCAAACAGAGTCGACTATCTAAGCGCCATCAGAAATTACCTTTCAAGTGTGAACGACACCATTTTAAGAGCAGTAAAACTCGCCTATTTCGTCCGGGGAAGTGCTGCCGCCATGTCCATTTCTGTCGCCAAGCAGTAACGTATTTGCGTTACTGTGTTCCGGTGTGGTTGCCGGTGAAATTACAGGCACACGAGACATTCTAGCTTCAGGTCTCAGAGTTACGAGCGCATACGATGCGACTTGGGTTGTTTCGTACCTAAGTAGGGGAGGATGAAAGTCGTATTGCTGCTTATGGGCTTATATGGCACTTAACATCAAGAGGGCTACCCGCTCGTTCCATAACTTTATCACATAAAAAAAGCTGTTTCCAAAGAAGTAAACGCCAGTATCTCTGTCTTTGTCTTACTATTTGTGCACGGAGTTATCATAACATTTGATGAAAGAGATCGGTTGAATCGTAAGGGAATTACAGTGGCATTTCGTTTACATTTTACAGCAGAACAGAAGATTAAACTATGAAATTAACTTACGTTAGATAAAGAATTTGAGATACTTGTTCTATTTTTTTTTTTTGTTCTTTTCTTTTTTTTTCTTTTTTGTTTTTTTTTCTATTTTTCTTTGTTCTTTTCTATTTTTCTTTTTTTTCTTGTTGTTCCACAACCGTTTACTATTTCATTATTTTTTTTACTATTTTCATTGTGCTATGAAAAATCTAACATCCGGTCCACTCCTAATATAAAAACATACATGTACCTAATCTACTAACCTAAGGCTACTACAACATATGCTGAGTCGGACGCCATTTTGTAGCTATAAGTTTCGTAAATGTTCAATCGTTATAAGTTATTAATTTAAGTATTATTATTATTATTATTTTATTTAAGTATCTGCAGTGTGTTAGAAGACTAGAATAAAACAGGAAGATTAATACCAGAACATAATTTACTTCCAGAATTTCCCTTCACTTCTTTATAACAATTTAAATTTGATATTCATATACTTAGCCAGCAATTCACTTAATACCATACACACTTTATATTTCACTCTTATATAATTAATAATTGGTCAGGGCTTCAGCAATTATATAGAGGGTAACTTTAGATGTTGCTCCTGTCGGAGTTCTCAAAGAATTGAATGCGTATCCGACTTGCCCCTTTCCATCTTCACGGCAACGTCAAACCCCCACCAATCGCAAAATGCGCCGGAAACTCGTAAAGACAGCCAATCCTACCCACCTTAACTAATATTTTTACGAAATAACACCGGAACTATGTACCACAGACAGGATGTACCAAACAAAGCATACTTTAAAAGACTTATACAATACTATTATCTTTAAAATAGATATTCCTGAAGTTAGTAAACGCGACTATTAATTAAAATATTGGTTATAATATTAGGGCGACAACATCCGGCCGTCCTGCGCACGCATCCGTCCCGGATAGCGTCCAAGTCTGGTGCAATTGCTGAGAACAAAATAAACCAATGAGTCATATATTAACAATGTGACATAGCTAATCATCATTACAAATGAGTGTCTTCCACTCTGTTATTCCATCAACGGCCAACAGATGTAAGACTACTTCATTTAAACTGAGCATTTCTTTACATATTATTGGCATTGGACAATATACCTAATTGAAGCTGTCCCATCAACGGTCAGTTATTTTGTTAAGATTTATAGTTTACCCTAGGCGGTGCCTGCGGCCAACCCTAGTTGCATATCACTATTAATCTTAATTCATTTGAAACAGATTTATTTTACACGAATAAATACTGTTACTTCGGCAATTATCCAACTACCAACATACGTTCGAAGCAAATGCACTAGACATGATTAATCAAAATGAAATAAAAGGGAAAATCAATTTTGTACCAGAGTACTCTATTACAAATGTATACTATAACGTACCTTACCTGACAACATCTTAGGCCATTTTCTAGTCTGTCTCGATATCTAGGTCTTTTAACTTGACCCAGGGTTTCATATTTTCGGCACAAGTAGTTCCTTCGTAGCATTTGCTGGTCCGCTCAGCACCTCTCATATCCTTCACTTTATAGCGGTCATTACCGAGTACTTCTGTCACCCGGAATGGTCCCTTAAATAATGGTAACAACTTAGTGCTCTGACCCTCATTTGATTGACCGGAAATTTTGATGACCACCAGATCGTCGACATCATAAATTTTGGCAGCTTTTCGTTTAGAATCAAACACTTGCTTTTGTTTTTCAGCATTTACCTGGATGCGATTACGTACATTATTTCGTAGCATTGTGACATTGACAGGTTGGTCTTCATCGACGTCAGTTAACTTGTCAGCGTCAGTTTGCAGTCGATAACCAAAGAAGACTTCACTTGGGATTGCAGCAGTTGTCTTATTGATGGTACTGTTGATACCTTGTTGTATACTAGCGATGTGTGTGTCCCATTTATTGTTGTCAGAGTCAGCACCCATACTTCTCAACGCGTCTAGGATGGTGCGGTTATAGCGTTCCACTTGTCCATTGGAGCGTGGAACAGCTGTTGCTATTACATGATGACGTATGTTCTTATCTTGGCAGTACTTAACGAATAACTTAGACGTAAAAGAGCTTCCTGCGTCACATATGAGGCGTCTAGGGTTACCGAAAACTTTAAATACTTTATTCAATTCATTTATAACAACTTGACTTTTCGTGTTGCGAACAGGAGATATGAATACAAATTTCGTAAAGGAATCGACTGTTACAAGTAAATAGGTATTTTTGAGAGTGGTTTTAACAAAAGGGCCCAGATGATCAATATGTAATGTATGAAATGGTTTCGCGTATTTGGGTATGGAAAACAATTTTCCTTCCTTTTTACCGTTGACATTTTTTGAGTAAATACAGTTCAGACAATTTTTTATATATTTTGACACCACTTTTTTTATTTTTGGAAACCAATAGTGAGATTTTATTCGTTCTAGTGTCTTATCTACAGCAAAGTGGCCCAGATCATCATGATTACATTTTATTATTTGCCAAATACATTGCTTAGGTACTACCCACCGTCTGCCATATCCAGTTCGGCGGTAAACTTTATTACCCATCAATTCATAGTCATTAAAAATCTTTTTATTTAGCTCGGCCTGACCTGACTCTAATATTTCTCTTATTGCACAAATACTAGGGTCTTGCAATTGAACAGATAATAACCAGTCGCCCTCAGTTATAGCCAACACGCTTTCATTAGATACGGGAGAAGAGTTATTACAAATCGGGTTTCTGCTTAACGCGTCAACATGTTGCATTTGTGTTCCTGGTTTATGTACTATATCAAAGGTGTATTCCTGCGTTAATAACACCCATCTGCCTATCCTGGAATTGACTTCTTGCTTGTTCATTGTATATTTGACAGCATTACAGTCAGTATAAATTTTGAACGTGGACCCTAATAAATAGTGCCGGAATTTTTGCAAACCTACCACTATGGCTAGAAATTCTAATTCAAATGAATGATACCGTTTTTCTTCATTCGAAGTTTGCCGACTATAGAAATGGATAGGTTTTTCTCCACTTTCAGTTATTTGAGTTAAAATGCAGCCTAGACCATCCCTGCTTGCATCTGTATATAGAACAGTTGGCAATTTTGGATCAAAAATCTTTAATAAAGCATTATGCAGCAACTCGTATTTTAATTTTTTAATCGCTTCTAATTGTTCAGATCCCCATTCCCATGTTACGTCTTTTTTTAGGAGCTTTGTTAATGGTTTTGATAAAATAGCACAATTTCTAATAAATTTTCGAAAATAGTTTACAAGGCCTAAAAATTGTCTAACGTGATGTACATTTTTGGGTATAGGATAATTTTCAACTGCCTTTAATTTCTTTTTACCAGGGCGAACTCCATTTTCAGAAATATCATAACCTAAGAAGCTAACAGAGCTCTGAAAGAAATGACATTTGTCTAGATTTATAGTTAGACCATTGTCCTGCAAGACTTGTAATACCTCTTCTAACTGTTTAACATTTTTTTCTATAGAATCTGTAGCTATTAATAGATCATCCATATAACATGTTACTTTATCGAAACGTAACTTCCCCAACACCGTGTTCATCAGTCTTTGGAATATTGACGGTGCGTTACATAGTCCAAAGGGCATTCTTCTAAATTCAAAATGTCCGTCAGGTGTAATAAACGCGGTTTTAGGTATTGAATTTTCATTTACATTAATTTGGTAGTAACTACTTTTTAAATCTAATGAAGTGTAACATTTACACCCCTTTAGTTTATCTATGAGATCCTCTACAATTGGCATCGGATATTTTTCTTTTACTGTGATTTTATTTAAGGACCTATAGTCTACACACATACGTTTCTCACCCGAAGGTTTGTCAACCAATAACACTGGACTAGCATACGCGGAATTACTCTCCTGAATTATTCCATTTTTCAAAAGGTCTTCAATTATATCTCGCGTTGCTTTTTTTTCGGATTCCGACATACGATATGGCCTATGACAAACAGGCTTATTAGTTGTTAATTCAATTTCTAATTCAACACGAGAAGTTTGTCCAAGTGTTTGCAAGTCATTTGCAGTAACACGAGGGTATTTTAAAAAGACATCGTTTAATAAGGAAATGTGATCTTTGGAATCAGAGCTAAACATGGATGATTCTATCAATGCTACATGATCTTTACCAATAGGTCGGAAGGACAAGCTGCTCCCTATACGTGCGTACATTATATTGTTATCTTCAGTGAAATTTCTACCAATTAATATGGGACAGCCTGATAATTCATCAAAAATATACAACACAATATTTAATGCCGCTGTATCGACTTCAAGATCTACTTCTACGCCATGGGTGACTTGAGAGCAAGAATCTACTTTGAATCCCGTAAGTATAACGGGTGTATTTAACAGAAAAGGTTTAAGATGCAACTGTTGCGCCAAAGAAGTCGTTATAAGAGAACAACTACTACCCATATCAATGAAAGCCTGTTGTTTACATCCATTCAATTAAACATCCTTGTAAAATTTATCTTTGGGGGTAGGTTCCACAATTAATTTAACCTCACTATTTTTCTCAACTTTTGGTTTAAGTTTAGACCGGCACGCGAGCTCTAAATGGCCAAATCTGTTACATGAATTGCATTTCACGTTATCTTTTTGATTACAATTGGTCTTTTTATGACCAGGTTCGCCACAACGAAAACATGTTATATTTGTACCGGGAAAAGATGAAACTTGATTTGAATTTGCAGAACTTTCAGGTTTTCGTTCGCTAGAATGCGGCAGCCGAGCAAAATTTCTATTAAGTATGCCGCTTTGTCTTTGAGTATGCTTTTGATCGGATTCGAGATGAATTTTACCATGCAGAAATGAAGCTAATTCGTCACAATATTTAAAGTTTCCAGCTTCAGCGGCTGTGCTTATATTATTATCCCCAATGGATCCTACAATGACTGAAATTATATCTTGTTCAGAAAACGACAATCTCATCTTATCAATTTTGCCTTTTTGTAGAAAATAGAATTCGTATAACGACTGGCCATCTATAGGTTTAGTTTGTATTAAGTCTTTTAGCAAGCTATACATATTCCTTTTAATTTTAAATGTATCTAAAAGGGTATCGCGCCAATCTTTCCACGTCCAGGTAGTCCATTGTGTTTTATTTTTTTGAAGTGAGTCATACCATGTTTTTCAGTGTTTCGTAATTTTTGTAACGCTTGGTATTGTAAAACGCGATCAGACCAGCTAAACGCTCGAGCGTTAGCCTCAACTACGTTAACCCACATTTCGATATCGTCCACTAATGGATCAAACTCAGGAATTACTGATGATAATATAACATTCTGGCTTACTGCAGGAGACACACGCCTGGTGCGTCTCGACTTCCTGTGTCTTCGTCCATTTGAGCTACTGCTGCTACTTGATGATGAACTACATCTGGATGATGCACTCGAACTAGTTGAATACCTCCGTTTACTTTTTTTTCCTCGAGTTCGCTTTCGGCTTCGTGGCATTGGGCGTGTTTTGTTTTTGTCGTTCACACTTCTGATGTTAGAAGACTAGAATAAAACAGGAAGATTAATACCAGAACATAATTTACTTCCAGAATTTCCCTTCACTTCTTTATAACAATTTAAATTTGATATTCATATACTTAGCCAGCAATTCACTTAATACCATACACACTTTATATTTCACTCTTATATAATTAATAATTGGTCAGGGCTTCAGCAATTATATAGAGGGTAACTTTAGATGTTGCTCCTGTCGGAGTTCTCAAAGAATTGAATGCGTATCCGACTTGCCCCTTTCCATCTTCACGGCAACGTCAAACCCCCACCAATCGCAAAATGCGCCGGAAACTCGTAAAGACAGCCAATCCTACCCACCTTAACTAATATTTTTACGAAATAACACCGGAACTATGTACCACAGACAGGATGTACCAAACAAAGCATACTTTAAAAGACTTATACAATACTATTATCTTTAAAATAGATATTCCTGAAGTTAGTAAACGCGACTATTAATTAAAATATTGGTTATAATATTAGGGCGACAACAAGTGTTAATTCTTTTTTTATAGCTACAAATAAAGTTTTCTTTCTTTCTTTCTAATCGATCAATAAATTTTTTTGTAGCTTTTTGTGTGTCGTGTTACAGAACGAGGTGACAACTATATTCCTTGGGTCCTCCCCTATTTAGGTAAGATCCCCAATTCACATAATATGCGCCAGCCACTCTGAGACGTAAAGGTGGAATGTCTCATGTGCCTGTAATTTCACCGGCAACTACAACTTTCAGGCACTTGTTTTAAAACTTAAGTTAGAATGTTTTATTTCATCAGTTAACATGCAGATTTTGAGTTTGGTGGCCTAGTGGTACTGACCCCGAGTTTCAATCCGTAGGCCGCTGGTTCAAATCCCAACGAGCATCTATGAGTTTTTCGTTTGGAAGTTTTATGTGTACACGTTCTCAAAACGGTGAAGGAAAACATCGTTAGGAAACCTACATGTCCTAGAACTAAAAATTCGAAGTCATGTGTCAAGTGCAAGAAAGCAGCCTCTTTAAGGCGCACTTAAAATCCTTTCACCACACTGGTTCAAGAGAACCAGTAACTCGAATAGAAGAACGGAACTCTTTCTGTCTTATCTGTCTGTTTTATAAAAAAAAAAACCTCTTGATTGGTTTACTCACAAAACGACGAACATTTTAACCACCCAGGCTTATAAGTCCCAGGAGGCTTATAAGGCCCAGGATTATACCTAGTTAACTTACTAGTTTTGCAAATAATATCCCGCTTCATAATGTACAAGTTAAGTCTTCGTAACGAAACTTCCTCATTAGTTCCCGACTTGACAGAGTTATGGTGGCTCCAGATGATCGTCCAACTTGTAGCATAAGATAAGCATTTGTATGGCCAGTACATATATATGTTTTTGGGTGTCTGGGTGTTGACATGTATTATATGTATGTATTTATAAAAAAAAAAAAGTGTTCGATCAGTTGTCTGGGTCCCACAGTACATGAGTTGGGGCTAGATGGCACTTTGTGAATTGTCTAACAAAATATATTTATTTATTTTATCTGTAGAAGAGAGTGAGCTGAAGATTGGGAAGGCGGCGTTAAAACGGTAAATCGACAATGAATATATTATAACAGCTTCGTAACGCAATTCTAAGAAGATATAAAATCTTTCGGATAAAAATGTAGACCCACGTTAAATGAATGAGAGGGAAATCTACAATGACACGCACACACACACACATACACTTATAAAGCTTTTACGTATATTTATATATCGAGTTGGCGGAATAGATGAATATTGTACGTCCGATCTTAATCGGACCTGTCAAAAACTATTAGCAAATTAGCTAAAAGTAAATGCACACAGCACACAGCACACAGATCACAGAACACAGCACATAGCTTCTTCTTCTTCTTCTTTCTTCATCTATCCGATCCTCCATGGGGAAGAGACAAGAAACCCGTCCTTTTTTTATTCAGAAGTGGTTCCTTTAATTTGCTGGAGCTTCGATATTTGCTATCAGCGTCTGCATAGTTCACAACAAGACGACTACAATAGAACAATATTAACTCAAGACACAATTTGTTATATTTGCTATACATATGAACTGAAAGTTGCAACTTACTTATTATGGTGACTCGAGACTATCGTCAAACCCAACTCGGTCTCGGTATAGATTGGACCGAGTTGGGTTTGACGATAGTCTCGAGTCACCATAATAAGTAAGTTGCAACTTTCAGTTCATATGTATAGCAAATATAACAAATTGTGTCTTGAGTTAATATTGTTCTATTGTAGTCGTCTTGTTGTGAACTATGCAGACGCTGATAGCAAATATCGAAGCTCCAGCAAATTAAAGGAACCACTTCTGAATAAAAAAAGGACGGGTTTCTTGTCTCTTCCCCATGGAGGATCGGATAGATGAAGAAAGAAGAAGAAGAAGAAGCTATGTGCTGTGTTCTGTGATCTGTGTGCTGTGTGCTGTGTGCATTTACTTTTAGCTAATTTGCTAATAGTTTTTGACAGGTCCGATTAAGATCGGACGTACAATATTCATCTATTTTATTTTTGTTTTATGATTTGTTTGCAAATACCGCAACTGCCGTCCGTGTCGTCAATGTCCGAAAGGTTTTTGGCTGAAAACCAGCGCTGAGTAAAATTACTCAGCATATGCTGAGCCAACCCCTTTTTCGGCACTGGAGGCACAGGTACATATTGTAATATTTCTTTTTTCTTCATGTTTATTATTTTTATTTATTTATTTATTTAATACTTTATTGCACACAGAAAAAAACAATGTACAAAAGGCGGACTTAATGCAAATGCATTTTCTACCAGTCAGCCAGTCAGGTAGAAAAACAATTTTGGCGCATATAAATAATACAATACAAATACAAAATAATACAAAAAAGTTATTTTAACCTTAATTGATTAATTAATATATATAACCTTAATTAATAATTTTCAAAAAGTGTTCCTTGACAAGCCGTTTGAATGCCGATTTAGTAGGTGCCGTTAGAATTTCAGATGGAAGCGAGTTCCAGAGTCGAACAGCCATAACCTGAAATGAATTATCACTAAGAGAAGAAGAATGTTGTGGAATCGACAGGTGAAGGGAATCAGCTGATCGGAGATTTCGATCATGATTTTACATTTTTAGTCATTGCTCTTTTATGTATTTGTGTCCTGTGTGCCGAATAAATGTGTTATCTATCTATCTATCTACAATCGGTTCATCTCATTCGATTCTTTTATTCGTTTACCTACAACTTTGAGACGCGAAGGCGGAATGTCTCAAGTGCCTGTAATTTCACCGGCAACCACATCTTTCGTTATGTTATCATGTTGTCTGATACAAAATATACATATCACGAAAGCTTGAAACCTAGGTTTTATCCCAATTAATATCAGCAGAAGATGCCACTGGACATGAATGGAGCCATCTGCTTATAAGGAGGTAAATTAATATTATTTTCATTATTTATATCGACAACTAAACGACGCAAGACGAGAGATAATATATTCAATCAAAATGTTGTCAAGTAAGTTCAGTCACGGTTACACATTTGGCGGAGGAAGCTAAAGTTTCGAACAAAGGGGAGTTCAGATATATGCAACTAGCTAGCTGAAGGTATAAGAAAAAATCTTTTGGACAATAGGTTATAATTGGATCCACGTTTTTCCCGACTAAATAGACAAAGTGATATTTAGCGCAGACTTTATTGCGATAAAAAAATTAACCTCGCGTTCAGCTTATGTCAAATTATAGGAAAATTGTCTATATAATTTGAATAATGAATAATTAATTGTTTATTTGTCATATATGAATTCGTACAAAAATGTATGAATACTTAGCATCTACTTAATGAAGTGTCTGCTAAAAATATCTATACTTCGAAGAATGAGGGAAGTACTTAACTTTGAACCGGTTTTTTCGGTAAAATATTTGGTTGTATTAAATTTAATAGTGTTTGTTATTTGATAATAATATTTTGAATCTGGTAAAGTGAAAAAGCGAATTGTAATTAATAATCACGCAACTCCAAATGACAGCGATTTGATTCATGATTTTTTCGCCCGAAATGTCATATTAAAAACTAGCTGTTGCCCGCGACTTCGTCCGCGTGGAATTCGGTTTCATCACGCACCCCTATTTTACTCCTCGGAAAAGTAGCCTAAGTTACTCCTTGTTACATCAGCTATCTGCCAGTGAAAGTCCCGTCAAAATCGGTCCAGTCATTTTAGAGATTAGCCGGAACAAACAGACAGACAGACAGACGAACAAAAGTTGTAAAAAAATTTCGTTTTGGTATATGTACCGTGTATACATCCATATACACTTAGTAAAAAGCGGTTATTTTAATATTACAAACAGACACTCCAAATTTATTTATTTGTATAGATTAACGTTTGCCTAAGTCTCTCTTATACATGGATTCAATCTTCATTCTTTGTAATTACATTCAGCAATGTGAATAGAACTTTATACCGCAGACTTAAGTAACAAGCATGCGTCTCTGAAACAAGTTTTCCAATATAACTTATTTGCGTCACTCCGAACATTTATCACTCAAGACGGGTGAGCAATCGTTTCCCTCGTCTCACGATAATTCTAAGTACGAAATAACTATATTTGACTTCGCGGCCAACCCTGTTGACGTTTTATGACTGCCTAAGTCGAAACTGAAACTTATTTGACTTACTTAATTGTTGAAGCAAACTAAATTTAAAAAAAAATTTTTATTTATGTTTTCACGCTTGTATACTTTTTAATGTAAACTATTTAAAAAAATACTTTAGATAGCTTAAAGTGTAAGCCGCTTAGTAAGCCTTTAAAATCATACAAACATAGCGACAATCTATTATTGTCATTCAAATTTTTTCTTGTATCAAAATGCTGTAGATTCTATGAGTGGATGATAAAAAATAGGTACGTATATTATAGTTTGGTGGCCAACCAACATACATGTGTATTCCCAATTGAAGTGTTTAAATTAATATCTAGACTTTGCAAAATCGTGGCCTAGAAGCATGATCAGAATTACTCAAAGTCTATTTAATTTACAAATATTTCAAATTAAAATGTGATGCCAAAATAAAGTCTGGGTAATCCCCAAGTAAGTATGCAGATTAATTTTAGTAGCAAAACCTGTATTAAAATTTGAAAAAATATACTGAAGGCAACCGAAGTCCACGCGGACGAAATCGCGGGCAACAGCTAGTACATATATAAAATACACATTAACATCAACACACAGAACAAACCCCAATGTTCCTGCCCATGGTTTAACTTAACTGGTGTCGAGATTTAAAAGCCTTGTGTTATTTTTGATCTCACCCGAACACACATAGAAATATTTAATCATCATTAGTATGACGTAATGTGTTTAGCGAAGTGGAAACATTACAAAATTAATGTAATCTTAATTCATAAACAATGTTTGTTGTCGAAATAAATTTAATTTCATTTCATTTTTCACTTACCTATGAATTACTGTCGGGTAGCCAGTTCACAGCCTTTAATATCTTGATCTGGCTTGACCCCCTCCCCATTCCTTCATTAAATTAATGAATTTTCAATCCATTTTCAGATCTTAATCGCACTTAGTTAACGTCTTCAATAATGTCTTAATAGCTTTTTTAATGAATGCTCATCAGCGAGGTCTTTAAAAGGAGAAACATTTTATAGATCAATTTAGACCGTAATTCGGGGGTTATTCTCACAGCAGATAGCGAGTGAGTTTAATTCGAGAATCTATTTATTTATTTATTAATCGAGAGCAAAATAAGTTGAAAAATAATAAATAAATAATTACTGGTGGTTATTTCACGTAGCGCCATCTAGCCCAAAGTAAGCTAAGCATAACTTGGATCATGGGCAACTGAAATAGTACTTAAATACTTTGTTTTTTTAGATACTTATATATAATACATATCAACACCCAGACACAGAACAAACATCTACGTTCATCAAACAAATATTTGTCCCGGGGAGGGAATTGAACTCACAACCTAAAGCGCAGAAGGCAGACTTACCTGAGATAATAGCTCAGTTCAGAAACAATGGGCGGTCATATCGGTATAAAGCGATCTCTTACAGACTTAGCGATAAGTATGCGCGACATTATGTTTTAAATATTATTGACGTTTTCAAGCCATTTCTTTATAAAGTCTATAGAAATAATGTAGTTGACTTTGACACCTTAAAACCTTTTTAGATGGTGAACCATTTTCAGATTTACATTTCAGTGCGAATTAAAAATCGTTTCATACTTCAACATTTGTTGAGAATAGACCGTTCAAAGTTCTTTACAATTTTATATGGCCTATTCGAAACGCAAATTGACTTTTGTTTTTTCAATGGCTCTACTTAGTCACTTTATAAGATTTTTTTCTTGAAAATGGACGTTTTAATCAAGACATTTGTTCTGGGATTATGTTTCATTTGTGTATACACTTGGAGATTACGGGCTGGGCCTACCACCGAGGCAGTCACAGAAACAGGTACCCAAGTTTGCAAAACTACTAGTAATAATAATAATAACAATAAGTATTATTTCAGTTTTTTTTTCGTGATAGGTAAGCATTTGACCGCAATCTCACCTGATGTTAAGTGACGATGTGGTTTACGATGAAACATGCGCGCCTAGAAGGAACCTATTCACTCTCCTCTTGAAGACTTCCATATTATAGGTTTCAGGAAATACGAACGCAGGCAAGGAGTTCCACTCTTGGGCTGTCCGCATTATAAAAGTGGAAGCAACACGCTTCGTACTGTTCAGTAAACTTCAGTAAACAAGTAATGTTGTTTTTGTTGTTGTTTAAGTTACGAAATCTGTAAACTCCTTCAGCCATAGCAACAGCGACATTACTTAGGCCCTAAGTATGGGAAGACTCAAGTCACATAGTTTGGCTCCATGTTCAAAACTTGAACATGGAATTCCTTATGTGGATTTGATAGAACAGAACGCCTAATGTGTCTGTAATTTCACCGGCAATCACGAACCCCTCAAACAGGAACACAGTGAGTGCAAAAACAATGGGTGAGGTATATGTACTTCCCCAAATGAACACTAGACTAAATATTTTTTCGTGACACTTGCATCCCCAAAGATTCAAATATCAGTAGGCGACGGTAACCACTTAACATCAGGTGGGGCGTCTGCTTGTTTGCCTACAATCACATTAAAAAAAACTACTGCTACAGAATCTTACTTCTACTATACTCATATTGGCTTCCTCGAACCAGTGTGGATAGTAAAAGTGCCCCACAAAGAGATTCTTTTCGCGCAATAAAGTCTTTATTAACTCTGCAATTGATGACGCAGATGCCACTACATTAGCCGAAGAGAAAACGGACATACCTCAAGAAGAAATTGACGATGCAATGATACTAGACGTGGGAAGGTATACCACTCAAGCATTCGAGTACAACCGAGATCAATACATGAAGGGGGAAAATGAATTTTATAACGATACATGCATCGATGAATACATGCGGTGTATTTTGAGTCAGTAAGTAATTTTAAATGCTTTTTTTAAGTGAAAGGAGCCTCTTAAATCCACACTTAAAATCCTTTCACCACAATGGTTCGAGTGAAGCAGTGACTCGAATAGAAGAAGAATGATATTTTTAAACAGCGCCATGTAGCCCCATACTACGCATACTACTTAGCATATTGTACTATGGGAACCAGACAACTGTTAGAATACTTATATACTTTTTTTTGTAAATACATACATATTATCACCCAGATGCAACAAACATCTATATTCGACACACACATGTGTTTGTCCTGGGTGGGGATCGAACCGACGACCTACAATGCAGAAGGGTTATTACCAACTGAGCTGTGAGGCCAGTCAAATTCGTTCCAGTCAAATCATTATGCACCACTCTTATTCTTTCATTATTCCCCTAACCTAATGAGCCGATCATATTAATATTTTAATTTCTTCTAGAACCGCACAAATGCCAGTTTGTTCGTTTAATAACCCCTGGGACAGACATAAAGGATACTACACTAGAAATTCCTATTGCGACGTGTATTTTGACAACTGCAGACGAGGCTATAGTAAGTATTACGTCTAAAACCTACGAGTCGAAACTTTGTATGAGGGTTCCTTTCAAGACTTGGAAAACTCTCGTAGGTGAATTAATTAGGGCAACAAAGTTATAATCAAATTGAGACGGAAATTTTGATTAATGTTTTTTTTATTACACTTTATGTCCAATCTACGTAGTAAATATAAATAATAATAATACATAAATATTGGTGGATATTTCACATAGCGCCATCTATTCCGAAAGTAAGCTAAACATAGCTTTTATCATGGGAACCAGACAACTTATAGAATACTTATATACTTTTTGTAAATACATGCATATAATACATATCAACACCCACACAGAACAAACATCTATTTTCGTCACGCAAATATTTGTCCTAGATGGGAATCGAACGCACGATCTACAGCGCATAAAGCAGGGTTACTAACAACTGAGTTGCGAGGCCAATATTGTAAATATTTTTACATTTACAGGAGTATGGCGGATCATAGACTACGGCGAATGTAGATTTTACTACGATGGACGTAATGATGATGTCTACCACACTTTCCGAAGGTGGAATAAGAACCCTCTCATCATCCAACTACTAAAAATACTGGCCACACCGCCAGAAAATTCTGGAAGAATCTACCTAAACGCCAGACGTAATAACAGTAACCTGATGAAAAACATTCTACAAATATTATCCACACAACCTGGCAACACTGAAATATATGTTTCTAAGTTCAATTCGTCAAGTGAAAGGTCGGACTCCAAGAATCAAAAACAATGGAGAAAGATAGAAAGTCCTGCACTCAAAACATCATAAAGAGGAGAAAAAAGAATAATTAGGTTGTGAATTTGTCGAGGATGGAACTTTAATGCCTGGTAAGCTGGCTATTCATTAGGCATTGCAGTTAGCTTAATTTAAAATTTTCTTGCATAATTTACAAAGTCGTTTAGGCCCAGTAGTCACTATTTTCTTATTCAAACATATTTAACTTTTTACAGCGGTTACCTAATATTTCACACTTTCCTTCCTCATCCATATAGATACATTTACAGGACTGGTCTCCCAGCTCAGTTGATAGTAACCCTGCCTTCTGCGCTGTAGTTCGTGGGTTCGATTTCCATCCACTACAAATATTTTTGTGACGATCATATACTAAACTAGCTGTTGCCCGCGACTTCGTCCGCGTGGAATTCGGTTTTATCGCGCACCCCTATTTTATCCCTCGGAAAAGTAGCCTAAGTTACTCCTTGTTACACATCTATCTGCCATTGAAAGTCCCGTCAAAATCAGTCCAGCCATTTCAGAGATTAGCCGGAACAAACAGACAGACAGACAAAAATTGAAAAAACAAAAATTGTTGGTACGGTACCGTGTATACATCCATATGCACTTAGTAAAAAGCGATTATTTCAATATTACAAACAGACACTCCAATTTTATTTATTTGTATAGATTTAGACCAGTAATCTAGATCCTGGAACAAATGGAACAAAAGTCTAATGCAGCGCGGGAAAAACGTTTGAGAGAGAATTGTCTACATTTTGTGTTTCTATTTTGCACCGCTGATAACTTCGTTACCTAAGAAATGTTTGTTTCAACAAGTTGAGTTTGTTCAGGGGCAGTGAAGTATTTTGTACTTGTGTAGACCATGCAGGTTAAATCCATCTCCATATTCCGCTTTCACTTTGATTTAGGTTATACATTATCTATTTATATTAATGTTATTATTTAGCGATTCCACTCAGTTGTTTACATGTTTATGCCACTTGAGATACAGGAAATCCTGTATACATATGTAGATACATTGATCAACTCTTTATCTATGAAAGAAAAATAAAATTTTACAAAGGAAATCCATTTAAAGTCAGACGCACAATGGGCGGCATTATCAATAGAAGTGATCCCTTCCATACAACCTCTGTATGATAAATTGGATACAAAGAAGACACATTTGCACATTCCATATGTAAGCGTTACGCCCAGAGAAGTACTGCCACCACACCCGGTAATCTGCCGCCAAGCAGTGATGCACTCGTGTTGCTGTGTTCCGGTGGAAGGGAGTGGGTGCCGGTGAAATTGCAGCCGCATGCGACGTAACATTCCCGTCTCGGGGTGTTGGACGCAACGCAATGCGACTCGAGTCATCTCGTACTTTGGTGGAGAGGACTTGAGTCGTGTTGCTGTTGTCTATGGGCGGCGGTTACCACTTAACATCAGGTGGGCAGTCAGCTCATTGTATACCATACATCACATAAAAAATATCTTAACTCATCTCAGAGAAATATATCACAGTAATTTTGTATCATGTTACATACATCATCATACATGTTACATTAAGTGTTACTTACCTGGGTCCATATTGTCTTTAAGAGGGTTGTAATTGTGAATATGTTTAGTGTCTACGCAATAGTTACGGGTTCTCACTATTAAGATCTTTATTAAGGTTCTACCTTGCGGTAACCAAACCTTTGTTGTCGTGGGTAGAGATAATTTACACAGAAACGAGCTTCTTTAAGTGGTGAATGTATACTATAAAATAAAAGGGATATATATTTCCACGATTTGGTATACATATGTACAGTTTTTATACTATTCTATTCTATTTGAGTTACTGCTTCTCTCGATTTTAAGGTTCACTCGTCATTCTAAGGTTTAGTCGGAATACCAGCGCCGCACTGACACCTGCTGACACATACATACCAATTTTTGGCTTGAGTGGGAATTGAACCCACGACAAAGAAGGCAAGGGTTACTACCAACTGAGCTGTGAAGCCAATCAAATATAAGCATTTAAAACCGTAATTTATTGTAATACCCTTGTAGTAGTTAAACTGTTACATCCGGGCTATCCGAAAACTTCTGATTAAGATGCCAATTCATTTTCTACGCCATCTAGAATACTTAACGTCACAACTCAACAATTTGTTATTTTCGGTGTAAATCTAGTGTTCTGATGTTTGATACATCTTCACAGTTTCATCATATTCGCAATATGTACATATATGCCCGTGGAACTTACAAATACATAAGACATTCCACCTTCACGTCTCAGAGGCGCATAGGGCAAGGGTCTTGTCGTACCTGAGTAGGGCAGAACCAAATCGTATTGCTTGTTATGGGCAGAAGTTACTACTTAACATGAAATGTGCCATCGCTCGTCCAGTAATATTACCAAATAAGAAACGACGGACAAAACGAATACTGACCTATAATAACGATCCGACGGCCCACCTGGTGTTAAGTGGTAACCTCTGCTCATAACAACCGTTGCGACTTGGGTCCTTCTTTACTAGGTACGACAAGACCCAAGTCGCATCGTATGCGCCCGTAACTCTGAGACGTGCAGGTGGAATGTGTCTTGTGCCTGTAATTTCACCGGAAACCACACCTTTCAAACCGGAACACAGTAACGCGAACGCGTTACTGCTTGGCGGCAGAAATGGGCATGGTGGCAGTACTTCCCCGGACGATATTGGCGAGAGTTCTGCTCTTAAAATCTCTGTCTGCTTACCACTTCGGGAAAAGGACGTTATTTCACGTACGTATGTATCTTATCAGATTTGGTGGCTCATTATGAGCAGCGAGGCGTAGTACGAGTAGGTCAAAGTTTCCAGCGAGCTAGGTAGACGCTCGTCCCAGCCTTAATTATGTTAGAAGCCGACCTTATAGTTTCAAAACTTGAAAATGCCCTGCCCGACCTTGTTAGTGTGTTAGCAAATGTGAATCAATGATCAGAGCAAGTGTTATAAGGTTAAAGCTCTGAACTTTTTGGACAGAATATTGTTTCGTAAAGTTGCATAAAATTCAGACTGTCCAAAAATCGCCTCATAATTAAGAAGTCGTCCGGGGGGCCAAGTTGCTTGCTTCTGTAGATGATAACCCTTTGAATCCCTACACGTGTCCCCCGGGTGGTGCGAAAGGAGCAACCCAAAGTAGCAGTAGAACTTGGGCCAAGTGCACCCGGAGAAGTGCTGCCTCCACAACTAGTAATCTGTCGCCAAGCAGTGATGCACTCGTATTGTTGTTCCGGTGAAAGGGAGTGGGTGCCGGTGAAATTGCAGGCACATGAGACGAAAAGCAATGCGGCTTACGTCATCTCATACTTTGGTAGAGGGGACTTGAGTCGTATTGTTGTTGTCTATGGGCGGCGGTTACCACTTAACATCAGGTGGGCCGTCAGATCGTTCCGCCACCAGAATCGCATAAAAAAGTAGGTGTTTTTGAACAAAAGACTAAAATAGGTCACGAAATGAAATACTTACATGACGATGAAAATGAAAGCATAAAAAGAAGGTAACTAATCAAGATATTTTTAAACAGTCTTTTAATTAATGAAGCCTCACAGCTCAGTGGTAGGTAGCTGCCTTCTGCGCTGTTCGATTCCCACCCAGGACAAACATTTGAGTGACGAACATAGATGTCTGTACGTTGTCTGGGTTTTAATATATTTAGTATGTGTTTACAAATATTATACAAATATTCTATCAGATGTCTGGTTCAGTACAAAGTACAAGCTTAGCTAAGCTAAGCTAATATATATGAGCTAGATGACGTTGTCTAGAATGTCTATAAAAAAAGAAACGGCTTTTTTTTAATACTGGTATACCTACTGAATTTTACCCCAACTATGATAAATATGTCACGAAAACAAGAAGGCATGACAAGTAAGCTTTTTGTGTGAAAAACACTATCCTAAACCTCGCTTTAATCACCCATATATATTTCATTGTTTATTATCATCGAAATGACGATCTATATATCTTACGACCGGCAAAATACCGACCGTAATAATATCCTTTATCCAACCGTTCACATTCTATCGGAATACATCAGCCTTTGCATAAAAGCGTTGTGGTCATAAAAAGTAGATAAACTGAAGCTTAGGCGTATATTGTGTATATCGTATATTTTATAATAGTGATGTGCAAGATAGGTGAAATCCATTAAGTTTGTCGGATACCAGATGATTTTTTTTTCCAAATTTCAATCTATTCGCGGGGACGATATATGGGATGATAATAATAATACGATACGATTTGAGTCTTATTGTACCTAAGTAGGAGAGGGCCCAAGTCGTATTACTTTGTTATGGGTAGAGGTTAACACCAGGTTTCACGGACTTAAGTAACTGATACATACAAAAAAAATGTGGTTGGTAAACAATTGTTTGTAGCCATCGTAGCTCACTCCTTAATTTCACAGACATCGCTTGGTTACTTATTTTTGGAAAATAATGCAATATTCGTACAAGAGACTTAAGGAAGCCCTATTGACCTTCTATGATCTATGATTTCTATGATAAAATTACATGCACATGATTCCACCTACACGTCTCAGAGTTACGGGCGCATACGATACGACTTGGGTCTTGTCGTACCTAGTAGGGGAGGACCCAAGTCGCATCAGGTATTATGGGCAGAGGTTACCACTTAACACCAGGTGGGCCGTAGGGTCATTCCGTAACTGCATCACATAAAAAATAGATCTCAAGATCATTAGAATATTCAAATATTAAAGTTATTTTGAAACGCAATTGTAGTAATAATTGTTCTCCACATATAATTAAAATAAATTCTTATATCTCATCTGTAGTTTTGTTCATATTATCCGCCATTTGCTCTGCTATAACGGTTCAATTAGCCCTCAGAAACCGCTGAAGCCAGCTATCAGAATTTAAACGGGGTATGTAGGACATCCCTACTTTATTCGTGTTGGAATCACCCTTCCGAATTGCTGCGGACATGTGTAAAGGTGAGGGTGAGACAATGAGAATTCAAGGATATATGACTTCTATGTTAGTTAGTAATTCGTGTGTTAAAGTTCTTATTACATCTCTATTTTGACTTGCATGTATTGACCAAGGATGGTCACATTGACTGGCCTCATAGCTCAGTTGGTAGTAACCCTGCCTTCTGCGCTGTAGGTCGTGGGTTCGATTCCCACCCAGGGCAAACATTTTATGTAACATTTGTAACATTACTGTTTGTTCTGTGTCTGGGTGTTATGTATGTATTTACAAAAAATGTATATAAATACTATATCAGTTGTCTGGTTCCCATGATACAAGCTATGCTTAGCTTACTTTGGGGCTAGATGGCGCTGTGTGAAATGTTCAGCAATATTTATTTTATTATAATATTTCCTAATTAATTTTATGGAAATAAAGTTTTTGACTTTGACTTAATTTCACTAGAATCTTTCAAACTGGATCAAAATAATCCGTTCACTATTAATTGGAGACAGAAATAGGAATGTCATCAATAAAAAAAAACCTATAGATTGATCACTCCGACAGAATTTAAAATAGAATGAAATTGTGCCTTATCTAAGGTAGCAGGTGTGTGTTTTTTCATCCTAATATATGGATAAAGTTTTCTCGTTACGGGTTCCAAAATGCAAGAACGCAGAGCAGGGTCACTGACCTGTCTAGACACAGGCACAACCGGGAACCCAAATACAGATTGATACGTAGCTATCTAACTGATCGATTCGTTATAGGACATTTTTCTTACACCGACCGCTTCAGGAACGTGAATTTATATGGCTCTTTTTGGAGTAGGAAAGTTTAATGGCGCCTATACTACTGGGATTCAAGTCTACGTCAAATGATTTTTCGGACAATTTTATTCCAAAAGGAAATTTTAAATTTTTGAATACTTCGTAAAACGAACATTAAGTAAATTTCGGAGCATGAGAGACGTTTTTTATTTTGAAACTAGCTGTTGCCCGCGACTTCGTCCGCGTGGAATCCGGTTTTATCGCGCACCCCTATTTTACCCCTCGGAAAAGTAGCCTTAGTTACTCCTTGTTACATCAGCTATCTGCTAGTGAAAGTCCCGTCAAAATCGGTCCAGCCATTTCAGAGATTAGCCGGAACAAATAGACAGACAGACAAAAAATATTGTTTTGGTATATGTACCCGTGTATACATCCATATGCACTTGGTAAAAAGCGGTTATTTTAATATTACAAACAGACACTCCAATTTAGTTTAATTGTAAAGATTTGCGAAATACTAACTTCATATCATTTTCTGCCAAATGACGTGTTTTTAAATTTCGAGTGGTTTTGTACCCAGCATTACTAAGACATACAAACATAGACAGACAGACATTTATTTATTTACTAAGTAGCACACAATATATTCTAACACTTTATAACACAAAAAAGAAACAGACGAGGACAAAAATACACAATGAAATAGAAATAAAAATATAACAGTTTTACATTCATCGAAATATATAGAAAGAAATTTAATAAAAAACAAGACCTACTAGTACATAATGTGTGCTACAGCAGCAAATGGGCTTCGACTCAGCAAAAACGCTCAATAAAAACAACACTTTTAAGTTTCGTTTCTTTACTTACGTTAGTGCACTCAACCTAAAACTAAAACGTTCTGATAGTACCTAACTTAAACGAGTTCAAATGAAAGTTCTCGTCCACTAAAACGAAAGTTCTCCCTTTTTTGTAAAAATGGAGTTCCTTAGATAAGTTAATCTGCATTGATTCGTGTGTATTATTGAACATGCGAGATAATTGGAGTTAGAAATGATTTTATATGTAGACATTTTTTAGTAATGGACTGGCCACATAGCTCAGTTGGTAGTAATCCTGTAGCGTCTGCGCTGTGGGTCGTGGGTTCGATTCCCACTCAGGACATTTTTTTTATAATGAATATAGATGTTTGTTCTGTGTCTGGGTGTTTAATATGTATTATATGTATGCATTAAAAAAATGTATGTATATCAATTGTCTGGTTCCCATGATATAAGCTATGCTTAGCTTACTTTCGGGCTAGATGGCGCTGTGTGAAATGTCCACCAATATTAATATTATTATATTATTATTAAAATATGTGAACTGAAATCTATACAAATAAATACAATTCGAGTGTCTGTTTGTAATATTAAAATAACCGCTTTTTGCTAAGTGTATATGGATGTATACACGGTACATATACCAAAACAACATTTTTACAATTTTTGTCTGTCTGTTTGTTCCGGCTAATCTCTGAAATGGCTGGACGATTTTGACGGGACTTTCACTGGCAGATAGCTGATGTAACAAGGAGTAACTTAGGCTACTTGGATTTGATTGGCAAATCACGTATCAAATCGGCACCACACACGAAATACCACTTACTTAGCAACGAGATGGAATCGACAATCTTCCTGACAGCCCCCAAGTTACGTCTTAGCGTTGCGGGAAAAATCGTACATTTCGTTTCACAAGTCAGTTAAACATTTTATAGGCGCATGCTAAAGAAAGAGCACAGAGATGTCATGCAAAAGTAGGAGGTGGTATCTGCTAACAATTAGTTAGTTATTACATACTAGGGAGTTGCCCCGACTTCGCACTTCATTTTTAATTATTGGTATAGACTAGTATCCCGTCCCGGTTTCGCACCGGCCGTTTAATACTACAGAAAATATAATAATATTGGTGAACATAGCGCCGATACAAAGCGCCATCTAGCCACAAACTAAGCATAGCTTGTAGGTACTATGACAGTTACACATGTATCTGTCAAATGTCAGCTGTCAAAGCTGTCAATTATAAGAAAAAATATAATTGATTGAATTGATACTTAGTTCATTAAACCAAAAAAGACGTGTGGCACTCGGAGACTGCCGCGGTAAAGCTATTGCGCGTGATATTTCAAAAAGTCATTAAAAGTTCTGGTATTTATCGATAGATGGAACTAAAAAGTATCACCGCTGTGCCGGTCGGAGTGGGGGGTGTTAGGTTTTTTTCGTTACAGAATTTCTGGATTCGGTCTCCACGCTCAAGGCCCGCGATAGGAGCTATGCAATAGCTTAATAACTCCTAAATCCAATAAAAAAAGACTTGTCTCACAAACTTTTAAACACATCCACCGCCAACACGCCTCAAAGACATGATTGATGGATCTCCTTAATAACGTTTCAGTCCCGCGCCTACTTAAGTGAAACATTTGTCATTTTCCGACACGCTTTCTACACCATATCACCAATATTCAATCGAGCGGCTAAATAATCATTTGAACCTGTGCTTATGGAAATGCATTAAAACTATATCACTACAAATACGCTACAGCTCAGGCTAAAAGTATACAAGGCGAAAATGAAATTACTCGTAGATGAGACATTACGTATTTCATAATGCATCCTCAAGGTTGAGGCGAGAGAAATCAGTCTGACTCCTGTTGTGCGCTGAACACAAGGCCACTGCTACCCACTCGTAACATTTTTGCTGAGTTTTTTTATGGATCACAGGCGCACATTCTAGGATGTGGACCGCATCATCACATACGGTGAGATTGCAGTGAAATGTTGGCTTTATGTAAATAAAAATTGTGTGATTTTTCTTTGTGTTCCAAAATTTATAATAGTACTGTACTGTTATGTTCAAGAAAAATAACCAAATGGTAATAGTATATGGTTGTTATTATACAACTCACTGGATAGATTTTTTTCTATGATTATGTATTCTTTAACTATAGATATATAACGTGTTGTATGTATATACGAAAATTTTTATAATAAATTAATAAGAAACAAATAGCCTGTCTATATATCTCGCTGTCTTTTGGTTTTTGGCTAAACTCCGAAAGGGCTGGACGGATTTTGCGGGACTTTCTGTAGGCACATAGATATTGTTATTAGGCATAACTCAGGCTAATTGTATTAAGGTTAATTCCCAAAAATGAATTCGACGCGCGCTAGCCAGTCTTATCTAAAGGAGAGTTTTTGATTCATTTGATCTTCAAACTAACCTTTCTTTTCACTCAAAAACAACAACGACGACCTAAAAGTGAAAAAAAAGTGTTTTCTTTGAGCTAACATTCTAAGGTCTTTCTAGCATTCTTCCTTCTAGCATCTATGCTAGGGGAACTGAACTTGAAAACTGAAATTACCAACAAGGGTTTTACAAATTTTTTGCTTAAAAATAGCCTTTGTATTTTTCCAGCTGTATTTAGCCTGTAATCCATCAGAGTTTTTAATCTGTTCAAAGTAAATTAATGATAAAGTTATCCAGATGCAAGACAATAGCTGTCCCCGGCAGCCACGCACAAAGAAAGTAAGGTTCGCATCTTACCGCCCGCGCATTAGTGGTGTACCATTATCCTTAAGGGAACCGGAATTATACTTTGAGCCATGTATACAGCAAATGTATACAGGACACGCATTAAAAAACGTTTAATGTAAACTGAGCTAAATACTACAACTAGATCCTTTTTTTTATGGGTATTTGGTGGCGGCACGAGCTGACGGCCCAACTGATGTCAAGTGGTAACCGCTACTCATTGACAACAGCAATACGACTCAAGTCCTCTCCACCAAAGTACGAGATGACCTAAGTCACATTGCGTTGCGTCCATCACCCCGAGACCGGATGTTAAGTCTCATGCGCCTGCAATTTCACCGGCCCCACTGCCTTCCATCGAAACAGCAATACGAGTGCATCACTGCTTGGCGGCGGATTACCCGGTGGCAGTACTTCTCCGGGTGAATTTGGCTCAAGTTCTACTGCTACTTTGGGTTGTTCCTTTCGCACCACTCCTTCTACCAATACAATTTCTACTGTTGTTCTGTTGGGAACTGCTGGTGTGTTATTTCGATGCGACCACAAAACTGATTTACATTATTTTTTTAATAATATTAATAATATAAAATAATATTAGTATACCACGCTTTAATCTAGAAAGAAGAAAGAAAGAAAAGATTAAGATTCTACTTAACAGTCAGCAACGCCACTGTTACCTCGGCCTTCCAATACATCTCTAGCTTAAATTATTTTATTTGAGGACCTTACAATATTTTTACTATCATTAGATCCAAGTCTGAGTTAGAGCAGCGATAAAATATTATTAAGTAGGTACATTATTTTATTTCTACTGTTATTTCCGTAGTATAAAATACAGACTTATCTATAGGGTGTTATTTATTTCAAGACCATTGGATTTCAAGGGATAAACATTATTACCAGACGACAGTTAACGCTTTCTAATCACGAGGCCACTTTAGTATTACGACCTCAATATTTCACGTCCAACCCTTATGTCAGACAAAGCCGATAATACCTGCCTCCAATAATTACAACAGAAAGTAATTACACCGTTGTTATCTCCAATTCTAGGCGTAATAAATCACAGTTTTGGTTAATTAGTGCGTTGGGAACCAATCTCGAAATTTCAGTAATTCGATATGGGGTAGGTACGACAGCTTAATATTTTGTGTAAGTATATCTGTTAGGATGAAGATATGTATATTTGTTACTCTTGCACTCAAAACAAATCTTAATCGTTTTGATTTCATGACAAATTATTAATTTTACATATTTGACTGGCCTACCAGTTCTTTTGTTAGTCAGTTCGGGGTCTGCGCTGTAGGTCGTAAGTTTGATTCTCACTCAGGACAAACATTTGTCCAAAAAACCAGTTACTACTTTTTTCATCGCATAAAGTCTAGTAATTAGTATATAAATATTAAATCAGTTGTCTAGTTCCCATAGTACCAGCTGCACTTATTTTGGTGGATTGCGTTGTGTGAAATGTCCACAAATATTTATTTATTGATTATAAATACATTTAAGTCGCCATTAGACTAGAGAAGGCGACTGGGGCACATCGCTTTGCAGGCAGAAAAGATCAAATTAGATACGGAACCGTTGTTTTAGACCAATCAGCCGGATAAAACGAAAATTAATCCTCTAGACCCTTTTTAGCTATTGGTAATAGCCTCCATGACATATTTACTGAATGTGAGCGCGAGTTCAACAAACTGAGCACAAGAAGATTATAATAAAATTATATCTCGGTGGACATTACACACAGGGCCATCTAGCCCGAACTAAAAATAACTTGTATGATGGAAACCAGATAGCTCATAGAATACTTATATAATGTTTTTTTTAAGAACACACATAATAATACTAAGCCACAGAACAAACATGTTCATCTATGTTCATCATACAAGTGTTTTGGAAATTCAATTTAACTCAAGTGCTACTGCGCAGAAGGTAGACTTACTACCAATGAGCTGTGAGGCGTATAGCTGTACCCTTTCAGTTTCACTTCAGAATTGTATGGTCAATATTTACATACAATTATGCTATATATTTGTTTCATAATATAAATAATATAATTATACATATTAGTGGACATTTCACATAGCGCCATCTAGCCCCAAAGTAAGCTAAGCATAGCTTGTGTCATGGGAACCAGACAAGTGATATAATAATAAAATACTTTTTGCAAATACATACATTATAATACATATGGACACCCAGACACAGAACAAACATAATATTGCCATCAACGCGCCAAATTCATCGTTTAACTTATAATAAATATTATAATAAAACTAAAGTGATGTTTATTAGACATAAGTATCTACTATTAAACTTTGAACTTGCTCAACTTTGGATATCTCGTTTAAAACTTAAAGTTTCCGGGTTTGTGCAAATCTGGATAAAATCCTTAGTTTCACAGTAGGGCCTAAATAAACAAACTCATGTTTATCTTTTATCTGTGGACTTTCAAACTAGTGGTGGAGTTTATGTTCTTAGGACACCACATTTTGTGATTTACTTCGATATTCTTATTGTTGTTATGTAACAGAATGGGTGCAGTTTTAGGAGGTAATCTATATAAATACGAGTATATGCCAAACTTTTTTTATATGCGGACATGTAAAGTTTTTAAGTTTATTTTTATTTTACTATCATTATCTTTCTGCAATTCTTCTGTTTCACATGCAGGAACAGGCTCCCTAGTAATGTCAAGCTGTATTACGTATAACGTGTAAAGCAAGCACGCACGTATGCACGCACGCACGCACGCACGCACGAACGTAAGTTGATATCACTAACATATAGTGAGCTTTTCAATATTACAAAGCTTCAACCGCTTGAAAAGGTTTCTATAATATAGAGAATCCCACCAATTTAAAAATAGAAACATCTGCTTCGTATTTCTTAAAATATTGGAAAATCTAAAATATCAGTATAATAATTGTATCATAAATATTCATGATTCTGTTATTTTCAGCACCTTCTGTTGGCTGGGATAACAATGTTACAATGATTGCTCTGCATTCAATTCTCTTGATACAAAAGCTTATTTCGTGGATTATTTTCCATGAAATATCGCAACTTTATATCTAAATAAATATGTAAAAAATGTTTGTTTTATGTTAACAAGTGCAGCTGATTTTTTTGATGTTCTGCAGTTCCCTTTTATAATATACTCCATACTTAGAAAGAATGTTGGTATAAAGTACATAAGTGGAAAACTGGCATGACAATGTTGTCTGGAAAAGATCGCTTCTTAGTGATAAGATCGCACTTTCTGCGTGTATCTTATGTATTTTTGTAAAATGATGACAATAAACAATTTGTGAAGGAAACCATCGTGGCATCATCAGACTTGGCATAAATTCTACTTTTACTTATGTCCAAACCTATCCTATCCTCCATGGGAAAGAATACACATGAAACCCCCTAAGGGTCCCTTAGGCATAGTCCCTTATTAGCATAGTACGCTGTTGTTCAATTGGCAACTTACGACTCACTCAATCGAATTCCCATAGCACATATATTATAATATCTATACTGAGTACAACTGACGTGCTGTGTCCAATTTAGTTTATCCCACTCTATATTCAATGGATTAGTCATGATCTAGGCGGTTGATTACATCTGTAACGTGACCATTGAGGGCGTACGTTGACGCATCCGTAGATAATTACCCTGTGAATCCCTACACGTGTCCCCCGGGTGGTGCGAAAGGAGCAACCCAAAGTACCAGTAGAACTTGTGCTAGTCCGCCCGGAGAAGTACTACCACCACACCTGGTAATCTGCCGCCAAGCAGTGATGCACTCGTGTTGCTGTGGTAGGGAGTGGGTGCCGGTGAAATTGCTGGCGCATGACACGTAACATCCCCGTCTCAGGGTGATGGAAGCAACGCAATGTGACTTCAGTCATTACGTACTTCTGTAGAAAGGCCTTGAGTCGTATTGCTTTTGTATATGAGCGTTGTTGAGTAAATTTTAAATTAAAACCAGGTCAGCACCTCTGTGACTAAGTATGTAAAAACGTCGACTGATAAAAAATAAGGTACTAATTGTTGATAAAATCGTAAGTGTTGTCATACAAATGAGTGAAAATAGGAACGTGTAAGTTAGTATTTTCATTAAATTATTATGTATAAATTGTATTATACATAGTCATTTGTCGTATAACTGTTTTTATTTAAACTAACAGAAAGCTTGAAATTTCTAGTTCCCGAGGGGAATCGTAGCGACATCGTCTACTTGGGGACTCTCTCTTGCTGTGTAGTTGAAATATTAAGCTTATATTATATAGCCAATTTTATCTTCTTTCATTGGTTCCTTTTTGTTTTACTTATTCACTCAATTGAAAAAATGCGTTCGGCTTTCAGTCTTCTGTAAGTCCAAAGTTTTGGGCAATTTAAGCATTACAATATAAAAATAAATTTTTTCTTTAACGATATTATTCAAATTAAATAAAAACTAATTATTTCAAATGTAACTAGCAAATTATATTAGTGCCTCTAATCTTAGCTCTGTTTGTTTCATAACAAGGGGAACTTTAATGGGCCTAATTTGATGTCGAGTTTGCAAATTAGCTGTGATTACAATGTTTGCGTTTCTATTTAATCAAGAATTTACCCTGAAACTATGCTCATTGTGATGTGGGCGTGCCTTTATTTATATTTGCTGAGACCAAATAATGTAAAACATAATTATCCTATTTATGTTATGCAACGTAAGGTTGAATTTGCTTTGAATATTCGTTAGTACTCTGAAGCTATAGCTGCTCAGTTGGTCATCAACTGAGAATTGGTAGATCTTTTATAATAAATAAATAATGGTGGACATTTCACATAGTGCCATCTAACCCCAAAGTAAGCTAAGCATAGCTTATGTCATGGGAACCAGACAACTGAAACAATACTTATATACTTTTTTGTAAATACATACATATAAAACATATTAACACGCAGACACAGAACAAACATCTATGTTTCTCACAAAAATGTTTGTACTGAGTGGGAATCGAACCCACGACCTACAGCGCAGAAGGTAGGTTTATTAACCAACTGAGCTGCGAGGCCAGTAATGTAACTAATCATGAGGAAATCGTAGTGCAGTAGCTCCCTGCTACACAGTCAATGTCCACAGTGCTAGTTACCACCCTCAATATAAAAAACTGCCCTCAATCAACTAACAACAGTGTGTAAGTAACAGTGTGTTCTATTCCAGTTCCCAACATAGCGATCAAGTGATAAAATGGCTCATTTCAGAACCCTAAGTAACCTAAAATGATTCATATCTGCCATTTGCATATGAATGAACTCCTAAATATTCCGTTTCTTTATATAATTATGAATTCATTATGAAATTACCAAATCCATCATGATTAATGTTCTGAAAACGGTATAATTACATTTATGAGTCTCATTTGATTAATCAGTAATGGGGCTTACACACATAACCACATGGAGGATTAAGTTAAGCGATTTCAAAAGTGAATGTACCTGAAAATTCCTAATCTAATTTATTTTAATAACATCAGAAGCGCTTGGGAGCATTAGTAATAGCGGTAAATTATTTTCTCCTGCTATATTTTTATTACGTAGCCTATGTAGCATTCTCTACGAAATGGCTACGTAAGTTCTATGAACCTTGCTACGCTGCTACGAATGGTTCAATTGGTAATGTGATTCCATACTATATTCTTGCGTGTGTGAAAATGAAACAAGGGTTATCTAACAAATTCTTGACTGTGGGTGATAGAGTAACCCTTATTATAATAAATACAACTGAACCTTAAGGATACATAATTTTGAGTTAACGCTGTATGAAAAGTAATTCTAATTAGTTTGTGTCAATACATGTATCACCTGTTTCTTTCCTGAATTATACTGATAGCTTGCCGCTTGTAAAAAGCTTATAGGCGGCATAGATAAATAGAGAAAATACTCTGACGTTACGAATGTAGAAAAACATGTATTTTTTTATGTTACCAGTGACTGAACGAGCTGACGGGCCATCTGATGTTAAGTAGGAACCAGACAACAGCAATACGACTCAAATTCTCTCCACCAAAGCACGAGACGACTCAAGTCGCATTGCGTTGCATCCATCATCGTGAGACGGGGATGTTACGTCTCATGCGCCTGCAATTACACCGGCACCCACTCCCTTCCACCGGAACACAGCAACATAAGTGCATCACTACTTGGCGGCAGATTACCAGGTGTAGTAGCAGTACTTCTTCGGGCGTACTTAGCATAAGTTCTACTGCTACTATGTACTTTGAAAATGCGTGATTCACCTTTCTGAGGTCACTTTATCTCATTCTATTCTTATAAATTTTAGTTTAGTACTGGATAATAAATATTTATAAAATGCTTCACATAAAATTCTCATGTTCTCATTATAGTCTCGAAGTAATTTAGACTAGCGAGAATAAACGTTCAACTAAATTAAATCAACATAACTATGATAATTCACTGTAAATGGTGTGTTAGCACTTAGTATAAGTAACGTTATGTTTTAATAATATTTTTCACCTCCATTATTAAAACGCTCAAGATCTTATGAAATTCGTAACACAGTAATAATTTTGAATAGATACAGTCGGAGTATATTAATATTAAAGGTGTGTACAAAGTTTTACCCATATATGGGTAAAAATATAAGTAGCAGTAGAAATCACGCCATGTTCGTCCGAGGAAATACTACCAACATACCCATTTCTGCCGCCAAGCAGTACTACTTATGCATTACTATGCATTCGTGTAACTGTGTTCCGGTTTGAAAGGTGTGGTTGCCGGTGAAATTACACACATTGGCACATGTGTCATTCCACATACACGTGTCAGAGTTAAGGGCGCATACGATGCGACTTGGGCCTTGTCGTACCTAGTAGAGGAGATCGCTTGTTATGGCAGAGGTTACCACTTAACACCAGATGGGCCATCGGCTCGTTCCGTAACTGGTCCACATAAAAAAGTAATTATTTGAAGTGAAAAAGCCGAGTCCCCTGGGCTACCATTTACTCAAAGAAGCGATAAGAGGTGAGCTTCGTGCCATGCTTATTTGAGTTAAGAGTCCTAAAGAGTCTATTTCATTTCAAGCCTTCGCAACGAAAATTTTATGGGTTGAGGTATAAATATGCTCACTGTTCATACTTCAAATTGATTTTTATCCGCAGTTTCCTTGCAGTTACCTTCATGACTTAAATTTAATAAAAATATTCCTGATGAAAATATTTGCACATTGTGACCCCTAGAGGTATCCAAGAGTGCTTCAGTATATCTTAGCACCCTCCACTAATTAAACTAAAAGTAATTATTAGTTCTTTTCTATATATCATATAAAATCTTTAGAAATTTCTACATATATCACAAGAGTTTTCAGTGTGCTATTCATTATATTTATGTATATATTGAAATATTTAAGTGCGCAATACCACGTTCTCGAAACGGTGAAGGAAAACATCGTGAGGAAACCGAAATGACCTAGAACTAAAAATTAGAAGACATGTGTCAAGTGCAGGAAAGGAGCCTCATCGAGGCTCACTTAAATCCTTTCACTGCAACCATTCTACCGTTTGAGCGGGAAGGAGTAACAAACATCCATACATACTTATAATATATTAGAAAAAAACTTCTGCGATCGTACTACAAATAGTTTTTCTGTTCGGGAATCGAACCCATCAGAAAGAAGAAGAAGGCATAGGTGTTACCAACTGAGCTATAATGCCAGTCAAACGACAGTTAGGGTCGGACGTATGCCAATGAAATTACCAACAACTCCTGGCGAAAAGTATAAAATATTTTATGCACAGTTGTCGAATATCGATATTTTTATAGTTCGATACTGAATTCCATTCCGCCCGATAGCGTTTGATTGATTCAATAAGGTTCGAACTTCTCTTGTCATTTCTGAACTATTTGCGTTTACTTATCTGGAATTTGTATCCCAGCTTTTGATGCTAGGCGAGGGTAGTTATGGTAAAATAATAATAATAATAAACACACTCAAAACCCTGCACTAAGACTCCAAGTGTCACAGGTGGCATGGGAAAAATACAGATATACAACACAACATCCAAGGAACCGATAACAAACGGGGTTGGAATTCAGGTCCCCTCGTTTTGCAGGCAGGATTACTACCCAATTAGCCAAGAAGCCACGACTCACACTATAAATGGTATGCTATGTTTAAGTTAAGTTTAAGTTAGTTGTTACAAATAAATGTTATTTTCTTTATTCTTTCTTTTTTTCCTTTCTTTAATAATTATTAAGATTATATATTTTGTTGCTGTAAAGCGGCGTAATTCATTCAATATATAACAATTGATTCTATGTATCACGCAAAACGAATAAATAACATTTAATTTTAGCTCTAAAGTAGCGCAAAATTTTTCCATACCAAACTACGGAAATACCCAAGTTGTATAGCTTTTATTACGGGCAGAAACAAGTTTAACGCTTAAAATCATCAATTTATTCATATAAAATTTACAATAGAAAATTTACATGTGGTATTTGTCGCATAAAACTCTAAATGTCGTCTAGAATAGTATAGAGTTTTTATTCAAACAACTGTGTACAACAAAAATCTAAAATCTTAATAATAAAATTTTAAGAGCCTACCATTGCTCCCTCTCGGAACCAGTAACCGCCCATATTTCGACGCAGTTAAGCTGAGGTGAAAACAGTTATAACTTTTAATGAGTTCCATAGCCTGTTTCCTCTGAGATAAAGAGATAACTCAACCTCCGATCGTCTCCTTTTCCCATTTTTATCTGAAATTTTGCGCATTTTTATCTGTACTTTATTTTATTAAAAATCTTCGGATACCATACTCATACAATCCAATCCAACAGAAATTGCAGTTTAAATACTCAGTTGATAATTAAATAGCGATGCTCATTTTAATCATAGAATTAATTAATTTATATCTCATGTTGACAATATATAATCAGTTCAGTACTAAGTATTCGCAAGTTCTCATTTCGGGCGACCCAATTGTATTAATAACAATCCAAACAAAAAAAAATATGTTTGGCATATACGAAAAATTTCTTTATTAAATTTTTTTAATACTTTCAATATTCAGTATTGGGTCCATCTTGCTCGTTCCGTAAGTGCTCATAAAAAAATAATTAAAATGATATTTTAAAATTCCACACAGTTTCACGTGTCGTTTACAAAAGCTATACATTTTAAACTAGTGAATCAACTTCCAATCTCAGTTTCCGACTCCCGCGAGAACGTTAGATGTGACAATTTTCGACTAGGAAATTTGGTATGAAAGTTTTACTGCGTAGGTACTTTCAGTTACGGTATAACATTTTTGCACATTTAATGGATAATTTGTTTTCATCACCAAGGTACTTTTTGATTGCATTTTAGCTTAGGGTTTTTTTGTATGTTTATTTACAAACTAGCTAGTGCCCCTAACTTAGTCTGCGTAGAATAAGTAGTTAGAGTACATATTTTTATCTCCAATATTTCAGCCATCGCCACACAAAGATAGGTAAGTACTTTAAAAAAATATTTATTCATCTTCTATTTAATTTGATTAGTCTGTGTAACCTATTTAAGTGTTACGACGTAATGTTTTTTGTAACAAATAAAACATAAATTTATTTATTATTCATTTATTAAAACGTATAAACTTTCTTACCAAAAGTAATTATATTATGCTGAGTTTTATATCCTTTACTTGAGAAATGATTGATTCAAGTCACAATAATACTTCATCCCATTCATATTTTAAGTTCGGGCCAAAAAGTCCATCTCCAAGTTCCAATCTCAACCAAATTCACCTACAATCCCACAGGGTTAAACCTAACTTTAAGGCTCTTCAAGACCTAAAATATATATCAATAGATAAAAAAACAGCAATAATGTTGTCATCACGTTTCAAATTCACATTGCACGCCCCGTAACGCCTAAACGAATAAACATTTCAAAATATACAACAGGTAGCTCTATACTAAATGTTACAGCGTTTAAAAACCTCCACAAACTTTTAATGAATTTTGATACGCAAACAGTGACAGTTTAAAGCTTTTGGAAACATTTTATTGACACGATAAATGTTTACAACTGTCGTAAATGAGAGCTCATTTCGAATAGAAACACCTTCACTCTCAGTTATTTACAAACTCGGAGGAAGTAACGATATTACTGCAACAATTTAGAACTCCATTATTCTGGATTTAGTGCCAATTCTGGAAGCTAGTTCAAAGGTTCAAAGGAAGGTCGACTCGAAACGCGCGATGACTCATTTGCGTGACTATTCGCATATGATCCCCGCGACCATCTGAACTACTTCTAATATTTATTTTAAGTGTTTTTCTTTAGCTGATAATCCGGGGGGCCGCGTTGCTCGCGTCCGTAAGTGACACTTTGAATCTCTACACGTGTCCCCCGGGTGGTGCAAAAGGAGCAACCCAAAATATCAGTAGAATTTGTGCTCAGTTCGCTCGGAGAAGTACTGCCACCACACATGGCAATCTGCCGTCAAGCAATGATGCACTCGTGTTGCTGTGTTGGAAGGGAGTGGGTGCTGGTGAAATTGCAGGCGTATGAGACGTAACATCCCCGTCTCGGGGTGATGGACGCAACGCAATGTTACTTAGGTCATCTCGTACTTTGTCGGAGAGGACTTGGGTCGTATTGCTGTTGTCTATGGGTGACGGTTACCACTTAACATCAGGTGGGCCGTCCGCCACTCGAATAACATAAAAAAAACCTGACAATTAAGTCTGCTTCAAATTTTTCGAGATATTTATAAGTAAATATCTCGAAACAGAACTTAAATCAAAATGTAAGCATATCTTGTATCATGGGAACCTGACAACTGATATAATGCTTATATTTTTTCTGTAAATACATATCATACCTATCAACACCCAGACACAGGAACAAACATCTATGCTCGTCACACAAATTTTTGTCCTGGATGGGAATAAAACCCACGACCTACAGCGCAGAAGGCGGTACCACTGAGCTGTGAGGCCAGTCAATTCGTAAAATAACTGTATTTTTTTACTCAGTACCAATCACAGTCCACATTGAAGGTAGAAATGAAATGAAGGTATAAATGGAATCAATTTATTCTATAACGAGGAGGATTTCCTCTGGCTGCGGAATTCAATTGTGCGATATGAAGGTACCAGGTAACGACTGGGCATACGTATCGGCATGGGAGAATGGAGGTATATGCCATCAACGAACTCCATCTACGGCGGGGAACGTAAGGTTGAATTTTATTCACCGTTACTACCCTTTTAAACCCCGATTCACGAGTAAGGGTGAACCACTAATGCATGAGAAGCCATGCCTATGTATTTATTAAGGGTTAACAACGGAATACCTTTCAGTGCATAAATTACATTAAAGTAACATTGTGTTCCGTAGACTTGTCTACGGAACGTAGACGTATCTACGAACGCGGTAGTAATGTCGTAGCCAAAATTTATAATCCATCCGCTTACAAAATGGCCAGTTACTTAATGAAACGTTGCCCGTCTTTTGTCGGATGTGTTGTGAAAGCAGGACCGTTTTGTAAAACAGCGGATTATACATTTTGGCAGACAGTAACAGTGCCATATCCACGGATCCCAAGTCGGGAATATGATTTTGTGGTTGCGAAGTTTGTGGATGCGAAGAGTAGGTTAGCAGTCCGAGTACAGAGCACTAAGGAAAAGACCGTAAGGCCATGTCCTTGTCCTTAAGTCCTTGTCATTAAGGCCTTTTCTATAAAGCCTTTTCCTTAAACCCTTGTCCTGGATTCCTTGTCCTTAAGGCCTTGTCCTTAAGTCCTTTTCCTTAATTCCTTTTATTTAAGTCTGTGTCTTTAAGTAATTGTCCTTAAGTCCTTGTTCTATAGGACTTGTCCTTAAGGCCTTGATTTTAAGGCCTTGTCTTTAATGCATGTCCTTAAGGAGAAGGCCAGGACTTACCCAACACAAAAAATATTTTTTCAATCCGAACCAGTAGTTCCTGATATAAGCACTTCAACCAAAAAAACAAACAAACTGTACTCTTCAGCTTTATAATATTATTATAGTATTGATATAAAAAACAGTGTGACGTCACGCATCGATGCACGAGCGTCTGTACCAAGCCTATTGTCTCTCTGTTCCGTGTGATCTGTTCTCTCACATTGTATCAATATGATCACACCCTCTCGTCAAAGCATCATGTTGCTGCATCTAATTTGCATCGTTCAGTCGGACATTTCTCTGTTAACGTTTCATCTCCATAACAAATATTGGACGCTGGACGCTTGTTTTGGCGTAGAGGCATCATAGTATCGGTGACGAATGTTCAATACAGTTTCATACGTGCAACGATGTTATCTGCTGAATAATTTAACTAAGTGTTGTTTGTGGACCACTTTATAATATAGAATCTGGCTTTGTGCGGAGAAGCTGGTTTGAAACTAAATATATAATTAACAAATATTGGTGGGCATTTCAAACAGCGCCATCTAGCCCCAAAGTATCATTGTATCATGGGAACTAGATAACAGATACATATTATTATACATATTAACACCCAGACACAGAACAAACATCTATATTCAACACACAAATGTTTATCCTGGATGGGAATCGAACCCACGACCTACAGAAGGCAGGGTCCAATTGAGCTATGAGGCCAGTCTCATGTATTTTCAGATAACCTATTAATCCCCGTGTCAATGAAGTAATAGATACATCGCACACAAACCGTTCATAAAACTTCCTTAGCTACGAGATGTATTTGGAAAAATGAATTAAACATTGGAGTCGGTCCCGCACCGAAATGAAAACTGAACAAAAAATATATGAAAAATCTCAAATGAAAGTGCTCTCAAACGGCAGGACAGCTACAAAAATCGTAAAAGCCACTCTTATTTATTCATAGCTTTTTTTTTCATGTAAGTAAATTCAATTACGCCAACGAATATATTTGTATATAGTTAAATGGAAATTCGATTCGAAAAGGTAACAGCAGTCTTTTCTATGTTTATATTGTTGGGGGGGATATACAACAGGGTTGATGAAACAAGAATAATTTCTTCAAAGCCAACTTCCGACCCGAAGGTTATTTATATTAGGAATAATATTTTTAAAGGAAGCGATATTTTATCGGTATTTTAATGGCCGTTGTCACTCGGCTACACGAAATGCAATTATTTTTGATGCAGCTACGGAACGAGCCGATGGCCCACCTGGTGTTAAGTGGTAACCTCGGCCCATAACAACCGATGCAACATGGGTCCTCCCCTACTAGGTACGACAAGAACCAAGTTGCATCGTATGCGCCCGTAACTCTGCGACGTGTAGGTGGAATGTCTCATGTGCCTGTAATTTCACCGGCAACCACACCATTTAACCTCTTACCACTTAAGGTTACCACTTAACACTTGGTGGGCCGTCGGCTAACTCCGTAACAGAATAACATTAAAAAAATAACGGACCAAGGAAACGGAAGTGAATCATAAAATTACATAAATACGTACATGATTCCACGGAAATCGCTTCAAGTGTATGAGATTGCATCTAAGGGGTTGGATATGCTCGCATGCGGCTCAGGTATGACCGAAGGCCGTTATACCCCGCATTGCAGACACTACACTTACTTGATACGCTGCATAAGTTACAAGAAACTAGAGAACTGTAACTCAATATAATAAATAATAAAATTAAGAAAAAAATAAATAACATTGGTGAACATTTCTCACAGCGCCGTCTAACCTTAAAGTAAGCTAAGCATAGCTTGTATCATGTAAACCAGACAACTGATCACAAGTTGTAGCTTGATTTTAAGTGATATAGTTACTGCATGAGCTGATGGCCCATCTGGTGTTAAGTGGTAACCTCGGCCCATAACAACCGATGCGACTTAGCTCCTCCGTCGCATCGTATGCGCTCGTAACTCTGAGACGTGTAGGTGGAATATCTCTTGTACTTGTAATGTCACCGGCAACCACACCTTTCAAACCGGAACACAGTACGCGAATGCGTCACTGCTTGGCGGCAGAAATGGGCATAGCAGCAGCACTTCCCCGGACGAACTTGGCGAGAGATCTATTGCTCTTAAAATTCGATTGTACCACCTGATAAGTCATCGATATTCTGTAACAATCTTAACACTTGTTCCCTACGCAATAGGGGCGAGCAGTTCTGGTTTGATTACCGTGTGCCGTGCACCGCGATCGACTGTTGTAATTTACTTGGTATCATAAACTGAACGCGGTTATTTACTACACGGCATCAACAAACCAGCACCAAATATACTGTAATAATATATAAAAAAAAGAATAAACATACATACTAGAAAGTATTGGAAATAGAATAGAATTAAATAAAATGTTTTATGTGACACGCAAAATTCACATTTTACATAAACTACAAGAAAAAAGACAATTAGTTAATTATCAATTATTAATTATTGTGGTTTTGCAATAAAGTGTTATTGTATTGTATTTAAATGACAATATTTTTATATATAAACAATATTAGTGGACATTGCACAGTGTCAACTAGTCCCAAAGTAAGCTAAGCATAGCTTGTATCATGGAAACCAGACAACTGATATAATATATCTGATATGATATATATATATGATATAATATATCTTCCCCATGGAGGGTCGGATAGGGTTTGAACAGGCGTCAAACTTATCGATAAGTACGCGTGACCTTATGTTTTGAATATTGACGTTTCCAAGCCATTTCTTTATGAATTCTATGGAAATAAAGTTTTTGACTTTGACTTTGACTTTGAATACTTATATACTCGTACTTTTTTATTGCATATAGATACATATCTACAACCGACACAGAACAAACATCTATGTTCGTCATACATACTATACATACATACTAGAAGGTACCGGAAATGGCTTAAGCTAATATAGTTAAGTAATATATTATATTACTAAACAAACTAAACACTAACACCGAATATGAAACGAAAAGGTGTTCACTCAATTTCTCGTTCATAAGATAAACATTACATATTGAGTGAAGGAAAATGGCCGAGCAGATTGCCAAATTGAAGACAATCTTCAAACACGCACATGTAAATTCTATTTATATTTATTATGTAGTAAATTGTTTTATGGTTAACGCGCGAAATTCCCTCCACGGTAATCTAATTTTCTGTAGAGTAAACATTTTCTAGAATGTTATCTGGAGGGGAGGAAAATCCGTAAGATGCTAATATCTATGTTACGCAATTTATTGGCCGATTAGATATTTTGCTGCCGTCACTTTGACGTTTTGTGACGTAAGTATGTATGTATTAAAGTATGTATTTACAAAAAAAGGGGTGTAAAACATGTATGTATTGTATCAGTTGTCTGGTTCCCATAGTACAAGCTATGCTTCGTTTGGGGCTAGATGGCGCTGTGTGAATTGCCCACCAATATTATTATTATTATTATTATCATTTATAATCGGACCCGTCAAACGTAATCCTGCCCGAATTTGGATTTTCATTTGAGTGATTTTATGTCTAATTTAAAAAAAACTTGGCACCCGATCGCAGCGCCACCTATCAGGTCCATTTGAGAATCTTAACCATCCAGCTCATATGCTTAAATACTCACAAGTTATTTCATCAAAACAGGTCCAGCGGTTTCGGAGGAGATCAGTAACATACACACGTACAGAAGAATTATAATGTAAAGATATATTATATGAATACATGAATAAATAAAAGGCTTCCAAATTTAAGACGAGAGTTTTAATTCCTAACCGTTATAAACAGTAATGTCACCGCAACAATAAATCCTCTAACCCAACTTTGGGATAAATAAAAAAGTTGGAACGAAGCGCCCACTCAAACAAGGGCCAAGTCTAATGGAACCACTGAATTTTAATCCACGAGGTCTTTGCAAAAAGTTCTGATCACGGATTTATTTGATGCGGTGACGGACTTTATCCTATCGACATTTCAATTTTCGATGTTTTTTTTTGGCAAAACACAGAATACGAGAATTGTGTTTCATTGTTCACGTTTAATTACAATCCTGGATTATCTGTGGCTCGCCCCGATTGATATTCAAATGGACGAGTGAATGAATGAATGAATGATAATCTTTTATAGTCGAACATTCTGCCGTCCTTTAACTAAAAGGCCGTTAAGCCTAAATTGTTGTTTTTGAGATATGTTCAGAGTCAGAATCTGTTTAATTCCTTTTAAATCCGTCATTTAACGGGATACAATTTTTTTTATATCTCCGGAACTAATTATAATTTACAAACGTTTCTTAGACAGAAATATATATATATATATATATATATATATATATATATATATATATATAATAATAATAATTAATCTTTTACTTCAGACCCCTAGATCCATAGATTAAAACACATTCAACACAATTACAAGATTTACTATACTTAATAATTGTGAACTGTATCGCTTCCTATTAAAAAGTCAAAATTCACCTTTTGAGGGTTAACGGCTTTCAAGTTAAAGGACGGCAGCATTACACAACATACAAATGTTAAAACTACCTTAACTACATTTAAGATAGTCAAAGCATTTCCATGTTTTAGCGTTGATTATTTTTTCTAATTTCGTGTTGCCCATGACTTAGTATCGCCTAAGTTTAAGCAACAATGTGGTGGGGCCTTAGGTGGTGCCTGGATTGGGAACTGGCTGTCAATTGAGGGATTGTAGATTGTAACTAGAAGTAACTTATTCACTCTCATTTTGCAGACTTTATAAGATTATAGTTTCATGAGAAAAATAGGTACTGCGATTTTGTGTCTCTGTATTTTCGTTTGTATTAATTCAACGGGAAACTTCGCCTTGTCGAGCTTTTCGGTTAATTACAGCATCTACAGAAGTTTGAAACTTATAAAAGACATAGAGACAAGTTATAACCACCGCTAGGGAGTTCGTGACTGATTGAGGAAGTTATATATTGCTGCTAACTTGACTGTCAAAGTAAAATATATAGGTATATCACTGGACAAAACACACAGCGCCATCGAGCCCAAACTTAGCAAAGTTTGTTTTATGGAAAACAGATAACTAATAAATTACTCATACATTTTTTTTGTAAATCCATTCATGCGAACGACACAAAGCCTGTTTCCCGGAGGGGTAGGCAGAGACCATGTTATTCACCTGACACACTTTGTTTCATACAGTCGGAACACAGCAACACGAGTGCATCACTGCTTGGCGCCTGATTACCAGGTGTGGTGGCAGTACTTCTGGCGAACTTGGCACAAGTTCTACTGCTACTGCTACCAACTGAGCTATGAGGTGAGGCATATCCAACGCCAGTATCCATTTTCACCGTCCTTTTTTTATGTGACATAGTTACGGAAACGAGCCGATGGCCCACCTGGTGGTAGGTAGGTAGGCTAAGCAGTAACGCGAACGAGTTACTGCTTAGCGGCAGAAATGGGCATGGTGGCAGTACTTCCCTGGACGAACTTGGCGAGAGTTCTACTGCTCTTAAAATTAACTGTAAGATATTGCGCTCGTCTTAAACAGCATTATGCCACGTCATGCCTGCTATGTGCAGTCGCTTTAAATCAACTGAAATGGAGCAATAAAATGATATAATCTAATCGATAATAGCTTTTGTGCCGCATATATTTTATAGCCAGTTTACGCTGTGCAGTTCCTCGTGGCTTTTACAAATCGAATTTGTGGTTATAACCACAAGAGATTGAATTAGAACCGGGCTTTTTATTTTAAACTGGGCTTTTTGTGGAACATAGTTCAATTTGTCAACTTTTATTTTATTTTCCGATAGTAGAACTTGTGCAAAGTTCGCCCTGTAACTTCTTACTACCCTACATACCCATTTTTACCGCCAATTAGTTAATGCGTTCACTTTACTGTATTCCGGTTTGAAGGTGTGGTTGCCGGTGAAATTACAGGCACATGAGACATTCCACCTACACGTCTCATAGTTACGGGCACATACGATGCAACTTGGGTCTTGTCGTACCTAGTAGGGGAGGATCCAAGTCGCATCGGTTGTTATGGGCCGAAGTTACCACTCACCACTAGGTGGGCCACCAGCGTGTTCCTTAACATTATCAAATCAAAAAAGCTGGGTCACACAGCCCCCACAACAACTGTTCTTTCATCATTTCATAACAAAAAAATATTAAGAGGTTAAAAGAGTGTATTATTACATTGTGCGAATTCAAGGAAATTTAATCAACAAAGAACCGCTTTTCTACTTTTTGTCACACCGTCTTCCGGTTCCGTGGTTGGAGAGGAAAAAACAAGTTTTCTTTGATGTGAAAATAGGAATGATAATATTACTCTTCGATTTATTATACAAAAATATTTGTAAAAAAACATAAGTAAAAACTTACACCCACACTCATAACGAAGGTAACGAGAGGCATTTCATAACATAAAGACGTCTCAAGTCTAATTAATTGGCGAATTTATTTTTATCAAATTGTATTTCATAGTATTATACTACCCATGTAATATCTTTGTGTGAATAAAAAATATGAAGTATGAATATGAATATACTATTATATACTAGGTGTTACCCGCGACTTCGTCCGCGTGGAATTCGGTTTTATCACGCACCCCTAATCAGCTATCTGCCAGTGAAAGTACCGTCAAAATCGGTCCAGCCATTTCAGAGATTAGCCGAAACAGTTTCCAGAAGTTAGATTCTCAAGGTTATCGACTACACCCGTTCCCCGAAGCTTATATTTTTTCAGAATAACCAAGAGCAAACAGCCGAAAAGGCTTTGCCAACAAACGCTAAGCCCCGACACGGTTGGATTAGTTGACAAGTCGAGTCTCCAAGTTGTTTCGCGTAATGCTGCAAATGTGTCGAGTGGCCTCATGGCTCAGTTGGTAGTAACCCTGCCTTCTGCGATGTAGGTCGTGGGTACGATTCCCACCCAGATCAAAAATTTGTATGAATATATTATAGATGTTTGTTCTGTGTCTGGGTGTCTATATGTATTATATGTATGTACTTAAAAAAAAAAGTATATAAGTATTATATCAGTTGTCTGGTTCCCATGATACAAGCTATGCTTAGCTTACTTTGGGGCTAGATGGCGCTGTGTGAAATGTCCACCAATATTTACATCATATTTATTAACACTAGGGGCTGGTCCACTATTCTGGAAGATACATAGACTGAGTATATCTTCCTGCAAAACGAAGGGTCCCGAGACAGACTGGGACAAACATTTACGAGACAAGAATACATTTGTTCCCCGATCTAACTTATGTATTTGTGTGTGTTTACTGTGACACAGTATAGTGAGAATGTTACTACACTACACATAAAATACATATTAACACCCAGATACAGAACCAACATCTGTATTCGTGACACAAAATTTTGTACTGGGTGGGAATCGAACCCACGACCTACAGTGCAGAAGGCAGCGTTACTACAAACTGTGCTGTGAGCCTGGATGACACCGTACCGAGCTATATATGCTATAGTTTTATATATTATTTATTTATATATACATATATATATATATATATACTATAGTTATTCCAGAGTAAGCTGGTGCCCATACTGTGGTGACATTCGAAGGCTGAAGGAGTAGTGCCTAATACATATACCAACTGGCTAGTCAATTAGTAACACAAGAACGTCACAATCGTTCCATTTACTTAACTAAATAGATAATACGAGATTGCCAAGGACAATTAAGTTTCAAGAGATGGCATGGGACATCTGTTAGCGTTTCCTGTTAAATTTGCGTTCTTTAAAAATATTACACAGGCCTCATAGCTCAGTTGGTAGTAACTCTGCCTTCTGCGCTATAGGTCGTGGGTTTGATTCCCACTCAGGACAAACATTTGTGTGAGGAATATATATGTTTGCTATGTGTCTGGGTGCTCATACGTATGTATTTATTATATCATTATTAATTATTATTTTTGATGTGAAACATCTATAGCCGCACGTAAAACCGATTTCTGGCTTGGCGACGCGTCGCCACGGCATGAGCGCTGATTGGTCCGTTCAAGGTTACGACAAATCATAAACATTATTAGTGATGGGGTACTTAGTTTCTTACAAAATAATGTCGATGTTTCACATCTGCCAGGCGTCCCGTGACGGCTCACATTTTTTTAAATTTATTTATTAACAAATTATGTATGTATTCTATCAGTTTTCTGGTTCCCATAGTAAAAGCTATACTTCGTTTGGGTCTAGATGGCGCTATGTGAATTTTCCACCAATATTATAATCCAAATAAATGAAGGCGCGTGATGGAAGTCTCTTTCATGTCAACTGCAAAAAGTTCTTATGGGAGGTTGTGTGAAAGGAACTGCGAAGAGAACATGTAACTGTACAGTCATAGTAGCCGATTATACATATCTTTCTTCTATTATGAAGAATTTATGAGGAAAGCTCTCAGTCAGTTTGATTTCTTCCGACATCTTGAACAACTGTTTGATGGTTTTTTATCGTGACATCCGATGGATGAGCACTGTTACCTAAAATACAAGTCCGCTCTTAGTCTATCTCTCACTGATCACAATTTTGAAAACATAAATTTAAAGTGTTCAACTTTACGAACCGAGAAAAATTTAACCTTCCGAATAAAAGTCTCTATGTAAATCTTTTCGATGTCTTTAAGTCTGGGACAAACTGTCTGTTTGATGTCTTTAAGTAAGAACTTAGTCACTCAAAACTTGGAACGATGAGTTACCAACAAGAGTGGAAAAATATATGTTTCATATCCCAACGAAAAACTCTGTTTGCAAGCCTGGACGAAAATAATATTATCTATGTCCATTGATAAACAGTCCAAGTCGCAAAGTAAATGTGTTTGCAGACCCTTGTACCGTGTGTGTGGTTATTTTCCCGTTTTTGCCTCCTTGTGAAATGATCTGATATCCATGTGATGGACAGTGAATGGCTTTCAGATTGTTGATGTGCGATATGGGTAGGACAAGAGGCTTAGATTTCTTGATATTACCATATCTGGTAACGGGCATAACGGCATGCGATGGATTAGGGAAACGAGCCGATGGAAACGTTGTAACGCCGCTACCAAATTAATTCTTCAAAAAACTTTTCTAAGTTGTTCAGTGCTAATTCAATAATAATAATAATATTGGTGGACAATTTTACACATCACCATCTAGCCCTAAAGTAAGCTATGTATAGCTTGTATCATGGGAACCAGACAACTGATGTAATACTTATATACTTTTTTGTAAATACATACATATTAACACCCAGACACAGTATAAAGATTTATGTTCGTCACACAAATGTTTTTCCGGTGGGAATCGAACCCACGACCTACAGCGTAGAAGGCAGGGTCACTACCAACTGAGCTATGAGGCCAGTGATAGTAGTAAGACTATTGTGTTGATATATTATATCGTATTGGATTTTCATCCAATACGATATATATCAACACAATAGTCTTATCAACACCCGAATACCCGAATTAAACGAAAGTTGTACAAACATCGTAACATTCATACAAGCACATGGTATCCTATTTGATTATCTATAGAAAAGACTAGCTGTTGCCCGCGACTTCGTCCGCGTGGAATTCGGTTTTATCACGCAACCCTATTTTACCCCTCGAAAAAGTAGCCTAAGTTACTCCTTGTTACATCAGCTATCTGCCAGTGGAAGTCACGTCAAAATCGGTCCAGCCATTTCAGAGATTACCCAGAACAAACAAACAGACAGACAGACATACATTTAAAAAAATGATGTTTTGGTATATGTACCGTGCATACATCCATATGCAATTAGTAAAAGGCGGTTATTTTAATATTACAAACAGACACTCTAATTTTATTTATAGTATTTTTATAGATAGTCCGTTATCCTGCAGTATGCGATGTCGAGTAAAAAAACTCAAACATTAATTTAGAGAACAAAAGGTGTTCAACAGAGCGCGGACCCCTTTCAGGGATACAATAAACTTCTGTCCAATTCAGAATGGAGTCTACCCTCGCCACCAATCCCTTTTCGAACCATTTATCGTGACTGGTAAAATGTTTTTTTCTCCTATTCAGGTGTGATATTAATTACGCCATTTTTTTTCCTTCTGTGTCTTCAAGGATTAGATTAAGTTTGAAGCTTTGTCGTTGCTGTTTTTTACCCACTGCTACTTTCATAGCTCACTTTCATAAATCTCACTAAACATTTTGCATTTTCCTGTGAACGTTTCTAACGAATACAAACGAAGCCTTCGTTATGTTTTTGCTTGTCACTTTTATTAATACTTAACAACATAGTGCAATGTATGTTTTGAATCAGAATTTGAAAAAAACTATGCTACAAACAAAATAAATGCAGAGTGGGAGTTTAGTAATAATTCTGTGATATTCCAAAAAGTAGATTTCTTTATTTATTACTCTTAGCCGCGACTTCGCGTTAATGTTGATTTTGTCAACCACTTCTGGTTGTCGATCGATACAAAAATTATTAACGAAAAACTATTACTTTTCTACTTTTTATTTAAGGTCTATAGAGATAGAAGTTAATTAGTTACAAAAAGAAAAAAATAAAGCAAATCTTAAGCCGCAATAAAAAAGTTTAATACAAAAGATTACCGCCTCCGGTACCCAACCCTTGGTGGCAGAAATAATATAATTTTAGTGCTTCATTTGAGCAATTAATCTAGTAATTATTTTTAAATGTCTTCCAATGCGTGGAAGCAAAAGTCTACGCCTAACTTCTAGCCAGATATTTTCCGAACCAAAGTAGCATAAAAATGTTCCTTCACCATCGTTCGCTATGCTTGGTCCCTGCATCAAAATGAGCTTACTCGACGACTTATGCAAATGCATTTCTGTTGAAAGCGTGAACTAACGACGACAGTGTTACAACTGCAACTGGCAAGCTCTGAAACTGGACTAATGTACGATTGTGTAATTTTAGATGGTAATTTCACTGGCACTTTTGAAGCCAAAACACAGTAACGCGAGTGCATTACTGCTTCGCGGGAGAAATAAGTAAGGTGGCAGTAGTTCCTAGGATGAATTTGACATTTTCTTCTACTTCTATCCGACTCCGAGCCGTGTCGAGCCGGAGTCGAGTCGGAGTCGTGTCGGAGTCGAGTCGGAGTTGACTCGGCGTCGAGTCGGAGTCGAGTGGGAGTCGAGTCGGAATCGAGTCCGAGTCGAGTCCGAGTCGAGTCCGAGTTGAGTCTAATAAGGATTTCATTTCTGACAAAGAATTTATTCAAACTTTTCCGGGTCGTTTTAATTAATTGTTGATAACGTTGGCACAATCTCTTCTCTAATTGAGTTGTTTCTGCAAATTCTCTTTTACTTAGTTACTGTTTATCGAAAGTCACTTGGCGTCAGTTTTTATTTATGTTGAAGATTCTTGGCGCCTGAGGTTGGATAAATGAGGCAAATTTGATTTGTTTTCAAAGTCATAGCATAACTTATAAGTTTTATTGAACAACAATTCAACTAAAATTTTAGAATCAGACCAGCGCTGTACAAGTTTTTAAGTCAAATCTATATATCTTTTTTGGCTAAAGAGTTCATAATTTTCAAATCTTCAGGCTACTTTACCAGAAAAGCCCATACGCCATAAAAATCCTTTCACTGGTTTAAGGAGAAAGCTTCTGACACTATTAGTAGAAGTAGGTATAAAGTATCTTTCGACGTGGTCCGAAAGTACATACCGACACGACTGGCTGCAACAAATAAAACATACAATCAATCAAGTCAATACCTAACTTGGCACGAAATCACAGTTTGTTTGTTTCTTTTGTCTAGTACATCATTAAAATATCAACATAGAAAAAATATTTACAGCTGCCATCAACGTTATTTCAGGACTGGCAGAACCCCCATTAATTCACAAAATCAACTGAGCCCAAAATGACAGTTTATTTATTTACAACGGAATTTCATCAACTCCGTAAAAACCTTTTCAATTCAGAATTACATCCGAATGAAAGGAAAATTACTAAAAAATGTCCGTGTTGTGTAAAAAACGATGCTGTTTATTTATTCCATAAGTAATTATCTAAATCATAAGCCAGATTAATGTAAAAACAATTCTTGGCTGAGCTTAAGCAGGATTGGATGAAAAGGAAATTACAAGAATTACAATTTGTTAATCTTCGGCTATAGAGTTCTATTCAAACTTTTTGATACAACCACTACGCCAAGAATACGCTGAAAATAGAACCAACTTTTGCTTAGAAATGTCAAAATTTAGGAAGCAAACTATGAGGCTGAAAAATTCATTAACATTTTTATGTGCCCTATACTTCAGGGGAAATGTGCACTTTATCCCGCAGAGAGAATACACATTACATTGCATTCCATTAATTATTTCAAAATAAGGATGAAAATAGTTGTCGTTACGTCGATTCTCTTATCACAGACTAAATTATGGCCCATTGTGCATTTATTTTTATTTTTTGTTAGATTATTTTAGTTTAAGGTTGTAATTGTTTAGTTACGGTGTTCATTATGCACAGTAAATAATATATCTATTATCTATCTATCTATGGCTAGTATTCAACGAAAAAATATTTTATTATTTTCCTTCCTTAACAAAAAATGATCCTTGTCAACGTGCCTCCTCAAGGATCATTTAAATTTGTAACATTAAAAGCTGTTTAATCCAGGACACTGAATAAATACGTTTGAAAATCCGTGTAACGTCTGATAACTTACAAAAATAGTTCAATTAAAAACAATAACTTATTATGCTTTTCAAAATAATGTGTCATTTTATAGTTAAACCTGGAAATACATCATTCGGGCCTTAGTAAACACAGGAGTACAGAGAGTTCGGATAGATGTTGACTTAAGGCAATATTATTCTCGGCTGATCATTTCATAGCTTGCGAGTTTGTTACAGCAAAGTATTTCTAATTCTCGTGGAAATAGAGTTTATATTGAATTGGCATATAATAATCGTTTTGATATTGTATTTTTACGGGTTATTAAAAATCAGCCTTTTGCAGATATTTTAAAGTTGAAATTGTAATGAACTAATATCAAAATTTTGAGGAAATGGTGCCAAAATATTAAACATTCCACTTATTATATAATATAGATACCTTTTGTCTGACGAGCCTTCATCTTTAATCTTTATGAGATGTACTCCGATAGGCTTAAGATGGAGGCTTGAATCAGAATTTCGTTTAATTAGTGGATGCCAAATTGCACTGAGTTAGCATTTCTGAACACTTTCTAATCATACGGGATCGGTGAAATGAAAGACACGTGTACTGGTGACACATTCAATTTGCTTATAATAGGGTTCGTAACCAACAGATATATACATACATTAAGAACTCAGGTTTTTGCCGTTTTGTCACTGGCAAAGTACGGTTCGTAACTGAATAAAAATAAAAAATGTGACATGTCATAAATCCTGGTTTACTGGTGCGGGAAATAAAATCGCTTGAAGCTGTTTAGGAACCGTTAAACAGACGAAAATGGACAAACGTAGGCACCTTATCCCTGAAAGGTCAATTTCGATTTTTATTTATTACTTTCCCTTCTAAGCTGAACTTCGGTAAAACTGTCTTGGATTTAGGCTTTAGGGCGACTTATGGAGATGGTATGATAAAAAGGTTCTTTTGATATGGATATCGGTTCTTTTTATCTACAGCTTTAGGTTATTGGCATATTCGTATAAAGTATAAACGATGTGTCGGACTGTACATTTATTTTAAATTAATCGTACTCTTATTTTGTTAGGTAGTTGATCCACCCGCGACTTTTCTTATCACCCGGGAAGTACGAACTTCCTTTCCTGGAAATTTCACTGCTAATGTGACGTTAGTGGCACTTCCCAAAATCCCATATTACCTAGCGTCTACGGAATGATAGGAACTTGTACAAATCAAAATCATGTTACTAATTTCAAAGTTAGAAATTTCTGTTATATGGTCTCGTTATGTAATATTATAATATGTATGGATTAACCAAATTTAAAGCGCTGTACCTTTTGATGTTATGAAATGAAATTCAAAATTATATTTCTAAAGATAAGTTACAGAAATAAAAAGTAATTTTGATAGAGTCACAAATAAAACCTCAATAAAACAGTTTACTAATCTGAATAATTATTTACCTGCATGGATGAAGTCACCTTTAGTAATGCCGCCCATAGCGCTTCTGCCTCTTTTCATTGTAAATTTTTTCATTCTTTCTTTGGTGTATAATATGCTTATCTATCTATCTATCTACCTGAAGTTTATTCACTCAAATAGAAGCAATACGCTGAACAGTGGCAGAGCGACGCACTTCGTGGTAGCTTTCGAAAGTGTAGAAGTAATTTTTTTTGTATCAAGAAATTTAGAAGAGATTTAATAGTCAATTTTTAAATATCCTTTACACGAATAAGAAGTAAAGCAATAGGGGCGATGTAAAATAAAGGCTCAGATAGTAATTTGGCGACCGCCGTGGGCTCGAGCCAATTAAGGATGTTTGGTTGAGCCAGGGTAAAGGGAACCGGTGTCGGGCGCTACCTTAATTAAATTACAACATGAAAACCCCTTTTGTAAATAGCCAAAGCGTGGATTATGTGCAACATAGAAAAGACACTAGGTGCATCTTGACTAAAATACATCTAGAAACTGATGCAGACACACACACACACACACACACACACACACACACACACGCACACACACAAACACACACACACACACACACACATAAAACACACCCAAAACACGCTGTGAGTATATTTCATAGAGTAATAAATCAACATTATTATATTGTAAATAATTTTGTATTTTTTTTTACTTATAAATTTCCTCGAGTATTCATTCATTTGGCACAGCTTGCAAAGGACAGATTCCATTGTGTTATTCTAGTTGGAATAATACTTAATGAAAATCTCAGGGCAAATGCCAACGCCAGTTGTTCGTTTCTTTAACGTCCAAATTTTAAATTATTATTCGGGAAGATTTTCTTGTAGTTCTCAATTAGCGACTTAAATATATATTTTGTTTGTTTGGAGTTTGATGCTTCTAGCTTATTTACACACAAGTGAAATGCCGTAACGAGCAGATGTCCTACCTGATGATAAGCTGTATTCTCTTCCCTAACATAGACCAGACGTGGATAAAAAGTCTATGTGTCGATTAAACCTACAACCTTATTAATTACTACTTATCATGTGCGTATTAAAACTACCAACCTTGTTCATTACCTACTACTTGTCATGTCCCTATTAAACCTGCAGAGATGTATTTGGTGGGAGTTAATCCTATAACTATTTTCAGTTCTAGTCTCTCCGTGATCCATGAAGCAAATAAATTTTCTATGTTGTAAACAGACGGGGTCTATTGTAAAAGTTTCTGATTATTTATTTGTATATTTTTTAAATTAAATTATTAAGTATTTATTTATTTAGTTATGCAGTTAATGGAGGCCATCAATATAACTAATATTTATGTTAGTGGTTTAAAAAAAAAGTTTTATAATTTTTAATTATAAACTATCAGTCAGCTAGTTCGTATAAAACAGGGTTACATTAATAACTTAGATTTTAATTATTTGGATTAAATACACCCGCTCATTGAAAAACAAAGGGTGAAACACGTTTGATCATTTTAAGATCCGTCTTCACGTTTTATTACGATATTTCACGACGAAGTCTATGTATTTTCATCCAGTGAGAGTACGCACTACAGTAATGAATGAAAGTACCAATAAAAGGTAGTAGCAGATAAACACGTATTTCTAGCTTCTTATGCCCGCGGCTTTTTCACTAATGTTTGAGCGGTTCTGACATTTTATTGAAAATTGTATTTATAATTAATTTAATAATACCTGAATTGGCTGTAAATTGGTTGGTACCAGATTGTGCTAAAAATAACGATCCAATTTTACACCTAAGATAAAAAAAAAAACAATACCATAGCACAGCGAAATTCGTCAATATTTTCTCATTCATAATTCAGTGCATTTCAGTGTATATTTTTCTTTATCTTAGTGCTGGCTTAGAACAAATGATCGAAGACTTATTACATGAATTCACGGAGTCAATTTCAATTTCGGAAATTTATTACAATCTTTCGATAGGGTTGAGTTTTCTACACTACTTGATTATATTGCTTGATTTTATAAAGAAGGCTTGCTCATTTGTATGACATGGTTCAATTAAAAAGTCGGTTTATATATAAAAAAAAAAAATCCGTTCTTCTTTTATGAGAAGGCCGGTTTAGATAATTCTTTTGAAATTGATCTCTAATCTTTAAGGCTCACTGTATTTAGCGCTTTTAAATTATAGTTTTTTGTAATGTGATGTGGGCGATAGAACGAGCTGACGGCCCACCAGATATTAAGCCACTAACCGCCGTAATACGATTCTCCCACCAAAGTACGAAATGACTCAAGTCGCATTGCGTTGCGTCCATCACCCTGAGACGGGGATGTTACGTCTTATGCGCCTGCAATTTCCCCGGCACCCACTATCTTACACTGGAACACAGCAACACGAAAGCATCACTGCTTGGCAGCAGATTACTAGGTGTGATGGCAGTACTTCTCCGGGTGAACTGAGCATAAGTTCTACTGCAAGTAAAACTCCGTTTATACTAATATTAGCGTAAAACTAAAGAGAGACTACTTTCAAAACTTTTTGTTGTATTAGTTTTTGTGTTACAAAATGTTTAATTGTAGTTTTTTTTTCATACGATATCTCGTTTCACGGCTTCTGTGGGAAAAAAAAAATATTTATCATATCGATTGATTCATTTTTCACAGGCGGTTACAAATACAACCTCAATATTCCACAAGGATTCAGTCAATTCAATTTGAAATTAAAATCATAAATGAAATATCTTACGTTTTATTTGTTGAGAAAAAGGCAACTGAGATATTGGGTGAGAGAAAAAGGTAATAACAAAATAGTCTCTACGGACAGACAACATAATATCATCCGTACTCCGAGATTTTCAATAGCGATTCCTTACGGCAGAAATACTTCGAAGGAGTTGAACCCTTGTCGGTGCTGTTCGAGTTATTGGCAAAATATTTTGCGAAACTCATCGAGCTTACAAAATGTAAAGTTATATATTGGCGTATATTATGAATGAAAATATGCTTTTGCTCTGAAGATAATAAATTTATTACTTAAGACGGTGAAATGGCAATGCCATTGATTGCCATTGATGCGTCGGTGGCTGTTTCGATAATAATACAAAAGGAGCACGGGTTCGATTCCCAACTGGGGGGATATTTTTTGTGATTAGCATATATTTGTTTCAAAGGTCAACAGCTATGTTCCGTAGCATATATCTCTGATGGAAACTGATTTATAGGATAAAAAATATACCACATTATTACTAATCTTGAATAACAGATGCGTAAAGTTTAATCTCAGTCAGTTTATTGCCTTTCCCGTGAAGAAGTAACAAACATGCAAACTCCTTAAATTAAGCATTTTTAATATTAGTGGAGTAAACGGGACTAATAATGCGAACGTGTGTTTCTTGGTCCTTATTTCACGACATTCGACACCGACATTCTTAGTCCTTCAGGGAAACATCTGGGTAAATATTGAAAAAGCTGAGTATACAAATTATGTACATTACATGTAAAAAAAAAACACTTAAAAAAAATAGAATAAGAAGTTTGTTACAAACTACATTTGTAAGAATCTGTTGAAGTCTGCAATAGCATTGTTGAAGGTTTTTGGCTGAAAATCAGCGCTGAGTATTCTTAGCATATGCTGATCCCCTTTTTCAGCACAGGGCGCATTGGGACTCATATTTTAATGTGTTTTTATTTTTCTGCTATTTCTTGTTCCTATGTTTGTGCTGAAATAAATGGTTTTATCTATCTATGATTGCTTTTATACAGACTATATATTTAAGAGCAGTAGAACTCTCGCAAAGTTCGTCCGGGGAAGTACTGCCACCATGCCCATTTCTGCCGCCAAGCAGTGACGCATTCGCGTTACTGTCTTCCGGTTTGAAAGGTGTGGTTTCCGTTGAAATTACAGGCACATGAGACATTCCTACACGTCTCAGAGTTATGGGCGCATACGATGCGACTTGGGTCTTCTCGTATCTAGTAGGGGAGGACCGTAGTCGCATCGGTTATTATGGGCCGAGGTTACCACTTAACAGGTGGGCCGTCGGCTCGTTCCGTAACTGTATTACATAAAAAAAAAAGACTAGTCGCAAATAATCTTACCAATTAGAATAACGGCGAATATGATTAAATCAAGAGTATAATCAGGATTAAGTTCATAATCAAACAGTGTGGACAGTTTGATTAGTGCCGCTAATCCAATCATTGCACTAATCCTCACAGCACAACAGCTACAACTGATCAGCCGCCAACCGCTGCGGTATACACATTGCAATTAAATTCTCTTCTATTTATTTCTTACGTCTCACATGTTTCAGGCAGTAAAACTTATGCCAATTTCACCTGGGAACTACTGCTGTGATTGCTATTTATCAGATTTATCATACTTAACTATTTGTTTATTCTAATAAAATATAGATTCCCATTTCTCATAATATTATTCTCGCTTATACATAATATATTATTAATATATTATTATCGCTCTTCTTCTTTTTGTATATAGGTAATTCTGATTTTTTTCTTTCTTTTCTGATTTATATTATTCTGATATTATTGTGCTGACTGGCCTCAACGCTCAATTGATATAAACCCTTCTGCGCTGGCGCTGTAGTGGGTTCGATTCCCACCCAAGACAAACATTTGCGTGACGAACATAGATGCTTGTTCTGTTTCTGGGTATTATTATGTATTAGTATTTATTATGGTATAAAAAGTATATAAGTATTATATCAGTTGCCTGGTCCCCATGATACAAGCTATGATTAGCTTACTTTGGGGCTAGATGGCGCTGTGTGTAATGTCCACCAATATTTATTTATTTATCCGGTGACTGGTATCTCTAGAGTTCAAGGTCAGAGATCGATAATTGTGTCTCACGGTTTCCAATTGGTTAGGTTTAAGGTTTATTACGACTGTTACTTTGTTTATCAGGCATTGCGCCTTGTTTACATACTGCGTGGCGGCAGAAATAGGTTTGGTGGTAGAGCTTCCTTCTGCAAACTTGGCACATTTTATTGTCTGAACTAGAAAGTATCGTGTTTATATGCTATTAGTTTAGTATTGCTAGGGATGAGTCGTGACCAACCCTAATTTTAACGACTTACCCCCATTACATTAGGTACCGAAAGCTTTTTAAGTAGGTACTACCTTCACATTAGCAGACTTCCGGAAACTCAACGTTTTAAGGCTTAAAGACCTGTTTTTGCTTCAGCTGTTGGGCGTTAATGGTCAATTTAAATGATAATAAAGCCGAGCTTATGGTATGACGGCTAACTGGCAGTATTCTCTGCCTCTATTAATAATATTAATTAGCAATAACTCTGATATAAGCTTTCGGCCTCGACCTGTGTCGACAAGAGGCGAATACATCACTGCTTAGCGGCAGAAATGGGTATGGTGGCAGTACTTCTATTATGATGCTTATGTTTGAGATAATAAATTCTTAACCAAAACGTAGCTTGTGTATTCTGGAAAAAAATGATTTATTCATTAGATTTATTTATTATTATTCTTTTCAATTTCAGGTAGGTGATAAATAGGTACCTAATAATTATAATGTAGTGTAGTACACCCCTAACTAAACCTACGTATTGATAGGCTGGGTTCCTGAGATATGTTTAAAAAATAACCTGTGGTCTATTTTGGTTTAATTTGTACTCGTACTAGTACACTACAAACATAATATTTCACGTGTGCTAAATCCCTTCCAATAAGTACTGGACATTTTTTTATTTGTATTTTATGGGTATATGTTCAACTTGCTCAAATTTCATTTCTGTTCAAGCACAAAGCAAAGCTCTGGGTAAAATCAATTAGAATTTTGCTATTAACAAGCACCTTGTTTCCTAAGCAACATAATTTACGCGCTACTATTATACAAGACAGTTTTGCCTTTTACACGAAACCACAGTTGACAGCTTAATCCGGCAAAACCCTTTCGACCCCCCTCTTCAATTAATGGGAAACCATTTGTGTGAAATGGTTGACCACCATATTAATACGAGTTTTGTTATTTGGATTACGCCCTAGGCGCCGTAGCCGTAGCTCTTGGATTGAAATTTAATTAATTTATCTGCGTTAACATTATGTTTTATACATTACGTATTATTTTGGGGGGCCCGCGTTGCTCGCTTTCGTAGGTACCCTTTGGACCCTTAACACGTGCCCCCAGGGTGGTGCGAAATGAGCAACTCAGAGTAGCAGTAGAACTTGTGCTACTTTTGGCCGGAGAAGTACTGCCACCAAATCTGATTGGAAAGTATATTCCTTAAATGGCTTAAAATAATTATAAGTTATTATGTATTAGTATATAGCCCCTTAGATTGACACCAATGTGCGGTCTGCCTAAATGGAAATACTTAATATCGGTAAAGCTATCCGTATATTTCCACGCGATAGACAGGAGTGACAAGCAATAATATTTCTTGAACACAGCGACACCGTACGCAATGAAAATCAATTTCCGAAATGAAAATACTTTATCAACATGGGGTTTTCCCGTCGGTGACTCATTTTGGTATGATATTGATGTATAATACTTATTTAGGATAGGTTAGGCATTTATTAATATCTTAATCCCTAGTCTACCCTAGATTTAATCCCTTTTTTTGACAGCCTCACAGCTCAGTTGCTTGTAACCCTGCCTTCTGCGATGTCGTGGGTTCGATTCCCATCTAGGACAAACATTTGTGTGACAAACATAGAATTGTTTGTTCTGTGGCTGGGTGTTGATATATATTACATGTAAAAAAAACATGTATTACATCAGTTGTCTGGTTCTCATGATACAAGACATGCTTAGCTTAGTTTGGGGCTAGATGGTGATGTGTCCGTTATCAGGTGGGCCGTCAGGTTGTTCTGCCACACGAAACAGTTTTTTTTTTTTTTTCAGATGTACAGAACCAAGAGTGTTTTCTATTTTAACCAAAATAAGGAGAAATGTTTTATAATCTAATTCTAATCCTAAGGCAATCAAAATATAGCCGTGGTGTTCATTTATTGATACCAAAATTTATTCATTGGTAACGGAATGAATATTAATTATTTCGAGCTAAAGACATGTCATGGAAAACTTGGACAATATGAATAAAAAATGAATCGAAATAAAAAATCAGCATGAAAGTTTTATTTTATTTTTAATATTCAACAAAATTCACTTACTTGTCTAATCTATAGTGTTTTTAAACCTATGTAAGGTTTGAGTAAACACTAGGTTCTTGAAGTTAATAAACTGTTTAAAATTTTCTTTTCATTTCAGTTTGTATATTCATCGGTTTGGATCGTGAGATTTTCTATTTAACTTCCATTACAATCGTCCTAATTTTAGCAAACATCGCTGTACAAATTACAAAATAACTTTTTAAACTGTAATTTCAAATACAAATAAGTATTTTGTGGGATTTAGCCAAAACTCTTAATTTCTTAGCCGGAGTTCTTTACACAAACATTTTACGGCTGAAAAAGTTTGCCGACGTTTTTTGAATAACGTCTACCTCTGTGTTTGTTTACTACGTTAAACATTTTCTATAAAATTAAATAGACTTCTATTCAAAAAGAGAAAGTAAATAACGATACAAATATGTATCTTATTTGTGTTTGGATTGAATTTGCTTACTTATGAAATAGTGATTATTATTGTCTATAAAAAAGAACCCTAATGTACTTTATTGAAGAAAAATAAAAGCATGGATTGTAGTGTTAAACATGAAATCTATTCTCAATATTTGGAAATATTAGATAAATAAATAAATTAATATTGGTAGACATTTCACACAGCGCGTTCATCTAGCTCCAAAGTAAGCTAAGCATTGCATAGTGGGAACCAGACAACTGATACATGTATACATACATGTATAATACTTATATTAGATTTTTAATTCAGTATTTTAAATTTCATATTAACATCCAGATACAGAACAAATATTTCTGTTCGTGACAAAAATGTTTGTCCTGGTTGGAAATCGAACCTACAGCAGAAGATAAGGTACCACCAACTGAGCTGTGAAGCCAGTCAAAGTCGATATGAGTGAAGACATTTGAGACAACTCTCAAAATGTCTGCCTCCTCCTAAAAACTTTTCAGGTTCAAAGATATTTTAGTTACTTGCAGAGAATACGTCATTATTGTGGGTACAATAGATATGAAAGAACTTTTCGAATCTTCTGCACCCCACAATTTGTGATCACAGAAATTCAATTGAGCGAATACCAATACGCCACAAATGACCCATTGACCGGTTTTTTCTTAACCCACCAGTAGGGTTGCCAGAAACATAGCTCCATTTATTATTTATAACTAACAAACGCACGCGACTTAGTCCGCGTTAAAAATTCCTATTCGTTATTTCAAGTCATTAACTAATGTTAAGATTTCGGCCAACTGGGATCAATTGTTTGGAGTGATACTAACAGACAATTCATCCACCCATGCAAACATATATATTTGTATTGATAATTTTCAAATAATAATATCTCTTATTATTATATATATGTTATTATTATCTATTACCTACCCGTAACTTTTTCAAGAATTGTATATATAAAAAAAAGTATCATTAGTCATAATGCTTCACTGAAGTATAGTTAGTAAGTAGATATTGCAACTCATATGAAATGAAAGTTCGTATTACCACGCTGAATAGTAATACTACATCACTTCAATAAGAAAGGAAAATCGTCAAAGTGCTTATATAACATAACATAATATTGGTGACCATATCACACAGCGCCACTTATCCCAAAAGTAAGCTAAGCATAGCTTGTATCATGGGAACCAGACAACTGATATAATACTTATATACTTTTTTGGAAATACATCGATATACCTAATATATATTAAGCACCCAATAATCGTATATAATCGTAATCATCATTAAATTTGGTCTAAATATATCCGACACACATTTACACAAAATTAATTTCATATTTTATTGACAAATAATTATTAGTATAGGTAATATTAGCATGCTGCACAGTAGTTGAATAGCTGTAAATAGTCTCTTCAGTGTCATCTTATGCTACCTGTAATGCGCGAATAAATGAATTATAAGTTATGAACAATATACAAGTAAACTCACAAAAATCTTTATAAAGTTGACAACCTTGCATCCTCGTAATGGTCAAGAGGTATTACGTTAAGTTGTTGGATTCCTAATATAAATTGGAGTACCTTACATAGCAATTTTCACTGGAAATACCCAATACATCAAGCGTATTATTTACAAGGATTTTGAGAAAATAAATTAAAGGAACGTTATGTACTGATTCCTTTTCATGTTTATTAAACTTTCTGACGCATAGTTTTTGAGGTGTCATTCGTACAAAGATGAATCAGGAAATTTATACAAATAACTTTCGTTTCAAATAAGTTTTAAGTAAAAGTTCCATTTCATCGTATTTGTGATGAAGTTACGGAACGAGGAGATGGCCCACCAAGTGAAGTAGCTGGCCATTAACAAGCAAAACGACCTGGTCTGCCCTTCTTAAAGGTATGACAAGACCCAAGTCGCATCATATGCGCCCGTAACTATAAGATGTAAAGGTGGAACGTCTCATATGCCTGTAATTTCACCGGCAACCACATCTTGCAAACCGAAACACAGTAACGCGAATGCGATTGGCAGCTTAAATGGTGGCAGTACTTCCCGAATGAACTTGGCTTCAGTTCTATATTGTTCGCATATTTAAATAAAATTGTGCCACTGTGCAAAATATCGAAATCGTGCACCCATTTTTTCCTTTATAATAGACTAGCTGTTGCCCGCGACTTCGTCCGCGTGGAATTCGGTTTTATCACGCACCCCTATTTAACCTCTCGTAAAAGTAGCCTAAGTTACTCCTTGTTACATCAGCTATCTGCCAGTGAAAGTCCCGTCAAAATCGGTCCAGCCATTTCAGAGATTAGCCGGAACAAACAGACAGACAAACAAAAATTAAAAAAAATGTTGTTTAGTTATATGTACCGTGTATACATCCATATGCACTTAGTAAAAAGCGGTTATTTTAATATTAGAAACAGACACTCCAATTTTATTTCTTTGTATAGATTTAGTTGGGGACTAGGCTGCGAACAAGTACTATGTTAGTAGTCTAGTCACGTTGTGTCCCAATCACTTTAGCAGATTTTGACGATAGTAAATTGTCACGTCTAAATCGGACGTACCTACGTGGAAACTGCATATTTTTTTGACAGTTTGTACTTTATTAAACTTATTAAATTATCGTAAGAATTGACGGCTCCAAGATCAAATCGCATTAGGCAAAGCGGGTTATTATTAAAGTCACAATACAGGCCTCACAGCTCATTTGGTAGTAACTCTGCCTTCTGCGCTGTCGTGGGTTCGATTCCCACCCAGGACATACATTTGTGTGATGAATAAAGATGTTTGTTCTGTGTCTGGGCGTTAATATGTATTATATGAATGTATTTACAAAAAGTATATGAGTATTATATCAGTTCTCCTGGTTCCTGATACAAGCTATGCTTAGCTTACTTTGGGGCTAAATGGCGCTGTGTGAAATGTCCACCAATATTTATATTTTATTTCTCTCTTTTCAGGGGATTATCCAGAAACACGGGCTGATGCTTAATACTGGTTGGTGGATTTCGCAGTCATGTACCACGATACCGAAGGCTATTTTTCTATTATCGTTTATTCATTTTAAAGTGGAAATTAACAGTTTGAAAGGAAACAATGCAGTTAATTTCCCTTAGCTTAGGTTTCAATAAAAGGATTTGGGAAAGCTTAATCAAGTTTTGAAACAGCCTTTAGTTTCTATAAAAACTCTTAATTGAAAGTTTAAAACGCTTATTGAAATGCAAAGCACAAAATTTAAGTTTGGATTTCGCTCCGCACAGAATTCCTAACTAATTACATTTCCGAGCGATAGAAAGGAATGCAAATTCCAAAAAAATTAAGAGACCCAGCCCAATATTGAGCGATCTTTCATTTTTGATCTACTAGTGAACACACCCGTGATTCACGTGGAATTTGGTCAAATCGCTTATAAAATATAGATTTCCATACAACCCATTTCAATTAGGCATACAATTTCTTGTATGCCTAATTAAACCCCCTTAGTTGAGAACCTTAGTGAGCATTTATTTTCTGTAACGGAACCCCATAATAACGCATATATAACGATGTTTTTTTTAACGATACAGTTATGAGACGAGCAGATGGCCTACCTGGTGTAAAGTTGTAACCTCTGCCCATAACAAGCAATGAGACTTGGTCCCCTACTTAGTTACGACAAGACCCAAGTCACATCGCATATGCTCGTAACTCAGATGTGAAGGTCGAATGTCTCATGTGCCTGTAATTACAATTTTAATATAGTACTAATATCAAAAGTATAAAAAGAAAAAGAGAAAAGTATACCAAGACAAAAACAAAAAATATTTTTTTATAATTCGTTTATTTATGTGATCATTTAATGGTAGGACCGTGAGTTGTATTTCATAGTAATCCGTTAAGAAGTAGTAGTATTTTCTTTTTGAGAGGTATATTGGGAGTAGACATAAGATATGGTACTGGGTAGCGCAATAAAGAAAGAACTTAAGAATAAATAAAAACTGAAGAATAGACTTGTTAAGTAAATATTTGCATAGAATAGAAGGTTGTTGTAGGGTACCTTACCTGGGGTGTAAATGGGTAGTTATCAACATCTGAACAGGCCCAACCGCCAACCTCACCTGCACGTGGTGCACCCTGCTTCTACTAACGAGGCTCTGGCGACCGATCTGGCGGTATATCCAGTCAGTTGACAGGCATGACCTGCCAGATGGAGAAAACTCCTCCACGTGACTCTTTGATCAGCAAAGTGCACAAGTGGACGGAATGGAAAGGAGTGGAAAAGAGGATGGGCTAGGTTATACTAACACTACAGCTTAGTTGCATCGGGGAGAGTCGACACCAACTCTTCTGTCCGGATTCGCCTTGTCGCTTCAACGACCCCCGTTAGGTGTAAGGGGGTACGTTGCGGCACTGCGAAACGAAGGGGTCTTGCCTTGATTGGCCGGATCCAGAGAGGAAAACTCGAAATGAAACCCGGGAGAAAACCCTGTAAAACCCTACGGATACCTGGGGACCTCCGTAGTACATACCCTCCACACTGGAATGGGCGTAACCCGGTGTTGGAACTTTAGATCGACCCTAATCGTGGGAACAAAAATGAGTAACATTAAAACAAAAACAAAAAACACAGGTACGGAAAAGAATTCGGTTGACACCGATATAGAAGTTGTTGGCTCAGGTGTTGAGTCGAGCTTAGAAGTAGAGACTGATGAGTCTCGAACGAAACCGGCTGAGTTTTGGAAAAAACCTGCGGCGGTTCGAGGAAAACGGTCGCATCCAGCTAAGGAGAGTAAAAGTAACTGCAGTTCAGCGGTTACCGATGCTTCCAGTGACGAGGAGTCCCCTGCTGCGAAAATCTCAACCTCTAAAAGGGGTAGAGGTCGTCCGCCTACGGGAAAATTCGTTGGCCTTGCCAAAGAAAAGGCTGAGCGAAAAAAAAAGAAAGGTGAGGTCCAACTTGAAGTGGAAGAAGAAGTCGCCAAAAAAATGGCAAATGTGAGGAGGGCCACGGCACAATTGGCTCGTACAAACAGTGAGGGGGGTGAAGTAGTTGACCTCAAGAAACTAGTTGCAGACAGTGTAAATGTCATTTTTGAAATTGCTACGAGGTCAAAAAACATGAAAGGCACCTTAGTAAAGGACCTGAAAGATGCTGCGATGACTTTCCAGGAAGCGGTAGGCATACTTGAAAACCGCAATATCCCAGAAACGACTCGCAAACTGCAAGCCGAGAACATTCGTTTGCAGGCTGAGATGGCAGAACTTCGAAAGGAGATTCAAGAACTGAAGGTTAACTCAACTAGTATTTCGACGAGTCATGATATGGAAGAGCTATCTTCAGTAGAAATTGCTCCTCCTCAAAAGATACTCCAAGAAATAACCTCTAAAGGTGACTGTGCGCTGGAAAACCTTACGCGCTCAATCATTATTGAAGTGGGAAACATGATTAATGCAAGATTTGCAGGTATAGAGGACAGACTGCTTCCTGAAAAGCGACTACGTCCACCCCTAGCTGCGGACAATAGGCCTGAACGTGGCCCATCAACAAGCAGATCCCAGAAGGAAAAAGAGAAAAGAGAAGAAAGGAGGCTCACCCAAAAGACCTCCCAGTTGGAACCAAATAGGCCTAAATTGGTCACACGATCCGAACCGCATGATATGCCGCCGGCAACAATCTCAACTGAACAAAGCTGGTCGAAGGTAGTTCGAAAGAAGGGACGTAAGAAGGCTATAGCACAATCAAATGCAACTAAGGAAGGTGCATCCAAGACACCGAGGAAAGCAGTTGTAAAGTTGCGTACTCCCCGCTCGTCCGCCGTAGTAGTTACCCTGCAACCCGGAGCAGCGGAGCGTGGCATAACTTATAGTAAAGTTATAACCGATGCGAAGAAAAAAATTAATTTGGAGGGGCTCGGTATCCCTTGTATTCGGTTTCGCCAAGCGGTGACAGGCGCACGCATCATGGAAGTTTCTGGTGCGGCGAATGTTAATAAAGCCGATGTCCTGGCTGAAAAACTGAAGGAGGTAATGAATAACGACGACATCAAAGTCAGCAGACCCACAATGTGCTCCGAGCTTCGCATAGCTGGTCTAGATGACTCTGTAACTACAGAAGAGATCATACTTGCTACTGCACGAGATGGTGGATGCCCAACCGATTCGATAAAAATCGGAGAAATCCGGCAGGAATCCTCAGGTCTGGGCGCTGTGTGGATAAAATGTCCGGTAGCAGCGGCTAAAAAACTGTGTGATAAAGGCCGCCTTCTTGTAGGTTGGGTTTCAGCAAAAGTAAGATTGCTTCAGCCAAGAGCCATGCGCTGCTACCGGTGTTTGCAGGCAGGACACGTTCGAGTTTGCTGCACCTCAGAAGTGGATCGTAGCTCAGAGTGCTACCGATGTGGTCAGCATGGTCATAAGGCCGTTCATTGTGATGCAGTAGCTCACTGCAGTCTTTGCGCTGCAGCAAATTTTCCTGCAGAGCATAGACTGGGTAGCGATGGATGTGCTGCTCCCAGTAGCAAAGGAAAGGGGAAAGCAGCTATGGGGAAACTTCACCCATCGCAGCAAAACCACCCTCCAGCTTTCAATGAGCCTGGGGAAGTGTCGGCTTCTATGGATGCTGATTAGTCAGTATGGATTTACGCATACTCCAGGCGAATCTCAACCACTCCGCCCGAGCTCAAGATCTCCTAATTCAGAGCCTGGCGGAGCGGTTGATTAATGTGTCGGTGGTTTCAGAACCATACTTCATCTCCACTCGAGATAATTGGGTAGGAGATGACAATCAAGTGGTTGCAATAATTGTCCAAAACACCTGCTCCCTACCTTTTGCATGTCTGGCGAAAGGACAAGGATGCGTAGCAGCGCTTGTTGGTGATATTGTCTTAGTAGGTGTCTACTTCTCACCTAACAGGACCCTTGGCGAGTTCGAGAGCTTCTTGATTCAAGTCGGGGCCCTAATCGGTCAGAGTCGTCCTCGCCCCGTATTAGTGGCTGGTGATTTTAATGCCAAGTCTAAGGCTTGGGGCTCACCGGCTACTGATGCACGTGGACACGTCTTGGAAGAATGGGCTGTAGCAACTGGACTTGTGATTCTGAATCGGGGATCGGAGAACACCTGCGTACGGCATAATGGTGGATCTATCGTTGATCTCACATTCGCTAGTAATGATGTCGCCAGTCGCGTTTGTTATTGGGAGGTGTTGACGGATACTGAAACGCTCTCAGACCATCGCTACATCAGATTTGAAGTAAAATCTGCATCGCCAGGTCTAAGTAACGTGGAACAACCCATTAAATTTTTCCCACGCTGGGTGCAAAAAAAACTTAATAGAGCCCTATTGGAAGAGGCCTCTATTGTTCAGTCCTGGGTGTCTGGTCCAAGCGAGGAAACTGAAGTGGAAGAAGAGGCTTCTTGGTTCCGCAGTGCTTTGACAAACATCTGCGATGCGGCAATGCCTCGCGCACGTCCCTTCTCTCCTAGGCGCCAAGTGTACTGGTGGTCCGCAGAGCTTACAGCTTTGCGTACAGCATGCGTGGCAGCGAGACGCCGGTATACTCGATATCGCAGGAGACGCCGTCGCTTTGAAAATGAAGAGGCAGAGCTATACCAAGCGTATAGGGATGCCAAAGAATATCTACGGTCGGCCATGCTCAATGCACAGTCTCAGGCTAGAGAAGAATTATTAGAGACACTTTCGCGTGACCCGTGGGGCCGGCCATATAAAATCGCACGAGGTAAGCTTCGACCTTGGGCCCCCCCACTGACTCAGACTTTAGAGCCCATGATACTGGAGAGAGTGGTCTCAGCCCTTTTTCCAGCTACAACGGAACACGTTCCTCCGATCATGGCTGTACCAGATCGTGAGAGCCCCTCGTTTACTGAAGAAGAAGCGGAAATACCCAAAATTTCGGAGGTAGAAATGACAGTTGTTCTCCAACGACTTCGTGCTAAGAATACAGCACCGGGGCCTGATGGCATTCCTGGGCGTGTATGGGTCCTGGCTCTTAAGGAACTTGGCCCAAGGCTCTGCAATCTGTTCGACTCATGCTTAAAGCAAGGAAAGTTCCCTCACTCCTGGAAGTCAGGCAGATTGGTGTTGCTACGTAAGGAAGGCCGTCCGACGGACTCACCCTCAGCATATAGGCCAATCGTACTGCTTGATGAGGTGGGAAAGTTTTTCGAGCGCCTAATTGCCGGTCGCCTCATCGCACATTTGGATGACGTAGGTCCAAACCTACACGACAACCAGTTCGGTTTTCGAAAGGGTAGATCGACAATTGGCGCAATTTTGCGAGTTAAAGCCTTGGTAGAAAAAGAAGTATCCCGTGGTGAAGTGGTGTTGGCGGTATCTCTTGATATCGCCAATGCCTTCAACACTATGCCATGGAGTTGCATAAATGAGGCACTCAAATTCCACCAAACACCTCTTTACCTCCGTCGAATAATCAAGGACTATTTAGCGGAGAGATACATTATGTTTGAGGGTCGCGAGGGTCTGAGACGCAGACAAATGTCATGCGGTGTACCACAGGGGTCGGTCTTAGGACCACTTCTGTGGAACATTGGTTATGACTGGGTGCTTCGAGGTGAAACCCCTCCCGGCATCACAGTAACATGCTATGCAGATGACACTCTAGTGACTGCCAAAGGCAAAACACATAGCGAGGCAGCTGCTCTTATAACAGCAGGAGTAGGCCAAATCGTTCTAAGGATTAGGACCTTGGGCCTTGAGGTGGCTTTAAACAAGTCAGAAGCTATATGTTTCCGTCGAGCAAGAAGGGCGCTCCATGGGGCACCAACTTCCAGTATAGTTGTGGACGGAGTAGAAATCCCCATCAAGTCGACGATGAAATATTTAGGTCTCGTTCTTGATAGCCAGTGGAAATTTAAATCCCACTTCGAACAGCTAACACCAAAGCTGATGATTGCCGCAGCTGCACTTGGTAGACTACTTCCTAACTTAAAGGGAGCGGATGTAGGCTGCAGGCGTCTTTACACTGGGATCGTGCGCTCCATGGCGCTTTATGGAGCACCAGTGTGGGCCAATGCCCTGACCAGTCAGAATGTTATCCAACTGAGAAGACCGCAAAGGGTGATGGCAATTAGGGTTATCAGGGGATACCGGACAATATCATTTGACGCAGCATGCGCCCTTGCGGGTACCATGCCATGGGACCTGGAGGCGGAAATTCTCGCGTCCCTGTACTTTTGGCGTGAGGAACAGTTGGGTCAAGGTCAACGGCCGGCGACGAGAGAGATCGAGATGCAACGAGCTGAGATCCAAGTCGAAATGATAGGGATCTGGGATTCCAGACTGGCGAGTCCAAGTGCGGGCCAAATTACTGTTGAGGCGGTCCGACCAGTGCTGCAGCAATGGTTGGAAAGAAACCACGGTGCACTAACCTTCCGGCTGACTCAGGTCCTCTCTGGACATGGGTGTTTCGGAAAATACCTGTGTCAAATTGCCGGTAGGGAGGTATCGGATAGATGCCATCATTGCAGCAGTCTTGAGGATACAGCCCAGCACACGCTGGATGCATGTCCTGCCTGGGATGAGCAGCGACAAATGTTGCGTGCTGTTATAGGATTGGGCCTCTCTCTGCCAGACGTAGTCAAAGCTATGGTCAGTGGAGAGGAGGAGTGGGAAGCAATCTCAACCTTCTGCGAAGTAGTAGTTCAGCAGAAGGAAGCGGCGGAGAGGGAAAGGGAGGCTTCCTCCACCGATCCCATCCGCTTGAGGCGAACTGGTCGTCGGAGGAGGCACTACGCCCTCCACCAACCACCATAACACAGGCCAGGGTGGCAACCACGGGGAGGTTCGCCACCCTAAACAAAGCCTTGAGGTGGCTCGCGCTGTGTCACGCGTGCCCCTTGGAGACGGATACTGGAAGATGGGGCTCAGTCGAGTCAACGCTGCCGGAACTGCGGAAGTTTAACGTTCCCGTAGCTCCGACATGTTACGTTCTGTGGGACACCGTGTAGGTTTAGCCGGTAAAAATCCGGCATAACCTCTTCCATACCCCGCAAGGAAGAGGTATCCAAGAGGATTCCTACACGAAAAAAAAAAAAAAAAAAAAAAAAAAGGGTACCTTACCTACTAATTAATATAACATAAAACTATTTTTTTCCCCACCTGAAATGTATTCTCTATATGAAGTCCCATTTCCAGTTTCATCCCATTAATTTCGCGAGAAGAAGCCTGTCTTTTTCCAAGGTCCTATCTATCTCTACACCAAATTCACTAAAATTGGTTCAGTGATTAGGCGTGAAAAGGCAACAGACAGACAGAGTTACTTTCGCTTTTATAATATTACAGTAAGGATATGGATTTTTGAGACCGGTTTAGCCACCAAAGCTGCGTGTCATGATATTATTCACGTTACGACCCGACACTGATAAGTAATCGGTTTACTGGGTGCCCGAAACCACTTGTCATCTTGTCCTGCCCCTTTATCGCAGGAAACTGTTAAGGTTCCCGGTCAAGGGATGTCTTGAGGGAAAAATTACCTTGAATTTTGTATAAAAAACGATAACGTTTTATACATGGTGTAACAGAATGTCAGTTTTTTTCTGGACCTTTCACACAGCGCCATCTAGCCCCAAAGTAAGCTAAGCATAGCTTGTATCATGGGAACCAAACAACTGATATAATACTTGTATACTTCTTTAAAAATGTTTGTCCTGGGTGGGAATCGAACCTACAGCGCAAAAGTACTACTTCCAACTGAGCTATGACGCCGGTCAGAAGTGTCAGAGAAATGAGCCAATCGAACTTGTACTTAACTTCGTAAGAATAAGAATTGTCCCTAATGTGAATCGTTAAGAAGAGATTTATTAAAAGGATGAGTCAACTGAGTTATTCGTGAAAAAGCGATAGTGACAAAGAGAATACTAGTGTAGTGAATAGTGGCACATTGATTCTACTTAAGGCCTTCAGAAAGTCTTAGAATCTTACTTAATGCCATGCGACATGGTATTCCCATACCTAACTATGGGATGATCCCAGGACATATTGTATTGTTATTTATGAGCAGAGGTTACACCTTTAAATCAGTGGGCCTTCTTTCTCGTTCAGTAGCTAATGCACATAAAAATATAATTACTATGCATACTAATTACATAAAACACCAACCGTATAACTAAACAAAACGGCTTATAATTTTCCTTCATTTAAACCAAATGACTCAGAAATTACGACAACACATCGCATTTCTAATGCCAGACACGAACAATGGATATAGGGAAAGCAAGCGAACAAAATAATATTATTGGTACGGCCACAAACAGAATGACTCTTCTGTAAATTCATAGATTTAATTAATGATCGTAGATAAAAGACAAGATTTAAGTTACAAACAGACGAAAAATAAATGAAAATGAAATATTTCTATTTTATATCTCTTATATTTAGAGATTAGATATCTCTCCAGTAGAACATACGGAGAGATTTCTCTTCAGTAGCAACATACAGAGGTGAACGAACGAAATCAAATTTAAAATGTTGATGGACCTTCACACAACCCCATCAAAACCCCAATCTCAGTAAGTTTAACACACCTACACCGTAGAAGGTAGAATTACTACCAACTGAGCTGTAAGGCCAGCCAATTTTTTCTAATGTGTTTAGTGCTATATATTCTATCACCAGGACGTCGTAAGTATAGTTCAAAAAGCAGTTGCCTACTACAAACTGAGCTGCCAGGCCAGTAAAAGTGTTTTAAATACTTGATATTTTTTGTCTATGTTTTTAACTAGCCTCACAGCTCAGTTGACAGTAACTCTGCCTTCCATGGTCGGGGTCCGATTCCCACTCAGGACAAACATTTGTATGACCAATAAAGATGTTTGTTCTGTGCCTGGGATATGCATTATATGTTATGTATTTCCAAAAAAAAAAAAAATGTCTTACATCAGTTGTCTAGTTCCCATGATACAAGCTATGCTTAGCTTACTTTGGGGTTAGATGGCGCTGTGTGAAATGTCCACCAATATTTATTATTTATTTATTTTATATTATTTCGAAGAGTTCGTCCTCGTTCGCCCAGTACTTTCGTAGGCATCATAATGTGTGCCTCTCTTGAGGTGCTCCCATTAAGAATAGTATGAGCTCCAGATTCTACGTTCATAAGAAGTATTCTCTCCATTCAATGGAGTGCAAACAATGGATGCAGTTACTCGTCTTCTAAGGGGAGGACACATGAATAAAACAGTTTATTTATTCGAACAATATGGGCATTTGTTACTAACTCTACTACACTCCGGCAACCACACCTTTCAAACCGGAACACAGTAACGCGAATGCATCACTGTGTAATGGCAGAAATGGGTATGGTGGCAGTACTTTCCCGGACGCACTTGGCGTAAGTTCTACTGCTACTGTGGATGGATATATCATGTATATCTTTCATACCAGAACTTTGCTTGAACTGAACAATATTGTCCGAAATTTTGAATAATAGTAGACGATGGTCTAAAATAACAGAAGCCAATTTTGTATTCTGGCAAGAAGGCTAAACGGTAGGCAGACGCCAGTAAATCATAAAATCTGTAATATATATGTTATACCTCCGTATAGGAATGGGTTCACTTAAGCTTGTTGAAACGTTTCTCTGTAGATTGCCTTTGCATTTTGTATACGTGTCTTCTGGAAAATTTTACTTCATCCATTCAATATTATATGACTGTTTGGCTCTACCTCTGGATGCAAACATATTATTTTTGTCTTTATTATAAACTATTACTCATGTTACGGACTTGCCTCGCAGCTCAGTTGGTAGTAACCCTGCCTTCTGAGCTGTAGATCGTGGGTTCAATTCACACCCAGGACAAACGTTTGTGTGACGAACATAGATGTTTGTTCTGTGTCTCGGTGTTGAATATATTATATGTATATAAAGTATATAAGTATGTATATCAGTTGTCTGGTTCCCATGATACAAGCTATGCTCAGCTTATTTTGGGGCTAGATGGCGTTGTTAGAAATGTCCACCAATATTTATTTATTACTATTCTAGACTAACTCTTTTTTACTTTTTGACTTAAGTCTCAGTCATTGCACACTACTCCTAGGAGTCACTTAATTATCCTTTGTTAGTTAGCCCGCGACCACTTAGCGTCGTGTGTGCCGCGTTTTACCCTCACGCGCCCACCAAATTAATTACATTTAACTTGCAGGGAGCTTTTGTTATCTTAATGGTATGTCTTGGGTCGTTTACGCGGAAATTGATACACATACCCAAAACGGACGCCCAGCTCAACGACACACAAAACATCTTGTAATATCTTATTCCAGTATTTATCTATACAATAAAATAAAATTGGAGTGTCTGGTTGTAATATTAAAATAATCGCTTTTTACTAAGTGCATATGGATATATACACGGTACATATACCAAAATAACATTTATTTAAAATTTTTGTGTCTGTCTGTCTGTTTGTTCCGGCTAATCTCTGAAACGGCTGGACCGATTTTGACGGGACTTTCACTGGCAGATAGCTGATGTAACAAGGAGTAACTTAGGCTACTTTTCCGAGGGGTAAAATAGGGGTGCGTGATAAAACCGAATTCCACGCGAAGTCGCGGGCAACAGCTATTACACATAAATTTTCGCGCTAAGCTTTCGAGCTAAGCTAGACTAACATAGTTTGGCACTCGGGACAACTGCTTTTACTTATCAGTAGGCATTAACTTTTAACTTATCACTAGAGATCCTTGGGGAGTCCAAAAGGAAGATTAATAAACAATCCTTTTACCGCGTACAAGGAATTTCTCATTAAAATGGCATTCTGATATCCTATTGTCAATAGCTGTTCAGTAGACCCCATCGATAGTAGACACACATGGCTCAGTGAAAGCATTTCGCGCTTTTGTTTCGCAGGATCCATTTGTCAATGACAAGAGGAGCCTTCAAGTCACAATGGGCATGGTTCAAGGGCATTTCGGCCTGTTGGAGGTGGGAAACGAAAGCGGATGGGAGAATGTATATGAGAAAGAAGAAGAGGAAGAAAGTTCCTCGTTCGTTTTCAGGTACAGCTTTCTCACTGCGGACTGGCGATGCGCTTTAGCTTTGTCGCAGTTGGCGACCTCCTGCTTCATATTGACAGTGTCTTCGCTAGACCATGGATTGTTCAGACACACATATATATATATATATATAATATATATTTATATATATATATACACCTACATTTGATGTAGGTATTCAATGTGATTATCTTTTCATATTCTGTTTCTACGATTTGTTTATTACCGGGAATTTTTAATTTTATTGTTTCGTTATTTCGTTAATTCCGTTGTCAATCTTACCTGTCTAATTGTTCCGATTAATCTCCGAAACAGCTGGGACTGATTTTGACAAGACTTTCATTGGCTATACAGATAGATGATGTATGATGTATGTGTAATATTATTAAGATAATAGATATTCACAAATTGATAAAAATGAATAAATCACGTAGCAACTTTCTTAGTCTCAAACTGAATTCAACGGGTGAATAAACGGGCAAAGCTACTTAATTTTGTATATTTATAAATAACAACTATGTTAAAATTTCAACCAGTTGTATTTCAGTATTTATAATTACGTAGTATATAATAGATGGCCTATATACAAGGTTTAACGGATACAGCGCATCTGACGGCGGGCGGCGGCGTAGAGGTGCTGTGTGGGCTTATGAAACCCATCCTTCAATAGAGAACCATAGAATTTAACTGTTTCAAAGAGCTGAGTAAATCTGACATAATTCGCTTCGCTAGCAACTACAATCAAACCCGTATCTATTTTGCGTCAATCTATTGTGAACGATGACTATTGAAATTATGGTATTTGGCTGGCGGAGTGAATGAATTAGGGAAATACGTATATTATCTACTTAGTTACTAATAAATAATATACTATATATATATAATACTAATAGAATCTGCATTGAAACGGAGAACTTTTAAATTGCTTTATTTCCATTAGGCTGTAGGTTTACAATAGAAAAGTAAGAAATATTAAAATCCTAACAATAAGCAATTTATGGTAACATAATATAAAACTGAGTTATCAAACAATTACGTTTATAAGTTTGATGCGATATTAGTGAGGGAACGAGCTGACAGCCCACCTGATGTTAAGTGGTAACCGCCGCCCATAGACAACAGCAATACCACTCAAGTCCTCTCCACCAAAGTACGAGATGACTCAAGTTGCGTTGCGTTGCGTCCATCACCTCGAGACGGGGATGTCACGTCTCAGTCACCTGCAATTTCATCGGCACCCACTCCCACCGGAACACAGCAATACGAGTATATGACTGCTTATGCGGCAGATTACCAGGTGTGGTGGCAGTACTTCTTCGGGTGAACAAAGCACGAGTTCTACTGCAACTTTGGGTTGCTCCTTTCGCACCACCCGGGGGACACGTGTACGGATTCAAAGGGTAATCAATTGATTACCCTTTGAATCCGTACACGTGGCCCATGTTGCTCGCATCCGTAATTACGGATGCGAGCAACATGGGCCGCTGAACTCAGAAACAAGAACGACTGCTTAAAGAGATCTTTGCAAACTTAACAATTGTCCATATAAGCGTCCATATATTTTTTTAGCAGTAAACCGTCATGAAGCAAAGAAAACACTGGAACGTGTTTTTTTAATTGGACGTTTGTGCCTTTTGGTAGGTTCTGAACAAATGTATAAATTACAATTTCATATGTTTAAATCCCACCCTTGTTCTCATTACCTGTGTAGCTGGCGGCAATATCATATTTATGTATTCAAGAACAATTAATTCACAATCGTTTCTGAAATATATTCTGTTCCAGCTATCAAACAAAATGTAATTAATAAATTTAATTCATAAAGTTCTCATCATTTCAATAAAACTACAAAATATAGTTAAAAAGGCACAGACCGTTTAGAGAACAATTTATTATGCTTAATCGGATAAATAAATATATATTCAAGTCAGCTCATTAATTAATATATATAAGAAATCAAATAAATAAATGTTAGTAAAATATAATAAAATAAAAGAAATAAACAACTACAAAGTTATCAACTACTACATTAAGTAATGTATCGTTAACATGTTCTTTAAAATGGGCATACTTGAAGCCACAGTGAAACATTTCCACAAGAAGATATGTGCGGAAAAAGCTATTTTTTTTTAAGCCACATACAAATAGAAGAGTCATATTTATACCACCCCTCGCTTTTCAACGACGGAAGTTAAAAATGAGTAGGCGAGAAACCGTTTATGAACCTACTTATTCATTTACGATGTTCATAAAATCTCCAAGAAAGATTTATCGCTGGCTTTTCACAGATATTAAAGAGGCTGAAACTCTAAAATCTCCGCGAAAATATTGTATTCGATAAATAAAATAATTTTATACCAGAGGGATAAAATTTACACCGTTTTTAATTAGAATCCTAAGTCTCAGAACCAATTTTAATGTTTTTTTTTCATCTTCATATCATTAAAATTGGTTCTGTAGGTTTTGCGTGATCTTCGAATAAAGCAGAGTCATGAATATTATTCATTCAAATTTTATATCCATGCAATTCATAAAAAAATATTATAATATAAATAGTCACATTATTATTATTATTATAAACAACAGGCGATATTTAGTCTACCTATTTTATCAGCTAGGGAGCTGTCAGTTTACTACACCTAAATGGTTTTTAAGTCCATATACTAATTAAAAAATTTGTTCCTGAACGCCTCAGTTCAGATATGTAGGTAGTATGTATGTTCATAACCCGTTGAAATCTAATGAAGATGATTGATTAGGACTAATGATGGGGAAATGTTTGGTAGGCAGCGGTGCTACGTTCGATAAGCTGGGTAAATCTAATTTTCGATGTTTTTAGCGACTAAAGTGGTTCCCTAGAACTAGTGTTGTGAAAGGATTTAAGTGAACCTCGAAGAGTCTCCTTTCATGCACTTGACACATGTTTTCGAAATTTTATTTAATAGACATGTCGGTTTCATCACGATGTTTTCCTTCACCGTTTTGAGAACGTGGTATTGCGCACATAAATATTTCATGCGAAAAAACTCATTGGTGCATATCGGTATTCGAATGCAAACAGTGTGCTGTAAGCATTGCACACAGTTTAAATCGTAAGATGATTAATTAAAGATTTTAGTAATATAATATTATGTTGTATTTTAGCAACAACATACATCAAAATATATAAAAATATATTAATATATATATTATTTATATATTTTGCCAAAGAAATATATAAATAATATGCCAAATTCTTTAAAAATATTTATTACTTTGCATTTAGAGCAATAAATATCATAAAATGATCTTTTGAATGTGTTTGTGGAATCTTTTAATTGGCCTTAAGTATCTATTTATTAACTTATTCATTTGGCTAGCTTTATGACTTCCTAAAATAGTAAAAATAAAATAAAAATAAAAAACAGGTTTTCGTCGCTGGTTGAATTCTGCTTAAATACACTAAAATGTTGTTATTGCTGATGGGCTCTGTTCTAATGTTACTTCGAAAAATAAACTTAATTAGGTACTAATTAGATCATGCCTGAAATCCAAACAGCAAATTATAGTGACCGTTTCCATAAACACAATGAGTAGGCGCCGTAATATAAGCCAGTTTCTGGAACTGGGTAATCAGTTTCGGTTAATCTGTACACTCGAACTTATATACAGGGGGTTATAAAACCAAAGTACGGGACTAATTTACTGTGTACAGTTTACTCGTATAACCCGGAGAATTCTTAATTAGCGAGGTAATAATTTTTTTGCTACTTTTAGAACGTGGTGGCCTAGTTATTCTTAGCAAAAGTTTCAATCCAGAGGTCGTTGGGTCAAATATACACGTGCCATCATACTAGTTCGCGAAAGCCTTTACTGTCAGATGACATGTAGTCACATATCACCCCTAGTGCATGAAAGGAGCCTCTTTGAGGTGCACACTAATCCCTTCACCACACTGGGTCCAGAAAGCCTATGATTAGTAGTAGTAGTATTTAAGAGCAATAGAACTAACGCCAAGTTACTGTGTTCCGGTTACAAAGGTGTGGTTGCCGGTGAAATTACAAGTACATGAGACATTCACCTACACGTCTCAGAGTTACGAGCGCATACCATGTGACTAGGGTCTTGTCGTACCTAGTAGGGGAGGACCCAAGCCGCATCGGTTGTTGTGGGCCGTAAGCTCGTTCCGTAACTGTATAACATAAAAAAGATTACAACCCTGTTTGTAGTACTATATTATTATACTTTTATATTATACTTTCAGTGGTAGGGAATGAAACACCTATACACCCTGTAGTTACGACCTCCATAGTATTCTAATTAGAAACGAACGGTCATAAACCCACAAGCAAATGGTAGTTGTTGGTCTACTGTTATATATGTTTATGAGATTTTTCTAGCATGTTGTCGAAAATTGTCGCCATTAATGTAATCGATTATTTTGGCTGCAAAAAATCGAATTCCATACACTACTGCATTCATGTCTTTTTTGAATGTAAAGTTTGGCAGGGTCTAAATGGGTCAAAAAGTATATAAGTATTATATCAGTTGTCTGGTTCCCATAACACAAGCTATGCTTAGCTTACTTTGAGGCTAGATTGCGCTGTGTGAAATGTCCCCAAGATTTATTTATTTATTATTATTAGGTTCGAAACTAGCTATTAACTGCAGTTTAGTTGTCATTACTGCTATTTTTATAATCGCCTGTGACATTGATGACTGACTGGGCTCACAAGCTCTCATTGGTACTTTGGCTTCTGCGCTGTAGGTGGGTAGGTCGTGAGTTGATTCCCACTTTGGACAAATATTTGTGTGACTCTCATAGATTTTTGTATTAATATTTATTCTCTTAGTAAACCCTTTCATTTAATATCCTTATCATGGTAGTGCATCCGTACTGGAAGAGATTGCTCATTGCAATAAGGCCGCCCATTGTTATTCCGCATTTAGTGTACACATAAAATTGTTTTATTTTATAAGTATTCATTTGTATTGTGGTTTTGCAATAAAGTGTTATTCACTTAGCTAACCGTGCATTATAGTCCAAACTATACATTTATGCAAAGTTCAGCCCAATTTAAAATTCAGTTTGCAAGATTTGACCCAAAAACATACATTTTAAGATAAATAAGGGCTTGTAATAAAAAGTTGCAAATTTTCAAGCCTTGCCATTTGCTATTCGACATCTTTAATGTTATAGCCCCTATATACGCCCCCTTAAGTATCAGTTACAGTAACAGAACCGTGGTAAGTAGGTACTGGTAGCAGGATAAAAACCGATTTTATTGAAAGACTCGTTTCCAGAGAATAGAGAATGCTGAAGCGCAAATCTAGGGTTATAACAGTAAACTGAAGTTTCATGGAATAAACCTAAAGAATAATGGAAAAAGTTAAATCATTTCAGAGTATTTGTTTGCATGAAACTATGGTAAATTGGGATAGTTTTGAGATGCTGGAGAGAAGACGAGCTTTGTGGCGTTTTATCGTTGGAGTCGCAAAATCGGAAGGTACAATAAATAAATCTTGGTGTACATTTCACTTAGCAATATCTCGCCCCAAAGTATTCGAATCATGACATATCGTGGGAACCAGACAACTGATATACTTTTTACACTTATATACCTTTTTTGTAAATACTATAAACGCCCAGAACACTGTCTTGGTGGGAATTGAACCCACGACCTACAGCACAGATGGCAGTGTTACTACCAACTGAGCTTTGAGGCCAGTCCGTTGTTCTTTTAGGTTGCTTGTTCGATTCCGAGCACCGGGTAACGTTAAAGCTCTATAATTACGATATATTTTCCATTTGTATAAGGGCTCGAAGGAGTATTCTCTTCACGAGTTTTAGACCAAAACTGTTGTCATAATTAAATGTATTCAGATGTAATTTTGGGGAACATAAATTTGCAACAACAATGGAATAATGCCCCCGCGCCTCGTCGTGTCCGGTATGCGTCGCGTTCGATATGCGTCGCTTCCGGTACGCGTCGCGTCCGCCTGTCCGGCTACGGAACACTCGCGGTGTAGCCTTTGTGTGCCGTGAGCTTTAAATATTTGTGTTTAATGTGACTAGTTGCTTGTCGAACACAATTTCGCTAATAAGGAGAAGCGTGACAAAAAGCAACAAAAAACGTCCATAAAAAAGTACAAACAAGTATATCTTTTATAAAAGTAATGCCACGGCCATATACCCATTTGCATAATGCCAAACTTTTACCTATGTAATATATTTGCAGCAGCATAACTCGTGCGGTTCGTCCGGGGAATTGCTGCCACCATACTTATTATCTACATTGTGGTGTAGATTCTGTCAAAAACTTTATTTCCATAGAATTCATAAAGAAATGGCTTGGAAACGTCAATAATATTCAAAACAAGGTCACGCGTACTTATCGCGTAAGTTTGACGCCTGTTCAAGCTCTATCCGACCCTCCATGGGGAGAACAGACAAGAAACCCATAAAGGAGGGCTTTCTTGTGTCTGTTTAAAGGATACTGGCGCAGAAAAATATAGCATGTGAAATGTCTCAGAGAGATGGATGAAATACGAGTATATGTCGACTTCAGTCTTTGTAACGTAAATAAGGAACAAATCTTCTAAATTGATGTAGCTACTACCCACTTATGTCCTATTATTAATATTTTATTTTTATTTCTAGTTATGTTTTAATTTTTCTTTTTATTTTTGCTCAAAATTTGATATAGAATATGGGATTGATACCTGTTAGAAAACAAATATGTACTTGCTTACATATTTGCTTACATATTTTTGCTACTACGCATGCCGGCAAATTTATTTTACTATAAAATGTATTTTCCCTATAAGTGAATTTTGTAATTCTTTTGAGAAAATAAAATTCTTAAACCGTTAATCTGGCGTATTCTTGGTGGGCCACTTATTCGATTCAGACGCTAAAACAAAGTAGCTGTGTCCCAAAAATGAAAATTACACTTTAGTTCAAGCACTGTATTAACGTTATACTCTTTTCGGAAGGAAGTGCCTACTTTGAATACAAAGTAGATGTGGTAATATTGTTAAAGAGTGTACAAGGAAATATTCATAATACAACTTTCAATTACTTTAGGGTTGTAATGTATTTTATTATACGGGCAAACCCATAAACCCTTTCGGTAGTTTCACAAAAATAGTGAGCCAGAGAATTATTTGTGAGTGACTTTTTCAAACTTTTTCATAGGATAGGAGTTATGTTATAAAAAGTTTGAAACCATCACTCTTTAGAAAGTTTCGATGAAAAATGGTTTATTTTTACATCAGCCATTATACACAATGTTTTGATAATATTTCAATGGCTGAATGTGTTTAAAGTTTTATTCATATTAAAATAATCTTTTTCTATTTAAGGAATTATTTTATTTCGAAGAAACTGTAATCCTAAGTTTCTAATCCAATCAAAAGTACCAAAAATTTGGCGAAGAAATTACTGTGTAAATTAATATAAACTTCGGTTTCTCGCCCGCCCTGAAACCGCTCAATCATTTACACTTCTCAACATAGCTTACCCAAAGTCCAGTGCCAATTTGACTAACGATATGCTTTCATCGCTTCCTGCTGTCGAGCTTTGACCTCACGATGTCAAGGCGTCAAAAATAGCTAAAGCTCATTAGCATACTGTACTCGTTATTTTATCCGGGCGCGTCGGGTGAATAGATATTAGTGTGACGTCTTTTGCACGTATTTAGATTCCAGAGGATGGTGTTCCACTGAGGCGTAGCGGGCCGTCACTTTTTTTATATGAAATTATGGCGGAACGAGCTGATGGTCCACCCGTGTTAAGTGGTAACCGCCACCCATAGACAACAATACGACTCAAGTCCTCTCCACTAAAGTATGAGATGACTCAAGTCGCATTGCGTTGCGTCCATCACCCCGAGACCGGATGTTTACGTCTCATGCGCCTGTAATTTCACTATCTCTGTCACTATCTGTTCACTTGTCTTTAAGGATTTCTCGTTTATAAAGTTTGAAGGATCGTCCGAAGTCAATAACTGGTGTGTAAAAAATAGCTTTCACAGAAGTTGAGAGGTCATAGGTTAGGATTATCAATAATCCGGTATAAGGGAAGTACTGCTAACGTACTAATTTTTGCCGTCAATTATTAACGTCTTTGCGGCACGTAGTATAATCATTGACGGGTAGGCATTTTAAAATGTGTCAGTGAAATTACAGACAAATGAGACATTTCATCTTCATATTTTAAATGAATTGTGCGATATGGGTCTTCTCATATCTACGTAAAGACCTAGTTTGTATTGCTATTCTTATAACAGTGTATTCGTCTTCACAACAGGTGATATTAGGAATCAAATTCATAAAAAATAAAAGTGGATAATTCCAATAGAGCGAATATGAGCTAAGATATAAAAAGCCATCTTATTATTTGTTATCAGACAATCCCTAGCTCCGAATCCTCAAAGGCTGCCTAATTCACTTTATGCAAATTGTAATCAATTCCGCGCTAACTTTGTAAACTTATTGCTACCGTACTCGGAAAACTCGGCTGAAGTTGTGGAAGATCGATTCAAATTATTAAATATCTATCGATTATTCTTTTTTTGGAACGTAACATTTTCATCGCTATTTTCAACTCTGCCGTGAGAACTGGATACGTGGTATTGAATCGTATACAGGATAATTAAACTTGGGCTTATTATATTTAGAACAATTGGTTCCTTTTTTATGTTATAATGTAAAGTAACCAGCAGAGCCCAGCTGGAGTTGTGGTAATCTCTGCGGATAACAAGTAATACATGGGTCCTCCCATACAAAGTACGACAAAACCCAAGTCACGTCATATGAGCCCGTAACTCTATGAGACTTGACAGGCGAATGTCGCAAATGCTTTAGGCATTTCTACTGGCCTCACTGCTCTGTTGGTAACCCTGTTTTCAGCGCTGTTTGTCGTGGGTTTGAATCCTACCCAGGATAAACATTTGTGTGACGAACATAGATGTTTGTTCCGTGTCTGGGTGTTAATATGTATATATTTACAAAAAAGTATATAAGTATTATATCAGTTGTCTGATTCCCATGATACAAGCTATGCTTATGGTTACTTTGGGGCTAGATGGCGCTGTGTGAAATGTCCACCAACATTTATTTTATTTATGCTTGTAATTTCACCGATAACCAAACCAGAACACAGTTAAGCGAATGCATTACTGCTTAGCGGCAGAAATAGATACACTGGCAGCACTACCCCGGACGAACTTGTCGTAAGTTCTACTGCTACAAAACTAACCTAAGCACTACCGGTAAACCTGATACTTGTAACTTCCGGCGGCGAGACTTTATGATGTGGTCCCGGGTACGATGGAGCAAGAAACCGTGTGGGCAGACTCACCCTACTCTAAGGTGTCCCCCATCAGCCTGGAGCAGATAGAAGAACTTGTTTTTGGTTACCTGTTCCTAGTTCTTCTTTATAAAGTTTTATTGAAGTCTTGATTTCCGAACTAGCGTTAGCTGTATGTCAGAAATCAGTTATATCCGACACAATGATTGGCCCCATGCCTCAAAGTTGATGTACTTTACTAGCCCGCGGTATTTCCCACGGTGAATAAGTAATCCCACGGGAACACTGTACTTTTCCGGGATAAAAGTCTAGCCTATATTAATCCAGGTATAACCTATCTTGATACCAAACTTCAAATACATTCAGACGTTTTTGCGTGAAAGCGTAACGAACATCTATACAAACTTTCACGTTCATAATATTAGTAGGATTTAATTTCTACTGACTATAGACAGTATTGCGTTTGACTTACAGATTAATAAATAAAATATATATAAAGCACAATTCAATTAAAAACAATTTAACTTTAACGAAGGTTTTCGTCTCGCTTAAGTTTGTTTCGCTTTATGTCGTCAACTCTGAATTTGATTTGCGGTTCACAAATAAAATAACATCTGAAATCTAATTTTTATTTTGTCTCTCTTTTATACCTACATAAGAAAAATACAGTGACATAGGACAGGAGAAGATTTAGTTATTAGTTTCACGATTCCTTCAATGTACATTATATAGTTTATTACAACATGGAAAAAATAAATATGACATAAGTAAATAATAGATAAACATGGACTGTAATTGTTTCATAAATCAATTAATATATTTATTGGTTAATTATTACTGAAACATCTGATATAAAAAGTCTAATTTGATGTCAATACATATTTAATAGTAAAAGTAGAAAAATGAATAAAAGAAATAATTAAATATTTAGCCCACGCTGTTCTTTAACTGAAAATAAAATTTGATTGTGATTGGTTTTCGCTTAAGCCAAAATAGTTGAGAAATTCTATTTATTATTTGGACTGACGACAACATAGAGAAACCAAATTTTTTGATTTCATTCAGCATGTAACAGTGAATACGCAATTATGATGTGCGCTTTTTGGAAGAAGTAATACCTAATAAAACTTATATTACTATGCATAGTAGTTACAGCAGTTACTGTTTCAAATACTAAATTACTTATATACAAAGAACCTCATTTTTACACAATGGAAAGAAACTACATCAAAGAAATGTAACTACGTAATTATTTCATTAAAAACTTCAAATCGAAATGTCAAATAATTGTGTTTCCAAGCGTAGTTTCCCCACACGGTTATCTGCAATTTATTATTACATTTAATTTACAGTAATTTTAACCTTAATATTTCTAATTAATAATTATTAACAATATATACAACGCTGACTTTTTCTACAATAAAATATAAATAGAACTTAACATCCTATATGAAAAAACCATACAACCAAATTAATTCTACTGCATTTATTTCTTCAATTTAAGTAAATGTTTAGTTAAAATATACAATTCAAAATGTAGGCCTCAAATTGTTGATTTATTCAAATTTAGTATTATACATAGTGTTTAAATACGTAAGATAATAAATATATTGATAGACGTAATATGTTTACTTTATTTTGAAGACCATTCACTAATTAGTTTTTAACAGGACATGGATAAAATCAAAAAAAAAACGCACTAATTCTTAATCCTAATGAAGAGTAAACCGTGTTTACTATATATAACGTAAATTTCTGACGGTACGTCTAAGACTAACTTATATTTAGTGCCACGTACCTTAGGTATGCATGTTTAGCGAGAGGGATACTGAAATCATAAATTAAGTCCCAAAACCGGATGCACATATTCCTATTTAAATATAAGAATTTCATTAAAATATGGTGTCCAATTTAATTAGTGAATGGTGCTTCCCGATTGCCATAGGAAGATACATTAAATATTTTGGTAAAGTTATTGCACACTGAAATGACAAAAAAAAACAAAATGCATAAGAACTTCATATATAAAATAAGACAGATAATATGAAGTCTAACCCTACTATCACATGGATTAATACTTTGACTACAATAATATTACAATGTCAAATTATTTACGCTGTTATATCGACACTGTAATTAATTAAATATTATACTTAATAAACTTTATTAAATTCACAACAGCTTCCACATTACAGTAATTTACCTCTTTGGTCATTCTAAAACATTTGTTAACAGTAACCACCCCTTTAAACGCGTCTTATTATTAATTAGAATAAGTAATATTTTTTTATAATTAATTAAATTAATTACCGTTAATTACCATCCCGGGAATCATCGCATCTCCGATAAGTAAGAAATTTACACATAGTAAACGACTAGTCGATTTGAACAGCCTTTTATAATACACAAGTTAATGTCGAAATCTACACTGTATAGACCTTGGTTTTAATATTAAAAGTCTTATTTAGATCACAGTATCCAGGTCTCGGTGGACCTCGGTCATTGACAATCATAGAAAACTTTCTGATGCCCGAGTCTCCTCACGGTCGATGGCGGACACAATTTCAACACCTTCCTCGTAATTATGCAACTTCGTCGTATGGTTCACACAGTAGTGCTGATCAGGATCCCCGTACTGGCTGTGATAGAACTCCTCGCGCATCATGTGGTTCAAGTTCCCGCATCTGAAGAAGAGAATCTCCTGGAATGGCTTCCTGAAGTCCCTGTTCAACGTGGCATATATCACAGGGTTCAGGAGACTGTTGAAGTAACCCAGCCAGAGGAAAATGGCACTTATGGCGTCGGGAATAGCGTCTTCCGCAACGAAAGGTCGGAGCAACGCTAGCACGAAGAAGGGTAGCCAGCATATCACGAATGCCGACATAATGATTCCTAATGTGGTGGACGCTTTTCGTTCCTTAGCCAGCTGGAATCTCAGCTTTTTCTGGTGCGGAGATTGGCTGTGTAGCAAGTCTTTGGCAATGTGGCTTTTATGAGCAAAGTTTGAGAGTGATGAGCGAATTCGATTCGTCGTGAGCTTTTGACTACTCTCAGAGGACTGTCGTCTTCGCTCCTTGCCTTGAGGTTTATTACTGGGCGCCAATTGTGTGGGAGATTTGTTGATGGTGTGAATTGGTTTAGTCGGAGTTTTGTTCTGATTGTTCTGTAGCATGGGGTATTGCGACTCGTTGGATTTCCTCTGTCCGCTGAAGCAGCGGCCGATCGTGCTCTCAGTTTTATCCACACTGATCTGGAACAAAGGATAGGTGCTAGAGTTGATGTATTTCAAATCAGTGCTATGGGTCATATTTTATACCCCATAATTTCTGCTAATATAGAGATTGTTAATTCATTACAAATTCAACCGATCTATTTATTTAGTATAGTATGGCAGATGACTAAAAATAAAAAGTAGTTTATATAAAAAACTACGTAATAGCCATGTTTTGTCCGTGGCTTTGCAAACGTACTCTCTTTATAAAAAGAGGCTGATGTGTTATACCATATACCATGTACTACATCCGGTTTTATATTTACCTATTAGCACACTCTGTAAACAGACTACTAACTAAGACATACTAACTTTCATCAGAAGTACAGTCATAGTTAATACCAAAATTATACTTAATCGTACCGCTTATCGCCAAAGTGTGACCCCCGGCCAGGGCTCATTTTGGTGGTGGTCATTTGGCTCACTTTGCAGCGTAGCGTAGTAGCGCTTTACGTAAGAAGTGCCGTTAATCAATAGGTTTTTTAAAATCGAATAGTTTTTTCATATAAATGAGTCGCCTCATCGCTGCTTTGTGCTAAAAATCAGCGCTGTAATATGTCGCAGCACACGCTGAGTTCGGCTTGAATACAAATATATGCACCCGACAACGTTCATCATTAGTATGTCTATTGTCCTTTTTCTTTTTATATTATTGTCAACAATTTATGTACATAAATTAATTTCCAAACCGTCTTAAAATTAAAACTTACTGTAGTATTAGTACTGGCAGTAGATCCTCTTGGAGGGGGTTGCACAGGCGGCTGACTTCCCAGAAGCTTAGCCTCCGCCGCGCCACCGTTCTTAACATTTATCTCCAGGTAGCAATGCGTCTCCAAATGAGACTGCGCACGTCTCTCATCCTTCACAATCTTCCTCGCAGCACTGAATATCTTATAGTACACCACTACCATCACCGTCAACGGAATATAGAACGAACCGAACGTCGCATAAATCTGATACACTTTGTTCTGTGACACCGAGCAAGACGTCTCAGTCTTTTCATTCCCAAGAATCAAAACTGGCGGTAGAGATATAAACGCAGCACTTATCCACACGAGAAACACGCAGAACAGCATTCTTCTTGGAGTTCGCTTCACTCCGTACTCTAAGGGCTTTGTAATCGCATAGTACCGGTCTACGGAGATCATGCAGAGGTTTAGAATACTAGCCGTACAGGACAGCACGTCACTGGAGACCCAGAAATCGCAGATGACTGGTCCGAAAGGCCACGTTCCCATAATATCGTACACCGTCGCTACCGGCATCACCATCAGCGCCACGCAAAGATCGCTCACCGCCAGTGAAACTATCAAATAGTTACTCGGTCTTCTCAATTTTCTGACCAATCTAACAGCGATGCAGACCAGTATATTCCCGATGATTGTTCCAATTATCACGATCAGAAATATTACGACGAGAAATATAGTCACCGGTAAGGAGTACTTGGAGTGCTTTATGTGATGATGCTTTGTATAGTTGCGGTCTATGAATGTCCAGTTATCCGAAGTATTTGAGGTTGTATAGTCGAGTTCCGGGATAGATTCGTTGAAGTCGACCGCGGCTATTGCCGCCTCAGAGAGCAACAGAACAGATACGAGTGTGAGAAGACACGAAGGTAAAGTAACAAAGCTAGGCGGTGAACGGTGACAGTTATGAGCTGGGGTCGCCATACGAGACCCGGGGATGGGCGATCAGTTGGCTCGTTATCTTAACGTTACCATACATTGGTTTTGTCTATTTCCGACGGTGAAATGGCTGTAAATTTTCGAGTCAAGTTTGAAATACGGCTTCGTCGTGAAGCCCTTTGGTCTTGGAATGGCGCTGATTACAATTGAGTGTGGACTTTAATTGACATATTGCTTGGATCGACTTTCCGATTCGGAGCAGAGCCATTGGGTTACGGATGGGTAGGAGAGAATTTCGCTCTTGTGCCTCGTGTGGTAGAGTCTGTATTCGTCTGGCGTCGTTTTGTATGAATCAGGTTGTTTTATTGGCCAAAGGTTCGAGCGTCTACTTCAATATCCCGTCTGTGGATTGCTTCATTAGTGACGTTGATTGGTGAGGAACATTTCCTGCAAAAAAAGAAACAGTAATTTAGACAAGTTGAGTAATCTGAATCAAAGGAAGGTATTACGGGATAATCCGGACTTTTCTCTTTCCAAAAGTACTTTGGTATTATATAATCTCCTCTGGGATCTGTTTAGCAGTCAGATGAAAAATTAAAATGTTTGAAATGAGATGAAATACAGTGAACGGATGTTGTTAAATATTATGGAGTTTCAGGGATAGTGTTGATGTATGTCAATAAACAGTTTGATGGAGGTGAGAACGTGGAGTTCCGAAGCGGGCGTGAGATGTTTAGTGAACGTTTCATGGCTTGTAATAATATTTAGATCAAATTATACATCCGATTACAATAATTCATTTTTTTTTATTCAAATAATGTTTAGATTGTATTGTAAGTACACTCTGACGATATTTGTAACGCAATACGATAATTCAATTACTATTGTGAATTACCATACTAGTCTATTCATTTTTGTAGTGATGCCACTAAACAGAGAACTATACTATAACTGGTTGTTGTTAGTTGTTTTTTTTGTTGAAATTATTATTTGGAAGTCAGATGTCTATTGGCCTACTTCACTAGTTAGTTTAATAGTTAAGTAAAATATAATGTTACGTATATTATGCGATGTGATGAGGCCAGTCTCAATTACCAGTACTCAGTTTATGGTCTTAAAAATATTCGATAATATAGTAGCAAATGCTATATTGAGACAAGTAGTTAGTAGATAGATATATAGTGCTGTTTATGATAACATTTGTTTGAAACTACCAATAAATTTTAGTAAAAATTGAAGAAACAACTTGAAGTGGTACTTACAGATACGTTATGTAAATGAAACATTAAATCAACTCGAAACTTTACTTGAAAGGGGTAAGGGATTAAGCAGACCAATTTTGGACATCCTCCAATTTCAGAACCACAAGTAAGGGTACACACCCACTATACGGCTACCCAGATTGCGGTCAGCGATCCGGTTAACCGCAAATGAAATAATTAACGTTTTATTATTAGTTTTGGTCACAAACTGCTACGGTTACTGAGATGGCTATTGCCCCACTTTGATCAGCGGTTGCCATTCGCATTGGGCCTCTAGTTGTATATTTACGGTTGCAATAGCTGAAAAATCGACCATAGCAGGCAACTGGGATTGATGCGGGTAACCGCATTTTTTTTGACTGAACAATTTGCTGTTGGCCGCAGATGGCCCTGACAGCGTTTACACGGGCTTTTGGTGAGAGCAGATGGCTCTCAACCGGTAGGTAACTGCATTGGATCCGCATTGACGGGCCTCATAGCTCAGAGCGTGGTGGTCTAGCGGTACTGACCCCCGAGTTTCAATCCGGAGGTCGCCAGTTCAAATCCCGACGTGCACCTATGAGTTTTTCGATTGAAAGATTTATGTGCGCAATACCACGTTCTCAAAAACGGTAGGAAAACATCGTGAGGAAACCGACATGTCCTAGAACTAAAAATTCGAAGACATGTGTCGAGTGCACGAAAGGAGCCTCTTTGAGGCGCACTTACAATCCTTTCACCACACTGGTTCGACGGAACCGGTGACTCGAAGAAGAAGATAGCTCAGTTGGTAATAACCCTGCCTTCAGCGCTGTAGGTCGTGGGTTCGATTCCCACCCAGGACAAACATTTGGGTGACGAACATAGGTGTTTGTTCTGTGTCTGTGTTAATATGTATATATTTACAAAAAAGTATATAAGTATTATATCAGTTGTCTGGTTCCCATGATACAACCTATGCTTAGCTTACTTTGGGGCTAGATGGTGCTGTGTGAAATGTCCGCCAATATTTATTATTATTTTTATTATTGTGCGTATGTCACTCTTAATTTTATTTTTATCAACTACATTGATCGTAATACTAATCGCCCATTACACCTTCCAGGGCAACATGTAATAACATTAGATAACCATCGGATACTTAAATGTCTGCCAATCAACATACGTGCCTTAAAAGGCTTAATGACGTTACCAAGACATAAATTCTTACAATGAAATTTCTTGTCAGCATACAAAATTTCAATTTATATTATTTAATATTTAAATTATATCCGCCTATCGGACTTACTTGCGTTGACCGTAATTTGCAACGATATAAACTTTTCACGCCAATATGTATAATTATGATGGTTAGGATATCCGTTACGAATAAACGACAGTAAAAGAGTTTGTTATTTATATATTATATTATTTATATCAAATATATATTACTAATATTTTAATATTATAAGTTTTTACATAAACAAAAAGAAAGCAATATTAAAAATCTGCCAAATATGTGTCCCTGAAACCCGAAATTAATAAAAGACTAAAGACATTTTTCTTTGCAAAGAACGTAATTTAAATTTGAGTATCATGTCCGGAACCATTGTTGATTAACGTGGATTGATAAGTTTTTTCATAATATTAAAATTGTACTGAACCATTACAAATTGAGCAATCTAACATAAAATATTGGAAAATACAACAATCGAAACAATTCCCATCAATTTCCATATCTAGCATTGGAATTAATCGTCCCTAATCGAAAACATTAATTCAAACCGGAATGCTGATACGAAAAGTATTCAAACGTGAGCGACAGACGATATTTCACATAAACCAGGCCTATTTCACTTGAATACGCCTGAATAAAATTACAAGTTGGAATTAGCTTGACACGTTGGCAGTAGGTTTCATATGAACTGGGCTCTGAAGCGACGTGAACGTGTTAAAAACAAAATTAATATTTATTTATAATAATATTGGTGGACAATTCACAAAGCGTCATCTAGCCCCAAACTAAGCTTAGCTTGTACTATGGGAACCAGACAACTGATAGAATACACATATACTTTTTGTTTGTAGATACATTTATAATATATATAGCAACATCCAGACACAGAACCACCATCTATGTTCGCCACACAAATGTTTGTCCTGGGTGGGAATCGAACCCACGACCTACAGCGCAGAAGGCTGGGTTACTACCAACTGAGCTATGAGGCTAGTCAATGTGGATTAATGGATGTGAAGTTTACTTGTAGTCTATAATGTTATCGAGAGCGTAGTGGCCCGTGCTGAAAACCTGTTTAGTCGCAAAATTGCTTGCTGAAATCTAAAGCAGTGTCTTCAATGGGTTTTTCGCGAAAAAATTATGCTCGCAATATCACATTGTCAAAACGCTAAAGGAAATCGTGACGAAATCAGCATAATGTAGAAAAAATCGAAGGCATGTCGCTTTATCTACCCAAAATGTGCTTCCGCGATGGAAGGTCATTAATTCGCGCGTGGAATGTAGGCCTGTGTCCCATCAGTGGGGATATTAGAGGATAGTAGATAACATATACTGGATCAAACGCGGTAAGATCTGCCCATGAGAAAGCAACACGACTTGGAACCTACCCTACCTACCCCTACTTAGGCGGGTAGATCCAAATCGCATCCTGTTGAACACGAAACTCTGAGATGTACCTACGTAGGATGTGTCAAGAAGTGCCTGTCATTTCACTGGCTACCATACCAGTTCTTTTAGGTGACTAAACGAGCTGAAGGCCCACCTGATGTCAGCAGCAGTTTACCTATGTTTGAAATATCCAATGTACCTACCATGTGATACAGCAATAAATAAATTGAGTATTGAGATGTTAAGTGGTTTGCGTATATAATTTGTAAATTAATTGTACCCGTTCCAAGCCGGGACTAGTCACTAGTACTTATTTTAGTGTAATTTTAGTATTATATTCCATAGTTACAACAATCAACAGTAATGAAAGTGAGTCGTCTATAAGGTAGGACTATTATATATTCTGTGAGTGGAGTCTACCTTGCTGGTACCATTAATTATGGGGTCAACAAATGGGGGTTGATTTGTCTAGATTGGTGATTGTGTGTCAGACATATTTATACTTATATCCTTTTGGAATTGTGAATGTTATCAGAAATACATATTATTTGAACTTTTACGTGAATAAGGTGATATAAAGATGTTAGGATAATTGCTTAATTCAAGAAAATTACAATTTTATTTTTATTTTTTATTTTATTTCTTTCCTGTAAGAAAGTAACAACATAGTTTTAGTAGGGTATAAAGATAATAAAGTCGACATAAATTTCATATAGGTATATGTGACACTTGTTAATCTCCGGTAAGAAACAAGTTTTACTGGCGTTATGATGTAATTGTATTTGCTATATTCAATTGTGTTTTGGGAAGGATGATGGCTTCGTTGAAACAATTGTTCATAATTCAAACTTCAACTTAAGTAGTTACTTAGTATGTAACAATGATGTAACTTAGGAAATTTGTATCCAGTTACTTCAGTTTAAAGAAATTATTCTGAAATTCAAGTAAATAACTATATTATATTAAGCAATCTTACGTAATTGAATTGCAGTGTAGTTAGGATCCAATTAAAATATTACTATATTTACGGACATTAATATTTTTGCGCATTTTTAATTCTGGATGAATTTATAAATGACTCCCATTAATTTTATGAGCAGTAGAACTCTCGCTAAGTTCGTCCGGGGAAGTACTGCCACCATGCCCATGTATGCCGCCAAGTAGTAATGCATTCGCGTTACTGTATTTCATAAAATTGTATTAAGTATTCATTTGTATTGTGGTTTTGCAATAAACTGTTATTGTATTGTATTGTATTGTATTTCAGTTTGAAAGGTGTGGTTGCCGGTGAAATTACAGGCACATGAGACATTCCACCTACACGTCTCAGACTTACGGGCGCATACGACTTGGATCTTCTTGTACATAGTAGGGGAGGACCCAAGCCGCATTGGTTGTTATGCCGAGGTTACCACCAGGTGGGCCGTCGGCTCGTTCCGTAACTGTATCAAATAAAAAAAAACTCTATATATTTGCTTACAAGCTGGATTTCCTTGAAACCTCAGGAAGTTGCACCATTTTTTTACTGACGATGTGGGCACATCGCTTCAAATATTCAGGCTGATAAGGGTCTGTGACGTGCGCCATAATAAATCATAACGCACCCTTCTCTGGCTTTTGATCCCCTACCCACAGATAAGAAAACAAAGTGTATAACAGAAGTGAAAATAGTGTCATTTTTGACATATCCTGTCGTAGATATTTATCCAGCTGTGACGTGCCCCACGTAGCAACCAATGTTTCTTGTGTTGATTCTGAATATGTACAATTTTATTTACATTGAATTCTTAAGGCATTTCGTTAATAATATAAATATTAAAACGGGTGTACATTTCACACAGCACACCAACTAGCCCCATAGTAAGCTAAGCATAGATTGTCTCATGGGAACCAAAGAACTGATATAATGATCATATATTTATTTTTTTGGAAATACATATATTATAATACATTGACACCCAGGCACAGAATAAACATGAATATTCAAATATTTGTCCTGGATGGGAATCGAACCCACGTCCTACAGCGCAGAAGGCAGGTTGCTACCAACTGAGCTATGAGGCCTGTCTCGTATAGTATAAAATTATATCGTTAAGATTTCAATGGAAATAAAATTGCTTGAAAACGTCAATTTAGTCAAAAATACAATGTGACGAGTACTTATTTGCCAAGATAGATTTTATAATTCTTTTCATTTAGTGGCTAAGTCAACGGACAAAAACAGATAACTTAGTATAGACCCAACTAAAGCTCAGGGAGGTATCTGAAAATTGTTTTTATATGACAACATTCGATTTTGAAGTGCGCTACTAAAATGAGTTCACGACTGATACTAAATACTTGAAAAATATTTTTCATCTGAAGTAGTTGCTTCGTCAGGTCAATTGATGCAAAACTTCAAAGAGCTTTTAAATGTGTAATAACATATAAAAAAAATCAATTTAAATATGTTATTTTTCATTGCTCAAAAATACAGTTACAAACTAAATGTTTTAGGTTTAATTTAATATTATGATTTGAAGTTTTCAAAAGGGGTAGATATACAAAGATATTTTACTGAACAACTGCGCGAAAGGAGCCTCTTTTAGGGGCACTTTAATTATCTCACCACACTGGTCCGAGAGAGCTAGTAAAGCGATTAGTAGTAGTAGTAGTAGTACTGGAACTATCGTGCTAGTCAATTAATATATCAGTAACATCTTTCATCATATAAATAGCCAGTTAAAATATAAAGGTCAGAACAAAGCGCTCTTTCCAAAATACTTTTTCATTTGTTTATATTTTAGATTTATGTGCAAATTAGTATTATTTTATGTTCAATGAAACCTATAAAAACTAGGTCGTAATAACAAACTTAAAAATCTAAAATTCAACGCGGTCTAGGTTTGAACTTTTTTATGCTTAGCATAAGCATACTATCACTGGCCGTGGTTACAATAAGTACTAAGGCAAAAACTTCAAAGTGAATATAAAATAAGGCTTCCTTTCATGAATTATGTACATGGAGTCAAATTTATAAGGCTAGTTGATTTTGAACTTTAGGTTTAAGTTTTTTGGTTTAAAATCCTTTGTTACCTACTGAAGGGTCTGAGGTGTACTGAAGGGAATGACATCTTATTTGAACTGAAATTGAAATAATGAAACCAGGTTGAAGTATAATGATCTTATCTCTACTAATAATTATACAGCGTGTTATGGATAACGTGACTTGTGTGCGCATGTCTTAGAATGTAATTTTAAATCACGTCATTTTTTAAATGGTATTTAAAAATATTATAAATGTGAAGGTGAGTTTGTTTGTTTGTTAAGCTTTCACGTCTAAATAGCTGAATCGATTATGATGCAGAGATAGATGGGAAGCTGGAGACTGTTCTAGGCTAATTCTTGCTAAAAACTTATAGGGGTAGGGTGAGGCGAGGGGTAAACTTTGTACAAAACTTTTTATTGCGTTTTCTCATTTGCTTTAAGCTTTGTAGAAATGTTTTTGATGACAAATGATTAAGATTTGCATATTTATTTTTAGGCATTAGGTTTTTAGGTAGCATAGTTCATATGAAATATTCTTATTTTAAAAATCTATATAAAAATGATTACATTCAGCTAATTCAGCTCTGTCCTTTCAACCTGTTAAGATAAATGATTTGTTTATCGATCGACAATCAGAGTTGGTTAACAAAATCAACATTAACCCAAGCGAAGCTGCAGGTAAAAGCCAGTAATTTCAATAATTTTATACTTATGTTATTTTGTCATACAATTGCAACTATTCGTTTTAATAACTTAATATTTGAACGAAACTATGGTACTTCTACTCTATCCGTTTTCCAATATCCACCCTGGACTCCAACCTTTATTTCATTATTGTAATTTTTACAACAGTTTTTCTCATATCTCTTTTCTGTTTTATGCGTAAATTGACGTCCGGATCCTCTGATGTTTGGGCTCATATAAATTTAGGACACTTTGTTTAACAACTTTAGCCGGGTCCATTAGGCCTGTATAATACATGTGGTTAATAGCGGAGATTTTGGCTAATATGAAACAGGAATTTCAGCAGGTAAAATGTTTAAATAATGGACGTTGTGCCACCAATTTAGTATATAATGCTTGGCAACGTCAAATTTCGGATTTATTACGCCAAGCAGAGGAGACATCACGCTATGTTGAATGAGACGGTAGCTGTTCCTCCATAAGTGTAACCCGGTGGTATTCTCAGGTAATGGGATACCTTTGATGATGCTATTTTTTATATTACAAAGTTACGGAACAAGCCGATAGCCCACCTAGTGTTAAGTGGTAACCTCTGCCCATAACAATCGATGCGACTTAAGTCCTCCCCTGCTAGGTACGAAGACTCAAGACGCATCGTATGAGCCCGTAACTCTGAGACGTGTAGGTGGAATGTCTCATGTGCCTGCAATTACACCGGCAACCACACCTTTCAAACCGGAACTCAGTAACGCTAATGCGTTACTGCTTGGCGGCAGAAATGGGCATGGTGGCAGTACGTTCCAGGACGAAATTGGCGTGAGGTCTACAGCAACTTAAAAATAAATTTTAGATGCATCTTTTAATCTCCCTATTTAATGAAAAGAGGCTACCTGTATTACCGAACTAAAAATCAGTGAATCACGATGTCCTTCATTAGACAGTTTTATTGCCATTTTTTTTCGTCAATGTTACTTTGTCTGGTAAATTTTTGCATCTCCTTTCCATGACATGACTTATTACTTCCATGTACTTATTATTATTAGTCACAGAATGGTTCGCATTATGTATCCGATGAGAAATTCATCTTTTTATCACTTTAATGGGAATCATATATATCGGTATCGTAAGCAAAGGGAATCGAAGCCTTCCAAAAACGTGTAACCTAGCACGAGTCTACCTTAACTTTTTTTTATATCGATTGTCATTTTTGTATTGTGACAGTCATGCCGTCGATTTCGTAAGCAGGGCTCCCTATACTGGGACAGTATAAGCTGATAATAATTCAATATCGAAAGCTCCCACTTGAAAAAGGCGATACCGGTAAATGAGCCACTCCAGAATTAATTTGGTAATAGGTAGACAGCGTGCAATTCGGCCGATAAGAAGATAAAAATATCGATGATTCGCCCACGTGTTGTCATTAGATTACAATAGCTTTTTTTTATTATGAATCACATTAGAGCCCATTTCTATCTAAGTAGCTGATAACATAACTTTATTTACTGTATCTGTCTGGGGGAGTGCCGCCACCATATCCATGACTGGCCTCAGCACTGTTGGCAATAACACCGCCTTATGCGCTGTAGGTCGTGGGTTCGATTCTCACCCACGACAAACAATTGTGTGACGAACATAGTTTGTTCTGTGTCTGGATGTTAATATATATTATATGCATGTATTTATAAAAAAAAGTATATAGGTAAGTATTATATCAGCTGTCTGGTATCCACGATACAAGCTATTTACTTAGCTTACTTTGGGGCTGGATGGCTCTGTGTAATGTCCACCTATATAATTATATTATAGACTAGCTGTTGCCCGCGACTTCGTCCGCTTTGAATTCGGTTTTATCACGCACCCCTATTTTACCCCTCGGAAAAGTAGCCTAAGTTACTCCTTGTCACATCAGCTATCTGCCAGTGAAAATCCCTCAAAATTGGTCCAGCCATTTCAGAGATACAACAACAAACAACAAACAGACAGACAGAAAAAATATTAAATTTAATTAAAATTTAAAAATTAAATTAAATATTAAAAAATAATAAAAAAAATTTTTTGGTATATGTACCGAGTATACCATATGCACTTAGTAAAGAGTGGTTACTTTAATATTACAAACAGACACTCCAATTTTATTTATTTGTATAGATATAATAACCATTTCAGCCTCCAAAAATGCAGTGCTCTACTAATATCCGATCACCTCCACTTCAAGATAAACGCACCTATAAGTTAAGCTAACGTTGAACGTCCTACGGTCCTACGTCAACAGCACACGGGCACTGACGTCAGTAATGATGGTTTGATGGATTAGTTCTCCAAACACTTAAGACACTTGAGATAAGCTGCTTCCTGGTGATTTTCTCACGAAATTTGTACCCGCGGCGAACACTTTACGGCGCCTTTGAAGAAACTTAAGGGTAATTGTCCTTCGACCTACTCTGTATTATACGCGAGTTTATACCACCTTGCAAATTTCCACGTAGTGTTAATATTAAGTCCATAAACAGTGTATTAAAATTTAGATTCTCTTGCAAACAATGTATGGGAAAATCCAGGTCGCAAAGCAAGCAACCATTATCGAAATAATGAATATAGAATATCTAAAGTGCCTGAAATTTTAGGTGCACCTTTAAATTTAATCAGATCTATACATAATTGTGTTATGTCAGGCAAAAGCACTTAATAATCTTAAAAAAAGATTAAAATAAATTATTGAACTTGATATTAATAAATATATAATAATAATAATAATAAATAAATATTGGTGGACATTTCACACAGCGCCATCTAGCCCCAAAGTAAACTAAGCTTAGCTTGTATCATGGGAACCAGACAACTGATATAATACTTTTTTGTAAATACATACGTATAGTACATATCAACACCCAGACACAGAAAAAACATCTATGTTCGTCACACAAATGTTTGTCCAGGGTGGGAATCGAAACCACGACATACAGCGCAGAAGGCAGGGTTACCAACTGAGCTGTGAGGCCAGTCTTAATCTCTGAAATAGAAGTAATAATCTCTGCCCTAAAAAAATGTGCGCCTGTAACTTACTAACGACAAATATAATCTATTCATCAGTACTTTTTTAATTCTGAAGGCGGAATAAAAATATATCGTGATATTACAATGTATTTTCACAAAACCCTAAACATTCGGAGCGATCCAGAAAACTCTAAATAAATAAAAAAATAAAATTGTATTTCTTGGAACGAATTCATATTTATAAAACGACGTTTTCTTAAAATATATAAATTGTCACAGCTGCAAAGCTCAGCTGGATCAGTTATGTTTCAGCGAGCATCAGCTTCTCTTAGCACAGATCAAGTTTAAGAAAATGCACCAATGAATTATTTAATTAAATACGCGCGCCATACTTACTCAAAACAGTGAAGGTAAACATCGTGACGAAACTGGCACGTCCTAAACTTACGAAGAAATGTAACTGTGACATCTACCGATCCTGATTGGCCTCACAGCTCAGGTATTAACTTGCCTTCTGCGCTGTACTCGTAGGTTGATTCCCATCCAGGACAAATGTATGTGTAACGAACATAGATGTTTTTCTGTGTTGATTGTCTGGTTCCTATGATACAAGCTATCCTTAGCTTACTTTGGGGCTAAATGGCGCTGTGTGCCATCCACTAATATACACTTATTTTATATATTCCCTATAACTTATAAAAAAAACCAGGACTTTAGAGTTGGCAGCACTAACTTATCCTGAATGCTCGGGCTGGGCCCCAGAACACAAATGTATTTATTTAATATCTAGCCCAATTGAGCACTATTTTGTTGGTACTAGATAAACGATCGAATACGTAACTACTTTTGTATGTAAATACATACGATTCATACATGATAACGGCCATATAGGAACAAACTTTGTTCGTCAGAAAAAGAAAGGACAGTCACATTAAATGAAATGTTGTTTATGTAGAGTCGCACAAAAGCGACAAGAAAAAGCCGAAATGATTCGTCGACTGATCCAGAGGTCCCTTTTGAATCTGTGCTAACCTTTTATCCAATTACTTTTTAATTTATTCGTCATTCAATTTTCGCCAATACGTTTTGAGTTTTTGTATCAAATGTAAACGAAATATGGTAATTTCGTAACCTTATGAATATTCAGTAGGATTTTATCATAAACAATGAAAAACAGAAGCAATTGTGTTTGGTTTTAGGATTTTGGGCGAGAGGTGATAGGTCAGATAATGACGTTTGCCAGTTTATACTTACGAAGCATAAATATAATATTTGTTTTAGCTTTATTCATTGTTTGAATAATTTTATATTGATGTAACTAGCCTTTTACTAAAGATAGTTAATAATGCCCATTTCTGCCTTCTAAGGGGTTACATACTAATACACAATTTAAGAGCAGTAGAACTCAAGCCAAGTTCATCAGGGGAACTGCTGCCACCATGCCCCTTGCTGCCGCCAAGCAGTAACGCTTTCGCGTCACTACGTTCCGGTTTGAAATGTATGGTTGTCGGTGAAATTACAGGCATATGAGACATTCATCCTACACGTCTCACAGTTACGGGCGCATACGGTGAAACTTGGGTCTTGTAGTACCTAGTAGGTGAGGACCCAAGTAGCATCGGTTGTGGGCAGAGGTTACGACTTATCACCAGGTGGGCCATCAGCTCGTTCCGTAACTGTATCACATAAAAAAAATGTTGTTTATAAAGGTTTTTCAAATCAAATCAAATCAAATCAAATCAATTTATTGCATGAAATACATGTCATAGAAGTTGTTATTACTGTAAAGGAATGTTACAATGTATTCTGCCCTATTGGGCGTGCAATATCTTAAAATGTACAATAGTCAAATAATAGAATTCCTAACAGATAATACACAAAATTACTAACATACGAATATAGAAATAATAATAATACTACAAGAGAAAGAAAAAAAAAATGAATAGAAAAAAGGAATGTCAATGTTATATACTTACAATTTATCTGTCATGAATTCATTAAAAGAGTAATAGCATTTTTTTGTCAGTAATTCAGTCACTTTCCTCCGAAACAACGAACAAGGTAATTGTCTTATAGACTCTGGTAGTTTATTGTAGGCGAGAGGTGCTGAGCAGAAGACACTTTTACGCATTAAGGTTGTTTTGGAGCTGCGAGTTACAACTTTATGTTTGTCACGCCTATTGCGAACCACAACATCAGAGAGTTGTTCAAACAAATCTGGGTTACTTTTTACAAACATCACCGTTTCAAATATATATAGCGCAGAAATCGTCAAAATATTATGCTGAGCGAAAAATGGTTTACACGAGTCCGTTACTTTCAGACTAAACATGGCCCTTATGCATCGCTTTTGATATTTGAAAATCTTTTCAGTATCAGTAGAGTTTCCCCAAAAAAGTATACCATAACGAATATTAGACGCAATTAATCCATGGTAAGCTGTTAACAGGGTTTTTACATTAACAATTTTAGATAATTTAAATAAGACATAAGCTAAGCTATTAATTTTCTTACACAAATTTTCCAAATGAGATTTCCAGTTAAGTTTTTTGTCAATAGTAATTCCTAAAAATTTTGTCATGTCAACTTCATTAATATTGTAATTACCATATTTAATGTCAAGTGAATGTAGATCAGCTGTATCGCGTTGTCTAAAGCTTATCATTTTAGTCTTTAGTTTATTCAAGCGGAAGTAAACTATAGCAAAGGGCGAATGTATGAGAAAATATTTATTTATTTTATTATTTACAGGGGTTTATTATCTTATTTTTACTATATTATTATTATTATTTTACTATACTATTACTATATATACTATATTATGTTTACATTATTTACATTATTTTAGGTTACAGGGGTTAGGACTATTTCCGTAATTACAATGTGTAATTACCCCGCTTTACTAAAGCGGGGATTCCATTCATAACTACCCAATTAATTACCAAATATATTTAACTCGGTATTTCTTTTAAAGTTCCAAATTTCAACATAGATTGCGGTCCGTATCAAATTAAGTATATGGTCTTTGTTCGTCTTTTTTCATTTACTACGTATAGAAATATAAAAAAAAAATTGATTGCCAAAGAAACCATTGTAATATTCTTAATTGGGCCTAGTTATGCAGAAAGCAGCCATGTGGCATTTTTTCCAAAAATGAGTTATAAACGCGGCCATACTAATTTCGAGATGACGGATTTTTTGCAAAGACAGCAATGTCGACATCTCTATTTTTCACGGAGATATGAGCCAATACAATATATGAATCAATACATAACCGAAGTAACCATCGACAGAAAAATGTTTATAACTCCGTTTGTACTTTTCCCCACATGGCTGTTTTCAGCATAACACGGTCCAATTATCCATCATAAATTCCAGCGCCGACACAAAATCAAGCTAATCTTTATTAGGTGTGTCAAAAATACACATCTCGCACATTTGTAATCGTTATATATGATGAAGTTATCAGACGTTATCATTATTTGACTACAAAACATATAGAACAAGCATTTATATGGTACTAGTAGAAATTCCAATCACTTCTTTGTTCCAGCTCAATCCTTTGAAAAGCGAAAGTAATATGGAATGACTGATTCGCCTATAATATTATATGCGTGCTGCTTCGAGGCAGAAATAAGGTGGCAGTATTAGTAACTAAGCACATTTTCTACTGAATTTCTGTTGCCTTCTCTAGGAACCGTCTTTATCGGGTCGGAAGACTGAGTGAAATGGAGAAGTTACCTAATAACCTTAATAATAACCTTGCTAGCCTATGATTTACCCACTACTGGGAAACCTACACTTGAAAAGCTACAGTGAAATAAAAGCACTTAGGCTGGGCAACGGACTTTCACTTTTTAAAAGACTGTATGGAATTTTTGACTGTGCATTATTTTTACTTAATTTATAAACGAATACCAACTTCAGACAAAGTTTTATACTACCCTGATAACACCCTCAAATAAAGACACTGTTTAACCAGTAAGTGTTCGTCTATCTGCGGTTAAAGATAAAGTTAGTTAGAAACTTTTCGCTTCATCGAACTGCAATTGAAAGTTAGTAATGATTTTCCTTTATCGGCGTACCGGCGATTTCCATTGCTAGTAGCCGCTCTTTTGTGAAAAACTTGAAACTTGGAACACGTAAAACTTTCTATGTCATGGGTTCAGTTCGATTTAATTTAAGGGAACAAATCGTAGGAACTAGACGGAGTATAATTCGTACTCACTCGCACTTATAGCGGCCAAACCGCGATAAGTGAGTAAGATATAATGAAAGTGATCTTAGCTAACTCTAACGTAATAGTAAAATTACAGATTTCATCTCCTGGTGTTATTATCTGTATTTACAGAGGAAAAAACATAGAAACGCGCATTGAAACACGCATTGAAATGGTAAAAGTAACGCCGTACTAACTGGTATCAACCACCACGTAGGCCGGTAGTGGCGTTAAGATTGTGGGCTTAACTAATAAATAATTAAATTAAATGGTTTCATCCAATAATGCTGGCATGTGCACCGTTGCAAACATATAAGCGACCATTTTGTTTTTTGCCACCTTATATTCGAGTACAATTTGGGCGGATAATTGAAATAATACTCCTTAATTATTCATACTCTGAAAAAATAAACAATAATATAAGTAAGTTAAACTTAGCACCAGGTAGGTCATCTGCTCCATCCATAACTTTAAATGCAAAAGCTAAAATTTTATTAATTATGACATATTTTATATTTAGGAATATCGATGTAGTACGATCTAAATTGGGTGGCCAAATGGTCTTGAAGGACTTTATGGGTCTCTATCGGTCCCAACCAGAAATTGTCGTAATCTATGAGTAATATTTCTATTCAGTGAAAGTCATTCAAACCCACATTTATCCTGAATAAGTGGTTATGGAGTGGAGCTATTGAGCCGATGGAGTGTATTATTGAATCGCCTTAGATGTTTGTCGCTTACTTATTTCTAACTTAATGTTTATCTTTTTAACAGCGACTGCTTTAAGGCCCGGGTCAAAAGGGGAGTTTGGAAAAAACTCATTGGTGCACGACGGGACCAGGCTAGCACGTTCTCAATTTCTCTTAATTAATATGTGAAGTCTCAAGTTTCAATGAAGATTAGGTTCAAGTGGCCGGAATTTAAAAAAATATTTTTGACAACTGTCTCCTTAAAACATATCTGTCAAGTGCCACTTTAAAAAATATCTGTCAAGTGTCACCTTAAAACATATCTGTTAAGTGTCACCTTAAAATGTGTCTGTCAGGTGTAAACTTGTTTTTACAAAAAGAGGCGAGTATAATTATTATCTCGTTCTATCTATTAAGAAAATAAACCTCAGCTTCCTTCAGAGTAACTGAATAATGAAATTCCTTTTGTGAATTAGAAGTCAATATTGGTTTTGAGCTATTCTTTTGAACAGAGGCACAACTCAATTTCTTTGTTTCTGTTAATTAATTTGAGAGACAAACTCGATTGATTGTTGTGGTGAGAGAGTTCAAAGGTTTTTACTAGTGTTTTTTAATGTTATGAGGATGTAATTAAGTTCTTAAATTGATTTTTTCAGTAGTTCAATAATCTGATAATTTCAGATGATTCAAACAGCATAGTTATAGCAAAAACGACTTTAGTGCGAAAATTAAATTAATCAATAGTTAAATTATTTTATACATCAAAATTGCAAAAATTGGACATAATTGCTTAAGATGCCAAAACTCAGACTTAATATATATATAAAGCATATTTAAATGAAACCTTGATTTATTCAACATTCGTCGTTACTTGATTTAAACTGTTTGGACTCTAGATAAATTGTGATTTGCTAGAAATCAAACGAATAAACGAAATTTCAATAGACAAATGCCAATGCCCAGATGTCAAAAACAGTACTACCTCTATAACTCTGAGCTTAGTTCGATTTGTCTATATCAATAAAATTCACCAACAAGTATATAGACTTAATGGGATTTCACATATTGGCTGCAGTTCAGATTCATCGTCGAATTTTACTACCAAGAAATCCATATAATACCTTTCTTTGAACATCGGAATCTCTTTATGCGTACCCTTTCATAGAATTTATACAGTCTTGGCATGTAGCCGAGGAAGATCACCTTCGTCAAAATTTCTGAACATTAGAGAAACATTTCAGACAAAATATAAGCGAATATGTTTTTACGGAGCTAACATTCTTGGTTATTCCTCATTATCCAAGAGAGTACACGATTTACGAACTTCGCAACATTTAAACAAGTTTGAAAAGAACTTTGTTGCGAGAACGATAGAGTCTATATAGCTTTGTGTCAAAGTTTCTACCGCAAAACGAGGAAGGGCTAGGTAAACACCCATATATTTGGGTGCTTCATTTTGTGCCTCTGTTAATATTTGAAGTTGTTTATTTATACCTACATTAAACTTTTGTTTGAAGCATCACGCGAACGTTACTGGGCCAAATCACCAGGCGTCATCTGTGCAGTAAAAGTAACTGGGCACTGAAAAATTTACTATATTTATGTGTGTAAAAGTCTTTATAGTAATATTATGTGACTTCCAATGTAAGTGTATTCATTATATTTAAGTGTTATATAAATACTAACTGCGCTCCGCGGTCAAGGCCAAAGTGAACACTGCACTTTTCCTGGATCGAAGTAGCCTATGTGTTAATCCAGGATGTAAGCTATATTTTGGTAAAAAATTTCATAAAAAAAATTTTCAGTTCAAATTTTGTTACAAAGATCTTAATATGTTTATAGGATACAAACATAAACCCTGATAGAGCTCAGCAATAATGATTGTAGGTGGCTATTTGTTTTAATTATTTGGGTACATTATATTATACATTATATTATATTATCATATATATATTATATATTATTTATATTGGATAACATAACATGTCTTGCGTCGACAACTTATGTCAAGCATTTGCCGCTTGTGTAATTAATTTAGGCTGTTATTGTTAATGCTAATTTATATTTGTGTGTGTTTTTTTTTTGTAATATTTTTTAAGTTCACAAGTTTCCTAAACTGTACTACCTCATGGTGGAAACTTCACTGGTTTCTGTATTATTTATTAGTTATAAGCTAACATAATTTATGTACTGTATGTTTCCCGAATAAAGCAAAATAAAAATAAAATAAAATCCAAATCCATTCAGCCGTTTTGCGTGAACGAGTAACAAACATCCACTCTCACGTTTATAATATTAGTAGAATCTGAAAATTAATTCATAATATGAACAGATTTCTCATACTCTCCAAAGATCAAACAATTAAGCCAATTTTAAAATATTTTGAGTGAAAAAATATTTCGTGTCTACTGACAATTCCCAAAAGGTCACCACAAGGTACCCAAACCAAATATTTGAAATTGTTCAAATACGTTTTTATGACATAATAATGGTGTATTCTCATATTTTTCATCCCGAGAGCCACCGTTACATGAAATATAAACACGAGAGATACCCTAGTTATTATAGAAGCAGCCTTTCATTAATTATTCCTTCTCGTGTTAGGGCTGAATACTTTATTCGACCGCGGAAACTGGGCTTTTCTCGCTGTAATTATTTGAAGGATAAGCGCAATAACCAGCACGGACATTTTTCCTAGTAACTGGTGATTTTGCGTTAGTAAGACATTCTTTGAAACTTTTCTGTAAGTGAAAACTGAAAAGTGGCTTTGGCCTCGTTACAAAAATTAGTTCAGAAGATTGGTGTGAAAGAGTAAAAAAAAAATTTGATGTAGGTACCTACATTCATCCATCGTACAAACATACATACTTGCTCATCAAATCTGAAAGCTTCAAAAGCTTCAATTTAATATATACTATATAAAACTTTTATATATTTTTTTATATAATAATTTCTTGCAACAGTAATCGTTTTAAACTGTGCTGTGTACAAATGTTTGCCATCTAGCTCAATATTATTTTCTCTTTTTATATTTGGTTGTTTTATCAATTTTATTAACAAATAATAAAAATAAATAAATAAATGTTGGTGGACATTTCACACAAGCCATCTAGCCCTAAAATAAGCTAAGTATAGCTTGCATCTGGGAACCAGACAACTGATATAATACTTATATTATTTTGATCGGATGAAATGTAGCGCCCCACTAGCCTCACAGCTCAATTGGTAACCCTGTATCTCTGTATTTGAAAATTAGATGAGAGATACAACAGAGAAGTAGTCGATATATTTTAATAAATTAACGCCTCTTTGCCCTAATGGATAGGCAGAGCATAAATGGGTCACTTTTCGCCATTTGGGCTGGGCTACACACTTTCATGGAACATAAGCGCGTCAAGTGGTGATTCCATCGCTGCCATCGTTTTGACACGAATAACTCGGTTAATATTTTATTGTAACCCGAAGCAAACTGAATAGGTATCAACTAAATTACCATCAAGTCCGAGCGGACTGTAAAAAAAGTATTGTTAAAAAAGTGTATTACTACCCAAATGATGCTACAATCGATTTGTATGATATTTTTATAATTTTTTGTAGTGTTTTATATTCTTAACTAATTTAATTTTGACATATGTATTTATAATGGAACTTATTGTTTGTACTTTAAATGTTAGATGCTGTAAAGCGGACTATGGAGGAGCTTACTATTAATTGTGAACTACATGTATACCCATTTTCGGAATAAAATTATCTGAATCTGAATCTGACTAGGTTCTGAAAATATAGCATTTTATAATAATGTCGTTCATGCATTTTTTATGAACGCTACTTTTGTGTCTCCCCAGAAGCGAAATAAAAAAAGAAAACGTATTTATGTTCGGCCTTCACACGTCACTGCGACCGTGTCTGTCAATTCATTTTCATGTTTTTTCATTTCACTTGTTATGATTTGAACGCAGATTTGTATAAATAAATAATGGTGGACACATCACATAGCATTTTCAAACATTAAAAAAAACACGATTAATAACGGAAACATACGCTAATCGCAAAATTTAAGTCAACCATTTTTATATTCTATTGTCTGTGTCGGTCTATATTTATTAGATAGTATTTTTAAGGTTATCTTGTGTTGGTCGTTTTTTATATTTTATTTATTTGTTATGTTGTCCTTATTTTATATGGAATTCTGTCGCCCAAGCCTGATAAGAAATGTTAAACGAACAAATACCAACATTTTTAAATAGTAACTCATTAATTTTCAATTAGTAATCTTGAAAAAACCCTTTAATTCGGAATAAAAGCTATTTCTTGTCTATTAAGTGCCTGCCCAACTCAGCCTTCACTTCTCTATGATTAAACGGAATAATATGAAAGGAAATGCCTTTGTTTTTCCAACCGATGCCCCACTTTCCCATACTATAATAACTTGAGTCTCGATTTCCCCACGTGAAATTACAGACTTACCTACTTTACACGAAGCACCCTTGATTCTTTTCAGCACCTGTGACTTGAGAATGAAAATTAATAGAGATGACTATTATTAATTTTCAATATCAAATTGTCTCATGCACGTTTTTTATGTGAATGATAAGATACACGAGCTGACGGCCCACCTGGTCAGTAGCTACCGTCGCTTATAAAAGCGTGCAACACTCGATGAATTTCCGGCGTGGTGTATAACAGCGTAACAATAATCATTCAAGATCTAGTCAGTACGATTGGAGACTACTGGCCTCACAGCTCTGTTGGTAGTAACTCTGACTTCTGCGCTGCAGGTAGTGGATTCGATTCCCAGAACAAACATTTATGCGAGGAAAAAAGATCTTTGTCTGTGTCTAGTGCTAATATGCATTTATATATATATGTATTTAAAACTATACAAGTCTTCTGTCAGTTACTTGATACCCATTACAAGATATGCTTAGTTTGGGGGTTAGATTGCTCTTTGTGAAATGTCCACTAACATTTATTATTTAGTTTAAATGCCAGTGTATGGTATAGTATTGATTGCTGTTAGAATACACGTTCTTTAAACGAATTGATACCACCAATAGCCGTAAAAAATATGATTGATTTCTGCAGGGGAGCAAATTATGTCATTCATCCCTAGAATATGAACAGGAGTAGGTAATCTTATTGATTACTTTGGTGCTACATTGGTGCTTCTAATTAATTATTGGAGAGGACTTATCAAATTAAATTTCAGTTAATAGGTACAGTTAGTATATATATTTTATTCTTTCATATTGATACTAAACAGGATGTTTACTCCATATGACTTTATCTCTCCGTAGTAGCAGGCCTGACTGATTACCTATGCTTCCAGGAAGAATGTACCTAACGTGTTTATTTCGTCTTTTCTGCAATTTTATAATTCTAGTGTCGGTATTCTCAGTAGACCAAGCAATCAAGTCTTAGCACATTGATACCGTCTCAATATTACAATAGCGATACCAAATAATTTGGTAAGAGGAAAATATGAGGAAATTACTGTAACTAACCGGAATATATACCTCAGCAGTCGTGTGTTTGTTTGAAAGTATAATCGGAATTGTTTCTAAGAATGTTCAGTGGCATTTACTTATTTGGATAGGGATGTCGTGGTAGATTAAAGCCAATTCACTCTTATTTAGTCGAGAGTAGACTTGTGTTCTTGGCTAGGTCGTGCGGAATGGCAAAATGACAGGTGAATGTCATGAACCGATTTATAAACTAGCGACCCGCCCCACCTTCGCACGGATGCAATCTAATTATACATAAAACTAACTAGTTCATCGGTTTTATCAGTGAAATCGTAACAAAATCCGTTACGTGGTTTTGAAGAAGTAAGCGGAGAAACATACGAAGCTAGCGACTTTGCTTACTATTTAGAGAAAATATATGAGGTAGATCGTTAGGCCAAATCAACAAACGTTATGTTTGAATCAAGTAGCATACGACATAAGGGGTAGGTACCTATACTTAATAAAAAAATAAACGAAATATAAAACTATTTTCAGATGTTTATTGCAAAAATATATACCAAGGCCTACCCACTTGAAAAATAATATACGATATACTTATTTACTTAGCCTCCGTATATATTTCTTCCAACAGGTGTGCAAGCGTAATAAAATAATTCAACCGATCTTCAATAAAAGGGACGAAGTAATCCCGTAACAAATTAATGGTCTCTATGTCAGTCAGTACAATCGACCTGACGCGTAGTGTTTGCCACTTTTGGCTAAAACCGAATAAATATAAATGAATTCAGTTTATTTTATGTGAAATTACAGGTACATGAGAAATTGCTACTTAAGTCTCAGAATTAGGGGGCGCATACGATGGGATTTAGGTATCGTACCTAGGTAGTGGGTGCCCGGTCGGATTGCTTGTTATGGGAACAAGTAACAACACCAGGTGGGCCATCAGCTCGTTCAGTAAAATTGCCATATAAAAACTACATATACATTTTTAAGTCAATATTCACACATCAACTCTGCCCTAACCTTTATTAAGTGTCCTATCCATCCAAAGATTGCATTGAACAGATCACTCTTAGTGATAATGCCGCCCATTGTGCCCATTTTAATAGTGATATAATATTTCAATTATTATTTATTGTTTATGGTGTGCCAACTAATTCAACACTAACGTTAATTTCAACTCCGTAGAAACTATATATACTTTATAAGAATAGAACAGAAACTATATAAGGGCAGCAATGAGTCCTAGTCAATTAAAAACAAAATTTATGATGTTTTAGTATAGCACTTCTACATTACTCTAATAATACCATAAGTAATCCACTATACTATACATAAGTAATAGTTCCACAGTAAGTAATTTATTTAAGTGTTTATTTTTATGTTAGTACTTACTATTTATCTGTTAGTTTACCACAGTTAAAAAAGTTATCTATCTATCTATTCAGATAAATACCGAATATTTACCGAACCTAACGTTTTCCCGAAAACACGTTGAAACTACGCACATCCGTGATTTCTGAACTGACGTACCGACCACAAAGTGATCCTGATTGACGGGTAGGTGGGGTTTATTAGGTGATGTTTTTGTTACACGGTAGAGGTTTACTAGGAGACATGATATTTTCCACTTAAAAGACAGTCAATACTTTAAGACCAATTAAAAGGATGTTAACGAAGGAAGTTGGAAACTGTCTTATGTAAGCAAATTTTCAGGTAGTCCTGTAGGAAAAATAATGGTTACAAGATGAAAATGGATTCCGTTTAAGCATTTATTTCATAAATGTTTTGATATGAAATAATAATGATATTGGTAGACATTTCACACAGTGCCATCTAGCTCCTAATTAAGCTAATCATAGCTTGTATCATAGGAGCCAGTAAAATACATATTCACACCTAGACACAGAAAACATCTATGTTCGTCACAAAAATGTTTCTCCCGAGTGGGGATCAAACCCACGACCTACAGCGCAGAAGGCAGCGTTACTACCAACAGAGCTATGAGGCAATTTATGATACACATGGCTCTGGTGCGTTTGAGCGAAAAGCATTTGAGTTTTTTATGTTTCGAAATATGTAACTGTCAAATAAGAGTTCTTATATCCACCGTAAGTATAAAGCTTACGCAATAGCTATCATTAAGATGGCGTGTCATGTAGCGTCTCCCTTTATTTCTTACAAACTGTACACTGTGCGAAAACAATAGTAATGAGTTGGAACATTCAAAAAGTAGTTAATACTGGAATCGAGATAAGGAAGTTATATTTGGGTTGATGACGATTTCGGTGGCGTAGTCGCCGAAATCGTCATGTCCGGGACAAAAGTTTACTTAATCTGCGGGTATTTTCGGGATATTGTTTGCTTTATCCGGTTTTGATTCACTGGCCTCACAGCTCAGTTGGTAGTAACCCTGCTTTCAATGCTGTAGGTCGTGGGTTCGATTCCCACCCAAGACAAACATTTGTGTGACGAACATAATCGTTGGTTCTGTGTCTTGATGTAAATATTCAGGTATTTTAGAAGAAAATTATATCAATATTCTATAAGCTGTCTAGCTCCAAAAGTACAAGCTATTGTCAATTTGAAGCTTGTGTGTATGTCTACCTTTTAAGAGCAGTAGAACTCACGCCAAGTTCGTGCGAGGAAGTACTGCCACCATGCCCATTTCTGCCGCCAAGCAGTGACGCATTGGCGTTACTGTGTTTCGATTTGAAAGGTGTGGTTGCCGGTGAAATTACAGGCACATGAGACATTCCACCTTCACGTCTCACAGTTACGGGCGCATACGATGCGACGTTGATTTTGTCGTACCTAGTAGGGGAGGACCCAAGCCGCATCGGTTGTTATGGGTAGATCCACTTAACACCAGGTGGGCCGTCGGCTCGTAACGCAACTACATAACATAAAAAAGTGCTCGCAGCGACCTAACGTAATTTTACATGAAAATTGATAAAATGCAATTTATTTTGATAAAAATAGATTCATTATCATGAAACAAGCCCTTGTAACATATTTCGTTAAAGTTGCAATTGGTCATTTCACACCCCCAATCATTTCCACTAAATCGATCTACGTAAATACAACGTCCAACTTTGATATCAATAAATGTCTCAATACCGAATTTTATCACCCATAACCGTTGAATCAATTTCAACCATATGTTAATAGCCATAAAGCTCATAGTGGTTTGAGATTTAGAAAGCATATCAAACAAAACACTTTTTAATGTTACCCAAACGACGTGAACCATTTGTTCAGTACATTATGTGTTATCTCTTGGAAATAGCAGCTGTCTAAAGTCACTTATATTAAAGTAGTTTTATATCACATATTTCAGGACTTATTTTTTTACACTTTGAAGAGTGTATTATTAGATGTACTGAATGAACAATATTTTAAAGTATTTGTTAAATTAGAGATGATTATTTTTACCGGTTGAGCGCCGTCCGCACTCGCCAAAGTTCTACGTAAACGCTGTCAAGGCCATTTGCGGCCAAAAACATTCATAAAAAACATTAAAAGTTAGCAATAGATTAGGTTTGAAGAGCTAATTAGAAGTACTATGAACTATTTAACATTAACAATATATAATATACATATTAAATGTATTTGTTTACAAAAAAAGTATTTAAGTATGTATATCAGTTGTCTGGTTCCCGTTATACAAGCTATGCTTAGCTTACTTTGGGGAGAGATGGGGCTGTGTGAAATTTCCACCATTATTATTATTATTATATGATGCATATGAGTTCATTAGAAATAAAACTTTGTGTATACCTATCGGAGATTGGAACCGTAGCCTCGGAATTACTTATAGTTAAGTATCGTAGCAATGCACTGACCTACTGTTCTAGTAGTTTCTCTTTCAATAGAGTCTATTGATAATCAGCCGATATGGACTCGAGTAGAACAATTATATGTTAAGTGATGTTCCACACTCGCGACCACTCGAATGGAGCATTAATAAACAACCAGGGTCAGTGTAATTGCTACTGATAGATAGGGTTGGCACTGAATAATTAAACACAATGCAAATCTATACAAATAAATAAAATTGGAGTGTCTGTTTGTAATATTAAAATAACTACTTTTTACTAAGTGCATATGTATGTATACACGGTACATATACCAAAACAACATTTTTTTCAATTTTTGTCTGTCTGTCTGTTTGTTCCGGCTAATATCTGAAACGGCTGGACCGATTTTGACGGGACTTTCACTGGCAGATAGCTGATGTAACAAGGAGTAACTTAGGCTACTTTTCGGAGGGGTAAAATAGGGGTGCGTGATAAAACCGAATTCCACGCGGACGAAGTCGCGCGTCTTAGCATGCAGGGTGACTACCGCTATACCACTGTAGCTGAGATCAGTTTTAACAACCACCACATTTGGTGTGAAGTGAAATCTCTTTGTCACGTCTTAGTATCTATAGAGAAATGACTTGAGACTTCAAAAAAAAAATAAGTCCGCGTGGAATTCGGTTTTATAACGCACCCCTATTTTACCGCTCGGGAAAGTAGCCTAAGTTACTCCTTGTTACATCAGCTATCTGCCAGTGAAAGTCCCGTCAAAATCGGTCAAGCCATTTCAGAGATTAGCCGCAACAAACAGACAGACAGACAAAAATTATAAAAAATCTTGTTTTGGTATATGTACCGTGTATACATCAATATGCACTTAGCGGTTATTTTAATATTACAAACGGACACTCCCAATTTTATTTATTTGTATAGATTTACGTGAAACTTGAAACTTAAAATTGCTTATTCAGAACATAAAACATATTATACATATACATATTATATACACTCAACATATTAGCCATCGATTCCCAAAGGCGCCGGAGTCACATTGAAAACAGTTATAATAAATCATTTAAATGTATATTCAAAATAAATAAACTTTTTTTTAAGTGGCAACCCTGAGCAACCTGACATTGCATAAATAATACGTCACGGACACGAAAGAAATGACACTGTAATGGCGGCGTCGTCTTTCAACGAAGAAACGTGTTCCCTTTTTAAATCCGAAAATCGATCGGTTATTTTTAAAATGATTAATTGCTTCGTGCTCTCGTTTCCGATAGAACATTCTTCTAACATTCGTGAACAGCTCTTGTTCCGAATAAAAATCATTTTTTTTTTTCTAAATTATTTTCATCGCACCGTAGTAACACTGAGCGTCACGATTTCGGTGGAATTTTCAGTATGTTATACCACTTTGTGAATAATCTAACATTGTTCGACTAAATAGTCGCAATTCGACCATAATCGTTATTGAAAATTTGTGAAATCAATTACAAATAGAAATAATTAAATAAGTATAAATATTGGTGGACGTTCCACAGATCGCCACTAGCCCAAAACTAAGCGTACCTTGTACTATGGGAACGAAATGACTGATAGAATAGATACATTACATATATATATTTTTTTGTAAATACATACATATAAATACATATTAACACCCAGACTGAACAAACATCAATTGTCGTTACACAAATGTTTGTCCTGGATGGGAATCGAATCCACGACCGCATAAGGCAGAGTTACTACCAACTGAGCTATGTGGCCAGTCTCATAACAAATTTTTCCTTAAAAAAATAAAAAACTTTCACTTCACCGGGAACTTGATATTTCGTACATAATTTTTCATATGTGAGAAACTCACTGACTTTTTTCATTTTCAATGCGGACTGAAACTTTTGGTCTGTACCACTAGGCCACCATGTTCTCAGTTCTTCATCTCTATTACTAACTAATACCCACTTCAAAAAAAATTCATTATAAATCTTTGTTAACACATCAAACGTAAAGACACCAAGTATGTCTAATAAAGGCAGATCTAAAAATAACTATCGCGTTGTCTCCATTGACATGGAACACCATAATTTATTCGCATCACTCACTTTCACGATTCATGGAAAAGTTAACAAGTTTGAAAAAGTTCACGGACACGCAACCAGGTTACGCGATTCTAAGTCTTACTGTGTGGAGGTCAGAGTTCAGAATAGTTTAGTGAGGGCTCGGTAATACGTGCTAATAAAGTAGTAGACGTGACACAAAGACCTTGTATTTTATGGTCTGGCGGGTGCACGTTCAGAGGTCAAAGAAAAATATCAGAAAGGGACAGCGGTCTGGAGAAAACGGTTTACTTTCTTCAAAGCCGATTCGACCACAAATCGTATAAAATATCTAAAATCCCAAACCTAATTTGATATCGTGATAAAAATGCCGGCAAAATCCTGAAAAATGTCATTCGAGAGCAAATTTTTCGTACAAGTATACATGTGCGGACTGTCCCCCAATTCGCCAAGAGTTGTTTGCCGTCAACTATAGTCTTGTCTTTATACAATCTATACAAATAAATAAAATTGGAGTGTCCGTTTGTAATATTAAAATAACCGCTTTTTACTAATTGCATATGGATGTATACACGGTACATATACCAAAACAACATTTTTTTAAAATTTTTGTCTGTTTGTCTGTTTGGTTCTGATAATCTCCGAAATGGCTGGACCGATTTTGACGAGACTTTCACTGGCAGATAGCTGATGTCATAAACTTAACACGTAAAACGTAACTTAATAATAATAATAATTTATTTGATCCACAGATACAAAATTAAACACACGTACCTAACTAATGACATGAAAACAGTTCTTAAACAAAATAACATTGGACTTGAATCTTGGAAGTTTCATAAAATTACAAAATAAAAATTTAAAAAGTTAAATTAGCTACATAACATACAATACAAAACTAGGATAAATTTCTAAGCGGTAAAATAGGGATGCGTGATAAAACCGAATTCCACGCGGACAAAGTCGCGGGCAACAGCTAGTTCAACTATATAATTATGCACATAATAACTACTATAGTGTAGAAGTATGAATCTCGCTCGTCATCGCAGTTATTACACATTCAATGACGTCAGATGTGTAGCCATCAATCTGACCCTATGAAATACTGTTTATAATCCATAATAGTACTTTCATTTGAAAGATAAAAACCGTAAAGTGAGTTGTTCCTAACCTGAAGTATAAATATTTTTTTTATTTTGATGTGCAAAAACTTGTAGATATAACTAATTGGCTACCTGATGGAAAACTTTAATCTGTTCCCATAACACAAGCAATACGACGACTCTGTGTACTTGGGTGACGATACTTAGGTAACTCTTTTCTTTAAAAGGTTGAAAGGTGTGAAATTACAGACACAAGAGACATTCCACCTACACGTCTCAGTGTTACGGGCGCATACGATGCGACTTGGGTCTTGTCGTACTTAGTAGGGAAGGACCCAAGTCGCATCGGTTGTTGTGGGGAGAGGTTACCACTTAACACCAGGTGGGCCGTCGGCTTGTATAACATAAAAATACTAAACGCAAAAAAGAGGAAGCCCTCCATTAGGGGTTTCTTCCCCATGGAGGGTCGGGTAGGGTTTGAACAGGCGTCAAACTTAACGATAAGTACGCGTGACTCTATGTTTTGAATATTATTGACGTTTCCAAGACATTTCTTTATGAATTCTATGGATATAAAGTTTTTGACTTTGAGGTATTTTATCTACCGGGACTAAGGTTCACAATTTAAGTAGACACATAATTTATTCTCGGTCGGGTAAAGAACGTACCCAGTCAATAATTCACTGTATCTCTATTTACACTTTGAATATCATAAATTATGCATAACATTAGACGGGCAATAGTGAGGTGGCTGTAATTACGATGATTTATTGATCTGTAATGGCCAATTGAACTGAGCAGAGTTGAAGGATAGGTGTATTCATTTTGTGACTGAAATCACAGCTCAGTTGGTAGTAACCCTGCCTTCTGTGCTGGTCGTGGGTCCGATTCCCACCCAGGACAGACATTTATGTGACGAATATAGATATTCGTTCTGTGTGTGGGTATCAATATGTCTTATTATATGTTATTATTATATTTATTTAAAAAAAAGTGTATAAGTATTATATCAGTTACCTTCCCATGACACAAGCTACGCTTAGCAACAGAAATGGGTAAAGTGGACCACCAGCTTTTATTTTATTATTATTAATAATGTTATGCTCTAGAAACTTCAGCAGAGAAAGCACTCATCAAATGCAAAAATAATCTTACAAGAATTAATATTACTGACTCAAAGATAGCACAAAATATAAATTTTATTAAAATGAATAAGAGAAAACGTTTTAATAGGAGATTCCGCGGGCTGAAGCCAGTTTTTTTATAACGAGTTTATAATTATGTAATTTGATGGCAGGAACAAAAATATATTTGTCCAGAGCAACTCTTTTTTTGATTCAGAACAATTTCTCGTAAAGCTCAAAGCTCACTTGCTTTGAGCTCCGAATCCAAATCCGAATGTGGTTTGAACAATTGTTGGAAGTTGTTAAATAATGTTTAAACACCTTATTCCCATTAGAGGTTTGATAAATTGTAATTGAGTTTTAGTTGCGTGTTGACGCAAAGTTTGTTTTGTGAATCACCACTTATCACTCATGTTCGAGTTTTGGAATGTTTGACCTACATTGTACGCGTATCCTAGAGTTTTGAAGTGAGGGCTCTTCTTTGACTATAATAATAGTTATAGGTAATAGTTAAACTAATGAGGAATCTCCTAACATCTGATAAACTAAGTATAGTTTTTATGATTTGTTATTTTAAAATCTCAAATGTACTTTTTTATGTAATAAATACAAAAAAAAACTTTTTGCGCACAGTAATAGCGTGATTATTCATCATCAAATGTCATGGTTTATCGAAAGTTGACTGGCCTCACAGCTCAGTTGGTAGTAAAGCTGTCTTCTGCGCTGTAGGTCGTAGGTTCGATTCCCACCCAGAACAAACATTTATGTGACGAACATAAGTGTTTGTTCTGTTTCTGGGTGTTGATATGCATTATATGAGTATTTACAAAAAAAAAACAGTTGTCTGGTTCCCATGATACAAGCTAAGCTTAGCTTACTTTGGGGCTAGAGGGTGCTGTGAAATGTCTACCAATATTTATTTATTAATTGAATTTTATAAAAATACAAGTGAATAACCAAAATTATGTGGGTAAAGATAACCTATTCTATTTGACTATCGATCGAATATTAAATGGTAACATAATTAAAATTAATATCTTTCACTTTATATAGTTACTCTCGTACCCTTTGCAATATATATGAAATTCTCTACATGTATGAAACGTTATCGCCAACTAAAATCCTCATTCACCCCACAAGTGCAAAAAGTGGGGAGTCAGATATAAGAACTCATATAATATTCAATATTCAATTTTCAACGCTCAAAGAAAAGGGCCCTTGACGGACAGACGAGATGGTAAAACTAATTTCCTTTTCACTCGTCTAAAAGGCCTTGAAAGACTTTTGTGATAGATATTTTGGGAATATGAGTGTTAGTGTTTTCTTTAAATATCATTATTTCAAACTTCTGTTTGGCCAAACACTAGATTTTGATGTGTCGTAGGGAGTGACAAGTACGAGTATACCACGTAGGTACATACCAACATACCACGATATGTATAATCTATACGACAAGTAATAAAATGGGAGACGTTAGGAATAAGTAACAGAAGGTAAAAAAGCAAATTTTTTTTTTTTTTTGTCTGTTTTTTTGCGTATGCATCACGCTAAAACCATTGACTGGATTCAAAATCTAGGTAATCGAAAATATTAAATATCCTGAATAATATTAAGTTTTTTCATCATAATCGACCAACAAATCAAATGATGTTCAATTTTCAATTTAGTAAATTGAAAACTGCCCGCCCCGCCGCCCGCCCCCCGCGTGCGACGGAGGGCGGAACGAGACTATAATATTCGACGTCATCGGATCTTACGTTAGAATGTTATTTTATGCAAATAACATTTGGAAGCGAATATGTCATTGTTTTAAATTTGGACTTAAATCAGCGACCTCCAGATTTAAACTAGGAGTCTGTAACTAGGTTGATAAGAAGCGTTAAAATACTGCACGTATCTAGTGCATCTAGCACATTATAATAAATAATAATTAATACCAACTAATATATAATAGTTACATAGCAATAATATAAATAATTTTAGTTCAGTATTATATTTTTAAGTTCATATTGTGTATACTTTTGCGAAAACAAAGAATATTTATTTATTTATTTACATTTATCATGTTTGTCATTTGGGGTTATTTCGAAACCGAATAATTTGTTAACATAAACCTTACAGTATCCGTGAAGCAAGATTGAGGAGTGCTATTTATAAACGTATTGTTACTACGTCTTGGTGGATTATTGATCTATCGCGTTGATCCCTTGTGATTGATGTTGGATTCAGTTCAAGGGCTCTAATTCTCAGATCGGGAGCGTAGTGGCCCAGTGGTACTGACCCCTGTCTGGAGGTTTCAATTTGTTGGTTCCAATACAGACGACATTAATGAGCCATGTTCTTTTTTATATTGGTGGACATTTAACACAGCGCCATCTAGCCCCAAAGTAAGTAAGCATAGCACCAGATATTTCATGGGATTGATAGAATACTTATATACTTTTTTGTAAATACATACATATCAACACCCAGACGCAGAACAAAAATCTATGTTCGACACACAACTGTTTGTCTTGGGTTGGAATCGAACCTACTATCAACAGCGTAGAAGGCAGGGTTCATATCAACTAAGCTGTGAGGACGACTTGAGTCTTGGGACTTGAAAACAAAAAAGACATACGCGCGAGCATACGATGCGAATTGGGTCTTGTACCTAGTAGGGGAGGACCCAAGTCGCGTCGGTTGTTATGGGCCGAAGTTACCACTTAACACCGTAAATGTATCACACAAAAAAAAAAGTGTTTTCTTTCGATCGTTTTTCTTTTTTAGTAGAGCTGGGAATAGAGTTCTATTTCTTGGTAGAAGCAGCAAATTGTTTGTATGTTCCGGTATACTTGCATCATTGATAATCGTGGGTACTTTACCCCAGACAGTATTTTGTCTCTGTTTATTTCACTCCTCATTTATTTTGTCCCTTTACGTTCATCATTATTTAATGTTCCTCGCTTATTTAGTAGGATTCTAAATTGAATTTTCGTGTTCAGCATTACCGCAGAATACATAAATACTACAGTTACACAGAAAACTCGCATTTATCATTTCAGTCAGTTAAATATTCCAAATGGTAATCCGTCTCCATGCTGATGTAATTATGACCTTAAAGCTTGATTGTGACCCAGTAGGAAATTAGGTGTTTCAGCATTTTATGTTTGGAAGCGACTAGAAAACATCAATGTTGATTTTACTTTGCCTTTTGCTGTTATTTTGGACTCAGACATATTATGATATAACCCTACTAATATTGTAAACGTGAAAATTTGTATGGATGTTTTTACTCTTTCACGCTCAAACGGCTAAATGGATTTGGATGAAATTTGGTACCAAGATAGCTTATATCCTGAATTAACACATATGCTACTTGATTTCGGAAAAGTGCAGTGTTCCCGTGGGATTACTTATTCACCGCGGGTAACACCGCGGGGCGCAGCTAGTATGACATATAACAGAAATATGACATAATGACATATTTATGTAATTATGACAAAAAAAAATACTCATTTCATTTCAATGATGTCATTATACATATATCCATCCATAGTACCAATGAAAATTTATTTTAATATTTAGATAATATTTTCAACTACCATATATTTCTCTTTTTTTTATAATAATAATGTAACATTTGTGTAAGCTGACCGCAAGAATTGTTAATATTGCTTATTTCAAGGTAATAAATACTACGTTGCAACGCCCTGATGGCATACCCGTAATATTATCATCCTTGTAATACCTTTAGGACTGTTTAGGATGTAAGCAAAAATAAATGAATAAATGAAATTATTTAATGCATTATAAATCAAAAAACATGGCGGCCTGGTGGAAATTAACGGCCGTTTGAAGTTTTTTAATTCTATCATTACCACTTAATACCTGGTGGGCCACCAGCTCGTAGCTTCGTCACATAAAAGAAGGTATGCTCTAATGAACTATATTTTTGATGGTCTGAACTGAACTATGACGTTCCGTTACCAACCAGACGTTTCATTTCAAACCACATTTGACTGTTACATTAACTCTTTGATAGGAGTCGATTACTCCTAATGTGATTTTGTTTACGGTAATATCATAGCAAATGTACAGTCAATCATGTCTATTGACGTTTCAGTGCATTAAACACTTAGCATTGTTTGGATTGAAGGTATTCCTGATCTAAAATGGTGTAACTAATCTAGCAATATACGCAGCTAGGCAAGCGTGATGTTCAGAGTTTAAATACTCTACTGCGAGAAGCATGGCCTACTCTCGACATATAAGAATAAGATGGGCCACATTTTTTTTCGCGGAAGGCTAATTTGTGTTCAGAAACTGTCACATAATAACGACTACACACTGATGACTCTAGCCACCAATTCTGTATCAAGATATTTATCATACTGGGCACTAAGAAATTTCTGTGCCGCAGGTGACATAGACTAACAGAAATGACATGAACATCCAGTCCCGAGAACAAATTTTAACATCGAATTTATTTTGCCCCAGTTAGATAATGAACCCGGGACATAGCGGACAAGGTTAATAACAGAGACTTAAACAAGTCATGATTCCGTATATTTTGTTTGTGATATTCTATAAAATGGTATCCACCTACATACATTTTCTCAGCATAATACTGAGGTCTATTTTGCGCACCGATTTATTTTAACTCATCTGAGCTTACCTACTCCATTTTGAACCAGCAATTCCCAGATTGAATGTCAGTAGTTCGTACCAATAGACCATCGGGCCCCATACCAATTACATTAGAAATCACAGGCAAATGACGCATTCGCGTTACTGTGTTTCAGTTTGAAAGGTGTGGTGGCCTGTGAAATTGCAGGCACATGAGGCATTCCACCTACACGTTTCAGTTATGGGCGCATACGATGCGACTTAGATCTTGTCGTACCTAGTAGGGGAGGACCCAAGACGTATCGGTTGTTATGGGCAGAGGTTACCACTTAACACCAGGTGGGCCGTCGGCTCGTTCCATAACTGTATCACAGAATAAAAATGCAGCTGCCTTAATTTAGTTAAGAGATTTAGAAGCCCATTATTTCTAGCACAAATCCTTTGGGTGTATAATACTAGGAGAGGGCATTGGTTAATTGATCCCTTAGGACGATACACCCATATCATTTGAATAGAAACTCAATCGAGTGATTTCATTTAAACCCTAACTATCATTATAACAAAACCAATTAGACTTTGAGAGTTTACATATTCATAGGTCATTGCCAGATCTTATAACATCTTATGACTGGCCTCACAGCTCAGTTGGTTGTGACCCTGCCTTCTGCGCTGTAAATCGTGAGTTCGATTCCCACTCAGGACAAACAGTTGTGTGACGAACATAGATATATTTTCTGTGTCTGGGTATATACAATAAAATTATATTAGTATTATATCAGTTGTCTGATTTCCATGATACAAGCTTAGTTATGCTTAGCTTACTTTGGGGCTAATGTGTGCTGTGGTAAATGTCCACCGATAACTAAAATAAAAAATATTGTGGACGTTTCACTCAGTGCTATCTAGCTACAAAGTAAGCTAAGCATAGCTTGTATCATGGGAACCAGACAACTGATATAATATTAATCTACTTTTTTTTGTAAATACATACATATAATACATATCAACATCCAGACACAGAACAAACACTATCTTCGTCACATAAATGTTCTAGGTGGGAATCGAACTCACGACCTACAGGGCAGAAGGCAGGGTTACTACCAACTGAGCCGTGAGGGCAGTCAATTATTAGTCGATATTTATATATTTCCATATTTTAAAACGTACAATATCTTGCCAGCTCATAATGGCAAAACAAACATTCTGAGATAGGAGCAGGCATTCTTCCAAACGGCGTTATATATATAGTCGCGGTCTATCCCTATTTATAGTTTGTGCGTCCGGACTTTACCCGAAGCGTGTGAACATAATTGATTGTATGTTACCATTACGTTACCACTGCAAGCCTATTCCAGATAAGCGAGAGTGTTTTTAAAAAAAAAGACAAAATGCAAAAATCTTTATTTCCACAGAACACTAAACGGAATGGCTTGGAAACGTTAATAAGTAATACATAAATAAATATTGGTGGACACCTCACACAGGGCCGTCTAGCCCAAACAAAGCTAATTAAACTTGTACTATGGGAACCAGACAACTGATAGAATATTTATACACTTTTTGTAAATACATCATATAATACATATTATTATTATTAACACACAGACCAGAATAAAAATCTATATTCGTCACACAAAAAATGTTTGTCCTGGGTGAGAATCGAATCTACGACCTACAGCGCAGTAGGCAGATACTACGGCACTGAGCTGTGAGGCCATTTGTGAGACGAACATAGATGTTTGTTCTGTGTCTGGGTGTTGATATGTATTATATATATGTATTTACAAAAAAGTATGTTAATATTATATCAGTTGTCTGGTTCCCATGATTCAACTATGCTTAGCTTACTTTGGGTCTAGATGGCGCTGTATGAAATGTCCACCAATATTATTATTACTATTATTATTATTTAGTTACTTTGACTACTAGTTATTCTGGAATGCTTAAGATATTTATTTATTACATGCGTTATTGTAAATTTTTGTGTGTTTCAAACAAAAAGCATTCCTCTTTTCTTCCATTAAATCCGACGCTTGCAGATTGTCATGGTATCTTTATCCATATCCGATCTGTAGACTCTAATAGGTATAATTAATACATACTCTTTCAAGGAAATAGTCTAATTTTAACCCAAAACAAATTAGCTCCATCGCCCCCGCCAAGCTATCGTGTGTGCCTTAGTAATGATTCCGGAAGACATTAATGTTCATTTTATTGTACAATTTGGTGATTCCATCAACATAAAATGCGCGAAACATGATTATTATCATAGCATTAGTAATAAATACATTCAAATAGTACTTAGCCCGACCGCACTTACCTTATTTGGAACGTGTTTCGTTGAAGTTAAAACAGGTTGCTCGATTTTAGTGTAATCCAATTTAATTATTGACTGAGGTTAGTTTATGTACAGGTTTACCGAAAAGGAAGTTGAGTAGAAAAACAATAAATTCGTTGTAAATGCTCCTATTTCAAATGTAAGTCCGTGAATAATTTAGAATTAAATAATTACAAATTAGCCTTTAACTATTAAAATTTCACAAAGTTTAGTTCTGAAATTTATGCGCGACATACCTACTGGATGAATGCAGTTCTGAATTCATACAAACGGAAATACTTTTATTTATTAATTTAGTGTAGTGTGATGAGATAGATAAAGTCTTTAATGTATTCAATAAAAAAATTACATTGGAGTTATAAATGGTGTCCGTATCACTAAGAGCGGTATCTTCCAGGCAACCTTGCGTGAACAAAATTTAAATAAAGGCCGAGTCAGTGTCACAAAAATAATTATCATCAACTTGGTTACTTTGATTTAATCGTAAGTTATACAAAATTATTTTACAGTGTAAATATCTAAGTGAATTATATAAACTTTTAAAGATGGTTCGATGTGTTTGATTTGATCAACAAATTGAAAAACAAAATATTATTTTTATTTCTTCACTTGAAAAAATAAATGGATGCGTAAAATATTTTATTCTTTATTTTAACAAAAAATGCGTTACAGCCTACATAGATACCTACCCTACCCTTTCATTGGACTAAATTCAGGAGAAAACAAAATTTCAGTACATCTGGCAATAAAACAAAGCGATGAAATACAATGGTCTGCGGAAAGCAATTCACTTGATCGATAGTTGTTTGTTGAAGAACGTGCTGAACAAAAGTTTTTGATCACATATATAGTTTCTACTGTTGTTGCAGTTTGTAGAAATATTGTTGCAGATATAATTTATACCTTAAATATGACGTTACTAAGAAATTAAGGGCTAACCAGTGTAATGCCATTCTCTTTAACGAGTGAACCTGAATAGACCAAATACAAGTTTATATAATCACTTGCTATTTTAGTTTAGTGTTTTTACTGAATAAAAAGCGAATGATAAAATGAACGGATGATAAAATCAATCAAGCAGTCTCAAATGATTTTCCTATGCAGTTGTTAATTTACGTTTATAACTAAGGCTCTCATTTGCACTTTTTATTTGCAACAAGAGTGCAAATAATTACAGTATGAGAACGTAACAGTCTTACATTTTAAAATTCAATTAACTATTAATAGAGTCAGTAAAATTAATTCGATAAATATTTACAGTATGGCCCTTTCCAAACTAAAAAAATACTGTCGATAAAGGCTCATACATTTTCAACGAAATATAAAAACAGCAAAATATATTACAAGTCCCTCCACTCGCAGAAATAATAACATATAGAAAGACTGGATCAAAGAAAATGCTCGATTGAAAGAGGAACGTGAGCCATAAAATGGCGCAACGGATTTCCAAAGGTGATTTAAATAACTACCTACTTCTCGAGACGGGCCTAAGCTCATAGGCTGTTGGCAATATCCAGGTATAATAAAATATGTAATTTTTCATCCAATATGGCTTCACTTTCCTTTTACGGAATAAACAAACTGTAACTGGGTGGGCGTTGACGTATGCGACACAGTTTTATTACTTCTGCAGACATAGTTTCACTGTTCTATTGTTATACATTGTTTTGTTGACCTTACGTTTCTTTTAATTGATTATCAGCTATTTTAAGCTTAGAACGGATACATAGGTGAATACATTGATGTCACATAAATTATTAACAGAATCCTTCAGTGGCATGTTTTAGACAATTAAAGATACCAGAATAACATTTATGACTAGCTGTTGCCCGCGACTACGTCCGCGTGGAATTCGATTTTATCACGCACCCCTATTTTATTACCCCTCGGAAAACTAACCTAAGTTACTTCTTGTTACATCAGCTATCTGCCAGTGAAAGTCCCGTCAAAATCAGTCCAGCCATTTCAGAGATTAGCCGGAACAAACAGACAGATAACATTTTTACAAAATGTTGTTTTGGTATATGTACCGTGTATACATCCATATGCAATTAGTAAAAGGCGGTTATTTTAATATTACAAACAGACACTCCAATTTTATTTATTTGTATAGATGAGGGCATGTTCAGATGACAGGTATTAAGGTCGCGTTGAGCGAGCGTTAGCTTCCCGTAGTTATCGTAATGTATAAACGCGATGACATGTGAACCAACAGTTTAGTACTAAAATTCATGTTACCACACTTAACACTTACCTATATAATGACTAAGGTGAAAATTTGCTCCTTTATTCAAATTTATGGTTCCATTTAACGGCTGAAAGTAGTGTCATAATTTTATGTTAACGATAGTTCGCTTTTATTCGGTTAAGTGTTTGCTAAGAGCCGAATTACGTGTCTTTCCACATTCGTTGTGGAAGAGAGAGGGCATATTTTTATTTTATAATGACATTAATATACAATTTGAAACGAATAGGATGATGTCAAAGCTTGTGAAGAAACAACAGGGACTCTAAGTCTTAACTGAAATATGCTATTATTTTTTCTATTGGATTCAAAACTGTCAGAAGGTATGGTGAAGTGTACTGATAAGGTTCTAAGTATTAATAAATCGTCGTAGTTGTAGAACAAAGGCGGATCTGAAATACAGTAACTTTACAGTAGAGCACTTTAAATTAAAAATATATGTATATATTTTTTTTAATAAATAAAAAAATTAAAGTTTTTTTTAATTAGAGTTGATGTGATATTTTGAAAACGGCTAGTCCTATCATCGTCAAATTTGGATATTTAAAACTGTAATAAGATTTTCTATGATATTTATGGTCCATTACAACATAAAAAGTATATTTGAAAAAAAAAAACCGTCTTTGTTCTACGACTATGACGAAATTAGTGGGAATAACTTACCTACAAAACATGATAACAGCTGAAGATATTAAATTACCTGAAATAGTAACATTCAATTAATTACATTTCATTTACATACATCAATTGTATTATTAGTTATTCATGAGAAGGCAGTGAGGACAATGGGGTCGCCAGGTATATCTGTAGTCAGTATCTTGTACTTTATGGGTAATATAGTTTTCACAAGTTAAACTATATTTTCCTTAAATCAAACTCAACCAAATAAAAAAAGTGACTAAAATAAATAATTAAAAATTTAAGTACATACACAAATCGAAATCTTAATAAGAAATTTGCAATAATTCATAATAAATATGATAATATCACTATTAATACTATTAAAATAATTGAAATCAAATCGTCAATAAATGAAACATATATACGTATGTATTTACGAAACAAGAATATAAGTATTCTATCAGTTGTCTGGTTCCCATTGTACAAGCTATGCTTAGTTTGGGGCTAGATGTAGTAGCTGTGTGAATTGTCCACCAATATTATTATTATAAAATAGACGATAAATTAAAAGCGATAAAACAGGTTTATAATATTAGTAGGATATTTTTTACATAAATTTTCTTCTCTCGTCAAATAAGAATAAAAGAAACGTTAATTTATCGCATGCCTTCGCATATTTTCGTTTCGCTCCCAAGCTATAGCATTACTGCCTCATTATACCAAAACCACAAACACCGTGATCCTCTTAAAAAGTCCTCACATAATTAAAAACTTCCGCTCTACCCGCAACAAACGAAAAGGGCCCTTTTTAAAAAAACACTGCAATCTCATTTGATTGCCAGCGGCTACCTGCTCAATGATCCCTTGAAAGGGTTGCCTCTTTATTGTTAAAGGTTGACCGTAGATGCGGGCCCTCAACTCTGAACTTTACTAGTCCATAGAAGGTACAGCTAAATCACATATAAATAAATTATTTAAATAAATAATCAGTTTTAACTACATATGTCATTATCTAGATTAAGTTAATTAACGGTTCTTCAAGAAAACATTTATTAAATTTATTAATATTTCATTTATAAGTGTTTTCGATTAAGATTACTAACCAGAATTGTATTTAGTTTTATTTTAGTTTGTTCTGTTATTTATCGTGACGTCCGATGGAGGAGCACTGTTACCTAAAATACAAGTTCGCTCTTAGTTTAATGTCTCACTGATCATAGTTTTCAAATATTTTTTTTTGATTTAACTTAATAAGTCTATTTTATCAATAGGATTTTCAGTTTTTGGTTCCAGATATTAGAGAAATATTATAATTATATTTATATTTAAGTGTTTAGAAAGATTAATAAAAATTCAATAACAACTTAGATAAGTTTCAATGTGGCATCTAGTCTAGTCGTATTGCTTATGTGGAGAAGTTACCATTTAACGCCTGGTGGGTAAACTGGTCGTAATTTTATCATGAAAAAAAAGTGTGTAATGAATCAGCTGGCTAGCTGTGAGCTGTGTCCTCGAAGACGCTTACGGTTATGGCCTTCAAGATAACGTATCAGATCTAAGAGCCGTGGGCACCACCACTCAACTTCTTGCTTTGAGGTCTACAAGGGTATATACCTTTCCCTCAAAGAAGGTTACGTTTTTTGTTACTGTTTCGGGTGAGCGAATAATGGGTAGACACGATTGTAAATGTGTCATTGTGAATGGGTTACCTTTTTGATTCTGTGTTATCTTAACCATCTCAACTAAGAAATCGAGAGACTTCGACAGCTTGGTGGCCTAGTGGTACAGATGCTAGTTTCAATCTGAAGGTCGCTTGTTCAAATCCTGACGTCCATCAATGAGTTTTTGCACTTGATAAACTTAATTAAGTGAATTAATAGAAAAGAACCAGTTAAAAAATATCCACTACCAAATTGCCAATAATTCCCTTGACACATGAAAAACTTTTGATACGCCTGGCATTAGACTACTAGTAGGTATGAAAAGCTTTTAAGTTCAGTTCACCCCAAAACAGCTTAAGCTCAGCAGTGGCAAATCGCCGCAAACACGTTTGCACTAAAATGAAACAACGTCGAACGTTTGGGTCGGCCACTTGTAATTGCAACAGAATTGCATCCAATTGGGAGCAGAAATGTTCACTAAACGATGATGTTTCAATTGCAGTTCCATAAGTTTGCAGATAATTTCCATTGAGACGTAGAATTTTGTTTATTTGTACTACGATTATACAACCTAGGTGGTAGTAACTCTGGATTCTGCCTGTAGGTCGCGTTTTATTTTCACCCAAGACAACAATTTCTGTGACGAACATAGATGTTTGGTCTGGGTGGGAATCGAACCCACGACCTACAGCGCAGAAGGCAGCGTTACTAACAACTGAGCTATAAGGCCAGTCGACTATAAGGGTGTAGTATAAGGTTATAAGGGAGTAAAGCATAGTATTAGAATTTGTTCTATAAGATCAAAGACTTTTCGAATATAGGCTTTACTTATCAGTTTCTTAAGTAAGGTACCTCAATGAAGGACAAGTAGGATGGGGCGTCGTTGAAAAGGTAATTTTAATGAAAATTCGGCGTTGAAGCAAGCAGCTCTTCAGGGGATTACATAATGGCGGAAGACTTTGTATAACAGTATATCAAAATATAACCAGGATGACTTTATGCTGCCATAAGACTGGCGTCACAGCTCAGTTGCTAGTAACTCTGCCTTCTGCGCTGTAGGTCGTGGGTTCGATTCCCACCCAGGACAAACATTTGTGTGACGAACATAGATGTTAACTTATGGGGATGGATCGACTTAGAACTAGAACATCAATCGCTTGGTTGGTAAAGCTTTTTTTTTTTTTTTTTTTAATTAATGTATGGAGTTATTAAATAAAAAACGAGTAACCTGTTAGACCAACGAAAAGATAAATGAAAGACCAATTATTCAAGTCTTCTAGTCTAACCCATCAAATCTGATTAGTCTTAACAGGTTCTAATTGCCACAGAGGGCACCTCAGTCGAGTTTCACGGAATCGTATATTTGATTCGGGCAGCGGTTGCAACTAGCGAAATTGTACATAATTGTTTAGAGACAAGAGATCGCAAATTCCTCCGCAACTTGGTTTCCCATTTCCAGCAGGGTTGTTACAACATAGCTATACAATTTATAGTTATATACGCAGTGGTAGCAACCCTAAGTGTGGTACTACAGCGGCTCTTGTAGACTGATTGACCACAAACATGAAAGTCACTAAATAATGTAAAGCCAACTCTTTGTTTTTGACGTCTTTAGGAACGTATATATATTTTAATAAATTAATTCGGACTGGATTTGAACCCTCTACCTCGGCCCTCAAAGTATTTATTTAAATATATGACGCATTTAAATAACAAATCCAGTACAGAAATTGTAGTAGAAAACCAAGGCATTAAAATAAGAAGAAATTGAACGTTGTAGCCGTTAAAATATTTTTTCGCTCGCCTTTTGTTAAGTGGGAACCTCTACCCACAACAAGGTCCTCCACTTCTTAGGTAAGACCCAAGTTGCACCGTATGTGCCTGTAACTCTGAGACGTGAAGGTGGAATGTCTCATGTGACTGTAATTTCACCTGCAATCACACTATTCTAACCTGATATTATAATACCTACGCGATAAAATAAAATTTGATTCAAATAAACCGCTCAGGTCGGCATTTTCTAACCGCCATAAACGTTGGTGCAATCAAATGGAATAGCACCGCATATTTGGGTCGGGCAACTGTGCTTGCAACGAAATTGTACTATTTGCCTGAGAAATGTTCTGTGAATTTCGTGTCGCGTTCTGATCTGTTTACATTTAGGTTTTCATTGATTTTAATTGTGAAGTTTTGCGATGTCTTATAAAGAAGTATGATGACGCAAGAGATAATACTTTACTAAAGCTTTCTTCGGCGGAAGCCCAAGCTTATTATTCAAACATACAATACAGTATCATTTAATTAAGTGGTAAATTCTGAATGAACACATTACATTAAATTACAATGAATGAAATTACAGGCACACGAGACATTCCACCTTCACGTCTCACAGATACGGGCGCATACGATGCGACTTGGGTCATGTCATACCAGTATGGGAGGACCCAAGTCGCATCGGCTGTTATGGGCCGAGGTTACCACTTAACACCAGGTGGGCCGTCAGCTCGTTCCATAAATGTATTACATAAATAAATAAATAAACTGGAAGAGTCTGGACGAGATCGCTTTATAGCGACAAGACCGCCCACTGTACTACTAATGTCTAAGATTTTTTATTTTACTATTTGTTCTATGGTGTACAAAAAATATTTTTATTATTATTATAGATATACAGGTTCCAGATTTCAGATTTCCACCTGCTACGATCCTGACATACCTCCTTAGCTTCATCCACTCTCATACGGATATGGTAAGTAATTTAAGTTGGTTCTTAAAATTGCCATTATAAGAGCTTGTTACACACACAGGAAATCCTATTGTGGAATCCAGTGTATTTATGGATTGTATGGAAACAGTATTGTGCATTGTAATACATTCAATACACTAATGATTGACATAATGAAGTGTGTAGCGTGCCTCAGCTGGAATGGACGCGTTGTATGCGCATCGATATGTTTAAATTGTTTGTTTGTCACTTGTAATGTAAACCATTTTTTTATATTGGGTTACATTTCACACAGCGCCATCTAGCCCCAAAGTAAGCTAAATAAATAGCCTGTATTATGGGAACCAGACAAGTGATATAATACATACTTTTTTTTGTAAATACATAAATGTCGACACCCAGACACAGAACAAACACCTATGTACGTCACACAAATGTGTGTCCTGGGTGGGAATCGAACCCACGACCTACAGCGCAGAAGGCAGGGTTACTACCAACCGAGCTATGACGCCAGTCCATTGCTTGAAATCCATAATTATGTCAAAATTAGTGGCAATCTCTGCCTATTTTTATACTACTATATTATTGCCTACAAGCAATACGACTTAGGTCTCTCTAATTAGGTACGGTAAGACCCAAGTTGCTATGCGCTCGTGACACTGAGATGTGAAGGTGGAATGTGTCAAATGCCTGGAATTTGCGACCTTTCAAACCGGAACACAGTGACGCGAATGAATAACTGCTTGGAGGCAGAAATGGGTATGGTGGCAGTACATCCCCTTACGAACTGTACTATTTTTGTGAACAACGTGACTGCAATTTGAGCCGTGATCGCTTACGCTTACCCCGTACTCCATAAGGCTCCTAATGGGTAACCAGGTCGAATCCATCAGGCCACCGCACCGCTATTATGATTGATGATGTGCCATGACTGTGGTTTTTTGGCGCTGCAACCATAATAAGTTGACTAATCTTTTTTTTTGTGCCAGTTTTTTGTGGTATTTTTTGGGTGATTGGAATTTGCCGTAATTTTCAGTTGAATAAAATTGAATAATATTAATAGTCGTTTTATAAAAAAATAATGTTTTGACTAGCAGAAACCGGTAGAAGTATTTCTGCCATAGAAAAATAGGATGCCAAAAATGGTTCTCCATGAAAAAACACTAGGATGTGGCAATTAGCATGGTGATCGGTTAATTAATTTTGGAGCTTAACTTTATACACATATTCAGTTTGTTTTTTTTTCTAGATTATAGAAGCTAAGCTATTAGCAAAGTAGGTGGTAATGGAAGGTTAGAAATACAATCACTTTACCCAAGGTTAAGTTGCAGGAGATGGAAGCAGTAACAATTCGTTTCCGCCGTGCGGATAAGTCGGGGAAATAGAACACTACTCCCGTTGATTTCTTTACGTCTCTTGAATACCTCATACAACAAAGTAACTGACTGGCCTCACAGGCCAGTTGGTCGTGAGTTCAATTCCCACCCAGGACAAACATTTGTGTGACGAATATAGATGTTTGTTCTGTTTCTGGGTGTTAATATGTATTATTATGTGTGTATTTACAAAAAGTATGAATTCTGTCAGTTGTCTTCCCATAGTACAAACTATGCTTAGTTTGGGGCTAGATGGCGCTGAATTGTCCACCAATACTATATTATTAAACTCCTCCATTTATTATTAAATAATGTTATTTAAGCTCATTACTAGGATCAAAATTTCCATGCAAGGACACGTTCCTATTCTTTTTTTACGTGATAAGGTTACGGTGCGAGCTGACGGCCCACCTGGTGTTAAGTGGTAACCTCTGCCCATAACAAGCAATACGACTTGGGTCATCCACCTACTAGGTATGAATAGACCTAAGTAGCATCGTATGTGCCCGAACTATGAGTCGTGAAGGTGGAATGTTTCATGCGCCTTTATTTTAGGGGCAACTTTTCAAACCGAAACACAGTAACGCGAATTCATTACTATTTGACGGAGAAATGGGTATGGTGGCAGTACTCGGACGAACTTTGCTAAGTTCTACTATTCGTATCTTATTGAAAATAGGGGATTGAATTCCATAACCAATTTTGGATTACTGGACATCAATGTCTTCGAATGTTTGGTCATGCCGGTCGTCACGATGTTTTCCTTCAATGTTTTGAGGACACGTTATATATTGCGCACATAATACGACTATCTTCAAGTGAAATATTTATTGGTACGCCCAGATTTGAACCAGTAATATTCGGATTGAAGGTCGATCAAAACAACAGCGGATCAAAAATGTGAGAGGGTACGTGGTAGTTTACGCGCTGTTTCTCACGCATTTCGTTTATATTAAGATTCCTTTAAATAATATCTTCTCTTTGTAAAATGTGAATAAATAATACTCTGACTCTTCAAAAAATTATTTTGTTAAATAAAGCCAAGCTTTGGCTGGAAATGTAATTTCATCTGACTTTGATGTATGTGTAATTAATTAATACTTTATTGTTATGTCAAGTGAATATTTTAAAATAATATTACAAGATATTTATATATATTATGTGTTTATAATGTTATTATGTTACAATACAATTAAAATTTAAATAATGATAAATAAATGTATTTTCTCACAAGACAATGAAAACGTATTAATAAATTATATTAAGTATAATGTAACATTAATTATACGCAATGATTAGTAATGAAATTTATTTAAACATAACTTTGTAGTATAGCATTATTTTAACCATAAAATTAATAACTTTAAAAAGACTACTTTCTAGAAATTCCGGCATTATTTGTTATAAGCTTATTATAATTTAAATTATGAGTTTATTATCCTACAGTGCATATTAGTTTAACAATGCACCTATTAACACCTTTTTTTTTGGAGAAGTAGGCAGAGCACACAAAGGGCCATTTTTCAACACTATTGTACACTATTGTGAGAAACTGGACGTGACAAGTTGTGAGATAGTAGCACGAATAACTCGGCTAACACTTTCTTCCACAGCCATGATAAATGCTTCTAACAAAAATCACAAAGTAATCCAGGCGTTAATTAGTTCTAAAAAATGATATTTTCGTCAATTGTGGTACGATTATAGTGAACGGAAAAAAAGCTGACCAATGTGAGTGGACCACTTAAGTACCTCAAAACTAATAAAAAATCTATATTTTGGTTCGGTTCCCTCATAGAGAATCTAAAGCAAGTTTCTCACAATGGAAAATAGTAAATAGGCAATTACTTGTATAGGACCCTTTAAAATCAATTTCACCCGTCAAGTAAGCTACACAATAGTTGTAGTGAATTTTTGAGACATTTCCACTCAGTTTATCGGCCTTTGTAAAATATAGTTGGCGCTTAATATGAAAGAGCAAAAAAGCCAAATTAAAAGTCTATACAGAAAATTTAATATTTCAATTATTATTCTCTCTTTATTATCTTATCTCTCTTTGTTTTATCAAGTGGGCAGTACTTATACTATGGAAACTTACTTGTTTTCGTAGTATATCGTTACCATGACAATATGCTGTAGATAATATTAATAATAAAAAAAAGGCCTTTTTTTTAGCACTTGACCAAACGTAAGCGCATTTCAAAGAGCAAATAAAGCGCTTATCAACAAATTGCATAATATTTATATTTCATTTGTAAATGTTCTTTCTTGCTTTCTGTCCTCTATGTATTATTCCCAAAGGACTCATTATAGGACTATTAGAGGGTAGTTGGACATTTAAAAGCATTACGAGCCCACTATGTGTTCCCAGGGGAACCAGATCCAAGCCGTAAGTGTGTAGCCATAGATCGTATACAGTTCTAAACTAAACATGACGAAAAAAATTGTTTCATAGTCATAAAATCTTTGATTTGCAGCCCGCTTTGTGGGAAAAGGAGGGTTGCTATAATTCTGATGGCTTTTTTATTTGCCTGTCTGTGGTATCCTAGCTTCATCAAAGATTTCAAAGCAGTTTTTTTAATACATAAGGTTCTATAAGGTTGATTTAAAGGTGTAAGATGAAATTATGTCTAAAGTTGTAAGTATTTTGAATCAATTTGAGTATTTGGTGAACATTTTATACAGCGTCATCTATCCCAAAACTAAGCAGAGCATTTACTATGGAAATAAGATAATTATAGTAAGTTAATGTCCTTTTTTGTTTTATAATAATATATAATAACACAGACATCATCACAAACAAACCTGTCGCCAAACATATATTTGTCTGGGGTGAGAATCGAACCCACAACCTACAGCGCCGAAGGCATTGCTACTACGAACAGAACACTGAGGCATGTCTTTTATATGCCGTTTGTAAGGCATATCTTCTGACTGTATTACGTCGAGATTTACTGGATTTTAGGCATTTTATTAAAGTTTAATTTTTGGAACCCCGCTAGCCCGTCAGCCCCGGGACATTACAATGATTGAAATTTCCCGGTAGTTTCGGATCCATTTAACAAACGTTTGTATTTGACGTTTCAATTAATAATAAATTTTACCGAGTCCGATTCAGAATCAAGACTAACGATATGGCATAAGTTTGTATGATTATGTTGTAAACTAGCTGTGCCCGCGGCTTTGACCGCGTTGAATTGTGTACTGTGTAGTTTGGTCATTCTTATAAATTTGTGAATTAACCTTAATTAAACCGTCTTAAACGTCCCTGCCTTCTGCGCTGTAGGTCGTAGGTTTGATTCCCACCCAGGACAAACATTTGTGTGACGAACGTAGATGTTTGTTCTGTGTCTGGGTGTTAATATGTATTATATAATTACAAAAAAAGCATATTATTATTATATCAGTTGCCTGGTTCCCATGATACAAGCTATGCTTAGCTTACTTTGGGGCTAGATGGCGCTGTGTGAAATGTCCCCAATATTTATTTATTATTAATAATTAAAGTAGCCTTAGTTGGAGAGTTGGAGAATACGATTCATGTGATGTTAAGTAGTATCCTCAAATCATAACCAAAGTATACGACTAGAGACTTCCCTACGGGAGCATTATAGTGTGACTAGCGTCTTTCGATACCTAAGTAAATACCTAAATCGGTATACTGCGACCGTTACTTTAGACTTCAAGTTGGAATGACAAATGTGCCTGTAACTTCACAGAATAGCCGACAAAATAAGAAATCGGGCAAAAGAATACACCATTTTTTATTGTGTTGGGGTCTAACAAAAACATGTTTACCATTCAAGAGTTATATAAACTGATGTGTGGTCAATAATTCTTCATATATGAAGAGGTCCTCTATTATCATTACTCTGACTTGAATATACAAAGGTCAAGCTTCAAATATAAATTGGTCCCAATGAACGTGGTGATGAAACTATATTGGTTTCATAGGTCCTATTGATTGGTCAGTGTTTATGCAGTCTTAGTACAGTAAATATGTAATTAGACATTTACTAGCATAACAGCTCAGTTGGTGATAACCATGCCTTCTGCGGTGTAGGTCGTGGGTTCGATTCCCAGCCAGGACAAACATTTGTGAGACGATCAATTATAATTATGTTTGTTCTATGTCTGTTTTCGTTCGACTGGCCTCACAGCTGAGTTGCTAGTAACTGTCTTCTGATCTGTAGGTGTGAGTTCGATTCCCACCCAGGACAAACATTTATGTGACGAACATTGATGTTTGTTCTGTGTCTGGTTGCCAATATGTATCAAATTGTATATATTTATAAAAAAGTAAGATAGGTTCCCATAGTACAAGCAATGCTTAGTATCAAGGCTAGATGTCGCTGATTGAAATGACCACCAATATTTATTTGTTTATTATTTATAATGAGAGGCATTTCAAATGAAGGATATTGATGATATACGAATACTCCAAACACTGGCTGAAAAAAACACGAAGAAAACGATGTACATTGAACAATACGAGTTTTCAAAACATATTTAAAGCTACTTTTAATGAACACAAAACTAGAATATATTTATTTGCATTTGCAAATTTACTCCGCAAATCTCAGGTACTATTTTCTTATATATAATGTGACATGGAAATGAAATGAAAAAATGAAAAAAAATGAAAAAATATTTATTAACAGCATAAAAATTACAGAAAAAGCTTAAAAGTAGGTAATTTAAACTACAACTATGGTAACATTATTATGCTGGATACATACTTTAATTAAATTGTATCCTGTGGTTTTCACACTAGGCAAGCCTGTATCGTGAAAACCACACATTTGAATTAGCTTTACACATTTCGCCTCGACCTACAGAAGAATATAATATTAACAGATTATAAAGTAAATAAATTTAATTACAAATAAATATTTATATAAATATATATTTAGAGACATATTAATAACAGTATTTGTTTGATCCTGATTTTAACCATAAATAGTCTGGTCAAGTAATAATATGCAGGATATCTTCGGTATCATCATAGGTAAGTGTTAATAACCATTTAACTATTTAAAGGAAGCATTTACTTATGTGAACGAGAACACAACGAGCCATCTGATTTTATGTGGTATCTCATGAATATCTAAATAGTAGTCGTCTGCCACAGATATGAGCCCACACTTGAATTGAAAGTCGATATGCGCACCACTCAACCACACTGAACCTTCTCGTTAAGTGAACAACATATGTATTTAAAACCAACACAATAATCGTTAATGACGAAACTAAATGTGTCTTAAGGAGCGCAAATGAATCATAATAATGAGGCTGACTTTGAACAAAAATTAAGGTTTCATGCGTTATTGTGTCGGGACTGTGTATGTCGAAAATTGAAGAGGAAACAGTACGCTAAATCAAAATCGCCGGATGTATGGTCATGAATGTAATCATTCATATGACATTGAATTTCCTATATACCCCAAATCAGAGGTCAAACCCGCAATGTTGTTATGTTAGTGATGGTTACTGGATTAGGTATAGTCAGTGACTATAGTTCATGAACACGTACAAAGTTCCGTAACTATATAAATAACAAAATAAATATTGGTGCACATTTCACACATCGCCATCTAGCCCCAAGCTAAGCACAGCTTGTACTATGGGAACCAGATGACTGATAGAATACACGTATATATATTTTGTATACTTTTATACATTTTTATATACACAGACCAAACATCGTCGTCACAAAAATGTTTGTAATGAGTGGGAATCGAACCCACGACCAACAGTGCAGAAGGCAGGGTGCAACTGAGATGTAAGGCCAGTCTAGATAATTATCTCTTCAAAATACTTACATTCCTAAATAATTTGCAAACAACCAATTATATTGACGAAATAAAGACAAAATATATCGAAATGACCGGTCAATATCAAAAGCCTTTTCACCAAAAATCAAACATGTAAAGCTGAACAAACTGGTGACGTCACACAGAGCAAACAATTTACTTAAGCGTACTTTTCGTTTGAACTGAATAAATAAATATTTTTAAAGAAAACCGTTAACACAGTAAGTCCGTAATTCCAGTTTCTTTTCTGTTATGCTGGCTAATTATACTAAACAAACGGTGTTACTCAATTACTATGCTTTCTACTGGTGAAATAATTTTCGAAATCGGTTCAGTAGTTCCAGAGATTACTTCCCACAAACTCTAGGTATATATACAAACTTACAAACTTTGCCTCTTTATAATATTATGTGTAGAGATATATGATATACCTAACAGCGTTATCAACTTGAAAAATCTATTTCTATGCTCAGTAATCATATAATTCAGAGAAAAAAAATGATATGGTATGTTTTGACGTGAGTAAAACTATAATATTTTCTTAACGAAACCAAGAGAAGAAAACCTAAAATAAATACCTGAAAACGAGTTACTGCTACTTGGCACACCTCTATGATTAATTATAAATTTAATATAATTAATTATAATTTGTTAACTAAATGTTTAAGTTTTTAAAAACCTTCTAAGTAGGACGCGTAGACTTTCATACGTTTTTGTCCATCTTAGGTTGAAATTCTGCCGATGACATTTTAGTCACATTCGCGTTACTGTGTTTCGGTTTGAAAGGTGTGGTTGCCGGTTAAATTACAGGCACATGATACATTCCACCAAAACATCTCAGAGTTACGGGCGCATACGATGCAACTTGGGTCTTGTCGTACCTATTAGGGGAGGACCCAAGTCGCTTGCTTGTTATGGGCCGAGGTTACCATTTAACACCAGGTGGGCCGTCGGCTCGTACCGTAACTGTATTACATAAAAAGCATAAAAAAAAACTAAACTTGGAACAATAAAACAAAATACAGCTTTTAGTTGTCTTTTTTTCACAATCAAAGATTGCTTGTGGATTGAGATAGCAAAATTATTCAGAAATTTATTAATTGTATTAAAACATTATATTACATTTAAACGATACACGTATTAAATTGCATTGAAGAGTTGAAAAAAGTGTATTTTATGTTAGGTATTTCATATTTCTTGATAAGAACTGAACAGTTTGTACCGTTTTTAATCTCTGTTGCTTTTGGGTTATAATAAAATTAATTACTTGGGTCGAGGTTACAAATTGTTATAAGAATTGTTTTGATAACACATTATTTTTAAGTAATCGAAAGATAGTTTTATTAATGTCGCACTGTTGTATCATAAAATTAAGATCAGTTGGTTGCTCTCTCAAATATCTTTAATTCTTTTTGGTCAGTAAATACATTACATTTACATTACATTACAGTTAGTGCTATTATTGGCCACTTATAATATTATTTACCTCAAGGAAACGACATAGTGATTAGTGGGAAAAGTAGTAAAGTAAGCGCTGAGATCGCACACGTGATTTTATAATGTCATCAGTTCATTCCATGGACCAAATATAAATATAAATATAAATAAATACAGGGGGGGGGGCATTTCACACATCGCCATCTAGCCCCAAAGTAAGCGTAGTAAACTATGGGAACCAGATGACTGTTAGAATACACATATGTACTTTTTTTTGTAAATACATACATATAACTCAGACAATGTTCAAGACGGTTGATTTTCCGAATAACGTAAGTTTTTTAATATATATTTTTTTCTTAAAATATATATTATCAAATACTGAATAAAAGACGACGAATATTCAGAGACAATGTAATAAGGAAGTAATGACGCGAAATTTAAAAAAAATCGCAAGCCTTGTGTTTTTATTCGATTTAATTACTTAGGTACCTGTAATATTGTAATATTTCATTATATAGGGTTAAATAACAATCAGTGGGAAAAATAGTGATCATATCAAGAAATTGTGTAAATATTTATGATTGTTTCGGAGGTCACTGAACTCAAACACACACACAAAGTTTTTGAAAGCTTAAAGATTCAAAAATGAAAGATGTATAACAATTACATTATTACCTTTACATTACATTATTACAATTATACAATATCTTGTATAATGGGAACCAGACAACTGATATAATACTTATACCTATACTTTTCTTTTGTATATACTCTTATAGTTTTATTAAATCACAAATCTAATTTCACCCCTCCATCCATAATTATATTCCCTTAATTGAATGATAACTTTATTTAATCCTTTCATTTAATTTATTGAAGAATGTTTTTATAAATGTATTCGTTGGTCTCTCTCTGGGGAGATAAATGTGACGTAAAATATTCAAAAGGTCAAAGCTCAGTACAATTCATAAATAATAGAGTTAAACTGTATTTTAAATATTTGAAGAGGGTTTCATTTCACTACATTTTGCCACACACCGATTATTTAAGTTTCTCTGAGACAAGGCATCAAATATGTCCCGCCGTAATTTTATTCCGGAATGCATTACACCGCACAGCGCACTCCTGCATCGCGTTCTATGTGTGAAGCTTCTAATCGATGATGGAACCGATTGTAGCGGGCAACAGCTAGTCTACTATAGAGGTATAATAGTGAATAGAAGTTGCGTCTTATAAGAAAATATTTCACTCAAATCATTAAGGCTCTCGAGCACTTAACAAAAAAAAACATTATTCTAATTGGCTTCAACAATGAAATCCATTACCGGAAAGTGCGAACATTAGGTAAAACTTTCAGAGAACAGCCCTTAATACATATTATGAAGAATTTTCTCCCCCACTGATATCTTCATCACCTCTTTAATTCCATTCCATTTAGGAGTTCCCCTGCCATTTATTTCTGTCCTCGCCATAATACTAAGAGGTGTGAATTCCACTCCATGGTGCAACAACCATTTATTAGTACTATTAACATATTTAGCAATAATTGAAACATAACAAATAAACATTGAAACATAAAAAAAATAACAAAACTGTAGCTATAGTATTAATTATAAATTTATTAAAAAAAATGGATAATGTGTTCTTTAAAGTGCGTAAGCGTATATAGGTATTTTCAAATAACTTTGACCCTTAAGAGATCTTAATTTAAGTGTAAAACAAATAAAAGCTAATAGGAACATGATGCAAGTAGAACCGGGTACTTAGACATTATACAGAACTGGAAACTTAGAGGTGATAAAATTTGTAACAAAATAATCAGGAGTCGTATATAATTCCCGTCAGAAAGTCTCACGTATTTTTAGCATGTCTTAAAACTTTCATTAGCAATAAAACCAGCTGGTATAGTAAGAAATGTAGAGTTTCAATGAGAAATTGGTCGATAAAAATTTAGGTTTCCGTTTTATGTTTTAGCTCAAACCTCGATTTGAGGTCCCAATGTCTGTCTCAAAAAGTCTTAATATCGAACTTCTGTCCAAGAAATTAGAATCCGCAGTAATTGTTTAACTTCGGAGATTGCCGAAATTTATATGAGTTGGCAACTTTTTCGAGCCGAAGAATGTTTGAGGGGCCAATAATCAGAACTAATAGCTGTCCGTTTTGGGAAAACTTGTTACATAATATATTCCAGAGCTGCATTTTATTTGTAACTTAATTGAAGATAAGTTTGGCAGATGCTATTTCTAATGCGCTTATTTGTATAAGACTTTTTTTCCATTAATTGAGTTAAATAATGAGCGAAGAGGTACAGAATAATGTAACTTTTAGTATAATTCATACAGACACCAGTAATTAAGAGTTTTCCATTAGTTTTATCTACAAATTTCCCTGCACTAGAAATCCCCGCGGATGGATTCATATTACAAAAACTATTAAACATCGGAAAACGCAACTCACTTTTGCTGATCGGTGCTTGTTACTCGTATTTGAACCTGAAATAGTGAAATAAAGTTATAAATACTTTTTAATTCCATTTCAACACTTAAGTATGATGGCAGACAATTTCTACTAAGATAACTCGTTTCACGTTTCTGTATACCGGTTTGAAGGGTATAAGCGCCGGTGAAATTGCAGACACATGAGACGTTTCTTCGAAGTCCCAGAGTAACAGTTCATTCGTCTTCCAATATTTTAGTGTGGGAGGATCTAAATTGTATTCCGTTTATAGTAGTATTAGCAGGTGGGCCATCTGCTCGTTCCGAGACAAAATGACAAAGAAACTTCAGTGATAGATAAATGATTTGTCCAAATAACAATCAGTTGTCTTATAGACAGATTCTTTGGCCAATTAGTTTTATCATGGTGATAGGTAGTTTTGAATTCAATCAAAAAGTCAACACTTACTTAGCATTACGTTGCTAAGTGACATTTTAAGTGACAGAGATAAATGGTTACGGTATTGTGCTAAGTAATATAATATAACGATATCTTTCTAATGAATGAATTTGGAAACGGGTATTATCTGGCAGATAAACAAAGGAAATGTGTGTAGGTAGATGATAAGTTAATCGGTTAATCCAATAATGTATGTATTGAAGCGTGATTGTGACACAATCGCGGTGTTCATATTTATGTTACCGGTAATATATATATTTCAGACATTATATATACAAGTAAATAAAGTCGAGGTGTCTTTTTGTAATGTCAAAATTACAGCTTTACAAAATGCATACATAAGGTACTTAAAACAGGAAACTATTTTTTGTTTTTCTGTCTATATGTCTGTTTGTTTCGGCTTATCTCCGAAACGGCTGGATCGATTTTGACGAGATTTTCACTGGCAGATATCTGATGTTATGAAGAGTAACTTAGGCTACTATTATTAAGGTTAATAATTCACAAATTGATAAAAATTACTAAACCGCGTAGCTACTCACACTTAGTCACAAAAACTTAATTCAATGCGGGCAAATCTAGATTAGAATAATGGTACTTTGCTGGCCTGTCCCAGTAAACTTGTCAAGTACTTATTAAAAGTGGATTACTGAATGCAACAAACGTTTAGTAGCATAGTACGAAAATTTATGTTACAATCAAAGTACCTTATTCATACATTCTAAAGAATGATAACCCTGCGCTGGATAGTAGGTACCTAGCTCCCATAGTTACCTTGTTCAAGTATCTAATTCAGAGTTCCGTTATTGGCTGCATTATATGTTTAGAAGCATCGACAGTATAATCTATTATTATTATTGTTAATAATAATAATAATAAATCTCTACAACAAAAGTTTTTTTAAATGTAGTATAAAGTAGCGTCTGACCGCAGCTACACTCGCCTTGTTTTGAAGTAAAACACATCCATACATACAGACATACTTTCACATTTTAACACCAGCTTCTGCCGACGGCTTCCCCACGTACCCCGATTAAAAGTATTCGATGTATTTTTTCAGGACCGAATCATGTTCAGAATTTCCTAATCAGTTTGTTAGTTTTGGCAAACAACACAAACGTTCTTTGAAATATATAATACCAATGTGATTGTTTTTTGAATGCAAAAGTAAACTATTATGAAAAAAAACAAGTATTTGTCGTTATTAATTCTGAAGTTTTGTAACATTGACAAGAAGCAAAATAATTCAATCAAAGTAACGTAACTCAGATAATGCTTCAGGAGATTTGATACAAAATATGTCAAACTTATCACTCAGAGTCGTTTTGTAATATTATATTATTATGGGGGTGCTTTCTTGAGTTAGTCAACTTTTAATGGCTACGGTTGCTAGAGAGCTTTCAATTTATTCATCGACGTTTATCGGTAATACTCCATCGAGTTGTGATGCGATGCCGTCGATAATTTTATTAATATCTAAATCGATACTTTTGTTTCGAATTATAGTCTTATAGTTGGTGGACATTTCAAACAGCACCATCCAGCACCAAAGTAAGCTAAGCATAGCTTGTATCATGGCAACCAGACTACTGATATGATATACATACAGATTTTTTGTAAATTCATACATACAATACATATTAATACTCGACAAAGAACAAATATCTATGTTCGTCACACAATGTTTACCCTAGGTGGAACCGAACCCACGACCTACAGCGCAGAAGACAGAGTTACTACGAACTTAGCTGTGAGTCATAAATAGATATAATAGTTTATTTTTATCCTACATTTCGCGTGTTCTTCACAGAGTAAATAGGGTGATTTGTGTAAGGACGCCCGCAATATCTGGTCGATTTCGTCTTTGAAATTGTCATATTTGAAGACATACGTAAACAAATTGAAATGTCCTATTTCAAAACATTCATTGTCTCAATATATTACTTTTTTACTTACTAACATGAAAACCAAATTTAACTTGAATATAATATTCGTAGAACAAAAGGAAGTAGCACGAAACGATCTTTAGTGAGCTTGCCAAGTCGGTTCACATCACTATTATGTATATAGGTACAAAGTTGGAATAGCTTTAGTTTCAGTTTAAGTGGTACACAAAGCATATTGGCATCGCATCGATATCACTATTACAGCTAAACTATTCCACTCGACTCACAGAGTAATTATATCAACCTATGGTGTGGTTTGTAGCTGTGCAGTGAAATAAGAGAGGAGAGTTTTTATACAAATAACAACACAATTACATCACTCACTTCGCGTTACATTATTTAGAATTTTTTTGTTTATTTTGATGTCGGTTCACATCACTATTATGTATATAGGTACAAAGTGGAATTATTCACTATCGCTTGTCAAGAAGGCCTGTGCCCTGCAATATAGACAAATAAATAAAATTAGAGTGTCTATTTGTAATATTAAAATAACCGCTTTTTACTAAGTGCATATAGATGTATACACGGCAAATACCAAAACAACATTTTTTACAATTTTTGTCTGTCTGTTTGTTCCGGCTAATCTCCAAAACGGCTGGATCGATTTTGACGGGACTTTCACTGGCAGATAGCTGATGTAACAAGGAGTAACTTAGGCTACTTTTCCGAGGGGTAAAATAGGGGTGCGTGATAAAACCGAATTCCACGCGGACGAAGTCGCGGGCAACAGCTAGTTTTAACATAAATGCGACTTCGGTCTTGTGCCTAGGTCGTAAGGGAGGACCCAAGTCGCGTCGGTTGTTATGGGCCGAGATTACCACTTAACACAAGGTGGGCAGTAGGCTCGTTCAGACACATAAAAAAATTATTAGAGACGTAATGGATATCTTCTCTATTACAGTCGTTTTTTGGATACCATTGTCAATATTGTTTGATATATATAAATCAAAATAAAATCTTATCGATTTAATTCGCTCCAGCAGGATATAGATATCTCGAAGTAATCTTGACGCAGTGGTTTTTCCGACTTTCAGGTTTATCTCTTAAACTACTTTTTTTATATTGCCAAGGTAATAGGATTAACTTTTGTTTTGTTCTACTCTGTCTTTCACAGTATTCAGGTTAAATAATTTACCAGGCCTCACAGCTTAGTTTGTAATAACTCTGCCTTCTGTGCAGTCGTGGGTTCGATTCCCACCCAGGACAAATATTTGTATTACAAATATAGGTGTTTGTTCTGTGTCTGGGTATTAATATGTATTATATGTATATATTTACAAAAAAAGAATATTTTAAAAAAACTATTTGTAGTCTATCAGTTTTCTGGTTCCCATAATACAAGCTATGCTTAGTTTGGCTAGATTGGGGCTGGATGGCGCTGTGTGAAATATCCACAAATATTATTATTATATTATAATAAACTTGGCAGTGGTGGATTAAAATACAAAAATTCGAGTTACGGTTCATACTTTGTGAGTGAGCTCGCATGTATATTACTACTCTTTGGAACGGTAGTTACGGTGTCGCCAAATATATTCAATTAGTTATAAATTGGTATTACAAACATTGTTTTAGAATCAATTAATGCGTGAATGAATTAAATCAAATTCCTTTGTACAATATATTATCGTAATATCATGTTATCATAGTTATGATGTTTAATTTAAAGGCATATCATCGGGTGGGCCGTCAGCTTGTTTGTCAACTAAATCACATAAAAAAGTCGATATAAATATTATATTACAGAAAGTATTGTGGCTGAAGGCAATAGGGTCACGATCACGAAAAAAGGATTACCTACTTAAATAATTAAATAAACCCGTAGCTATGACAAGATTTTCTTGACTTATCTTCACTTCGCTTCAGAAGGATTAAATGTGTGATCTCGCAGGCGCATCTCGACTGGCCTTACAGCTCAGTTATAGTAGGCAGTGCCTTCTGCACTGTAGGCCTTGGGTTCGATTCTCATCCACAAACGTTTGTGTGACAATCATAGACGTCTGTTCTGTGTCTAGGTGTTAATATTTTTTTTGCATATAATGTATTCAGAAAAGACATTAATATTCTATCATTCATCAATCAATTTAAGCTACGCTTAGTTTAGATTCAACTTGTGAAATATTAACCAATATGTATTGTCACTAATTTAAGTACATAACATAATTTACATAATATATTTTACATTACATTAGATATGAAAGATTTCAAGATTTTCTTGCAATTTGAATACATTTGTTTACTTTTTTTACTCTACACGACCCAGTCCCTTAGCAATGCGCCTTTTAGAACTAAGATATCTATGTATATGGAATATTTCATAAAAGTATATCTTCTCACGCATTGCCGTGTAATTGATATAACAGTCCATATGTCCATGGAGAATCCCATATAATCCAGGGCAAGTCCAATCGCATGGAAAGCGGGACGTGGGAGATTCGCTCCGTTCCGCGGCAGACGAACGTTGGAATTATAGCTTATGCAATATAAATTAAAATAGTAGAATTCCTTCATGATTACTTTCAATATATTGCTCAATTATCGAAACTAATACTGTGACGATGCGATCTGCAATTTTAACATATAGTCCTTCTGCTCTAAAAATACATTCATGGTTTATGGACATCGCAAAATTTTAGACAAAATCAAAGGTAGACGATTTTTTTTTTATTTAATGAAAGTTTTAACTTAATTAACATTTGATTTCATGAACTTTTGATGATCGACAGTAGACTGAAGCCATTATCGATTAGAATTTAGAAAATCAAAAGCTGACTTTTTACCAAAATAAAATACCAGGAAGTGCGGAATAGTCATTCAAATGAAACAAAAAATAATATAATAACAATAAAAAATGGTAAAAAATTCGACTTGAAATTAAATCATCGCGAACTATTAAGCTATGTTTATTGAAATATATTAATGCAGATGAAATAAGCAGGCTAGTAGAAAATGAAGGCCCAAAGCCGTAGATTAGGCTTAGTGGCCCTTTTTGTAGCATTCCGGGGAAGTACTGCCAACTGAAACCATCGATCGACAATAAATCCCAGTAATACAGTCAAAATCGCTTGGAAATTTTCACCTTTCACCCCGTAAGCCGATAAAAAGTTCCCGTTTCGTGAAAAATAAAGCTTACAAATTAATAGCTAAGCCACAGATTAAAAGCATTGGCTTAGCGTTCATTTCTGTCGGATATTTGAAACGAAACTTATTGAATTTTGGCCATAGCGGAAAATAGCTAGCTCAGTACAAGGTGTTAACCGACTATACAAAGAAGAGGAGGTCATTAATTACGGTTGGGTTTTTTAAGTTTGTTACCCGAGATCTCCGTCATTTTTAAATCGGTTTCGTTTTTTTTTTATATTTCAAGTAATATTCTATCCGATCGGTCCCATAGACATTTCATTAAAATAAGTTCAGTAGTCAAGTTTTTAAATCAAAGTGACTGAAAAAAATATATCATCCAAGTGCGAGATAACGAAAAATCATTTTAAAATTTTCTAATAATGAATAATTTGAAAGTAAATTCTTTAAAAAAAAAAATTGTTTATTATACGAGAGAAATCTGAGGTAACAAACAAAAAAACAACTGATTTGATACCCTCTTCTGAAGTCGGTTAAAAGGTTGGAATGTCTCAGTGTAGAGTGACTTAGCTCGTACATGATTTGGGTCACCGCTTTTCGGCAAGAGGTCACGGCAGGTCAGCGCTGTAACATTAGACAAAGCTAAAGGCTTCCATTCATTTTTGATTTATTTGATACGTTTCATCGAAGGCGGTGTCGGCTTTCAAGGAGCTGTTGTGTTGCTTTCTAAGAAATGATCATTTTCTTATAATTCTTTGGCGATGATTTTTTAGCAAGAAGACCGTGTTTGTATTTTTGTTCATAAGAAACAGTTTTCTTTATAATAGGGTTCTGAACTCAAAGGACGAGACCCCTATTACTAACCTTAAGCCGCCCGTCCGTTTGTCTGTATAAAATAGGTAGGAATAAAAATATAACCTTTATCTTTGTAGGCAGCTGGTTGAAATTTCCACCACATATATACATATATTAATTTTTTTAATTAATTAAAAAAAAAAAAAATTAAATTTATTAATTTTTATTATTATTATTATTATATATTATATTAGTGGATATTTCACACAGCGCCACCCAGCCCCAAAGTAAGCTAAGCATAGCTTGTATAAAGGGAACCTGACAACTGATATAATACTTATATACTTTTTGTAAATACATACATATGAACCAGACACAGAACAAACATCTTTCATCAGCTGTTCATCACACTAATGTTTGTCCTGCTTGGGAATAGAACCCACGAACTACAGCGCAGAAGGCAGGGTTACTACCAACTAAGCTGCGAGGACAGTCAGTAAAAAAAAAGAAAAAAGAAGATAAATAGAATAAAAATAATGTCTTTTTACACATTATTTCAAATAATGTATAATTTTTTTTTACAACAAAAACTTCAGAACAAGAAACACACGTCTACCGGAGCATGATGCGATTTTCTTAAATGATATTTTAGCAAATTGAGAAATACTAATACAAACGAAGTCATTTTAAAATGAAATTGTTAACGAAACTAAAACTGACCTAATATGTATTCCATAAATCAATTTCCAGTTTGAAGAGTAGCAGGTTTACGTTATATAGTACAGCCATGCTAATTTAGCTCGTCACATTATCGATGACCAATCACCATATTTGATTAGTGACCTTGAGGTCACAGAGTAAACAAATTCAGTAAATACAATACAAGGTTTTGACGTCTGTCTATTAGTTTAAACGAATCAAAATCTTAAGTAGTTTCCGATATTTATACAGAAAACGACAGAAAATTAGGAAGTTAAATAAAATTAACACATTTGTTAATGAATTTAAATTATTTAAATACTTTTTCGAAAAGTTATATAAGTAAGTTACAGCACTTTAAATAATAGATTGATAGCGTCGTGGTCTAGCGGTACTGACAGAGTTCAATCCGGAGGTCGCCGGTTCAAATCCCGACGTGCACCTATGAGTGTTTCGATTGAAAGATTTATGTGCGCTAAACCACGTTCTCAAAACAGTGAAGGAAAACATCGTGAGGAACCGACATGTCCTAAAACTAAAAATTCGAAGACATGTGTCAAGTGCACGAAAGGAGCCTCTTTGAGGCGCACTTAAAATCCTTTCACCACACCGGTTCGAGAGACCCAGTGACTCGAATAAAATAGAATAGAATAGAAGCACTTTAACTGCTAGATTTGTTTAGCTGGAAACACTGACGTTTCATATATGGATGCACATGTTTGTTCTCAGACTATTTATGATCGACCCTTGAAAAGTAATGATAGTATCGATATTCATGAAGGTTTATTAGTTCTTCACAACACTGAAATCGTGTTTTCAAGGTAATGTATAATAAAATACGCTTGTAAACATTCTGATGCGCTGGCAAGGCTGATCGTTCTTAAAAGTATTTCCATTATATCATGACAGCTTAATAATGCATATGCATTACTGTATTGTAGTGTAGAATAATAAATATTAGCGCACATTTCACAGCGCCATCTAGCCCAAACTATGCACAGCTTGGGAACCAGACAACTGATAAATATTTATACTTCAAGACTCAGAGTTACGGGTGAAATACCATGGACCTCGGGTCTTCCCATAGCTAAGTAGAGGACCCAAGACGAATTATTTTGTGGCTGGAGTGTTTAATAACATAAGGGACCTCAAAAATCGTAATTTATTACCATAACAGCAAAAGCGAGATAAATTGTACCTAATGTACAAAAAAATGTACAGTACTGAGATGAATCATTTGTGAAAAAAAAGCGCACAAGAAGTTAAAACGTTTTTAATGTGTCATCACCCTAAGTGAACTATTATGACTGGCTTCACAACTCAGTTGGTAATAAACCTTCTGCGCTTTAGTTCGTAGGATTCAAAACTGTAGTATACTCTGTAGCATCGTAGATGTCAATGTCAAATGTCAAGACATATCTTGTTTCCCGCCGTGTGGGAGCAGAGAAAGCGTGGATGGGTGTTGGTGCTGAGAATTAAAATAGATTAGTATTATCAGCCGGAATTCCACTCTTTTCCTGGATTACTCAGTTACTTACAGCACCCAAAATTCATTTCATAATTGACCTGATAGCATGGCTTTGAATGACAATATTATATAATCATTGCCAGTTTAAGATTGCGATGTAGATATAGTTCGTTTAGAAAAAGCAAATGGCGGATTCGTAGCTAAAGTATAGATTTCCATCACTATAATCGAATAACATTTGTGTTGTTTCTAGTCGTTGTGTCACCACGGTAGCGTCAAATTCCCAGTGGACCCACTGATGGGGAGGTTAGTGGGCTCATCGGGAATAAATCAATAGTAGTCAAAACTATATTTACCACTGAAGTAGCTTACAATATCAATTACCAAATTAAAAAAAGTCATGCATACTTTTTGCTTAGTTTGAAGTTTCATTTTTTGCTGTTTACTTACATAAAACCATACTACAAAGTACGACCATAATTAGGTATTGTGAATTCCTAAGGCTAATTAATTAATATTTAATTAATTCCTATTGTTGACTGTGCAGCCTAGAAATGACGAATTTACGCTTCAAATATTTAAATAAACTCAGCAATGATCAGTTAACACACTTGCGATGTCGAATTTAATCGATTATCATGAGACCAACAAAAAGCCCCTAAATAATGGATTCCTTTTTCCCTCGAGTAAAATCCTTCTAAAATAATATCTTCTGAAATGTTTCGTCACATCTGCTCTTCCCGTAACATGATCACATAAAAAAATACTTAGTCGAGCTATTTTACATTACATAAGGTAAGAGCAAATTTTAGTATTGCATGTTATAAGCAGGTGTTACCATTAAATACCGGATGGGCCATCTGCTCGTACCGTATCATTATCACAGAAAAAATCACTTAGCATTTACACGATCTAATATCAAATCCTAGTATAATGAGTACTTATTATTAGTACAGCTAGGAATTTTGATGCTAACTGTACAGCGTAAGCGAGAAGCCACAAAAACACATCCGGGGTCAGACGCGAATGTAAACTATGTATAGACATGTGCATAATCATAAAGCGACATTTTGTTACTTAAACAATCACTGATCATCGTTTTTGTCATACTCGAAACATTAATAAATAAATATTGGTGGACATTTCACAGCGCCAAAGTAAGCAAAGCATAGCTTACTCGAGCTATCGTGTCATGGGAACCAGACAACTGATAGAATACATATAACTTATTCTGGGAATATGTACATATAACACATATTAACGCCCCAGACACAGAACAAACACCTATAGTCGTCACACAAATGTTTATCCTGGGTGGAAATCGAACCCACGACCTACAGCGCAGAAAGAAAAGTTACAACCATCTCAGCTGAGAGGCTTGTCGAAAACTTACATCACATAAAAAAAGGTACAAGGGTGTTTTCATTGTTGAAATAGAGTCTTCACTTTTTATAAGTCTATTTCCAACATTAGAATTATTCGCTAGATTATACTAACTCACATACTTTTATCAAATAATATCTTCACCGCCATTTTACCTGTAAATTTATTCAGCTCTAGCCATTATGATCCCATCACGATCGCTTTAGCATTTAAAATGCATCCACAGAATTAGCATAAGAACGAATGTCATGTGATGTTTTAGTTCTGAATAGACTTAGATATGAGAGACTATTCGAGTCCGTGGTTCTCCCGAACCAGTGTTGTGGTAAATGATTTAAGTGCGCCTCAAAGAGGCTCTTTTCGTGCACACGTCACACACACACATGAGAAATATACTGCTAGGAAGGCATACGAGAGCGAGTTCAGTGCTACAGACAGCGAGTTTCAATCCGGAAGTCACTGGTTCGAATCCCGAAGTGCATCAATGAGTTTTTTCACTTAAAATATATTTGCGCAATTCAAACAGTGAAGGTTAAAAATATAGTGAGGAAAACAAAATATCCTAGAACCAAAAATCAAGGGTATCAAGTGCACAAAAAGAGCCTTTTAGAGAGTCACTTTAACCCTTTCACCACACTCCGAGAGATCCAGTAATACGAGAAGTAAATAAAAAGGTATATTCTTTTGGAATCAAAAATTAGACCTATTACGATGCACATTTATATTGAACTTATTCCAAAGTGATCTTGGTACTAAAGTGCAAAATTACCCGTTTAACACGAACTCAAAACTCTCAAAATAACCTCAAAACAAAGTGAACATTTAAAACAAAAGGAGGGTTGAACGAAATTAAAATTAAGGGCAGTTACGATTTAAAAGGTTGTTATAACTTTCAGGTGTGGTTGGCCGTAATATAACTTTGGTATTGGGCTATTCAATAAAATTGATATTTTACGTTGAGCGTTAATGATCCTCATCTTGTCTGATATCATTTATCAACGAGATTGATGCCTAAGATCTTAACACATCTTCAAAATCACAATTATCAGTAAATTTGTTATTATTACATAAACTTTCAAACTTAGCGATAAGTACGCGTGACCTTATGTATTGAATATTATTGAAGTTTCCAAGCCATTTCTTAATGAATTCTATGGTAATAAAGTTTTGTCGAAACTAGGTGCACGTATAAGGGTCGGCGGTATAAAACCGCCTCCCAGAACTTGTAACAGGCTCTCAAACAATGCGATCCTTTATATACAAGCTTAAAAAAACGCCTTATGGAGCAAAACTATTAAAAGAATAAATAATTTGTTTCTTACCCGATTACAATAAAATTGAAAATTAATAAATTTCTATTATTTTTACTACTTACGTATAACCTAATACCTGAATTTTTATAGTGGTCTTGTTTTCCGTTATATACTATTGACTTGTAATTTATATGTTATAAATCAAGAGCTATTACAATGATAACGTATGGATTACACATGGTAATGTTGAATGTAATAACTGAAGTTGCTGTATTTGTAACGTACCCTGCGAGATTTTTATACAGTTTCGTCGCACTTTTAGTGCATGTATAGATAGATAGATTATATCTTTATTGTACATCTTTAAAAAACAATAACAAATCAGACACTTAACAAGAAAATGATGCAATGGGCGGCCTTATCGCTAAGAGTGATCTCTTCCAGGCAACCTTTGGACGACCAAGAACCGTATGGATAAATAAGGATGGTGGTGTACTTAATAAGAGTATAAATTAAGTGTTTATTAAGCTACACATTAACTTTGATATGAACATAATTGTCTAGTATCAAAGATATCGAGGTAAATTTGAAAATAATGCGCCAGTTTTAATTTTAAAGTTTATATAATCCTTATATAAACATTATTTTAAAATGTTTTATTTTTTATGTGATACAGTTACGGAACGAGCCGACGGCCCACCTGGTGTTAAGTGGTAATCTCTGCCCATAACAACCGATGCAACTTGGGTCTTCCCTTACTAGGTACGACAAGACCCAAGTCGCATCGTATGCGCCCGTAACCCTGAGACGTGTAGGTGGAATGTCTCTTGTGCCTGTAATTTCACCGACAACCACACCTTTCAAACCGGAACACAGTAACGCGAACGCGTTACTGCTTGGCAGCAGAAATGGGCATGGTGGCAGTACTTCCCCGGACGAACTTGGCGAGAGTTCTACTGCTCTTAATTTAGAACTGTCTTTAATTCAGAAACTCAACAGCATTCTGTAAAATACTGGGAAACGTATAATGAAGGCCCGCAGTTCACAACCAAACTCAATCGAGTTTCATACTCAAGTCACGTAAAAAACGCGAACCTATTGAAGAAATTAGGGTATAATTTATCATCAGGTGTACGCTCGATTTAATGGGATGGTATAAAAATACTATAAATTTTCTTATATCGGCCGTTCATAACGTAACATAAACCAACAGGCCTGAAAACAATGATTTACGGATTCTATTTTTGACTACCCGCACAATGTGTTCATGATACGAGTACAAACGAGCGTAGCAACCAGACTTGTCCAGAGTTCGTCAGACGGACTTCCAGACTATATCTGCTGCCAAGAGTAATCACAGTGGCTTTTAAAATGTTTTCCAATTATATAAGTGCCTTATGAAACACTTTAGATTATCATAATTTCATAATTTAGGGTGAAGGGGTATAAATATTTATACCCCTTCCCTTTTTTTCTTTTATTCGTTGTTTTTATTGGTATATAATATATGCATACCAATAAAAAATGACGAAACATTGCCGTATTCCACAAAACATAAAACCAAGGTAGAGCTAAGTAATACTTGAAATAAATATTTAAATGCTGAACCAAAAAAGATGCACCAAAAATTTTCATATCATTTCTATAGACTTAACCATTTAAATATTTACATACGTATTTATTTATATTACATATAAGTACTTATATTTACATATAACCATTTTTTGTTTGCCTATAAGACGCATGATTTAATATGACGTTCATTCGTACAAATTGTTCGTATATAATAGTCCTATTGTCACAGAATTAATAGTTACTCATTTTATTTGAACTCAAGGCGGCTAATCGCTAAAATTATATGATTTACAGAGACAACAATTTTAACCAGCGTCATGAAAGGAATAAAGTACGCCTTGAAGTGAGTCTTCTTTCGTTACGTCGAATCCTGTTTTCGAATTATTGGTTTCAGAACATCTGATTTAGTTCTCTGTTTTATTTTGTAGTTTTCTTTCACGTTTTTGAGAATGTATGCGAACATGTATTTTTCATGCAAAAACCTCATTATACTGGATTCTAACCAGCGACCTTCGAATTGAAAGTCAGTGTCTGTACGACAGAGTCATAAAAAAACCATTAACTCGATTAAATAATTGATTCTAAAACGGTGCTTAAGTTTTACTCCTCCATTATTCTCTTTTCGTAACACAACCAAATACAAAAAGTAGATGGATTATTTCTCGCAGACATTTAATATATGAAAGCTACCTACTAGTACGTACTCTGAAATAATGAGAATCCAGTAGATTTACGATGCTATGGAGCTGACGGTTGCTTCCAAACCACTGAATTACTTTATTATTTTGAACTTTATTACCGCGGCATAAAGATCCAATTTCAGGAGTATAAAGTTGTTTGTTTTATGGTTCATACATTACTCCGTGTTTAGGTTTGGCCTGACACTACAATAGATGCCTCGCTAAAGTGTTTTTTTTTTTAAATTTCGATAGGTAACTGTTATTCTAATTAAGTTAGTTTAATGCAGTTGGATTACTGTTTTTGTCTTTGGAGGTTTAACGACTGCTAATAAAGGCATACAACTATCTATTGTTTACCCTTCCTGTGCCAGTGGCGTGGCAGGTAACGCGGGAACGACTTTTAAGGGGTTCTGTGCTCAAATGTTTGAACCCTATTACACAACAACTATTTGACAAGCGCAAACAGTATGAGTGTATACGATCTACAAAAAAATATTAAAGGTATTTTTTGACGCATTTTTGGGTGATTCTGAAATTCTCACATAATAATGTGACACATATTTTATGAGATTGACATTATGTATTAATACTAACCACAATTATTTTGTGTTTACTTATTCAATTTATTTTATGGCATAAACCGTAATAATAGATAAAAAATGATTTTTATAAATTTACGTTATCTTGCAGCGTATTTTATAATAAAAAAATATTAAATTATTAATGTTATCATCATTTAAATTAATAGATCATATGAGGAATAAATTATCTGAATTTAAACTGAAACTTATGATTTGATTTTTTTTTCATTTGATTTGATTGAACTTAAATCTCCTTCGGTATTGAAACTGACATGCCTGAACACCTCTTTTGTTATAAAACATTGTTGAGAACATTTTATATTAGAAAGAATATAAGTGAATCCCAGAACAAAGAACGAACATTAATAATGCATGGGTGCTATTATGAATTTACGGTTAGTGAAAGAGAACTTTGATTAAAATGTTCATCTCCAAGCTAGTTCAGAACTTGCAACATAACGCTAAAGTATTATAATTATAAGAATAATGGAAACTTTGATCAAACTATTATAAGAAACAAGAAACTGTCCATGAAATTTAATTTTCTGTTAACTGTTATTTCCCCCACATTATACCTTTGAAGATAATTTGTTATACAAAATAGTTTCGCTACAAACTCTAAAATGACTATTCTTTGTTAATAACTATAGAATAAAACAAAAAAGTTCGGATTATAAATAACGTAAGAATTTATTCTCTTGATTATTTCATTGTATTTATTCTTTTCTTGGTGGCGCTAAGACGATTTTGGCTCGACAGTCCTGAGGGATCTATGTTATTTATGGATTTAATTGCAATTTTCCACGTTTATTGTACCAATGTGTCACAATCTAAGGCTTGGCCAATTGAAAAACAAAATTGTTTCTTTATATCTAATAATTTATTTGTTTACAAATTGTTACACTGTATACAGTGTACCTATATTAGGTACTTGAACTTATAAATAGTTTTTTATGTAATGTAGAGTATAAAACGAGCTGACGACCAACCTGATGTTAAGTGGTAACCGCCGCCCATAGACCACAGTAATACAACTCAAGTCCTCTCCACCAAAGTACGACATGACTCAAGTCGCATTGCGTTGCGTTTATCACCCCGAGACGGGGATGTTACATCTCATGCGCCTGCAATTTCACCGGCACCCACTCCCTTCCACTGGAACACAGCAACATGAGTGCATCTCTGCTTGGCGGCAGATTACCAGGTGTTTACTTCTCGTGCATTACTTCTCCGGGCGAACTTGGCACAAGTTCTACTGCTACTTTGGGTTGTTCCTTTCGCACCACCCCGGGGGACACGTGTAGGGATTCAATGGGTTATATTACGGCCACGGGCAGAATAGTACCTATGTTTTAAGATTGATTGCACAATCGATTAATGGTAAACACTGCATGCGATTTAGATTAAACTGAACATTTAAAGAGTTACTACAGAGTCACAACTCGAAACCGCCATTCCAAGCTCTAATTTTCAAAAAACTATTTCTACGCAGTCAAAATAATCAATTATAAATTTATAAATATTGGTTGACATTTCATACAGTGCTATCTAGCCCCAAAGTAAGAATGAAATGTATCATAAGAACCAGACAACTGTTATAATATTTACTCTTATACTTTTTATTTAATACATATTTAACACCCAGACACCGAACAAACACCTATATTGGTCACACAAATGTTTGTACTGGATGGGCATCGAATCCACGACCTAAAGCGCAGAAGGCAGAGTTACAACAAACTGAGCTATGAGGCCTGTCAATTAATAGTGTTATCACGATTCGGGATAAATCTTCGTCGATTTATGAATAAACGCTGAACTTTACTGAACTGATGACATTTATATCTCAGTAATATTATAAACGTGAAAGTTTGTGTGGATGTATGTATGTTTGTTATTCTTTCATGCAAACGGCTGAATGGATTTGGATAAAATTTGGCACCAAGATAGCTTATTCTGGATTAACACAGGCTACTTTGATCCCGGAAAAGGGCAGTGTTCCCGTTGGAAGACTCATTCACCGCGGGTAACACCGCGGGGCGCAGCTAATTTAACATAAAAACATGATCCACATTCCGATGACATCATTATGACAATAAAAGGTGGCATTCAGAATTTCCAAATCAAGTTTTATTATGAATATTTTATCGTAACGTGATCTTCCCACATAAAATTGAAGGAAATTATAGGTTATTTAATCTAAAATTGACTTATCGTTTGACCTTATTTCTTGAGTATAAGTGTTCCACTAACCTTATTTTACACGTAATTTGATAGTATGTTTCTGTAAACTGTTATGTTGAATATATGAACATTATGATATGAACGTGTTTTCAAATATTAATAGAATCGAGAATATCTTGTTCCACAATTAATTAGGCTCCTATAACAGCTCCTACTACCTATTCCTACTCTTGTTTGGCCTCACAGCTCAGTTGGTAGTAACCCTGCCTTATGTGCTGCGGGTCGTAGGATCGATTCCCACCCAGGACAAACATTTGAGTGACATAGATGTTTCTTCTGTGTCTGGGTGTAGATATGTATTTACAAAAAAAAAGTATATGTATTAGTATTATTTCAGTTGTCTAGTTTCCCATGATACAAGCTATGCTTAGCTTACTTTGGGGCTAGAACGCGCAGGGTGACCTGTCCACCTATATTTATTTATTTACAGTATGAACCTGAGAATAATAAGCATTTGCATATTACCCTCAAACGTTAAAGAGTTGCTTGAACGACCAGACTAATTAATGTATTATTCACAAAATCAATAGCAAATTGTATGAAGTTTATTAAGTCAAAGTCAAAGTAAAAACTTTATTTCTATAGAATTCATAAAGAAATGCCTTGGATACGTCAATAATATTAAAAACATAAGATGACGCGTACTTATCGCTAAGTTTGACGCCTGTTCAAACCCTATCCGACCCTCCATGGGGAGAACAGCCAAGAAACCCCTAATGCAGGGCTTCCTTTTCTTTCGCGAGCACGATCCTTGTAACAATCTGATTTATTCACTTAAAACATATATAAGTGGCTGTAGAAGGACTTACTAAGCTACGTCATTTAAAATTAGGCCAAACATGGGTCAACTCGGCTGTCTCATTGAAATTGGTTTTGAATAAGTAATTATAATTATAATTTAAAATTTTCGTCACTAGACTTTTGACTACAAGCTTAAAACTCATCTAGCTAATGTACTGCGCATGCATATTTCATGAAAGTATGCATGAATTTTTACTACATGCCATACAAATTCACATCTTATATGTTGTATCACTAGGACAGTGTTCGTGAGAGAATGAAACACCTTTTGTTAGTGAATTATTAATAGCGATGGCTGTAATATGTAACAATTTATATTTTTTATGTGATAAAGTTACGGAGCAGACGGCCCACCTGGTGTTAAATGGTAACAGCAGCCTCAACCCATAACGAGCAACATGACTTAGATTGACCGTATGCGCCCGTTACTCCGAGACGTGAAGGCGAAATGTCTCAAGTGCCTGTAATTTCACCAGCAACCCTTTCTGGAACACAGTAATGCATTACTGCTTGACGGCAGAAATTAGTATCGCGGCAGTACTTTCCCGGATGAAATTGGCAAAGTTCTACTGATATATACAGGTGTTACAAAAAACGTTATCCGTTAAAGTCAAGCCTTTAACGGTTGACAGGACAAGTGATAGCAGTTACCAGAAATGTGCAAACAGACAATCCTATTCTGTACAAGGTGACTGAATCGACTTTCTTTTATCGACAAACTTCATATAATTCACAATTTTTTTCAATCACATTATTCATTTTTCGGCTGTCGTACTAAATAATAATTTACAAAGATATTTTTGAGTGTTGAAAAGAACACCATTTTTCATGGTATTGAAAGAAAATGCAATTTATTATGGTACTGAACATAACTATTATTTATTATCGCGTTGAAACGAAGCCAATGTGTCACTTTAAGTGCCTCTAGTGGTGGTCTGATCTTTAGCACACAGCGCAAATGGATTTAACTGGTTGAATTCAATTTTGCGTAAACATTTCATGCAAAATAGCAATCGGTTATAAATCTTAATCATAAATAAAAAAGCATCTTAGGCAAGTATTCAATAAAGATATAACTCTTTATGTATACCTGCATCAAAACATTAAAAGAAAACATTTGTAAGAAGAAAATGCATATAAAATGTTTGATTGAGAAATAATTATAATGGAGCTACAATGGGCGGCCTTATCCCTAAGAGCGATCCTTTCAAGATAAAAGCAATAAGATTAAAAAGCAATAAGTAGTATTTTTAAATATGTTTTCGCATATTAAGCACTGTTAACTACAGAGTTGTATGGTATAGCAGGTCGTAAATTCAAAATTCAAGTATATATCACATGATTATAAATAATGTTTGTTTAAGTAATTACCTAAAAGGAAATAAGAAAAATCTGTATTAAGCTCTATTATGCAGTTTTACTCTCGGTAACACAACGTGAGAGATTATAATCAGTAGATAATAAAACAACAATTAACTAGGTATTCATGTTTATTGTTGGATTATTCAGCGTGAAAAATGAACTAATATTATGTCATAACACACCATAAATGTTAAGACTACACAGAATCTAAATTAAAAGAATACTTAGCTAAATGTGTTATCGGCCAATGCCTTCCAATTCAGCGTTAAGTACGACTTCTGGCAAGATTCGCCGTCCTTTATGGTAGGCAGATAGTAATATTATTCAACGTTTATCATCGTTAGGGTTATATTAACATTTATTTATTTATTTATTTTGGATATAGGGTTGGGACGCGAATAAAGCATAAGCATTTTATTTTATCTTATTTTTCACCTAACATAGCTCTTAAGTCGTATTTACTAACACAATATGGACTTAAAATAGTCTGATTTCATAAATATTTTATTATTACGAACATGACATGAACCTATTGTCAAAAATAATTATGACATATGTCATGAAAATCTATTCTACTAAGATTTCTACCACTTTCAAAGAAATTGCTTTCATTAATAAATGAAAAAGAACCCCCCAATCTTACTACAAATAGATTTAGAATAGGTTAGTATATAGGCAAGCATGCTTAATCGTAGACATTGTTAATGTCACTTAACATCAAGTGAGATTGCTGTCAAATACTAAATATTGGAAATAAAACAAAAACAATAGAACACAATCTCAAAATGGACTTACCGAAATGGCGAGACACGGAGGAATCCATTAACATGAAATACACCAGCTGAGCATTTTCTAAGCTGTTCCTAGGTTTGGGTGTGCCAGAAGAGAGCGTAACATTTGTACCGGCTTAATATGTGTTTTATAATATACCTATGTTTTATTTTACAATCGTGCAGTGTGCTACACCTTATATTTCCACAGCGCTTTGAATGAATGGAAATGAATTTGAATGATATTGGTTTTCAAGGTTGGATAATGTTTCTGTATAAGAATGAGAGTGCTAGTTCCTTGATTCGGTTGAATATGTCTAATATTCGTGGCTCTAATAAAACAGTGCGTTGGTAGAATATAATAGTGCGCCTCAAAGAAGCTCCTTTCACCACTTGATCCATGAATTTGAATGTTCAGTTCTAGGACATGTCAGTTTTCTCAAGATGTTTTACAACTTCTCCGTTTTGAGAACATGTAAACGTACATTAATAAAATCATCGGTGCAGATCGCGATTTGAACCAGCTACCTCCCTAGAACCTACCTAGAAGTGCCACGATATTTTCATACTATGTTTTAAGAACGCGTTTCTGTCCAAGGGAGTCAAGTGACACGAGTAGTAGAAGTAACGTAGGGACAACAATTCTTCTATTCTTCTTCTAACACCCCACAGAGTTTCTGCTGACTGCTAACAGTATCAGTGGGGTGATAAGCAAGGAGAGAGACATTACTGCGGCATAAGAGAGGGAGATTTGTCTTGTCAGATGCAGAATTGACTGGCCTCGTAGCTCAGTTGGTAGTAAGCCTGCCATCTGCGCTGTAGGTCTTGGGTTCGATTCCTACCCAGGAGAAACACTTGTGTGACGAACAACCATGTTTGTTGTGTGTCTGTGTGTTGATAGTAGATGTATGTATTTCCGAAAAAAGTATATAAGTATTATATCCGTTGTCTGGTTCCTATGATACAAGCTATTTGCTTAGCTTAATTTCGGGCTAGATGGCGTTGTGTGAAATGTCCACCAATACTATTATTATTAGTTTCTTACTTCTTATTATTGTTTCTCTAAAGCACAATGTAAAATTACAACCAGGCAAACAGAATTAGGTCAAACTTCAATACATTTCTTAGTTACATTTATCTGATTGGCCGGCGGCGGAAGCTAGGGGGGCGCGGATAACGAACGTAGCCTATGGTACATATTAAATGAAAATATATATCCGTACGTTGTAAAGGGCTGTCAGTTTTTCTTTTTGTGTGTATAATTATGGAACTTTTACTTACTTTTATCTTTATTTTTATGTTCCTCATCATTTTCAATGTCTTGTGTTCTTTGCCTGTCCTTTAACGAATAAATATATTTTTCTTTCTCTTTCTCTGTCCATGAAATCAGCAATGGCTGTTGTAATTTCATGTATAAGTTACGGAACGATCAAGACTTTTTACGTGATTAAGTTACGGAACGAGCAGATGGCCCACCTGGTGTTGTGGCCTCTGCCGATAATGTCATGCAATGCGACATGAATCTTCCCCTACGTAGGTACGAAAAGACCCAAGACGCATCGTATGCGCCTGCTACTCTAAGACGTGAAGGTGGAATGTCTCATGTGCCTGTAATTTTACCGGCAACAACACCTTTAAAACTGGAACACAGATATTTAATCACTTAGATAAAAAAACACGAGCGGTCGCTGTTGAATGAGTATAGTTTTTTATACATGGTACCGTAGATTATTATGCGAGAGTGAAGCTAGAAAAAAGTATAATTAATCCCGGAGTTCCTCACACAGGCAGCACTATGTAACGGTAATAGAAACAGATTTATCATTAATCGTAATCGACTCATCAAGTGACGTCATCATGTTACTGTCAATGACATAAACAATGTACAAATACAAAATATACAATTTATTTGCCTATTTTTAACTATAATTTGAAAATTTAATTTGAAAATGTAATTAGTTTAAAAGCATAAAATATTGTTAGGTATACAAAATCTTAGAAGGCATGACACATTACATCACATTCGACATTAGAAAGATGAAAAAACTTATCAATTATTCATGATATTGTTTTTGTGAACTATTATAATAATGAGCGGAAGAGACCACTGTGCCTTGAAACGATAATTTACAATGATGTAAGCTTAAATGTATCTTACGATAGCATATGGTAAATATGTTCAAATTTTGAGTGGTCCCACAGCTCAGTCGGTAGTCACTCTGTCTTCTGCACTGTAGGTCGAGGGTTCGATTTCCACCATAATATAAAATTGTGTGACCAACATAAGTGCTTGTTCTGTGTCTGGGTGTAAATATGTATTATATGTAATTATTTACAAAAAAGTATATCAGTCCCACTCCCTTCCACCGGAACACAGCAACACGAGTGCATCACTGCTTCACTGCAGATTACCAGGTGTGGTGGCAGTACTTCTCCGGGCGAACTTAGCACAAGTTACTGCTACTTTGGGTTGCTCGTTTCACACCGTCGCAATCGTATTGAGATAATGACCAAAGTAAAATGTAACTACCAACACGCAACACGATTTACTTCACCTCAGTCATTGCACATTTAAACAAAGCAACAGTTTAGAAGGCTTATGCGTTTAGCCTTAAACAATCGATTGCCTCGCCATAACTCGGCAGGCTGTAATTAACAATTAGTTTTTACATTACATGACGCACAAATAACAATGTACTCGTTAATAATAATGTGTGAGACGTGACTCTAATCCAAAAGGACATGCAAAGATGGGAGTGCGGCACAAGCCTTTAAGCGTCGGGTTAATGCCTATCTTAATGGCCGGCAGCGCATTAGCAATGCCTCTGGTGTTGCAGATGTCCATGGGCGACGGTGACCACTTTCTATCAGGTGGCCCGTTAGCTCGTCTGCTAGTTTTTATCATAAAAAAAAAAAAAAAAAAAAAAAAAAACAAGCTAACAGGGTGAGGAAGATCCTGGCGGCAGACTCAAATCGCGAGATAGGTTCGCTAAAAAAGGCAGACAACAACTAAACTAGTACAACAGCAGAATTACATGAACTGATACTACAAACAGATTTCCCGGGGTGCCGTATTGAACGAAAGTAGCCTAAGTTACTCCTTGTTACATCAGCTATCTGCCAGTGAAAGTCCCGTCAAAATTGGTCCAGCCATTTCAGAGATTAGCCGGAACAAACAGACAAAAATTTTAAAAAGGTTGTTTTGGTATATGTGCCGTGTATACATCCATATGGACTTAGTAAAAAGCAGTTATTTTAATATTACAAACAGACACTTCAATTTTATTTATTTGTATAGATTTTAAAAATTTTCACCAAAGTATTTCTGTAATTTTATCATTAAAGATTTCAGACAAACAAAATACAATAGACATATCTACTATTAATGGCGTAACAGTCGGGCTGTCTTCGGGTCTGCTACATAATCCCGTAACAAAAGTAACGACAATATTGGCCGTGTTACCAATACCTCGTAAATGAGGTTTATATTAGTTTGCCTTATGTTGATACGCTTACATGATTGGAGTCAACAACGTTAAATAAGTTATATCAACCCTAGCATAAGTTATTCGGAAATAACGCTTTCGTAACAGAGAAATATACAAATTTATTCAATTTTAATTGTTTGACATGTTTTCTAATTATCTATATACAAATAAATAAAATTGGAGTGTCTGTTTGTAATATTAAAATAACCGCTTATTACTAAGTGCATATGGATGTATACACGGTACATATACCAAAACAACATTTTTTACAATTTTTGTCTGTCTGCCTGTCTGTCTGTCTGTCTGTTTGTTCCGGCTAACCTCTGAAATGGCTGGACCTATTTTGACGGGACTTTCACTGGCAGATAGCTGATGTAACAAGGAGTAACTTAGGCTACTTTTCCGAGGGGTAAGATAGAGGTGTTTTTTTTTTTTTATGTAAAAAGTTACAGAACGAGCTGACGGCCCACCTGGTGTTAAGTGGTAACCTCAGCCCATAACAAGCGATGCGGCTTGAGTCCTCCCCTACTAGGTACGACAAGACCCAAGTCGCATCGTATGCGCCCGTAACTCTGAGACCTGTAGGTGGAATGTCTCGTGTGCCTGTAATTTCACCGGCAACTACACCTTTCAAACCGGAACACAGTAACGCAAAAGCGTTACTGCTTGGCGGCAGAAATGGGCATGGTGGCAGTACTTCCCCGAACGAACTTGGCGAGAGTTCTACTGCTCTCGGGTGTGTGATAAAACCGAATTCCACGCGGACGAAGTCGCGGGCAACAGCTAGTATCAAATAAGATTTAGGTACGAAGCCGTGACGTCATGAGACATGCAAATGGCTCGAATCAAAATGCCTGTTTTTTTCACAGTCAGCTATTCACACTTAGACACAATAATGAGAGTACATTGTATGGCGGTAGAAACAGATCTCGTGGCAATAACCTCTTATAAAAAGGTCTTCCTGCCAAAACGAGTCACCTTACGGTATTTAATACTAGCTAGAAAAATAGTAAAAAAAGGTATTGCGTAGATTTAACTATTTTGCAATTTGTGGTACATAGGTACGGCCAACATACTTAATTATACCTATTATTATAATATTGGTGGACAATTCACACAGCGCCATCTAGCCCCAAACTAAGCATAGCTATACAATGGGAACCAGACAACAGGTAGAATACACATATACTTTTTTGTAAATACATACATATAATGCTAAGATTATGCTGTTTCCAGAAAAAAATGTACATGTACCTAGAACTACCCAAGATAGGTGGAAAACTACACGTTAACTGGCGCTTAAAAAGTGGACTCATTAAAAGTGATTCACATATATAATAATAATAATAAATACCCGAATAAAACATTTGAATAATATAGATACATCCCGATACAGGCGTGAATAGGCAACCAAAAACATGAATAATAAATAATACAAACGTATTCATCATACTAAATATATTTTGGTGACATAACCGGAAATATAAATTTCAAAATTAGAACATAAACAAGGGATTTACGATCAAAGTTATCAGCTTGTCACTTTGACATTGACAGTTCTGATAATGCTCGGATGAATGTCGCAATCGGCGAACAAATACGAAATACATTGTTTGGCATTCTGTGGTTATATTATTTTAAGTATCATCGGAAAATCAACGGAATAATGCAGTAGATTTGACATTACCGTCGCAGAAACCAAAATTTTATAATAAATGCGAATGTTTGTTGGTTTTCCTATCTTTCATGAATTCTTTAACGGATCAATATATTTTATGCACAGAATTTCACGCGCTAGAGAATGGTAAAGTTTACTTTTATCCCGGTAAATTTTGGTTTCATATCGAGTGACGACAAGATGGCAAGAATCGGTACTTCAAATGTCCGAGCGCTACCGTCGGCTATTATAGTAGGATCAAGTCAGGAGACGTGTAGTTAAACGCATGTCGGGAGTAAAAAATGGTCGTACGGTTTGTGAAGAAACTATAAACATTATTTGGTCAGGATTTGAAAAATATAGTCTGTCAGTTTTAATTACAGTTTTGGGCTCATTAATAGCTGAAGGAAATTTGTATCAGATTTTCAAGAAGCAGGATTTAAATTTAATGTCCATATATTATGATCAAACCCGTCTTTCCTTAACAAACGTTTTCTAGCCTCAAATCTTTGCTGGAAGAAAACTCGTTTTAGGGCTAAGCTCGCCTTTGTATTACCTATCACATATTTGTATTATGTTTTCTGTGTACAATAAAGAATAAAGAGTATGATAATGTGATATTTATCCAGAACACGATGACATAATCTAATTAGTTATTTATAACTAATTAGTTATTAAGAATTAATTAGAATTAGTTGGTGAGATTCTGATGAAATTGTCTCAATGAAATTAGGCGATACTCGAAATTAATGCCTTGTTTTATCGATAATTCCATATATAGAGTAATTAATTAAGAAAACCGCGTCTAGCCGCGTTCGTTTATTCATTTGGCGTGTGGCAAGCTCAGTACAATAATGTTCAATTAGGGCCAAATTTTTTGAAGTCATTTATTTATTTATTTCAGAAACTCACAAAACTTAAAGCTATTGTAGCCAAAACGTTTTACGAGTTAGGTTTTATGTTAATACATTAAAGATAAACGTTAAGTACTTAAAAATTTGGCTATACGATATATATATATTTATACATCCTGAATCAGGATCAGGACGCACCTTAAATATACTATGAGAATTCCTGATACTGAATATATTTAAGGTGCGCCATCCTTTTCTACTACTATTAGTCGAATGATGGTTCCATCGAACCAGTGTGGTGAAAGGATTTTTAGTGAGCCTCAAAGAGGCTTCTTTCGTACACCATCCTCTTTTAAGAGACACTAATAAGGGGCTGACTGAAAGTTAAATGTCTGCTATGGAAGTTTCATCAGTCGTATCTCTCCGAGTATAAACCAAAAAGAGACGTCGAAGAGCATTTTTTGCTTTCATTATGATGTCGCGATGATAGAGCAACTAGGAAAAAAAAAAAAAATTGCATTAATATTACAACTTTTTCACTATCGGTTACAATATATGATGAAGCATACGGCTCGATCCTAATACATTATCACTAATATTTTAACACCAAATGTACCTATTCCTGGCCAACAAATATATTTCATTTCATTTCTAAAAGAAAAGTGTGAGTCCATGACCAAAGACAAATTCCTGGCCAACAAATATATTTCATTTCATTTCTAAAAGAAAAGTGTGAGTCCATGACCAAAGACAAAGTCAGAAATTTTATTTCCATAGAATTAATAAAGAAATAGCTTGGTAACGTCAATTGGTAGGTAAATGAAATATATGAGTTCACGATGATCGAAACAACCTCTAAATGAGCATAAAGTTAATCAAATAAATAAAATAAACATGTCTGAACAAAACAATTTTATTTAAGATCACACGCATTTTGAAGTAATCGTACAATGTATTTGAACTATAATAACTTCTACAAACCGTAGGTAATATTAAATGTAAGCCACACGATATAAAGCTCATTTCATATTGAAATGTAATCCAGGTGTACTCAAGTGTAATAGGCCCCATTCAGACGACTGCAATACGAGTTAATCTCAGAGTGAAAATATTTTGATTTACGGGTCGAAATCTAGCTGGATTACGTTTTCCTCAGACAAGAGCATACGTAGAAAATACGAGTATATCTCATAAATAAATAATTCACAGCCCCAAAAGTAATAAATAATAATAAATAAATAATGGTAGGCATCTCACAGCGCCATCTAACCCCAAAGTAAGCTAAGCATAGCTTGTATCATGGGAACCAGACAACTGATATCATACTTAAATACTTTTTTGTAAATACATACTTATAATACATATCAACATCCAGATAGAACAATCACCTATATTCGTCACACAAATGTTTGTCCTGGGTGGAAATAGAACCCACGACCTACAGCGCAGAAGGCAGTATTATACAAACTGAGCTATGAGGCCAATCAAAGTAATAAAAACATTGTGTTTAACAGCAACATCTATTCGTCATACAAATATTTGTCCTGGGTGGGAATCGAACTGACGACCTACAGCGCAGAAGGCAGTGTTTGCGCCTAGTCGACGTCATCACCGCAATTCGATTTTGCTACGTTTTCAGTACGCTGTTACTACGCTGTTTGCCAGGCCTCTTATGAATGACGAGACAACAAAAGAGACGCAGTATAAATATACTGCATAAATTACCGTCATGAAATAAAGATAACCGCCTTATCAACGACAGGTAGGTACTTTCATAAACGTATGGCTGCCATCGATCATTCATTATTGGGTAATCTGAGACGTTGTGACAAAGAGCTTGACATTTTTTATCAGAACGACAGAAAAACGTTTGAAAATAAAAATGAGAAAAATCGAGGTTTACCTCATCGAGGGAGTAGGTATAACTTGAGCCACGCCCATTCGGGCAGTTACTACCGCCTTACCCATTTCTGCCACCGAGCAGTAACGCATTAGTAATACTTAAAAACAGGTGGGACATCTGCTCTTTGCGTAAATTTATCACATAAAAAGCTGTGTTTTCACTTAGGAGGTGTGGTGTGAAATCTCATGGCAAATTCTACTACAATGAAGAGTTACAGGCGCAATACGATGGTGCTTTGGTCTTCCCATATCTATGTAGAACCCTAGTCACATTGATTTTGTGGGCAGAAGTTACCTTAACATCAGGTGGACCATCTTTTCGATCCGTAACTAATTCACATGAAAAGTATGGTAGCGTGGGGGTATAGATGATTTTACCATCCGAAGGTTAGTTCGAATGTTCTTTTAATGTGATTAGGTGACGGTAACGCGCTGACGGCCCACCTGATGTTAATTGGTAATCACCGACCCAAAGATAACAGCAATAAGACTCAAGTCCTCTCCACTAAAGTACGAGATGACTCAAGTCGCATTGCGTTGCGTCCATCACCCCAAGACGGGGATGTTACGTCCCATGCGCCTGCAATTTCACCGACACACACCCTCTTCCACCGGAACACAGTAACACGAGTGCATCACTGCTTGGCAGCAGATTACCAGGTGTGGTGACAGTACTTCTCCCGGCGGACTTAAGTTCTACTGCTACTTTGTCCCCTGAATTTCTAAATTGTAAACCATTAAGCAAAGCTTTAAGAATTTCCTCTGAAACATTCGCTGTCGAGCTCAACTCATGAATCAATGATTTTGCGATTTGTCATTTACCTCATATATCAGCGATTGATTCCCAAGTGAAATATTGAATACAATAATATTATAATCAGCAAATTTTCTGCTATATTTGGAAAAAAAAATTTGAGAAAGATAAATTTTATTTTCAAAATTACGCCTACGATAATAAGTTTATTTGTGAGTGTTGAGAAACCTCTGGTACAATCTATCAAATGTTACAAGTAAATATAGTAATGTGGGCAGATATAGTATTTAATCCCTGTAGAGGGAATATCAGAACACTGAAATGCGAATAATCTTTAATATTAATTTTGTCAAACAAAAATATAAAAAAAAGAATAGCTCTACGTTTTAGCCGTTGTTGAAATCAAATAAGGTTAAATATTGCCTCCATTTATATTTTAAGGTAAATACGTATCCCATTTCGCAAATCAATCGAAGTGAAGAGGTATCGACGCTCGACGCTCCTTTCACGATAATCATAAATACACCTTCTTGGGAATTATAAATACATAATGGAGTAAAGGAATGCGCCAATTCGAATGTTAAATTTTCAATTGAAATTCGGGTTTTCAATTCAAAGCCCTGAGGGTAGGTTAATTTAAAATTCTTACGTAAAACGGGATTTACTCCGCTTTGTGTAAATAATTTCACGGATTAGACGCTTTTAGTGAGAATAACATAGGATTTAAATATTATAAATATTGGTATATACAAAATAACTATGAATGATCAATCTCTGTAAAAGCATTAACCCGAGCGGGTACCGCTCAAATTCGTTTCTCAAAACATTTTAAATTATATAATAACACTTAATATTGGTAGACAATTCACACAGCGCCATCTAGCCCCAAGCTAAGCTTAGCTTGTACTATGGGAACCAGACAGCTGATAGAATACATATATACTTTTTCTTTGTAGGTACATATTAACACCCAGACACAGAACAAACATCTATATTCGTCACACAAATGTTTGTCCTGGAATCGAGCCCACGACTTACAGCGCAGAAGGCAGCGTTACTACCAACTGAGCTGTGAGGCCAGTCATATGTTCATAGGAACGCGTAGTAGGTTAGTACACCAATAGCCACGTCTTACCTAACAGATCAATTGACTCTTCCGCTAGTTAGCGATCTGTGGCATGTGATCTTGGGACCGCGCTCAATTGAGTTGCATTTCAGAACATAGATTGATTTAACATTCAAACGTTATCACCAGATAAAGATGACAACCATATTTAATTAATAAAATATAAATATTGGTGGACATTTCACACAGCGCCATCTAGCCCCAAAGTAAGCTAAGCATAGCTTGTATCATGGGAAACAGACAACTGATAATAATACTTAATTTTTTTTGTTAATACATACATATAATACACTAACTTAGCTTCGAGCCCAGTCATATCTCTACTACTGTTATAGTTTGACAGGCACACACATCTCGGTAGTACTCTGCCTTCAGCGCTTATAGGTCGTAGATTCGATTCCCACCCAGAACAAAAGGTTGTATGACAAGCATATATGTTAGTTTTGTGTTTTGGTGTTAATATGTGTATATAGAATAAAATGTCTACTCTTTATTGTACACCATAAGTAAAAACATGCAAAAATACTGCTTTAGACATATGAATGTCACAATGGGCGGCCTTATCGCTAAAAGCGATAATTTCCAGACAACCAGGATGGACAGGATATATGCGGACAACTATATACGTGTATATGTTTGTTCAGGTGGTCCATCAGCTTGTGTGCCTCATAATTCACATAAAAAAAGCATTCGAAGTGCGACGATGGTGTGTTTCTTTAGTCATGATTTATCACGTGTTGAATACAATCACGGTTCACTGGATAGTACTGTAACTGATCTGTGTACCCACATGTGACGTCACGACAGTACTACGTAATATTTACACATTAATTCATATTCTGTGTAAATAAGTTTCGTTGAAGCATTTAAATATGGTGTTTGTTTATTTAAATTGTATAGCAACGTAAACATTTGTTGCCATAAGAAAAAAATTCTCTCATACTTCCATAATTTACATAATTTATAAATAAGTAAAAATTTATAATAAGTTAATATATATTAATTATATGTACTTAGGTATTTGCAAGAAAAATCTTTATTATTATATCAGCTGTCTGGTTCCCATGATACAAGCTATGCTTAGCTTACTTTGAGGCTAGATAGCGCTTGTGAAATGTCCACCAATATTTATTTATTTATTATAATTTACTGTACCTAAATACACGAGTGTTAGTAATGTAAGTGCGTATAGATATTCAAATAAAAATCTCTTTGCGCCGTTAAACTGGAAATCTACACAGGCTCTTATGTAAAATCAACGAACCCAGGCAAATATTCATAAATATAACAAGTTTTTTTCGTGTGATACAGTCACGGAACGAGCCGACGGCCCACCTGGTGTTAAGTGGTAACCTCGGCCCATAACAACCGATGCGACTTGGGTCCTCCCCTACTAGGTAAGACAAGACCCGAGTCGCATCGTATGTGCCCGAACTCTGAGACGTGTAGGTGGAATGTCTCATGTGCCTGTATTGTGTATATTTTTGAAGTTAACTCCTCAAGAATCAATTTCATTTTATGGCAACAGTAAGAAACAAATTGATGGTTAGTAAAATCAAGCGTTAATAAAAAGCTTTATGTTTTCATTTGTTCAAAGACATGAATGAGTAAGTTCCATTCGTTTTCGCGTTTTTTCATCATTCACTGAAACGCACAGTTTTTTTTATTATGTAATTATTTATGTATTTGTTATGAGAAAGATAATTCTCGAATATATGCGGCCATTATCTAGGGTCATCGCTCTATCATATTTAATATTCACATTCTTGATAACGTTAGGACAATTATAGGACAATTGGTGAAGGTCAGAAGTTGAAACTTATAAATAGTATTTAGTACTTAGACCAAAAATAGACCATATTCAATAATGATCGGCACTAAATTAACACATCAGATACTTAATTAAATACTTAATTTGACTGGTCTCGCAGCTCAGTTAGTATGTTTGCCTTCTGAGCTGTAGGTCGTGGGTTCGATTCCCACCCAGGACAAACATCTGTGACGAGCATTGATGTTTGTTCTGTGTCTGGGTGTTAATATGTACATATCTATATGTATGTATTATTTACAAAAAAGTATTATCTATCAGTCATCTGTTCCCATAGTACCTACAAGCTATACTTAGTTTGGGGCTAGCCTTTAGTTAACATTTGGATGGCAATGTGTGAAATGTCATACAATACAAAAAAGGTCGTCTCTGAGGTGCATTTGAATCCTATCACCGCACTGATTCGATAGAACCAGTGACTCGAACAGTAGTAGTAATATTAATATTACTAGTAGTAGTATTAATACTACTACTGTTCGAGTCACTAGTAGTATTAGTACTACTACTAGGTACTAATTATTCTACTTAGTGCACGTCAAAAGCTCCTTTCGTCTTTTTTTTTTGGTTCTAAAACATGCCGGTTGCCACACGTTGTTTTCCTACTTTGTTTTGTAAATACATATATTTAAATACATATTGTCAAAGGTGAGGGACTTGCTAATTATGTACAGAATTTTATATATTTTTCCACTCCATATAAGTGTACCTGCCTACGTTTAAATACATAAGACAAGGACTAACAAAACCGACGACATAGTAAACCATTGTTAGCATAGAAACGAGCTACGTCAAAGAAGTGGATTTAATTAATTTCTCAGCAAATATAATATGCAAACTGATTCTTTGAGAATTTTAATGATTTACCCCACGTGGTGTTAAGCGGTAACCTCTGCCCATAATAACAGCAGGCAGTCCTGGGTCTTCCCCTACTTAGGTATGGGAAGACCCAAGTCGCATTTTGTTGCGCCCGTAACTGAGACAAGAAGGTGAAATGCTTGTAATTTCACCGTCAAAACCACCTTTATCCGGAACAGTAACACAAAGGTATTATTTAAGATTACACTGCTTGGCGACAGAAATGGATTTGGTGGCAGTACTTCCCCTCACGTAGGTATTAGGTATAAGTCCTACTGCTACTACGAGTTGCTTTTATGTAGCTAGTTCGATATTTCATATTTCAACTAAATACCTACTCCTAGAATAATATAATAAGTGGTCAATATTTGCAATTCATTTTGATCGTTTCAAATTACGTAGCTCCACTTATTCATCATGATAAACATAGTTACCCAAAATAAACGGGGAACTCTTTTTTAATTATGGCTACAATATTTCTATGTAATCAATCATTTCAATTAAACATATATCATATTATGGAGTATTGTAAGACATTTGTGAAAAGAGAAAAGGATATTTTCGAACATGCGCAATTGCGCATAGGTAATTAAGCGTAGGTATATGTTTAAAATGTTGGGTCTTGCAAGTCATTGTAGAGTTTTATATATTACAAATAATGGTATATTTAAAAACCCTTATATTTTTTCTTGGTAATATAATTATAACATCGAAAAATTTCAAAAGCAACATTTTTGAAAGAAAAGTCTTCGACGGTTTCTATGTAAAACAATTACCTACATAGCTACAGATATTATTTACTTTGATACCATAATTAATGTACTAACAATAGTTATAAAATATTACAATAATAACCTAAGAGGAAATTAGAAAACCGAGGAATATCCACTGCAAAATCTATATTCCACACCCGATACAAAACTATTCAAAAATCTTAATAGATTAAATAATAAATCAAAGCACTTACTTTTTACTCATCTTCTTACTCTACTTACTCGTCTTATAGATGAACCGAGTAACTCAGTTTTTGTCTAATTCTTTTATCACGGATTATAGATTCCATAAATTCTTATCATTAAATATTTATTACAATACTCACATCAATAAATCCATTTCCGTCCGAAAAAACCACACTTCACCAAATCCAAACAAAACACTATCCAAATTCAAAAAGCGAGCGTTAACAATTCGAAATTCGAAAATGTATATTCACTTCACTGATGCGATGGCGCGCGACGCGTACGTGCCTCGGCGGGGGCGACAGTCGACTGGCAAAGCGAATGGAACGAGCCACTGCGCACCTGTGGATTTACTGTCTGTTTTGTCATCGAAATACAAATATGATTTTTTATCTGTGCAAGTACTACGTATTTAATCCATAGCTCGACTCATTGTTATTTCGAGTTGAATTCGAAAGTTGCCAACTAGAAAATAAATAGTTGGCGATATAATTTTTAATTTATAATTTCCACTATAGAGTAATAATAATTTGACCGATGACAATTAAATTCAAACGTTATTAAAGCCATTTAGGATACGAAATATATTGTGCGTGAATCAAAGGATAATTTTCATTCCCTTTAATCTAATCATATATTTTTTATTATTATCTATGACTTAGTGATTTGTGACTACCTATAATAATTTAGTTTATCTAATGCTTAACAATCACAAAACATTCCTTATTCGAATACTAATTCACTTTCATTATTCAATCAAGCGTTGTTGTGGACCCCAAATTTCATTCTGAGGATCGATGCAGGCCCGGTACAGTTATTCTGACTGACATGGTAGTTAATATGCCTTCTGCGCTGTACGTCGTGGATTCGATTCCACATTTTCAAACAATCATTTTCATGATGATTTTCGTAGATATTTGTTCTGTGTTGGTGTTAATAATGTATCATAATATTATATTTATAAAAAGTATATTAGTGATAGGTAAAATTCTACCAAGTTTTCCAATAGTTTAAGCTAGAGTCCAAATAAGTTGAGCGCTTGAACAAACTTACGTGCGCTATATGCGACGTTCTCAAAACATTGAAAGAAATATTGTGAGGATATCGGCAATATGTATACGTACGCTATTTCCACCTTATATTCCGTAATCTATATACAAAATAATTCCGCTAGACTTTCACACATGCATTCGAAATGCAAACAATCAGGGCATTAGTACATAATCAGTTATCTGTTATATCAATTATAAAAAGAATACAGTTTTTAAACTTTTAGTTCAAATCGAAAACCAGTTAGAATTTTCGATTGCATTCTGAAACGGAAAACATAGCGTACAAATAAATTCAGCACTTTTATGACAGGTCGTAGAATTTGATAGTTCGTTTTTGAATTCGAAACCCGGAAATAGAATTAGAAATAAAAAATCGAACGGAAGGAATTTACATGTCCTTAAATAAAATATCCCCGGAATTTCTTTTGGTATACGATTGTGTTAGGTGTAAGTACCCATAACAAGCAATAGGACTTAGTCCTCCCTTACTTAGGTACAACAAGACCCAAGTCGCATCGTGAGATGTGAAGGTGGTTCAAATGCCTGTAATTTCACCGGTTACTTCATTTTTCAAAACAAAACACTAATGCGTAATACTGCTTGGCGGCAAAACCGGGTATGATGGCAGTACTTTCCTGGCGAGCCTAGCACAAGTTTTACTGCCTGTAATAATGTCTGCTATCAATCGTAATCATCTTTAAATAAAAAAAAGAAGAAACGAGTATAAATAGAACGACAGTAACGATACATTTAACCCATATCCAAAAACGGAAACCACTTTACAACGAGGATACCTACCATGAGCTTAGATTTTTTTAATAAATAATCGTCCATTTCTACATTTATGGCGGAATTAATCTGTGAAACTAATTGATGAGTTATGTGAAGTAAATTACCTAAACAAATTCACAGACAAAATTATCAAAATTTTACTTTCATTGAATACTCATGACTATAAAAACACGTGGACACATATTAATAAGAATAACACAAACGTACTCAATATTCTCAAAATAATGTTCAATTATTTATTTTTGATCTAACTGAAAAGTTTTTTTATTACAAAACAGAAAAGTATGGTTTTTAGCTATTAAAAACTACAGAGGTTTGTGCTAGTGCTACTTAAAATCTCCGTCAAACAAAATACAAAATGAAAAAATGAAAAAAAAATAAAATGATTTAAAAGTACATCAGTAAATTTTATTTTTTATATATATTAATTGATTTCAGACTTATGGACTTATGGAATTGGATTATTTCACCACGCGTTCTGAACCTATTAATGGGTCGAAGACGGAGACCTGTGGGTGGTAATCGGAATAAAATACTAATTGCTGAAATCGTGGGAGTCAGTCAATCTATATATAGACAGTAATATCGAACTAAATTGTTAATACATACTTAAACAAGGTTATCAAATTAAGAAGATGAAAAACACCGACTGCTCTGATCCATAAAGAAACAACAGAAATAGAAGAATAAAGAAATAGGATTTGATATTTTCTCAAATTCGAAAGTGGAGTCTTATTGCCACCAAATTGAAATTTTTTAACTTTATATCCCGTGTATTTCGGTATGATATAAGAATTTTGACAATGTCCGGTAAATACGTTCAAATCTGAACAGGCATTATTATTATTATTTAAATTTAAGATGTAATAAAGAAACTCACATTCTAACATGAACTCTGAAAGCATTACACTCTTTCAGCAGTCGTGTAATAAAGAAATTACTAAAATTATAATATATAATAACAATAATTATAATAAAAATTGGTGAACAATTCACACAGCGCCATCTAGTCCCAAACTAAGCATAGCTTGTGTACTATGAGAACCAAACAACTGATAGAATATAATATACTTTTTTTTGTAAATACTTATAAATACATATTAACACCCAGACACAGAACAAAATTTTTAAGTAACTAATGTAACTTTAATTATTATTTCGTGTGTGATTTGCGTATTCATTTTAATTACTTTTGTTTTGAAAGGTAATTTTCAGTAATTTTATTTTTGCATAAGTCAATATGTTACATAACTAAGTGAATAATTGCATACCATATAAGGGGAACGTGAGAACTTGCAATTTTATATGTCACTATGACATACCACATTGAAGCAAATAAATGATTTGATTTGTAGACGAGTCGCGCATTGAAAGCAGCTCATGGTATGCACACGGAAAGCATTCGGAACACATGCAACATGAATATTAGCCGTTATTTGGGCACATTATCACATGAAATCAAACTGTGATTACAAACACAATGTATTAATACAACGTGAAACATGAAAAGTTAATGTTTCAAATGCACAAATGTGGGGCACGCGACTTATTCCGATTTAGTCATTATGTGTTTCTGTTTTGATCGTCTTTGTTTAATTGTCTCATGTTATTTTGTCTAATGATATATAGTGCTTTTGGGTTTTATTGGTAAACTAGCGACCGGCCCTGGCTTCGCACGGGTAGCAGAGCGTTTACGCCTAAAAAGAAGAAAAGGATAGTTTAATTTAATTTGTAAGCATACATAATCAGTTTTGGTTTACGCGGTGCATGCCATTAAAGCTCCCAGTCGGCATTATATTTTCCGACATCTTGAACAATAAATTAAACCACAGATCTTTAAATTGAGGGTGGTTGCTAGCTAACCGGGCATTTGTCCTATCACTCATCAATCAATCAATGAAACATTTTAATTCCATAAATAGTATAAGGGTAACAAATTTCTCATTCACGCAACGGTTGCCTGTTTCTGAAATGTTAAGCTAACAATGTCGGATTCGAACCCACAACCTACAGATTGCTGGCCCACGTCACTACCACCTAAGTCATCATCGCCATCAGTGGTCTTGTCATACTTTACGTGAGCGCCCAATTTGTATTGATGTTTTATAGGCCATCTGCTCATTTCAATACATATGCAAATGAAAAAAGGTAACTATAGGCCAAATTACTTGTGGCCATATACTTCTTTTAGCCAAATTAAAGTTATTATTTTTAAATTTACAACAATAATCGTAATAATAATTCCGTAATTAATTTTAGTTAATGTTTTTTATTATTACTTTAATTTAAATTACTAAAATTTCACTATAAATACTATAACATATCCGAGATCTTGTACCCTTTCATGCAAAAACGTCTTCTAAAACATAACATTAATATTTGAAACTATAACTAATTAAAACAAGCAAATTCAATTAACGTTTGAAGGGAAATTCCCCAATTGCGAGATATCCTTCTATTTAATAGAAGTATTATCAGGTTGAAATATTATTTATTTAGTAACTTGGAGTGGTTTCAGTTGAAGGCACTCCAAGTTTTGACCTATCTTTAGGGTTAGATGGGTGATCCTGAAGTTGGTCGAAGGTTCCGTGCGGTTTATGTTGTTGGTAATTCATTCACTCGATCTTCTTATAAACTTTCCCAAAAGGTCAGTTACAAGTATAATAATAATAATATTGGTGGTAATTTCACACAGCGCCATCTAGCCACAAAGTAAGCTGAGTAAATAGCTTTTATCATGAAAACCAGACAAGTGATACTTTTTTGTAAATACGTACATCTTCTTCTTTCTTTCTTTCTAATACATATCAACACACAGACAGAGCAAACACTGATGTTCGTCACACAAATGTTTGTCCTGAGTGGGAATCGAACCCACGACCTACAGTGCACAAGGCAGGGTTGCTACCAGCTGAGCTATGAGGCCAGTCAAAAAGTACACAAAACTTAATGACAAATATATATGTACACATATTAATGTACATAATATTATACATATTTTAACCATGTTTGAAAGAACTTTCGGTTATCATAGCTACTATGGACATGATAGACAAGTATTCTATCGTGAATATTTCTTTCTCGTTAGAATTCTTTAGACAGTAGCATATTATAATTATTACATTTGGGCGAAAAATCGCTGGTAGTCTATACTATACTAACTCACAAGTATGGAGTAAAAAAAGTGAAGAATAGTACAAGTGGGTATTATATTCTATAACCTACATTAAATAAAAAAATAGTTTAAGTTGAGAATTAGATTAGAAAAAAGTAACCTTGGGGTTTCCACAGACAATGACCGGCAAAATTGATACGAACGCATCTTTTATCATAATCTGAGGAAGGATCATATCTTTTGGGGATCAAAGTCTTAGATAAAACTCTGTCGATCCCTATCGGTATGTAATTTTTCCGACGATATTCGCTGAAAAGATTGCTAAAACAATGTATACTGACAAGTTAAGATGGTGCTGATAAGATAAGATGCGGGTACATGAAGGTTCATTTACGAAAATTATAATAACACTAGCTGTTGCCCGCGACTTCGTCCGCGTGGAATTCGGTTTTATCACACACCCCTATTTTACTATGTAATATATATTAACACCCCACACAGAACAATCATCTATGTTCGTCACACAAATGATTATCCTGGTTGGGAATGGAACCCACGACCTACAGCGCAGAAGGCAGGATTACTACCAACAGAGCTGTGAGGCCAGTCAATAATATGAATTTAGTGGTAAATAAAAAGCCAAAGCATGATTGCGATACTAAATGATCTTATGCCGTGTATTTAATCCACTTTCATCTGTTATCCAATCATTGGATCGTTCAGCGCTCGCTCCGGTACAACGTAAACGGTATCAATCAGGAATCAATCAACTGTTCATTTGGAGGTCTCTTGTGTCGTATTTTGGTAAATTGTACACTGGGATGACTACTCACGACTATTGAGAGTAAACTCTAGTCAGTTCTCACTGGAGTTAGTGCGTTTTTTTATGTGATTCGGGTGGCGGAACGAGCTGACGGCCCACCTGGTGTTATGTGGTAACCGCTACCCATAGACAATAACAATATGACTCAAGTCCTCTCCATCAAAGTATGAGAATAGAATAATAGAATAGAATAATCGTATATTAAAAAAGAAGAATACAAAAAAATATTATATTTTGCTTCCACTTTCATAATGCGGACAGCCCAAGAGTGGAAATCCTTTCCTGCGTCTGTATTTCCCGAGAACTATAATTTGGAGGTCTTCAAGAGGTAGGTATTTTCTAGGCAAGCATGCTACATCATAGACCGCATCGTCACTTAACATCAGGTGAGATAGCGGACAAATGTGAGCCTATCGTAATAAAAAAAAAGCTACCCGTTTTAATTAGTAAAAACAAATGCCCAGGACTGAAAAAAGGTTCGTCTGTCGCCGCACTTAAACCAAATGCGAAGTACGAGAAATAACAATAACACAATGTGGGACCGAGGGTCCTTCTCGTCCGGTAGGAGCGAGCACCTTGTTCAAGTATTGGAAATCCATTGATCATTATGCCTTTACAACGTCTCGGTATTAACGAGATGTTTGGAAAGTTACATGTAAAATAGAATGTAAATAAATATTGGGGACATTTCACACAGCGCTATCTAGCCCCAATACAAAGTCAGCTAAGCGTAGCTTGTATCATGGGAACCAGAAAACTGTTATAAGACTCATATACTTTTTCGTAACCACATATAATAAATATCAACACCCAAACACAGTACAAACATTTTTTTCGTCACACAAATGTTTTTATTGGGTGGGAATCAAACCCACGACCTATAGGGTAGAAGGCAGCGTTACTACGAACAGAGCTCTGAGGCCATTCAACTGAAATAGAGTCGCCAAAGTAAAGGTCCATTTGTAGGCTTTATATAAATGTACTGTTAACAACTTCGTGTATTTAAATAAGATTAATAGTCTCGTTGTAGTCCCAACTCGGTTTGCAATCATTCATAAAAATGTCTTTTTTTCTCAAGAGAGTTAAATATTTAACTCTCTTGAGAAAAAAAGGTCAAGCATTTTTTAAAAAAATTGGCCGAAATATTTTAATTTATTATGTGTTGTAGTTGGTGTCATATTTATGAAAAGTCGTGGAAATTTTAATCGTTTAGAAAAGTATTTTTTTCTACAAGCTGGCGATATATTTTACGCTTCATTACTATATTATAATAATAGATTGGAGAGATCAAGTTTACCTATTTTAATTTTATTATTATTATTTAAGTACTTTTAACATAGTTATTAAGGTGTCACTAACATTTTATGGATTTTAATTGTCTGAAAAATAAAAGATTATTATTATTATAAATTAAATTTCAATGCCCCTTTTTTCTTTCTGTCTGTCTGTAGCAATTAATTTCAGAAATTACTCAAGATATTTTGAGGCATTTTCCACCACAGATATACTGATTCACTAGCAGGATCACGTAGGTATATATTTTACAAGTAGTCTGGCCAGAGATAATATGAAACCGGGGCAAGCCGCTAGTTTCATGTGTTGTCCGAAAAATATTTGGATTTTACACTTACTTTATATCCTCATATCACTGTCTTTTAGTAATTGCTACAGTGTTTCCTTAGCAATATTGTTAATAATGTCAGCTATAATATGCAACACGTTAATATGACATACGTTAGCACTTATATTTGCTATTTTTTTTATGTGGTCAAGCTCAGGAATAAGCAGATGGCCCAACCGGCGTTAGGTAGTAACCTCTGCCAAGCAATACGACTTAGTTCTCCCCCACTTAGGTACGACAGGACCCAAGTCGCATCTTATGCCCCTGTAATTCTGAGACGTGAAGGTAGAATTATGCCTAATGTGCCTGCAATTTCACCAGCAACCAAATCTTTCAAAAACCGAAACACATGTAAAGCTTTACTACTTGGCGGCAGAAAAGGATATGGTTGCAACGCTTCCCCGGAAGAAATTGTCCTAAGTTTTGCTGCTACTAGCCACAATCTACTACAAAGTATGACGTAATAATCGGGTTGATAAAAGTATTTTTCGGGCCATAATAATTACCCGACCAAAAATAGGATACAGCCAGTTTAAGAGAGATATAACGGACTTGAATACATACTAGGTCTAGAGCAACTTAAGCTTTGATATCTTCTGACAGGCCAGTGTTTAATTAAGTTCTAAGCTAATATTAGCAGAGCTACATTTATAGCGTTGTAATTATAAATTGTTCCTGCTCTAGAAATACCCATACTGTCCTCACAGCTTAGATAGTATTAGCCCTGCCTTCTGCGCTGTAGGTCGTGTGTGATTCCCACACAGGACAAACATTTTACGTGACTAACATAGATGTTTGTTCCTTATCTGGGTGTTAATACGTATTATATTATTAATTTACAAAAAAAAAATTATGTATTTTATCAGTAGTCTGGTTCCCATAATAAAAGCTATGCTTAGCTTAGATGATTAGATAGTGCTGTGTGAAATGTACACCATTTTTTTTTCTTATTAAAGCGTAGCATAAAATATTTAAACCAGTTTAGTAGCTTTAGTCAACTACATCTTTTCGTTTATGTTTGACTCTAAGAATGAGTCCTTTTCATAAATGCATCTTAGAGAAAAAGTACTAGCAATATGTATAATTTAATATTTAGATGATATGGAAAGAGATTAGGGGCAAAATCTTATCTTTGCGAGAATTCAGTGTACTCAGTCTACAGAGACTTCAACTACGATTGTTTCAATTGACTGCTGTATCATGAGTGGGTCGGTTGGAGTTGGCATGGTGGCAGACTTTTCCGGACGAACTTGGCGTGAGTTCTGCTACTCTTATATAGTTGTCGATATAGCAGTTAAGCTACCGTAGAATATAGCCAATGCACTCTTGTTTTGATATTAGGCCGGTTTTTCATCACTGAAATATGTCACTAAAACTTGCAGCATACAATTTTCGCTAATAAATTATTTCACCGATAAAGCTAATTCAAATTTTTGAAACAAATAAGTATTTTCTGAATAATAGGATGTTGTTACAGCCAATACAGGCGCTTTTGTTTTATTCAAAGCGAAGTTGTTTTAAAACTTCGCTGAAGGGAGCAATACAAACGACACGATTCAGAAGTTCCTATCCACACGATAAATACTTAGTTTGGTAGACAGCGACAAAGTGGTAGAGCTCCTGACTTTCAATCCAAAGGTAGCTGGTTAAAAAGAATAATGTCAAGTAAGTAGCGCAAACTTAAAATACACTATTCTATTCTATTCTATTCTATACCAGTCACTGGCTCTCCAGTGTGGTGAAGGATTTTAAGTGCGCCTCAAAGAGGCTCCTTTCGTGCGCTTGAACATGTCTTCGAATTTTTAGTTCTAGGACATGTCGGTTTCCTCACGATGTTTGCCTTCACCGTTTGAAAAGGTGTTATTGCGCACATAAATCGAAAAACTCATAGGTGCACGACAGGATCTGAACCGGCGCGGCGCCCTCCAGATTGAAACTCGGGGTCAGTACCACTAGACCACCAGGCTCTCAAAAATACACTGAAAGAAAGAATCGTGAGGAAAACAGCAAGCTTAAAAGAAAAATTTTAAACTTGCATCTAGTGCACGAAAGGAGCCTCGTTGAGGCGCCTTAAACCTTTTACGGAGTTACACAAATAGTAGTATTTTGAAGTCTTCGAGTTTAAAATTATCTGTATTTTTTGTTGACATTTTTAATATTTAATCGTCAAGGCCAAAATGATAGGCGAGCAGAACTGTTGAATATATTTTTTTATTACAATATTAAAGATTTGGCAAGAAAAAATTATAGTAACTATGCCGGTATGATATCATAATGAGAAGTGAATAAGTGGTACAAAAGCAAAAAACTGACATATTGACATACCTACCTTGACTTGAGTATAAACGTCTGTGAATAAGAATGAGCAAATGTCTCACCATCAGACCTCTGCCCGTAACAAAAGCAATAAGATTTAGATCTTCTCCTACTTAGGTATGGGAAGAAACAAATCACATAATATAGCGCCTGTATCATTATTTGTCCATGCCAATGAACTGTATATAGCTCCCAGACGTGAAGGTAAAATAATTCAAAGCAAATGCGTTACTGCTTGGCGGCAGAAAAATAGTGTCAATGTTCCCTTGGACGAAATTAACCTTTTGTTTATGCTTCTTTCTTTCATACCAGTAGAAGAATTAGGTACTAATTAAGAGAGGAGATCATAATTTTTATTTTAGAATAATTTACTGAACTAATGGCCCATCTGATATTAAGCGGTGACCTCTGCCTATAACAAAAACAGTACTTCTTAGGGGATACCTACGATAAGGGAATACTGCAACGCATTATATTGCGCCCGCAAATATGAGTAAATCTGAACCATATATTTCAAACCGCAACTCAGAAATGCGAATGCGTTACTTATCAGCAGAAACAAGTGTGGTGGCAGTACTTCACTGGACAAGCTTGGCAAAAGTTCTAATTAATAAATAAATAATGGTGGACATTTCACACAGCGCTATCTAGCCCCAAAGTAAGCTAAGCATAGCTTGTGTCATGGGAACCAGACAACTGATACAATACTTATATACTTTTTTTGTAAATACATACACCCAGATACAGAAAAAACATCTATGTTTCTCAATGTATGTCCTGGGTGGGAATCGAACCCGCGACCTACAGCGCAGGAGGTAGGGTTACCAACCAACTGACCTGCGAGGCCAGTCGGCCAATTAGAACAAAAAGATTCAAAAAATTGTCGTGTCGTATGTATCGAATTTCTACAATATTGTATATTTTTCCATTGTACCGCCGGAGGACAGAAAATGGCCAACCAGTTTTCCGAGGCTTGTTAAAGTAAAAAAAACAAAGGGGTGGAAAATCAGCTCCGAGAAAACTTCTACAAACACATTCCTTTGAAAACTCGCTATTATTACACTCAGATTGTGTATCGAATATAGATTTGTGAAATTTACGAAGAGGTAATTATTTTAATTAAACCCATATTTTACTTTACATGTCTATTTTAAAACCTGTAATCTGACCAATAAATCCCAAACTCATAAGAATTGTTGCATGCATTTCGCATTGTGCATACGTAGTGCAATCACATTGCTATGTTGCATTAAAGTTCTCCCTGTAGGGGTCACATTGCTATGTTGTAATAATAATATAATAGTAATATAATAGCAACGGGTAGGGCCTTTTGAAGGTTTTCACACCATGGACAAAAAAAAAAAACCGGTTGCATTACCCAAAACGCCGTTTTGTGAAATGGAACCAGATAGCTTACCTATATACTTTTTTCTAAATACATATACATATCAACACCCAGACAGAACAAACACGTATGTTCGTCCCACAAACGTTTGTCCTAGTTGGGAATCGAAGCCACGACCTACAGCGCAGAAAGCAGCGTTACTACCAACTGAGTTATGAGGCCAGTTGCACCCACAAATATCCGCACTTAAGATCACGACAGGTTCCATCTCTTGTCATCTTTTACAGCAGTGCGTCACTCTACGCCCGAACTCGTCTACATTCACGATACGAATTTTACGTAAGTTACGAAATAAATTTAAAATTAAGTAAAGTATGGAAACCACATAAGTTATCGTTTTTACTGAAACATTTCGCCAGTCGATTTTTACAACACCGTATGTTGAAACAAGAGCGTTCATAAAAACATACCCATGATTTTTAGTTTTCTAAAAATAGTAAGCTTTTTAAATATCTGAATCTTGCCAAATGCCACATTTTATTTTTGATTAGAGCTAGAAAATACTTTTAGTTGGGAATATTTTTGTTGGTTTTAGTCCCGTGTGCATAGATAGAGACCGAAGGTCATCCTTCAAGATCATTTTTCAGAAAAAATGACGAATAGTATGTGAAATTATCCGTCTAAAACCATGAGTTGTACTTAATTTCTTAGAACAATGTAGCCTTCAGTTATTGTTCCGAGCTGCATTCAAAATCATGTCAAACCTAACCTTTACAAACCAATGCAAAAATAACATATTCAATAAACTAGTTGTTTTAAACATTATCGTCCAACCCAGCTCAGGCAAAACTTGTTCAGTGCTAATCTTTACCCATGACAAGCAATACGAATTGGGTCCTCCCGTACATAGGTAAGACAAGACTCAAGTCGCATCGTATGCACCCGTAACTCTGAGACGTGTAGGTGGAATTTCTCATGTGCCTGTAATTTTACCAGCAACCACACCATTCAAACCAGACCGCAGAACGCAAATGCATCACTGCTTGGCTGCAGAAATGGGTGTGGTGGCAGTATTTCTCCAGAATGAAATTGGCATAAGGTCTAATGCTACTAAAAATCTTGGAATAAACAATTATAAATATTTGCAAACATATTTAGGAACAAAGATAATCTGATATAGCTACGTCTCATTGCAATATTAGAAATAATTAATAATATTTTATTTTATAAATGCGAATCCTTTTTTGGTTGTAAGATAAGTTAATTAAGATTTTATTGTGTTAAATTAAGAGCTGTTGATTTTGTGTACTAAATAAAGTAAAATTAAAGCTAGTAATAGGAACATAATGAACTGAACACATACGAATACGACCTAAAAGAGACTAGAGAGACTATTTTGTAAAGCAACATTAGTTAATTTATAGCGAAACTTCAGCGCTCGGGCCGTCTACGGTTGTTACTTAAATGAGAATTCACTACACAACTCGAGACTTATTTTTGCAAGAATTATTATAATAGTCTGTATATTCGGCGGATGTGTAGGTCGGTTCTTTGGCAAAAATAAATAACAATTGGTGGGTATTACACAGCGCCATCTAGCTCCAAAGTAAGCTAAGCGAAGCTTGTACCTACCATGGGAATCAGACAACTGATATAATACTTATATACTTTTTTCTGAATACATACAAATTAACACCCAGACACAGAAAAAACATTAATATTCGTCACATAAATGTTTGTCCCGGGTGGGAATCGAACCCACGACCTACAGCGCAGAAGGCAGGGTTACTACTAACTGAGCTTTGAGGTCAGTCAAACAAAAAAAAAGAATTGATAATTGCGCTGTTCGTGGAAAAAGGTGATAATCTCTACGCTTGTCACGTCCCACGATACAATTACCCGCAAATTGAAAAGTACTCATTATGTACCTGCCCTACCCTTCGGTGAAAAAACATCAATATCAACCTAACGCTTGAGCCTTTTTAACAACAATTCTTTTAACACTTACTAGTTGTGAAGACCTATTGCCTTATGTTTATAATTAACTTTTGATTATGTTTTGAGCGGTAAGTATTCCTGAAATAGATAACTAAATACACTAGTCTGAGAGAGCTGTCTGAGTGACTCTTAAAATCCATAACTTGCCGAACCAAGAAAGCCGCATCGCACGTTATACAAGTCTATTGACTTTATGACTGAAAAACACCACTCAACAATATCAGGATGATGGATCGTCAAATATATTTTCTGGAGCTAAGTGCCCCTCGTCCTGAATAAACATGAAAGCACGAAAGTGAACGTAGGTAGGTATCTAGACGCAAGTGGCGACCCATTTATCAAGGAATCAAGATGCCTTTATATCACTTCGCTTACCTGTACGACAAATTTTTATTATTCACTTCGCTTTGCGTATATCCTTTATTATTTAACGTAATTTTAGGTTGATGTCAAAGTCAAAATTGCTTTATCCAGGAATTGAACCTAGAACCTTCACTCTGTAGGGAAAGTTTAGAATAATTAATGCGTGTATTCGAATGAGCATCTGTTAGTGATTTATCATTATCTAACTAAATAAGAAGGACTATTTGTTTAGGAAAGGGGGTAAAGTAAGCCTGCATGGTTCTTGTTTCACTGTGGGTCTCACTTCATTTAGAAAATAAACCCTGAAAAGTGAATGATTCGTCACCATTGCTTTCCCACTAGTAACTGAAATATAATAATAATAATAACAATTAATTATTTCACGAAATATGCTGAACAATAATTGATTATAAATAATTTCGCCACCTGAATTTTTAGATACATAATTAATAATTAAGTAAAAGTATATGTTTATTATGTAATAATATTTTTAATTTATGCATATTTTAAGTGAGGTAATTAAATCAATATTTAATATTATAATATTAGAGTAACTATCCCCGACCCTAGGTTAAGAAACCTGTGTTGTGGGTAGATAGTCCTCCATCGTCCACAAAAACAGTATTTTGCTACTGATAAATAAATATATATAATATATATAAATATAAATATAAATAATATAGATACCCCCCGATAAATTACCCAAAGTAATCTAAGCATAGCTTGTATCATGGGAACTAGACAACTGATATAATACTTATATACTTGTAAATACATACATATATTACGTATCAACACCCAGACAACAAAAGAACCAACATCTATGTTCATCACATAAATGTTTGTCCTGGGTGGGAATCGAACCCACGACCTACAGAGCAGGGTTATTACCAACTTAGCTATGAGGCCAGTCAATATAAATATGAGGAGCATACTACAGCGATAAAATCAAACGTACCGTAACATGTAAAATGTCAAGACTTATTACAAAGTAGCAATTTGTCAAAGAAATTTGGCCTTTACGCGTTTCGGGATAAAGGTGACGTGGTCTGGCTTATTTGTGATTTATGGCACGGAGCCAAATGCAGGTAGGCAGATATGATTAACTGTGATGTTCCTCTGATAAACATTTTGAATAATGGTGACACATAGCGTCAAGCAATTTCAGTAAACAAATTAGGGCTATTAATAAAAATGCTATTTAGTAAAGAAAATCGTGATTAGTACTAGTTTCATAGATATTAAATTACGTCTGTGTCTCGGGGTTGATAGATAGCACGGTTTTCCAGCTGCTACATGACAACTTCATTGCTTCATCCACTCTCATCAAATTCTTCACGCATTCTCGTCAGTCAGGGTACTCCTGTCCTGGCCTTTTGTAAAATTACACCGATATGGTCCTAGGTACAGGAACCAAAGTAATCGCAATAAAGTGTTAAAATGTTACTAACGGTAGGATGTATGTTTATAACTCTTAATATAGAATTTTATTAATTAAATTAATTGGAACAAGATTAATTTATCTGCCATGTTGATATGAAATATGAACTGAAATTAAGTTCTGTAGGAGCTAATTCCCCTCGAGAATTTAAAACCTCGTGAGGCTTAATGAATTTGTAATGAGCGCTTCCCATTTCTGACATTTTGTCTTATATTAATTTCCCTTTTTAATTTCATTGCACGAAATGTACCATAAAGAATTTGAACATATTTTCCTTCTGTGTGAAATTGGCTACGAGATAATTCACTATTACACATAATGTTGATATTGGTTTCTTTAAAAGCAACTTCTCTGTTCCCAAGAACTTTACATAACATAATGGAATACATTTATTATTAGATTAATAATAAGTTCTAATAATTGTTTGAGCACACAAGTATTATCTATAGCACATCCGCTGCACCCACTCCCTTCTACCGAAACACAGCAATCACTGCTTGGCGGCAGTTTACCAGGTGTGGTGGCAGTACTTCTCGGGCGAACTTACCACAAGTTCTACCGCTACTTTGTGTTGCTTCTTTCGCACACTTTACACGTGTAGATGGAAAGGGTCAAGGGCCCAAAATTATACCAAACCTTTTACGACCCAAGTTTCCGTATAGTATGCAAAATATGCACATTTTTTAAAAGAAAGTTATAATTCGTGTAACTTAATTTATTCAGATATTCCCGAGATGATTTCAAGCCCCTTCCAAGTCCGTTAGGGATTTAAAAGACAGCCTCTATACGTCACAGCAGGCTGAATGAAATTTTGATATAGGACCGGCGCGGCGTGGCTGGAATAATAAACGAGTTTGTTATGATGTTATGTGGTACGTATTGAATTTATCTTTTCATTGCAAATTGAAATATCAGTACGAACGAAATTCGCCAGATATTCGAGGAGGCTGTGAATGAACAAGGGCTTCTATCTGCGACAGGCGCCTAGATTCTAGGTCATACCTTATTACTAACGATGTTTTACTTTAGCGCTTTTGCAAACGTCGGTCACATACCACCGCAATGTAAAGGAATAATTTAAATATACCTATTTCTTACTTTCAATATTTAAAGTGAGTTTTTTTTATATGAGTAAAATAAGGAATGACCAAGATCCAAGAGAAAAAGAAAGGCCTAACAAATTTTAAACGGTAACCTCTGCGCATAGTGGAAACAATACATCATGGGGCCCTCCCTTAGATACGGGAAGACCGCATCGCTTTCACGCACCCGTCCCATTAGTTGAGAAGGTATTCAACGAAACACAGTATGTGAAATAATAAATAAATGAATAAATAATGGTGGACATTTCACGCAGCACCATCTAGCCCCAAAGTAAGCTAAGCATAGCTTGTGTCATGGGAACCAACTGATGCAATACTTATATACTTTTTGACTTTTCAGACACAGAACAAACATCTATGTTTCTCATACAAATGTTTGTCCTGGGTGGGAATCGAACCCACGACCTACAGCGCAGAAGGTAGGGTTACTAACCAACTGAGCTGCGAGGCCATTCAAACACAGACATTACTGCGTGGTGGCAGAAATAGGTAAAGTGGTAGTACTTATCCGGACAATTAAGGCTCTAGTCCTACTACTACTTATTCTAAGACAATAATTTGGAATTCGTTTGGGTTTACAAACCTGTGACTAAATGAGCTTATGTATTTCACTCATCTTTCAGTTATTTCTACAAGCTGATGTTTTATACATATTCTATTGAATGAAATCTATTTTTGTCGATGGTGTCCTGACTATTACATATATAAGCAACGCCATCTACCGGCAGAACGGAGCTTAAGATTAGGTCTTTCAACGCTGAATATGTGAGCGAGTGTGAATCGCTCCCAATTCCACTTTGAATCAACTGAATATGGGTATAAAGATGTCGGCACACTGTGGTATTACAGAATACAAAAAATATTTTTACCTTATATATCGAAGTCTTAGTGGCAGCACAAATGTATGCCAAGTTCGTCCGGGGCAGTTCTGCCACCGTAACCATTCGTGTTACTGACGATTATTGCTTTTAATGCATTTGCGTTACTGTTTCGGTTTAAATGGTGCGGTTGCCGGTGAAATTACATTCACTTGAGACGTTCCGTCTTGACGTCACAGAGTTACGGGCGCATACGATGTGACCTGGGTCTGGTTCTACTTAAGGGGAGGATCCAAGTCTCATTCCTTGTTATGGGCAGAGGTTACCAATTAACACCAAGTGGGCCATCGGGCTGTTTCATTAACGTGATAATATAAAAAAAAATGTAACTCAATCTTATGTTAACAATAAATAAATTCAAAAATAAATAAGAAATGTAGGAATAATAATAATAATGATAATATAGTAATAATAATATATAGATAATAATGATGCAACTAGTATTTATATAAGTGACTTTCACAAAAATCGAGTCGTCCTATAAAATATGCACCAGCTTGCAAGAGTCCTAATTTCAAGATGGATAGCCTATTCCCTCGAACGTACTCTATTTTAAATGTGCATTCTATGTGAGATTATATCTGATTGAAAGCGCATATTGAACTATTCGTCTAAGTTCGTTTCCGGTGAGACGGGGAATGTATTTCCAGCATTACGGTAGTTCATAGCTTCAGGGCTTTCTGAATCTTTGGATAACTCCGAAGGGATGGACAGACCCTCAATGGAACATTTTTGGAAACCTGGACGTGATAGGTGTTGAGATCACATTTTCCCACGAATAACTCAGATAAATAATTCTTCCGGTAAAATATACTGGCAACACAGATCATAATGACAATGTTTTTTTATTATCTTCGGTTGCTTAGTAGGTGATGGAATTTTTTGATAACTAAGCTATCTAAATCAAAATACTGAAAGGATGACCCAATGGCAAACCCCGAATTTCAATCTGAAAGCGGCAGGTCAAATTCAGACGTGCTCCATTACGTTTTTTAGTATGTACCTATAATATTATAAGTTGTGTGGTAACGGTAAATGACACAGTTCAGTTCAAGCCCAAAAATAAAAATACCTATTATATCAGTTGTCTGGTTCCCATGACCCAAGCTATTTACTTAGCTAACATACTACGACTACGAGTAGATGGCGCTATGTGAAAAGTCCGCCAATATTTATTATTAATTTATATCTCTTATTGATTAATGTTTTGACGACCGTGTAGCATTTCACAGAGTCTAGAATCTAGATTCTGTGAAATGCTACACGTTCGTACATACATACATCTAGACTTTAGATGTATGTACTTTGAATCGCGAAGATCATCACATGGTCTGTAGAGTTACACAAGTATAGTATAGATAGTCTATCTAAAATGCACTAGCAGAACTGGCATATTGATAAATGCCCGGTTTTGCCGCGACATCGCGATGTTTTGTGCACGATGTACGACAAACCAACGTCCCCGAACAGCAACGGATGAGCTGCAGCCTTATAAAAGTACAGACACGGCTGATTTTAAATTAATTAATATCATGTTCATAAATGTTCGGACTTACTGAAAATATAGCTTTGCGCGGTACAAATATATTTTATGGTACAGTCGTAGTACAAATTGTACTACAGATACACAGTTTTGGTGTTCAAATACATAATTATTTATTTACGGAAAAACTATTTAAATGCCAGTTATAATATAAATAGACGTTTCGTCCATCATTAAACATCTGTCCATTAGCTGAATAAATAAGCTTTTTTGTGATAATGGAGTTACAAACATCCAAAGAAACTTTTGCCTAACAGTGGGCTAATTCTTTAGAACTAAAACTTCAGCAAGTCAGGCGAATTTTCTGCTCTTTACGTAATTTGACCTGAGGTACATATTTTCTAATTCTAAGTTACTTTTCAATACTTTTTACTGTCTGATACTTAGATATATGAATAGCAACTTTGCCAAGGTGAACGAGCATCATGAATCATAAGTCTTTATGTAATTTATTAATACTTTTTTCCGCATTTAGTATACATATTTTTTTAAAGTATGAGTTTGTATTGTGGTTTTGCATTAAAAATTTATTGTAGTTAGAGCGGTGAGAGAAATTACCCTGAGAACAAATGTTATGTGCCTTGATTTGTGCGATGATAAAAAAATCAAAAGGGTTCCTTTTCTCTAACTTTATTCGAGTTATTTAAAAATACCTAAGAACTGTAAATTGCAAAATAACACATGTGTCACTTGTCATTTCAATTTAAAGTTTTCTTTTGTGAATAAATATTTATAATCTGGATTTCTAAATATATGTCGATTTGACTGGCTTCACAGCTCAGTTGGTAGTAACCCTGCCTTCTGCGTGTAAAATTAGAACATTTAAAATTTTAATTTCGAGCATTCTGAACATTTGTAACTCTGTAAAAGTTCACATGCAATGTGCATCATCAATCTTGTCCCGTGCGATTACAGCGCGGAGATGAATTACCGGCTAACGGATACACGTACCTATTACATGACATTACAAAAATATATGTCACTTTTTGTGAAACTACGAGATAACGTGGTTTTCTGGCGTTTTTACATGATATGACGACATAATCGAGAAAATATTTTTTTTGTTTTGTGAAAATAGAGACTCTGTGGTGAGATACTTTTTTTGACTTAATTAACTGCTCAATAATTATTCACACATAATACATTAATTAGGCTTTATATATTCCGCTTGTTTATTAATAGTCTAATTGTACTTATCTGTAAACAAAAAATAATTTTTACTTCATTAATTTTAATTAATATGGGCGACATCGCTTTCCCAGTGAAAAAGAGGTGGGACACCAAAAGTAAGAGACCCTGTGGCCACCGATATTGTTTTAAAAACTTAACCAAAACATTCTTCCAGTTACTTCCTTAATATAACCTTCAGATTATTATTTTTTATTTATTTAATTAAGTTACGGTACGAGCACATGGTCCACCTGGTGTTAAGTGGTAACTTCTACGAAGCAATAGGAATTGGGTCGCCCCTTTATGTGAGTCAAGACCCAAGTAGCATCGTATGCGAGCCTAACGCTGAGACGTGAAGGTGGAATGTCTCATGTGCCTGTAATTTCACCGGCGACCACACCTTTTAAACCGGAACACAGTAACGCGAATGCATCACTGAGGCAGATGACAATGGCAGAAATGGGAATGGTGGGAGTATCTACTTCCCCAGACGAACTCGCTATAAGTTCGTCTGCTATTAAAGCTTAGCTAAGCTATTCCAATTCTAATTCAAACAAAATAAAACGTACCAATATGTTGCATTGAAATATCGACAGTTACTTCAACTCAAATGTACCAACCGTGTCAATACCCAGACTAATGAAGTTGTTAATTATATTACATTCGATATAGCACACCAATATACTTGATGTTAATATTAAAAATACTTCAAACGCAGCGTACGAACGGAATTTCAATAAACGACAAATTATCCTAATCGTCACCTTCGAACGGCGTTGAAATAAACAGATCTATAAAAGAATACAACTGTATATACAGAGTTTGCCACAGAGAAAACAGTGAAATAAATACTGTAGATAGTGCAGGATTATTTGGATAAGTACTGCTGGTATACCCATTACTGCTACTCCTATTTTCTGTGTGTTGCGTTCTGAAAGTCAATTTATGAATGCTCATTTAATCACTCTGTGTATTGAGTTTTTCTAGTCTAGAACAGCATGAAAGCTATTTTGTATGTTTACTAAGATTAAGAAATAACTGTTATACTGAATTTTTTGGCCGATTTTCAAACTAGAAAGATTAAAGTGCACTTATAAAAAGATCATATTTTTTATTGTGCTCGTTCACATTTGAGACCATGAGTAAAAAAATACAAAGGCAGTTCGAAAGATGTTTATTGCTGACCTGAAACATATCACCTTCGTATCATCTATCAGCGACCAATATAAAATAATATAAAAATTATTGAACAAATCAATTACAACATAAGATTTACTTATTTTGTTACATAATAGTTACTATGTTTATATCGTCCGAATTAAAAATTATGTAACACATTATTACTATTAAAAGCTGTTTTTAATTTGTCATAGTCTGTGTGTGTCTAATGTCTGAGGATTCCTTTTTGATATAAACATATACTGCTTATATGTAATTAATTATATGTAAATAACTTTTTACTGAAGTTTCCGAATTATATTTATGTATTTGAAATAAATGAAGCCAGTTTGGATTCATCATTGAATATAATTTTGATAGCATCGATCGTCAAACATTCAATTAATCAAAATCATTTCGAACTAATTAACATACGGCTGAATTTCATATTGTTCAATCATAGAGCAATAGCAAGTGTCGTTGCAATGGACAGTTGTGAAATCAGCAATTTACTGATAAAATCAGCAATGTTTTGGAGACCGCTTATTTACATTCATGACGATATTAATTTGACAGAGCATACAGCTTTTGCCAAATTTGATTAAATTCCCATGTTCGGTCTTATCCAGTGGTGAGACTTTTTATAAGGATGGATTGTAATGGGTGTTTTGGAATCTGACAATCCTTATGTGTAAGTGAACTCTTATTTTTTTATTTAGTAATGTCCGGTGTTCTTAATTAACTCTTTGTAATGGGCTGAAATAGCCAACGTTTTTCATTTAATAATAATGTAGTGTATAGAACAAGCTGACAGCCCACCTGATGTTAAGTGGTAACCGCCGCCCACAGACAACAGCAATACGACCCAAGTCCTCTCCACCAAAGTACGAGATGACTCAAGTCGCATTGCGTTGCGTCCCGAGACGGAGAATTACCGAGTATGCGGTTCATTTAGCAGCCTTTTCTTTTAGGAAGGAAAATATATCTCCATTCACAGAGCGAAGCTGAATATGACACTGTTGGATTACAGAACTGACTTAAGACATAAGCGGTAGAGTCCGTATACTACAATGATACATCTAAGTATTTTTTATGCGGACAAGTAACAGAACGAGCAAAATAGTCCACCTGAAGTCAAGCGGTAACCTCTGCCGAAAACAAATGCAGAACAGCTCGGGTCTTCCGCCACTTAGTAATGGGAGTCTTGTGTATGTGAGTTGGAGAATGGAAGTCGTATTATATTGTGCCCGTAACTTTGAGACTAGAGGTGGAATGTCACAAGTGCCTGGTATTTCACCGGCAAAACCACCTTTGATAAAGGAAAACAGTAATGTGAATGCATTGCTGCTTGGTGGCAGAGGCAAACAAAAAAGGGGGAATAGATAGAAGGAGAGAGAGAGGGGGGAGAGAGGGAGGGAGAGGAGGGAGAGAGAGAAGTGAGGGTCGAGAAAGGGAGAGAGAGAAGTGAGGGTCGAGAAAGGGAGAGAGAGAGAAAGTGACGAGAGAAAGAAAACGCTTTTTTAAGAAAATTACACCAAAATCAGTGGCCGTTATAATTCAGATAACGCGATTACCTCGGGACCAGATGCAAACTAGGGCCCAATGTTTGAACTTAATTACTCAATTGCCGTGTTAGTTCATTTGCACGTGATGTTGAGGGAATAACTCGTTAACTGCGTTGGTACTGACAATACCTATGTTACTTTGTCGGTTTTATAAAAAAAACGAAATTGTTTGAAAATCGCGTTATATAAATAAATATAATATGGCAATAATAAACATGACATGGTATATGTATATGTAGTATGGTTACAAATTTTCACAAAATTCAATTGCAATTGTATAAATTCGCACTCTGAATCTCAATACACAAGCTTAAAAAAAGCTTAGCTTGAGATTGACAGATGAATCTACGTAAATAGAAACTAGGTATCTATACATATAAATAAAATTGGAGTGTCTGTTTGTAATATTAAAATAACCGCTTTTTACTAAGTGCATATGGATGTATACACGGTACAATACGGTGTATATACCAAAACAACATTTTTTTACAATTTTTGTCTGTCTGTCTGTTTGTTCCGTCTAATCTCTCAAATGACTGGACCGATTTTGACGGGACTATCACTGGCAGATAGCTGATGTAACAAGGAATAACTTAGGCTACTTTTCCGAGGGGTAAAATAGGGGTGCGTGGTAAAACCGAATTCCACGCGGACGAAGTCGCGGGCAACAGCTAGTGAATGACATAATTATGTGCACGTTACAAAAGGTACAAAAACTCGTTCAAATTCTTTTGAAAATTGATTTTAGACAGACGATCCGAAATCCAAGTCGTGAGTGCCATTTGACGCTTTTCGTCTCAAACGTCACTCACTTTAATGGTTTGATGGTGTATGGCCAAGATAAATGTTTACTAAGCAGCCAGTATATGCAGGAAGAAGCATGAAATTGTTTTATCAATGGTCCCAGAGGTTTGGTTCAGGAGTATGAATGGGCTTGTAGCTCAATTGGTAGTAACCCTGCCTTCTGCGCTGTAGGTCGTGGGTTAGACGACCACCCAGGACAAACTGTGTCTGTGTGTCTGGGTTTTCATACGTATTATATGTATGTATTTACGAAAAAAGTATATATATATTATTTCAGTTGTCTGGTTCCCGTGATACAAGCTATGCTTAGCTTACTTTGGGGCTAGATAGCGCTGTGTGAAATGTCCACCAATAGTATTTATAGTTAGGTGGCATTTCACCTCTGGCTACAAGTAATCCCAAATCTAATTAGTTATTTATGCAGCATCCGTGATGCCGGATGGACCTGCCATCCGCTTAGTTTAGATTAACTGAATATACTATTACAACTACCACTACTCACGTCACCAACCCTCTAGAACAAATATGGTGAAAGGTGAAAGTGCGCCTTTAAGCCTATTCTTTGTACTTGTAAAAAATCGAAATCATGATTGGTTTTGAAAGGTTTGGGTGTCTGATAAAATTTCAATAATAGTACAAGACATTCATTTTTTATAATACTGTACCGATTTGAATCTAACCTTAGCAGCCTTTCATATTCATACGTAGCAGAGGATTATTGTCGTCTAGCGAGAGTGAATAAGTTCTTGTGTCTAACAGAAGTGTAATCTAAAATTAAAAGGTATGAAATTTCCCTTAAGACCGCTGGCTCTTGAGAAAGATTTCACCATTGTGAAAGGTGAACAACTCGCACATAAATTTGAAATTTAAAAAGTTCGTTAATAAGCCTGCTCCGAATTCGAACCAGTATCTTCAGATTGAATGCAAGGGTGTTCAACTCTTTCTTGTATTCCAAGAAACTATCAATACCTCGAGCTTAGCTTAGTTTGTTGTGCACAGATTATGAATTGATCCTACAGTTTGCAAATCCCAAACCCCCAATATGCCTTTGTGCTTGAAATGGCAATCCATGATATTATTCTGTGGCTTCGTAATCAGCTTACCTAATTGCCTTTCTAATCGAACGGACCTACGATCACTTCGTTTCTAAAGTTTAATGCTATCAAATCTGTTTTCAGTGAAGAATAGGCGCCGAAAATGATTTTTAAAGTGTCACAGAAGTAAACATTTAAATTGAAACGATTTCATACATATTTTCTTTGTTACATTTTGCGTTTATCATAATAAGTCAATCACTTTATTTGTTTACAGTAACTGGAAAAATGTTCTTAAATTATGATATTAGAAGAAGCACTCAAAAAATTCTAAATTGATCAGCATAAAGCAGAATTGCTGCTGTAAAGAATAAATAAGACATGCGTTTACTTTCAGTAGCGATCTATCCACTAACGTTATTTCTTTCGGGCTTATCCCTTTGAACAATATTTTTCATTTACCCTCCCTTACTTACGTTACTACGAGGCGTACGCCTCTAGGAAACTGGGCAAGATTAATGAAAACCGTTAAATCCTCTTGTTATCTCGATAAGTCATTCGCAATGAAGAGAAAGAGAGATTTTAAATTTTATCACTCTTTCTCGCTGTTGGAAGTCTATTTGCTTTAATAGTTCAGATATAGATTCCAGTAGGAAAGAACGCTAGTGGCTGGCCAACTAACGTTGTAAATGACTGTATTTTCTGTGTCTGTGACTTTAGCATAAATTTTAGTCTAAAATATTGTTTTTTTATCTGTGCTATTTGTTTTCTTGGCATCAAGATCTAGTTTTAAAAATGACAGGGTAAATAAAAAAGTATATCTAGAAATTTTGCAGATGCGATTTTTGGCATGCTCGCGGGATGTTGTAATGATTCCTAGATTTGATAGCGGAGATGCTTTCATCTCAGGTGCAATAGATGCTAAATTCATCCAAATATATCGATAAACAGTTTATTGATACAATAATAAAAAGAATTGGCAGGTACTTAGTCTCATGCAGTAGCTCAATATCAGATATTTTAATGATCAACCTCAAAAGTCCGGAACTATCTATACAAATATATAAAATTGGAGTGTCTGTTTGTAATATTAAAATAACCACTTTTTATTAAGTGCATATGGATGTATACACGGTACATATACCAAAAGAACATTTATTTATATTTTTGTCGGTCTGTCTGTTTGTTCCGGCTAATCTCTGAAGGCTGGTAGTAGGCTGGACCGATTTTGACGGGACTTTCACTGGCAGATAGCTGATGTAACAAGGAGGCTACTTTTCTGAGGGCTAAAATAGGGGTGCGTGATAAAACCGAATTCCATGCGGACGAAGTCGCGGGCAACAGGTAGTTCATAAAAATGTATAACAGCTTTAGCAGGCTCCACTAACGCCTTCTTCAGGACCGGGGCAGGGCTCTAAATAATAAATTAACATGAGGAATAATAATAATAATATTGTTTTTCATTTTATTATTATTTGTGTGTCTGTGACTGGCCTCACAGCTCAGTTTTTAGTAACGCTGCCTTCTGCGCTGTAGGCCTTGGGTTCTATTCCCACCCAGGACAAACATTTGTGTGACGAATATAGATGTTTGTTCTGTGTCTGGGTGTTAATATGTATTATATGTATATTTACAAAAAATAATAAGTATTATATCAGTTATCGGGTCCCATAATACCAGCTATACTTAGCTTAGTTTGGGGCTAGATGGCGCTGTGTGATATGTCCACCAATATTTATTTATTAGTTCCCAATCCAGGCACTGAGTCGTGACACAGTCGGCTACATAGTCGCTCAACATCAGGTAGGATACGTGTCAAAACGCAATCTTGACTGTAGTAAGAAAATAGGACGAAAATAACATAACTAACGTTATTCCGGTAAAAAAAAACAGTCTACTTCAGCTTCCGCGCAGGATTGATATCATTTCTGTGGCAATAAAAACAAGAATAGCAGGGAATTTCTTCTGATATTTTGCTATATCCAACAATATCAAGGTCCTTTCAGTATTGAGTTAGTTTCGCGCACCGAGACGTGATGAAGTTTGCAATTTTAGACGTTTTGGATGACAGAATCCGGAAACAGGAAATGTGGGTAGAACTTAATTACTAGCTTAAGTAACTTAAATTATATCAACAAAGCTATACACTAACAAAATGTTGCACATTTATACTGAGCGATTATAGAACTAGAGTGGGGAAGTGGAGTGGTGTGCGTCTTCATAAATGGCTCTATATAATATTATTTTCTGATACCCACCACGACTTAATAAACATTTTTTTGGGGTCCACGAGCAATGGTGCGAAAGGAGCAACCCAAAGTAGTCGTAGAACTTGTGCTAATTCGCCCGGAGAAGTATGTAAGTATCTAGCCCCAAAGTAAGCTAAGTATAGCTTGTATCATGGGAACCAGACAACTGGTTTAATATTTATATACTTTTTGTAAATTCTTACATATTAATACCAAATATGGAAAGATTTTACTGCACTTGAGACGTGAAGGTGGAATGTCACTGAAGTGTCTATAGCATTTTATTTCGCTTTCAACTCTGATATGTAGAAGTAATATCACAGGTGCCTGTTATTTCACCGGTAAGCACCAGGTGCCGGTGAAATAGCGCGCATTACTGTGTTCCAGTTCAAAGTGGTACAATAATGCATATTCTTTCCTGCTTGGCTGCAAAAGTAAGTATGGTGGCAGTACTACACAGGGAGCCATTTGCCCACTCAACACATTCGTTTTACTGTCAGTTGAGTAAAACGATATACTGTTTTTAGTTTTGAATATGTGTTTTAGTATATACATTTGTATTGTGTTGTTTATGGGCAAAATAAATACTTTTTCTTCCTTTACTTTTGTTCCCCATAAACAAGGCACAAGTTCTACCCCCCGTAGAAAGATGGAACACGAGCAACCGCCATACTAAAACAGTGTTTATCATCGACTAACATATATATATTAACGTTGGTTCATATGTTGGTTTGTTATTTATTTGTTTACTCAGCTTTAATTTAGTGCCATAATGAACTGCGATGTTTCGCATCGCAAATCTGTCATGGCCAAACCATTACTTGTAACTGTGTTTCATCACGACAGATAATTTATATTGATGCAGGTATATTTCCTATTGAAACATTGTGATGTACAAGCAACAGCTGGAGTGCCGACCTGATACTACATTAAGAGCAGTTTGGTGTTTCTATTTGAGCTGGAATTAATATAATAATAATAATGGTGAACAATTCCCAGCGCCATCTAGCCTCAAGCATAGCTTGTACTATGGGAACCAGACAACTGATAGAATACATATATACTTTTGTTTTGTAAATACATACATATTAACACCCAGAGACAACAAACATTCGACACACAAATGTTTGGTCCAGGGTGGGAATCGAACCCACGACCTACAGCGCAGACGGCAGAGTTACTACCAACTGAGCTATGAGGCCCAATAAAAATTTATTATACTAAAATAAAATTAATTTTTACTTTTTATTGATAATCAGAAGCGTGTGGTAGGGCGATAAAAAGCGCATTTATGGAAAAATAAATACACCATAATGCATCTCAACACAAATTTATCGCAATAAAAAAATATGGAATAGCCATATGGAATATGGAATATATGAAATATGGATAAAGGCGACCACGAATTTCCACATGAATATCGCATGCAAATGCGTCGGTGTGAAAACGGCGTAAACCTGATGACAACGTAACGACTCGGCGCGGGCGGCGCTGTGGTTTGGTCATTTTCAATTCTGTTTCCAGGAAGCTAGCAAAACACATATTCCTATAATTAAATTCCCCATAGAGCAAATACCATCCATCATTATTCAATCTTCGCTAGAAATCTACGTGTGGAATTGTTCCAAGAAACATATAATAATTAGCTCAACTAGCTGTATTTGCAATTTGCTCCTATTAATATTACAGTGTTGCTTTACCGCCGGCTGTAACTCATATTGTTATAGGATCAAAGGGCTTCTTGATACTCATCTGGTCATATATTGGTTATTGGTACCTAATAGATACCATTATTTGAAATTTTTTTTAGCTTAAAGAAAAAGATAAATCCTATATTGATATAGGATATGATATTCTGATATTTCTGAGTATCTTATATCTACCCACACTGACACCATTACGAGAGAAAATTCTTTAGGATAATATACAATGTATTTAGAATAATTTAAGTAAAATATTTCTAGTATAATCGAAAAGTGTTACGACATAATGCGATCATATTTCTTCTGCTGCATTTTTAAACTTATAATTACTGAAACCCTTAAAAAGAAGGTTTCACAAGCTTTTCATAACTAGAATGTTGGAAAAAATCCAACGACTCCCCTCATTAATACGTGCTATCTCAATTTGAGTACAGTCAATGGCAAAACCAGCAATTGATATATATTTAATTTTCACCAGTTTAGAACTCTAAGACATATTTGTATAAATATGTAACATATATGAAGAAATATATAATACGACGACCGATTATATCTATATACATGTATACAGTATGTAGGTATGTTTTACATTGTATGCTTAATTTGGAGTAACAAGGCAGAGTTCGTTTTAATCTATCATTAATATGTAAATGTTCTAACCTTATTAAATCTCCTTTCTCAAGCCTCAAAGGTTTGCTAGAATAGAACTCTTCTTAGGGTTAAGTCCGCCTTTATACATGCATTACTTTGTCTTCTTTTTGTATATTATTATCTGTCTACAATAAGGATGGAAGGATAAGTTATGGACCACTTAAATCAGTCCTCTCCAGTAGTGTGACAGCGAGCGGACTTAACTTTTTTATATAATTGCCGACCACAACGGATTGTAGACATGTATTCCCTGTTGCCCCTCATACCATTACTTATCGCAATCATAGCCCCACGCCCTTGTCCCACCGCAGAGGACTGAGTAATCTGGTCTAGCTTTAACAGTTTTGACGTCGAGTTTACCTCATCTAGAACGTATCTGTCAGCTCATTAATCTAGTGCTCTAGTCTAGTTCTTGCTACACTATTTATGCTGATTCGATTATTAATGGGCCTCATTTGGTCAGTTTCTTTATCAAATTGCCTCATGAGACATGCCATTTTTCATGAGAAGAATGTGAAGCTGAAAGAATAGGACTTAAGCTTAAAAAGTAGTCAACATTAATTTCAGACTTTGAAAAAACTTGCAATTCAAAAGCATTAAGATAAATGTTGGTGGACATTTAACACAGCGCCGTCTAGCCCCAAAGTAAGCTAAGTATAGCTTGTATCATGGGAATAAGACAACTGATATAATACTTATGTACATAAACATATATATAATACATATTGACATTCAGACACAGAACAAACATCTATATTCGTCACACAAATATTTGTTCTGGGTGGGAATCGAACGTGGGTTGGGGTGGGACTTGCAGCGCAGAAGGTAGGGTTGCCACCAAATGAGCTGTGAGGCCAGTCAATAAAGTACGTATTAAGAATTGTATTCTATGTATGTTTATTTTGTTCCTGAAGAACAAGCTATGTAAATTTGGGGCTACATGGCTCTGGATTAAAATGTCCACGTAATATGTATACATGATTAACTTTAATATGAAGTGTGGTTTAAATCACAGGCAGATGGAAACCCCGAACGAAAAATTCACATACCGTTGGTTTTAATATTGGTATCCACTATACGGTCGCAAATTAAAATGAATTAAAATTGCCTGCGTCTGTATTTCCCGAGAACTAATAATCTGGAGGTCTTTAAGAGGAGAGTGAATAGGTATTTTCTAGGCGCGCATGCTACATCGTAGACCGCATCTTCACTTAATATCAGGTGACATAGCGGTCAAACGGGAGCAAAAAAAAACGGAATTTTAGTGCATCTCAAAGAGGCTACTTTCGTACAATAATTTATAACATTTATTTATTAAATTAAATACATATAGGTACTAAACAGTTAGTTCATAGTTTATTGTTATTTCTTTCATAATAATAATTAAAAGGTCAATAATTTATCACATTGTACATAAAAAATGGAAATTTCCATGGAATGAAATGAATGTTAGTGGTGTCTATACATTTGTTTGGAATAAAGTTTCTGAAACGCCCGTTATTGAAAACATCAAACCAGCATTTAAATGCTAACAAGACTAGTAGATACACTGTGGAAATTTTCGAACTGACACATAACATCATAAATGGAGACCCCATAATTAAAATTAATATATTCACGTGACGAAATCCTGAGGGCTTAAATCATTGTTAGATAATTCACATAAATCGGAGCGCTCCTAAGGGAAATTAATAATACGAACTTCCTTCCTTGAGAGGTGTGTGTAATGTAATATGCACGATCAGCAGAACAGAGGTATTTATTCGCAAAAAGCAAATCATAATATAACTAACTTATTCACCAATCAGAGGAAGTGTTACTAAAGGATGACTTTTCAGTAATAAATAAAATAAATAAATATTGGGGGACATTTCACACAGCGCCATCTAGCCCCAAAGAAGCTCAACATAGCGCTGGCTCAATATGGGAACCAGACAACTAATATAATATTTGTATATTTTTGTAAATGCATACCCAGAAACACAGCAAACATTTATGATCGTCACATAAATGTTTGTCCTAGGTGGGAATCAAACTCACGACCTACAGTGCAGAATTCAGTGTTATATATTAGATGTTAACTTACTGCAAAGAAAAATATAAATATTTAATTGTACTATCAAATTTGCTTTCTCGTGATTCCCGAAGTTTCTAACGGTACCATTATTTTTTCCGAAAACACATTAAAATTAAAAAATTACAAGATAGATATCTGCAAGATTCAAAAGAAATAATTATTAATATGAAATATGAAAATTTGAAAATAGAATAATCAAATTGAATGAAAACCTTTACCTAACTTTACCTTTCATTGCTATAATTTTACACCAAAATTGCCTCAGTAATTATTACCTCCAAGGACTTATTAAAGGAGCCTAATACCTCATGAATATATGATTTGACTTGAGCTCAATAATTTTAAACCGACATCAGGAACCGTTAGCTTTTCATCTCTCAATTCGGCACCTACACATTTCACTAAGGAGATGATTTCAAATATTGCTGGCTAAAATGTCCACTTACTAGGACTTCACTTAATTATGTGTACTAGTCTCTCAGAGAATTCAGATAAACTAAAGATGCTGATCAATTATTTATTGCATACAATTCACACAGCTCCATTTAGCCCCAAACTAGGCATAGCTTGTACTATGGGAACCAGACAACTGATAGAATAAATACATATTAACACCCAGACACAGAACATACATCGATAACACAAATGCTTGTTCTGAATGGGAATCGAACGCATGAACCACAGCCTAGAAGGCTGAGTTACTACCAACTGAGCTGTGAGGCCTGTCAATTATTAATTAAGTTTAACCAACATACCTTTAAAGAATTAATATTCTTAAAAACTTGGGACTCATTATAAAATTACTTTGTCCTATGTAAGCATAATAATGTTATCCATTATTCATGATTCATAAGTAAATAATAATTATAAATATTATTAAAATTATATTGATGCATTACATAAGCATTTTCATATTTCGCTTCGCCGAAGTAAAAGTATGATTAATACCATTATGTGCTATGAAGATTTATATCGTAAATTCTAGTCTGAACTAGAAATATTAAGTTGAAAAATACATTACCCGGCCATCTGTCTCGACCCATGTCATAAATTAACCTTCGTACACAACATAAATTAATAAACTCTAGCGAGTAACCTATTTCAAAATTCAGATTATATCTCATGTCATTTGTGAATATTTGGTTGAATGAGTTGGGAAATTTTGTGAGATTAAAACATAATATAACCGAAAACTGAATCTACGGCAGAAGCTATACTCAACACCTGAAATTCTCCATATTTCGGAGGGTGGCGTTAAATCCATTAGTTATCGCGAATACAATATATTTTATAACTTTTTTTTTTCTTGCTGTCGCGACTCCTTTGCTAGTTCAATCCTTATAGACTTACAGTTTCGGGAGAAAAAAACGATAGTGGGTGGCCCGGCCCGATGATACTATGAATTGCATGAAAGATAAAAGTAGAGGCAATATCAATTTCAGTCGCATTTCAGATTAATTCAAGTCATAGATGAATATACCAAAGCCCAAGAATGAGCGTCGGTGACATATTTTTTGGTGTTTACTCACAGCCAATACTGGTGTAAAAACCGCAAATTTTAAATGCCTCTTCATAGCATTCAGGCACTGAATAATGTAAATTTAACGCTTCAGTTACGGAAGGTAGGTACATACACGTGTGTATGAAGGCTGTATGGTAGGTAGATACATAGGTAAATAGGTGTAAAAAAAGTTATAAGCTGAGAGGCACCGTGCTGGCAATTCCTTGAGTGTGGCAGGCGTCTTTAAACTTAAATAGCCACGTAGAATCTGGTGAGCCGTCAAATTGAACGCCTCCTCAATCAATTATTGCAAAAAAAGGTAAGTATTGTCAAAACAATACTTAAACTTTGCGGGCTTTATCGAGTTTAACGTTAAACTATTGGAGAGCTATCAAATGACATTTCTATAAGAATCACGACCCTTACTACTGGGGCGAAGAAACATATGGCCGCTTGGGATAGTTTGGCTTAAGATCGAATGTATTAAATAAGTTTCAATCTGTTAGGATATTAATATTTTAGCTTAATTTTGATATATTTAAAAAAATGCTCTAGCAGTTTATGGACTAGTATTCTTATTGTTCCTATAAATCAACAAGAGTCGTTACAGCTGGTAGTGAACGGCGCGCCTTTAGAAAATCGCGAAATAAAGGGCACATAGAGATTCAAATTCAGTATAATACTCACATAATCTTTATAATCTCACACATATTGTCCATACATAAAAATAATGATGGAGCGTCATTGGAGTCTGCAACTTACAAGGGATCTCTTGAAATTACTCATATATTAGAAACCTTGATCGAAATAATCTCTAATTAAATCATCGGCGAAAACAGCTGCACAATTTGGTTCAGCAACAAAGTTTTCATCGTTGATAAATTGTTCACACTACTTATAAAGTGTTCCGACTTTAACAAATTACCCGCTGCTACTGTAGACCTAGGAATGCGCTTGAATTGGCTTCAGTTATTGTAAGCTTTAATACAGTAAAAAAAAACCACTGAATAACAATTATTTATTCATGACTGGCCTCATAGCTCAGTTGGTTAGTAACCCTACCTTCTGCGCTGTAGGTCGTGGGTTCGATCCCCACTCAGGACAAACATTTATGTGACATTTGTAACATTGATGTTTGTTCAGTGTCTGGGTGTTAATATATATTATATGTATGTATTTACAAAATAAATGTATACAAGTATTATATCAGTTGTCTGGTTCCCATGATACAAGCTATGCTTAGCTTACTTTGGGGCTAGATGGCGCTGTGTGAAATGTCCACCATTATTTGTTTATTTATTTATTTATTGTATAGTGCTGCCTCTATACGTGTTATAGAACAATAATGTTACTGAATGATATATCTATTAATTGATCTGCTTGATAACTACTAATTCATTTATTTATTTAAATCAGGCAACTCAGTGGTAATAATTTAGACACAGGACCCATACAAATATAATAATAATAAATAAATATTGGTGGATATTTCATACAGCGCCATCAAGACTCCCTATGCTGTGCTAAAGAAAACGCTGAGTTCTAAAATATGAGTAGGCTAAATTGTAGATTATGACGATCCACCAATATAAGTTATTACAAACTGACCCAAAAACGTAGTCCTGTCAAAAATCTCATATAAAAGGACTTTTCCAATTTTTCTTTCCATTTAAATTGGATTATGACGAAAATTTCTAAAAATTGCCAAATCGGTTCAGTACTCAGCGAGCTTGCACCGGACAGCATTTGATATAAACACAAATTTTCTTCAGCGTTTTGTGAGTGAGTTATACATTTAAAACATAAATTCTACTAAAAAAACTCTATTGCGTAGGTGATAAATAATATTATTACACTATTTATCATTTCAACGTATTACGAAGCGAAAAAAATATTTATTTTTATTTTGATTCATTAAGATCTGTCATCGTGACGCAGTATAAACGGATGCGCAGTACATCAACTGTGTTCACAAGCATGACGCTCTTATGAGAAAATAATCCAACCCACATTAAGTTGGACTTTATATTGCCGTATAAAATTGATTAAGATGTTAATATTATATGTAAACAAATTAGTCGTATTGGTTGTTATGGTGAACAGATTACCACGTAACACCGGGAGGGCCATCTGCTCATTCCATAGCTTTATCACATAAAAATACATAGTTGTTTCCCTTGAGGAAGTATAGAAGCTTTATAATACTTATTAAATGTAGAAGAATACTTCAGAATGATTTGTTTTTATTAACAACAGTTGGCTGAAGAATACTAAGACTATACATACAAGTTATAAACCACTGAAACTATAGTTGCAAGATATATATATTTTTGCTGAATCTTTACGTCGGTTGCTCTAAAATGTTTACGTACAAACATATATTATTATCTTACTTAAGCATTTTCATGTATGTGTCTCCATTTATCTTGTAATTCTATTGTTCACGCATTCTGTAAGTAAGTCAAAGTCAAAGTCAAAAACTTTTATTTCCATAGAATTCATAAAGAACTGGCTTGGAAACGTCAATATTATTCAAAACATAAGGTCACGCGTACTTATCGATAAGTTTGATGCCTGTTCAAACCCTATCCGACCCTCCATGGGGAAGAAGTAATATCATGTAAATTACATATATATGTACCTATATATCAGGAATGAAGAGGCAAGAGTTATCCTAGAAGAAATTTCCTTTCCTTCCAATCCATCACAAACTTCCGTGAAAATATAAACAAAGTCGACATAGTAATCTTGTTAGTGGATGGCAGAACCTGTAACAGAATCATGCTTCAGAAACCTTATTGTTATAGATTGTATGATTATATAACTGGTTTCATTTAAAAACGAAAAGTTAATTTGTTGGTGGTATCTGTCTTGGGATTTGAAATAGTGTTGATTTCTTCCTTGAGTACCCTCCAGCTTCCAAGGGGTCAATCCTTGGAGTATCTGGTGTTAAGCAGGCTACAGGGCTCAATCACTATTACCATAATTAAAAACAGAGTCCCCTCGAACTCGAATAGACTAGGACAGACAGAGAGACGAGGTGGCGTCTCTGTCTGTTCTATTCTATTCGAATCACTGGTTCTCTCGAACCAGTGTGGTGAAAGGATTTTAAGTGCGCCTCAAAGAGGCTCCTTTCGTGTACATGTCTTCGAATTTTTAGCTCTAGGACATGTCGTTTCCTAACGATTGTTTCCTTTACCGTTTTGAGAACGTGGTATTGAGCACATAAATCTTTCAATCGAAAAACTCATAGGTGCACGTCGGGATTTGGACTGGCAACCTCCAAATTGAAACTCGGGGTCAATACCAATAAACCACCACGGTCTGTCTGAACAAGATAAACTCGAAATGTCATTAAAACATATAACTGCGTAGTAAAATTAATGTCGAAAAAAAATTTAATATGAACCGGCATTTAACATGAAATTGTAATAAATGTTTTGGCCGTAAATTACTGTAAATTACGACTGGCCTCAGCTCAGTTGGTAGTAACCCTGCCTTCTGCACTGTAGGTCGTGGGTTCGATTCCCACCCAGGACAAACATTTGTGTAACGATCATAGATGATTGTTCTGGGTGTTGATATGTATTATATCTATGTAATAAAAAATGTATATAAGTATTATATCAGTTGTCTAGTTCCTATGATACAAGCTATGATTAGCTTACTTTGGGACTAGAAGGCACTGAGTGAAAGGTCATAAAAAAATTGCTAAACTGTCGATGATTAAATGACAATATCGATTCAGGCGAATGACACAACAGAAATAAAGTCCATTTATTTCTGTCAATTTATTTCCAGTTACAGAACGAAACAATAGAAATGAGAATCAACTTACCTCCATAGCCTTTTTATATTACTCGCAGATTGACGAGTGCCTGACCTGCGTCTTGGAGTTTTCAACAGTCTAATAATGAGACTTTGAAGCGTATTTTATATTAACATGGCGAAGAAACCGAGCAATAATATAAGAATTGTTGCCAACCCGAAAAGAATACATATTATTTTTACTATAAACGAAATAAATAATGATGGATATTTCACAAAGCGCTATCTAGCCCCAAAGTAAGTTATGCATAGCTTGTATCATGGGAACCAGACAACTGATATAATACTTATATACTTTTTTTGTTAATACATACATATAATATATATTGTGTATAGTGTTTTGGAGGTTGACTTATGTGTACACTTTGGGGAACAAAGAATAAAAAAGTAGGTGTTGCAAGAATCTCAGAAATAGTAAGCTCATTGATTGTATAATGGTACATAAAGCAGTAGCAGTAGAACTTAAGTCAAGTTCGTCAGGGGAAGTACTGCCACCGTACCCAGTTCGGCCGCAAAGCAGTAACGCATTCGCGTTACTGTGTTCCGGATTGAAAGGTAAGCCGTTTGAATTGCACATGAGACATTTCCATCTTCACGTTTCAGAGTTACGTAGAAGCGAGTTGGGTCTTGGCCTAGATAAGTAAGAAAGGACCCCAGTCATTATTGGTAGCTCGTTATGGGCAGAAGTTACTACTTCACATAAGGTGAGCCATTTGCACGTTCTGTAACTTTATTCTTCATAGAATGAATACATAATTTCTTTTCTAAGTGATCATGTTTTGGTAACGCCGGTCTTATTTACATTAATCTGACTATTTCTACTAACTTGTATATAACAGTAAATTACAAATAAACTTCTCTTTGGATGTGAGATGATAGATGGCCCTTACAAACAAATAATTTTGCATAATTATATCAATCGCATCTGAACAGGAAACACGCCTCAAATTCGCGGACGTTATCACTGACGTACATAACATAGTTTGCTGTCAGGGTAGGATTTGAAAATTGGTCACTAAATAAATGAAAATAAAATTATTCAAATTTCGCAGGGCGCCATCTGGCTCCAAATTAAATCGAACCCACGATCTATCTAAAGCTGTCACTACCAACTGAGCAGTCATCTTTCGTATTTTCGCTGAAAAATGGAACAGAGCAAACAAAGTTACATAAACTGAAATTTAACTGAAATATCATCGTTAGTAAGTCTCTGATAGTAAAATGCACACCATTTCGCATATTTACACACAAAAACGGAACAAGAGAGAACATTATGTTACTATAATTGAAATGCAACTGAAATATCATCCTTAGTAAGTAGCTGGCCGTAAAGTGCACATCTGCTAGCATTTGGCATCGCATCAAAGTCCATAACGTTTGATCCAACGAGACAACCGGATGAACCAAAGCTATATAAATAAAACTTGAAACTTATAATAAAAGTATTGCCAATTGCCAATTTTGAAATTAAAATCCATCATCACGTAATTGGTGAAATTGTAATTCTGACGTCTTTGTGGGTGCAATTTTGTGGGGAAAATGGCAGAATACATTTGTGTATAATCCGAAGAAGCTATGGCGTTTATTGAGAGGTGCTCTATGTACAAATAAATATATTTTTCCTTTCTTTCTAGATGCCTATTTCTTGCAGAGGACTGGTTCAGGCATCACGATAATGATCTTATTGATGACTGAAGATGCACAAGAAATTATATGGAATTTGTAAACATGCATTCGATCCTGTTTATTCCCAAACCAACTCTGTAGATGGCTGAGCTATCTGGTTAAAGACGTCGGTAACAAAATTGGTAAACGTAAAATATGTGACTCCACTCGACCTCGTAAACCTAGAAACAATACAAAGGAGCAACAATGTTCGCGATTCGGCTATAAAACTATACAAAATTGTTGCATTTAGATAATAAATCGACTAGAGTTACTTTCGCAACGTTACTTTTAAACGGGTTCAGATATAATGCTATTTGTTTTACTTTGAAAGGACGGGACTCTGTTATATACTACACCGTCTGTCTGTCTGTCCTCTTGAAAGTTTGATCAAATTTTCATTTGCCATAACACTATGTACTTTTCATTTAAGAATGCTCAAACACATTGTAAGATTCAAATCGACGACCTAGAGTTTGGAAGCCGCCGTTACAGCTTGTTACAGCACTATGCAGTAACAGCAGGTATATAATTTATAAGTCTGGCTGTAAAAACGAGAGAAAAAATGCTACTTAATCTGGTGTTTCGGCGAGGTTTGAAACCCTAACGACATTGTAAACGTAGAATCATTACACAAGAGACAACTATGTGCTGCGCCGGATATAGGTACCTAAAGTCATAAACCGTTAATACTTGCACTTGGCATATCCGTACGCTTCCATAAAACTTCGTTAAATCGTTGCAACGGCTGAATATATGAAAAGGAAAACCTTCTTATATCGTTTGTTCCGTTGGACGATTCGCGCTAAAAGTTCTGCTTAAGAAACAGCTAAGATATAAAACAAATGAGATATGGAAAGAAACTGGTGTATTAACCGTAAGAAAATTATTCATGTTAAACCTTTCTTTACCTTTGTTTTTGCAGGAATATTCTTTCATCAAAAATAATTGGTATGACAAAATTTTACACGATTCCATTTCACAATTGCCTGCCATTATGATGAATATAAAATGACTCGTTTAATAAGCTAAATAAATAAGACATAAGACTTAATAAGGTTGTCAAACACAGTTTCAAAGGATTTCAAGCATTATTTATTTATAAGGTGAAATCTACTGTCCAAAAGTTAATGCAAACTCTATTGTGAAATATATTATTTGTTACTACTGCTTATCGTTTCACTAGCTATCTTGAACCAGTGCGATGAACGGATTAAATTGCGCCTCAAAGGATAAATGCAAATAAATAGACAGAGGGCCCACGTTGCTCGCGTCTGGAGGTGATTACCCTTAGAATCCCACTACACTACACGTGTCCCCCGGGTGGTGCAAAAGGAGTAACGCAAGGTAGCAGTAGAACTTGTGCTTAGTTCACCCGGAGAAGTACTGCCACCACACCTGGTAATCTGCCGCCAAGCAGTGATGCACTCGTGTTGCTGTGGTCCGGTGAAATTGCAGGCGTATGAAACCTTACATCCTCGTCTCGACAACGCAGTGTGATTTGAGTCATCTCGTACTTTGGTGGAGAGGACTTCAGTCTTATTTCTGTTGTCTGTGGGCGGCAGTTACTACTTAGGTGGCCCGTCAGCTCGTTCAGTAACTTAATCACATAAAAAAAGACATCTGCACGCATGTTAACTACTGAAATAAGAATGGGATTGTCATGTTACCTATCAGTAGCAATCGGATGCCTGAAACCGAAAGCAATAAACGAACAGCATCGAGCTGTGCCACTCTAGCACCTTCTGTTTAAGTTTATGATGGCGCAATAAAGGCCTACGCCATTAGTACTGAGAGCCTCGTAAATTACTGGGTTATCTCTCGTTTACGACGCGTTTTTTGCGACGGCTGATTTATAACGGTACACTGTACACTGCTGACATCTGTGATGTGTATGAAAACCGAGGAAAATAAATAATTTAATGTTAAAATACCTTCCGTGACCAACCCACACTTCCGTCAATGCCCTCATTACGCGGTCTTTGATCTTTTCCCTAACTTGTGCTTTTGTTCGTTGTGATGGGCAATAAATGCTGCTTAGATATCTGTCTAATGTACTCTGTTATGTAAAAAGAAGCGAAGCAGAATAACTCACTTATGCAACTCACCACGAGTGTCGCGTGAAACTTTCTAAGCAAGTTAAGAATTCTAGAAAAGTGTTCTAGAACCATTGTTATGATAATTTTTCAAGAGATTTTGTTCCGAGCAAACAATTTTTGAGTTAACAACAACACTTTACTCGGTATAACTTGTATTTTGGCCTCGCAGCTCAATTGGTAGTAACCCTTCTTTTGCGCTCTAGGTCATAGGTTCGATTTCCACCCAGGACAAACATTTGTGTGACGAACATAAATGTTTGTTCTGTGTCTGAGATATATGTATGTACATATTCTCAAAAAGAAAAGTAAAATAGTATTATATTTAGTCTGTATTATTATTACATTTGGTTCCCATGATACAAGCTATGCTTAGCTTAATTTGGGGCTATATGGCGCTATGTGAAAATGTCCACTAATATTTATTTCGTTTTTAGGAAAATAATATGTATTATTGTCGGATTGGCAACCATTCTTTAAATTATTGCTCGGTTTCTTCGCCACGTTAATATAAAATACGCTTCAAAGTCTCATTATTAGACTGTTTAGAACTCCAAGACGCAGGTCAGGCACTCGTCAATCTGCGAGTAATATAAAATTTTACTCTCAAAAGCTGTGAAATGTCTGAAATTCTACCATCACCATAAAGTTTACGTTTATGGAATGAGGTATTCAAGCCACGCAAGATATTAAATAACACTGATTTTGTATTATCATCTCGAAACGGGAAGCACGAACCCATAACCTAGCATCTTTCAGGTGGTTTAGTGTGTGTTGTGTTATAGATGAGAGGACGACCTTTGATGTTGCACGTAAAGATATCGACCAGCGTGAGAAGCTACGTCTTAGAATGGGGTAAAATGTGAAAAGGTATACGATACAGAATGAGTTGAATTCGGACTTTTGGGCGAGACATAAAATAAAATTAATTCTAGCATTGACGTAATTTCTGTTGCCATTTTATAACTCACTAGCTGTTGCCCGCGACTTCGTCCGCGTGGAGTTCGGTTTTATCACGCACAGTAGCCTAAGTTACTCCTTGTTACATCAGCTATCTGTCAGTGAAAGTCCCGTCAAAATCGGCCAGCCATTTCAGAGATTAGCCGGAACAAACAGACAGACACAAAAATTTAAACAATGTCGTTTTGGTATATGTACCGTGTATACACATTCATATGCACTTAGTAAAAAGCGGTTATTTTAATTTTACAAACATACACTTCAATTTTATTTATTTGTACGTATAGATAATATGAGTCCCATATTATACTCTCTCACTCTATTACATTTACTCATTATATGAGTATATATATTATACATATAAATGTCTCATAAAAATTCCAGTAAGTAGTATCAAAAACAAACTGCGATTTTCTATATTTAATGTATAATTCAAGTCTGCGCGTGCAGCGAGTAGCAATTTACGTGAAAAATATCTCGCGCAGGTGAGCGCTCAGTGTATCTTCTATTATGGCGCGTACAGTCGCAAACATAACTTTAATAACATTTTATTTATACACTATTATATATACGGGAGGAATAGACAATAGGAAAAACCTTATTTGACTGGCCTCATAGCTCAGTTGGTAACGCTGCCTTCTGCGCTGTAGGTTGTGGGTTCGATTACCACCCAGGACAAACATTTGTGTGACGAACATAGATGTTTGTTCTGTGTCTGGGTGTTAATATGTATTAATTGTATGTATTTACAAAAAAGTATATAAGTATTATATCAGTTGTCTGGGTGCCATGATACAAGCTATGCTTAGTTTGGGGCTAGATGGCACTGTGTGAAATGTCCACCAATATTTATTATATTTATCACTGAATCCTGAAGAAGTTTCTCACCTATTATATAGATATAGATAGATAAATAAATATATACAATATTATAGGTGTTGGCACTTGATTTCATCACAGGGCGCACCACACAAGTGTTTTTCAGATGCTCGTCAGTCTTGGAATATACAACATACCTATATTTGCCAAAGAAGTGTGCAATTAGGTTTTACAGATTTTATTGCTTATGTATTTAGATGCTACGCTTTTTAAGGCTTACTTAACCTTTTTCAGTCATTGCATATTTTTCTGGGTGGGATATTCACATCTGGTGAGATCGATTAAACGAATGAAATTGAGAAACAATGTACAATCCTTTTGTATCTGACTGTACTAGTACCGTTGTTTCCCGACAAGAATCTCGGTAAATTTTTCAAGTTGTCTTATATCAGCGTTCAAGGTAAGTGTTGGCAAAACTCCCAGCAGAATGGAAATTATTTTACATTCATTAAAATAAAACTATTTTAATAATATACTATCTCATACTTCTTGGATTCTGAGCAGAACATTTATAAAAAATTTCAACTGTGTACACGTGTATTGGGTACAAATAATGAAACTCTTTATTACAGAATTAACAATCAGCCTTTGTTGCTAGGGTGGGGGATAGTGATACCTATGTTAATTTAATTACCTGAATTAAACGTATTATTAAATGATTATTATTATTAAAAAGCAATCAAACAAGCATGCATGCGTCAAAATAGGCGATTACTAAGTGCAAGGTGCGGGAAAATCGTACTATATATTTTTTAGTTTATAAATAATAGGTTGAATACATATACTAATAATTATTGGTGGACATTTCACACGTTGCTAACTGGCCTGAAAGTAAGCGAGGCATAGCTTGTATTGTGGGAACCAGACAAATGATATAATACTTACGTACTTTTTTTGTAAATTTATACATAATAATACATTATTAACATCCAGACACAGAACAAACATCTATGTTTGTATTGGGTGAGTATCGAACCATGACCAACAGCGCAGGAGGCAGCGTTAATAATAATGAATAATAATGACCGGAAAGTAGTAATTTTCTTAAAAATTTAGAGTTAAAGAATAAGAAACAAATAAAAAAAATATAATAAATAATATAATAATAATATAATAAAAAAATATTTTATTATTATCAAAAATTCCATGACACCGAAATACTTAATTAGATAACTTTATTAGTTTGGTAGATTGATTAACTTTCTATTAACAGCAATTTTAAATTAATGCTATGACAATCTTTTGTGATACTCTAAGTTTTTAGTACAAATATTTGACACAGATTTATAATGGAACCAGCTTCCGAACTGTCGCGAAGTTTAATGCAAAGTCGTTAAGTTTTAACGTCCGTACACGTTCTCTTGCGACGTAAATAATGTTGAGACCGTTTCGAAGACACCTGGGAATTTCGTAAGCTCATTTAATTTTGTATCATAACTTTGTCTTTAAACTGCAAAATTTATAAACTGATTAATTATCTTGCCGGCGTTGGTTATGTATTGTATGACATTTTTCTTAAATATTTTATTATTGGATTGGATCACTTGAATCATTGTTTGAATATGTAAGTAAATGTTTAAGAATATAAATAGTTTTAGTTTCCTTTAAATAAAAAGTTATGCGTACAATTTTCATAAATCATTTACATACGGTAAACTCAACGCTGAAGTTGTTTTTCCATGAATGGATTTCTTGATGAGACCAACATGGATTTCTTGCATCAATTCATTACCAAAAAACCCGTCCGTCAGTAAATCTCTATTGCAATTATCAAACGGAATAATACACGGTCGAGTACAAATATTCTTTCAAAATGTCCATTCCCATTCCGTACATTCGCGCTGCACATAAATACATCCTTTAGATTCCTTCCGTAGCAGCTCCGTAGCCCACGTAGCACGTTATTAAGCGGAACTATTGAACCCTTCAACTGACCGCTACGGTGTAGAGGCTATTGATGAAATTCGTAGCGGTTTCAGCGATATTGTTGAAAGTGAAATTATTACTGCAGTGAATCAATGAAATAGATTTATAGAATATTGTTTATTTAGGTGTTTTCCCATTGTTCATAATGCAATTGTAAATAAGCGTGTTACATTTATATTTCTCCATGTCGCAGAGTGCCGAACGCCAGACGACGTGACTTGTTTTTTTTTACTAAGTAGGGGAAGTCTTAAGTCGTATTGTTGTTCTAATGAGCAGAAGATACCACGTGTCATAAAGAAGGAGATCAGTCCTGTTAATAATTCACATAAAAATATGGATCGAATGTTCTGATTTTCTCTGTTACATAGTGTGACAGACTTCTGAGAAATATTTTTATTTGTACGAGATTTTACTGAAAACCGTACCTACTTTATGGACGTTGCATGCTTGAATAAATCACAATACTTTAAATTATTCATAAATTTGATGTGAATCAATATTGAGCAAGGTTATCAAGAGATACATGGTTCATTTAAAGTGAACTTTGAACACAAAGTCAGCACTATATTTGCATGTTCAATTCAGAATTGATTGAAATTGATCCGTTCAGTCTAAAAAACAAATTGGAAGGTAAATAGAGCTGCTTTTTCTATATCAACATATGCTTGTGTGTGTGTTAGCATCATAATTACATATTACCCAGCTGAGTTCATTTCATTAGTTGTGATATACAAAGTATACATTAAAGCTAGGAATAATTATTAATTAACAGGAGCAACCGGAGAATTAAAAGGAACCTCTGTCACCGTGGTTGAATATAATCGGTCTGAGGGTATTAAAAATGCCTAAAAGTATAAAGGTGCATTCATATATTTTTTTTTTTTTTTTTTTTTTTTCATGTTATAAACTAGCAGACGAGCTAACGGGCCACCTGATGGAAAGTGGTCACCGCCGCCCATGGACATCTGCAACACCAGAGGCATTGCTAATGCGCTGCCGGCCATTAAGATAGGCATTAACCCGACGCTTAAAGGTATATAAGAGCAAACCCCTACAAACTAAGAACAAATACCTCATGTGCCAGTAATTTCACCATGAACCTTCAAACTGAAACACTGTAATGCAATACACTGCTATTGGGTAGATGAAATACGTTATACATAAAATCACTTCTATTGCTACAACAAGAATGTCCTCAGTACTATCACTCTAAAATATTTTTTCAAAATTTTGCAATATTTTTCTTTATTTCCGACTTTCAATCCTAAGGCTCCTTTTACACGAATTATACAGTTTTTTATATATGAACTTCACTTATGCCACTGCAACTAGAATTCCATGTGTCGCAGTTGGCAAATTCATAACATAGATTATACACAAGATAATAAAATTGCAAGAACATCCGAGACGCAAGAACAAACTTCATACTCACTATGCAAAGTTTTCCTCGGTCGAGAACGTAGACGGGCTAACTTAGACATGAAGCCAGCGAGTAGCCATCAAAATAAAACTTTTGTTTTGAAAAGTGTGACTATGTTATATTAAATTGTTTTAAGTTACCAAGTATTTAAGTGCATTTAACGAAATCCAACCAAATATGATAGGACAGAAATTGAGCCTTTTTTTTAGTGAGACTGTGTTTCAGTTTGAGCGGATGGCCTACTTGATGTTAAGCAGTGTCCTATGCCCATCCCTATCCACAATTATATGCAATCTGTGTAAGTGAATGTAAATAAAAGACATAAATTTCAGATGTGACGATTATGTACGCTTTATTCCTCTATTTAATTACAAGAACTATTAACAATAATCTAATCGGATTTCGCATGTATTTCCTTATTAAGCACTGAACAATTTTGCCATTTCACACTCCACGCGAATTATTACGTAACTAATTAGGTGAAAGAATGTGAATAAAAGTGAAAATACATAACTGACTTTCATTTCAACGTTTGTTGTATGGAAGTATTGTTCAAATAGAAATTACAAGAATAACTGAAAAATCATTAATAAATAACTACGGTTAGCTGAAAGGTCAAAAAAGCAATTCCGAAAATCATTTGTAAAGAAACCAACTTCACTTTGAATGTTGATTCACTTTTGTATGGAACATGACTTGTCTGTTGGCATTCAGTTAGGAACTGCCAGTCATTACATTAGATTAAACGAGGGAGGAGATGATACTTTATATTATTTAACTCTACACTCACTCTCTTTTCGAGTGGCCTCACAGCTCAGTGGTAGAGTCTTGCCTTCTCCACTGAAGGTCGTGGGTTCGATACCCACCCAGGACAAATATTTGTATGACGAATATAGATGTTTGTACTGTATCTGGGTGTTACTATGTATTATATGTATGTATTTACTAAAAAGTATATGAGTATTATATCAGTTGTCTGGTTCCCATGATACATGCTACGCTTAGCTTACTTTGGGGCTAGATGGCGCTGTGTGTGAAATGTACACCAATATATTTATTTAATTTATTTACTTTTGCAGTAGAATGGCGTAAGACACAGACACAAACAGATAACGTATATATCAGATACTGGGAACATAATAAGACAAGTTTATTACCAAATTAACTGCGGACGGCGTCCTTAAAGAGTATGATCAAGTAACTATGCGTAGATTAGCAATGCAACATAGATTAAGCATTTGTTCTCTCATGTTCTGAAAGTCAGTTTTTAATCAGTATTCGTTAATACGACATAGATGGCTTCCTGTTATTTTTATATCGAAAATGTACGGAATAAATTACAGAAGAAATATGCAATCATTTATTTCTTCCTAATAAGATAAAAAACTAAAATTGAGCAAAACTGTATTATGATTAATCATTTCAGTTATTTTACGTATCTCTGACGTTTAAATCTAACGTGTTTTTGTTAAATTATTTTATGATTAACGATCTCTCACTTTAAAAGAAACAACGTGAATTTTTCGGGATTTTCGATTTGGATTACTATTTTCAGATATTTTTGGATATAAAGTTTTAAATTTGTAAGACAAATCGTCGTTAATTTTCATTACTTTTTCCATACTATAAGGCGTTAATCTTATAGCAATTAGATGTTGATAAATGAGTAAAAAAGATACCAGCGTACCAAAATGTGGGTATAACCTATATTACCACCATACCCATTTCCGCCGCCAAGCAGTAATGAATTTGCGTTATTGTGTTCTGGTTTGAAACTTGTGGTTACCGGTGAAATTACAGGCACATGAGACATTCCACCTACACATCTCAAAGTTAGTATTCAGTAAATTAAATTTGTGCGTTAATTACACTAAGAAGGCTACTAAAATTGCAAATAACGAAAACAAACAACTTATACTGGAAAATAAAGGGTAACGAAGCGAAAATCTAATAAAAGAAAGTACCCACAGTCAAACAGTCCACAGTTCTGTGGAATTAATCTAGATCAGACATAAAATGAGGCTAATAAATTCCAGCGCTCCAGTCGTCCATCAATAACACACTGGACCTAGATAGACGTCATGCCTAAATCTAGATGAGTTTCCTTTGTGGAAACAAATATCGCTTTTTTGGTATTTACGAATCACCGTTTTTTTGACGAGTTAATATAGCGAGATATATTATTGAACACATAGGAAATTAAGCTCATGGTTATTTTGTATGCTTCTAAATAAAATTCCGTATCCCAGCTTATTTGCTAATTGGCATAATTTGTTCCGAGTAATAGTGTCCATAACAAAACGGAGGTATTTCACAGTTATTGCGCGTTGTAATGTTGTTACGGAACGAGCCGACGGCCCACCTGGTGTTAAGTGGTAACCTCTGCCAATAACAATCGATGCGACTTGGGCTTCCCCTACAATATACCTACGACAAAACCCAAGTCACGTCGTATGCGCCCGTAACTCTGAGACGTGTAGGTGGAATGTCTCATGTGCTTGTAATTTCACTGGCAACCACACCTTTCAAACCGGAACACAGTAACGCAAATGCGTTACTGCTTGGCGGCACAAATGGGCATGGTGGCAGTACTTCCCCAGACGAACATGGTGTGAGTTCTACTGCTCTTAAAACATTGGCGATGACATTGGATGAACGTTTAATTCTCACACGGCTGCCCAACAAGGAGTGAAATATTTTCAGTGTTCATGTGTGCGCGAGTTTCTTTATTCCATCATTATTTTTAAATGCCTCTTATATTAAAATGTGTTCCACAGAACGGCCCCCCGACAGCAATGGCAATTTTATTAATACGTTTTGTCAACGAGTTCCTTTCACTTTGTATATATAGATTACTACTACTTTGCTAACTACAACAACTACTAATTAAACGGTTTTTTTACTTTTATTTTTTTATTTAGTTCCGGTTTTGGGGGGCAGTCTTGTGTATAATTATCATATATTATTTCTCGGCTTCTACGAATTGTAGAGAAATAAAATAAACTTTGTAATAATTCAATTAATTATCTTGGACCGTAACTTTTTTTTTTTTTTTATAACAAATCAATAAATTTATCAAATGGAGATTATCACAGACATGGAGAGATAGCTGGAGCTATCCATTCACTTACTTTAATAATATGCATAAAAATTGATAAAATCATACACTTCCTGAGATAAAAAGCTACCATACAAAAAGTATTCCGTAAATAAACGCTACTCACTGGCCTAATAGACGTTGCATAAAGGGAGTGCCAACGTTAAGAATTCATTTCGCTAAACAAAGTGATGTCTGAACGAAGCTTAGCAAAACATTAGTAACGCAGAGCTAGGAAGCTTGATGAGACTGGAAATTGAGAACACTCAAAATTAGAGATTTTCTTAAAACAGCCTTGGGCAATTTACACCTTTTTACTGGTTCTCTGAATAATATTAGGATGAACCAAATATATTGGAAAGCATTTATGTTATCTGCTCAAAGGTTATTCCCAACGCTAAATTAATCATAGATATTACAAGACGATAACGTCTCCAATAACCAAAGTCTATGCAACTTCTATAAAAATTGTCTTCGAGGTTTGAGGGCCTGACAACTGAAGAGAAAAAACGATATGAAAAAACTGTGGAAAAATAAAAAAAACCATTCAAAAAAGTAAATAGAGACCATTATCCAATGATAATGATAAGAAAATCACCGAAAGCATGCTTCAAAGATGCAAGGTCATTATGGACTACGAAGGAGACTTGTCACATTGTTGATAATAAAGTATGCAAATATATTAATAACCACATGGTTATATTTTCAAACGCTACACTATTGATGTAAATTATCGTCATGGTCTGCTCTGCCAGCGACGTGATTAAGTTAACAGCATTCCTGCTTTAAAGCAAGTTTACTATACTTTACTTTCCCAAAATACTACTTAATATCATTTAAAGAAAAAATCTTTTAATACTTAATTTTTGCTAGATTCAATGAAATTAAAGTTTGGCGCACGTTCAACCCCAGTTTTAGGTATACAGGAAATTTTAACATTGTACGTATATTAAGAACTAAATCAATATTTAATCAATATTTTTCAATATTATTTTATTTTAATATAAATTATACAAATTGTTTTAATAAAAAAAACGATGCTCTAGAACCAAACAGGAGTTTCGCGATTCTTACTCCATGTTTAGACCCTTACGAAATTATTAATTAGTCAACGTTAGTTAGAATGTAGGGTACCCTTCGCTTTGAGGCTTTACTTTGTATTAGTATTTTATAGTCCGTATAATTATGTGTATTTACAATATTTACGACTTGATTTGGAATGCATTAAAGCCTTTGGGGAAAAAAAATATGTTGCTGTAGCGTCGACTCAGCGAATTTTTACTAAATATTTGTATGGCAATAAATATGAATGTCCCTTAATTCTTTGTTAGAAAAAAAGTTATTTATATTTATTTCTTCATATCTGTATTTTCCATAGTTATCACAGAATGGATACTCAAACGATAATTTGGCTTTGGAATAGGAGAATGAAGATCTAGAACGCAGAATAAGTTAAGTTTATGATATATGCTAAGATTTAGATCAATTGAGGGAAACTAATGTTAGAAGGCAAATGATATGTAAATAGAATTATAAAAAAAAACCCCCGGTATTTTCATTAATTCCTTCCACATACAATTACTTCCACAAAAACGATTTTATGCGTAATTTTGGTTTTGTAGTGCCATTTTTCTAAGCTTCTATTTGTTTGTTTTTTCATAATTAGATCTCTAGAGGTGGAAGATGTAGGGTTTGATCCAACTACCGCAATATAATAACTTCTCACAAGGACTTGACGGGTGCTTACTAAATTACAGCCTCACATTTTATCTCTCCAAACACCAACATTTGCACCGGATTTCACTAAAACAAACCTAATTACAACAGTGCGGACGAACTCATTACCTAAGTTTGCTTACTAAACAGCGTAACTAATTACTAAATTAACTTTAAATTTTACACACAACCTACGCTGAATACTGAATTGTTAAATTTCCGGCAGTGCACAAAGCGTGCTGTATTTAAAAGCACGTTAATAAATTCGCTATGTCAGCTTAAAAGCCACTGCAGACTTCTGCCATTTTGTTTCAGCAAGTATATCCACTTTTTGCGTTGTTAATCTTCATTAGAAATTGTATGAAAAATTAAATGATATCAGGTCCTTTCCTTTAGTTTAACAAACTTTGAAATCCTGAGCGTACCACACAGCAGATTGACGTCATATTCTATAGTCACACTTGACAGTCGATATCAGCTACTGACAATTTGTTACGGTGCCAATAACGGCGTAACGGTCGTTACGTGGAACGGCTGTCTGCGACAGCCTTATTCCACACGTTATGCGAATGTTAAATTTCAACAACACAACCGGAATGCAATTAGGATTTCGTGCATGACTGGGTGTTATTTTGGAATGGTGTAATCTCAGAGACGGGAGGACTTTTAACGATTTTGCTACATTCGGAAAAGTATACAGTGTTAGTTCTGTATGCAGATGGTATGGACAGACAGATGGAGAGATAGGTACACAACAAAATAATCCCAGATCCGAAAACAAACTTTATATCAAGCACAAAAAAAATCGCTTTGGCCAAGGATCGAACCGGGTATATCTTTGACCTCCCTTCAAAGGTTTTGATTTGTCAAAAATCTAAATGATTAGGTGGAGTTATGGTAAAATTACGAACAAAAGACCATGCCCATAACCCCTACCCGCAATTTCATATAAAGCACAACACATTTAAAAGTATTCATTATAGTGCTTCATTAAATTTCATACGAATTGTTTCATTGAAATGATTATTTATCTTTGCGATCGAATAATTTAAAACTCATTCTTTCAACTCAATTATCCGTTAAGTGCAAGTAAACGCCAGACCCATTACCTGGTATGAAAGATAAAGCTGTATCAACTTGTAGGAAATAAAGTGCACTTTCCAGTAAGAACGTGCAATACAACTTGCAAGAGTCATTTTACTTAAGCTTTGAGGAACGTTGAATCAATGCAAGTGTATCGAAAGTTGGAAACATTATTTATCAAGTTATAATTATCATCACCTAAACAATGTAATAATTTACTCGAATGTTTACTATAATAATAATAATATTGGTGGACAATTAACACAGCGCCATCCAGTCCCAAGCTAAGCATAGCTTGTACTATGGGAATCAGACATAAGATAGAATAAAATTATACTTTTTTTTTGTAAATACATACATATGACATATATTAACACCCAGACATAGAACAAACATCTATATTCGTCACACAAATGTTTGTCCTGGGTGGGAATTGAACCAACGACCTACAGCGCAGAAGGCACAGATACTTCCAACTGAGCTGTCTTATCTATCTTTACAGAATTGAGTTAAATTCGAATTTGTAATCGATAAAACAGGCTTGTTTTTAAATTTGGAACAGCAAATTTTAAGGTATTAAGGGTGGATTTGAGTGCATAGAATTCGTTATTTCCAATAATTCGTTAGTTCCCTGGTACCTCCAAGGTTTTTAAACAATATATAATTATTATATATTGTTTAAAAACCTATAGATAGATAGATAGATAGATAAAGAGTTTATCTATCTATCTATCTATCTATATAATACAAATAGTTACATTTATTAATCAATAAAATAAAATGAAACCCTCTGCCATTATTAATCCTCTTACATTCAGAGATTGTTTAAACGATTGTAAGAAAATAAACATGAGAACTACAAATTCAACAGCGTAGTAAATATACAAGATTTGGGTTTAATTTCAATTTATTCTCGTAAAGACTGTGCCCTATAAATCTAGCGCACAGCGCAATATTGCTTTGAGGGCTTGTTCACGTAGTAACGGGACGGGAACGTAATGTATAATGCAAATACAAGAACACGCTATTACTACAGAAAAAGTTACGGAACGAGCAGATGTCTCATCTGGTCTTAAATGGTAACCTCTGTCCATAAAGCAGTACAACTTGGCTCCTCACTTACTTAAGTACAACAGGACACAAGTCACATCTTATTCGCTCGTAACTGGGGTGGAATTTTTCAGGTGCCAGTAATTTCTCCAGATACCTCATCTTTTAAACTGGAACACAGTTACACGAATGCCTTATTGCTGGTGGCAGAAATGGGTCTGGTGGCAGTACTTCCCTGGACTATCTTGGCGCAAGTTTACTTATTATTAGTTTGGGGTTATGTGATGGTAAAACGCTGAGCGAAATGTCCAACAAAATTTTATATTATTACTTTATTAGTTCTTTTGTGTCGCTCCCGTGTCGTTGTAGCATCGATGGAATAGAAAATCTCTGTGCTTTGTGGTCGAGATTTCATTGAGACGAGTCTGAGCCGTTTGGGATAACCAATTTATGATGAAGTTTGACTCGGATTGTTTTTAAAATGCACCCGAATAGGATATGCATTTTGTTGTGGTTTAGCTTGAGTTGAGTTTTTGAGGCATTGCCAGGTAACATGTTGTAGTTATTACTACATTAATTACGTCACTAGCTTTATATACTGCTATACGAGTTATTTTATAAAGTGCGCCTCAAAAAGGCTCCTTTATAAAATAACTCGTATAGCCGTAACAGTCATGTCATATGTGTTTGTATGTGTTTGTATATCTGAAGCTACTAAACGGATTCTTTAACAATATTTATCAATAGAAAATAACCTTCAAAGCCTGTGAATTATTATGTAGTGTATCGTTTGATCTACTTCAAAATCCTGCTGGCAGAAGCTTGTATTTAATAAACTTTAACGCTATCCTCTTAAATTAAGGTTAGAGCGAGAAAGAAACAGCATTTGTTTCGGTCCCAGTTTCAGCAGCTTCGCAAATTGTTAAGCAATTTTGTATTTGCTTGCAAATTCTGGAACCTTGACATCTTGTACAAACATAGAGATAGTTTTAGCCTCATCCAGATGGACTAGATAGTAACATTGGTCTAAGCTAGAGTGATGGAGGATATCATCGCTCATTCAATAAAATAAATAGAAACTAACCACGGAGCATCAAATAAATGAAGGTTTAAGAAATGCAATATTTTATAAGTATTATAGGGACGAAGTTAATTATATTGCTTATATCTGTTCTAACTTATAAACTCTTAATTAAGTTACGAAATCAAAGAGGCGTATTGTAAATCATTTTTGTAACTACAAATCAAACTATGGAACCAGTTTGGCGAAGATCTTACCACAGCTAGTTCTTGACCTGGAATAAATATTGTCTACATTTTATACCAGTCCCACACGGGCGAAGTCGTGAGCATAAGCTAATCTAAAATATAGTGGTAAATTGGCACGGTCTTCGAGGCGTAACGAAGTGCACTGCGCAAGTGATTCTCAGAGGAGGCATAACTTCACGCCAACTCGCGGGGAACTTGCGGCCTAGACTTATGCAAAGTAATGGCTCTGGGTAGGCTTCTACGTAATACTTCCACAATTTAAATCAGTCAATTTTCAAAAATGACCAGGGAACTCGAAAGCTATCCTTCTGAGATTGGCAGATTCAAATTTGTTCAATTATGCTATTAGTTTTAGTAATGTAAGAGGTATCTGTTTTTAGTAATGTTTCATGGCGTAAAAGGAAATTCATACTTACATAAATATTACCAATTTTTCGATTTGCCATGCCCAATAATATTTTAAATACAACAAATTCTATCAAATCAATTTAATTCAGTTCAAATTTACTATTTTACATTAGATTTTTTTTTGTACATATATCTGTTTTTAGGTACATTTTTTGGTTTTTAAGTACAAAAGAAGTCATGTAAATTTAATTTTTAAATTTTTGGTGTGACTTATATGCTTTAGCGACATACGAACAAAAATAAATTTTCAGCGCCATTTTCAGCTACCATAATCACCATAATCGCATGTTTCATGTCTCAAGAGGATAATTTGAGACATTAGCTCTTTGAAGTGAGCTGTCAAGTGAGGTAATTACGGGCTTGTTAAATTTATACGTACTTACATACTCTCCGACCAAGTATCAAACTTTGCACTTTAACTTAGTTCAGTGCCACGAAATTAGGATGAGAAGCGAATAGCTTGAAGTGAAAGGAAGGTATGGAAATTAAAATATAGTATTGCCATTCGTATCTTGCTGCAAAGCAGATAATTGCTATATAAGAAACTAGCTGTGCCCGCTGCTACACCCGCGTGGAATAAAATTTTTGTGTGTAAGAGTAGATACATGATTAATTCATAATTTGTTTTTTTTCATAATGTCTTTGCACATTATTTTACAGCCCTTTTCAACAACTTTTTTTTGGAGTAGGTATTCGTATGTCTCTTACATTTCACACATCGCCATCTAGCCCTAAACTAAGCGTTGCTTGTGCTATGGGAACCAGGTTACTGAAAGAATACACATATACTTTTTTGTAAATACATACATATAATACGTATTAACACCGAGACACAGAAGAAACATCTATATTCGTCACACAAATCTTTGTCCTTGGTGGGAACGAATCCACGTCCTACATACAGCGCAGAAGGCAGTTACTACCAACTGAGCTGTGAGGCCAGTCTGAATATGTCTCATTTGTATGGTTTGCGCTTTGCGCCTAAGGGGAAGAAGCAGCCAAAAACCTCTCGGAGACAATATCACAAGCAAATTTATTCCTAAGCTGTTTTATCATCTACATAATCAAGTCAGGTATTCACCATCCAAATATCTGGTCAGTAAGATAAAAACAAATGTTTTAAATTCAATTCATTCAATTCTTTCTTCTTCCTTTAAATAGTTTAGCTAGCAATATTAGCAATTTTAAACTTTTAGAATCCTAATTGTTGTTATAAATAAAATTTGGTAATTCTGAAACTTCTGAGACTGTGTTTATAAGTTTTATCATCTCGCCCAGATAACGAATAAGAAAGTTGAACAAATATTACGATAACATAATGGAACACGATTGTGATGGTTTGAAACTTTGACATTTCTAGTCTGTCGAGCTGATGTATAAATATTTGGCGAAGTCAAACTTAGGTCTTGGCCTCCAAATAAATATTGTTCTACGTTATATTGGAGACAGCTGTAGAACTCTCGCCAAGTTCGTCCGGGGAAGTACTGCCACCGTGCCCATTTCTGCCGCCGAGCAGTAACGCATTCCCGTTACTGTGCTTCGGTTTGAAAGGGGTGGTTGTCGGTGAAATTACAGGCACATGAGACATTCCTTCACGTTTCATAATTACGGGCGCATACGATGCGACTTGGGTCTTCTACGTAGTAGCGGAGGACCCAAGGTTTTTATGGGCAGAGGTTACCACTTAACACCAGTTGGGCCATCGGCTCGTGCCGTAACTGTATCAAATATCAAATAAAACATATTTATCTAAAATGGTGCAGGGATGTCAAATAAAGTAGCTTAAAATTATATATACAGTGAAACGATAGTTAAAGTATGAGTATGGTTTTCAAGTAATCAGCTTACTTATTTGCTTAAACTTATTTGCCTGGAATACACTCAATGATCCCACATTAATCGTTTACTTACAGTAGATATCGGACATTAATCGTTTACTTTCATTAGATATCGCAGCTTAATCGTTAACTTTCAGCAGACACTAGGAAACTAGTGTTTGAGCCATTTGCAAGTGACTAACTTTAGTCGTATATTACAGAAACTTTCAACTGTCAACCAAAGGTTTTGCACGAACACTATTGAATACGCTAGCAGATAAAGTTTACTGCTTCAAACTGAAAAATGCATCTGGTTGAATAATAGGAGTAATGTGACTGCTACCTGACAGCGTAGTTCATTGAACTGTAGACTGTTACAAGTATGATAAAAATAGCGTCTTTTCAATACACTCGTTTACATGATCGCCGAATTTAACTATGAATATGAAGCAGGGAGTTAGTCTATGCAACACGGATTTGATACTTCTGAGTTTAGCGGCTACAGTTCGTTGCTTATTCACGCGAAGGTCATACAATATATTCCGCACCCGTCTGTTTCAGCCATATGTTTTGAGACTCTTGACAAGAGAGTGTAAAGAGTCTTTCATCTACTACGGCTGTCCAATCCGAAACTGGTCATAAGGCAATTTTGATTAAGGAAATGCCGGTTTCCACGTGTCATTTTCTTCGCCATTTTGAGAACGTAAGTACTTACTGAGTTTAGGACTGAGTAAGTAGGTTTGGTACTGAGGTATTTTCCTCATTGAAATACTACTACTAATCGTGTCACTATTTCTATCGATATAATATGGTGAAAAGTGCGCCTCAAAGAGGCTCCTTTCATGCACTGCTTCATATACTTTGCCTCGTCGAGCAACTGTCTAGATGCTAACCTAATAAAGCCCTTCTCCAATTTATAAGCACTAGGGGACTAGAGTGAGATGCAGTAAAATTTACGGACCGTAAAATGTCCATCAGGTGCGGACATTTCAATAAAATTTGACTTTCCAATTTAGGGGTGGACGTTAAAAATTGAGTTTCTCACAACAGTTTACGACGAGGGTAATCCCAGGAACACCCGGGGACTGTTGGATTCACGGATGTACTCAAATACGAGGGTAGGCTTACGTTTTAAAAAATACTTTAATGGCATCCTCATACTGTTTTTTCACTGAGAGTTCATACCTGTTTATGTATTTTATTATTGTTTCGACATAGACTTTTATCTAGTGTGAGTGCCATGGCTAATTGACCCTGCTTGCAACAAATATTTCATCCCCTGGCTTTATTTTCCTTTGGGGATTGTTAATAATGTTCGATCTGTCCCCTTGACTTGACGAATAATGATTCACTGATTGCCCGCCTAATACTGTAAAAGTGGCCTAATACTGTAAAAGTGGCCTAATACGTTAAAGTGGCCTAATACTGTTAAAGTGGCCTATAGGCTTACTTTTACAGTATTAGGCGGGCAATTAGTGAATCATTATTCGTCAAGTCAAGAGAACAATCAATAACGGAGTATCAAACTTTATTTTTAACTAAATATAGTTAAATAAAGTTCGAGGATCAAATCATCGCCGGAATTTTCACCTATCTACATTATGATGAAACACTCATCCTCTTTTTTATAACCAAACTTAAAACCTATCTTGTTTTTTATGTGATATTAGCAATGGAACGAGCTGATGGCCCACCCGAGGTTAAGTGGTAACCGCCGCCCATAGACAATAGACGACTCAAGTCCTCTCCACCAAGTTACTAATAATTTAATTGCGTTGCGTCCATTACCTCGAGACGGGGATGTTACGTCTCATGAGCCTACAATCGCCGGCACACTCCCTTCCACCGGAACACAGCAACACGAGTGCATCACAGCTTGGCGGCAGATTACCAGGTGTGGTGGCAGTACTTCTCCGGGTGAACTTAGCACAAGTTCCACTGCTACTATAGTTTTTTTGCAATGTCAGCGATAGGTATTCTTATACCTATATAATACTTTCAAGAATTCTGAACATACTTTACGACGATGCTAATCCTGGCTTTACGCCAAAAACTTCTGGATTCACGGACGTACTCAGAATTCAGGGGAGATAATATGTTTTATGAGCTGCTTTTACGATCTGGTGCTTAGTTACAATTTGTGACACGATCTAACAAAGTACAAAATGTGTGTCTCGTGTGAAATTTTGAAATTATTCGTCTTGATCGTAATGAAATTTTATTTGCAGTGTTAAACATGCTCTTACCTCTTGAAACACAGATTTATGGAACACAAACATCCAAAAACCGGAAGCAAACTGTTTATGTTACATAAATGTCTCGACTAGGAAGGGACTCGGGATCCAGCTTTTCAAGGCAGAACTACTGCCAACTTAGCTATGGAGATATAAACTTCGGATTATAGCAAATTCAACCAGGATTTTGATTTTTATTATAATTTCTGTTTATTTGAGACTTCTTGTTTTCCTTTTTACAACTGATCCCAATGTTTATATATATTTATTACATAAATAAAACTAATGTGGGATCTGTACAAAACAGTAACTACTAGGTGTTGATATGTATTTACAAAAAATTATATAAGTCTTATATCAGGTGTCTGGTTCCCATGATACAAGCTATTTACTTAGCTTACTTTAGGGCAAGATGGCGCTGTGTGAAATTTCCAAATTTATGAAATTATTATATTACTATAAATACTTAGTGCTAACCCCTGATCTAATACACCCCTGTAGTTAGAGTAAATGTGCCGTCTTGATATAAGGATTAAATTTGAGAGGTTCCAGGCGCAGCTATTAATCCGTAACTCAGTGGCCTCATCTTGGAGATGACGTCTTAAAGCGAAGTCTACTCTTGAAGAGATAAATCCTTAACGGGGGAGCTTCAACGTAGCTAAGTTATCCTGCCTGCGAAGCGGGAGTCCACGTTTGAACTTCTTCTTCGAGTCACCGGTTCTGTCGAACCAGTGTGGTGAAAGGATTGGAAGTGCGCCTCAAAGAGGCTCCTTTCGTGCACTCGACACATGTCTTCGAATTGTTAGTTCTAGGACATGTCGGTTTCCTCACGATGTTTTCCTTCACCGTTTTGAGAACGTGGTAGGTTTGAACTGATACGGGTTAATAACTTGTGTTGTTTGTAAAATACGATGCATATAATTAGTTAGAATTTAACTACACAAGTAAAATATTCGTGCGGCAACAATTTGGAGACCCTTTTGCTCATTGGTAGCATATTTCAAATTAAAGTTTATGTTTTGAGCAATTGTCTTATTATATTTCATATCGGTTATTCAAGAACACTTACAAATCACGACTGAACGAACTTAACCTAGATCAATAAATGATAAATAATAAAAAATTATAGCTGCGATTGAATATAAATAATAAAATAGTCAATACAAGGTATTTTACCAGCAAAAACCGTTTTAGTCCAATTTCGAATGAGACAGAACTGATCATACATATCATTTCAACTGAGAGTTCAAAAGTTGAATAGCTTGATATCTTCAACCAAGCGTCACACCATCCCATCTCGGTCTCAATGAAGCCTCAAAATCCTTTCTTCGTCATTAATCTGCAGTGATTGCCATTTTTAATTGTCCTTTTTAGTATAAAAGTGCCTGTCGAACCCTAACCGTACAACCTGAGTAGACGAAGCAGGGAATATGATAAAAATACATTTATTTGCCAACTAAGTGTACAATACGGTCTTATAAATAATTAGGTGCTTAAAACTTAGTCGCCTTTTTCAGGCATTGCAAGTTTATATCGGCGCTCCACTGTACTAACACACAGTTCACATCACTAACATTTAACACAATGTTTTTTAACTGAAACTATATACAACACTTACCCTTAACATATTTCCCGGTACCGGTATATATCTACCGGTGTCCGTCCAAGAGACTACTATTTATTCTGCAACAGCCGCAAACCCTGAGTGCTTTCAACCGAGATAGCCTGAGCGGTAATCTTGGAAATCCTGTCTGAATTAATCTCTGAGAAGCGCACCCTACGCCACTTCTCACTTAGTAATAATTCAGTTGCCATCTAACGCCATCATACGATGCGCTATAGAATGATCTACATTATATAAGCGATATGAGAGTCCCTCTTCCCTGTACAAACTGACTGACCTCATAGCTCAGTTGGTAGTAGTGTACATTTCACACAGCGCCATCTAGCCCAAAAGTTAGCTAAGTAAATAGCTTGTATCATGATAAATAGACAACTGACTACTTATATAGTTTTTTGTAAATACATATATACAAGAATATTTTCCTTAATAGAGCATGTGCTATTCACAACAAATTCTTTAACGATATTGATATATTTAATTTAACAGCTCCATCCTTTCGTCGACAACTTATATCAAGCATTTGCCACTTGTGTACTTAATTTAGACTGTTATTGTTAATGCTACTTTATATTTGTGTGTTTTTTTTTGTAATATTCTTTAAGTTCACAAGTTTCCTATACTGTACTACCTCATGGTGGAAACTTCACTGGTTTCTGTGTTATATATTAGTGTTAATCTTACATAATTTATGTACTGTATGTTTCCCAAACAAAGCAAAATAAAATAAAATAAATAAATATCAACACCTAGCTAGACACAGAAAAAACATCTATGTTGGTCAAACAAATGTTTGCCTGGATGGGAATCGAACTCACGACCTACAGCGCAGAAGGCAAGGTTACTACCAACTGACCTATGAGTCGAAATACGAGTATTTCGACTAGCTAGTTTTAAATATTGGTGTGCCAATATTTAAAACTAGCTGTACAATATTGGGAAACACTGGGGATGAATTCAGCAATCAATAAGTTCAGCTCTTCATCAAATCAGATATCCCCTCTCGCGTTACATCGTTATCTTAGCAAATCACAAGACTTCAGCATAAAACTCACGAAAATGAACTTTATCCCACCGAGATAATGTTGTAGAATTGAGTTGTTAATTTTGTATCATCGGACCTTCAACTGATTTGGCTATATTAATCATTACTTAGAAAATTTTGATATTGTTTCGTAAATTGATGAAGTTATATAGTTAAAATTGGATGAAGCGGTTTGATATGGTTATGCTGCCACTAATAATGTTCTGGAGTATTTAAGTTAGGAATAAGCTAATGAACTTCGTGAGAAAGCTGATCTAGTTCATAATAGTTGGACATTTATCCGTCCGTTATGTATATTGTCAATGCTGGGGTCACTTAGTCAAGTGACTCTCATAACTAAATATGTATAAGTGAATTAAAATAGAGAAGATATTGATTATGGCATAACGGTGAAAAATACATTAGCTCAAATATAGAGATAAATCTTAACCAACCTAAGTAACTTGGTTTGTGCTTAACCAAGTTACTAAGGTTACTAGGTTGGTTAAAACTTCATTTTAGTCCTTACCATAATGTGTTTTAACTTCATATAACCTGATGTTATTGAGTATCTTACTTGGAAGGAATTGAAATCACTCGTCTTCTATATCATCCCAATCAAGAAGATAATAATTAAATTTGATCTCGATTCTAATCTCTCGACGAGAAGCCTTCTGGTTGCGCTAACCTTCGGAAAAAAGATGTGAAGTTAGAATTGTAATATGCTGACAGACTGTTTCTAGTTGTAAGAACATTCAACTACCATTACTGAGCGCACATCTGTCTGAGACACGTACAGACTCAGCTACTAAACACCCGTTGGGGAACTGCCAGCAACTTTGCCTATACATTACAACACGTTACAGAGAACATACTCACTGAACATCTGATAAATAATGGTAGTTTGGATGTCCTAGTGGAAATAATTTATTGGCAAATCCTTTTTTTTGTTTTGTAGGTGATAGAACGAGTTGGCGGCCCACCTGATGTTAAATGGTAACCGCCGTCCATAGACAACAGCAATACGACTCAAGTCCTCTCGACCTAAGTAAGAGATGACTCAAGTCGCATTGCGTTGCGTCCATCACCCCGAGACGGGGATATTACGACTCATGCGCCTGCAATTTCACCGGCACCCACTCCCTTCCACCGGAACACATAAACACGAGTGCATCACTGCTTGGCGGCAGATTACCAGGTGTGGTGGCAGTACGTCTCCGGGCGGACTAAGCATAAGTTCTACTGGTACTTCAGGTTGCTCCTTTCGCACCACGCGGGGGACACGTGAAGGGATTCAGAATTTATCAGCTACGGACTCTATCATGGGCCCAAAATTACTGACGATGTAAAAAAAAACTTTACTTCACCTCAAAGTCCGAATTGGAATATTCCTCTAGCACGTCCGATATTCTTGAGACGTTTGCTTCAGACCAACAAACAAAGCTCTGAATCCGAAACAATTAGACCATTATTTGAGGCAATTTTCACTGAATTCTAGTGTAACAGTAACAGAAATCAGAGCTGTGATGTCATTGGTACTAAAGAACAGCTGAGTTAGTTGTGTAGGTTGATCTCGACGACATTCGAATTCCACGCGGACGAAGTCGCGGGCAACAGCTAGTAAATAAATTAAATTAAGCTAGTAAGTAGGAGTTTAACATATAGAACAGTCAAGGAGCCATACAACAGCGGCTCGACTGCAAAGACCTATAAGTTCTTGCTTCGCTTACAGATCTGTGCGTTTGAAAGGGGTGATTTAAATATGTGTACGTATGTGATGGTTTGCGAGATGGTTCACAGCTGTTTGGTGGTAGTCAGTGTAGCCTTTTCCAGAAGCTATGAAGTTTTTTTTTATTTTTCTATTATTCTATGGTACATATATGGATGACAAACAAACACACACACACACACACACACACACACACACATACACACACTTTATAATACTAGACTAGTTAACTGTGGCTTTACAGTTTTTGCAAATTTAAATTCTTCAACTACCTATCACAAGTGAGTCAGTGGTTCGCTGAGCTGCTGAGGTCAGAACTGCAATTTGGAGTCGAACTGCTTTAATCCGAGTCCCCTTAGCCGTAACTGCGCAAATACTCTACATCGAGTGTATAGCAAACAGCGCGTCTAGAATCTCTAGTGCCTAGACTGTTGTAGTAATTTTACTGGACTATTTGTATTACTTAGATATTGTTGGATGTCTACAGCTGACATCGAAAGATGTTTGGAGTACGTTTGACTGAAATTTACGAATGAAAAGGTAAATCATTTGTAGATAAATTTTAAGTTTTCTTATTTTAGTGGGTCTGAGGCTATTTGAGCTTACAAGTCTGCCAATGACCGTTTTTGATAGTGTTATAAGCAAAATAGGAGTTTGAGAAATAATATAATATTAGTGGACAATTCACACAGCGCTATCTCGCCCGAAACTAAGCATTGCTTGTACTATGGAAACCAGACAACTCCTAGAATACGTATATACTTTTTTTGTAAATATATTCATATACATACATATTAACACTCAGACAGAACAAACACCTATGTTCGTCACACAAACGTTTGTCCTGAGTGTGAATCGAAATCACGACGTACAGCAATTTTTTTTTTATGTGATTGCGATACGGAACGAGCCGACGGCCCACCTGGTGTTAAGTGGTATCCTCAGCCCATAACAATCGATGCGACTTTAGTTTTTTATTTTTTTTTATTTGATTACTTTTTACTTTAGATGACTATTTCTCTTTAAATTTGGGTAACAGTGCATCACGCCTAAAAAATAAGAAAACGATGGTCTAATTTAATTAAATAAGATAACTCTCTTGGTTTAGGCGCACGCCGGTTAAGCTCTCAGTCGGATTGATTTCTTCCGACATCTTGAATAACTATCGTCACATAAAACAATATTAAACTATACGTATAAATCTTTTTCTTGAATTTCTCTATCTATTGCTGACGACTGCATTAAAATTCGTTGCGTAGTTTAAAAGATCTCAGCGTACATACAGCGGGAGCGACTTTGTTTTATACTATGTAAAGATCTGAACTGTGATTTGACATTATTTGTGTTCATGCAGTGTAACTTATGACTGCCTTTGACGCATTCTATGCACACGAATATGATACAGATTTACAAAAGCTACCCTTACGAGGTAGATGTTAGCTTATTATGAATAACTCTGTGTTACAAGAATTATTCAGTTAGTTATTATAGTTTAGTACCTGATATTACAAAACAACGCAACTAATTTCATACAACTTTTTTTTCATACAACTGTGGCCTAAATAGTGAAACCACACAAGCGCAGAAACTGTAACACATTATTCAGTTCCCTCACGACTCTTGAACTTATATAAAGTGAAGTTCTGTGTAAAATATTTAAGTCATTTTTAATAAAAATTACTTTTAAAATACGTGATATTTCAAATACGAAAAAGTTTCGTTCAAACGAGTTAACATTCTACGCCCAAAATAAATCAACCAACGAAATGTTTTTAAATAAAAAACCTTCGTAATCAGGAAAAGAGTTTTTAATCACGCGTATATAACCTTCATTGTAAACGAAAGAATATTATTTAATCCTGGCGAAAAAGAAAAAAGAAAAATGAACGTCGAGTTTGTCAATCGTGACATTTCAAATGAGGAATCCAGGAGTAATACAGTACTCATCATTATTGGAGACTTAAAATGCGTTGCATTCTTCTAACAATGAGAGCAATGAAGATTAAATTCTTTGCTGTGACTGTGTTGATCCTTGCTGTGTATCTCTTTCTGTCGTATTTGGTGATTGAAGTGTGGTTTATGAGAAAACAGCCCCCCACTGCGCTGTCGTCTGTAGTTTTACCTAAAGTTATTGTGCATATAGACTTGAAGGGGGCACCTCCTAAGCTGAAATATTTGGAGTCTCTTCTACCGACACTGAAAGACCATGGTGTGAATGGTCTATTGATGGAGTACGAAGACATGTTTCCTTATGAGGGGAAGCTGGTGAACATTAGTGCGAAGAACTGCTATGATAAATCTGAGGTAAGATCTTGCGACCAAATGTGCTGTACATACTCAAAACAGTAAGATCTGACTAAAATCTGATCTGTCTGTGCTAAGCTGAAATTCCTGTAAAGTGATGGGTCTTGGGTTGGATTCTTGGCCAAGGTCATTTTAATGCGATGATTATAAAATTGAATCCCGTCCGTTTTACGAGCGGAATAGGTTGTTTTTTATGTAGTATAATTGCGACACGAACAAATGGTTCATCTGGTGTTAACTGGTAACCTCTGCCCATAACAAGCAATATGAATTGGATCCTCCCCTACTAAGTAAGACAAGTTCCAAGTCACATCGTATCCGCCCGTACTTTAATATGTGAAGGTGGTATGTCTCATGTGTCTGTAACTTTACCGGCAACCACACCTTTCAAACCGGAACACAGTAACCCGAATGTATCTGCTTGGTGGCAGTACTGCCTCGGACGAACATGTATTAGTTCTACTGCTTAGTACAGGGATAATGAATGAGCATAAAAAAACAGTGGATGTACTTTTTTAACGAAAGTATTACGCCTTAATGTTTTTAATTTAAGCAAAGACACCAAATACCCCGAATTTTTTTACATTAAATAAACGCTTCGAAGATTCTTAAATAACAATGTAAGACACTGTAATAAACAGTTTTTGTGTACCTACTTACCTAATTGGATAAAATCAGCCATTTAGCTAAAGAAAGGCAGTTTTTATGGGCCCTTTAATACGGGTCCACGATGAGAAAATTAAGCTTTGCTTTCTAATTATCGCCATTTTTCTTATTATTAACTGAACACTTTCCCGCGTTTGAAAGTTTTTATTTAAATACAAAGAAAGCAAAAATATGTCACAAACGATTTTTGTTACCTGCATGCCTGCTTTAGATTTGAACTATCAACTTAGGCATTTTGGCAAAGTTAGGGGTTCTACGATTCTTGGCCACTATTATGTAAAATCCATTCCTGTTTGTGCTATCACTTGCAATGTTTTGCGTGTATTGTGTGAGTCTGGCTTGGAGTGTGTTTGCCGTTGGCATTACAGGCACATGTAATGATCCATCTTTATACATAAACTTCCACAAATTGGATCATTTCATACTAAAGTATAATAATAATGGTCGACAATTCACACAGCGCCATCTAGCCCCAAACTAAGCATAGCTTGTACTATGGAAACCTGACAACTGATAGAATACATATTATATACTTTTTTTATAAATACATACATATAATACATATTAAACCCCAGACACAGAACAAACTATATTCGTGACACAAATGTTTGTCCTGGGTGGGAATTGAACCTACAGCGCAGAAAGTTACTACCAACCGAGCTGTGAGGCTAGTCAAAGTATGAAATGACCCAGTTTGTGTAATTACGAATTGCAGCTAAAGCGATTTCTCAAGAAGGCCGTCGCATTAGACTTCGAGATAATTCCTCTGATCCAAACCTTCGGACACTTGGAGCATGCGTTGAAGCTTGACCAGTTCGCACATTTAAGGGAGTTGCCGGCGTATCCCGACTCGCTGTGTCCCAGCAAGGTGGAAAGCAGAGTGATGGTCAAGCATATGCTGGAACAGGTAAAATATCAGTCTTAATAAAAAAAAACTGTGGGTGTGCCTGTGTGTGTGTGTGTGTGTGTGTATGTGTGTGTGTGTATATATATATATATATATATATATATATATTTATTTATTTATTTATTCGCAAAAATCACATTACAATTCTAAAAACAATACATAACGAAACAAATGACATTCTGATATGTAAAGTAGGTATATGTGCGTACAACTAAAATAACATAAAAAACACACTAATTAACATAATAAAACTAATAGTCGTTCTTAATATGGAGGACAATTTTTATTATATTTGAGTATGAGCTTAAACTGGGACAAAATATGTTATTATTACCATATTCGATGGAAATAAAATTATTATATTCACTCAAGTCTCCACGAATAAAAAAACTGCTAAGCACAACTCACCACAATTAAATTACACCCAAAGCTTCCGTTTGAATTTGTTCCCAACTAAAACATGGTTTTGCAATAAATGTCGTCTTAACCTGGATTCTAGTACATTACGGTGTAATTATAATACTCCGATTATTAATTTTCAGGTGATAAATTTCCACACAGAGATCGCACCCCTCAAGTACATTCATGTCGGGATGGATGAGGTGTTTCATATTAATAAATGTGAACTGTGCGCCGGAAAGGGGTTGTCTAATATGTGAGTCTCGTACACTTGATGTTTTACAATTAGATATCTACGTGTTGGATTTTCAGACGAAAGTCTATTGAACATAGTGAATTTACGCGTCCTAAATATACTGGGGTGATTTCCGGCATTATCTCCGATGTCGCACGCTTCATTCTAGATTTGCTTTTGAGGATTACTTCAATGTGAATAAAACTATAGTCTGACCTAAAATTATATAAATGAAAAGCAGTGTTTCGATTAACTTAGGCTCAGAATTGACAATGTGTTTTAAAATTACCTACAGTAAACAAAAATATCTTTGTTACAGCTTTTTACTATGACAACCTTTCACGATAATTCTATAATTTCAGGACAATTTTCATTGAATACGTGACATTTTTATCGGAGTACTTGAGAGAAAAAAGTCCGGCGACCACAGCCCTCATCTGGGACGACATGCTTCGCACTCTCAAACCGGTAGAATGGAACACTGTATTGTTCCCCAGCAACATAGAACCAGTGTACTGGGACTACGAACCGAGCCTTCGCGTCTCTCATCTGAACCTACTAAATTATCACAGAAAGTTCAGTAACATTTGGATAGCTTCGGCGTACAAAGGCGCAGATGGCAGAGTGAAGACAATACCAAACGTGAAAGACAGATTTTTAAACCATTTCAGCTGGATGAACTTAATTTTGGACTACAAATTCGGTGGAGAATCTACAGTGTATGATTTCAGAGGAATCATTCTCACTGGGTGGTCAAGATACAGCCATATGGACCCTTTGTGTGAATTACTGCCGGTAGCGATGCCGAGTCTCATTCTAAACTTGCTACTGGTGAAGAAATTCAAATCGGGCATTATAGCCAATGACGACGCAAACACTCAAATTGGCGATTTCTACGCCAAATATCTAGATGAAGATTATAAAAAAAGTCTGAAATGTAGCACAGATATTGATATTGATACTTTTGATGTTCAAAATTGTAATTTTGAAAGTGATCAGTTATACAACGTTTTGAAACAGTATGAACTCATTAAATCGGATATAGCTTATGGACTCGATAACGATAAAAATCCAATGTCTTCTCTAGAATATTATGCAAGTAAAAAATTTATTAACATGAATAATTTGATGAATAATATAAAATGGTGTAACAACACACTGAATGAATTGGTCACCGTAGAAATAATGCTAAACCATTTTATGAAGAGATATTATGATATGCACGTTATTGAAGAATATGTGACCTATAAAACTTACATTGCTAAGAAGACACTAAAAGCTATTCTGACATCTTTGAATGATTATAAACATAATATAATATGGGAGAGAAAACCATTGTTAGATGTTAACTCTGCATTTCCAGCAAATGTTTCCGGTAATATTGCATCTGATATTTTAGCACATCTGTCTAAATCTTAAGTTTAACTCATTAAAGATTTAGTATACAAAGATTAATTTATATATTGGTACCTTTTCAGTAGATATTTAACTAAAAATTCGAAGAAAAAAATCTTTAAATTCTTTCACCACACTGGTTTGAAAGAACAAGTGACACGAATAGAAATTATAATAAAAAAAAAAACGTATTGAACGTCGCCAGCGTTCCACTGCTATGAACAATGCTTTTACCGTGTTACGGTTTGAAAGTTGTGGGTGCCGGTAAAATTACAGACACATGAGATATACCTTCACGTCTCAGTTACATACGATGCGACTTGGCTCTAATCGTGTCTTAGTAGTGGAGGACCCAATTCGTTTAGCTTGCTATGGTCTGAGGTTACCATTTAATACCACATGGGATTTCTGCTCGTTCCGTAACAGTATCACGTAACGAATCGGTTACGATGGGTAAAACAATTGTCGTTATGTTTTTAACGACAGCAGTGAGTGGGTGTAAACAGATTTCAAATGTTCGCCCCTAACGACAAAAGCATCCCTGAGCACACATAATCACATTTCTTTCAGCATTGCGACGGACCTTTTATTCTATTAGGAGATACGTTCCTACACGAGACTTGAATCCGGCCCATTATTATTTTAATGTATTCTTTTTTTCCTTACATTTGTGGAGGGAAAGGTTATGATATAAAAAATCCATTTTCCCAATTGGGGTGAATTTGCATGGTGTTCAATTTGGAAAGCCATTGGATTTTTTTATATAAAATACCATTTATATTATTTTGAATGAAACCTGTGGGTTCTTAATTGATTCGTGACTTTGAATGAGGGCTATTATGCTTTCGCGTTTGTATCGTCAGCGACTAACATCGTACTTTTTATAATTTTACGTGGTTGACTATGGATTTTATCTAATGTAAACGATTATTATAAACAATATACGCCTCTTATTTCGCTGATTACCAGAGCCACATTATGAAATTGTCTTCATTCAACGAGTTTCTACTGATTTGATTACTAATATCGGATCGAAAATGGTGGATCTCACTTTGTATAGAGTTTGAACAAGTTAACGAGGAAATTTGTACGTGTAAATCAGCCTTTGTCCCCGACTGTACCGACCATAAATTTAAAGCTAAAACTGTCTTTCTGGAGCATTTTCAGATACAAGGTAACAAAATAACTGTTACAAAGGGACAGGGACCCTTTTTGCCAACTCAACACATTCCTCCTACGTTATGAGTCGTGTCTAACGATATTGTTTTTAGTTATTAATATGTGTGATTGCAAAATGTGTTTGCATAATAAATTTTCTTTCTTTCTTTCTTTTCTTTCAAAGGTTGATGGTAATTTAACTTTATACATGCTTAGAACCTTCATTGTAACTTAATAGTTATTATCAATGCATATAATTTATTCATAAGCCTTCTCACTACTTATTCCAGATTTAGTCTGTGTTAACGAAAACAAATGTTATGCTTAGAAAAATACGTTGAATAATAATTTTAATACTAATTAATAATAATAGTTTTAAATTAAATACAAAAGCCTTTCAGAACTGACATCATCAGTTAATTATTTGCATTTCTGTCAAATTTTACGAAGAAATATCGCATTGTTTTGCACGTAATATCTTTAATTAACATTCATTGTGTTCCTCAGCACGTCAGCTAATAAATCTTCATAAAAAAAGTTGAAGTTTGTTCAAGAACTATATTTTGAGGCTTCACTAAAACTAACAATATAATAAAAAAAATAAAACCTTCTGAATATTTAGAAGTTTTGGAAATAATATATCATTTTTTTTAATGCCTTGTGATACCTTTATGACAAATATACCTTTAATGATAGATATACTCTTTATTGTGTTTAATTAACACCGTAACTAAACAATTACAATCTTAACCTAAAACTCTACTAAACTTTTTTTTTGTTAGTTTACTAACAAACAAAAATGCACAAGGGCAGTCTTAGCGCTTCTTCCATTTTATTTCCATATAGGAAATAAAGCCTATACTGGTCGAGTTTTTGAGTATGTTACCATAAAAATATACAAGCAAATAGTTATCTTTCTCTAATTCGTGCAAGGTTGACTGTAAATAAAACTTAGCATATACTAGCTGTTGCCCGTGACTTCGCGTGGAATTATGTTTTACCACGCACCCCTATTTTACCCCTCGGTAAAGTAGCTTAAGTTACTCCTTGTTACATCAGCTATCTGCCAGTGAAAGTCCCGTCAAAATCGATCAAGCCGTTTCAGAGATTAGACGGAACAAACAGACAGTCAGACAGACAGACAGACTAACAGACAGACAGACAAAAATAGTAAAAAAAATGTTTTGGTATATGTACCTACCGTGTATACATACATATGTACTTAGTAAAAGGCGGTTATTTTAATATTACAAACAGACATTCCAATTTTATTTATTTGTATAGATTGTATTTATATTCAGGTTAATATCTGTTTTTTTTATGTGATAATGTTACGGAACGACCCACCTGGTGTTAATTAGTAACCTCGGCCCATAACAACCGATGCAACTTGGGTCCTCCCCTACTAGGTACGACAAGACCCTAGTCGCATCGTATGCGCCCGTAACTCTAAGACATGTAGGTAGAATGTCTCATGTGCCTTAATTTCACCGGCAACTACACCATTCAAACCGGAACACAGTTACGCGAATGCGTTACTGCTTGGCGGCAGAAATAGGCATGGTGGTACTACAACCCTGAAAGAACTTGGCGTGAGTTCTACTGCTCTTAAAATGATATCCATCATATTGATCGATGATATTCATAAGAATTATTACGTTCACGAAACTAAAAACTAGCCCGTGTTAAATAAAAAGAATACGTAGACCAAAATCATCCCTTTTCAGCAATTTTCAATCTATTTTTATTATCTTGGAGACGGTGAATATTCTAGTATTATTAAGTCAATAGTTATGATAAAGCGTCAAAATAATAGCTTTCTCTAATAAAATCCCTGGAGTGACGAACCCTGTTACTCCCTTGATCCGAATGCGGTTGAACCATAGCAATGAAAACAGAAGCGAATTAATAAATTCTCTGACGGTTATTGTAACCTTTAATGATATCACATCTCAGGTCAGATGGAATTACAATTGAAAGGTGAAATTACAGGCACAAGAGACGTTCTACCTTTACGTTCCAGATTTACCGGTTCATCCGATGCGACTTGGGTCTTCTTGGTTTTAAGTAGGGGAGCAGGGTACCTACCCTGCTGTCTGGGACCTCCCAGACTCAATACCTATTGTTCTCAGGTGGCAAAAAATATATTATTTTCAAAGATTGTTAAGTACTAATTTGAAAATATGTAAGTGATCAGATAGATTACTAAAGAATTTAGATATCTTCGTAAAATAAGTACTTACATATATATTTGTTATGTAAAAGTATCATCAGTTCGACATTATGTATTTCGATTCGTAAAAATATTTTTTTATATAAATTAGTTTCAGTTTGTCCAACGATGTCAAGTTCCATTGCAAAGAATATATCCGTTTCGAAATATCCGTTTGGTATTATCTGTGACTGTACATAGAAAAATATGTAATTAACAGTTTTATCTGAAGCTGTACGTTATTCCCCTGGCTCAGCAGCACGGAGTGTAACATAATCGATGTAGTGACCGTCCCGCGTTTTTATTTCTACTTTCGCTTCGTATAGTTTATTACTGTCACCTTAGCTTCAATATTCAATAGTGGTATAATCAATCAAGTTTAATGCCTGCGGACAGACGCCGAGCACGGACCACTTAGGACATGAAAGTTTAAAAATAAGGAATAGCATCCAAAAGAAATACCTACAATACACTGAGTTTTTTATGTTATAAGTCAAAGTCAAAAACTTTATTTCCATAGAATTCATAAAGAAATGGCTTGGAAACGTCAATATTCAAAACATAAGGTCACGCGTACTTATCGATAGGTTTGATGCCTGTTCAAACCCTATCCGTTATGGAACGAGCCGATGGCCCACCTAGTGTTAATTGGTAACCTCTGCCCAAAACAACCGATGCGACTTGAGTCCTCCCCTACTAGGTACGACAAGACCCAAGTCGCATCGTATGCGCCCGTAACTCTAAGGTGTGTAGGTGGAATGTCTTATGTGCCTGTAATTACACCAACCACCACACTTTTCAAACCGGAACACAGTATCGCGAATGCGTTACTTTTTGACGGCAGAAATGGGCATGGTGGCAGTACTTCCCCGGACGAACTTAGCGTGAGTTCCACTGCTCTTACTGTGCGATTTTTACACCCCCAATTACCTTTGAGATTTAATTATACTGGCGAATTTGTGATCCTTTGGCTTTTAATTGTATCAGTGTTATGGTAGTTCGATTTATGACCTTCAATGAGTGATTGAGCACCACCTACCTCTTTCAAGCTTTCCACGGCAGAAGCAGTCTGGACCGTGCATGGCACACCACGTCACCACGAGAGTTCAGGTGGAATTCGGGAGTCCAGCAAACAGCACGGCAGTATATAACAACCATAACACAGGGGTACCACTTTATAAATACCCAGCAACCAACGAACAAGAACTCAAATGGACAATTACTATGAAAAGTCAGCATTCATAATAATAATAAAAATGCTTTACTACACCAAAGATCATTAAATAAAACATAAACATCTCAGACATTAGTAGTACAATGGGCGGTCTTATCACTATAAAGCGATCTCTTCACGACAACCTTGGGCTGGAAAAGTATTTAATAGCTGAATAGCGGTTGGGAGGGTACCTACTAAAAGCTAACAGCACTAACCAGCAATCACAGAGCCGACAAATATCGAGCCAACGAGAACGATATTATAGCGTAGATAAAATACAATTTCTTTAATTTATAACTGCTCATATTTTTGGGTCTACGCGAACCAAAAAATATCAGCAGTGTTTATCAAACAGTCAGTCTGATAAAGATTAATGAAGTTATGACATTGCTGTTAGTTGAAGGGCTGTTCGTGGACACAGAAAAAGTTTAAGCATTAATAGACGATGGAGAAATATTTAAAGCATGAATGGACGACACATTTACAATATATTTTTGCTTAAAAAGTCGGAAACTATTGACCACTCAGCGTGTGTCGCCAGCGCAATTTGTTCGGTGTCCATAACAGCCATTGCGTTTGTCTGTTCCAGCCATTAATCTCTATTCATTAGATAGACACTCTCCAACAGCAAACCGCAACAATATTAGTTTTCAAATAATATTTAGAGAAAATATAAAATGTCACTCATCACACACACCTCTCCATCGAGGCACATATTATGAAAGGGTAGAATAAATATATAAAAAGACACAGAACAAATATCTATGTTCGTCACACAAATGTTTGTCCTGGGTGGGAATCGAACCCACGACCCACAGCGCAGAAGGTAAGGTTACTAACCAACTAAGCTGCGAAGCCAGTCAAAAGAAAATGAAAGTCTTATAGTTTGAAGGCTCAAAAGCGAAAGTCTTAAGTCCTCATCTAGAGCTTTTAAGCACATTATTTTCACAATTTAATGGAAATATCATCACCGCTGTCTTTTGCTTTTTTCACGCGCTTTGGTAGATCAAGCGCCATCACCTTCTGATAAACCATATGTAATATCCGTACCTATAGTATATCTCCGTAGGTATGCAAAATGTTTGGAGATAGGTCCAAGTTTGATTAATCTGTTGTGGTCCTGCCAAGCTTTATCGCCTATTTGCTTTGTAAGAAAACTTTAGTGACAGTTTTTATGAAAAATTGCTTTTGTGTCACGCCTGTTTTTATTTCGGTACAGTTGGAGATAGTGTCCAATTTTCTTTCAGTCCTTTCTTTTTGTATTTGTAAATAATGAAAAATTTTAATCATAATATTGATGGACTTTTATGACATATTATTATAAGTGTCAGCAAATTAGTCATTTTTTTACATCAATAAATAAATTCATATTTGTGAATGTTTTACTTAGTGTCTAGCCCCACACTATGCTGATCGTATAGGTTACTGTAGCCACCAAATTTGTTGTCAATATACACTGCATAGTATATAATAATACCATCTAGATAATTCGCCTTGAGTAGGAATCGAACCCACGACCTACAACACAAAACATATTGATACTACCGACTGGGCTGGGCAGCCAGCCAATAAGCAATTTTGAAATTATATTAAATAAAATAACTTAATTTATGCAAATACATGGAATGGAGTTCCTAGCTGAAAACTTCTCACTTAAAAGAAACTTGAGTAGCATTTTCAGATGACATACGTTGTTTTTGTGTGTCTTGGTAGTGAAAAGATTTGCATGTGAACATTACAACTACTTATGAGTAAAATTCGAGTAGTTAGAACGCAGAAGCGAATCGCTTTTTACACCTGTCTGAACTGAACATACCTCTTTCGTGTAATTATCACTTCACCTCAAAAGGCCCGTATACTCGTAAAATGTCTCTACTGCCATCTTATATAATGTGTCAGTATTTCACAGTCAATTGTCATGTCGTAAAATAAAGTATTCGGTCGCTACAAACACCTATAAAGGATAAATAATTTACAAATAAAAAAAAACGTAGAAAACATTTATTTACACACATACATAACAACACACAAAATAAATAATAAAAATATAAAATTTCATATATTAGTAACAATATCACTTATATAACAAGCTCAAAGCTTATGTTATAGCACCGTATTACTACTATGACTATATCACTTATCCACAAGGTTTTTTGAAGCCTATATTATTCTCAGTAGTATAAATTCACAATGTACGAACAATAATTAAACTAATCTAATTCAAAAATTTCATTAAAGTTGAAGAACAATTACACAAACTAAAATTTCATCATTCATATCGTCATTTTCCCAAAGTCGACTATCAAATGCAAGCTATAGAGAGTGGGGCTGAGAGGCATAATTTCTGGTTGTTTTTGGTTAGTCAATGTACACTGAAAAGGTGATTCTAAAAGGGACTCCGAATGGATCCAAAACGTCAACAGGTGAACTAATTATTCCTTTGGTAGAGATGGGTGTACCAGGCGACATATACGTGGCAGATGTAGAGCCACAGTTTATCGGTTGCATCGTTTCAATAACACTCCTTTTTGGAATCTAGTTTTCTCAACCGTCTTACGTGATTTATTTCGTGACTTGGCTATAATATACTAACATTTGAAATCAGTGAAAATTAAATGAGCCATAACTACACCTCTTCAATATCATAACTTGTATTATCAACGTTACCTTATCTGTTCTTAGCATCATTATCATTTGCTTCTCTACTCTTCTCCACGTCGTTTCTAGTTTTATGAACGGGAGCTATTTCTGTTGGTGGGGGAGTCATAGGAACTAGGCTTCCATCTTCTTCGGCTACTTTCAGTCCTATGGTAGCACCAAGTTTAGCACTGGCTTGTTTGAATGTATCCGACAGTTTAACTTGAACAACATTGATGCACATAGAAGTCAAAGCGAGACCGAAGACCAAATACAGAATTGAGGCCATCATGAACATCGGATGATCTGGAACTAAGTCGCCAAGACCGATAGTAGACATTGATATGAATACAAAGTAGAAGGATTCGAAGAAATCCCAAGTTTCCCATAAGTTGTAAGCGACCGCTCCGATGATTATGTACACGACTAGTATGAATATGGCTAGTGAGATGGGTAGGTTGAATTCGTCGTCGATTTCGAAGACGGAGGGAGCTGGGGTGTCTGGTTCTATGTCGTTTTCGGGGTCTCTTTCTCTGTGGAGGTGTCCTGGCTTGGGGGGTAGCGGTGGTGGGATGGCGCTTGGCTTGTTCTCAATCGTCGGTGGATCAATTTCGTCCTCGTTGAAGATTTGCGAAGGTCGACGAACGACGTCGTAGAAAGTGTTGAGACCTTTCATTACCTCCTGAAAATATTAAAATACTAGTTACAATATTGTACTAAACAGATAATTTTAGGTTCACAGACATTATTTTGTGTGACATGTTTTAAATGAGCAGGGATGTCCGACTCTTCCTGGTAATTCGGATCTTAATGCAGTCTGTATTTTTGTCAGTCACGGAATGAGCAGAATGCCCACCTGACGTTATGTGGTAACTTCTGCCCACAAGCAATACAACTTGGGTACTCCCTTACTCAGGTAAAATAAACCCACGTCTTATGTACCTGTAACTTTAAGACGTGAAGGTGGAATGTCTCATGTGCCTATAATTTCACCAATCACACTTCTGCTTGGCGTCAGAAATGATTTATACATCGCAGTTCGAAAGATTACAGCTTCCATAGTTCTTACGAGATATTGCAGAGTTTGCGAAATGCTACCCGACGTTGATTGTCATTGATTAGTATGTCATTTTTACGACTGTTATGTGAACATGGGAAGCAGTGAAATTACATTTGAATCTTATCTCGTATTCATAGTGAACGAAAGATGTATCTTAGATAAATCACACTAAAATCTTAGAGATCGATCATATTCCTCTGTTTGTCTAAAGCATATTGTATGCTTAGTGGTATCCATATTATATAAAACAAAATTAATTGTGCGTTCATCATCATAAATGTTATAGAAGTGAAAATTCTTAAAATTACAACAACGACACTTCCGTGGCATTGGAATATATATCCCTCTATTTCTCTTTACCTCATATCTTTCATCTCTTTCATGTAACGAAATGTACTAAACGTGACGCGACATTTAAATTTTCCCCTTAATTCTCCATTCACTTATCGATTATCGAATAACTGCCTAAGAAGTTTTACTTCAAAAATGCAATATATACAATCCAGAGTAAAATGGGGAATAAGTTTGTATGGGACTAAATACTGCCCACTTTCAAGGTTACTAGAAGTACTACCTATTTATCTATGATGAAATAAATCTACCACACATTTTCTGACAAAGCCTTCGTCCCATACGCAAAAGGCATTGACGTGCTTAGAACCCTAATGTTTTACACCTGCCCCGCAAAAGGTCTTCATATTTCACCCACACCATTTCATAGGCATTGAAACGTTACAAGTTTTAGTACATTACGGAGTTTAGATATTATTCACCAAATAAAAAAAATGTGAGGGAAATTTGAAAATCCTTTTACCAACGAAATAAAACCAATAATGCCGGGTGGTGTTTGATTGTAACCGCTCAAATTATTTCTCTGCACTAAATATTACACCCGTACAACATAATTACGTACGTGTGAGATCTAACTTGCTGATACGTTTATTCAAATTACGAGCATCAAAACTAAAACTCGTATTAGCCGTACGTTACAAACCACGTACTGACCGCAGAGGGTACGTGGAAATATACAGGCTGATGCACAAACGGAAGGGTTAGTGCAACGTGCATTTGGTCACACGTTTTAGAGATATTCCTAAATTTTAAAAGGTGTGGTTGCCGATGTAATTACAGGCATACGAGATAATCCACCTTCACGTCTCAGAGTTACGGGCGCTATACTACTTGGGTCTTGTCTTAACTAAGTAAGGGAGGGCCCAAGTTGTATTGCTTGTTATCATTTAACACCAGGTAGGCCTTCTGCTCGTTCCGTAAGTTTATCACATATAAAAATAAGTGTCTTTAACAGTTTATCTGAAAAAAATACGCAGGAACGACTGCAATATTATTGGCTTTACAGCTCAGTTGGTATTTACTTAGCCTTATGCGTTGCAAGTCGTGGGTTCGATTCCCACCCAGTATAAACATTTGTGTGACGAGCACAGATATTTGTTCGGTGTCTTTTTAACAAGAATATAACAATTTGTGTTCGTGATAAAAGTAATCTGCTTTTATTGCGGGACTTATTCGTAATCGATATCATATGAAAATGTTGGTACTTGGTGATTAAATATTGATAGATTACTAGTGAAGTCTTTCAATGACATTCTCAATTTATGCATAAATTAATTTCATTTCGATATACTTATTTATATGATATTACTTATATGATTATACTTATATTTCCTTTGCAAATCTTTATAAGTATTCATGTTTGAGCCTAAACTTTTAATGAAATAGTTTGCCTTTCTACAATCCTTCACTATACATTATTTGTATTTCAATGTTAGCAAATCCTCACACCAGGGACAAAATTTTATGCTGAACGCACACTGTTTGTCTTTGCCCGGAGATCCTAGCGTTCCAGAAAGAAGACTTAAAAAAATCTTAGAATATACATGTACTAATGCACTAACTGGCATTGCAAATTTACTCTATTCATTAGAAAATCTGTTGTATTTTTGTAGGATAATAAAAAAAAAACTATATCACAAACTAAAACTGTGCAAAATAAACAACAAAACTGTCGAACGCCGTGGATTACGGATTGTGACTTTAATGTGCGTTAGACAAACTAGCAGATGGCCCACATGATGTTATATAGTAACCTCTGCTCATAGCAAAAATAATAGACTTGGGTTCTTCACTAGCTTCACCCAAATCGGATTTTAATGCGCTTATAACTAAAAAGATGAAATGTTTCATGCGCCTGCAATTCAAATCATACCTTTCATATTCTCTTCTATGAACATAGAAGAAAAATAGATCAAGTTTTAAAAGCCAAAAGTGTCGAAACTCCCTTTATTAAAAAACTAGGATGATTTTATTTTGACTATATCTTCGTATTTTTAGATACCCAAATACGATATATGCCCAAAGTAAAAATTATTCACATTCTATCTATTACAGAAATAAATGTGATTTGACGAATGAATGCTTACTTGAACAGGCGCAGTCCTCCTGACCTTCCGACAGCTCCTGGTGTAGTAGAACCGCCTGATGTAAGCCCAGAAGAACTTGATGATCCTCGTGAAGAGTTTGCCGAAGTCAGCCAGCACGATCAAGAACAGAGGTATACCTATAATCGCGTAAACTATCGTCGCAACTCTTCCGTATGTCGTCTTTGGTGCTATGTGACCGTAACCTGAAATTTGATACAAAACATCAAAATGAATAATCATCCCATCAAATCATCATCTCATCTGTAATCAAAGTGAATGATCAGAATAAAGATGATGATGACGAAAGGAAAACGCCAGGACTTGGAACACATTATTTGTTGTTAAAGGGTCTATCTATTGTTGAGGAATAAGCGCTTCAAAACTCACAATGGATTTGTATATACAAACTATAATTGAGGTAAGGAAAATAAAACACCGTTCTTCCTAAATCTTACCAATAGTCGTAACTAAAGTCATGCAATAGACGAAAGAGTTCATAAAATTCCATGATCTCTGGCCGCTGTATGACGTTACCCCAGCTTCGTGCGCTGTGTGCAACTGGTTCTCGAATTCAAACAACTTTTTCCTCGCCATGGACTTCCAATCCTCTTCTTTTAAATAATGGCTTCCTCTCCATAAACTCTCAATGAAATCCCTTTTAACGTTTCTAGTGCCACATTTGTAGGCGTTCTCGAACGACCCCTCTAGAGCTTTGAACATCATCCCACCCAATCCCCATATTATTATCAATAACAACAAATCACATATGCATCTGTTGCTAAGCAATATAATCCGTCTGTATTCTAAATTTTGTTCTTGTTTGAATTGCTGCCAATTAGCTATAAATTTGATTCTTGATTTTGTTACTTCTTTCTTTTTATCTTCTACCTTCGCTATGACTTCTTCATCCACTTCTTTTGATTTACTTGCTTTCTTCATATTTTTCACACTGGCCATTGATCTTTTCCTGAGTATAGATTTCTCAACTGGTTCAGTTTTAGTGTCATTTTTTTCGTCTGGAGCCAAAATAATTCCACTGATTGCCTCACGCTTATCGACCTCTTTACTTAAAATATTCAGTTTGCGAGTCAATTCGGCCGTACGTTCGGATAAATCAAATTCATATTCGTTTTCACTAGGCGACGACGAGTAACAGCTAGAGGTCATTTCGGACTGACTGGCATCTATGTACCCTGAGCTTTGTCTGCTGTGCTCTTCTTTGTACTTTGTTATGATTTCGGTAGCTACGTTAGACGTTCTGCTCGTTAATCCAGAGAGAATTTCCTTGTTTGAAATAATTTGGATAGTTTTAGGACACGATATGCCCCTGTTATTTCTCAGATTAACAGGAGTTTTGTTGGGAGTTTTTAATTGTCTACCTTGTCTTTTGTACTCGGCAGGAAGTCGCGGATCATCTTTGGGTATAGATAGACTTCTAGCTCTAGCTTTTTGCATTAGTTCTATGATTTCTCTGCTGGTTTGGCTCATACCTGTGCCAGTCCGGTCTATTACCTTCACAACTTCGCTAGGCGGTCGGTTTACCGATTGGGATCGATTAGTTCTTGGAGATCTGTTTCTTTGGAACCGGCGCGGTGTAGGCACTACTCTGCGCTTTGCTGCGGCATCAGCAGTCTGTCTGTAGCCTTGATCTTCACTCATCTCACTCTCACTAGTCTTATTCTGCAAATGTTATTATTAATTAGTATTCTCTCTTCTTAAAAATAATAATCCAAATTACGAACATCGTTCTCACAAATCACTAAGTGAGAAAAAAACACAATGCTATTAACAAAGCCACTACAAGGATCAAAAATATTTTTACGTAAAAACTGACCCCAACCCTGGTAGCTGATTTGCTACGTGCCGGCTTTACTGGTGGAACCTTCTGTTGTTCTTCCTTTGGTTTTGCTTGTTTAGCCGTTTGACTGACCGACATTTTCCTGCTAGGGGTTCGAACAATTCTTTCCCTTACTTCAACAGTTGGCTTACTCTCTGTTGAAAGAATTTTTTTGCTGGGTACCCTTTCGACTTGAATCACTCTTGTAACGATTTCACCTGGAGTTCCTGGAGTTTCAGCTGGCTTGATAGCTGCTTTTAAGGCCGGTTTTATGTCCTTATCATCAAACGTAAACACTTCATCTTTTTTAACTGGAGTCTTCACCTTCATAGTCTTGCTCTCTTCTGTATTTTGCTCATCTGCATAGACCATTTTTTCCTGTTTCTTAGGAGTAGGTGGCGTTGGATAAGGAAACTCATTTTCTTTTGGAGATGCTGTGCCAGACGAAGAAGGTGAAAGAGTATTTCTCTGGAGCACTGGAGGGCTCTCAAGAACCAAAGAACCTCGACGATTTTTATCTTCATCTTTCGGACTTAAAGTGTAGTTTGTACTAAGAAGTTTATTAGTTGGATCAATGAAGCTTCCTTTTCTTTCTAGTTTAAATAACTCGTCCTTATCAGGTAAAGCAAAGGGCGAAATACTCCTTCGCCTTCTCTCATTAGCTGCGCTTACTCTTGCTTCAAGTATTTCCTGTGTATCTATATCATACACCGGATCCTTGCCACCGGCTCTTTGTTGTACAAGTCTTTTCATTTCTTCGTATGTATTATCAGCTTCAACTTCTACGGGATTATATTTTGAGCTGTCATCTTCCTCCTCTTCAGAAGTGGGTGTATCTTCATGGCGTGTTGTATTTCTACTAGGCTCTGGAGTTTTTTCTCTTTGTCTCGCTGCTTGACCTCTGTTCTTGGACAAGTTTCTTCTCTTCCTTAAAGATATAATTTGATTATCTTGATTGGCTTCCATAGTGTTTTTATTTGTATCATCGGAAGCTTTAACTACTAATATGCCAGAAGTCTGTGCTTCGGATTCCGCTTTTAAAACAGGGATTTTCAGGGTAAGAGAACAGGATAATTTATCTTTGTCGTCCTCTTCACTCATTCCCACTTATGCACTCCAAAAAACCTGGAAAAGAAAATGAAACGTCGTTTTACTAAAACAACCGCGCATGAACTAAGGGAATTGAACTGTGAAGTGGGATTGATTGTATAATTGGCAGCGAATAATAAATCTACTGCCAATCATTAGGACACAAATAAATTGAGCCAACATTGATGATCATTGATGTAATGTTAACTTACCTATGTTCGCGGCGAAACTCCTTTTGTATCGGGGTCACTGATGTCTAATAAAAGAATCTATTTTGGCCGTCGCCGCGTTACGGTTAACAAACCGTTGTAACTTCGAGATCCATGTTGGCATTTGTAGTAAACTTTTGTTTTTGTAACACAACTAAACTTTTGACATTTCTGCACTGTAATATAATAATTTCCGAAATAAATATGTGACTGTTTGCGCAGTTGAGACGAAGCGGGAAGCGGCGAGCGCACCGGGCGCAGAGCCAAAATTATAACAACCGCAGCTATATTCACGTCGGTTGCTTGCTATGCGCACGGAAAATAATAAACACTGCTAATTTAAATCCATATCATGCGAAAACAGTTGGACAATTTTGGAAGGCCAATTATAGTTTGGCGTTATTATGCACTGCGTGATGGTTTATATCGATTTCGATATGATTGGGTATATGTTTGCCAAAATCGAATTAATCTTATCTAATACTCAGAAGATAACAAGTTATATCATATAAATTCTAAATAACCATATTAAAAGGTAGGTCATATTTTATAACCTACCTAGGTACTTTCATATAATTTCAAGACCTACCTCGATATAAAAATAAATGGACCTATGTCACTTACAACTGGTGTCTTATTATAAGATTACTATCTACACACGTGCCTCTTAAACACGTTAGTACAAAATATATCTACAAAGTGTACATACCTATGTTTTCGTTTCAAATACGAAAACATTGAATTTCACTGCAAGTTCGTTATTTTTATCCTCAAAAGAAAGATGAAAAACAAATCGTTTGTTCATTCAACAATAAACCCGCCGTATAAAGGTGTTGCTCCGAACAAATGCTGAATTTGCATATTTCCCTGTTCCTTTGTAAAATGAGAACAATATTTTTAAAGTTTCAGCAAACTCCAAAATAGCGATAAAATTTCCATTTCCAGAACTCATATAAGCCATTTCAGCCGGTTCAACAAAGCGAAAGATTTTACACGTCTGTTTTTAGTGCTATTTTATTAGCAAGTTTAATGTCAGCCCCTGGTGTTAAAATTGCTGCAATATGTTATATTTCGCCGCGGCGCTTGCTTTTGTAAATCCATCAGGTTTCAGTTCCATTTTCAGCGGATTACAGGGTATAGATTAATTATATTAGAAAAAGACTTAATTATATTCATAAAAAGAAGGAAAATAAAGGCGCTGCCGTAATAAATCGTTTTATACTTGAAAACAAACCAACGTTTTAGAATAAAATATTCGCAAAGAAGATTTAGATATTGTAAAACAATGTGAAGTACCCGTAGATTCCACAAAGAATTTCCTATTTCTTTACAAACAAAATCGTTAAACACCTTGAATATTCAGTGCTGAGAGAGTCCATTAGAGACGTTTTCATTCCCTCTCGTTATCGGCTATTAGTGCATCTTACTAACAAGGTACAATCGCCTACATAATGGATAAACACTTTGAGGGTAATCACTATCACCTAAGTACTATTAATTTCGACTGGCCTCACATAGCTGTTGGTAATAACTTTGCCTTCGATTCCCACCCAGGACAAACATTTGTGTGACGATCAAAAAGGGTGTTAATATGGTGTGTAGTTACAAAAAAAGGATAGGACTAGATTTGCAAATATTATTTGCAAAATATGCAATATGAATTGAGACAGTACCATATATTCTTGTCTTTGAACCTGATTTGTCACACTAAATGTTCCAAGATAAAAATGTCTATCCCACGTACGTAAAGGATGACAGATAAGAATTATCAGTTCTATAATATATCTTATTATGTCGCCCTGCGGTGAAAGACAAGAATTTGTTGGTGAAATGTTTTCAAATCGGTTATGAATTCGATTAATAATTTTAAAAAACTTACATAAAATACTTCAAATTTGTCATATTTCATACGACATTTCGTTTTGTTTCAAATCATAAAATAATATACATAGACGTAGCTTAAAAATACGATATGACATTCCATTACATCAATAGAACATTCAAACATCCACGGCTTTTCCCCGCAGGGGTAGGCAGAGTCACAATGGGTCACTTTACACCTTGTAGCATATAGTAATAGTAGCAACGTAGACGTGACAGGTTGTGAGCGCACCCTTGCTATTCGGTTCAATTCAATTCAACTCAGCCAACTTTTAGATCCAGTTATTCATTCCTTAAATGCAACAGCAGGTTAAATCAACAAATAAATTACTCAAAAATCGCTTTCATACAAGTTTTAATCACTCATACAGATAAAAAAATCTGTTAATGAGTAGGTGTGAGCAAATATATAAACTGGCGAGTTTTGTTAATGAGTGTACCTATCTAAAAGAAGATTTAGAATATGTAAAGCATTAATTAAATTAATACGAATACTAAAGGGAATCCGTTTTATTATAAATTATGATATCTTTAAGAAACAACATACCTACCTACAGATAAGCAGATATTATTTTTCGCGTACGTGTGTCAAGTTTATATTCCACGAAAGGTTACGGGAAACATGCTTTTTACACTTTTTATTCATATCCTACAGGGGTACAATGGGGCTGTGTAACAGATGGCATCGACTCAGATACATATCACATGCAAGCAAAAACCGGTTACAAACTTTATGCTCATAATAACTCAGCTTTCTACAAAAAAATTAACATTGTAAACAAGAACTTGGAACAAGTTCTACTGCTACCTTGGGATGCTCCTTTCGCACCACTCGGGGGACACGTGTAGGGGTTCAAAGGGTTATCATCTACGGACGCGAGCGACAAGGCCCCCCTTAAAATTGGACAATCTGCTTTTGGCCACAGGGGGGCCAAAAGCAGATTGTCCAGTCATAAAAAATACTGTTCTATGTCTCTCACCTATCGTCGTGTAGATGGTGCCAGCATAGAACATGGAGTTCCAGAAGGACCAGGTCTTCTTCCTGACGTCATTGTTGTTCACGTGTTTCATGTACTCCGTGTAGTTTGCCTCGTACTGCACCAGGTCTTGCTCGATATACGTAAGGAGGTCAAGTTTTTCATCCTGGAATGAAGGTAAAAACTTTTTCGTGTGAATAAGTTACGGAACGAGCAAGATGGAAAGGGAGGAATAATCTGTAGTTAGTTATGTAGGTGTTAATATGTATTCATAATAATAAATATTGGTAGACCTTACACTAAGCGCCGTCTAGCCCCAAAGTAAGCTAAGCATAGCTTGTATCATGGGAACCAGACAAGTGATATAATACTTATACACTTTTTTTGTACATGCATATAGTACATAATTATCAACACCCAGACACAAAACAAACATCTATGTTCGCCACACAAATGTTTGTCCTGGGTGGGATTCAAACCCACGACCTACAGCGCAGAAGGCAGGGTTACTACCAACTGAGCTGTGAGGCCATCGATTATATGTATGTATTTTGTATATAGTAGTATGTATTCTATCAGTTATTCCCCGGGCGAACTTTGCACGGTTCTACTGCGTGTAAAACCATATTATCTTTCGATTCGGCATCGTTTAATACATATTCTTTTATGCTTAATTAGCAACTTACCCTCGCATCGCGCAAGAAAATTTGATTGATTTTTTTGATGAAATATTTATAAATTATACAAATAGCTTTCGTGAATCAGCCTATCGATTAATGAAAACTGTATCTAAATCTTTAAATAATATGTGATAATAGCCAATGATAGAAATAGACAGTACGGTAGAAAAACTGGCGGAATACTTTAGCTAGGAAACAATAAGAGTCACACTGAAGACACTACGTTCGAATTTCGAATTCAGTGGCGACATCACGCACCACAGATTATAAAACTAAAACTTTTTGAAGGACTGGTTCAAGGTTATAATTCGACTAGTATAGGTACGCTGACCATTCTACCACACTACGTAAAAAGAAATACAATGACTGATTGAAAAATTAAAATGATATATTATATATATTATACATATTGAATCACTGACTGATAAATGTTTTAAATACGGTAATTTATTTTGCCAATTTGGTCTCAAACACAAATGATATAATTTAAGTGCGAATAAATTCTAGTTGAAGATGCATAAAGTTACTAAAATAACTTACCTGAAATAAGGTCTTGTTTTTGATGACGATGTCACGTATCCTATCCGCCATCTGTTGCCGCACGTCTGTGAGGTTTTTGTCATATTTCTCTTCAGCTGGACCTGAAAGCGAAAAATTGTAAGGGGTAAATAAATTTGAATGACATATTAGGGTATTTTATGCGGAGTACGCTTATACTTTGTGTTACCCGCTTTTCAAATAGGTGAATTTAGATAAGGCCTAAATAAAAATATAAGGTATGTCAGGATCGTAGCTGGTGGAAAATTACGATTTCTGCCTAGCCCTCCGGGAAACAGGCGTGTATGTAAAAATATTACTTTATTACTAAGTCTAAATTTCAAACTGGCACGTGCTGCGTCTTTGGTTTTTATCCATATAAAAGTATATTTATATGCATTTGGTGGAATGAAAAATTAAATGAATATACTTGTTTATAAATGCCTAAATATTGTATTTATAAATAATGGAAACAAATAAATAATAATGAAAAACTGAATTTAGATACAATTGGGCCCCTACCTTTGATTACAGAACTACTTAATGTGAGATCTATGCTAGATTATATTGTAGGTTAGTAGGTCGAGAACTTATTGTGGCTTCCCTATACGTTAAATGATATTCACCGTCAAAAAGTATGAAACGTTTTAATCTAGTAATGAGAAAGTGAAATAGGTTTTATGAAAGGAGGTTGGAACCTCGCAGGTGTTAACAGAATATGTATGAAAATTGCAAATTATCCCGTCTTTTGCTTGAATGGAAACTGTACCTGCTTTATAAATGTATGTCTTTTCATAACATCTATTGAAACCTAGGCTATGGGACTGTTAATAGGGGTAGCTTTGTTTGTATTAGGGGTAGTCTGCATCTGACGGATTTTACTAAATGTAGAGGTATAACTTACTGGTGCGACTCAATTTATTAGAAAAACAATGTGAAAATAAAGTATAGTCATAAATAAAATGTGTTAGCGATTTTAAGGTTCCGTATTTAAATACTGGGTCCCTATTAGTGAACCTGCGAAATCCGTCCGGTTTATTCCCGTTATCCACCACCTGTGTCCCCCACAAGGACACAGTGGGAGAAGCTTTCAAGAGCAGTAGAACTCTCGCCAAGTTCGTCCGGGGAAGTACTGCCACCATGCCCATTTCTGCCGCCAAGCAGTAACGCTTTCGCGTTACTGTGTTCCGGTTTGAAAAGTGTGGTTGCCGGTGAAATTACAGGCACACGAGACATTCCACCTACACGTCTCAGAGTTACAGGCGCATACGTTGCGACTTGGGTCTTATCGTACTTAGTAGGGGAGGACCCAAGCCGCATCGCTTGTTCTGGGCTGAGGTTACCACTTAACACCAGGTGGGCCGTCAGCTCGTTCTGTAACTGTATTACATAAAAAAAAAGTTGTTGCTCTATCCCCCCAGTAGGGGACAAGTCACAAGATTTGATGCACTATCCCTCATCTGGGAGACGGTAGGAATGATTTAGTTTTAATGTTATATTTTGTAATTTATGTAGCAACTAATTTTATGTTATCAAAAGTATGTCTCTATCCGAGAGCAATATTTTCATAGCAGCGCTCCACTGTGATATACCTAGTTATTTGGCATGTTAAAAATGTATGCACATCCAGATTCCGATCCGTCAATGTTGGGAAGGGAGCCATTTTTTGTGTCCCGGTAAAGTGAGTATTTCTTGGAGGCATTTCCTGATTTTGGAGGGTGGCACGTCAATAATTCAACTGGCTCTTAGTCTATTTCCGGATACAATGAATATGTTAGCTGCTCCCGCGGTGTTACCCGCGGTGAATAAACCTATGTGTTATTCCAAGTTATAAGCTATCCTGGTACATCAAAATCCGTTCAGCCGTTTGAGTGTGATGCACGCACAAACTAGCAAACAGACAAAACAATTAAAAACGGTTGTTTTACCTTCTTTTCTACCCGTTACTTATTCTTAACGTATCTAAGTTTATTATTTGCAATAATATTTAATGTACACACACAGCATGTCTACGATTTTATTATATGTATAGATATAGATAATATTGTTTAAGCTACCAATGTGGTAGGAAGGTTTTTAATAACGATTTGATATTATAGTAGGTTATATGAATGTGGAAGGCCGTATTTTTTTCTCGATTATTTTACAGCTGAAAGAGGTATTTTATTTCCAATTTAAATTTTCATAACATTTAATCGGACTGTTATTTTAAAATAAGGTAGTGATAATAATGATAACAGATAAAATTGTTATCAGCGTAAGAAAGCCGCAAAAATCCTTAAGTCAAATTATACAGCTAGGTTAATTTTTACTGTCAAAAAATAACTCTAACACAAGTTTGTTATAAAAATACAAATGTAACAGCCTTATATCATAATACCCACATTTTACCAACATTTGACGTATATAATTTGCGAAGCGATGTGAATAGAACTTATATCCGGCGTCCGCGCGCAGGAAGCATCTGTGTCATGTTAGGACTAGTCTACCAACGAGTGTAATCTATACAAATAAATAAAATTGGAGTGTCTGTTTGTAATATTAAAATAACCACTTTTTACTAAGTGCATATGGATGTATACACGGTACAAATACCAAAACAACATTTTTTACAAGTTTTGTCTGTCTGTCTATTTGTTCCGGCTAATCTCTGAAATGGCTGGACCGATTTTGACGGGACTTTCACTGGCAGATAGTTGATGTAACGAGGTACTCCTCGTTACATCAACTATCTGCTAAGTTACTACTTAGGCTGCTTTTCCCAAGGGTAAAATAGGGGTGCGTGATAATATTGAATTCCACGCGGACGAAACCGCGGGCAACAGCTAGTACGGAATAATTTTTTGGATAACATATTTAATAAATGCATATATAATATAATGCTCAAATAATAAAAAATCTGCACAAGCATTCTTTGATTAAAACGTAATTAGTAATTAATAATTTATTAAGTATACATTTAAATATAAGAAATTTTCTTCTTTCAAAGAACACTACTTTCTTTGCAAGTGCTTCGTCAATATTATAATAAGACAAAGAATAATAATTTACTCAACTTAAGACTAAATTCCCTAATATTTTAATGTCACTAGGCAATTTATTAAATAGTTTATAGGGTTGTTGTAGGTATAGCAAAAAGTGACGTCAATGTTCTGCAAATTAGACGTCTGAAAGGAGTTAATTTACTTATAGCATTAAATAATGCTCTGAAAGGTCGTGCGACAGCTTGACTTAATAAGCTCTATTATTCAAAATTATAAGAATTGTGCAAATAATTTGTGAAAGAATAAATTGTTATTATTATTATTTATCGGAAAAGTGTTGTTTGCCTTACGGGCTGTTAACCAAGTAAATTATGATGATTAGGATGTAAAATTTTGATCCATATAATTTTCATCCAATTGCAAGAACTTTCGCACTATCCAGCAAGTATTTAATACGGCTGCTTTTTGTAGGGTTATATACGTGTTGTCTTTTAAATCGATAATTTTTAGGCTATTGTGAATTTGATATGGGACGACAGTAGTAGAGATAATTTTATTATTATTATTATTTATAATACATGTAATAATGTTGGTGAGGCCTTGAGTCGTATTGCTGTCCATGTGTGGCGGTTACCACTTAACAACAGGTGGGCCGTCAGCTCGTTCTATCAACCAGATCACATAAAAAAAAACAAATTAGTGAAATATCCTGCCCAGTATATGAAATTTTCATTAAAGAACACCATTGTAAACGTACCTTTACATACCGCAGGAATGAATACACGTAAGCTCCGCTGTTGTGTAGTACCTTTATTATGAAACCTGGTTGGTTTTAAAATGGGGTTAAATGGGTTTATTATGGAGTTACTTGATATTTTTTTTATATTTGTGTAACCCGTAGCTTTGTCTCAAAAGCGTTGAAGAATTTATATGAATACGTACGTAAATTTTTGTTGAATGTTACTGTCATTTTTTTACAAGGCATTCGTAGCACACTGGCGTTAAATTTTAGACGTGGTGGAATATCTCATGTGCCTGTCAATTCACCGGCAACCACACCTTTCAGACCGGAACAGAGTAACGCGAATGCGTTACTGCTTGGCGGCAGAAATGGGCATGGTGGCAGTACTTCCCCGGATGAACTTGGCGTGAGTTCTACTGCTCTTGTAGTTAACATTACATTAGTTTAGACGAATACCAACAATTTCCCACTATGGAATCTGTTTCTAAAATGTATTTTAGTGTAGGAGAAATGCCGAGAACATTAGTAGAGACGCTACTACAAATTTCTAAACAAAAAATCTTATAATGTGTAACATTCACGGTCGTGGAGTGGCGCCAAAATCTATATAGCCGCCTAACATGAGATAACACGCTGTTATACACGCTAACTAATCTTTAAAATACGAATATAAACACATTTACAGTGTATTGACTCTATGTACTGATGTGGTAGAAATGTAGAAGCTTGAGCTGACTGTGGTCTACACTAGAGGTCATTTTTGGTCCCTGACCTGTTTTAAATTTATTAATAATTTAATTTACCGCATACTTGTAGGCTGTGGAATGAGCTACCTCCTGAGGTCTTCCCGGCAAGGTATGACATAGGCAGCTTCAAGAGAAATATAAAAAAAAAACTCGAGGGTAGGCAACGCATGAGTAATGCTCCCGGTGTTGCTGACGTCTGTAGGCTGCGGTGACCGCGCTACATCAGGCGGGCCGTAAGCCTGATTGCCTGAACTAAACATTAAAAAAAATGTAGAGAATAATAGATACAGTATAATGTACTAATTACATATGATGCTAAGAGTATAAGGCAAAAATAACGGATAGTAACGCACTAACCTTTTAATATTCTTCCGTTATATTCTTGAGAATTATCTATCTCGAAAATTCGCGCAACCATCGCTTGTGAAGTTCGGGAAATCCTCGAATTTCTAAAAGATACTTTAATCAATAAAGTTTATTATGTATTACATGTATTAAGTGTCGTAATATTACAACGATAACCCCCTAAGTGACACGATAACGAAGAGACGACACGAAGAAAGAACGAGAAGACACGAACTTAAGACTCTGAAGTTGAATATTTTACAGTTTTCTTTAGCACTGACGGCTCAAAGCCCCACTGAAACAATTCAATCAAACATTGGAACTTAATAAGTAGGTAATCAAAAAATCTACAGACGTTGATATTGAGTGAAGGAAATAACAGTGAAAATACAGAAGTACACATGAAAATCTGCGAAAAATCATTCATCGAATCATATCATTCATTCCATTTATGTATTCCGAAAGTGATTTGCGTATAATTTTATTAAAATCTCTGTTACTTATCCGAATTGAATTGCAAATCAAACGGCTACCCACATACCGAAGATTTCAATACAGGGTATTCAAATGCGAAAACTATGGTAATGTCAAATTTTTAGAGGGTATAGCAGCTTTATATGTAAACCAGCTACTAAAGAAATGTGTTTAGGCGAAGCAGCTAAAACATTGCTAATCTACCAAACACTAAAAAAATATATACATCGTGCTAAGAAATGAATGTAATTAGGTTAGCACTAAAAGAGTATTAATGTAGCAGCAGTAAAACTTGTGCCAAGTTCGTCCGGGGAAGTACTGCCACCACTCCCGTTAGTCCGCCGCCATCCAGTGGTGCACTCGCTTTGCTGTATTCCGGCGGAAGGGTGTGGGTGCCGGTGAAATTACAGGCGCAGAGACGTATCAACCCCGTCTCAAAGTGGAGGTAGAGGGGAACCTGAGTCGTATTGCTGTTGTCTATGGGCGGCGGTAACCACGTAACATCAGGTGGGCCGTTAGCTCGTCCCGTCACTTTAGTCTCATAAAAAAAACTTATTTTCCTGAAATTTTATTTTTATTCACAGCGTTGTACCCGGAATGAAAGGAGCCGTTTTGAGGTGCACTTTAAGCAGTTCACCGCAGTGTTTAGAGAAAGCTAATGACACCATTAGTAGGTAGTAGAACAGGAAATGTTGAAATGACTTACTTACTTACTTAATGGTTACTTGCGAACATGCTATTTTAATATTTGTTGTCAATGATAATGACAACGCCAGGACATTGAAATTGAATTGAAGACAATTGAAATCTATGGGGTGATCAAAATATTTGAATTGAACATATTTTCTGTTATTTAGAATTCGCGTAAAATCTAAAATAAAGCATTCTTAACTTCTACATATCTCCTCTATTTTTTTCTTCTAATTTACTGTCTATCTATAGCATACCATCTATATTTTCACACGCATTTATGTATTGAAACAGATTGAAATAGCTCTATATAATAGTCGGCTAAATCACTACCATTCTGAAAACAACATCGTAAATCGAAGGCAATTTATATCGTCAGATTTATCTCTTTGGAAGCGAGAACAAGTAGCCAGTTCATGACTTGATTTAGGAAATTATACTTTTATTCCCACTTTTATCAGTGTTCCACCTTTTTTGACAAGATAAATGGCTTGAGAATTATTTTTGGGTTCCGTAACTGAAACGATCAAAATGGAACCCTTATAGGCTTTAAGACGACAAATATTAAGTAGGTAATACACATGATTTGCCCTAAGATTAAGATGATTCAGTCACGAGAAAGCAATCACAAACAAAAACATTTGTCATAATATAAAAAAAAAAAATAAATAAAAAAAAAAAAAAAAAAAAAAAAAAAAAATAAAAAAAAAAAAAAAAAAAAAAAAAAAAAAAAAAAAAAAAAAAAAAAAAATGAAAAACAAATCGTAAATAACTCCGTTCAATTCTTGTCCAAACTTTTTCAGCCACAAATCAAAATTAATCAAAATTCAACCCAAAGTTTGACTGAAAACTGACGGATTACAGGAAAGCTTGCCACAAATATAAATAAATGTAAACAGAGATATATATCCAAACTCTCTCGCTCATTTTGTTATATTATTTTGGGATAATGATTATAATTGGAAGTATGTGATGAATGTCATCTACACTAAAAACTTAGATTCAACATTTACCCTAAAATGTTCATTTTTTTATCACTTTTAGACTACACCAGCATCCAAATGTAAACATATATATTTTAAAAATTTTGCGTTGATTTTTAAGGAATTTTTAATGGTATTTATGTTATTATATAAACGTATAATTTGGCATTTATTTAAGAAGACAATAATAGTGTTACCTTTCTATCAAAAATAGACAGCGCATATGATGTAGATCTCGTGTTTGAGACTTATGTCACATGTTTCGTGTAACCACCAGTTTTTTTTTATATATTAACGTGCCTTTTAATGTACCATGATAATACCCAAATCATAAATAAATGTTTAAAATCACGTTACTATTTTAGTACTTACTCAACCACCCACCTGTTTTATTTATGTGTCCCTAATTCATTGTCTGTTGACAAGTTAAAATAGGTTAACATTATATGTAACCGAAAAGTTACCGAAGATCACCAACTGACCTAAAAGTCCGAGTTATGTTTAGCCAACCTTTGCAAGTAATGCGTCCAAATACTTAGTATTATTTATGGAACACGTTAATTAGTCTGCAAGTTCGTCTGGAGACATTCAGCGAAGTGATATATTTATTTGTATCTTAATAAGTGTGGGCGCCGGGAAAATGACAGGCGCGTGAGATTTTGCATTTTCATATAATAATAATAATATTTATGGACATTTCACACAGCGCCATCTAGCCCCAAAGTAAGCTATTTATAGCTTTTATTATGGGAACCAGACAACTTATGTAATACTTATATATTTTTTCGTAAATACATACATATAATACATATCAACACCCAGACACAGAACAAACACCTATGTTCGTCACACAAATATTTGTCCTGATTGGGAATCGAACCCACGACTTACAGCACAGAAGGCAGTTACTACCAACTGAGCTATAAGGCCAGTCAATATTGAATGCGCAGTGATGCATTTTAATAGATTTTTAGGTATTCACATGAAGGAGAAGAACAAAGGCATACTGATGTTGTTATAGATAACTTACTACTTAATATTATACGGTAAATTCGCTCTTTCTTTCTCTAACCTCTGAATAACGAATTTCAGAATAGTTATTTACAGTTTCCTCAGTTTTTTTTTTGTCTAATTTATCAGTGAAAAAGCTATTACGGAAAGTTGATTGAAAGGACCTTGTTGTTTGATAAAGGGTGTTGTTGGGGCTAGATGGCACTGTGTGAATTTTCCACCAATACAAATAATAAAAAAGAAATCGTTTTCTTATTATTTTGAGGCGTAGGTATATTCCCTGCTACCCGTGCGAAGCCGGGCAGGCTAACTAGTTATTAATATAAGTGAAATAATAGCTCCTAAAGAGGAAGGTTATAAGAGTCCTAATAACTTTTAACGCCGTGTACTCCCAAACTATCGTGCTATAGTATTCATAGCTGGAGATGGGATAGACCAAGTTTAATTATATTCCGCCATCCACTATTATGGACATGCAAGGAAAATATTATATTTTCACTAAGCTTAAGCGGTACGTCGGGTTAGTGCTGCTTTTGTTTTTGAATTCTTTATTTAATATCCTTTCTTGATGTTAATAAATATAAATAAATATTGGTGGACATTTCATACATAGGCATCTAGCCCCAAACTAAGCATAGCTTGTACCCAGATGACTGATAGAATCCATATATACTTTTTTTTTGTAAATACATACATGTAAAGACATATTAACACCCAGACACAGAACAAAACATCAATGCTCGTCACACAAATTTATCAGGAAAAAATGTTCGACGTCGGTTTCTGGTGATGGTGATACAGTTTCAGTAAAATTTTGGGTTATCTCAAATCAAAATACAAATAACATACAAAGTCAATGCGATATAATAATAATCTGTTTGTTCTTTTTTATTGATGTTGGGTTTGTTTAAGGCCATGTGTTCCCGGTTTGCCTGTTTTAGAATTCATTTTTGATAGGCAAATTATAACATTTTAAATCTGAAATAAATATATATTTAGGATACATTCTTTCTCTTTACCATGTACCCGTTCAATACACGATGCAATACAATTTTCTCGATAGAACAAAATACTGAAGTAACTTCGATTTGCAGTTTTTTTTACAAGTAAATTTAATTGTAAACGAGTACTATAATACTCCATATTTTATAAATAATATCAATTTATAGGTAATTCATTTTAGAATCGATTCTACCCGATCGTTTTTTCATTGAACTTATAATTTTTTTTTATCGATTATTTCAAGTAATTTTCGATCTACGCGTGATCACGCGTCGCTTCCCAGTGTCCCGCGGGACGTTGCCGAGGAGAGACTTGTGCCAAATTTTTGCGCGCGCGCTTCGCATCTGTTCCGTAAATGATAATAATTCGAACTAAAATAATATTGTACTAATAAATACCATAGTTTAGATTTTGTTTGTTTATTTCTCATTGTGTAAATAGTTTGTAATTTATAATAGTAAAGACAATTTGCCGCAAAGCGCACGGCTCGCTTTGCGGCAATCGCGGGCAACTCTTGGTAGCGTTAAATGCCTATTTCGCTTGGTCTACCCGCCCTTAATATACATTGTTTGAGACACGGAAACTATGTTCACAATGAGGACAATACATTGGCATTTCTCTTTCTTAGAAGTCCTATATTGCAGCGCCATCTAATGTCAAATGAAATGGCTTATGAAAGACGTCATTCTATTTTTTAAATTGCACTTTAATTGCTGTTGAAAGTTTTGTTGTATAATATAGAACGTATTTTTTAAACTTTCTTCTATGTGCGTAACTAAATTCTATTATATTCTCAGTGTTGGTTCAATCATCTAAAAATGATGGAATATTTTCATACCAAGAGCCTTATTCCCAGTATACCTTGAACATTCAATGTAAATGATGAATGATGTCCTTTCAAATGAATCAGGTTAGCAAAAATCAATGAGCAAATGGATATTTTTTTCATATTAAAATTTATAAATTCAAATTGGTTTTTTGCATAATATGGGTAATTAACAGATGTTATTATTATGCTACAAAAGGCAAAGCCATATTCAGCGACCCAAGCATGTAAACATTGACTAATTATTTTATATCTTACTAGTTAACAATGAAAGTGAGTGAAAGGTCAAGAATTGTCAAGAGATGTACTGTAATATGCTTTAGAATATAAATATCCTTTTATTTGAAGTATTTATTTACAAATTGCTTATCATTCCACCCCTTCTATTATAACATTGATGTGACTCGATATCGGGCGAAACACGCTAAACTCAGTGAAACTCAGTTCTAAAACTACCCTCCCTAAGATTTAATACCCCCTTATCGCCAACAGGCTCAAAGAAACCTTTTCGAGAGATTTACAACTTGGGAAGAACTATATCCGACGATTTGTATCATTTACTTTAAGTACGAGTAATAGTGAGAAATCATCAAGATTGTTTACGTGGACTTTGTGTTCTCAAGAAACAGGAATATCGAATCGGGAAGAAAGGAGAGAGCGTGGTGGTCTAGTGGTACTGTCCCCGAGTGTCAGTCCTGAGGCGCCGGTTCAAATCCCAACATGCACCTATGATTTTTTCACTTTAAAGTTTTATGTGCGCAATACCACGTTCTCAAAACGGTGAAGGAAAACATCGTGAGGAAACCTACATGTCCTAGAACCAAGTGTACGCTGTCTTGCATATTGATAATAACTGTATGGGTTAGTATTTTTATTGAAACTTTTATTTTATAATATTGACGGACAGACAAAAATTGTGAAAAAAATTGTTTTGGTATATGTACCGTGTATTATACATCCATATGCACTTAGTAAAAAGCGGTTACTCTAATATTACAAACAGACACTCCAATTTTATTTATTTGTATAGATGTCACAAAACAGATTATGAAAAGACAAATTACTTATAAACCACATCGCCATTAAGGACGCTTATCGCCATTGGTGCCCTAGAATATAGTAAGGTAATCAATAAAGTTTATGATCAGATAAACTATCCAAAAGGCAGATGTTTATTAGGGTTGTAACCTTTATGCGCCGTGTAAATGATATACAACTTAAGTGCTATATCGAGCTGTAAATGTTTTCTTTTTATGAGGTGTCTGCAGAAACAGATGGCTGGCTTATTTGATTTTATATTTGCTTACCAACCCTACTGCTTAGTCTGACCTAGATACAAAACTAGGTAAAAAACTGTTTAGTCTGGTGAGCGATGATAACAACCTGGAGCAACACGCGCCCCAAAACTGGATTTCTTCCATAAAATCATCCAAATTTTGGTTGACCACAAATGGATTATAAATAAATATTGGTAAACATTTCACACAGTGCCACCTAGCCCCAAAGTAAGGTAAGCATAGCTTGTATCATGGGAACCGGACAACTGATATATTACTTATATACTTTTCTTTTGTAAATACATACATATAATACATATTAACACCCAGACAAATAAAAAACATCAATGTTACAAATGTCACATATATGTTTGTCCTGGGTGGGAATCGAACCCACGACATACAGCGCAGAAGGCAGGGTTACTACCAACTGAGCTGCCAGACCAGTCATTATCTATCTATCTATTTTACTCGAAGAAACTCAAAGTTGAAACAATGGAAAAAATGATCGCCGTGCTATAAATACTCATATTTGTTTCTATTAGTCCTAAATCATCAGATATTTGACAGGTCAAGCTAATCCCACTGGAATTCACACAGCTATAATGCACATCAAAACAAATTATTCACAACCCTCCATTCGACTCGCAATTCAGAGTACTCGACTGCTCGTAAAATGTTGTGATGACGTATCTGTGTAAATATTTAGAAGATCAAAATAGGGATGAAATCTTGAGTGTAGTACGAGGATGTGCAGAGAACTTGTTGGGTAATTTTATCACCAGTACTTTTAGACGTGTGAAGTAAAAGGCGTGACTTGTGTAGGTATTTTTTCTTTTATTTATAAGTAATAAAGTTACGGAACGAGCTGATGGTCTACCTGCTGTTAAGCGGTACCCACATTCCCGTACATAGGTACGAGAAGACCCAATTCTTATCTGATGCGATAGGATCGATTAAATAAGTGATTTAAAAATTGATATGAGATGAGAATTGATAGAAGAAGAATCATAATAATAATACTGTTGGACATTAAAAACGGCGTCAAAGTAAGCTAAGTATAGCTTGTATCATGGGAACCAGACAACTGATATAATACTTATATACTTTTACTCAGTCTACTTATCAATTGATATAACACTTTACACCCAGACACAGAACAAACACCTATGTTCGTAACACAAATGTTTGTCCTGGTGGGAATCGAACCCACGACCTACAGCGCAGGCTGGGATGTTAAGAAGACCACTGTATGACAGAGAAACATAAACACTATGGGATAGTTCTAAAAATGCCTGTGTAAGTGTGCATTTTGTATGAAATGTCAAGTTATCCCAAAAACCTCTCGCCTTTACGGTTGTTCTACAAAATATTTTGTTAACTTTGCAAATATGGGGACCAAGTTGCTCGCGTCTGTGTGCGATTACCCTTTGAATCCATACACGTGTCCCCCGGGTGGTGCACGAACTTGTGCTAAGTTCGCCCGGAGAAGTACTGCCACCACACCTGGTAATCTGCCGCCAAGTGATGCATTCGTATTGCTGTGTTCCGGTGGAAGGGAGTGGGTGCCGGCGAAATTGCAGGCGCATGTGACGTAATATCCCCGTATCGGGGTGATGAACGCAACGCAATGCGACATGAGTCATCTCGTACTATGGAGAGGACTTGAGTTTTATTACTGTTTTCTATGGGCGGCGGTTACCACTTAACATCAGGTGGGCCGTCAGCTCGTTCCGTGACTTCAATTACATAAAAAAAACATATATAGAACCCATCTGTTCATAGCATTATGATGTGTCCGTATAAATATTTAGAGAAACTGGCAAACCACGCAATGCTGGTTCTACGAAAAATAAACACAACGTTTTTATATGTTTACTTATCTTTAAATTATATACTGGATTTGTTCCTGTGGCATTGATACGAACGGATCAGATATCATTTGCTTTACTTTCGTATAACTATTACAATTTAAGAAAAACATAACGTTATACGTGATTGACGAGATATCTCGATCTTAACGAGTAACAGCGGTTACTGATACTTTTAGTCGATTTACCACACTGGTCCGAGAGAAAAAGCATGGTTAATCGATTAAAATGCGCCTCAAACAGGCTTCTATTGTCCAGTGCGTTAAATCGATTAAAGTGCACCTAAAAGAGGCTTTACTGTCCACTTGATACATGTCTTCATATTTTTGGTTTTAGAACATGCTGATTTCATTCCGACGTTGGGCAATACCACGTTCTCAAAACGATAAAAGAAAAATTTTATCGTTTTGAGAAAAAACATATAATATGTATTTATTTACAAAAAAAATACATACATATATTACATCATAGCACCCAGAAATATACACAAGAAAATACTTGTACACACAAGAAAAATATTTTATAAAAACAATACATTCAAATATTAGGCACATAATAGGCGGCATTATCACTAAAAGTGATCTCTTCCATGCAACCTTTTTACGTCAATCATTCCCTGAGTAACGGATAAACACTGAGTTTTATTTTGTGCTACGGACCATTGATCACGGTGGATTGAAGAAGCCGAGGAACTAAATTTGTCACCAGCCGCCTAAACCCGAATAACAAATCGAAACCGAATGCAAATCTTCAAAATACGCCGTGACTAAGCCCAGAGGAAGGCAGATTGATACACCTAGTTTAATACTTCTCAGATGATTCCTGTGGCTATTTATCTCAGCGAAGGGCTCTCTCGACGCGGTGACAAATGAACGGCTGCTTTGGAAGTTTTCATTTCGCTTGTGGTTTTTATTTAAATTATTTTTGTCGCTTCGGCGATTTAATCCTCATATTTTTTTTAAATGCAAGGGGTTTATGTGTTACATCAGTTTCCGTGAAATAGTAACTGTAATACTATTATTAGTAATACGATTAGCTCTCAATAACTTTGCATGTTAGTTAAATTGACCGTGTACGTTCTCATTCACAATCAATTGTATTAGCAAATCTATTTTCATGTTCATGTTAATGGCAGAGCGGTTTCTCCTAACTTAAAAGGAGATTCCAAACCCAGAATGTTTTATTTATAAGTTAAGAAATAAAGAATTTATTATTATTATTATTATTAAATACAGGCACAAGTTAAAAAAAAAACTGCTATTTCTTTTGTCAATTTATTTTCCGAAACTGTATTTAATTTGAAAGTAACTACTAGGTATAAATCGTAGTTGAGCAGTGACGAAATCCACCATTTTAATTTGATTTTGGTTGGTGATAATTCTTGAAGAGCTATGATGATCGGGTCGAATGATCGGGTTCTTGTGGCAAAAATTAAACAGTTAAAAATATACCTATTGTCTCTATTAATTTTTGGTTGTCACAGGATCCAAAGAGTTGATGGCTAAAAACCTCATTCTCAAATGATGTTTAGAATAATGTTTTAGATTCGTCACTAGCTTGGTGAAACATTGCTTCATTGAGTTACTAAGGTCCTTCACACCAAAACTACATCTAAATTAAATAAATAACGTTGATATAATATAGGTGGACATTTTACACAGCGCCACCTAGCCCAAAATTATGCATTACTTTTACTTTGGAAACTAGATAACTCATATACACATATTTACACCGAGGCAGAACATACATCTATGTTCGTCACGCAACTGTTTGCACTGGCTGGAAATCAAACCCACGATCTACAGCGCAGAAGTCAGAGTAATTAATAACTGAGTTGAGCCAGTCATCCTACCACGTGGGCGAAGTCGAAGGCAGAAGCTATCACATGTAAAAATATCCCAAGTCACCCATTCTGTATAAATAACTGTTTGCTTCCACAAAGAATAGTCTATCGATCACAAAACAGGAAGTAAGAGAAATGTGTTTGCTTTGTAAGCTGACATGATTGATGATATTAGTCTGTGAACCTTGAACTTGGGTGGAACTAGCAGGGTTGGATGCAGGAAACCGGATTATCTCCAAGGAGTTGTTCACGGCCGCGGTGCATTGCGACAGAATCTATTCTATTCTATTGGAGTTAATGGTTCTCTCGAACCAGTGTGGTGAAAGGATTTTAAATGCGCCTCAAAGAGGCTCCTTTCGTGCACTTGACACGTGTTCGAATTCTTAGTTTTAGGACATGTCGGTTTCCTCACGATGTTTTCCTTGAGAACGTGGTATTGCGCACATAAATCTTTCAATCGAAAAACTCTTAGGTGCACGTCGAGATTTGAACCGGCGACCTCCGAATTGAAACTCGGGGTCAGTCACCACTATACAACCACGCTGTGATAGGGTGAGCGTGACTGATGCCAAGTTCTGTTAGCATTTCTATGTAGCTGTTCACATTAAGTTGGCGCGGTTTTGAAAGCGATTGAGTCTCCATTATACCGCATCCTTCCGAACATTAGAAAATATAGGTAAAAATATTATTGTGTACAATTTCTAACTTGTTACAGAATAATTTTGAATTCATAATTAGTAATAAATAAATAATGTTAGACGTTTCACACAGCGCCATCTAGCCCCAAAGTAAACTGAGCTTGTATCATGGGGACCAGACAACTGATATAATCTTATTTATTTGTTTTTGGTAAATACATACATATAATATATTAATACTCAGGCAGAACAAAATAAATTATAAAAAACTATGTTGGAGTTCCACATAAATTTTGTCAAGCGAATAAACTTATTGGAGCATGTAAAGATTCGTACCAGCGACCTCTGGATTAAAACTTTGGCATCACTACCACTGGGCCACCAAGCTCTCATATTTGAAAGTCTGAGACATTATTTTTATTAGATAGAATTGTTTTTTTGTATAAAATAGGCCCACTTTTGTCCTGGCTCCAACCACACCGAGACATTGGCATTGAGATATAAATCACAGACAGACAGACGCCCTTTGTATTTCGGGCTACTTTTCTGTTTGCCTTATATTCCTCAACTTGAATGGATATGAAAGTCAACTGAAATGAAAGCCTATTGTGAAGGTTCAAACTGTTTTTTCCAGGTGATTGACGTTGGTGTGACAAAATTTGGATTGATATGTGGTTGGGTATCTTATACGTATTATATGACAAATGAAAAAAGAATTTATAAGTAGGTATTCTATTTGGCTCACCCTCACAGCTCAGTTGGTAGTAACCCTGCCTTCTGCGCTGTAGGTCGTGGGTTCGATTCCCACCCAGGACAAATATTTGTGTGACGAACGTAGATGTTTATTGTGTCTGGGTGTTGATATGTATTATATGTATGTATTTACAAAAATTAATTACACATACTGTGTATAGCCCAAAAATTGAAATAAATTGTTACAAATAAATGTTATTTTCTTTCTTTCTTTCTATATTAAATATATTACAATATCAGCCATTTGGTTCAAATTTTAAAAGCTATGCTTAGTGTGGGGGTAGACGGCGCTGTGTGAAATGCTCATATGACGTCACCGTTAAGCAAAAGCCGAAGATAATCGAACCTAAAACTTTCGTTAAGAATTTCACCATACTGCGTAACCCTAATGAAATAAATACAAATAAAACGCTGTGTCGGGCGGCAATGAAGTAATCACCTACGTAAATTATACGTTTAGATGATTCCACGAAAATAGAGCACGTGGGCAGTTATTCATAACATTTTTTAAAACAGACACATTACACAAAACATTGACTTTTGTTTCTAAATCACTTAGTTGTTGTTTGCTGTACGTAGCAACACTTGACTACATTAGAAACATTTAATATCAGCCTGAAATGAAATCAGTTTGGCAGAATGATTTATTATGTTGTAGGTACAACATACGTTAGGAAAACGTAAATCAAGGACAATAAAATTAAAAATACTATTACTTATTCAATTATTATTAACACATTTATAAGCTGTCACTAACCTTTTCTATATTAATTATTGAGAGCAGCTCAGGTTACAACCTGTCTAGTTTTAGCATTATAAAAGTGAAAATGGACGTACCTAACAATAATATACTTGAAAGCCATGTGTTCTGGTGTTCTGACTGTTTGCAGAAACAAGACTGAATACAAGTTATTAAAAGAAATAGTGATGAAAATCTCAAACAGCGCCATCTAGCCCCAAACTAGGTAAGCATAACTTGTGTCATGGGAACCAGACAACTGATATACTTATATACTTTTTTGTAACTACATACATATAATACATATGAACTACCAGACACAACAAATGCAAATGCAATTTTTAAATATTATAAAACTAATTACAGCTGTTTTCCGACACCATAAGCTGCGCAAAATTACAGCAACGATTCAACATAACGTAAGCAACACTTTTAGATGAGTGTGCAGGCAGATCTTTAGACTCTGATACGTTAATTCAAACAGGCAGTCAACACGAAATAAGTAGAGTATAATAGATTTTCAACAGCAGCAGAAGACTACACAGATACCAATTTGGATAATTATGTAGGAGATTCCAAGACATAAGTAGCAGAGCAGTGGTATAGACTTGCAGAAGCAGTATGCAATGTTAGCTATCCCCATGAGAAGCAGTTCTTTGATGGAGAATACTTTCTTGGATCTGTCGCCTGAGCATGGTTCTGGTTCCTTCCATTCTGCAAAAAGTATAGAGATATTTTTACACCTGACAGGTACTGATGACGTCACCTGCTGTATAACTATTTAGCCAAGAACCAGAGAAGTCAGTAATAGATATAAGAATATTTCTGGAAGATCATCAAAAGCGAAAATCGACACAAGGGTCGACGGCCCTCATTTTTTTTCAGTTACTGAAAGAGCCGACGAACGAGACCTGGTGTTAAGTGGTAACCTCTGCCCATAACAACGGATGCGACTTGCGTCCTCCTCTACTAGGTACGACTAGACATCGCATTCTTCACTTCTACGCATCGTATGCGCCCGTAACTCTGAGATGTGTAGGTGGTCTTTTGTGCCTGTAATTTAATGCGCCTGGTCTTCTTACAAACTAGATAAAAGATCAGAAAGTAAAGTGCTTCAGTCTTCTAGTCAAATAGCCAGTTTCTCATTCAGACTACTTCTTCTTGCCCACTTTGATACTAGCGTACTTAACAATAGCCCATTTCACATTGAGTCTACTCCCAAAAGAAATGCTTCACAGCCTTGTTCAATAAGTAATTGAAGTACAATCAATATAAAAATAATTCAGGTGGTTATAGATAGGTCTCAGTTGAGCCTGTCGAAATTGGTAACTGATTTTCACTCTACAATTAGAAAGTTTGGTTTTGGTTCACGAGCGGTGTTATAAAATAAGAGATAGGAAGTCGCCTTTACAACTTGGTTAGAAGTGACAATATTTTTACTGTATGGTGACAGATTATTTTGATGCGGTGGTTCTTTTCCTGATTAAATCTGCCCAAAAGTCCTTCTTTTAGACTATTTTTTAATAGATTAGTAACGCTGTATCCCTTGATTTAATGGTAATTTCGTCGGTGTAAGATAAATCCTGTCTCGAATTACTAAGAAACGAGTTTCTGGAAGAAAGTATTAACGGAGTAATAAATGGGGTCCAAGAATGAGCCTAGGAGTCTACGTTCTAAAATGTAGACAAGAACGTAGACAAGGTGAAAAGTGGGCTATTAGGCTCTGCCTGGGAAAAACTCAGTTAAACTTACTTGGCATGTTAATGGCGAATGGTAAACTATTTTATCGTAAATATTCAAACCACTGGTTGATAAATTGCAATCCTATCAACGATGGCTTTTTGGTAAATCTGTCACATGTTTTCGGACCAGTTTTATTACGTGTGTATTATTTTATAGTATAGTGTAGCTATTTCTGTATTTTTTACATTTTTCTTCAAACCATTCTGAATGAGTGTACTCGACGAGGACGTCTTTGACGCTTTAGTGACATTGATACTCGTTGAAAAAACTTCTTAGTTTTATCAAACAAAACAGTAAGCAATGAGTTTGTGCTGTCACGTATATTTTGTTGTGGTTACAAACTTCTCTTAATAATAATTACTTTGCTCAGCATACAAACGACTTCAACGCTAATGAGTTGTTACATATAATGTACATGTATGAGTTGAGTTACATATTTTTCCGGTTATTTTGACTTAAAAAACAAATTCTCTCTCACTCATCAACGGATTTTGATGAAATTTGAAACCAATCTGAAAGTATATTCTTTATTTTTTTATAGATTTATTAATGAGGGAAATGTGAGACAACAAAATAATAAAAAAAACATCCGAATTAAGAACCTACTCCTTTATCTGAACTCGGTTAAATACCGCACTGCGCCGCGTTCGATGCGTTTTATCACTAGGTAGGTAGAGACTCTCTCAAATATTGAGTCATGATAGTTGCGCTAGAAATAATTCTATAAGGCAATACCATTGCAAAACGACCTTCGACATTAAAGGAAGAAAATGAGGATGGATGTATGAAAAAAAAAATGGTGGGCATTTCACACAGTGCCTTGTCCCCAAGTAAGCTAAGCATAGCTTGTATCATGGGAACCGGACAGTTGATATAATACTTATATTCTTTTTTTGTAACTACATTTATAGAATATATATATCAACACCCAGACACAGAACAAACTGGGTGGGAATCGAACCCACGACCTACAGCGCAGAAGGCAGGGTTACTACCAACCGAGCTGTGAGGCCACTCAAAAAGTATAAGTTTGAGTTAGAATCACTACACACATACAACTTATTAATATCACCTACGCAAGTTAATGGTACAGACAGTGGTACAGACTCCGACTTTTAGTCTGAAGGTTGTAGTATCAAATCTAACAATATAATATTTCACCACGACCAAAACAACAAAAACAGTAAAGAAAATTATCGTAAGGAAAGGCATTTCCATGGAACCAAATATTCTATGTAGATTGAATCAGCTACCTATCGGGTTAGATACATGAGCAAAATAAAAAAAAATATAATAGAATAATTATATTCTAATTTAAAATTAAATTTATTTCATATATCTGATACTATAAACAAATTTTTTTTCTGTTATATAAAGTTATGGTCCGTTTTATGTTATATTCCGTAATCATCCTCACGCTCGCTTGCCAATAGTAGATTCTGTGTCCCGAATTTTCGTGTACATACACGAAAGAAATAATTTCATGAGACACAGTTTCTTAAATGCCATTTTACGTAATCCGTGGGTTTCGTAACGGCGCTCTATTTAAAATTCACCTGAGTTTCTGACCTATTTAATCCAGTTAATATTACCTATCGCCATTTTGCAGACGATTAAAAATAAATTTCACATTCCTACGCTACTCGATATTTACGAAGTTCCGTTTTAAAATAGCTTTGGCGCGTGCTACAGACAATATTAGTTAGAATATGAAGAGGCCAGGGGTTAAAATACTAGTAATGTAGTTTTATTTATATAAACACTAGCTGCGCCCCGCGATGTTACCCGCGCTGAATAATCCCACGGGAATAATGCACTTTTCCTGGATCAAAGTAGCCTATGTGTTAATCCACGATATAAGCTATCTTGGTACCAAATTTCATCCAATCCATCCAGCCGTTTGAGCGTGAAAGAGTAACAAACATCCATACAAACTTTCACGTTTATAACATTAGTAGGACTACGATTAACTGTGTCCTAGCATGAACACAGTCCTATATAATCCGAGGTCAAGTTATATTGGCTATTCCCAGCCGTAGCATGTTTGAAGCAAACAACTTTCAGACTGTAGAGCTTATGCCAAGTCTATCCGGGGAAGTACTGCTACCACACGAAAAACTTCCCACGAATATTTTCATCTCTCTAAGTTTACGGTATGGTTTTCATCTTTCTTACTAATAACGTTACCGATCGTCAGAAAGGGATGGAGGCATGGTAAAATCGTGGAGGTATGACAGCACAACAATGAATGAATGAAAATTCTTTATTGTATACCATTAAAATGCAGTACAAACGTTAAAACTACTTAAGATACACGTACAAGGGCGGTCTTATCGCTAAGAAGTGATCTCTTCCAGACAACCTTTAAAACAATGCACAACAAAATCAGCCCTTGAGATTGTAATTCGTAGTCTAACTTTTTATGAGTAGCGTAACGTCACACCACGAATGTAGTTATTTTATTAGCCACTAAACCTCAGGGCAGCCCACAGCTAAATCGTTAAGTTCTGGACGACCGCGGCTTTTAAAATGAATACTTTTTAACTACTAAAGGAACTCGCCGACTCATCAGTAGAATAACGTTTTTTACTGATGAGTCGACGAGTTCCTTTAGTGGTTATAGGGTGCAACGAATAGTATGGATGGATTTTTAGGGTTACGGTCGCCTTTGTAAGTACATGCCTTCTTTAAAAAAATGATTTGTACCTAGTAAAAATTCTGTGGTTTTGTAAATACAAATAAAAAAATACATATTAACACCCAGCCACAAAACAAACATCTATGTTCGTCACATAAATGTTTGTCCTAGGTGGGAATCGAACCCACGACCTGCAGCACAAAAGGCAGGGTAAACTACCAACTGAGCTGTGAAGCTAGTCAGACCTGTCATCTGTCCCTGCCCCTGTCACCTGTAAACTGATCAGTTGAATTACCGACTGGCCGCACAGCTTAGTTGGTTCCAATCCATAACAAATATTTGTCAGACGAAAATACTGTTTGTTATGTCTGGGTTTTATTAATATGTATGTGTGTAGGAAAAAATTTTGCTAAGTATTCTATCAGTTATCCAGTTCTTATAGTACAAGCTTTGCTGAGTTTGGACCTAGTTTTTTTTTTATGTTATTGAAGTGACGGAACGAGCTGACGGCCCACCTGATGTTAAGTGGTACCCCCCGCCCATAGACAACAGCAATACCACTCAAGTCCTCTCCATAGTACGAGATGACTCAAATCGCATTGCGTTGCGTCCATCACCCCGAGACGGGGATGTTACGTCTCATGCGCCTGCAATTTCACCGGCACCCACTCCCTTCCACCGGAACACAGCAACACGAGTGCATCACTGCTTGGAGGCAGATTACCAGGTGTGGTGGCAGTACTACTCCGGGCGAACTTAGCACAAGTTCTACTGCTACTTTGGGTTGCTCCTTTTGCACCACCCGGGGAAACATGGATTGAAAGGGTAATCGCACACGGACGCGAGCAACATTGTCCCCCAAAAGATAGATAGTGCCTTATGAAAAATCGAGAACAATAGTTGGAGATAGTCTTTACAACTGTGTGGCGTTTCGATATATTTTGTGTATAAATTATATTATACATTTTTCATAAAGTAATATTAGTTTTAGATGTTGTGTCACAAATTTCCACAAAAAAGCTGAAAATTGGCTTTAGATTCGTAACCTTGCGTAACCATGAGTCAAACCCATGTTAAATCTTCATCGTGAATGACCATGAGATTGTTCAGTCACCATTCCCGAAAATTCTATGATTAATATTTCGGAGACATTCTGACACAGCAAGCCAAGGCAAGTTCACAGTCAGATTTATAAATAACAATTAGGCGCTACGTAAACGTTATTTATTTGATATTATGACAGGGCACAGTTATTAATCTGCCGCCAACCAGTGATGCACTCGTGTTGCTGTGTTCCGGTGGAATGGAGTGGGTGCCGGTGAAATTGCAGGCGCATGACACGTAACATCCCCGTCTCGGGGTGAACCTATTTGAAAGGCCTCATAGCTCAGTTGGTAGTAACCGTGCCTTCTGCGCTGGAGTCGTGGGTTCGATTCCCACCCAGGTCAAACATTTGTGTAGCGAACATAAATGTCTGTTCTGTGTCTGAGTGTTAATATGTATAATTTGGACGTATTTACAAAAAAGTATATATGTATTACATAGTTGTCTGGTTCCCATGAAACAATCTATGCTTAGCTTACTTTGGGGCTAGATGGCGCTGTGTGAAATGTCCACCAATATATATTTATTTATTATTATTATTTATTTATTTATTTCATACATTATATATTCTGCTTTAGTTCACAACGTGGTTACTACTGAATCACCGGAATATCTATTTGCTAAACTTGATAAAACTGTAGCGTTTAGGGGCAGCTTCCGGTACTAGGCAACCAAATGCTGGAACAATATACCGCCTCCTCTTCGACAGTTAAAATCAAAGATTACTTTTAAGAAGCATTTGAAATTGTTGGTTCTGGAACGTCGAAAAGCTGGGTTGCCTGGGAAAGATAAGTGTGAGATGCCCTTTGCCTGTTAATTTTATCTTTTTTTATCTCTTTGCCTCTTGACTTCAGTCGACATTCTTATTTATGACCTCGATTTTATTCAAGGTGTACTCAGAATTTATCTAATCAATGACCGCCAGGATCACTGACTATCTGTTGGCCGCGCAAGCCGTGACCGATATATTGAAACGGGTGTGGCGTCAATTTAATGTGTCATACGTTCAAATAGTCCAATTACAGACAGTCAGTCAGTCAGTCATAAGTGTCAACATAAAAAGTATCTACGTTTGCACTGAGCCTAAACGAATAACGGATCAAACATTTTTATGTGGCAGTAAAATCAAAAATAATAGGTGTACATGGCTTTTGTAGGCATTATACGAGTATGAAGGGGTAATTTGTATTTCTGTGTTTATTATACAAATGACATCAAATAATAATAATCACATAATAAAAACTCTTGAAGTAGGTGGGTATAATAGTAAGATATATATCAAATTATTTATAGGGTTATATCCAATTTGCCATTAATTCTTGACCAAACGAAATAACTGTACCGAAAAATAAAGTATTAATAATAATTATTAATTACCGTTACATTAAGTTTACCCTTAGCTCACATGGCTATGTAATCTATACAAATAAATAAAATTGGAGTGTCTGTTTGTATATTAAAGTAACCGCTTTTTACTAAGTGCATATGGATGTATACACGGTACATATACCAAAACATATTTTTTTTACAATTTTTGTCTATCTGTCTGTTTGTTCCGGCTAATCTCTGAAATGGCTGGACCGATTTTGCCGGGACATTCACTGGCAGATAGCTGATGTAACAAGGAGTAAGTTAGGCTACTTTTGCGATGGGTACAATAGAGATGTGTGATAAAAACGAATTCCACGCGGACGAAGTCGCGGGCAACAGCTACTCGTCAATAACTTTGTCCTCCCCAGTTCTAGTATTAGTAGCAACCGATTATGCGAAGTTCTTTGACGCATTACTAGTGCACAAAGATTACTCAATACTTCTATTAAAGTTAGAAGTTTTTCCCTACCAACAGCGCATTTAGCTAAAAACTGTAGGCGCCTCAGTTACAGTAAAAATAAACTGAGTTGTCTGTCTGTCAGTTACGGCGACGTTCAAGAACGATTGATTGGCATGCGACAATGTGACACCCACCTAAATTTTACGTCGCAGTGTCACGTACTCGGGTCTAGTTTATATTTAAAAATGTCTTAACGCAAAACTGACTTCATTCAGTATGAATAGTAGAAAGTTTATACCTATAGCTGATATGTTAGTGAATTATTAGGAGAATTGTCATATCATATAATCGTATTATTACTATGAATACTGCAATTTCATAGTCAATAGTTATGGCATGCATTCATGGAAGTATTTATTCAATGCTTTACTATAAAGGCTGGTATAGTAATGCTTATTATTCTTAATTATTCAAACGTAGTCTAAATCAAGAATAATTGTAAAGCAAATAACACTTTCTGAAATTTCTATAATATTCTTAAATTAGGTAAACGACAAAAGTAGGCAAATAACGCAAACAAAGTGATTTTAATATCACAAATTATATAAAGAAATGAATGTATCCAATTTAATTTACTCATCGTTTCAACCCAAGTGAGACATTATTATACCAATTATTATGAACATTAATACAATAACTGCCTCATGAAAAAACACCTAAACACAAAAGTCAGCTTTATGTTTAAGCAAGGGTGAAAATTATGAGACAAAAGGCCCATTTAGGCCCATTAACGCTAAAAATGCAATTAACAACCCTTAAATAATTTTAATGAAACGTTCTGAAACTCCCTTGAAAGCTATTACGCATCGCTTTTGCTGAATTCACAATAAGTGTAGGTATGTTACCAGTAAGGACTAGAATAGAATTAGAAAAATTTAACTAGCTTTTGGGGCACTTTTCGGGGTCCTACGTTGGTCGTCCGAAGGTGATTACCATATGAATCCTAACACATGTCCCCGTGTAGGAATTTTCAAAGCTTGCTTCACATATGCTTAAGGGGAAATACAAGATTCCATAGTTATGTTACACATTTACATAAATAAATAAATAAATAAATAAATATTGATGGACATTTCAAACATCGCTATCTAGCCTCAAACTAAGCGTAGCTTGCACTATGGGAACCAGATGACTGATAGAATACATTAGTTAACACCCAGACACAGATCAAACATCTATGTTCGTCACACAAATGTTTGTCCTGGGGAATCGAACCCACGCCACCAGCTGAGCTGTGGAGGCCAGTCTCACAGATGAACATATTATCAACAAAACACAAAACAATTGAGCTATCTTTTGCTGTATACTCGATATTTGGATATACGAGACTTGGGACTCATTTTAGGGATAATCAATATAATGCATGATCTTTTATCATTTATAACTTGAACCAATATTCTTGCAAATTTAACTGAAGTTAGCTCCTGTCCTACTGTTTTGTTTGTGTATTGTGATTAGATGCTTCTAAACTCGGTGTTCATAACAAAAGTGATGGAAGTCTCACCTGTAACATGTTAATGTGTTCATCTTAGTAATTTTCGGAACACGTTAAATATCTTCCTATAAATTCATGAAAGTTGAGGTAACTTATTTATGTATATAAAAAAAGGAACGAGCAAATGGCCCACCTAATTTTTAGCAATAGCTTCTAGCGACTCGGGTCTTCTTCAACAGAGGTATGGGAAGACCCAAGTTGCACCAAATATCACCCGTAACTCTGAGACCTTAGGGTGTCTGAGGCTTATTTATTTTGTTACTGGTCTAACAGTCCACCCATTATTTCATGAAACTTTTTAAAATATGTTTTACCCGGAAATTAAGCTCAACATAATATTTTAATTACGTGAGGGACAAAGAATATTTTTACATAATGAGTAGTAAAGGTCAAAACCACAAACCCTTTAAAACATTTTCACTAAATCAGCGAAGTAAGTCACTCCTACGTGACTCTAAAGATTAAATTAAAATGTTTTAAAGTCATTTGTATTCTGCGGAGGACGTAAGCCGATATCAGTCAACCTTCCACCCTGGGATACCGCACATCTAGCGGACTTTGGACGGTAGCGGACTCTATTCGCTTACTTAGACAAATGTTATTAATTAGTTTCTCCGTTCATCTTTAGCTAATCATGCACTTGAAAGGACTTGCAAAGTACAGAAAATTTCTAAAGAAATGTAAACCTTTTTATTAGGATTCCTTAAATTTTAATTCATATACAGTTCTACAAGTAATATTTTCACCAGCCTGAAATTAGAACTCTCAAACTAAAATAAAATCTAAATAAGTCATCTGGAAGATGAAGTTCTCTGAATATCAAAGGGAATCGTTGCATTCTCTCGCGTTAGCATTCGTTTCGTCAATATTTTTATTATAATGAATCTTATTTAGTATAATAAAACAGTATAATAAAACAGTGTTTTTGTGAACAGTGATTCAACATTAAAAATACTGAAAATCTTATAATAGCTTCTTTTATTGGTATACTAAATAACAGGTGGCATCCGTAAAGGCATGAAAAAAGATAGCTACTTGAATGGAGTGAAAGAGCTAAGTTGTATTATGCAACTAAGGAATCGGATATATCTTTTAAGTGCTCCGATGTAGCTATGTTTTTGTAACAACTAAAAATTAAATCTAAAAAAATAACATATATTTTTTTTTCAATAGGCAAGCACTTGACCGTAGTCTCACCTGATGTTAAATGACGATGCGGTCTACGATTTAGCATACTTGCCTAGAAAAATCCTATTCACTCTCCTCTTGAAGAATTCCATATATAAATACGGAATCATATGTCTGTAATTTAGATGAGTACGTATTGACGATAACTAACTGCATTGCTGTTTAAGTTACAGATATATTACTTAGTACTGTCAGTATTTATATTGTCTTGGGCTGAGGTTACCGCCTTATATTAAAATAATATCAGACATTTTCAATACCCACGTCACAAGTACGTAAAGTTAAGTGAACTAATCCTTCAGAGAAAATCTACTTATTAGTATTAAACTATTCCAGCTAACAGTAAACTAAGCGTTCGGTGAAAGTCCGCTTAGCTAAGTTGAACACTTATAAAGCGGAATTAAGCGGACTAAGCGGACTTTGCACGAGTTTTCTCGTAGCCAACAATCTGCTGTAAATTTCGCTTCTAGTCAGCAGATTTCCGCCAGCTATCGATGTACATATCGCTCAAGGATATGAATTATTCGCAGAGCAGCCAAACAAACTTTGGCCCTTAGATGTCACTTTGTGGGCCAGTTTTTTCACTTTGCGGACCAGTTTCCCGTTTTTATGTATATGAACGGAAGATATTTTTATGCTAGGTTGGAGACGTTTCGCATTTGTAAATACATGAAAGGATTCTTTTCATTATTTATTTATTGTATGACGACGATAAAGGCTTTATTTTTGTATATAAAATATCATGAAATAAGAATGTCATTAGGTACTACATCGGTTTTTATTCTTGAAAGCCTAATCATGGTAGAGATTCATTGTTTTTTAAGAAATGGTTTATATGGGTTCGGTAAATACTTTTGCAGTTTGCACACATATATTTTTTGCGTGGACAGCTGATAGAGACTTAGTTAATGTAACAAAAGTCATTCTACTCCAGCAATTTCTGCGTCTATTCTGGTACATATTATGTACTATAATGTATGTATTTACAAAAAAGTTTATAATATGTATTCTGTCAGTTGTGTGGTTCCTATAGTACAAGCTATGCTTATATTAGGGCTAGATGGCGCTGTGTGAATGGTCCACCAATATAATAATAATTACCACTTACCTTCTAACGCCATGAATATTGCAGCTCCCATAACACTGTACAACACGAGACACAAAGTCAAAAAGAAATGCGTGAACCATTTCTTCGACAAAATCCTTAACTTGTTGTAAAACCAAAACGCTGTCTTTTCACCGGCACTGAGACCACTCTTCGCTGTGTTCATAGTGAAGTCCTTGAAACCTTCGAACTGTTTAAACATAAACTCTGACGCTTTGCTGTGGTACATGTGACCGAAGGGGTTGTAGTAGGGGTGTTGCGGGTCTGATATGTGAGACCCGGGGGTTCCCGGCGGCTTGTACCTCGGGGTGAGGTACACGGGTCCATTCCTCGGTGTTATGGGGGACATCAGAACTGGCGTGGAAGCCGCCGGTATTTGCAGCGTTATCTTCGGTCTGACAGGTCTTTTGGGCGGCGGCGGCGGCGGGTAACTGGGAGGCCCGTGGACGTCACTCATTGTGCCAGATTTATAGCTTTTTTAACGCACTGATTGTTGATACAACGCGTCCGGTATGCAAACGCGAAAGCGCCGGCGCCGCCGTGTGTGTCAATTTAAATAAAAGGGACAGTAACATTCGGTGTTCGCGATGTGACTGGACTAAACTTTATAAATAAATTTCGTGGAGAGCTTTCTGTTGTGTCATCGGTTCGTCTGCGAACCTGTGGCTTCGTCCAATTAATCTGTCTTCCTGTAATGTGTAACACTTCTGCGAAGTTTCGATGTTTGTTTGTAATAAGGAAGTTAGCGAATGTGTTAAGATTTTTGTTGCTGCAGTTCTAACTCTTTAGCGTGATAGCGGAAGCCGAGAAACCAGAGTATCAATTTTGTGCAAATTAAACAATAATAAAATACAAAACTAATGTGCTAAACATCGCCTGGGTTTCAATTTGTAAGTTAAATTTTCTTTAGATGTACAAGCGTGCTTTGTTGCGGCCGAGTTTTCACTTTCCAACGGGTAAAATGGCAGCGTAAAATATTGCTGGTAGCTGTTTGCGAACAACAGTTACGGGAAAGCGGGAATGGGTAAATTGGAAATCTTATTTTACCTAGGCGAAATATACGCTAATCGATTGTGAGTAAACCCAGAACATTTTAATTCTAGAATTTCTTTTTTAGCTCTTGTAACGACTCTTAAACCACATTTTCTTTTATTTGTATCTACCTTTATTTGTAATGTGACGCAAAATAAATATCTTTCTTTCGTAATATTTAGCTTTGGAATTGAATGGAAGGGAAAATTTACAGGGAAAATCACAAATACTCCACTTTGAAATATCCAAAATTAGCGAGATAAGATTTCGTATTCAGTGAGCTCGTAGTTTCAGAGATTCGTGGATGATTCAGTGAGTTAGTGAGTCAAATCTGTACTCTTTTTATATTTATAGAATAAAATGTCCGTGATATGTGATATATGGATTATTTATTAAAGTAAAGGAGGCATACCTTACACATGTCTCTCTTCTTGATGAGTCAATGAGTGAATTAGTCCGTTTCTCTTATTATATAAATATAAAATATATAAGATTATATCAGCCCTTAAGGCGACTAATTATAACCTGAATCCTGAATAATCATTAGGATTTTTAAAATTTGTCTATACAATTTGTAAATTAATTTAATTTGTTTGTTGTTCAATTAATACCATTCCAATGAATTTGATCAGCTTAAAGTTAGGTTAAATGGTTAAGTGGTTAACCTAACTTTTAAGCTGATCAAATTCATTAGGTACAAAATATTTCGCAGAAATTATAACTGAGATAATGCTATCAATCTTGAGGTCCAATGTGACCTTCGATCTGTTAAAAAACTTAGAACTGCTATCATAATATAGTATGATTATATTTTTTCACATCTGACTGAATTAGAACTATATACTTACCTACTATGACAAGTTTAACTGACTTCAAATGATTTTTGCTACCAGAACCTGTCAAGTGTTTTTCTGGTAAAATGGATATCAAAAAACCTAATGCTTGAATATATAAGGTTTGCTAATTCTGATGGTGATCGGTCAACTGGTTTTGGATTTTATCAATTTATACAATATTTTCAGCCTCCATTCATCATGTTTGTATCAAATAAATATTTACCTCTCTAAATATATATTTATTTATTTTTTAATCTGAACTGAAACGAGCTAATTTCGTCGATCTAACGCTCGAACACTTAAAGATCCTCGTCTCTGTTATTTGACAATAAATGAGATGAAATTCTCAATAACGTGACTCACCTTTCACTTTCTTACATTACACTAAACGTTGCCCTTGACTTGGTTTCCGATCAAAAATGTTTTGGAGCAAAATTATATTCACAAACCTACATTTATCAAATAAAACGCAAAATATAATTTCTGATTAAAATAAAATACATTAATTCACTTACAAAAAAAACACACTTTTTTTAAATAATTTACTTAGTTATTATCTGAGCTTTACGAGAATAATTTATGCCGTTTACGAGCTAGAGACCCGTGAAAGAGCTCAGAATTAAAAAAAAAACGAACAATATGAGTAATTCCACTGTATAATGTTAATAAACATTTACCCACACCGAAAAGTACCTGACACCAAAATAAACAAACAAACAGACTCTACCACATTTCAGCTGAAATAAGAAATAACAAGAAAAAATAAAATTCGTGAAATACGTAAACAAGTTCATGAGAGTGTGTTCTTTTTATATAGTTTCGGAATGAAATTCTGAGGAGACTCGAGCGGCTAAGTTTTCGTGGAAAATGTAATCTGGCAAACTTATTCTTAACAGATGTTGGAAGTGAAGAAGTTTCGTAGACATAAATATAATATAATGTCTTAGTCGGCGAGAATAAAGGGTTACTTATTTATTAAGAATTATGAGAACAGAGAAACAAAGTTTAAGGCTTTCAGGGAAAACATAGCGTACGTGGACTTTAAGTCAGAAATCTTTAGTTCCTTTTCATTAAACATAAAAAAACACCAAACCGGCAATTTGTGACATGAAATGGGCCTATAAGATCGCGCGTACTAATTGCTAAGATTTGCACCAGTTCGAAAGGGTCAGGGGAGGCGACCCCATGGAGGACCCCTAAGGGCCTACCACTTAGAGGTCCCCATGGGGTCGAGGATAGATCAGAAGGAATACCTTTTTCGCAATTACGAGCGTGTAAATTGCCCCGACATAGATAACGCAAAAGATAATCTCGACAATGCTTAAAGTTGTTAATTGTACACCATAAGAAAAAATAAACTAAAATATTGGTGGACTTTTCACATAGCGCCATCTAGCCCCAAAGTAAGCTAAGCATAGCTTGTATCATGGGAACCAGACAACTGATATAATACTTATATACTTTTTTGTAAATACACATATACTTAACACCCAGACACAAAACAAACTTATATTTTCGTCGCTCAAAATGTTTGTCCTGGGTGGAATCTAACCCATAACCTACAATGCAGAAGACAGAGTTACTACCAACTGAGATGTGAGGCCATTAAAAGCCTCCATAAGAAAGAAACATACTAAATTATTCTAGCCAACAGTTAAGTGATATAACAGGCGGCCTTATCCGTAAAAGCGATCTCTTCCAAGTAGGTACCTGGCACATTAAAATCAACGTCGCGTCGCACTAAATATTAATAGCCCGTTAAACACCTGTGAACTATGGATTGATCGGAAAGCAGATGGCTGTCGTAAACTCCTCTGATCTTTGTTATGAATGTGATAGTAAACTTGTCTGCAGTGGGGACACAATAGACATAAGTACAAATATCTATGCGCAACTTATTTGTTATTGTTTGACTCTTTCTGACTTGTTTCATTTATACGAATAAAAACCCAAAATGTCAATCTGCATTAATCATAATAATATTTTACTCTGAATAAGTTGTATTTAACTTAGTTGATGTGAGCCATCTACTGGACCTGCAAGCGCAATCACAGTAAGAATAGAAGTAAACTAAGTACCGGCTTTAAAAAAAAATGCCATTAATGTAGGTTTCAATCCTTGATGCATAAAGATTAAGTACGCCATCTCTGATGTTTTTTGAAAATAAATAAAAAAGAAAGACAGCGCCACCTATGTTACAGAAAAATAAATCTACATCTATACTAAAGTCTAAAAACAGTCGGACAGGAAAACATTTTTAAATATGACTTTGATATATTTTATATTTTGACGTTTGAAGTTGAAGTTAGCTGTTCTCTTACCTGTATTATTTGTATACCATGTCTCGGAATCGTATATCTTCAATTTTATTTTAGCTTAAATCAGGCTAAGGCCGTAACGAAGAAGTCAAATACGGATTCTTTATTTAATGTCCATTTAATTGTTATCTCGCAATGAAACGTGCGTATGTGTACAAAAATATAGACGACAATGAGGGCAAAGTTGTTGCTGTGGAAGACTCGTTGGAAGCCTTCACAGCCGCACTCAGTACGCACTTTACACTACACGAGGAAAACCCAAGGATATATTTAGAAAATGGCTGCGAAATCCTCGATACCCGAGTTATTCGGGACGATGAGAAGATATACTTGAGCATGAGTGGTTCTAAAGGTGATAGTTATATGGCGAAAAACTTTAATGACAAATTGAGTGTTGGAGTACCTGAATGTAAGGTAGCCGATTGGATAACGCTAAACGTAGGTGGAAAGCATTTTACGACATCCCGTTCTACTCTTCTGGGTAAAGAGCCGTTGTCTATGCTCGCTAGGATGTTTGCTGATGATAGCAATGTCTACTTAATGAACCCCAGTGTGAGAGATTCCAACGGAGCTTACCTCATAGATAGAAGTCCAGAATACTTTGAGCCCATACTAAATTACTTGAGACATGGGTCTGTTATATTGGATAAGCATGTTAACCCAAAAGGGGTTTTAGAAGAAGCTGTATTCTATGGTAGGTATCTTATAGTAATATATATTATGTAAATCTATCGTCTAACCCTTCAAGAATAGTTGTGTGAATCATCTGTTTATTTATTTTATTGAAGAACATATGAACGGCTCCATCTAGCCTAAAACTAATTATGGCTTGTACTATGAAAACTAGATCATTTAGAATACTCAGTTTTTTTTGACTTTGACTTTGACTTTGAATGTTTGTCCCGGGTGGGAATCAAACCCACAACCTGCAAGGCTGAAGGCAGAGTTACTACCAACAGAACTGTGAAGCCAGTCTATGCAGTATATGTTCCATAGTTACATTGCACAAAAAAAGGAAATAAGGAAATAACCGACTTTATCGCCAATGAATGAGAATGATTCCTTGTTGTCTCTTACGTGGATGACATATTTTTTCTACTTATATTGAATAATAAACAAAGTAATGAACCTGTTTTGATTTAATTTCAATGAGATGAATCTGAAAGTAAATACTTTAAAATAAAAGCAGAATTTTACAAATTGGTTTATAAATGATGGAGATCTGAGATAAACAATAAAAAGAGTCAACCAAATTTACAAATTGCTCTTTTTCTGAAGTTGTCTAAAAATTGACATTTTTATATTGCAGGTATAGAATCAATGATACCACAGTTAAAACAACTCATTGAGGATTCAAGAACAAACTTGGGCTCCAATCATCCTCTATCAAGAATGGATGTTGTACTTTCCATAATAAAGACTCCAATAACATCAGAATTGAGGTTTCAAGGTGTAAATCTGGCAGGCGCTGACTTGAATAGGTTGGACTTGCGAAATATAAACTTCAAGGTGACAGATATGTTCATATTAATAGATTAATGAGAAACTTAGAACCAGTTTAGAACTAGGAATTACTGCTACTGTACTTATTCTTGCTGCAAAGAAGTACTACTATACTACTACTACTACTACTCGAGTCACCGGTTCTCTCCAGCCAGTTTTGTGAAAGGATTTTAATGCGCCTTTAAAGAGGCTTCTTTTGTGCATTTACACATGTCTTCGAATTTTTGGTTGTAAGACATGTTGGTTTCCACACAATGTCCTTCGCCATTCTGAGAATGTGATGTCGCACATATAAATTTATCAAGTGAAAACTCATTGGTGTGTATTGGGATTTGAACCAGCGACCTCCATATTGAGACTCAAAGTCTGTACCACAGCACTACCACACTGTCATGCAAAGCAGTAGTGCACTGGTGTTGTGTTCCAGTTCCAAGGAAGTAAATGCCAGTGAAATTTCAAGTACATGAAGATATCCTTCTTGTCTTTTCAGTATGCCTGCCTCTCTCGATGTAACTTAAGTGGGACAAATCTGTCACATTGCTGCCTCGAGCGAGCTGACCTCTCCCATGCTAATCTAGAAGGTGCGCAGTTGCTGGGAGTGAAGGCTCTTTGTGCTAATTTAGAAGGTAAACCTACAAAAAACTCAGAATTATTTTATGGTACTACTACTAGTGGAGTCAGTAGTTCTGTCGAACCAGTGCTGGGAAAGGATTTTAAGTGCACCTCAAACTGGCTCCTTTTTTGTAGCCACCTGTGGGGCCCTTTTTGAAAAAAAAAAGCACCTTATTTTCATTTTGTGCTTTATTGTCATTTTTATTTCTAACCCCTAAGGAAAAGGAGGGTGTAATAAATTGGTAGTATATCTGGCTGTGGCATCATAGCTCCTGAACGGATGACCTTATTTTGATTTTCATTTGAAAGGTGTCTTGATCTCGAGTGTTATGTTTCAGAAATTGAGCAAAAATTGCTTGTTAAAAGTTACTAAACAATAATTAATTAATAAAGCTGTATATTTGCTTAAGACTGGCCGCACAGCTCAGTTAGTATTAAACCTCCCTTCTGCGCCGTAGGTTGTGGGTTTGAATCCCACTCAAGCCAAACATTTGTGTGACGAATATAGATATTTGATGTTTCTAAGTGTTGTTGATATATTATATGTAAGTATGTAGAAATAATATATAAGTATTATATCAGTTGTCTGGTTCCCATAATACAAGCTGTGTTTAATTTGGGGCTAGATGGCCCTGTATGAAACTTCCACCGATATTTATTTATTAATTAGAGAAAACAGTAGGATACTATATTTTTTAATTGCTGTAATTTCAGGAGCCAATTTGAAAGGATGCAACATGGAGGATCCAGCTGGGTCCAGAGCTATCATGGAAGGTGTCAATCTAAAAGGTATAATATCTAGCCGACAACTTTGAATAGGATTAGAACCGTTGGCCTTAAGGGTGTGGTGAAGTGGCGTGATGGGATGAGCAGATGGCCCACCCGGTGTAAGCGGTATGCCCTGTTAACAATAACTATGCAGTTCGTTTCTACGATATTAAAGTATTAATGGCAAGTCGCTATATTGCACTATTCATTTGATATTGTTATATTTTCAGGTTGTAACCTTGAAGGCAGTAACATGGCCGGCGTGAATCTTCGCGTGGCTACCCTCAAAAACGCAAACTTACAAAACTGTGATCTCAGAGCTGCTGTATTGGCTGGTGCTGATCTGGAGGTGAAATGCTCTTTTCTCTTCTCTTCTTTATATCTAAACTAGCGACTCGCCCCGGCTTCGCACTGGTAGCAGAGTATGCCTAGTTTGATAATTATAGAACCGACTTTATCGCCAACAATATGATAACCTCAGTCTTTTTCTGAATTCGGTTAAATAAATAAATATTGGTGGACATTTCATACATCGCCATCTAGCCCCAAAGTAAGCTAAGCATAGCTTGTGTCATGGAATCCAGACAACTGATACAATACTTATATACTTTATAATATTTTTTTTATAATATTTATAATACAAAATACAAAGTGTGCAAGGTTGTCTGCTGCAGAACCTCATTCGCACAAAGATTCTTCCTATTTAACGGACCCCAACTCTATAACATTTGTAATAAAGAGTTAGAAATATTTCCAATGTGTAAAAGGTCCTCAAAAATTGCTCTTAGAACGTGGCTACTATCTCTCACGTATGATTTTACTGAAAAACTAATTACTATTATATCCTAATCAGTAAAAAAGAAAAAAATGTGCCTACCTACATCTTGAGTAAGCCTTTACACTGACACACACACACACACACACACACACACACACACACACACACACACACACACACACGCGCACACACATACACACAGACACACACTCACACACACACACATACACACACACATACACACACACACACATACGCTCGCACACACGCCAACTCACGTAATAACATACTTCATACCTATCTTACAAAAATAATTTCTTATTTGTTCTTAATTTATTTTTAACTGTACCAATCCATAAAACAATAACTGTTTAAGAAACCATTCGCTGATAAATTAGCTAACCTCACTGTATTTGAGGGAGGGCACTAGTTCCTATATTACAAGATAATTAAATGTCTTAGTTTAGGTTCTAGTTGTTTTCACTAAAATTGTAACTATATATACCTTAAGCGCAACTATATTTAAGTTTCTATGTTAAATGTATAAGGTGCAAATAAAAATTATTATTATTATTATTATTATTACTTTTTTTTTGTAAATACATACATATAATACATATTAACACCCAGACACAACAAAAATTTATGTTTCTCACACAAATGTTTGTCCTGGGTGGAAATCGAACCCACAACCTACAGCGCAGAAGGTAGGGTTACTAACCAACTGAGCTGTGGGGCCAGTCACAAATAAGAAATAAACTGTGGGCTGAATTTAATTTAATCACACTAATAATATTACAAATGAAAAGTTATTATGTGTGTATGTTTGTTACTCCTTCACACTGAAACGATTGAATGGATCCGAATGAAATTTGGTTTCAGCTTATATTTGACTGGTCTAGGTGGCCATAGGAACTCTTCAACCTTTCTCAACATGACTCAGTCTTGTTTGGGCTCTTTGGATTTGTCTACGGGTGTCTTATGTCGGACTAGCTGTTGCCCGCGACTTCGCGTGGAATTCGGTTTTATCACGCACCCCTATTTTACCCCTCGGAAGTCTAAGTTACTCCTTGTTACATCAACTATCTGCCAGTGAAAGTCCCGTCAAAATCGGTCCAGCCGTTTCAGAGATTAACCGGGACAGACAGACAAAAATTGTAAAAAATGTTGTTTTGGTATATGTACCGTGTATACATCCATGTGCACTTAGTAAAAATCGGTTATTTTAATATTACAAACAGACACTCAAATTTTATTTATTTGTATAGATTATAAAACATGAACTTATTATAACTTCATTGATTTCAGAGTTGTGACCTCTCCGGCAGTGATTTACACGAAGCCAACCTGCGCGGTGCTAATTTGAAAGACGCAGCGTTCGAGCTGATGTTGACTCCTCTACACATGTCACAGACTATAAGATAAATCATCTAGACATAGACATCTAAACCATAGACATTAATTTACTACATTTCTATGTATATGTCTCTAGATAAATCATCTACTTAACAATTATAGTGAATTTTATTATTTTTGTATTTTATTAAATGTTTATTATATGTTATTTTCTGGACTTTCCTTTCTTAAACACTACAGCCATTAGCCAAAGATAGAGGAAAGTGGTGGGACTTGGGGGAGGCCTTTGCCTACAACAATCATACAGTGTGTTGATGAGAACCTAATTAAGCGAAAACTCGTTTTCTATGTGATTTAAGTTGCGGAACGAGCTGGTGGCCCACCTTATGTTAAGTGGAAACCTCCGCACAGACTACGTCTCAAGTCCTCTCTACCAAAGTACGGACTGAGTCAAGTCGCATTGCGTTGTGTCCATCACCCCGAGACGGGGATGTTACGTCTCATGCGCCTGCAATTTCACCGGCACCCGCTGTGTTCACACGAGTGCATCACTGCTTGGAGGCAGATTACTAGGTGTGGTGGCAGTACTTCATAGGTAACTTAGCACAAGTTCTACTGCTACTTTGTGTTGCTCCTTTTGCACCAACCGGGGGATACGTGTATGGATTCAAAGAGTAATCACCTTCGAAAGGGAGCAAGGTGGATCCCCCAAAATGCATATAATGTACTAAATGCGTGTGAAATTATATACTGTAATTATAACAAAAAAAATGTATGTTAGTTTGTTTCGGCTAATCTCCGAAACGGTTGGACAGATTTTGATGGGACTTTCACTGGCATAGCTGATATGAGAAGGAGTAGGTAACTTAAAAGTATAGGGTAGATTGATAAAACTGAACTGTCCAGGTGGACAAAGTCGCATGTAACAGGTAGCATATATGTATGTATAATTCTAATGTTAGTATCTGATAATAATGATTATACAATGCAAATAAACTGTTCGAAACAAAAATAGATAATTATACATTCGACGAAGATAGGAGATATACAGGAAGAAGGTAGTAATAATAGGTACCTACTCTAACAATTTGTTTCTGAATTTCTCATTTTTATTCAAGAACAATTCTCTTCTATTCATTCATTCATTAAGCGTAGCTTTAAATATATATATATTCCTGCTTAGTTCAGTAATCTACACACTCTCTCGGCACTAAAGAGAAATGGCCCAGAATTGTCCTAAAGGTTTTGTGTGTGCAAAGGAACCGGGTACCGTCGCAAGCGTGAGGGGGATTCTAAATTTAATTTTACCCAGAAATTCAGGTTAAAAAGTTTATATAAATACATCAAGTCCTCTATTTTTGTTTATTAGTAGTAATACTCAGAAAAAAAAACATAGGCGCCTTCCTGGGCTCTGAAACTAGACATTGTTATCCAGAGATGCAATTCCGCATCAGCCTTCGCTACTAGAAAAAAAATGTTACATTCGTTCAAGAGGCGGGCTTTTGAATTTCCCGCTGAAGGGCATTATTTGTTCTGAGATTTGAATTTGGTGTAGTTGTGTTGGTATTACTGACAATGAAAGTTAGTGATGTGTATAAAGTCAAGTAATTTTTGTGACAATGTGATTTTGTATTATTTTATATAATATAATACGTACTTAACTAAACTTTTTGCTAAGAGTCAATATAGATTAGGTGGAAGACCTTCAGTTTTTTTTTTGCACTGATGGTAAGAATGATTTCACCATAAGTAATCACTCGATCATTTTCTTCAAATTATACATTATCACAAGTCGGTTCCACTTTATTAACCTGTCAAATATATCTGAATATTGAAAATTTTGTACTATTTACTTGTAATTTTACAATTGTGACGAAGAATAATCGATTTGGTTGCTGATGACACCCAGATGGGATTAGTTATTACGATTAGTCGATTAATGACACATAATTAATCAGGATGTACGAAATATTTGAGGTCGAACGAGCCTAACTTAGTTATGAATTGTTTAATTTACCTGAATCCAGTAACGTGTTGAGGAGAAGGTGACGTACAAAATTAAGCTTGTTGATGTGAAACATCTATAGCCGCACGTAAAACCGATTTCTGGCTTAGCGACGCGTCGCCACGGCATGAGCGCTGATTGGTCCGTTCAAGGTTACGACAAATCATAAACATTATTAGTGATGGGGTACTTAGTTTCTTACAAAATAATGTCGATGTTTCACATCTGCCAGGCGTCCCGTGACGGCTCACATTTTGATGTGAAACATCTATAGCCGCACGTAAAACCGATTTCTGGCTTGGCGACGCGTCGCCACGGCATGAGCACTGATTGGTCCGTTCAAGGTTACGACAAATCATAAACATTATTAGTGATGGGGTACTTAGTTTCTTACAAAATAATGTCGATGTTTCACATCTGCCAGGCGTCCCGTGACGGCTCACATTTTTTTTCTCATAAGTTTCTATAACTTACGATACTTAAAAGCTCTGGATCACCGTCATCATTTTAATAGCGCACCCAGGTGGAAACTTCCAGAAAATCTACACATACTGTTACCTACCCTTACTTAACCTTGAGTCTACGATGAGACGAGAGTATCTCCGAGCGCTTTTCCTCCTAAGTGTAAAATGAGGATTAGCTTCTTGATGAGCTCATGTGAAATATTGCTCGTGGCAGTAAATATCATTCGTAAAATGTTTCATCATTATCACACTGACACATTCGTTCGTGATAATCGTATGGGACTGCAAATTAATAAGATACGACGAGGTAAGTTGCGTTTCATGTCTGAAAATTACGAGACACCATATTGCTGACTGTGAATCGTGTCTTTGTTTAATACGCGACAGACTTAAATTTGTGATTCTGTGATACTTATTGAAGTTACTTCGCTAAAATTGGTGTTGTATGGTTGGTAACGTGTCAAACTTTTTTTTCATAATTCTCGTTCTATTTTTGTGTGTGACGGTTCCGTTCTGTCCGGCGCTAAGAAAATAATTTAACTTCAAGTAAATTGAATTTTGATGGTTTAAACAGTTGGAATTCCCATCAGATATTCCTCCCGATTGCAGTAAACTCCAAAGATGCAGAACGGAGACGAAACCGCGCCGCCTGCGGAAAACAGTAAGCTCCCTTGTGTTGTCAAAAATATTGCAATAACATAAGCATTATTGAAGATTTATATCTGATTTTACCACAAAACGTATTCAAATTTGCCCCAAAATGTGTATAAGTATGTCTGTTAGTGTCGCATATGTTTTTAAGTACCCGCATAGTTTTTTGATAAAATCTTTTCCATTGCAGAGTGCGATGAGTAAAATTAATTTAATATCTTTGCAATTGTAATTTCTCTAGCGTTTGGTGGTTTCGTGCGTCGTTCGCGGCGTTTTGGGTGGTTACCTGTGCTTGTAATTATTGATACCAGCGGCTAGCATAATTGGAGTGTGAAAAATGTGACTCACTGCTACCCACCTTCTGTTGTAAAAAATGCAGCCGATTTATTAGGCGCATCACTTAAGAACGCATCGAGAGCGATGTACTCTGCTGTACATTATACTGTATTATGACATGATTTATGAAAGTTTCTAGAATTCCTTGTTACCAGCAATGCCTACCTTCATTGTCGAATGAAGGTAGGTATTGACAGTTGTGTGAGGTCATTTTAGATTTCTATTTGACCTGACTCATCGCTCTGAAGGTCTTTTGGAAAATATCGAGGCATTATCTCATTCTAATTCAATTCTATTGGCATATGACAAATCTTAGTTTTTAGGCCACGATATTTTTGTAACTTGTAAACCTACCCACATACAAATTATTTGATATGCATGGTCATTCAGTGGGAGAAATTGGTACTGTTGATTTTCTTTTTTATAAAGTATAAAAACCTTCGCAATCATCCAATACCTGAGAACAAAATATACTAATAACACAAATATGCTTTGACTCAATATTGAAACAGTTCCCTCGCTTCATACGCTTGGTTACCAACTTAGCTACAGAGCTGCCAAATATCACGTCCTTATGTATTGTATTTAATTTTAATCATACTTTAAATTATGACATGTAAGTTGTGTAAACAGGTGTTATAACTAAACAATGAAATAAACTCAAGAATACATTTACAATGCTTCTGTGGCTGAAGTCTGATTGGGAATTAAACTAGAAAATACCCTCAGTCTGCTTTCTATTTAGTTCTTATCATAACTATACTGTCTGGCCCCACAGCTCAGTTGGTAGTAACTCTGCCATCTGTGCTTTAAGTCGTGGGTACCCAGGACAAACATTTGAATGATGAATATAGATGTTTGTTTTGTGTCTTGGTGATAGTATGTATTTATTTACAAAAATAGTAACTAAGTAACATTTATCTGGTTCCCATGGTACTAGCTATGCTTAGTTTGAGTTTTAGATTATTTATTTTTGAATTGTAGTTATACTTAGTATTTCACTGTTTTCTTATTTAAATAATATAGTTACTTATACATTCCAATTTTCGGAGAACAATCTCAGTGATAGATTAAAATAAAATAACTTATGTATACTTGTGTATATAACTTGAGATTTATACTATCGTGATAATGCAAAGACTTTCATAATAGATCACTGCATATGCATTACATATGTATTGTATATTTGCATAGAAATATCAAGGTAGGTAGTTAAAAATGTTTCAATACAAAAGTCTGTATCTTGCATTTGCTTCCTTAGCATTATTAGATGAAATTAAATAAATTAATCCCATTACTTCACAAAAATTTGTCTGGTTCTCTTGATACAAGCTGTGAGATTAGAAGGCGCTGTGTGAAATGTCCACAAATATTTATCACATGTATTACAGCAGATACTAATATATCCAACACCTTGTAGCCAAGCAGTCGGAACCGATCAACAAGCAATACTTCCGGCTGAAAGTATGGAGGCACCTCGAGTCTAACGGGCTGGCTATGTTCCCTCGGCCCGTGTTCAACCGCATCCCAAACTTCAAGGGGGCTCAGGAGGCAGCCGAGAGGTTGGCCGAGCTGGACCTCTTTAAGAATGCCACCAACATCAAAGTGAACCCTGAAAAGCCTCAAGAACCTGCGAGGTGAGTATTTTTTTTTATCTAAGGTATCACCAACTAGTTTAATTGGCTTCATATAAAAAAATCTGTCTCGGTACATTTGGTAGATGACTGACATCCAAGATTTAAAATGACAATTAATAAATAAAACGAAAAAAATAATCAGAATGTATTTTTATTAAATTCGTTCATTATCACTAAAAGAAAAAAAAACTATGATGTCTGACAAATTTTTTACTTAATTGTACCATAAATTGCATGTCCCTTTTATATCCCTCGTGCATATATAAAATAGCCATTAAAAAATAAAACGCACACTATCAGTATGAATTTTAATTGCTAGCTTACCACTAAGATATTTAATTTGTTTTTAATTATAATTACGCTGTAATAAACATAAATTTGCAGCAACTTTCACAGTGAAAGGGCACTAAGTTGTTATACATAAGTATGAATCTTAATATTACTTTACTAAACTTATTAATTTTCACAGAATAATTAACAGCGCGAGTAAGTTGATAATTTATTCAGCTGTTTGTTTTATAGGTACCTACTATGAACATAAGAGTATATTTACTCATTGTAAAAAAGGTAGGTATCAAAATTAGGGTATAAATTGTAATTATTGGAAACAGTCTAGCGTCTGCATGTTTTTACTCTTCTCTAAGTTACGGTTTCTGGAACGTAGCCGAGTGGTAAGGACCCTTACATTCGATCCGAAGGTCGCTGGTTCAAATAAGGTGCGGTATTACATAAATGGGATTTTTCCCTTGAAAGTGTGTCAGGGTCAACCTTGGCCCCAGGGTTTGAATCTCGTGGTTAAAAACCATTCATTCTCGCTAATAGAGTATAAATGTAATTAAGTATAAATTAATGTAGGTACCTTTTCAATTTTGATTATATTAGACAGAATCTTGAAAATGTTTCATGATACCATTTCTTTACCAAACCATTCATGAACAATTTTCAGCGATGGCTTTAGGTACTACTTTTACCCGCCTGTCACTTAATAATAATAATTTACTTATTTCAGGCTCCTTAGTATTAAATACATTGGCCCATATAAATAGATATCTTAGCTACTAACATACATATAACTTAAGACTACAGTCGAAAGGGTCGTTTTTCTTGGCCGCTTCCCTAAAGCGTCGGTAAACTATCCCAGCGGGCCAAAATCCTGGATCAAGGATCAAATCTTAACCAGATACCAAATTGCAGTTTAAAAAATAAAATAAAAACCGACTTTGGTTTGTTCATCCCTTACTTTTCGCCCATACTTGGGTACATCCTGTATTTTAATAACGCTTATAGAATAAAATGCTTTTAAGTTTGCTGTTAAGCCATGAATGACTAATACACACTTAAAATTCCCTATCTCAAAAACTACTGAACCGATTTTGATGAAACTTGCACTATTCCCTAAGTTGAATAATACCTACGAGTATTTCAACAAAAAAAAAATTATTTAAATCGAACTTGTAGTTCCGGAGATATGCGAGGACAAACATACAAATATTCATACATGCTTGATTTTTAATAACGCATCATTTAGATAAGTGTCGTCCGAGTTTTTATTGTAAAAGTTTCGCTTTAAGGTAAAACGAAGTTTGGCTTTCACAATACAGGGGTGGTCTAGTGTGAAGTCCACAGATTTAATCATAATGTTAGTTTTAAGCTCCTTTAGCATATACACGGTATTATATACTTATCACTGTCTAATTTCGAAGTTATTGTAGTCTGCTGTGAATAAATATATTTTTCTTTCTTTCTTTCATACGACATACACTTTTGAAATTTGGCACACTTTTTTAGAAGCTGATATAGACCAACATATACGAAAACTGGGCAGTTCTGGAAATATTACATACATACGGGTCGAATTGATAACCTCCTTTTTTTTGAAGTATGTTAAAAAAAAAAACGAAAATTTCTTAATCATCAGGTCAGTGCCCAGTGCCCACGTGTAGAAGAACTAGCTAACCTATCTATAAACACGTATCTGCTATCTATAGATAGACCGGCGCGATTAGCGACCGTATTTTTGTCTCGCGTCGACGCGGTCGATGAACTGAAATTCGCACTTTTACTTTTTCACTCGGGAGTCGGGAATGTACAGTCGGCACGAGAAACTGAATAGGTACATATATTTTTTACAATCGTGTGAGTTTGTGTGTTCTGATGGTATATCTGAGTTTGTAAGATGCGAACGTATGATAAATTATCTATGGCTATGGGATAGCTAGTTAAGGCTATGGGCTACGGCTATGGGATAGCTTGTTACGACTATGGGGTGACTATTCTTATCTTATTATTGTTTCATTATTTTATAGTAATTAATTGCTTTCATATTTTTTATTGGTACGAGCTATTATCATGTTAACATTATCTAATTTTGACTAATTATTAATATAATATTATAATAACTATGATTTTGACTGAAATTGATTTTATGCGATTATTATCCACAACATATTTTTTAAGTTTAGAATTGTCAAAAAATGTGTCATTAAATTCATCATCAGTCATTTAATTATGTTATTATTACGAATAAATCATTGATAAGTACGGACTATGTGGCTCCGTCTAATCTGGGAAATAAATTCATTAGTACTGCTTCTGTCGCTTTGGTGTGTTCGAATCGATGTTAATATGAATATGATCAACCGTACATATGAAACGTATGGTCGATCGTGTCTTATAATGCGACCTTGATCTTGTTTCTGTTTACAAGCATTATACAATTATTGATATTATTTCTGTCTTGTATTGTATTGTTATCAAATAAACGCTTTATTATTATAATACACTCAAACGAAACTCGTTAATACTCTTTATCATTGAGATACGATTGACGTCACAGTGATAAATTTGGCGTGCGGGTCAAGGAAAGTATAAAGTTATTACGGTAGGTCTTGTGTAGATTATTCTACATAATCTCATTTTTGATCTCGTGTGAAACGTAGTCTATGTTTCACACACGTTAAGTACATTGTATGTTCCGTACATTTTCGCATTTCACGCATTTTCTTATCGCATGAAAATTAACTTCTCCCAGGCCATGCAACAAAGTGAGATCCTATTATACTATTCAGAGTTCAGGCTCGCTATCTCTTATACAGAGTAGGTCATAAGACTTGCCCATAAAAATTTAATATTGACTGAAAAATAGACTCAATTTAGAATACCGTGGTACCAAAACTACCCGCCCACGTTGCTCGCGTCCGTAGGTGATAACCCATTGAATCCCCACACGTGTCCCCCGGGTGGTGCTAAAGGAGCAACCCAAAGTAGTAGTAGAACTTGTGCTAAGTTCGCCCGGAGAAGTACTGCCACCACACCTGGTAATCTGCCGCCAAGCAGTGATGCACTCGTGTTGCTGTGTTCCGGTGGAAGGGAGTGTGTGCCGGTCTCATCACGTGGGCCGTCAGCTCGTTCTATACCCTACATTACATAAAAAAAAACTGCAATAATTATTTGTAGATCTGTAAAAGGTCACATTATTAAATTTTATTATTATTATTTATTACTATTGTACAATATTTGAGTTGTAACTTAGGCCGAGTGTACTCGTAGCATTCAACAAATCGTCTTCATACCTTGTAAAATGCGCGATACCCATGCACTATCCAGAGTCCTCGTTTCTCTGTACACATTTCTACTTGAAAAGATTAATGGGTGTTTTTCGTTATATCTGAAATTTAATTTTAAAATGTAATTTAGTTAATTTAGTCTTCTTGTTTGTACGCGTTTAACAGGGGTGGATGCATTTTTTCCGACACTACCTTACAGATGATGGGTTATAGATCACAATCTGTATGTTTTTTTTTTCGACGTACTAGTCGTTAGGCATGAATAAAGACTGTATATGCCTCAGTTATTACTTGTTCTAGCTATATCTTGAAAGTGAAATGACACAACAGGAAAAGTCTCATAGATAGCTATGAACAGGAGAAATTTAAGGTAAAACATATTTCATACATAGCTATGATATCTTCAAAGTGACAGTACCAAGGTGAGAGTAAAACATCTCTCGTAGCCATGAGAGATGTTTTACCATTAACTTTTCCTGTTGCCTCATAGCTGTCTTTGAGACTTCTCTTATTACCATCACTTTATTTCAAGATACGTTATAAGAGATGAGATTGAGATTGAGATGGAGAGATTTAACTTTCAATGTTTCTTTCAAGATATGCTTCCTATGAAATATAATTGTTCATACAAACGTAGACCGAAGTATTTCTCATGATAGCCCACAACCATGTAAGTTTGACGACAAAAAAAAATCTGTAATAAGATCTAAAATATCGCGCACACACAAATAACTGCTATGATTACCCAAGCATTACGCAAACCATGACCGATTTCTTGGGCAATGCAGTCCATATCGAACGTTTTATAACGCATGTCGGCTTACATAAAATATGTACTTGTAAATTGTTAGACTATTTTGTTCAAAATGAAGGTCCCGTCTTTGACATGAGTTTTCATTAACTATTGTACTTTTCATACATTTGTCAACAAACATTCTAGATTTATTTTATCAATACCGTCCTTCACACTTGACACAGGTACACAATGTAATAAGATCCATTCAGTCTACCTAGTTTACTCGGTTCTTGGGGCTATCTCGCACGAAACAGGGTCAGATTACATGACATACACACTCATATCTACAGTATGCCGTGTGTTACAGGCGGAAAAACTAGGCAGAATCAAACATACTGATGTCATCTATACATCTAGGTATACAAAAAATAAAATTGGAGTGTCTGTTTGTAATATTAAAATAACAGCTTTTTACTAAGTGCATATGGATGTTACACGGTACATATACCAAAATCACATTTTTTTTAATATTTTGTCTGTCTTTCTGTTTGTTCCGGCTAATCTCTGAAATGGCTAGACCGATTTTGACAGGACTCACTGGCAGGTAGCTGATGTAACAAGGAGTAACTTAATCTACTTTTCCGAGGGGTAAAATAGGGGTGCTTGATAAAACCTAATTCCACGCGGACGAAGTCGCGGGCAAACAGCTAGTTTATCCATATAACCATAAGATAATAAATAATCTTTCTTTATTGGAAACTACTATTGGTACTTAATACTAAGAGTACAATTGCAGTGTATCCAAAAGGCGGTCTTATCGTAGCCGATCTCTTCCAGACTACCTTAAACTAAAACTAAAAAAAGAAAAGTAACTTATACTAATGAAAGAAACTATGCTCTTGAGCAAGGGGGTAGACAATTGGAGGTATACACTGGCCCCCGAACTAGTATAAACTGTATCTCAGGAGGCACAGTGTCTACCCCAACGTCCAAAACCCCGCCCCGCCCCGTGTCTCAAGAGCATGGCCTCGATGTGCACATTCGGAGTGTTAACGGTGTATGAATAAATTAGAGCAGAATTTTACAATTATTTTAAGACATTATTAGTTTATTTAAGATAGGGTGTGTGTCTGTAATTTTGTGTGTTGTGTGTTGTGTGTAAGGGTGTGTATTTATGTGTGTAAAAGCGAGTGAGAGAAGGAATATATTAGTGTATGTCTAATATGGATTTCGTATGTACTGAAAGTTTACCTCAAAATTGAATAAGGTCTTCGGTATTCTTGTAGTCCAAATTCAGCAGCCAGTTCGTGACGATATTCTTCAATTTATGTCTGGTTAGGGGATATATATTAATTTTTTTATTTAAGTGATTGTAAAGTTGTGGAGCAATAATGGGATAGAAACGACTGAAAAATTTAGTTCGACATTTACTAACTTCACAAACTCGATCAGACCTGCGTTTCTTACCTATTTGGTTGGCATTGTAGGGTAAATTCTTGTGCATGCATAATATTGTTTGGAGTACAAAGTGCTGTCTCACTGTAAGTACTTTAGCATCTTCATATAAAGTCGCAGTGGAATACCGATATGGTTTCTTCAGCATAACTTTGAGTACAGCTCTTTGCGCTCTTTCTAATTGAAGCAGCTTAGTCTTCCCAGAACCACCCCATACTGAGATACAGTATCTAAGAAGAGATTCGGCAAGGGCAGAGTACACAAGTTTTAACGTTTTAATATTTGCAGATGACCTCAAGTTTTTAAATATATAAATAAGCTTTCGTATTCGAGATGTCATTGAGTCAATATGAATATGCCAGTTCAATAATTGGTCTATATGGATGCCAAGATATTTTATAGTATTGGTTCGGGTAAGAGATGGGCAAGTGCAGTTTGCAGTAGGGGTTTGACATTTATGACATTTAATGACAAAATTGGCCTGAGATGGTTGAGTAGATACAGTTAATGAAAAAGTTATATATTTTGTTTTATCTACATTTAAAGTTAATAAATTATTATCTAGCCAATTTATAACTGTAGTTATGCTGTTTTCAGCAAACTGCTTAGTTTCCTCCCAGCTATTTCCATTAACCAACAGAACAGTGTCATCAGCGTAACAAAATATTTTACAATTTGGCAGACTAATGTTACACAGTTCATTAATATATATTTGGAAGAGTGTAGGCCCCAGGATACTACCTTGGGGAACTCCGTATTCTAGACTAGCTTCACCACTCATGTAATCGCCAAGTTTAACAATTTGAGTGCGGTTTGAAAGATAACTTTTAAAAATTTCAAGAGCCACTCCTCTGATTCCAATGCTTGACAATTTATCCAAGAGCCGTGGGACAGAGACAGTGTCAAATGCTTTGGAAAGATCTAAAAATATAGCCAAACATCGGCTTTTTTTGTCCAAAAATTTAACTATTTCGTTTACTAAGCTTCCTACGGCATCTTCCGTCGATTTCCCTTGCCTAAATCCAAATTGATTGCTTGAAATGATTTTGTTATGTTCTAAGTAGTTTTGTAATCTGTTGTTCAATATTTTTTCCATAATTTTAGATATGGAAGGCAAAATTGAAATAGGTCTATAGTTATTGACACTGTCTCTGTCTCCTGCTTTATATATGGGGTGAACTACAGCTTTCTTAAACACGTCAGGAAAAATGCCATCTGAAAAACTGTTATTACAAATATGACTTATCACAGGTGCCAATACGTAATGCGATGCTTTAAGGGTCTTGGCAGGTATACCATCCCACCCAACAGCACAATCGCTACGGAGTCCAAGAATCGTGCGAGATACTTCTATATTGTCAGTGGTGAAGATACCAAATGAGCGAGCAGGTGTGGGAAAAGTATCCGTAGAGATTACATATTCGCTACTACCAACTGGACGCTTGATTTTGTCAGCTAGAGTTCGGCCAATACTAGAAAAAAATTCATTAACGATGTCAACTGAGCGTTTTGGATCAGGATCTATTTTTAGAAGACGTTGTGGAAGATGGGAAGTATGAGACTGCATGTTAATTATACCTTTAATGATACTCCAAGTTTGTTTCGAGCTCTTTTTGGCTTTCTGAAACTCAGTGTGCTCGTATTCCTGTTTAAGCTTTTTAAGTAGGTTATTTAAAAAGTTGCGGTAACGAGTATAGGTAATTTTTAGTATAACATTGCTAGGAGATTTACGCTGCTTTTTATGCAATCTATCTCGGTGACGAATGCAACGAATTAAACCTTGTGTGATCCAAGGTTTAATCATTATTTTTTGTTTTGAAGCTGGTTTAAACATAGTGTGTTCATTAATTATGGACATTATCATTGAAATCAATTGGCCTGCAGCCACGTTAGCCTTATCAATACACAATATGGATGCAAAATTGGTCACGTTAAGCTCTCGTGTAACTGCGTCATAATTTACCCGACGTAATGGAGCTTCTTTTTGTACTTTATCTATGCATTTATAAAGACAAAGAAGAATAGGACAGTGGTCTGTTATATACGTTTCTAGGATAATAGTAACTGATTCTTGATTACTTTTTACAAAGAAATGATCTAGGCAGTTTTCTTTGCGCGTGGGTATAAAGTGCGTTGGTAGTAGTCCATGTGAAGCAGATAAATCTAAAAGCTCATGTTTATTTTGGTCTTTGCTATATGTTTTTATATCAATATTTAGGTCGCCAGTAACAACAATATTTCTATAGGAAGACAGAGACATAAGAACATTGTTAAGGCTGTTGTAGAAACGATCAGCGTTGGTGAAGGAAGGTGGCCTATAGATGGCAACTAAGGCAGTTATATGACCAAAACAGCAAATCAGACAATTACCATCATTAAATTCTGGCTCAGTCACAGTGCACTCAATATTTTTCTTGACATAGATGACTACACCATCATTTTGGTTATATGTTTCGTTTGTGTGAAATGAAATATATCCAGGAATGTTCGGGATGCACTGCAGTTTGCGTAACCAGCATTCTGAGAGAATCACAACATCACATTCAAACTTAATTGTGGCTAGAAGAGCCAAAAAAGCTGAGAAATTACAATTAATACTACGTATATTCATATGCCATAACCATAAGATATTTCTGTTCTCAGGTTAAAATTTATCTACCGTCATATAGTGTTAAATTAATCTCACAATCTTCTTCCCCAGGGTGCTGTGCCTGGAGAAACAGAAGACGCTTTACGTGCCCGCACCGCGCCTGGCAACCGGCTACCTCAGCCGCCTTGAAGTCTCCAATATAACCCAGTCCCACCCCGACGGTGAAACTGGGAGCAACGCCATCAAAAAAGCTGTCTCCAAGAACGGCATGGAGACTTACGGAAAGCCTGTTGGTAAGATAGGAAACATCCATTAAAAGATTTTTATTAATACTAATAAGTTATCAAAATCAAAATATTTATTAGAGGAACAATACAGTGGATTATGATAGTTGAGAAACGATGATATCTGCAGAAGTAATAAAACTGTGTCGCAGGCATCAACGCCAACCTCCGTTATAGAAAGTTATAGAACGAGCAAGATGGCCCACCTGGTATGCGGTAACCTCTGGCCATATCAAAATCAAAACTACTTGGGTCTTACCTTACTTAGGTATGGGAAGACCCAAGTCCCATGGAATTGTGCCCAACTTTGACAAGTGAAGGTGGAACGTCTCATGCGCCTGTAATTTCACTGGCAACCACACCTTACTTTAAATGTACAGGCACATGAGTCATTCCACCTTCACGTCTCAAAGTTACTCGAGTGCATACGATGTGTCTTAGGTCTTATCGTACCTAGTAGATAGGTAAGGACCCAAGTAGTATTGCTGGTTATTGGCAGTGTTTACCACTTCACCAGGTGAGCCATCCGCTCGTCCCCTAATTTAATCCAATAAAAAGTTTACTTAACCACTTGTAAAACTTGTTTTTTTTCAGGAATTGAAGAGCCTGTAATGTTGGATCTGGTGGTAATGGGTTCCGTGGCCGTCTCCAAAGAAGGATACCGCATTGGCAAAGGACGAGGTATGATAATTTTATTTCTAATGACCAAACACTGTTTTGGGGGGCCACGCTGCTCGCGACCTTAGGTGAATACCCTTTGGATACCTTCAAGTGTCTCCCGGGTGATGCTAAAGGAGCAACCCAAAGTAGCAGTAGAACTTGTGCCAAGTTCGCCCGGAGAAGTACTGCCACCACACCTGGTAATCTGCCGCCAAGCAGATACACTCGTGTTGCTGTGGGCCCTCGGTCGGCTCGTTTCGTATCTGTATCACTATTATTGGTAACTTCACAGGGTATGGCGACTTGGACTTTGCACTGATGATGCAGATGAAAGCGATCAAGCCGGACACCATCGTTGTGACTACCGTGCACGACTGTCAGGTACTGTTGGGAAACAACACCATATATACAAATAAATAAAATTGGAGTGTCTGTTTGTAATATTAAAATAACCGCTTTTTACTAAGTGCATATGGATGTATACACGGCACATATAGCAAAACAACAGTTTTTTTTTACAATTTTTGTCTGTCTGTTTGTTCCGGCTAATCTCCAGGACGGCTGGATCGAATCTAACGGGACTTTCACTGGCAGATAGCTGATGTAACGAGGAATAACTTAGGCTACTTTTCCCAGGGGTAAAATAGGGGATGCGCGATAAAACCGAATTCCACGCGGACGAAGTCGCGGGCAAACAGCTAGTTTATCCATATAACCATAAGATATTTCTGTTCTCAGGTTAAAATTTATCTACCGTCATATAGTGTTAAATTAATCTCACAATCTTCTTCCCCAGGGTGCTGTGCCTGGGTGCCTGCTAGTCGCAATAAAAAATAATATAATAGTCTTTAGATAGCTCAAGTGATTTCATTGTAGTTTGTAAATATGTCTTTGTAAATTGTATAGTAATTATATCATAGGTTTCGAGATAAAAAATAACACATATTAACGCGTTTTCAGGTGTTCGATACTTTGCCGGCAGCCCTGTTTGGACCCCACGATGTGCCAATTGACCTGATCGTCACCCCAACGCAGGTTAGTCCGTTAAATCCTTACTGTTGCTACTACATCTGTACTGTCGAAAAGCGTGAGTGAAGATCGTTTCTAATTCACATTGGCTGTTCTTGCTTATGACATATGCAAATTTACTCCATATATTCCATTCCTTATCCTTTATTCCTCCATTATCTATTGGTATTAACTATGTTATTAATGTTTGATACCCAGTTGATAGATGGACATAATGTTTGATTACCAGGTGATAGACCCAATGTTTGATTTCCAGGTGATAGACCCAAGTTTTGATTCCCAGGTGATAAAGCCTAGGTTTGATTCCCAGGTGGTAGACCCAATGTTTGATTACCAGGTGGTAGACCCAATGTTTGATTCCCAGGCGATAGACCCAATGTTTGATTCCCATGTGATAGACCCAAGTTTTGATTCCCAGGTGATAGACTGAGTGTTTGATTACCAGGTGATAGAGCCAATATTTGATTCCCAGGTGATAGACCCAATGTTTGATTCCCAGGTGATAGACTGAGTGTTTGATTACCAGGTGATAGAGCCAATGTTTGATTGCCAGGTGATAGAGCCAATATTTGATTCCCAGGTGATAGACTGAGTGTTTGATTACCAGGTGATAGAGCCAATGTTTGATTGCCAGGTGATAGAGCCAATATTTGATTCCCAGGTGATAGACCCAATGTTTGATTCCCAGGTGATAGACTGAGTGTTTGATTACCAGGTGATAGAGCCAATGTTTGATTGCCAGGTGATAGAGCCAATATTTGATTCCCAGGTGATAGACTGAGTGTTTGATTACCAGGTGATAGAGCCAATGTTTGATTGCCAGGTGATAGAGCCAATATTTGATTCCCAGGTGATAGACTGAGTGTTTGATTACCAGGTGATAGAGCCAATGTTTGATTGCCAGGTGATAGAGCCAATATTTGATTCCCAGGTGATAGACTGAGTGTTTGATTACCAGGTGATAGAGCCAATGTTTGATTGCCAGGTGATAGAGCCAATATTTGATTCCCAGGTGATAGACTGAGTGTTTGATTACCAGGTGATAGAGCCAATGTTTGATTGCCAGGTGATAGAGCCAATATTTGATTCCCAGGTGATAGACCCAATGTTTGATTCCCAGGTGATAGACTGAGTGTTTGATTACCAGGTGATAGAGCCAATGTTTGATTGCCAGGTGATAGAGCCAATATTTGATTCCCAGGTGATAGACTGAGTGTTTGATTACCAGGTGATAGAGCCAATGTTTGATTGCCAGGTGATAGAGCCAATATTTGATTCCCAGGTGATAGACTGAGTGTTTGATTACCAGGTGATAGACTGAGTGTTTGATTCCCAGGTGATAGACTGAGTGTTTGATTGCCAGGTGATAGAGCCAATATTTGATTCCCAGGTGATAGACCCAATGTTTGATTCCTAGGTGATAGACTGAGTGTTTGATTACCAGGTGATAGAGCCAATGTTTGATTGCCAGGTGATAGAGCCAATATTTGATTCCCAGGTGATAGACTGAGTATTTGATTACCAGGTGATAGAGCCAATGTTTGATTGCCAGGTGATAGAGCCAATATTTGATTCCCAGGTGATAGACCCAATGTTTGATTCCCAGGTGATAGACTGAGTGTTTGATTACCAGGTGATAGAGCCAATGTTTGATTGCCAGGTGATAGAGCCAATATTTGATTCCCAGGTGATAGACTGAGTGTTTGATTACCAGGTGATAGAGCCAATGTTTGATTGCCAGGTGATAGAGCCAATATTTGATTCCCAGGTGATAGACTGAGTGTTTGATTACCAGGTGATAGAGCCAATGTTTGATTGCCAGGTGATAGAGCCAATATTTGATTCCCAGGTGATAGACTGAGTGTTTGATTACCAGGTGATAGAGCCAATGTTTGATTGCCAGGTGATAGAGCCAATATTTGATTCCCAGGTGATAGACTGAGTGTTTGATTCCCAGGTGATAGACTGAGTGTTTGATTCCCAGGTGATAGACTGAGTGTTTGATTACCAGGTGATAGAGCCAATATTTGATTCCCAGGTGATAGACTGAGTGTTTGATTACCAGGTGATAGAGCCAATGTTTGATTGCCAGGTGATAGAGCCAATATTTGATTCCCAGGTGATAGACTGAGTGTTTGATTCCCAGGTGATAGACTGAGTGTTTGATTCCCAGGTGATAGACTGAGTGTTTGATTACCAGGTGATAGAGCCAATATTTGATTCCCAGGTGATAGACTGAGTGTTTGATTACCAGGTGATAGAGACTCAGCGCATGAGCCAGCGCCCCGCCGGCATACTGTGGCACCTGCTGTCCGCGCGCCGCGTGCAGATGATGCCGGTACTCAGCCAGCTCAGAGATATTGAGATGCTGTAAGTGTGGACCCTATTCCTGTTCCTGTACCCTGCCTGCAAACAATGCCAATACTGAACTTAGAGGGATGTTGAAACGCTGTTTCAGTATCGGACTTTGTGATATTAGGGTGACCACACTCTACCAATTTCAGAGTCCACATTAGTTTTTCCATAGTTAAATAAATAAATATTGGTGGACATTGTCACACGGCGCCATCTAGCACCGAAGTAAGCTAAGCATAGCTTGTATCATGGGAACCAGACAACTGATATAATACTTATGTACTTTTTTTTTGTAAATACATACATATAATACATATTAACACCCAGACACAGAAAAAACATAAAATGTTCGTCACACAATGTTTGTCTGGGTGGGAATCGAATCCACAACCTACAGCACAGAAGGCAGGGTTACTACCAACAGAGCTGTGAGGCCAGTCTGTGAAAATTGTTCCCTAAGTCCCATTATCTCCAGACTAATAGTGTTATTCATTAATTATGAATAAGACATATATTATTATATTATTTATCCATTATTATTATTGTTATTTAGCGGCGGTCGAGCGTGCACCCTCAAAGAGGTGGACACAGATATAGAAGACAGAAGTCTTCCAAGAGCCGGCAGACGTATACATCGTCGCACCCGCTCGCACAAGAGCCAGAGCGAGGGAGAGGTAAAAACTTAAATTTTAATATATCACTACATAGGATAAAACAAAGTCGCTGCCCGCTGTCTGTCTCTCTCTATGTATTTTTAGATCTTTAAAATTACGCAACGGATATTGATGCGTTCTTTTTATTAGATAGAGTGATTCAATAGAAAGGTTTATATGTATAATACATGCATAATATAGCAGAGAAACACTGATAATTTTATAAGTTTCTAATGTGATGTCGTAAATAAACACATTTTTTTCCGCTTACATTGCAAACGCTGGCTGAACCCTACGAGATAGATCAAAATAATGTACTACAGTATTGTAAATCTTAAAATGGTCTACAAAAAATTCTGTGATAGTGGTCTATCTCTTAGGGATAACCCACAATAACCATTTTTTATCTTTGGGTGTTGTATATAATATGTTGGTGTCTCCCAGGGCAACACGACGGAAGGCGAAGAAAGCAAGAGCAAACCGCGCAAGCCGCGGCGTCGCAACAGCCACAAGTCCTTCAGCAAAGACAAGGACGCCAGAGAGGGGAAAAGAGGCAAGGAGGAGGGGAAAGAGGGCAAAGAGGAGGGGAAAGAGGGCAAGGGCAAGGTCGAGAGGAAGCGGAACAAGCGCCCCAAGCCAGTCATCGACTTCTCTGTCAAGGTACTTCAGAAATAGTGATCAGTGTTTTCAAATTTATTAATTGACCTTAAATATCACAGAAAATCTTATTACAAATATACATATCCAAATTTGACGATGACACGACTAGCCGTTTTCAAAATATCACATCAACACTAATTTAAAAACTTTTTAAAGTGCTCCGCTGTAAAGTGACTATTACACATTGCAGTTCCGCCTTTGTTATACGACTACGAAGACATACAGTTACGTTAAGGCAAAATATTAATCTATAATCTATTGGGAACTAGCTATTGCTAAGAAATACATTATTACTCCAATACATACTGATTATAGATATGAGAAAATAACTATTGAAATGTTATTGTACAGATTTCAAACATCAGCCCCAACACGAGAGTTCGCGACTTGAAGCAAGCACTGTCAGAGCGCGGTGTTAAACCTCAAATCATGGTCTGGAAGGTAAGTCATATAGCCTACTAGCTGTTGCCCGCGACTTCGTCCGCGTGGAATTCGGTTTTATCACGCACCCCTATTTTACTCCTCGGAAAAGTAGCCTAAGTTACTCCTTGTTACATCAGCTATCTGCCAATGAAAGTCCCGTCAAAATCGGTTCAGCCATTTCAGAGATTAGCCGGAATAAACAGACAGACAGACAAAAATTTTAAAAGTTGTTGTTTTGGTATATGTACCGTGCATACATCCATATGCACTTAGTAAAAAGCGGTTTTTTATATAAAATACAGACATTCCAATTTAAAAAAAATTATGATCTCTACAGTCTACAGTGATAAAGTTACGTAAAGATCTGATGGCCCACCTGGTGTTAAGTGGTAACCTCTGCCCACAACTAGCAATACGACTTGGGTCCTCCCCTACTCCTTTATGACAAGAACCAAGTCGCAACATATGCATATCGACTGGCCTCACAGCTCAGTTGGTAGTAACTCTGCCTACTGCGCTGTAGGTCGTGGGTTCGATTCCCACCCAGGACAAATATTTGTGTGAATGATACAAGCTATGCATAGTTTAGGGCTAGATGGCGCTGTGTGAATTGTCCACCAATATTATGCGCCTGTAATTTTACTGACAGCTACACTACAGAAAGACACTAACGCGAATGCATTACTGCTTGGCGGCAAAAATAAGTATGGTGGCAGTAATTCTTCCGACCAACTTGGTATTAGTTCTACTTCTACTAAACAGTGAAAGTTGAAGATTTAGACATAAATGCGAAAAAACTGGAATCCCTCCATTAGGGGTTTCTTGTCTGTTCTTCCCCATGGAGGGTCGGATAGGGTTTGAACAGGCGTCAAACTTATCGATAAGTACGCGTGACCTTGTGTTTTGAATATTGACGTTTCCAAGCCATTTCTTTATGAATTCTATGGAAATAAAGTTTTTGACAAAAAAAAGAGTTTTTTTTACTGCAGGGATTCCGTGGATTCTGCTATCTGCACTTCCTGAAGCCTAGCCCACTGAAAGTGAGTACCTTTTCAGTCCCCAGCTATCCCACTGCTGGGGCACGGGTCTAGACGTGACAAGTGGATATGAAATATTTTTTTCAATACCATAAAGTTACGGAAGGAGCCGATTGCCCATTAAGTGTTAAGTCGTAACCTCTACCCATAACCAATACGACTTGGGTACTCCGCTACTTGGGTACGACAAGACCCAAGTCTCATCGTACGCGACCGTTGCTCGTGAGACGTGAAGATGGAACGTCTTATGTGCCTGTAATTTCACCGGCATCCACACCTATCGAACCGGTACACTTTAACGCAAAATGCAACACTGCTCGGCGGCAGAAATGAGTATAGTGGCAGTACTACTCCGCACGAACTTTGCATACGTTCTACTGCTACCGTTAACCACTGATATGAATTAATGGGATTTTTAATTTAAAATAACTTTTTTTTACATTTTGGTAAATCTTACAGCTAGCCGAGTGCTTAAAGCCAATTTTTTTTTTTCACTCGAATTACTTTAATAATAATAGTAATAATGTTTATTTCTCTCACAATACAGTCAGCACTTAACAACATAGTAAAACCAAAAGAAGATAAATAAACTAACATTGTGAGAGACTGAATAAATACAATTCAATACAAGATACCACAGTGAGATGTTAATAACAAAGTGAGTCTCGCGACAAAGCGTTAGTTTGTGAATAAGAATCTTCTTGTATGTAATCATAAACCGCTGTAACGGAGGTGGGCGTTGATGCCTGCGACACAGTTTTACTACTTGTGCAGACATCGTTTCTCAACTAATGTAATCCACTGTTTTGTTCCTCGAATAAATATTTTGTTTTGGAAAATAATAATGTTATGATAACAATGTCCAGGGTGAAGGCGACAATACTCCGGTGTTGAGCATCGACAGCGTGCTGGAGTCGCTGGCGGAGATGTCGGTGGGGGGGAGCGGGGTGGGCGCCGGGGGGGAGGAGCCCGAGGACAAGCCGCGCCTGCTGAGCGTCGAACCCGCGCCCCCCAGGGAACACAACCCGCCGCCCACAGCCGAGGTGAGTGTCGCTTTATTACACGAGTTACAACAGTTTGAGACAACACTATTTTTTGTCTGTTTATCCAATTTTAAAAGAATGAAAGAAAAATATATTTATTCGCGACCGAATAGGCAAAGAACACAAGACATTGAAAATGATAAGGAACATAAAAATAAAAGTACAACAAATAATTAGTATGATATAGTAACGTATTTTTTTTTTTTTATGAAACTTATAACCTAAACATTTACTATTTTATATTTCTTTTATTATTTTCTGATTTTTGCTTTGTATACGTTTAATAAATCTTTCTATGTAATCTTTCTGTGTAATGTATATGTGCTAAATAGCGAATAAATGTTTGTCTATGTCTTTGTCTACTTTAAAAAATGGTTGTCTGTAAAGTCGGTTTACTGACGATAGTTGAACGTGACAACGTCTTAAGAAAATACTGATGGAATGGTAGCATTTTTCAAAAGAAAATTTTAATTTCATTTGTTTAATACTCGATCAAAACATGTAAATGTAAGTATTAGCAGCTGTCCACGCAGACGCATCGCTCACTCAAGTAGGAGAGAGACGGATGTCGAACGCTGCCGAACGCAAAGGCCGATTGTGCTTCTTTGTCGCTCGTTCCGCGCTCTCGCTTGCACTTGCACAAGCCTTACATGGAACGCCTCAGAGCGAGGTAACGCCGCATGAGTCATGTTTTTTCGTGCGTGCAGCCGGCTCTATCGAATTATAAGACGTTGTCACGTCAAAACAATCTCGTGGATACAAGATGACCAGATGGTTACGCACTTAGTAAAAAGCGGTTATTTTAATATTACGAACAGACACTCCAATTTTATATTTTATTTATATGGATTTTTTATTTTTATTTTTATATTATTCACCAGTAACAGTTTAATCACATTTCAGGTACACTGATGCAACAATATCGAAGCGACCGATGCAAAACACTACGATACTAATACGATATATTTAATAAACACGCATACATTGCTTGGTTGCACGCGGCCAGATCGTCTGTCGCATTCCGACACTATTTATATAGAATTAAGGTTGAGTTTTGTTTGGACCGGCCCTTCCTATCTTATGGCTGTTGTGTGAATGATATTACTATGAATTATTTATCACGCTGTCTTTTCACTAGGATGATTAGCTGAGATTTAAATAAAAAATAATTTCTACCATTAAAATTAAAACTCAGATGTAAGAGTTGATTGACTCGATGCATTCACACTGTTCCAGTCACTTGATCTAGTTGATAGATCTAGTCTATTAGGAACTCGACTGCTTTTCTACAGTCATTCAATTCGACATAAACTATTGTTTTTTTTTTCATTTGAGCCGTAAAATTCATTATCGTGCTCTATTCTTTTCTGTCATGGCGCTAGGTGCGTTATTTTCCGTCATACTCAATGAATCGGTTAAGACAAAATGTCGCATTACTAAAGTTGTGTAATAAAATTATCAAAAGAACTCAAAAAGAAGACCAAAGATGGCGTTGTTGTTACACATAATTGCAAAATAATTTTATTATTATCTGGTCCTATTATAAAAATATTGTTTATCGGATAAACGTGACCAAAAATATTTTTTTTCTCATTTGGAGTGTTTTCTGAACTCCTAATCCACTGTTATTGACACGTAGAATATCATTCACACACATATAAAGTGGTTTCCTATAGCATCCGCACGGATATTTTCATCATCACCGCGGTCACCAAGCGCAAAAGCGGCCATCGTAATGGAATTAACCGTTCGCATATTATTGAAATACAGCATTAGCCAATGGAAGTGACAATTTTAGATTTTAGTTCTGTTCGAATTATTATTCGTTTATGGTTTTGTTATCATCGGTAGTACGGGCCGGCGTGTGTTTCACTGTGTTTGCACTGTGCGATAATGATCAGTGAATTACTTGTCAATTATAGGTTATATTAAGGATTGTCGCTAAAATCAAATTATAATGATTAAACTTAATGAAATATGTTATTTTTGTAACAAAAATGAATTGCTTCACATTGTAGGCGACTATCTTATAGGCTATTTATCACTCGCCCGATCACTCGACCGGTGTAAACACAGCATACTGAAGCAAATCTTTGTTATATTTCTCTAGTCTAAAGTTAGTATGTAATAATATAACGTCTATATCGAAAGTAACGAATTATCGTTTTAACGAATATTATTGCATTCTTCCATTAATGATTGTAACGAAAGAAGCTATTCTTTAGAATATATTTAGCATAAAAAAAACACTAAAACTATATTTTATTATTGTAATTTTAAGGTGCTTGAGAAAAGAAGTCCCAAAGTCATGAACTATAATGGATTTGATTAGAGTTAAGGGTCGTTTTGAAAATGATTTGGGCCTTCGTTTGTCCCCTTGTTGAGGTGTGTTTGTGCCAACTTGATGTAATCTCGTTCAATTATTGTTTAATGAAGCAATTGTAAACGTCATTTGATATAAGATACATATCCGTTGGTGTGAACATTTAAACCGTCTCGTCAGTTACTTTTTCAGTATTGGGTTATGTTTAATTTAAGACTTTAAAAGTAATATATACTTGACATAGTAATATATTTTGATTAATATATATTAACGATCTTTAGGTCGTATTGCATTGGTCTCTTAGCGTAATTGTTTTTTTTTTACACAAAGATAAAATATTTTTTGAAAATTTTAGTTTTAAATTCAGCATAATAGTAATAAAGGCTTTATAAAATAGCATTTTTTTATAATGAAGTAGATGCGCACAGATTTTTATTTATACTTTTTTTGTTATATTTATTCTTCAGTTATTTAAAGGTCTGTTTAGATGAAGCATGCTCACTGATTTTGGTAGTTTATAGTGTTGGCCTGGCAGCATGGATGAAATTTTTGTTTTATATTTTTTTTATAATAAACTTATTAAACGCACCCTTTGTTTTTTATTTTGGCGTTAATGTTAAAAGAGGTTGTTGGACGTATAGTTGTTGATTTATCCTATCGTTAAATGTTAAAAGCCATAATGTTGAAACGAATGTTGTGATTTTAACTAAATTTTTGTCATGTGTAGGTTGAGGGTAAAATTAAATTCTTTACTTTTTTAATTTATTGTTTTTTATTGAATATAACCCTAATTATGTGTCGGAATTAATTTTCAGGCATTCTGCAACTTTCATTTATACATAACCCACACATACATTCCTATATTATCTAGCTACAACGAGGGTTTTATGAAAGGAGCCCTAAGTAGCAGTAGAACTTGTGCTAAGTTCGCCCGGAGAAGTACTGCCACCACACCTGGTAATCTGCCGCCAAGCAGTGATGCACTCGTGTTGCTGTGTTGCGGCGGAAGGGTGGGTGCCGGTGAAATTGCAAGCGCATGAGACGTAACATCCCCGTCTCGGGGTGATGGACGCAACGCAATGCGACTTGAGTCATCTCGTACTACTCATGTAACTAAAAGTGCCTAAACGTGACACATCCTTAAATTTCGCTCTCAATTCTCGTTCACTTATCGAGTGTGTATCAGAATTGCGGGTGTATGTCAACAAACGTTCATGCAACATACATGAGATCAATGTGCTAAAAAAAACCTTTTTTTTTGTTGTTTTATGTTGTTTAACCACAGTTTTTCTAAAAGGCGGGTATATTCTTATATGTGGTTCTATATAGGGGAGGTATATAGAATTACTTACAAATATAAATGTGTATGTAAGTATTCTATCAGATACCCAGTACAAGCTATGTTTAAATTGGGGCTAGACCGTTTGAAATGTTTTTTTATGTGGTACAGTTACGGAACAAGCGGATTGTCTACCTGATTTAACGCGACTTGGGTCCTCCCCTACTTAGGTACGACAAGATCCTGGTCGCATGCACTTGTGACTCTGAGACGTGCAGGTGGAATGTCTCACGTGCCTGTAATATCACCGGCGATGATATCTTTCTTCACACACAGGTTGTCTAGAAGAGATCGCTTCTTAGCGATAAGACCGCCAATTGTACGTGTATCATAAGTCGTTTTAACGTTTGTACTGTATATTAATGGTGTACAATAAAGAAGTTTCATTCATTCATTTCATTCATTCGGTTTGTCCGAGAGGACAAACTGTTGATACTATATAAAATAAGATCTTTTTGTACACAGTTTCACAATAAACGTTTCTTATTCTTATTCTTATTCATCTTTCAAACCGGATCACAGTAATGTGAACACTGCTTGGGGGCAGAAATGGGCATGGTGGCTTTGAACGAAATCGATTAGAGTAAACTCCATTAAACTCCAAAAAAGCTACATTTTTAGAGGAATAATCTTTAATATCTTATTTAAGTTAATTTATTTCTTATTCTTCAACGGGTTCATTTACATTTTCGTCCCGACTAGACTCGTAGAATGTCTCGTCTCTCTTCTCTCTTTTCCCCTGGCTCTCTCCCTCTCTCTTCGCATCTTTTTCCTTCTTAGAGTGCTTCTTTGATTTTTTCTTCTCTTTCTCTGCTTTCTCAGATGTTTCTACTTTGGCGCCTGTTTTTATTGTTAATTCCTCACTTTCGCTGCTGGAGCTTGACCCTTTCTTGGAATCTGTCTTCTTGTCTGATTTTCTGTAAAAATAAACACAGTTTTTATTTGATAGATATTTATTAGATATTCTTCAGCATTTGGTTGTACAAATATAAGTAATTATAAATAAGTTTAACAAATAAAAAATCTGTTACTTGTCTCTGAGAACATTCTTATCTGCGTCACTGTAAAAAAACAAATGAAAAATTAATAAGCAGCAAAATGAAAATAAAAATGTGTACAATGTTGGTTTATTTAATACCTGCCAGAAGAATCATTTCTGTAAAATAAAAAATATCATAATAGTTATTTGAATTAACCGGCCAAGTCATAGTCGATTAAAGAACCGAGAATTCCATGTAAAAAATGTGAGCCGTCACGGGACGCCTGGCAGATGTGAAACATCGACATTATTTTGTAAGAAACTAAGTACCCCATCACTAATAATGTTTATGATTTGTCGTAACCTTGAACGGACCAATCAGCGCTCATGCCGTGGCGACGCGTCGCCAAGCCAGAAATCGGTTTTACGTGCGGCTATAGATGTTTCACATCAAAAATTGTGTCATTTTGGGATGCTTAGCAGGTATACGAGCAAGGCTCGCGCTGGGTTGTTTTTGATGTGAAACATCTATAGCCGCACGTAAAACAGATTTCTGGCTTGGCGACGCGTCGCCCCGGCATGAGCGCTGATTGGTCCGTTCAAGGTTACGACAAATCATAAACATTATTAGTGATGGGGTACTTAGTTTCTTACAAAATAATGTCGATGTTTCACATCTGCCAGGCGTCCCGTGACGGCTCACATTTTTTTTTTATTTTACTTTATACATTGAATCTTACTAATATTTATTAATTTACAAAACAAAAAAGTATGTAAGAAGTATTGTATCAGACGTCTGGTTCCCATGATACATGCTATGCTTAGCTTACTTTGTGGCTAGATGGCGCTGTGTGAAATGTCCACCAATATTATAATATTATTATTACTTACTTGTCATCAGCCTCATCTTCCCTGTAAAACAATGTTATAAGTGTAATTATAAGTGTTTTTATCGACACTGAAAAATTCGTCATAAAATCTAAGGCTCACTTACTCCACATTTTTCCAGTCTACGGAATATTCTTCGTGCGTTATGCCCGTCCTAAACACTCTTCGACAATTTTCTCTGTAACAAACAAAAGCTAATTAGCCAGTCCAAACTAAACGCAGTTTGTTCTATTGGAAATTTGGAACAATACAACTGATAGAATACTTACTTCCTTTTCTTTAAAACATGGATGATACATATTAGCACCCAGACACAGAACAAACATATATATTCTTCACACAAATGGGGGTACGAGTGAGTACTTTGGGGCTAAATGGCGCTGTGTGAAGTGTCCACCAATTTTTTTTGGATTTTTCTCACAGCTCCATCTAGCCCCAAAGTAAGCTAAGTAAATAGCTTGTATCATGGGAACCAGACACATGATATAATACTTATATACTTTTTTGTAAATACATACATATATTACATATGAACACCTAAACACAGAACAAACATCAATGCTCGTCACAAAATTGTTTGTTCTGAGTGGGAATCGAAACCCACGACCTACACCGCAGAAGGTAGAGTTTCCAGAGTTACTACCAACTGAGCTATAGGGCCAGGGGAAACCACAGAAAGTCATTATGCAGTCATCCAGGGGGCCATCGTCACGTTCCGACACTTAGGTACATGAGACGTAACATCTCCGTCTCGAGGTGATGGATGCAACGCAATGCGACTTAAGTCATCTCGTACTTTGGTGGAGAGGACTTGAGTCGTATTGCTGTTGTCTATGATTACCACTTAACATCAGATGGGCCGTCAGCTCGTTCTATCACTTATATAACATAAAAAACAACTTACAATAAATCTACAAGGTCAGGTTATTCATAATTTTCCTTACTCGACATCCTTGTGGATAGCGCAGGCTATGAACTGTCGGTTCTTGAAGACTGACGTGTAGAGGAACGGCCCGTGGCAACTGTGTGACTTGGGGTCGATCTTGCAAGCTGATATCACACCTGTCACTCGCTCCTTCCCTTGGTATTTCACGACGAGTGGACCTCCGTGATCGTTCTGAAATAGCAATAGACTGATAGGCGAGTGGTCTTCTGTCCTCATACCTGGCATTTCATTATGATGAGGGAGTACAGCAAGCATATGTATTTGAACATCTGGCAACAAACAAGCAGTAGAGCTCACGCCAAGTTCGTCCGGGTAAGTACTGCCGCCATGCCTATTTCTGCCACCAAGCAGTAACGCATTCCAGTTACTGTGTTCCGGTTTGAAAGGTGTGGTTGCCGGTGAAATTATAGGCACATGAAACATTCCACCTATACGTCTCAGAGTTACGGGCGCATACGATGCGACTTGGGTCTTGTCGTACCTAGTAGGGGGGACCCAAGTCGCATTAGTTGTTATGGGCCGAGGTTACCACATAACACCAGGTAGGCCGTCGGCTCGTACCGTAACTGTATCATGTGTGCATGCGCAACACTATCTTTATCTTACTTCTAATTCATTATCTTTCTTTAGCTTTGTATACCTACGTCGATCCGTTTTGCTTCACTGGCGTCGGAATATATCGCCGCCTGAGTTCCACTAAAAAAAACGTTAAATTCACCTCGCAAAATCCTCCTTGGATTGATGATCGCCTGGCAGTGTAGTCATCAGGGTCTCGTAGATGTCTCCCCAAATCTACATTGATAGTCTTCGATGAGCCTTCAGATTCTTCCTGATGTCTGCGAGTTTCCACTTCTGTGCAGTTTGCGTATTTCTTCTGTCGATATGAACAATAATCAGGAATCATATGCAAAAAATAGAAGATATGGCTGCCCTTTTTTACAAATGTAGTGAGAAGAAAATAAAATATCTTACTAATATTATAAAGGTGAAAGTTTGTATGTATGGATGTTTGTTAATCTTTCACACTCAAACGGCTAAATGGATTTGAATGAAATTAGGTATCAAGATAGCTTATATCCTGGCTTAACATATAGGCTACTTTGATCCCGGAAAAGTGCAGTGTTCCCTTGGGTTGACTTACTCACTGCGGGGAATACCGCGAGGCGCAGCTAGTAATTTTTTTTTTTATATTTCGTCACTAATAATTGTCGTTGTATTGCTGAGTTGAACAATCAATGTCTAGACAAAGTAGGTTTGATGAGTTAGACGCTACTTTGATAATAGCAACAGTGATCAAGGTAACATAGGCTACGCTCAAAAGTGAAAATTTGAGCTTAGTTCAACTCCAAACATTTCCTCACCTGATTAGCTGAAAACTATAAAGTACTAACGTCACAAATGTCACTGAGCCTCTTCATGACGTCTTTGGTACAGATCATGTACTGAGTGATGATGCTGCGGAACCGCTGCGCCCACTTCTTAGCGCACTGCTCGTTATCCATCACGCAGACTTTCGCCTCTTGCAGAGTTTTGGCATTCTCGGGTCTGTAGCCATTATCATTTTGTCGACGGTAGACTCCCTAGAAGAAAATATCGATAGCTTCAGTATTCTTCTAAAGGGCACTAAATAGTTTTAAGTTCAAAAGGAAACTTTTTTCCTTTACTGTGACTGAATAACTTGCTCTCGTACAAAAACTCAACACCTAGAGATATGTAATGACTTCGGACTTTCACAATGCGATAAAAGGAAATCGAAGAGATCCTTAGATAAACGAGGTACATCACTTAACATAGCAACACAATGTAACATCACCATCTCTCAGAGTAGTGTTAATATAACAAGCAAAGGTACAGCGTACATCCTGGCAAATATTGGTTCTCGAATGCGATCACAAACCAGTAGTAATAAGTACGACTGCTCTCATCCCGACAGATTGAGGACATCGTAAAATTTGCGGTAGACAATAGATGGAGTTGATTCAACACCACCATATGCCTTATGGAATTCCCAAAAAGTAGCCAGTACCTACATGCCCCCTGCTGCACTTACCAGCGGTAATGTACCGGCTAAGTTTCCAAACTCAACTTACCTCCCTAAAGTTGCTGCCACTTCCCCATCCAACGATATACCCCTTCGTTCCCGCTTTCTCCAGTTCCCTGCTGATGTTGTTGTAACAAACGAGGTCGGTAGCGAACTCGCATCCCTTCTCCATTACTCCGAGCTTGAACGGTTTGTCTACCTTCACTATTGCTATGTCGTTGGAAGACCATTTGATGCTGTCTTGGAAGTCAAATTTGTAATCTGGTGATAATAAGAAATACCTATATGTTACCTTCAGAATTGTCCTTCTGTGCGACGGAAATACTATGTGAGAACTACGCTTGAAATTTCGTGTTTATTTTCGTCCCTCAAAGAAATTGGTGGACTTACTTTTCGGTATACACTTCCAAACAACCCTACGCCGATGCTTGCAGACGCAATTGTCCTCCTTATAATCAAAGCTGTCCACAAAGTTGGTGGTTCCGGAGACGATGTAGAAATGATCGGCGTCTTCCACGCAAGCTGCTGACGTGAGGACATAGTAGCGGTCTACGATGACGCCACCGCAGAGCCATCCGCGATACTTGTGGGCCTTCGCGGACTCCTTTGTTAGTTGGAGATATACCTGTCGGGAAGGTAATGTTTCCAGGTTATGTGTGGTTTAAAGGCAAATGTTTAATATCCTGTAACTCGGCGTTTAGTTTATATCCGATAATAAAGTATATCAGTGCAGCTATTTCCTTACTCATAATTTAAAAGCATTATTAATTTCTAAGTATGCATTTAAAAGATCTTACCATGTAAGGTCTCTTTCCTGGTGTCACGCTTTTGCTAAACAAAATTCTTCTTGTGTCCACTGTGGTTGTGTTCTCGTACTCCCAACCTTCATCTGGTAAATCTTCTATTTTATCATCTGGTTTTTTTTCTCGTTTATCCTCGTCAGTAGTAGGATGAGAAAGAGCAGCACCTAAAAAAATATTTTACATTTACGATAGGATGGATTGCAGGTAGCAGGTAGCTCTGCCACACAAAATTTAATAAAATAAATATCCAGCAGCCGAAAACAAACTGTATAACCAATTCGTCACACAAATGACTCAATCTCCCGGGAACGGAACTAATCGCGGACAGGGCTGCTACCCTTAGGTAGCTTAGATACGAAATTAGGAATTTAATGAATCATTAATCGTTACATAACATCTTTGTAGTATCTTAATATATTTTCAGTTCATTTTGTTACAGTTTTGACATTGATCAGGCAAATGGCTTAGGTACAATATTGGACTGCCCGATTGATAATAGGTATATGTATTTTGAATGAATGTAATCTTTTCGATCGTAAACACAATCACGGGTATTAACAATTAATTCAAATATTAATATAGTTCTCTAACATTTACGAGGATAATGAATAATTCTTACCTATTATAGTAAATATAAATAGTGAAAACGTCAAAGAGATCGTCATGTTTCCTTAAAGTGATCCCAGAAGGATCACTGATATTTAGATTGGGTTTATTCGCTATCTTGCTACAAGTTTTCAATTACACGCTCAATTTCCTTTGAAGTCTTGCATAAGTGGATTTTGTTAATTGTAACCTCTGCTAATTAAAATGGGAAAATATTGTTTATAATTACTTCGAAAGTTTATTGAGCATCAACATTTATTACTTCTACAATTCGAAATATGTTACCCACATTACTTTTTAATTAACTAAACTCAAAATTATTATCATGTGTAAATTGTTTTCTAATCATAAAAACAACTATACATATATTTTGCTATTAGGTAGATTTTCTATTTGGGCTTCTAAATTCATCTAAATCTTTAAAAAATCACGATAGGTTCGAAATGTTTGTAAATGTTCTTTGGCTTCTTTGGTGAAATATCCTAATTTTTTTAATTCAATATTCATACAGAATATGTGGAATTATTCTGCTATTATTATTGCAACTAGTCATTTTATATTTAATTGTGATTAAAAGAATCACAAAGAATATAAAATGAAAAAATAATGAATTATCGGAACTGTCGTCAAAGCTTTAAGAGTTTGTTATTCAAGAATTTTGAATGGGAAAATTGATGACTGTTTACTTTTCATACTTACATTCTTATTATATTATAAATATACAAATATATAATTCCAAATCTTTTTCTCGTTAGTTATTAAATATTATTCCGAGTTTGTACCTAATAGCTAGGAAAAATAACGACACTTTGTCTTTGAGAGTACTTTATTCAACCAACAATTAATTCCAATTATTTATTAGCTAATCCGCCTTGGTTCCATTTGCTACAACAGTATCATTTGTGGCCCTGAGTATGAATCCGCTGCCTGCAAACACTTTGTCTCCACTAGCATCCACTGGAGGTTCATGAGCGCGCTGAACGATTTCTTGGCCAACTTCAGTCTTTTTTTCAGGTTCCAGTTCGTTCTTAGCCGGTCTGTAAGTATTTCAGTTTGTAACATTATTATCAATATATAAGTTATACTTAACTGTAAATTTTTCATCATATTTTTTTTCATGTAGGCATTTTAAATAATTGTTCGACAATTCCATAGCAAGCTTGGTGACCGTACGTGGTATGACTGTGGATGTGGTGTGCATGTCTCCAAGCATTTTTGTACGTGTGTAAAGTTTTTCTAATGTTTTGAATATATTGTATACAGGGTTACAGGAAAAGTCGTGCTAGATCCGTTAAGGGCGTGGAGTACCCATCATTTCTGACTTATTTCACTATGAAACACCCTACCCTAAACTTAACCCTTTTCGAGATATTCGACTTTTAATTTTTTATTGAATAATGCCGATTTTTAGGCTACGAAATTTATTTTTGTTTATTTTGTGTATCTTATTATTATTATTATTGCATTTTTACATGTGTAATAAGATGCTTTAGGACATCAATCATTAAAATAGTGCATAAGTTAATTGAATAGACCGTAGTAGACAAGTGAAAGTAAAAAAATAAAAAATATATTAGCAAGCTTATTTTTCTCTAAGGGATATCTAAAAAAAATATTATGACACTTGTTCGGCAGATATTTTTTAAAATATCTACGTTTCATCAGCTATCTAACGAGGTATAATAATCTAGGGTTTTATTCAAATGCATTGGAAAAAAATTAGTTTCATAGGCGACAGTGGAGAAGAAAATTTATACTTAGCCCTAAAAAGTAAAATAAAACATTAGGTATGCATGAAATGTCATTTATTAAAGGTTTTCACACAACTTTTTCTTATTCTACAGTTCATGTTCAACATGGCCGCCTCTATTTCTGAAACATTGTCGCATCCTTCTACGGAGACCAGTCTTCACTACTCCAGTGGTCAACGTGGTCCTCATTTTATTTGCTGCATCCACAATCCTTTCTCTTAAGTCTTCCACAGACAAAACTGGATTCGGCTCGCTGTACACAAGACTTTTCATGCACCCCCATACATGAAAATCCATGGGAGTTAGGTCCGGACTTCTTGCTGGCCATGGCAACGGCCCACCTCGTCCTATCCATTTGTTTGGATAATTTGTGTCCAGCCAGTCTCTGACACTTCTCCTGAAATGGGCAGGGCAGCCATCGTGTTGGAACCACATGTCCCTGATCAGGTTGAGTGGCAGATCATCCAGCAAATCACTCAAGTCTGCTCTCAGGAAATTTTCGTAGCTTTCCCCATTTAGATTATCCGGGAGAAAGTAAGGTCCAATCAAATGATTAGAGATAATGCCCATCCACACATTCACGCTGAATCTTCGTTGGGACCCTTTCACTCTTTTCTTATTGGGATTCCTTAGTTCTTTTGGGGCCCAGTAATGGACGTTGTGATAGTTGGTTATGCCATCTTTATCAAATTTGGACTCATCCGTCCACAAGATATTTCTTAGAAAATCTGGGTCTTTCTCTACTTTTTTCCACGAAATGTAATACAAACCCTAGATTGTTAGACCTCGTTAGATAGCTGATGAAACGTAGATATTTTAAAAAATATCTGCCGAACAAGTGTCATAATATTTTTTTTAGATATCCCTTAGAGAAAAATAAGCTTGCTAATATATTTTTTATTTTTTTACTTTCACTTGTCTACTACGGTCTATTCAATTAACTTATGCACTATTTTAATGATTGATGTCCTAAAGCATCTTATTACACATGTAAAAATGCAATAATAATAATAATAAGATACACAAAATAAACAAAAATAAATTTCGTAGCCTAAAAATCGGCATTATTCAATAAAAAATTAAAAGTCGAATATCTCGAAAAGGGTTAAGTTTAGGGTAGGGTGTTTCATAGTGAAATAAGTCAGAAATGATGGGTACTCCACGCCCTTAACGGATCTAGCACGACTTTTCCTGTAACCCTGTATATTGTAGTGTTTCAATACTACCTGTAATTCTAGGATTTCTAGTACGAGCGGTGTGCAAGAATTTTGTTTGCTATATGTAGCTACAAAATCTGGATACTTACCCATCTGGATGATTCTTCCACGTCAAAACCTTCTCTGAATGAGTCACGCCAGACCTAAACTGTCTCCTGCATTTAGTTCTGAAAAGATAATATTAAAATAGTAATGATTTTTACTTAAACTGCTTTATGAAAAATATTTGAGTACCTAATAAGTCAAATATTTTGACGAGTACAAATAACCACACCAAAAAAATCAAAGCCATGTACAAAATGAACCAAGATGAATCAGAATCATGTGTTAGATTATAGCCCATTCTCCCTAGATTAAACCTATATCCCTGCAGAAGAGACTTGAGTTAGTACTCGGTAAATAACAACTTACTCAACATCCTTATAAATAGCGCAAGATATGAACTGCCTGTTTTTGTAGATGCTTGTATAAAGGAAAGGGCCATAGCACTTGTTAGTCCTCTCCTTGACGAGGCAGGCTGAGATGATGCCGATGACGATAGAGTTGACTCCAGTGCCATAGATAAGAGGCCCACCGTGGTCGTTCTAGAAATAAAAACAATATAATTAAACGTTAAAATAATGAGGTTTACTTACACATTCACATCCTTGCATTAGGATTCTTCGTGTCGAAAGTGGCATGACGTCAGGCATTAGCAAAAATCCAAAACCATAAAGAAAAACGTTATGCTCATTGAACAATCACAGGAAAGAACTCGCGATTTTCAATGTTTAAGCATAAATAGCAATTTTAACAGCTTTATATTGACTTTACACATTTTAGTAAAATTTTAGGTGTTTTACTAGTCTGTATTTTCAGACTAGTATTTCTTATTTAGATTCATTTAATACAATGGCTTACTTCACAAAAACCTCCGTCGGCAATTCTTCGCCTAGATACAGAAGTGTTACTATGAGAATCGTTGTGATACCCAGAGTGCATGACAAGATTTGTTGGTATTTTCTCGGTCTTCTGAGTATGAGCATCACGGCGCATGTCTTCCTCATCCGAGTAATTTATGTCTTGGCAGTCAACGTATTTCTCCTGCAAACAATTAATTTTGTGTTTGATTTTCACACTTAAATCGGCAGATTTTTCTTTCTCGTACATAAGACACATAATATAGACTAATGTCTGGAATAAACCACCTATATTTTTTAGATCCTATGATTTTCATAAGAACAAATGCTTTCATCGATACGTCTAAAGGTCACCTTTATGCGTACATACGTACGTGTAAAAATCTATAGATTTATTGTCACTATCTAGGAATAGGCCAAAATTGTATGGTGATCTTGGCAGGTACGTAGGATGGAACTAGTGATTTATTAGATAAAGTAAACTAACTGATACTAGATATAAAAAATTCGTACCTCAGTTTTTGAAATTCGGCACCGAGACGAAAAATTAATGCCATAAAGTCAAGAAGTGACCTACTAGACACTTACGTTACAGATCTCCGACATAGTCTGTCCGATGTCCTTGCTGCAGATCATGTAATTATCAATAATGTTGTGGTATCTAGATCCCCACCGGCGCTTACACCTAGTCTTGCTGATGATTTCCACATTGGCTTCTAGAAGATTCTGTTGATTGTCTTTCCTTCGGTTTACCCACTGAAATAAAATAATATTATTTGAGTAGATCGTGTGATTCTACCAGACTACCTCTAAAGAATATAATGGTCAATAACACAAATTATAATTTAATTAATTTATTCAAACCACGTGGGATGTCACAGTTCCTATATCCCATGGTTACCACTTATACGATAAGATACTTATAGAGGACAGAAATTGTAAACATAAGTTTATTTACAACTTCAATTGTAACTCACGTCATTGTATCTACCAGTGGTTCCCCATCCTGCAACCGAAGCAACTGTGCCGGGATTCTCCAAAGTTTGCGACTGATTGTTGTAGCAAATAGGCCGGGGGATGAAGTCACATCCCCTTATTCTCCTCGTGAAATCGAAACCGTCTTCGACTTTGACCACAGCAATGTCATTGTTCATCCACCTGATGTTATCATTCTCGTGACCGTCGAATACGTAGTCTGCAATATCAAGAACGATCTTTTATTATGACGGATTACATTTCTAATCTTGTAAAAGTAGTATTCAGCTTCGTTGATAAAAATCTAGAACATAAAAAGTCCTGTCTAGGAATCTACGCTGCTTACTTTTAGGTACACATTTCCAAATAGCCTTCTTAGCTCCATTCTTGATGCATGGGTTATTGTATCTGTCGTCCTCATCTGCATATCTGTAGATATTAATAAAAATGACAATTTCACGATCCACATTTGTATCATTTATAATGTCCTCTAGTCTTTACCTACTACGATCTTCATAAACTTTTAGTGGTAGTTTGTTTAGTGAAAGTTCCTATACTCGCCTTAAGCTAAAAATTTGCTGCCATGCAAGTATTTGCGCGGCGCAGACATGAGCCTCACGCTTCGTTAAAACCAGGTGCTGACTTACTTGTATGTCCCAGAAACTACGTAAAAATGTTCTGCGTCTTCAATACAAGCAGCTGAAGTGAGAATATACTCTTCATGAATGATAATTCCGCCACAAAGCCACGATTTGTAGTTTGGCTGTTTCTGATTGCTTCGTGGCATTTTCAGATATACCTGTAAAATTAATAACGATATTTAGTACTTCTTTATAGGATTGTATCTTTTAAAATATACTTACATCCCTCTTGTATTGATGACTGATGAATGATATCATAGCAGTAGTAGTTAAAAAGCTAAATTAATGAAGATTTCATAATTGTTTCTTACCATGTATGGTCTGCTGTCTATAACTTCTTCACCATTTATGATTCTTCTAGTGTCATTTAACATCTTTTCAACTTCTGCGGGCATTTGGGTAGCAATTTCCATAGCTGTGATATCTGAAAACAAAGATAATAACTTTTCCTCTACTTGCCTAATTTTTTTATAAAAGATTCTCTATATGTATATTTTAAATATCTATTTTTATTTTATGAAAAGAATCAATCTTTTTGAGTTGGAGATTTACCTAGAAAATACAATACTGTAACAAAAACACAAGAAACAGACTTCATGTTGTAAAATTGTAAGCAGCAAGACCGTCCACATAAAGTTTGGGCATTAATTGAAAAAGAAAATTCAATTACACGCTATGTGCAGATAAATTAATTTACATATTTGAAATCCCTAGTAATTTCCGGAGTATTCGTAGTTGTATCAATTAATTGATTTAGGTATAATATAAGTAATATATATTTAATCTTAAATACAACAATTGCAACATTTTAAGAATTACTTTACAAATATATTGAAATTTGAGTTATGTCTCTACTTAAGCTCCATCTATACTAGATATATCTTAAACTGCACTTTGCAGCAGTGAATCTGTTCGATAAACGATAAACTTATTACATGCTTACGTAAACATCAATAAGTTTAGATGTAGAATTGTTTCATCTCAAAATCTTCCTGAGATTTTTCCTGATTTTGATTATATCCATTGCATGTGGCATAAACTAGGTATGAATTAGGTAATTCTTTGATTTTATTGACATAAAAAAAATAACAGTTAAATCTTTTATGTTTATTTTGCATTTTATATTTCAAATCTCAGTTACTATGAACATGTTATATGGGTATCACTTTTGGTGTTTTCGTAGTGTCAGCAGATTCGAACTTGTTGTCACCTGTGTCGTTTGTTTTCTTCTCATTTTTTGCTGGTCTGCGAACAAAAATTATATTTTATGTTGAGCTTTGTTGATCCACATTTAAGTAATTTAACTTACCCATCGGGATGTTCTGCCCAGCTGATTTCTTCTTCTGTATGTGTTACGCTTGTTCTAAATAACTTGTCACAGTTAGTCCTGGAAATAAGTTGTACATTTTATATTTTTCATAATTAAGACTAGTTTTGAGTATGCATATTTTAGGTAATTTTGATATAGCAAATCAAAGATTAACAAAAATATATATCTTACGCGACATCTTTATAAATCGCACAATTGATCAAGTTCCTGTTCTTGTAAACGCTAGTGTATAGAAATGGCCCATAGCACTGGTTGGTTCGTTCCTTGACAAGACATGCAGAGATGATGCCAATGATAACTGCGTTGACGCCTGAACCAGAGACTAGGGGCCCTCCATGGTCATTCTGCAAAATAAATTAGAAAACTTAAATGAAATTAAACGAAACCTGAAAATGTAATGAAATGTTTAAATACTGTTTTACTTTCATCCCACACCTGGTCAATGCAGATATATTTTTACATTTAGTTATAGTTCGATATGTATTTGTTATTTTGACTGGCCTCATAGCTCAGTTGGTAGTAATTCTGCCTTCTGCGCTGTAGGTCGTGGTTTTGATTCCTACCCAGGGCAAACATTTGTATGACGGACATAGGTTTTCTGTGTCTGGGTGTTAATATGTATTTACAAAAAAAAAAATTAAGTATTATATCAGTTTTCTGGTTCCCATGATACAAACTATGCTTGTCTTACTTTGGAGCTAGATGGCGCTGAGTGAAATGTCCCACAATATTTATTTATAAATTTCATTGATTCTCTATCATAAGCTCTTAAAAAAACTAAAAATTGTTTAGCAGCATCAATACATTTTAGTGACGCTTACCTCACAAAATCCACCGCTACCTGGTCCAGCCTGTCTCCTCCCGGACTCGTTGTGATAAGCGGAATGCAAGACAAGCTCGCTGGGACTAAGAACTCTTCTCATATCTTCTCCTGACTCCGAAGAGTACATAACATCTGTACAGTCGACATATTTTTCCTGTCAAATAAAAGTTAGTATGACCACCGGTTCATAATCTTTTTACACAAATGTTGCTATGATGATGTGACTAACCTGACATATTTCGCTGAGGTCCGGTACTAAATCCTTGGAGCAGATCATGTAGTTGTCAATGATATTGTGGTAGCGTTTGCCCCATCTGTTCTTGCAACGGTTCTTAGATATTATTCGAACGTGTGTCTCTAGAAGATTCTGAGTGGTTGTCTCTGCCTATTACAAAATACGAAAAATTATTATACAAAATCATCATTCTGTAATGAAGTCATATGTGACGATTAATAATAATAACAATAGCCTAAAAATTATATAACCTATAACCCTACAAAAGCAGCCATATTAAATACTTGCAGGATAGTGCGAAAGTTCTTGCAGATGGATTAAAATTTTACATTCACAACACATACTGTAATTTACTTGATTAATGTTATTTAGATTAGTTATTACCAACTTTTACGTAAAGGTTGAGCAAGCAAAACTTCTTCGAAAATAATAATAATATTGGTGGACAATTCACACAGCGCCATCTAGCCTCAAACTATGCGATTCATTCATAAATTCAAATATTTTTAGACAAATTACTTCATTATACTTCAAGGTGGTGCCCCAACCGGCGATAGTGCCTTCGTTGCCCGGTTCTTCGAGCCTGCTGCTCTGGTTGTTGTAGCAAATAGGCTTGGGGATGAAGTCGCAGCCGCGGATGCGACGGTTGAAATCAAACTCATCTTCAACTTTGACAACCGCAATGTCATTGTTCATCCAACGGATGTTGTCGTTCTCGTGGCCGTCGAACACGTAGTCTGTTGTCATGAAACGTTTTAGTAAATTTTTTAAATGATGATGATGAAAAACACGCAGTGTATGAAATTTGTATGCGAAAAATAGGAAGCCCCCCCTTTAGAGGTTTTTTGTTTGTTCTTCTCCATGGAAGGTCGGATGGGGTTTGAACAGGCGTCAAAAATAGCGACGAAAACGTGTGACCTTATTTTTTGAATATGATTAACGTTTCCAAGCCATTTCTTTATGAATTTTAATGGAAATAAAGCTTTTGACTTTGAATATACGAGATTTTTTATTTTGAGTGAATGATTTGAATTCTTACTTCTCGGAATACATTTCCAAATTGCTTTCTTTGCTCCATTTTTAATACAAAGATTATTGTATCTGTCATCGCGCTCATCATGTCTGAAACGAAATAGGTTATTCCTATTATTAGAATTTTAAGCACTGTCTCTCAGCTAATTCTCTATGAAGTTTCCTATTTCTATTTGATTGGCCTCATAGCTCAGTTGGTAGTAACCCTGCCTTCTGCGCTGCAGGTCGTGAGTTCGATTACCACCCAAAACAAACATTTGTGTGACGAATAATTAGATCTTTGTTCTGTCTGGTTGTTAATATATGTATTATATGTATGTATTTACAAAAAAGTTTATAACTATAATGTCAGTGGTCTGGTTCCCATTATACAAGCTATGCTATAAGTATATAAGTACGCTATACTTTGGGGCTAGATGTGTGTGTGAAATGTCCACCAATATTATTATTACTCAAACCATAAATTAAATTTACTAGATCTATCCAATGTTTCAATCCACAATTAACAAAAAGCCATACCTGAAAGTTCCAGATACAACGTAGAAATGCTTTGCGTCTTCAATGCAAGCAGCTGATGTGAGGATGTATTCGTCGTGTATGATGACTCCACCGCACAGCCAGCGACGGTATTCTTTGTATTTTGGATTGTTCACTGGTAGTTTTAAGTAGACCTGCATGAAATTATTACATTCTCTTTTTTATGTGATTCGGGTGGCGGAACTAGCTGACGGCCCACCTGATGTTAAGTGGTAACAGCTACCCATAGACAACAACAATACGACTCAAGTCTTCTCCACCAAAGTATGAAATGACCTAAGTCGCATTGCGTTGCGTCCATCACCCCGAGACGGGGATGTTACGTCTCATGCGGCTGCAATTTCACCGGCACCCACTCCCTTCCACCGGAACACAGCAATACGAGTGCATCACTGCTTGGCGGCGGATTACCAGGTGTGGTGTCAGTACTTCTCCGGGCGAACTTGGCACAAGTTCTACTGCTACTAAATAGTAACGTATAGTGTATTCATCTACTATTGGAACATAATACTACGGCTTATTCTAATATTACCATGTAAGGCCTTGTAGTCGTGGCTTCTGAACCAACAATTATCCTCCTTGTCATATTCAATATATCCTTTACTTCAGAGGCATTGGCATTCTTTAATATGTTTTTCAAATTATCAGGTAAACTGGTCGCTACATCTATATCTTCTGCTTCTGGAAGTCAACGTTTTAGACTTTAATCTTGTTTTATTATTAAAAATTTCATGTGTTATTTAGTATTAAGAGAATTCTACTTACTTAATATAGAACAAAATATGCCTAAAACAAAAATAATTACACACATTTCGATTTCTGTATCAAAAGACTGAAATTTCATCTCGCCATAACTATGCGAAATTAATTATATGGTCGACTGAGCAGTGATCAATGTAATTTTATTGCATTTATTTGTGGTATACGTCACACCGTTCATGAATTTTCTTGAATTATCATATTTTAGGTATTAATATTCTTGTTAATAAATTAAACCAAAATAAAAAAAAAAAAAAAACGCACTCACGTCACTAAATGCAATTAAAATTTTGGTTTAATATATTTAACATCTGGTTTAATATATTTCTTTTTTGTTAACATGGTTTCCGTTACAGTTTGGTTTTTTAGACTGATCTTATAACATATAAATTATTTAAATTAGCCAAATATATTAATATATTTTGTATACTATGAAAATCCCAACACTAACCTGTTACATCTAGGTACCTATTAAAATACGAAAAGTTAGGTATATACTAGTTGTAGAGGTAACAATGGGTTAATTGAAAATAAAACAAAGTTACTACATTATGTTTATCTTCAATTTATTTTATCAAAAGCTATCCTCCTTTTTTTGATGTCATTGCTCTGAAGATGCTTGGAGTATCTGTTTTTCCATTTGATTCGTTATCGTGAGCTTGAAGTGATCTGAAATTAAACAGAATTAATGAGAATATTACTTGCATAATAAGTTGATGGCTAGCAGAAGTTGGTTCAGCGAGTCACATATTGGGCTCAGCTATCGAACAATCGACTGAGTTGGGCTTGTTATGATGCATATTACTTATCGGAGGTCGCTGGTTTAAATCCTGATATGTAACAAATAGTTTTTCACTTAAAAAAATTATGTACGCATTCACCACGATGTCCAAACGGAACATGAAAGGAGCTTTTTTAGGTCCCAAATTATTCCTTTCGCCAAAGCTTAATAGTAGTAGTGATTTTTTCGTTTTAGTACTCGTAGATAAAGCTTTATGCTCATCAATCCATTGAAATTAATTATATATTTTTTCCATTATTGAGGCAGCTGTCTTATGTTCACTGTTCTGATTGAAAATTCTGCATTACATTAAAAAGATGTAGTAAAGACTTACCTATTAGGAAGGTTGCCCCAATCAAAAGTCGTCTCGCTGATCTGTGTCTTCATTGTTTTCAGTAGTCTTCTGCAAGTCGGGCTGTTAACAGAGATATAAACATATGTTTAAAAGAAAAATTTGCAGGTGCATTAAGACTGCAAGACTGATTCCTGTTCTTTTTAGATGTGGAAGTAAAACTGATTAGGTATTAAATAAAAACTAAATAACTAAAAAGAAGTTCTGATATATCTGACAACAGAAGTGTACATATGTTAATGAGTTTATGATATGATATGAGTATATGGTAAACTTACCATAAAACTCATAGAATAATAATAAGAAGGTTTCGTTTGATAAAACATTACCCGTTAATCTCCTTGTCAATGGCGCAAGAGAGCAAATATCGGTTATTCCAAACGCTGGTGTACAGAAATGGCCCGTAGCACTTCTTGGACACATCACGAGTCTGGCAGGCAGATATCACACCAACCACCACAGCTGTTGAGCCTTGACCGACAATTAAAGGCCCGCCGTGGTCGTTCTGAAATACAATAATAATAAATATTGGTGGACCTTTCACACAGCGCCATCTAGCCCCAAAGTAAGCTAAGCATAGCCTGTATCATGGGAACCAGACAACTGATGTAATAGTTATATACTTTTTTTGTTAATACATACATATTTTATTAACATCTAGACACAGGACAAACATCTATGTTCGTCACACAAATGTTTGCCCTGAATGGGAATCGAACTCACGACCTACAGCGCAGAAAGCAGCGTTACTACCAACTGAACTATAAGTTCACTCTAATAACTAATACGTATAATTTTTGTTCAGATATTTATATCACAGAAATAACTCACTTCGCAAAATCCTCCAGATGTGACCTTAGATCGCCTAGTGTCATCATGGAAAGCAGTATGTACGTGTAAGTCACCCGGGTTCACCATCACCCGTCTAGTAGGATCCTCTACATCATCTTCTTCATCAGAATAGACCAGCTCTTTACAATTCACTTCATGATCCTGAATGTGTGGAATGGTTCAGTAATGTCAAGTTTCTATTACATGTTTAGTTAGAAAGGTTGTCTAGTGGAGTCTACGACTCTAAATAATGCTATCTGTTGATATATTCTTCTGCAAGCTGAGACTTTTTTTTATGTCATACAGTTATGGAACGAGCCGACGGCCCACCTGGTGTTGAGTGGTAACCTCGGCCTATAACAGCCGATGCGACTTCGATCCTCCCTTAATAGGTACGACAAGACCCAAATCGCATCGTATGCGCCCGTAATTCTGAGATGTGTAGGTGAAATTTCTCAAGCGCCTGTAATTTCACAGGCAACCACACCTTTCAAACACATTTGGCGTGTGTTCTACTGTTCTTGTACTATCGCTAATTCAAATGTGTGGTTTCACGATACAGGCTTGCCTTGTGTGAAAACCACAGGATACAACCTTGTTAATAGTATATATTTAACAAGCATAATAATATTATCGTAGTGACCTACTTTAAGCTTATCTTGTAATTTTTATGCAAAAATTTTTTCATTTTCATTTTCAAAGATGCTCAATAATACACAAACGACAAACATTACTACGTAGTAGAGACAAATGAGGAGTATGAAAGAGGAACTAACAGAACAAGCTAAGCTCATCGCGTCAGTGTCCATGCCGTCCTTAGCGCAAATCATGCTCTCGTCTATGATTTGGTGATAGCGCTGGTGCCACCGCTTCTTGCAGTTCTTCTTAGAGAGCAGGACTACGTCTGTTTCCAGCAGAACAGGGGAGTTCTTTGTTGCTCGCAGTATTATCTGGAAGTTTTTTATTTCAGTTTATATTATAGTGGAGAAGGATATGGTAAGATAATACTCGTATATTGAATATTGAGTATTGTGTAAGATACGCAGTCTGCGTACCACGCTCTGCTCATACTCAGACTTAATAGTACTATCTATATCTATGTCTATCTATATATATAATAATCTATATGTAATTATGTAATAAAAAAGTGATATATATTTTTGATTATATATTTATTAAAAACACACAGCAAATTTTATAATTTGGGTAGTTTGGGATACATAGGAAGTTACTTATGTTTATGTTTGCTTGTTTTTGGTAAAAAAAGACATTAGCGTACGTGTCCATTGTTGTAAATAATTTTGTGTTAGTAATCAAATTAAATTGTAATAAGAAATTCGTAATAAGTGGCCAAGTGTTTATATTTTCCAAGTAAGATAACCTCAAAATAAGAACAGAGTGAAGTTCGTTCATAACTCATCCATAGATAATTCTCACCCAGGCTAGACAACTGCAAGATACAATTTTTTGACAGATAGTGTTGCCACCATAAGAATTTTGAAAGTTACCATTTTCTCAGTGTTGCCAGGACTATAATTAAAATAACCTCAAAATTACGAATAAAGCTACAAAAATAAAGAAGTACACGAATATCGACCTATTAGAAAATGGATAGCCAAATGCAAATATTATTCGAAAAAATTCAAGAGCAAATGAAACAACAAACAATAACTATAACGGAAGCGGTGACGACAAATGTAGTTCAACAAATTGATGAAAGATTTAGAATGTTGGACGAAGAAAACAAACAACTTAAAAATGAAGTAACAGAACTGAAGGAGAAAATGAAAAGATTGGAAATGGCTAAAAAGAAAAATAACATACTTCTCTTCGGAATAAAGGAAGACAAGATGGAAGAGTTGAGTTTAGTGAAAAACATAACTGGAAAACTAAACGATTACCTTGGACTAAAACTGCAAGAATATGAAATTATAAACGCCTTTAGAATTGGAAATGTAAAAAGTTCGCCGCGACCTATTTTAATTTCACTTCTATCGTACTGGAGGAAAGTGGAAATAATGAGATCCAAAAATAAATTACCTACAGGCATATGTGTGAAGGAAGACTACACAAAGGAAATACTCGAAGCACGCAAAGCACTACTACCAAAGCTTGAAGAGGAACGAAAGAAGGGCAACATTGCTTACTTAATAGTAGATAAACTGATAGTCAGGAACCAAACAGATGTAAATCGGGAAAAAAGGAAAAGGGATCCATCTTCTTCGCCCAATCTCAACACACCACAGAGAGAAAAGCCATCGTACGTAGCTCCGAAGAAAGTCCATACAACAAATGCATTCGAGTACATGGCGCGTGCGAGATCAAACTCAACGAGAGAGAAGTCTAATCCATAGCAGTCACCTACACGAAACCGGAACCACAACCACCATGATACAAACCTGCAACAAATAACGAAGAAAAACACTCCCCCAAGCCGGCTGGTCCCCGTGGAGGAAAAAGACCTAAACCCTCCAGTAGATAAGAGAGAACTAACTAAACTCAAAAACCACTACACGTTGAAAATTTAATGTGAGGTCTGTAGTATCGACAGGAAGAAACAAAGAACTCATGTATTGAATAGAGAAAAAAATATATATATTGAAAGAAAGAGACTAAAAACTGGATCAAACTGGAGGAGGCCTGTACCCAAGTAGGGGTTCCTATCAATGCAAATACATAATTTAAATGAAACAAACACAAACAAATAAAAACATTTTTTTATAAATAGTTTAACTTAAAAGTGAAATTTCATAATATTAATGCATACATGTAATACTTAAGTGATGGGAAATAAAAAAAGGCTTTATTATTATTATTATTATTATTAATCAAATTAAATAACTCTTCTTTCTTTCCTTGCATATCGCCAATGCTCTTTAACAATAGGGGATTGCAGGTCTTAAACGAAGGCTTTTTATTCGGGTTTACACTTCATTGTATGATTGGCCGACTATACCCTTGTATACCGACATGCTTTCAGTAGATAAAAGAGTACTTACATCTCCAAACCCATCTGTGGAACCCCATCCAGTAATGGACCCGACCGTCCCAGCCTTCTCCAGGTCAGCGCTGCGGTTGTTGAAGGGAATCTTCTTGGGAACAAAGTCACAGCCTCTGACGCGACGCTCGAAGTTGAAATCGTCTTCAACCTTCACTACCGCTATGTCGTTGGACATCCAGCGAATGTTGTCGAATTCGTTGCCATCGAAGAAGTAACCTAAAATGAGGAATATTCGTTCAATTCTGAGTTTAATTGGGTATAGACCAAAAGGTATAGGCCTCCCCTAAGAGCCTTAGTTTAGGCCCGAAGACATTTATTTATTTTTTATTCTGCCAAACCCGAACGACAGGTAAATAGATAGATACAAACAAAAACATGATACTTTGAAGTTGAAGGCATATCATGTCTTTCATAAATTTTACAAAAGATTTCATTAATATACTGAATCTATCCAGGAATGACGAATGAAGCCTTACTTTTGGGGACACATTTCCACACAGCTTTCTTGGCTCCATTCTTTATGCATTCGTTATCCTGCTCTTTCGATGAAACCCATCTGCAAGCAGTTTCAAAATTGATTACGTGCGTTAGGTCTAATTCTCACTAGTCACAATCTAGATAGATATACAATCGCTTAGGTACTAACACAATTACACCGCTGCATTGGAGTTCCCCGTTTTACAAATAGCGAGAACACCAACATAAAGATATAAAAATAACGTATAATAATGATAAATTTTATATCCCTTACATGAGAAATGATTGATTCACTTTACAAACTTTCATCCCGTATTTCACTCGTTTCAAGTTTTATTACCGCGATAAAAAGTAGCCGCCATTTTTTCCAAAAGCTAGATCTTGGAAAAGGATATTCGTCCAATTTTGAGTTTAACGGGGTATAGACCAAATGGCACAGGCCTTCCCTAAGAGCCCTATTTTAGGCCTGAAGTAGATAACATTTTTATTCTGCCAAGTTCGCCCGGAGAAGTACTGCCACCACACTTGGTAATCCGCTGCCAAGCAATAATGCATTCGTATTGCTGTGTTCCAGTGGAAGGGAGTGTGTGTCGGTGAAAATGCAGCCGCATGAGACGTAACCCCGTCTCGGGGTGATGGACGCAACGCAATGCGGTCATCTCATGCTTTAGTGGAGAGGACTTGAGTCGTATTGTTGTTCTCTATAGGTGGCGGTTACCACTTAACATCAAGTGGCCAGATAGTTCCACCACCAGAATCACATAAAAAACTTACTTGTTAGTCCCGGAGACGACGTAGAACTGCTTCACATCTTCGATACAAGCGGCGGATGTGAGGACATATCTCTCGTTTACAATGACGCCGCCGCAAAGCCAGCTGTCGAGCAGCGTGTCGCCGGACGGAGCTGCTCGCAGGTACACCATGTAGGGCCGCGTGTCCCCTACCTCGTGACCCAGTAGGATTCTACGGGTCGCTGTACTGTTCGTGACACCTGAACAGTAATAATATTGGTGGATATTTCACACAGCGCCATCTAGCCCCAAAATAAGCTTGTATCATGGGATCCAGACATCTGATATAATACTTTTTAAGCCTACTTTTCAATACATACATATAATACATATTAACACCCAGACACAGAACAAACATCTATGTTCGTAACAAATCTTTTCCTGGGTTAGAATCGAACCCACGACCTTCGGTGCAGAAGGCAGCGTTACTACTAACTCAGCCATGGGGCCAGTCAATCAAGTTTGAGTGGCCTCACAGCTTAGTTGGTAGTAACCCTGCCTTCTGGCTCTAGATTGTGGGTTCAATTTCCACCCGGGCAGCCATTTGCGTGACGAACATAGATGTTTGTTCTGTGTCTGCTGCTGTTTTTTGTTTTTGTTGGCGCTGTAGATCTTGGACTCGATAATATTACTGCTTATGAGCTCATAAGGCTGTACCAAGATATCACTTAACTATCACCCAGTCAACTTAGTCAACTCATTTTCGTAGAAGATTTGACTTTTTTTTATGTAATACGGTTACGGAACGAGCTGACGGCCCACCTGGTGTTAAGTGGTAACCGCTGCCTATAACAACCGATGTGACTTGGGTCCTCCCTTACTAGGTACGACAAGACCCAAGTCGCATCGTATGCGCCCATAACTCTGAGACGTGTAGGTGGAATGTCTCATGTGCCTGTAATTTCACCGGCAACCACACATTGACCACAACTGACTTACCGCATTTTACTGTGACATATGTGGAAAAAACTAAAATAGCTTGGATGAGTTCAATCATCATTATTAATTTTAAACTTTATTTTATAAGAAACATTATATTCTTTACATAACAAATCAAGAAAAATACTTTGAGATATTTATTTTGAATTTTTTGAATCAGTCATCAAAACATGTATAGTTCAATTTCATGCCTGAAAGAACTGTGGAACGTGATCGCTTATCGGTAAATAGGATGTCAGCATAGCCTATTCGCTCAAATAATGGCGGTTAAAAAATAATAGTTAAGAATAATATTTTCCATGGAGGGTCGGATAGGGTTTGAACAGGCGTCAAACTTAGCGATAAGTAGGCGTGACCTTATGTTTTGAATATTATTGACGTTTCCAAGCCATTTCTTTATGAATTCTATGGTAATAAAGTTTTTGACTTATTTGAGCACATGATGATATTTCGAGTTCAATAAAATACGGTGAAATTGCAGGCGCATGAGACGTAACATCCCCTTCTCGAAGTGATGGACGCAAAGCAATGCGGCTTGAGTCATCTCGTACTATGGAGAGGACTTGAGTCGTATTGCTGTTGTCTATGGGCGGCGGTTACCACTTAACACCAGGTGGGCCATCAGCTCGTTACGTGACTTCATGACATAAAAAAAAGACAATACAATAACTCTTTATTTTAAACCACAATACAAAACTTGTACACTAAATGTGGTATGACAATGGGTGGTCTTATTGCAATGAGCAATCTGTTCTAGACAACCTTTGGATGGACCGGAATTATGGGTACGAAATATGAGTACATAATTATAACCATAGAACATCGACGTACCTACTGCTCTGGGTCGAGACACTAACATTGGTGTGGAATGGATTTTTAGGCATGTGAAAATTAAATTATGGTCTGGCGCATGAAACAGGATAGCAAGAAAGAAAGAAATAATTTATTTTCTCAAACCGTACCATAGGATGGGATGGTAGATGGTGACGACAAGGACACTTTCACTTAAAAAAAAATAACCTTACACAATTAACCTTACCTACAATTAAAAGCACTTTCTTAAATTTATCAACGTTCCAGAACTCCCTCTGAAATAATAACCAACAAACTCCTTTGATGTATTACAATGAGTTCAGCTTTTCACAGCTAGATGTCTGCAGTTAGAAATAAACTAATAGTGAACCCTACACGAAATGAATGCGGCACTGGTATAGCATTCTTTGAACTATTCGCCGCTAGATGGCGGTGAACTAGAAAGTCAAAAAATATAAAGGAAGTAGGATAGGAAGGTGTAGGAGGAAAGGAAGTAACTCTTCTCTGACTGGCCTCATAGCTCAGTTGGTAGTAACCCTCCCTTCTGCACTGTAGGTCGTGTTCTATTCCCGCCCAGGACAAACATTTAGGTATGTGACATTTGTAACATTGATGTTTGTTCTGTGTCTGGGTGTTAATATTATGTATTATATGTAGATATGTATTTGCAAAAGAAAACTATAGAAGTATTACATATATCAGTTGTCTGGTTCCCATGATACAAGCTATGCTTAGCTTGCTTTGGGGCTAGATGGCGCTGTGTGAAATGTCCACCAATATTTATTTATTTATTATTTATTCTCTGCATATTTTTTGATGTTTCTAGAAACACTAGAAACGAAATAATTTTTGGCGCTATACCTAATACATTACTATTTTAGTCAAGTTACTTAATATATTTTATTCTCACCATAATTATAATCTAACATTGAGCAGCTTAACTCTAAAGTAATTTTTGAAAGATATTATATTAAAATAGAAATGTCTTCCGTGTTTTAAATAGGTATTAAAGTTACACGTCCAATCTCAGTATAATATTATAGTCGTATAGGTATTTTAATAACAGGTATATATTAAATTCCACTTAACCATTTACATAATGTTATAGTACAATTTGTAATTTATATGAAATAAGATCGAAATCAGTTAGATTAGGTTAGAATTATATGATCTTAAATGGTGATAGGTAGGTATATCTAAGTATTTATTTAGGAGTTATGCTCCAAATGCAGTTATAATTAATATTCTGACTTTATTGTCGGAGATTGGTACCTAATTAATTGATTTATTAATTAACACCGACATAAACATTTAAACTTTAAATTGCAATCTAAAATATAAAAGATACTTGCTAAATGTAATTAAAATTATAGGTGAAGATTTTTTTAGTCTACCTAAGCGTAACAGCTAGCTAGGTTTTATTTTATAACAGAAAACAGTATAAGATACAGATAGTATACGAAAACAAGTATAAAATTTAATACTCTATTATAGGTATCGTCAGTATCATCCAGCAATTTTTCTAAATCAGTTTCTAAATCAGCCATTTATCTGATTTATAGTCGTCCAGTAGACAGTCAACTAAACAATAATATTTCATAATTCATGCCCAATAAGTCCCGACCATTACTGTAAATGCAATCTCCGCGTTATCACACAAAACCATAATCTCACTTACACCCTTTACTACTCGAGATGTCAGAGGCAATCGTATAAACCACCTATCTCCAACAATACATTATCCCTACTTATCTACAACCATAACACGAAATGTGGGATCTATTTTATTATAAAGTGCATTGTCTATGGAGAAGCTTGCTCGACCGCCGAACGTAAATAATTTAACTGTCTTAAAAGATTCAAAAATAGTTTCCTAACATTGCCCCCCTTAATATGTACACCATTTGTCAGACCATAACTGGATTTAAACGACGCGTTACAACGCGAACGGACACACCCTCCGACGGACCGCTAGCCTTCTCTTTCCGACCTCAGCGAACGCCGTTCAAAGTTGTGCGAGGGTCTCTTTCTACAGCAAATGATCTTGGATCAATTTACCTCGTTAAGCTCTGGTAAAAATGTGTCAAATGCCTCAGTAAGTTGAGCCAACGTCGACTCAGTCGCACGGAGATAGAGTCTAGATTACAGCGCTGCATCAAATAAGGGGGGGTCTCAATTGAAGCGAGAAGTAACTGAAAAGGGACGGAACGAATCGTTCTCTTTAAGTTAGTGAGTCCAAACGAGTTTTTATGTTTGGAAATCGTATTAAGCTTTTGTTGGAAACTGTTCCACTCAACGGGCTCAGTGAAGGCGTTTGTGCGGTCAAACTATCGCGTTTGACTCGCGAAGAGTGGGGATACTGCTGATTGGCTCGTTTTGTTCGATACTTTGTGTAACGATTCGGTCGCGTGCGGTCGAGCGTAGCGCGGGACGAAATAATTTTCAAATCACAACCGGAATGTTGTGGCTTTCGAATTTTCAAAATATCAAGTGATGCCAACAATGAATTAACGAATTCGGTGAACACCCAAAAAACTGTGATAAGTGAAAAATTTAACTTTAAAAATGTCATCTCTACATTCAGACGATGACCAAGAGGAGATCAACGTTGACTCTGACAGCAGGCTGTCGGGGCAGTGCGACAGAAGCATCGGATCCGAAGACCGGGATTCGGAGCACAGCTACCACGACAGATATCACGATTCCCCCACCGCGCACATGACAGACACGCAACCGAGGGTGAATCTACCCTTCAGCATATCCCGTCTCTTAGGGAAACAGTTCGAGGATATAGATAAGCGTAGGAATTCCGGGGAGAGTGACGACAGGAGTGATCAGGACACTGAGTCTGAGAGTGCTAGGGATGAAGGCAAAGAGTCGGGGTTGCCGCTGAACTTTTCCCACAACCCTGGGCTCTATTCGAACGGGGGGTTGTTGCTGAGGCCTGGTTTGGGTCTGGGGGGTGGGTACGGGTTCTCTGGGAGTCCGGGTGTGGTGAGGGTGCCGGCGCACCGCGCTCTGGGCGCGCTCGGGGCGTGGGGGGTGGCGCTGGACCCGATGAGGCAGGCGGCGGCCGCTGCGTTTGCACACCAAGTTGTGAAGGACAGGTTAAATGGTAAGTTAACGTTTGTTGTTGCAATTAAGTTTGCCATTTGTTTATTATATAATTGCTTTAATTAATTGTGCTAAGTGATTCGAGAAAAATATTGCAAACAAGCTAACCCGACATAAGTCGTACAGTTTTTAGTAAATTTACTTGTGTGCGTTTTCAAATATATTGTTTTTTTTTTCCAAAATTATCAAGTTTTTTTTTTCTTAAAATATTTTATTCGAACTAGGTTCAGCTGTTTTCAAGTGAAGCGTTTACCAACAAACAGCATTTATTTTTTATTTAGGTATATAGGTAGATAATGTCTGCTCAAATCTGCTGTTTGACAAAATTCGATTGATTTTATAAAAGTTAGGTAGGTAAATAGAAAAATAGTCATGGACATTCCCTATTTTAAATCCCTGATTAATATTTTATTTTCGATTAATATTTTGCTGAGGAGCTGAGAAAGTAACTAGATATAGTTCGCATTTTTTTTTTATTTACAGTTATCACCTGCTATCTGACTAAATATTTGGTCATGCCTTAGTCACACTGTCACATAAAAATTGTTGATATTCAAGGTTATGACAAAAAACACGACTTCCATACATTAAATATTAATAATAATTTATATTAAATTATTTTATAAACTAAGAAAGTGATACCAATAATAGATAGACACTTATTTTACTGGACTATCAGCAATTGAAATAAAATACAGCCTCTGTCACTGCACGAAAAATCAAGTTATTTCCACATTATTCAACCATTTAGTTGACATTATTCCCATTCAACCACAAATTTAACAAATCTCTAAAAAAATATTCATTTTTATACAAAAAATATTACTTTTTCCACCAAAAATATTCCTTATTGAACATTTATTTCACATTTATATAAAAAAAAAAACTCATTTGACCATTTATTTGACAAATCGCTAAAAATCAATTGTCATTCAAAAATGTACAACATTTTGTCTAAAAAAATATTATTTAACCATTTATTTGACATTTCTCTAAAAAAGGCATTGCCGCAATAGAACCTCACGTGCGAAGCGATGACACATCTACACAACAATTTTTTGTTTCGGTCCCTTGCGGTGAGGCGAGATTGGAGGCGCCTCGGCCACTAATCTTGCCGCGCCGACGCCGACGGAGTCAAGGGGGATTTCGATTTGACAGTAAATTGGTTCGGTGAAGTATTATTGAGACAATTATAGGCGGTCACGTGAAGCTTGGCGGGTAGATAATTGATTTTGGTCGCAATAATTGCAGGACTTTGATAGTAAACTTGAATCAAAGTTACCCAAGTTTCCTCTTACTTTAACGAAACAACAATACAACCGACACGTTACGTGCGCATGCGATGCGACTTGGGTCTTGTCGTACCTAAGTCGGGGGGGGACCCAATTTGCAATACTTGTTATGGGCAGAGGTGGCCATTTAACACCTTAAAATGGTTCTTGAAAATGTCATTTTTCAACTTCAATTTCTAAGTAAGAAGGTAAACAATAGGAACAATAATAATATTCGTGGACAATTCACACAGCGCCATCTAGCCCCAAACTAAGCATAGCTTGTACTATAGGAAACAGACAACTGATAGAATACATATATACTTGTATGTATGTATGTATATATACTTTGTATTTACATACATACCTACATAACACGATATATGTATATTAACACCCAGACACAGAACAAACATCTAGGTTCGTAACACAAATGTTTGTCCTGGGTGGGAAGTGAACCCACGACTTACAGCGCAGAAGGCAGGGTTACCACCAACTGAGCTATGAGGCTAGTCAAATGAACACCTAATTTACAATCTCAATCGTAGCCTCAATCATAGGCAACGTGCCTAAGGGAACTCTTAGGTACTTGTCTATCATCAAATAACAGCAAAACATGCTTTCCAAAATGTACCAAGTAAAATACATTTAAAACGTTCATAATATAATACATAGCGTTGGTATTTAAAACAAGATACTAAAATTTCGCAAGTCACAGACAATCGTAAAGAATTCGTCACCTAAAAGCTGTGGCGTCATTTTTTCTCGAACAAATTAGCAGCAAAAAAAGAGCACCAAGAAAGTAACGCGTGTTGAACCCCGGTGTTCGACCACCGGCTGAGGCGATGCCCCAGGATTGAGACAAAAGGAGGAAATTGGTCCCGAATCCCGGAATCACATTCAGTAATTGCGGCTCAGTTTGAGTAGAAGCGACGCACTAAGGTTCCGTCGTGTTTGTTTAGGAAATCTTAGAATGCGGTGTGTGAATCTGTGTTCTCGATATCAACGAATATAAACAAACTGAATTGGTCAGGGAAACCAAAGCAGGCAGGTTTTTCCACTTCCTAATAATAAAAGTAATAAAAATATGTGCGGGGTGTTTTTCATTTTAAGTACTTTACTTTTATTTATTAAACATTTTTTTTTACTTAACGGCCATTAGTTGGGCTCTAGTTTTAAAATAATTTTCTTGAAAAAAAGTCCGTTCAAATAGTAATCCTTATATTCGAAGACGAAATAATAATAATTTTGGAAGATAAGGATTAGTTAAGCAGTATTTGTTCACTATTTAGCCGACATCACGAAAACTGAATTACTCAATAAAAAAACCGTTATTGCGTGGAAGAGCACATCGTCATTGCACTATCACTATTAAGCATAGGTATGAAATGCAAGCAATCAAGTCTACATCACGTACGGACGGATACCAAAGTTTTCCTTTAACAATAAGGGCTACTGTTATCCAGCTACGGTACCCTAAAACAGTCCCGTAGATTGTCGGAAATGGTTGAGCAATGACGAAAAAAACTAACCAATTTTGCCAATTTGGAGTCAATAATACGGGTTTTTTGCTTCTGCGGAAGCTAGGAATGACACAAATTTTGAAAATATTGTCTCTACGAACTTTGTGTGTCCTGTATGATGTTTATTATAAAATTCAGCTGGTGAAAAGTGATTTCTAAACTAAGCTTTAAAAGTGAAAAAAAGTTTTCATTTATTATTAAAGAACTAACTGCAATGGTTATATTTAAAAATATGTTTTATTAATTTTAAAAAGCAAGACAAAACATTTTGTAAGTATACATTTCAAGTATATTTATATGTATATTGTGATGGAACGAGCTGACGACCCACCCATTTGATATTAAGTGGTAACAGCCGATTTGTTTGCACTATGAAAATTAATACTATTATTTTATAAAACAATTCATTATAGTATTTATTATTAATTATACCTAATAAATAGGTATAATTACGTTAACTACAGAAATAACAGTTAGATTCGTGAGTTTTTGAAAACTAAACAACTTAAAACAATAAAATCAGTGTGTGTCCCCACAATATTTTCAATAGAATATATCAAACAGAATATTTAACATTATTTAACTGCTAGGAAGTGATTCATTTGACAGTTGACAGTTGACGAGAAAACTTCACAGCAGTTACTTGAATGCAATACGAATAACATCGGTATTCGGAGCGTGTCATCTCAATGAGGCAATTTATGTAGTTTAGCGGTTAGCGCCATTTGTTTGCCAAACTAGATACACATGCATTTCATGATGAATTGAATTATGTTTATGATACAGATAACGATTGGTTTCAAGAGGGAAGTGGCCGGCCTTCTTATTAAAAATATAACAACCAAAATTTCAGTTGCTCAAAATGTAATATTAGCCGTGATTATTGAACCAATCTATTGATTGGTTCAATAGATTGGTTCAACCACTGTCAAGTGTTTCAAACTATTGTTTGAAAACACTTGACAGTGACTGAAAGGAATAATTATAGAAATGGAGTCGAATGTATTGTTAGTTAGGTTGTCCTATGGTCTTGAGCTCAAACACACCGTCTACAGAATAAAGTCTATGTAAAATATCTTTCAAAATAGGTACTACATACATCAAATTTTGATAGCAATGATTCACCCTCATGAAATACGTCGAAAGGTACACTAGAATATGTTTAATTATCAGTATTTTAGACTCCGGCCTCAAAGCTCAGTTGGTAGTAACCCTGCCGCGCTGTAGGTCGTGGATTCGATTCCCACCCGAGTCAAACATTACAATGACGAACATAGATGTTTGTTCTATGTCTTTGTGTTAATATGTATTATATGTATGTATTTACAAAAAAAGTATTTAATTATTATACGAGTTGTCTGGTACCCATGATACAAGCTGTTTACTTAGCTTACTTAGTGGGAGCTGTGTGAAATGTCATATTACCCCCCAGACACATAACAAACATCAATATTACATATGTCACATAAATGTTTGCCCTGGGTGGGAATCGAACCCACGGCCTACAGCGCAGAAGGCAGAGTTACTACCAAATGAACTATGAGGCTAGTCAAATAACTCATGCACGACAGGATTTGAAGCAGCGACTGAGATCTTGGGAATTATCTATCTCACAAATAAATCAGTATTTTTTTTACTGTCTCTGCTTTCTCAACGCCTATAAAATTCTATAACCGAAAAGGCGCAACCACCTCCAGCTATTAATGATGACAAAAACAGTGAAACGTAAGAGATCAATAGACGGTATAATATCGGCATGCCCTTTCCGGTAACGACCGACGCCATTTCCGGTATCATTATGCCGACCGCAAAGCTGTAGTTTTATTACTTAGATACGGTTTCCACCATAATAATGTGCCTTTTAGTGATGTAAGGCCTGAACAGGCCTGACGATAAATTGTGAGATTTCATAATATAATTTTAGCTTGGTTAGATAGAAGTAGCACTTAAATAAGCTGTTTTTTTAAACTGAAACAGTGAATAACGGTGCATTATTAATAGGTTTCTTATTCTGAAAATCTGCAACATGTACCACTATTTATAAAAAAATATTTTACATAATATATAATTTTAATAGATTTTATAAAAGCCATTATATATTATTAATTTAATAATATTTAATAATATATTAATTTATATATTATTTCAATAAATACGTTTCCGCTACGTCATCAAATATCCCATACAAAAGACTTCAACGAGCCACATCTGCACAAATGGAGATTTACTACTTTCTTATAAGAATAGAAGTGACTCAACTCGAAATTGGCAGTTACGACCTTCTGTTTACGCGTTTTACGGCCACAGAATAATCACTGTAAGCGGCCGTAATTCACTCTAATTCACTCGGCCGACACGATTTTCACTTAAAATATTATTTTAGTTAATGAATGTTCTCGAGAATTGGGTCAAAGCGACCTCAGTGATTAAACTGACTCATTCGTTTCATTGTTTGGAAGAAGCTGATACTTGTCTAAGAGATTATATTGAATGGATCAATCATAGTCAGAATTCTAATAAGTTTATACTGCTGCCTCGCGTCTCAGTTGGTTAGTAAGTCTGCCTTCTGAGTTGTAGGTCGTGGTTCGATTCCCACCCGGGACAAACATTTGTGTGATGAATATAGATGTTTGTTCTGTGTCTGGGTGTTAATATGTATTATATGTATGTATTTACAAAAAAGTATATAAGTACTATTCATATCAGTATATCAAGTATCAAGTATATCAGTTACTTGGTTCCATGATACAAGCTATGCTTAGCTTACTTTGGGGCTAAATAGCGCTGTGTGAAATGTCCACCAGTATAATTATTATCAATATAAATAGGTATCTATCTGAAAATATATGTAAAATAATAAATAATAAAAAAAAACAAAAAAAAAAAAAAAAATTATGATGGTCTACAAACATTGTTTTCTTTTCAGAGAACTAAATAAGCCTGAATTCTAGATAGAGCACTTTTAAACAAAGGGTTAATAGCCAGTCATAGGTACACAAAACAGACTAAATGCACACGAATGCAAACAGGTTAACAATGCATATCTAAAAATCAATCTCAGTTAGTTTAACTATTAAATATGCATTTCACAAAGCCAGAAGTCATAACATAATCAAAATAATAAAATAAAATAGCGGCATAACAGAAACATCAATAAAATAACTTTAAACACAGCAATAGTAATCATTCTGATCTCTTCATTTCCCTTTGATCTAACCGTCATTCGCTTAATGATATAATTAATAGTTATAGGTAATTGCCATTTTACAATACGTTTGTTTGTTTTATTACGAACACGGTCATTTGTGCCCATAAAATAATGAAGATTTATACGAATAACAGAAAGGCTTAAGTGATATTACTGCTCTTTAACTGTAATTAAATGTACTTCAGTCGAAAATAAGTTGAAAATTCATGATAGCTTGAGTGTAATAACTTGAAATACATTTAAAAATGTTATTTTTAATAACGACGAGTAATTCTGTTTTATTTCGTTGATATGAGAACCATTGTGGTTCCAGGTTTAATATATAGATATAATAATATAATATGGAAGTCTTCAAGAGGAGAGTGAATAGATTACTTTTAGGGCAAGCATGCTATCGTAGACCACATCATCACTAAACATCAGATGAGATTGAGGGTCAAATGATAGGCAAAAAGTAAAAATAGTACCTACAGGGCCTCATAGCTCAGTTGGTAGTATCCTTGCCTTCTGCGCCGTAGGTCGTCGGTTCGATCCCCACCCAGGACAAATATTTGTATGTCGAACACAGATGTTTGTTCTGTCTACGTGTTAAAATGTATTTATATTTATATGTACAAATAAGTTAGTATTCTATCAGTTATCTGGTTCCCATAGTACATGCTGTGCTTAGCTTGGTTTGGGGCTACATGGCGCTGTGTGAAGTGTCCACCAATATTTATTATAATTATTCCTCCTGCCAAAGTGGCCCGCTGAAGCTCTGCCTACAATGTACCTATATTTGTGAATGTATAATGTATTTTCGTACATAATTTATCGCTTCAATTATTATGACAAACTTACACCAAATGGCCTTTTAAACGGTGTATAAGCAACTGTGGTATCTACAGGCCCTCCGCCCTATCTACTTAGTATAACAGCAAACCAATTAAGGCTGAGCTATAAACAAGGGGAACTTCACACATAACATAACCCCGAGGCGTATCATCGCATATTGGTACCCGTCAAATTTTCATAACCGACTCTAGGGATGCAACATAGATACGGAAATAACGGAAAATATATAATAATAATAATATTTGTGGACATTTCACAAAGCGTAGTCTAGCCCCAAAGTAAGCTAAGCATAGCTTGTATCATGGGAACCAGACAAATGATAAAATACTTACATATTTTTTAAATACATAAATTAATACATATAATAACACCCAGATACAGAACCAACATCTTTGTTCGTCACACAAATGGGTGGAAATCAAACCTACGACCCGCACAGAAGACAGGGTTATTAAAAACTGAGCTATGAGGTTAGTCAAATCATGGTTACGGATTACGGAAGATACGGAATGCTGTATAATTAAATTATAATTGTGTTTTATATAGAGTCAGAAATTATATCTCGTCGAACTCTAATAACTCGAACTAAAAACATTAATATAAATGTACTTTGCGAGATTAAATGCATATTCAATTAAGTAAAAGCTATTGTAAGGTATTTCAAGTTTGAAGATCAATAATAATAGTGATACAAAATAAGTCTAATTTTTTGTGGTATAGTAGTAAATAGTGTAATTTTCTTCAAACCTAATAAACAAAATAAATATAACTTTTTGTTTTCAATGTAACTGAGTCATCATTTAGAAAAAAAACAGTCATTCATACAAATAAATAATAAAGTTTCAAAAGTCAAAAGGCAAGTTTATACATAGTTTCCGTAAAATTTTTTATGAATCTCTTTTTCGTATTTATGACATCACTAGTAATATTCGTAACCTTCTCCCGGGAAATGCCGCTAAAGCTGAGGGAGGGAATATCCGTATTTTAGTATATCGATGATTTTGTGGCACGTTACGGGGGATATAAAAATGGCGAATATGTTACATGAAAGTGAAAATGAAGGCGGAAGTTTTATGGAGAAACGGTTATAGAAAATAGAAAATAAGAGATATTTTTTTAAGTTATATCTGTGTAATAAGTCATAGCTTTTAGCTTTGTGTTACTATATTGGGTTATTACGAGAGAGTGGTAGCCCTGATGATAAAGTTACAGGTTGAGCTGAAGGCCCACCTGGTGTTAAGTGGTAACCTCTACCCTTAACAAGCAATATGAATTGGTCCTCCTATACTTAGGTAAGACAAGACCCAAGACGCATCGCATGTGCCCGTATCCCTATGAAGAAAAGGTGGAATGTCTCATGTGCCTATACGCATCACTGCTTTGCGGCAGAAATTGGAATGGTGGAAGTACTTCCCCGGCCTTGGCATAAGTTCTACTGCTAATAAAATAATATTGGTAGACAATTCACACAGCGCCATCTACCAGACAACTGATAGAATACATAAATACTTTTTTGTAAATACATACTTATAATACATATAACATATAACACAGAAAAAAAAATATATTCGTCACACAATTTTTCCTGGGGTGTGAATCGAACCCACGACCTACAGCGCAGAAGGCAGAGTTACTACCAACTGAGCTGCGAGGCCTGTCAGTATAAAAGATATGAATCCTGGAATTTTATCATAGGTTATTTTAACAAGTAAAAACTGTTACAAACAATTATTTATCTGTTACAGTTACTCTAATTGAGATATAGGAATTACGTAGCAAACTCTTTCGGAAATAAGTAATCTCATTTATTACACTTTATAGTTCTTGATTAGGTCATAATTGCGGCTGTGAGCGGTTGGTTTGTAGTCTAACGGGTAAATTAATGATCATTTTATAATTAACGATTGATTAACGAAATATTAATTAAAATGTCGTGATTTTATTTAGTTATGTTACAATAATCATACTCTTTTTCAAACCGGATATGGAAAGACAATAAAGAAAAATATATTTATTCGTGGCAACGGGCCAAGAAATACAAAACATTGGAAATTATGAAAAGAGAGTTTTGCTTTCGGGGTGCACGGGGGTGACGTTTCAGTGTGAAACGTAAACATTTTTTATTACATTTTCAGCCTATTTTTAACGATAAATACTGACTAAATTATACTTATTTCTAGTTGAATCGATTGGTCTAAATACGTTCTATAAACGCATAGCAAAGTTCAACACGCTAACATGTGTTTCCAGTTACACTGACCAGAAAGGAGGAAAAGCGACGTTTTTGTTTGATTCTACGGAACGCCCCGTCATTTCGTTCTGTCCCGTTTCGTTCCTATTTTTGATACAGTTTGTGGAAAAAAATATTTAGTTATGTAACAATACAATGGAACTAATCTTCATAAAAACGATCTACACGCAACTAAAATCTTCCAATATTAATTGTTCAAATCAGGTATGAAATTATAAATGTAATATATGTATGTTTATTTTAAATTTGAATACTAGAGACGAACTTACCTGTACGAACGTACAAATTTCACCTTACAAAACACTTTTTTATTGCGCTGCAGTGTTTATGGTAACAATTTTTTAAGTTTATTGTCATCACCAAAAAACACTAAACAGCACTTCCTAATAACTGAAAATAGCCACAAATAAAAATAAACCGTCGTATTTTTATTGCCAATCCATAACGTGCGATGTTATAAAAGGAGCAATATCTCAAAAGTGTAAATATATGGATATAACCTTCCGTCGGTTCCAACGCGCGTCGTATATATTGGTATTATTTATATTTCTCTCATGATCTAACCTTTAGTGCGACGTAAAAGTGTGATGGAATTTATTGGTAAAATGAGTAAAGCCTTTTTTTTATAAAGCTGTCACTGTTAGTTTAGAGGTTTTTTTTTACGGATGAGATTTACTACTCCCGAAAACGCATTCTTCCAGCATGCTAAGGTTTCAAGTTTGAACAAAGTCATCAAGAAACAGAAGATATTTTTTAGGCCTGGTAATTAATTCGAGTTTGAATCAGAAGGTCGTTAGTACAATAGGTTTATTTCAAACTGATATTAGAGTACTTTTGGGGGTCAATATTCGGCGGGCATAAAAGTTATAGGGAATATAATTTTACACGCCCCTTCTCTCTCTCTCGAGGAATGAACTATCTGGTTTGACTAAAAGTGAGGTTTCCGTAGTTATCCGTAGGTTTGTTTTTTTCAAAGCATTTAAGCCTTATTATAAACCTTTTTCACACATAAAGCTGTCAATGTCAGTTTCGAGTTTTTTTTTTACGGATGATTGTTGCCGCTCAACGCTTGGATAGGCCTAGAGTTGAGTGCTTCCCCGTTAAACCCACAATTTTTCTACCCAGTATTATTTTTACCCGTTCAAACAAAAACATGCTCCGTTCAACCCAATCGAAAAATCTAAGTCACAGTGTATTCTAAACAGTGTAATAATTATAAAAAATCGAATTTGATGAAATTATTACTCACAGTAACTTCAAATGTTACCTACCTACAATATGGAGGTAAAATATTTTATGCTAATTTCAATCACAACAATACAATGAGCATTACTTACCTAATGCCCGTTTACAAATGTTATTTGAAATTTTTGTAGGCCATGTTTTTTTAAAGACATTTGATTATGTGCGAAAACTATAGTGTTAGACAGTCGTTAATTAGATTAGTTGTTATAGCCGTATATATAGTCGTGAATAAGTTAAAATATTATTTCCTAAACCTCAATATTCAAAAATAGTTCCTCGTTGATTCAAATCCAGTGAACCAGGGATTATCTCAATTGTCAGTGGCGGTGTCGACGCGACATTATTTTAATGAGCTTAATGAGCAGCATTTAGCTCATTATTGTTCCGAGCGTGTACATAATAACTGTCATGTGAACATCCCACCGCTAGGCAGGGCCGTACTCGAGGATCTGGAAGCAAAAGTTCATTAAATACATACCAATGGTCAAGTTGTAAATCTAACTTAGTTAATAATACGGCAAATTTAAAACTGTAGTTTAACATCTAGAAATCTTAAAGCAGAAATAGTTACTATTTTTGTAACTAATAAGAAATACAAAATGTTTATTTTCTTTAACTTTAAAAATTACAAAAAAAATTAAACCACCTTTTAAGTATGTATAATACTTGTATTAGGTGGTCTCTCTCTTCCTTACATGTTACTATTTTTACTGAACCAAACAAGATTTTTTTTTATAACCAGTAACCCTGAGTCTCATGTGTAATTTCGCCGGCAACCACACCTTTCAACCAGAACACAGTAACGCGAATGCGTTACTGCTTGGCGGCAGAATGTAAATTTAAATGTTATTTTTTATGTTAATACTAAGCTCAATAAGGCTATCAGTGTAATTTACGTGTTCAGAACGGAAAGCTCGTAAAAATGTTCAGAGTCACCGGTGCCTTGGATATGCAAATTTAACTAGATTACTTTTGAATTTTACAATACCCTGTATAATTAAGTAACCCGCACTGCGAAAGATATAACAGATTACACATTATATTGAATTGTCATGGTCAAATCCATTTAAGTCAATTAACGGTTGAAGCTATAGCTTTCAATGAATTTTATTGTATCGTACGAAAATAAAGGAATCACTCCTTTTGGGGTTTCTTGCTGTTCTTCCCCCTGACGTTCGGATAGGGTTTAAATAGACTTAGATTTAGTAACTGATATACGTGATTTTGTAATTTTTTACTGATTGACGTTTCCAAGCTATGTTTTTAAGAATTCAATAGATATAAATAATAATAATAACAATAATAATAATCATTTATTCGACCAACAAAGACCATTAAAAAATTAATTGTACAATAAAGACTATGCAAATTCTTAAGATAAATTAACTCATCAAGAAGAAGAAAAGAGAAAAATTGATTATAAGGCAAATAGTGTGAGTTAGTTCCGACGCGCGACTTGAAATCACTTTATAGTTTTTAAAAACAATGCTTTTTGCTACCGTTCCATTTCACTACCCACCAAATTTACGTACTTTTCAGGCTTTAATTGAATCTATTCTCCAAAAATGTTATTTTAAATGCACATTTGCAGTGCAGCCATTATCTTCAAAAGCGAATGTATAACTACGGATAAATAAACGAACCAAACTTATCCAGTTATCAGGTACAATATAAGGTGGCACCTTATCTGTGGTATATCGTTTAAAGATTGCTTAACTGTACCATATCTTACGAACAGGGGTTTGCAATTCGCAGTGCGTTCATTAGGTATCTAATGGCTAGAGATTTGTTGCAATCATTTATGACCATGAACGTAGAATAAACATGAGACCACAATCACATGAGCTACTTAAAGCCAAATAATTTGATTCTCTTTCATTCCATGGCTTCAGAGCATTCAGACTTCAGAGAGACTTCAGAGCACGGCAGAAAGAGATAAAGTAATCGAAGACAGTTATGTTAAACGTATTTTTGAGGGTTTTGTACCTGAAAAGGAAAAAAGGGAACCCTTGTAGGGTCACTTAGTTTTCCGTCTGTCTGTATGTCAACACCAATTTTTTCAGGCACGCGTGAAGGTGTCAAGTTGAAATTAATATTAAAAACAGAAGTCTATTGTCCCTTGGATCTGTAAAAAAACACAAATAAAAGGAATATTCGTTGACATGTTCGCCAGAGACTGCAAGCGAACGCTTTGTGTCGTTATTGTGATTTAATTTAATTTTAACGTTATAATAAATACAACATTATTATATTATTATTTTACTCAGTCGCTAGGCCATCACAACACTATTGACTATAGACCATCATGACAGGCCTCACAGTTGGTAGTAACTCTGCCTTCTGCGCTGTAGGTCGTGGGTTCGATTCTCACTCACGACAAACATTTGTGCGACGAATGTTTGTTCTTTGTCTGGGTGTTAATATGAATTATGTATGTATTTACAAAAAAAAAGGATATATCTATCAGTTGTCTGGTTCCCATAGTACAAGCTATGCTTAGATTGGGGCTAGATGGGCGCTGTGTTAATTGTCTGCCGATATTATTATCTGAACTTAGCCTTAACATGAGTAACAACATTATACAGCTAACAAAAGCTGTTCAAAGCCAAAAAGAAACAATAGGAAAACGTAACAGGCAAAAACAAGTTAAAACAAAAGTCCCACCCGCCTTTGTCCTGCACTCGATGCATCTAACCCGGCCCGATTGCAATGCGCTATCAGCCGCTGAATACTGCATGAGCGCTGAGTTCCCATACGTACTGAGGGAGAAAATGGCGCACGATAGGGGTTGCATTTTTTTTCGCGGATGGACAAAAATCATGTAACGAGTGAATTATCTCAAGTTTACGATAGTTTATGGGTGTTGATATGTATTATATGTATTTATTTACAAAATAAAAGTATTTAAGTATTATAGTCTGTCTGAATCCCATGGCACAAGCTATGCTTCGCTCACTTTGGGGCTATATGGCGCTGTGTCAAATGTCCACCAATATTTATTTATTATCATAATTGTGCAGGACAATTTTGCACGCCTCTATGGTGTCAATAAGCTGGAACCATTTTATTAATAAGTGAAGCACTTTTTTTATGACTGGTCATTTTGCTGTTGGCCGCAGATGGCCTTGACAGCGTTTACCCGGGCTTTTGGTGAGAGCTTACGGCTCTCAACCGGTAAGCCCTTTGTTACTCTTATTTTATGCAAATAAAATGGGAACCAGACAACTGATATAATACTCATATACTTTTTTTTGTAATTACATACATACAATACATATCAACAGCCAGCACCGAACAAACATCTATGTTCGTCACAAAAATGTTTATACTGGGTGGGAATCGAACCCACGACAGCGCAGAAGGCAGTATTACCAACTGAGCTGTGAGGCCAATCAAATAACAATTACGAGTACACAAAAATTTAAGATGAAAACAGACAAAATGTAGCTCCGATCTACGCGTACATTTCACCCCGCTAGTACCCTGCCATACCCCGCCATACCCCGCCAGTACCCCGCCCGTAACTAGTGGTCCGCTTGTTGCGTACAATATGTATGAGGATTTGTACGTTTATTTTTTCACCGTCCATTGCCGGTGTAATTGGAAAATGTTTACTCGTTCGTATTGATTTTTTCCAGCGAGGTTTCGAGCTTGTTTCTCATCAATGCAGTGATAGGTGAATGTTTTGTTTGTTTGTTTGTTGTTTAAAAGTATATCTGGTTGGTAATTGCTGTTTGGCTTGTATGTCTCCAGGGAACTTTGCACTGTTTATCGAACGCTTAACGGCGTAACTCGTAACCGTCTTAATCGTAACGGTGTAATTTGAAATTAGAATTCTATGCTTGAAACAAGAACACGCAATTCTTTATTGTACACCACTATGTAAACATGAACAATGATACAAGAAATATCAGTTTAATGTGAAGCACAATGGGCGACCTTATTGCTTAAAGCAATCTCTTCCAGGCAACTTTTGGATGGACTGGACTAAAGCAAGAATGATGACGGTGGTGTTAAATAAAAAGAGAAAATACACTAATATAAAATAACTAAAGACAAATGTATATACAACTTAAATACATAAAAGACAAAAGGTTTTAAACACAAAGTTTGTTCAAAATAAGTTCAGCTGGTTTAGCATGGTGCTCGAATAGACATACACAATACGTATTTACAGTAGTATTGATATACCTAGATTATAATAAAATTTGTCTGGCCTTCATTGCTCAGTTGGTTGGTGGTAACTTGCCTTCAGCGCTTTAGGTTGTGTTTTCGATTCCTACGCAAGCAAACATGTAAAGAAAATTGATTTATTTTTTGTGCCCGAGAGTAATATTTAGTTTAATATGTAGTATATACAAAAATATAACGATTTTATCAGATATCTAGTTCACATATTACAAGCTGTTAAATGTCCACCATTATTAATTTATGTAATATTATATCCATAAGACATAATGATATTAATTTTGTTTTATAAATTGTTTAGTACATACCAGTAGGTTAGAGAGGTTACAACCTAACAGGTGAGCTAGTTCCATAAATTTATCACAACAAAAAAATATAGATTCGAATTTCCACGCATATGTCAGCACGCATACCCATGTCAGTAAATCCTGAGTGAAATGAAATAGCGAAACTCAAGGAGAGGAATGCCCGCCATATAATTGGGCAATGGGCAAGCCCCGAGGGGCTTTGGGCCTCTCCGTCATTCGGATGGCAGCATTTGTCCTCACTTCCTGAGATACAATCTCTCATATAACTGGGCTTGCTCTTGGACCCAGAGTTCCTACATACTACAACTCATATGTAGCTTTGTTTTCCCAGAAAGCTCAGGAATCTCTCATTGTGGTACTACGCATCTTTAGTCTTATATTATTTAGGTCTCGTCTTACTTTCGTAGTGGAGGACCCAAATCGTATTATTTTTATTATGAGCAGAATTACCTTTTTACCTTGTTACTTTATTTAACAACAGGTGGGTCATCTATTCGTTCTGAATATGTAAAATATTCACATTAAAAGATATCTTAAATTATCTGATATAAATAAATTTTTCATTGGACAATCATCAAGTGAGTCCTAATTCTTATACAGTGTGTTACAGAAAAACCATATTATATAATATTTTTATTAGTTATTGTATAGTTAAATACTTGGCCGCAACCTCACCTGGTGTTAAGTTGCGCGTTGTATTATTCCTGAATTAGGAAATCCCGTGTGTCTGTCGAAAAAGTCTGTCTGCGCGGACCGTTTAAGCCATTAATAAGTTTTTATTGAAAAAAACATTTTTCCAAAGCAATTTTTAAAATCCGACCTTGGACGCCACCGAGGGCTATAGTACTTTTCAAGACAAATCCAACGAGCCCAAACACGGTGGAATTACGTCAAGAAATTGAGGAGTTCTTCCATCATGAGACCACCTCCATGTTAACATGTTATTACATTATCATCAAAGTTACAGGGAACTGATATAAAATTCAGTAGCAAATTGTGACCTAAACAAACATGCGTTGCAAGTTAAATAAAAGCTTGTAAAAAAGACGAATGTTGTTGGATTACGGCCTAAAGTATTTAAAAAGATGGAGTAGTTGCGTCCCGCGGGATTCAAAGTCGTTCCATCACTGAGACGGCGGCATTTGTCCTCACTTCTCGAGGAGAGCACACATTGATATAAATACGCTGTTATGAAATTGAAAAATAACTCAATTACTATTGGCGCAATGGGGCGGTACTGTGAGCCTCGAATTTTAGAAGTGGCTTTATATGTTCACTTAGCTTTTGATATAACTCAGAAGTGTGAGTAGCTGATTAGGTACGGACCTTTAATTTTGAGGGTAGCTGGTACGAATCAGAGGTGTGCGATCAGTTTATTCTGAAATGTTTGATGAAATGCATAAGATTTTATGGTATCATTTTTTGTCGGATGTATGAAGTAGCATTTGCGCTGTCATTTAGTAACAAACGCTAGTAACAGTAAAAAACGGTTGAAAAAATTATTAAGACATTCTGGACTTTCTCAAAAATAAAATAAGTATTATATATAGGTATTAACATAAAAATATAAAATTTTGTATTTTTCTTTTAATTTGAACTGAACACGTTAAATCAAGTGTATTACTAATACTTCACAAATAACAACATCAAGAGATGAAGACACTACAAGACGTTACAGGCTTTGTTTATAAAGACTAGCTGCACCCCGCGGCGTTACCCGCGGTGAATAAGTCAACATAAGTTTCATACCCTCTTTTAACCATCATTAAACACCCCTCACCCCGCCCCCTTTAGGTTTTGAACAAGAAAAAGTAGCCTATAACCGTATCCAGAGTCCCTTGTATCTCTATATCAAAATTCAACATAATCGATTCAGCTGTTTAAGCGTGAAATCGTAACAAACAAACAAACAAACTCACTTTCGCATTAATAATATTAAATTAGGATTAGTTTGCATTGTTATGGGTGTTTCGAAGAGTTAGTAATTAGGCTAAGACGCCAAATATAACACTTATTACTCAATATAACTTAAATTCCCATATATAAAATGTACAAAATCACTTAAATTAGAAAATTTTAATGTTGATTTTTCATAGCCCTGAATCATGAATTGCACAACGCTTATGGCAAAGTCATCATATAAAAGTTATATTCACTTTAGACAGAGGGTTGGAAAGGGTTACATTTAAGCACCCTATCCCCGGGTAACCCAGGAATACCCCAAAAGGGGCTATAATATCATAAAGAGGAAAGCTTACCCTTCAAAGCTAATTTGTTTGTTAATTTTTCTTTCCCTTCCGTTTGTAATCACTTTTTGTGATTAAGAACGATGATTAAAAATTGTGTTAATTTGTTTTAGGATTTTTTCCCTTGTAATTTCGAATGAAAAGTTAAGTAATTTGAGATTTTGGTTTAACCACTTTGTACCAGCAACGTCCTGCCTTAAAAATATTCCATTTTTTCGAGTTTATTTAGCTTATTTTCTTTTTACAATTTCGTCTGACATACAACTTTTTCATTATTTTGTGACGGTAAGTCGATTCGACTGCCGTCATTTGTATTGCGTTTTGATCCATTTTTGAGACAAAACAGAATATATATACAAATACATTAGATTATATTACTGACGGCCTCAGCTTAGTTGGTACCTTTGTCTTCTGCGCTGTTGGTAGGTTCGATTCCCACCCAGGACAAATATTTGTGTGACAAAATAGATGTTTGTTCTGTGTCTGGGTGTTAATATGTATTATATGTATGAAGTTAAAAAAGTATATGTGTATCTATCAGTTGTCTGGTTCCCATACTACAAGCTATGCTTAGTTTGGGGCTAGATGGCGCTGAGTAAAAGAATTGTCCACAAAAAAAAATGGTTGTCTGTAAAGTCGGTTTACTGACGATAGTTGAACGTGTCAACGTCTTAAGAAAATACTGATGGAATGGTAGCATTTTTCAAAAGAAAATTTTAATTTCTTTTGTTTAATAGATTTTTATGTATATATGCACTTGATACTCGATCAAAACATGTAAATGTAAGTATTAGCAGCTGTCCACGCAGACGCATCGCTCACTCAAGTAGGAGAGAGACGGATGTCGAACGCTGCCGAACGCAAAGGCCGATTGTGCTTCTTTGTCGCTCGTTCCGCGCTCTCGCTTGCACTTGCACAAGCCTTACATGGAACGCCTCAGAGCGAGGTAACGCCGCATGAGTCATGTTTTTTCGTGCGTGCAGCCGGCTCTATCGAATTATAAGACGTTGACACGTCAAAAATGTATTGCTGATCCTGAACTATGTTCACGCTTAGTTTATCTATACAAATAAATAAAATTGGAGTGTCTGTTTGCAATCTAAGCAGCATTCATTTATACTATTTAACTGTTTTTAATTTCTTTATTAAAAAACGTACGAATAAATTAATAGAAGAACCCTTAATTGCATCATAAAATACGGTATTGAATAAATATCCCAATGAGTGGTGTGACCTATGAAAAGTCCAACATAACGTCTGAAACCAAACATATTCCACGTCACAACTTATCAGGGGGAAAAGGGTGCGTAACAAGATTCCGCCGCCGTAATCCGGTTACGTTGGTATGATTCATGTGTCGGGATCGCGGGTTTTGTGTAAGCCCTGTGAGACGTTACCATTTTGAATTTGGAAACTTTATAATTTTGCTTTCAATGCTGCCAACTGATAAAACCAATTTGTTTCATTTCCTTCTATTAATTGTGCTGAAATGATTCTGAATTTAATTTACAGTGGTATAAGTAGTTGTATGTTGTAAGCAGAGATTACTATTACTAACATAATAATAATAAATATTGGTGGACATTTCACACAGCGCCATCTAGTGCCAAAGTAAGCTTGTAAATACATACCATATAATACATATCAACACCCAGACACAGACCAAACACCTACGTTCTTCACAAATGTTTGTCTTGAGTGGGAATCGAACCCACGACCTGTACAGAATGCGTTTCTACCAACTGAGCTGTGAGGCCAGTCATACAGTATCTAACAATATTCATAAACTGCGGGTAAGTTATGTACAAGTCGTCGCTTGGTAATTTGCGGTCACGTGAAACAGCCATTACAACCTACCGGCCAATGGGAGAACGCCGTTTAATACGATTCCAAGTTTGTAACGAAAAAAATGAAATATGAGAAATTAATTTGTATGGGGTTACTGGAGCGATGTAATAACCATTGGACGTCAGTATATTTCGTATACTTGGATATTTTAATTATGTACCAGAACACTATGTCTACACACCAAAGACATAGTCAGAAACTTTATTTCCATAGAATTCATAATTGCCTTGGAAACGTCAATAAGTTCGTAATAACATACACTTGGGCTTACTCTTGACTCGAATGATTTTCATCAGCATTATTCACAATCTACTATTATTTTAACTCTGAATAAATCCATTTCTACGTTACGCATGTCAAAAACTAAAATAAAAAGCAACGTAATTTTTTTTATATACATTACTTTCCACGGAGTATGAGACTGTTAATTATATTATCAACTAGCTGAACCCGCGGCTTTGCCCGCATTGAATCCAGTTTGTGAGTAAACTAGTGTCCAGGTGGTTTATCCATTTTTATCAGTTTGCCGAAAATCGAGAGCGGAGGTCACCGGTTCAAATCTCGACGTGCACCCATGAGTGATCGAAAGATTTATGTGCGCAACCACGTTCTTTAAACGGGGAAGGAAAACATCGTGAGGAAACCGACATGTCCTAGAACTAAAAATTCGAAGACATATGTCAAGTGCAAGAAAGGAGCCTCTTTGAGGCGCACTTTAAATCTTTTCGCTACATTGGTTCGAGAGAACCATTGACTCGAATAGAATAGAATAGTTTGTTGAGTAACCCTAATAAAAGTAGCCTTAGTTACTCCTTGTGACATCAGCTATCTGCTAGTGAAAATCCCGACCAAATTAGTTCGGCCGGTTCGGAGATAAGCCGGAACAAACAGACAGACGGACGAATATCAGAAAAATATGTATCTTTGTTATACGTACTATATACTATATACTCTCATATGCATTTAGTAAAACCTATAAATAAAAAACATATCAACTAAAATACATTGTACGCCAACCAATTTATGTAAAGAGCACCAAGTATCTAAAATTACCGAAGTAAATGGCTGTAATAACGTTGTCATTACGTTCCGATTGTAAAATCGATTTAACGTCGAATACAACATCGTTAAACATGATCTCATCTCACGGGTCATTTAATGCAAATCGATCTATTACGGAAAATACCGACGATCGCCGACCGCCCGGCCAATCGGAGCGATCCATTTAAACGAATGTAATTTATAGTTTCAAAATTTAAAAACGATATTACGTCCGCCATGTTGGATGTAATTTGAAAACGTGTAACCGACAACGATTACGGCTTCCATTTTTAAATTTGATATATAATCTGTGGTTTGTAGTAACAATCTTATATGTCGAATTAAAATGAAAATGGTTATTATTGTAATTTCACGTTAATATGAATGGAAATATTTGATTATCGTCGTAATAATGTATGAATTACAGCTAATCGTACTTACCTAGATATAAATGTTTTTATTATTCATGAGTTTTGCTTTAAGAACAGCTGGCTGAATCGTGATTTCAATTACAAAGATAAAATGTAAATTGAAATAATTATGAGATTCGTATTGAGATGTTATTAGTTCATAATTATACGTATACTGTATGGAAAATAATTGCCTTCAATGGTTTTCATAAATCAACGTTTTTTTTTTACTACAGTACATTTTTATCAATCTGAAGAGTTAGGCAGAGTGGCGACCTCTTTTAACAGTTCAAAGTCACGACACGAGACCTCGAATACATTTATACCACTCTATCAACCTAACTTTAGCTAGTTGCTATAGATATAGCTTGAACCAGATAACTGATAGAATAATTGTATACTTTTTGCCATACATACTTGTAATACATAATACACAAACAGAGATCAAACATCTTTGTTCGTCACACAAATATTTATATTGCGTGGAATCGAACCCGCGACCCTTATCTGATACAACACAAGGCAGATTTACTACCTACTCAGCTGCGATGTAATGCCAGTTAATACGTTGGAGCGGTTTTTTTTTAATTAGTGTTATTTCTTTTCAGCGTCATTCCCCATCACGAGGAGGATCGGTCACCCATACCAAAACAGAACACCGCCAAAACGTAAGAAGCCGAGAACGTCATTCACGCGGCTCCAAATTGCAGAACTTGAGAAGAGATTCCACAAACAGAAGTACCTCGCGTCCGCCGAAAGGGCGTCGCTCGCCAAGACGCTGAAGATGACGGACGCTCAAGTCAAGACGTGGTTTCAGAACCGGAGGACTAAATGGAGGTGAGTTTTGCACGGGAATTGGTTGAAGCGTCAGATCAAAAACTAGGAAATAGGCGTCTTTAAAATTGTAAAACAGTGTAGGGTGAAAGGGCTTCACTGGCCAAGACGCAGTCCAGACGTAGTATTAAAACCGATGATTAAAAAAAGGATTAAATTAGCAGAGTATTTGTAGGGTAACAGTTATGAGACTGATTTTCTGAGATACATAGTTTGAAAAAAAGTGTCATGGCCACGAGGCTGAAAATGACGGACGCTCAAGTCATGACGTGGTTTCAGAACCGGAGGCCTAAATGGAGTTGAGTTTTGCACGTGGACTGGTTGAAGTATAGGTAGTAGTATATGGTTGAAGATATGAAACCATAGGCACCATAGCCATAGGCACAAATAGGCACCATAAAAATTGAAAACTCTAAGGTGAAAGAGTCGCTTGCCAAGACGCTGAAGATGACAGAGGCTCAAGGCCAGACGTAGTATCAAAACCGTGGATAAATAAGTGGGAGGCACTCCAAAAAAGTACCTGCTACTTACGTCCAATTCTTAATATATTTTAAAAGCCCTACAATAATAAATTCAACTAACCTTGTAGTCCATTAAAGGGAATTTTAATTTCTTAATTCCTTTCTACATCTGGAAATTTAGGTGAGCAAATATGCATAATTGTACCTGAGTGGTCCTATAAAATTATGATTTCCCTACATAAGTTACGTACACTTGAGTGGCTTAAATACCTACAGTACATTACAAACTTGAAGCACTACGTTTAATATGCAAAGTAGTGTACAATTTGAGAAGAGTTTCGAAATTCCTTGGTCATGTAATTAGCAGGTGTAATAAGGCCTTGACGGAATGATTTCAAAATGGAGATAAACGCAGTACTAGAATACCACCATTGGTAAGAATTATGATAAGAATAAACCTAACTGCTTCACATTTTGATTTGTATCAGCGACCTCCTAATTGATTATACCACTAATTTGAACTAATTTTTTTCCCTTTGAACTACTACAAATAGATATATTTAGTAAACCTTGAAAGTTCTTTGGTAATAATGTCAGTTTTCATCAAAATCTATTGAGCATTGAAGCTGCAAAAATGTACACAATAATTAAATATGATCCATTTGACTTAGTTGAAAATTTTAGAAGTAGAATCCCTTTTGTATGTAAACTTGTTCAAATAAAATCTTGAAACTTTTTATAACTTTAAGATTGATTATTATCGTCTTTATTTTAAGTTACAAATGTTCCCTAATCTACACTTCTACACTAATGGAATCACATTACTTTGCGCAGCAAAACGGAATAACCATCTTCGTCGCCAATGAACGAGAGTGATTCATCGTCATCTCGTACATGGAAGACATATTTTTTCGAGTTATTTTGATTGAATCAAACTACTGAATCGATTTTGATGAAATTTCTGGGGGACTAACTGAATATATATCCTATTTAATACATATCCGAAAATATATCCTTTGAAATAAGAAAAATATTATCCAAATCGGTTTATAAATGACACACATCTGATGTAAGAAACATATAAAATACAACAAAATTGAGAACCTCCTCCTTTTTCTGAATTCAGTTAAAAACTGAAGAGTTTCTTTGTTTGAACGCGCTAATCCTGGAACTACCAATTGGATTAAAAAGTATTTTTGGATTTGCTAACCTAATTCTTGAGGAAGGTTAGTCTTCTTAACATCATGTTATAACACGATTTATTTTAAATTTAACGGGGGGTTAAACCCCAGTCTATAATAAACAAACTTAATGGTATATTCGGTTTTTTCGACAAGATGTTAACAGTACTTTTAAAATAATAGTACCATATCTAAAATACGCATAACTTTCAGAGGCGTCGATACTCTCAACGGGAATAATACTCAAACAATAGCAAACTTACACTGACCTTTCGTGGTATACAACATACATTAAAACAAAGCTCCAACAATATCGGTTATACCATACCACCGCCCATATTGGTTGACCCTCAGTCATCAGAGAATTACATAAAACGTAGGGTCTGTTGAAATTTGTGATATAAAACAAGATAATCTTTTTTATGTCTTGTATAAAAACTTTAGTTGGAGCTATAAAGATACTGTTTAGAAGATTTCATTTTGTACGTTAACGAGTATGTTTAAAAGTAACGCTTTGTTTAAATTTATTAAAATAATGCATGTTAGATCGAAACTAGTTCTTTATTGTACATAATTTACATATTATAACAAACTTATATAAAAGATATGTACACAGGCGAGCTTATCCCTGAAAAGAGTTTTTTCTAGCAAACCTTTGAGGTTAGAAAACGGTTATCAACGAAAGATGGTATGATGTGTAGTACTTATACAAGGTGATTCAAAACTATGTAAACTCGATAAATAAATATTGGTGGATATTTCACGCAACGCCATCTAACCCCAAATTAAGCATAGCATAACCAGATGACTGATAGAATACTTGTGTACTTTTTTCTAAATACATTTAACACCTGAACACGGAACAAAGGTGGGAATTGAACCCACGACCTACAGCGCAGTAGGCTGAGCTACTATTACCAACTGAACTGTAAGGCCAAACTGTTCGAATACATGGAATGTATAATTTATGGAGGATAGCCTTTCATATTTGGTAGGGATATATGGGAATCCTAACCCTTTATTAATAACCCTACTATGGAATATATAATACTATAGGAATATTTCCCATGTTAAAAAATTAGTAAGTGAATAGAGGGGGAGCGGGGAAATTTGTTATATAATACCACTTAACATCAGGTGGGTTAGAAGCGTATTTCCTGAATTATATGGAAGTCTTCAACAGGAGAGTGAATAGGTTCCTTCTAGGCGCGCATGTTTCATCGTAGACCACATCGTCACTTAACATCAGGTGAGATTGCGGTCAAATGATTGCCTATCACGAATAAAAAAAAAGAAGTTCCCATAAAAACATTCGTACGAGAGTACTGAAATAATCTAGAAACAAATTAATGTGAACTGACAGATTGCGGCATCAAACTAGCTATAAGCTTGTCACTTAATCACGTACAAAATTATCTACATTAATGTAGGCAATGTATCAAATCAAATTTGAATTTCAATTAATTAATGCTTTTAAACTAAAACACGTGTTTTGAAAGGAGCTTTTAACCTTTACTAATAGGTAATTGAATTTAAATGTTGTCATTAGTATAAATACGATGAACATGAATATTTTGTTAAGTAAATCTATTTATTAGGCAAATAACTGTTTTATCAGAATTTATATTCTGTTCGGCTACGCGGATTGGTGTGAGTGTGTACTGCCTGCGTGTATAATTATTGTAACAAATTTAATAAAAAAGTAATCATCATTTAATCGTTACACTTTAAAAAGCATAAAACTGAGGTTTTAAGGGTATACTATTAAAAATACACAAATATAAATATAAATAAATGAAGAAATTTTATTTACTCATGGAATTGCACACAATATAAGATTCACAAAAATATTTCAGATGAGAAATTAATAATGCTTCACATAATGAGAAAAATGCTATTATTTATTATTTTTTCTGATGACCATGGAACATAAAAAAAAGTATACTGCACACTTTAAATGCGTTCGGAAACTTTCAGTTATTGCCCGGTACTAAAAAACTATCATACCTAACGTTGTCTACGTCTATCCCTTCCCAATAAAAAAAATAAAAATTAAACCGTTCAGAAACACGGCATAGGTATTATTAAACAAACCACTGTAACCTCCATGGCACAAAATAGAAAAAAAAAAAACATTCCAAATTCAAAAACTGCACAATACAATTCGTTCAAAAACCGTGTGTTGGTGGCATCGGCGATTACGTTCTAATGGACAAGCGGTGTTTGTGTTCGGACGAGATAACGCTTGCTCGATACGCGCGGCGCCAAGCCACTGATTTTGTTGTAAAAAACGCGTGATCTATCGTTTGAGGTTTTAATTCGAAACGACTTAAAATAACCCTTTTGTTGGCGTTTCGAGTGTGAGTGTAAGTGGAGCTTGAACAACAATATTGTTATTCATAATCCAAATTGATATATTTATGTACCTATCTTAAAACTGATTCAAATAATTAAGTGTATCAGTATAGTAAAAATGTAAATTGATTAATAATTTAATTGTTGTCTTGGAACCCATTGACATAATTACCTGCTCTATCTATTGTGTATTATAAATTAAAATCCCCAGCCGCGTTTTTCTATAGGTATGTCTGTATGTTTTTTGAGCTAATCAAAAGTAATCAAAACTGTTAGCAGCTGTATAGCCATTACATTGTTCGTCGGGGAAGTAATGCTAGTTTATCCATCCCTGGTTCTCAGCACTGGTGGAGCCTGATGTAAAAGAGTTCCTTATCTTCTTTAACTTCGGAAGAAAACATGTTAGAAAAGTCCCCTTTTTCCGTATTCTCCGAAACTACTTACTTACTAACTTTACTTACTAAGTTAGATAAAATATTTAAGAAGTTTAATATATAAAAAACCCTCGATTTTGCTCTCCATGTTATTTGCGTTTCGCGGGCTAGGTGTGTATGTATTTGAATCGATTCTTAAGTAGCAAACTCCAGCAAGTACGCTCCCTAACTTAAAAAACATATGAATTAATAAATCTCTCACAAAGTTATTACAAGGGACAAAACGTGTTTATACTTGTTCAACTAAATATGTCAAAAAGTTTTTTATGTACTGTGTGAGCTTAGTGCCGCAAATAAAATAAAGTATTTTTCTTTCTTTCAAAAGATTCGATCCAGACGTCCAATGTCTGGATCGAATCTTTGATAATTGATTGGAAGTTTCCGATATATCATAAAATGAACTATTCAAATCTGTCTATTTGTAAAAAAGACCTGTCTCCTTTTACGGTTAATTTATCAGAAGTCTCTTCGTATTAACGGGCCGTGTTAATGGTGTGTTATCGCTAGCTCCTTGGTTTTATTTTGTATTTGTTATTAAACGTCGCGCTATCGGCTAATGAGGGATGACGTTGGACGACAACATTAAGAAACGAAAATATTTAACTTGAAATCTTTAAAAGACTGATTCTTTGCCCATTTAAGCATTAAAATGCACAAATGCCTTGTGCGTATTCTATGACTGATGCTTTCTCTAAAATAAATTATTTTGAGTTTTATTTAATAAAATATATTCTACCTCTATTAATTTCATCAATATTAATTACATCATATTAATTACTACTAATATTACACTTTTATGTTTGTTTTATTTATATGTTTTTTTTGGAATGGTTAAGCAGTGTCTCAGTGCACCAAAACTTCATCTTTTTTCATCACTTTCTGGTTTCATCTTCGTCATCGTGGGTACATAGACGTAAAAAGCAGTGAGATCACTGCCATGATTGTTCTTCTAACACTTTCTCCATCGTAAATCATCCATTTTTTAACCGAAATCGTGAAAAAACATGCAACTATAACAACAAAAAGTCAACGCTAAAATATTTTTTGTAGCGTAGAATTTATACCCATGCTCGACCGAGGTAGTAATGCCACGAGGTAGTTCTGCCACCAAGCAGTAAGGCATAGGCATGTGTTCCAGTTTGAATGGTGTGGTTGCCGGTGAAATTACTGGCTATGATAAACTATCTTCACTTCGCATAAGGCGTAATAAAATGCGACTTCATGTGCATCAAAAGGGTTCCTTTTATACACATGTCTTCAAATTTTCTTCTAGTTCTAATATAAATCGGTTTCCTCACGATATTATCCTGCAGCATTTTGAGAACTTGCAATAAATAGCGTACATACATTTTTAAATCTAATATCTCATTATTCGTTGTCTAGATTTGACCAGCGATCTTCGTATTGAAACTAGAGTCTACACCACTTCCCACCACGGACTCAGGGCCATCAAGCCTTCCTCAATTTTTGCGGCGAGTGGGTTAAAATGGCGTCAAATAGCTCCTTTCGCGCACTGCCTTACATACTATGAGTTTGGAGGGTACCTTTAAGTCGTCAGTCACAGGGCTATGTATGACCCTCGATCGTTAGAAGCCGTAGTCTAAAAACTATTATATATATTATTATTATTAATCATTTAATTCGAACACAATATCCATATTATAATTTTCATAATAAATATATAAACACATTATATAAGAAAAATAAGAATCTTAAATTAAAACTTAAACTAAGTAGATCTATAACAGATCTGTAACATTGCCTGCCCAGTTCTTTTTGATGTGTATTATTTGGATGACCGAGCTGATGTGGCTGTGGGGCTGAGTCCTTCTCCTACTTAGCTATGGGAAACAGTCTGAATTGTATTGCGTCTGTAACTGCTAATACGTTTTAACTTCATTGGTAACACCAGCTTTCAAGCCGGAATACTTGAAGAGAATTATTGATTACTGATTGGCGGCGGAAGTTTTATACGTGCAATGTTTCCCCGGACAAACTTGTAACAAGTGTTTCTGTCTGTTGAATTTTATACTTAAAATAAAGAACCAGACGTAATCGAAGGAAATGTGCGGACAAACATTGCCAAGACATAAAAAGGTGACATCAAATCGTACTTTTAACATTCCAACAACTTTTTAAAAAGATAACGTGGCTAAGGAATTTCGGAATCACATATCGAGAATAAGTATTTAAAAGGGTTCAAAATAAAAAGGCTCATTTGGAGATAACGATAAAACACGGATTTATTGGAGGTTTTTAGAGATATTTCAATACTGAGTTAGACTTATATGTGTAGATAACTTAAAGTTAACTTTTTTTTCTGATACAATTACGGAACGAGCCGCCGCGCCGGCCCACCTGGTGTTAAGTGGTAACCTCTGCCTATAACAACCGATGCGACTTGGGTCCTCGCCTGCTACGTACGACAAGACCCACGTCGCATCGTATGCGCTCGTAACTCTGAGACGTGTTGGTGGAATGTCTCATGTACCTGTAATTTCGCCGGAATCGACACATTTCAAACCGGAACCAGTACTGCTTGGCGGCAGAAATGGGCATGGTGGCAATACTACCCCGGACAAACTTGGCGTGAGTTCTACTGCTCTTTGTAAAATATATTTTTATTTGGTATACGAAATCTAGTCAAAACACAGAAACGCTTAGTACTACCACTAATCGTGTCGAGCTCTCTCAAAGCAGCGTGGTGTAAGATTTTAAGTGTGCTTCAAAAAGGCTACTATTTTTTTATATTTGATGCATGACTTCGAATTTTTGGGTCCAGGACAAGTGAATGTAGTAATTTTTCAAGAGAAACACTCTCTACTCTTTGAGGTGCTTCTGGGTTTGAACCAGCGATCTCAAGGTTGAAATTTGAGGTCTGTGCCACCGGCCGCTATACTTTCAAGGGTTTTGACGCTTTCACTTGTTGAGTTATTATTGGTTCTTTCGTCCCGCGGATTATAGTCTCAAATAGGAATATTTGGGACTATAAATAATTTCTTGTGGTCATAAATTGTCCTATAGTCTAATCCTACTGTTTCACAAACGTATTTATTTTTAAATTGTTTTATTTATATACTAATTCTTCACCTTGGTGCCTAAATTAAAAGTATGTTATCTATGACAAATGAGGTTGCATTATCAGAAGGATTTGGATTTGAATGAAATGTTGAGCAACTGAATGTATCATAAAAACTTCGGAGATTAAGATAATTTATTATGTCATTTATTATGATTGAAGGCTTTAATTGGTGTCAGTAATAAAATGAGAAATATTTCAATTACAATTTCATCTAGGCCCTTTGATATAGTAGAATCTACGAATGCAGAGCTTTAGTAGATTCTGTTTTTAGATTATTATTTTTTAATATTTTATTTTACAATTATTTTTTATGATGCTAAAAAAGTACATAGACAATTAATTAAATATTATATTATTATACACAAAACTATGTTTTTAGGTGAAAAAATTGACGGATGCATGTTTGTTATATTTTCAAGCCAAAAGTGCACCGAAAAGGTTGAAATTTTAAACATACCTACTTAGCGAAGAACTATCAAATAAATAAATTTAGCCAAAAAAAAGATCTCTTTCAACGTACCGTCACAAAATATAAATTTAGAACAACCTCTTCGAAATCATTAATCAATAGTCCATTAACACGAAATAATAAATAAATGCCCAACATACATTAGTCAATACAAATGATATTCCATGACTACACTCAATCAATGAGCGTGAAAGTGAGTCAAACTGTATGAGAGGTCTGTATATACCTACTCGTGCGAGTATATAGCAGGCGGCAACACGGGGTAGCTAGGGGGATAAATATTGTATGAGGAACACAACTCGGCAGTTTGGACCATCAATTATTACTGCGGTGGAAAGACGTAGAGTAGACTTTTTACATGTATTGTTGCCGTTCCTTCTCTTTATTGGCTATTTTAGTGACGTTTACGCGGCTTTAGGATATTTTATGTGAGCGCCGGCTGAATGTAAATGGTCTGTATTATATTAAAAATTTTAAAGGAAATGGCCTATTGTTTTTTGGTGTGCAGTGTTGTGGGGCAATCGTGAGTGGTTCTTGGTATTGTAAAACAGGAATATTTATCATGGTATCTATGTATATACTGAGTGAGACAAAATGCGAGTATGTATTACAATGTTGTAGATGTTTTTTTTCTTAAATTAATCTATATCAATTTCAATGGAAGTTTTAGTTTTTCAGTTTATTATGTGATAGAATACGGAACGAGCATATGACCCACTTGTTGTTAGGTGGTAGGCCTCTAGTAGGTAGTAGGTAGTAGGTACCTCTGCCCATAACAAGTAATACTACTTGGGGCCTCCCATACTTAGGTAGGTACGACAACAACCAAATTGCATCGTGATGAACATAAATGTTTCTTCTGTATCTGGGTGTTGATATAATAATAATAATAATAATAATTTATAATAATTTTGTAATATGTTTGCATTTATTTACAAAAAAGTATTGTATCAGTTGTCTAGTTCCCATGATACAAACTATGCTTAGCTTAGGCCCTGGCGCTGTGTGTAATGCCCCCCATTATTTATTTATTTATCGTAAACACTCGTAACTTTGTAACGTGACTCTGAGACGTCAAGGTGGAATGTCTCATCTGCCTGTAGGTATTTACCGGCAACCACACATTTCAACACAGTAACGTGAAAGCTTAACTGCTTGGCAACAGAAATGAGAATATCGTGGTAATTGTTGGCTTATTGTAAATTTAAAACTACTTATTCACAAACTACGATGAAAATTTTGTAAATTTGAGCAATTTAAAATAACTTGTGCAAAATATTTCAATAGTGAACATCTTACGTATAAGCCTAACGTCTTCCAGTGCCCAGTTTTCACCTTCTTACTTCACTTTATGAACTTCACAATAAATTGCGGCAATTCCCCAACTATTTACACATTCTAAAGGCCGGCCAATTTCCCCGGAATCGTGCTCCGACATCAGACAAATCGAATTCGAATCGTAGCACGATCTAACACGTAATGTACCCAACATGGCGCGGCGTCTATTTATTTATTCACTCGCTTGCTTCATTTTCTTCCTGTAATTCTTTTCCCTTGTATAAGTGAATATTAAAACTCCTCGAATGAGGGCCGGGGGCTCTACGGAAGTGTATCTTATGTGGACCGCAAAGAGTTTATTTTGGGTCTGTGGGTTATTGCGATTTAATTTCGCAAGACGTATTCGCGTCGTGAATGATAATGGATTTTATTTGTGTGTGGGTAAGGTGGGGTATCGTTTGTCTGGTGATTGTTTGGGACGAGTTTTCTTCGATGTCTTCCGGATAATTGCTGCTTGTACGCTGTCTCCTCGGGAATTAAGGAGCAAATCCGTTTGCTGATTGATACAAGGGCGCCGTGTTGGGGGATATGTGTTTGTGTCGTTACTTTTTATTGGATGTCGTTTTTCTTTCCCCTCCTGTAACTTGATATAAGTCAAAGTCAAAAACTTGATATCCATAGAATTCATAAAGAAATGGCTTGGAAACGTCAATAATATTTAAAACATAAGGTCACGCCTACTTATCGCTAAGTTTGACGTCTGTTCAAACCCTATTCGACCCTTCATGGGGAAGAACAAACCAGAAACCTCTAATGAAGATGGACCTATAGAATACTTTAACTAACTGAAAAATACACATTAGAGCTTTTGTTTGTCGAGGCTGATGTTTGAAGTGGAAATATTAAAACGCCGGAACAAGAAGCAGAGACGCGGAATCTAGAATATAGAAATATAACTTCAGAAAAGCAGTGTGAGTTAGTCAAAATCGAGGTGTTAAAGTTGTTGCTATATCTGAAAAATTCAATGGTCACATATACATATACATATACACAATAGAAGAAAATTATTAAAAATATATAAAAAAATGACTTAGTCTTTGTTGATTTTACAAATTCAGTAAGAGTTTTAATCATTTTGAAATTGTATTTGTTGTGAAATAACATTTCCCGTATATAATGCAAAAACAATGGCAGCATTATTAGCTATTTTCTCTGAAAATTTTTAAAACTACTTCCAGCATAGACAATAAAGTAAGGCTATGATGTCATCACCGGCTCAGAAGAAAAATAAAAAATACATTGAACACTAAAAGAGCGGAAGCTTTACAATATTCTGACTGGAAAATTCTGACGTCATCAATAATGGACGAAGTTTTTACGAGTTTTAGCTTTCCGAGGAGTTTTAAAATGTTCTTCTGATTTATTTGACTGTTTTGATAACTGTCAGAGTCGGGAAAGCCTATTTTTAATTTATGATTTGATATTTCTATCGGTGCTTGACGAAGCGAATAATTATCATCCAATTATTGACCAGAAAGATGAGGGTCATATTTTTGCTTGTATTTATGAAGGTATCTATTTACCACAAAGTGTAGCTGATATAATTTAAAAATACTATAATTATATTGTAAGATTTTGGATTGGTCAGTGTAACTATGTTGTACATACAATATCTCACAATTAAATTATTAATAATCAATAATTACAAATTAATAGTAAGTTACTGATCCGAATGAAGAAGTTATATGTTATGTTAACTCTAGTTTCTTCCGGCCATATTGCCTGATCAAAATTTCAGTGAAATCCGTTCAGTTGCTTTGGCCTTAAAGAGTAACTAACATACCTACATACTTAACATGAGGGCTTGAGTCTTATTGCTGTTGTCTATAGGCGGCGGTTACCACTTAAGATCAGGTGGGCCGTCAGCTCGTTCTATCACCTACATGACATAAATAAACATACATCAATGCAAACAGACACAAGAGAAGTCCATGAAAGTAACCTCTCTGAGGCGCACTTTATAATTTCACCACACTGGTTTCCAGTGATACGATAAGTCTCGTAAGACTTATATACCTTACTAGCTGTTGCCCGCGACTTCGTCCGCGTGGAATTCAGTTTTATCACGCACCCCTATTCTACCCCTCGGAAAAGTAGCCTAAGTTACTTCTTGTTACATCAGCTATCTGCCAGTGAAAGTCCCGTCAAAATCGTTCCAGCAATTTCAGATATTAGCCGGAACAAACAGACATGCAGACAAAATGTTTAAAAAATGTCGTTTTGGTATATGTACCGTTTATACAGCCATATGAACTTGGTAAAAAGCGGTTATTTTAATATTACAAAACTACACTCCAATTTTATTTATTTGTATATAGACTTACTAGTCTAGTAGGGTTTTTACCCTTAAGGTTACTTACGAGACTTCAGAGAGCTTAAAATACGATACATTATTAAAGGTAATATAAATTATTTATACAAATTACGATCAACATAAGTGCCTTATTGTGTCTAATATCAACCACACATCCAGGCGACTTATAAAATAATCAGCTGCAAATTCCTAATTGCCTCCGTGTTTGGCTTATTTAAGGAAAGTTTAATTGTGCGCTTTATCTAATTATAAAGACGCGGCTCCAGAGCGCACAGAGAGTGTTGCGCGTGTGTCGATAAAATTACAATTCTCTGCATCGTTAACAATATAATAACAATATTACATTTATTTCATGTGACATTCTACTAATATTATAAACGTGAAAGTTTGTATGGATGTTTGACTCTTTCACGCTCAAACGGCTGAATGGTTTGGATGTAATTTGGTACCGGATAGCTTATATCCTGGATTAACAAATAAGCTACTTTGATCCTGGAAAAGTGCGGTGTTCCCGTGGGATTACTTATTCACCGCGGGTAACACCGCGGGGCGCAGCTCATAAAATACTCATAAATGTAAACGTACAATAATTTATATATAATAATTTTAATTCGTGTTTATTTTAATTCTAGCCCCAAACTAAGAGTAGCTTGTACTATGGGAAACAGACAACTGATAAAATACTTAAATACTTTTTTGGAAATATATTATATGTCACTGGGTGACATATTGTCACCCAGATACAGAGGAAACATATATTATGTTCGTCACACAAATGTTTGTCCTGGATGATAATCGAACCTACGGCCTACAGCGCAGAGTTATTATACAGGTGTCCGGTAATGAATGGACAACCTTGAAATGGGTCTTAGTAGAACTACTGGGCATTCGGAAAAAAATATCAATCCAACTGAGCCGCAATCTTTTCTATATAATTGTTGGTCATTAGAATTATTAGCAAAATAAACTCTTTATATTATCTCTACGCGATGGTATTCAAATATTCAAGCTATTAGGTAATAAGGTACTAAACTAGGTAATAAATATGTATATACCAGATTCTTTTAATTTTACAATATTTGAGAACATTCCCTTTTAATTTGTTTTACATTTCATTACATTAATATTATAGCTCTTCATTTTTATTGATGCCCTATTGATTCAAATTAAACGGGTACCTGTTGTAAAGTGATATGCTAATAAAACGATTTTATTACTTTATGGAAACTTTTTTAACATAAATAAACCGTGATTAAGTGAAATTCAATCTAATGAAGAGATGTTAAAATTCACTTAAGTATTTTTGAAAGTAGTAGTATAAATCACGTATAACATTATCACTAAAATGTTACTTGAATAAACTACATAATAATGTCTGTTATAGCGCTTTTTTATCGTAGATTTCATCGACGGTGGTCCATCTCTACTGTACATTAACCGTTCTAATAAAGTTCTTGCTACGTTATAATAGACTTAACGCTTTGTTCAATCATTCATTATCTCTGGCCAACGTACGTTGATCCTTTAAACAACCCTTTCTGATGAGAATCTCGAATAGGCCTGTGATGTGCAGAGGTCCGAGGGACTGGTTGTAGAGATGGTTATGTATCTAGAACTTTGGATGCGAATGAATTAGGTAACTTTATATTCATCTCACTGTCATTTCTAATGAAACGTGAGTTAGGAACTTTCTTCGCGTAGGCCTAAGTGGGAGTTTTAATTGTGATGTAAGGCTCTTGGTTCTCGCCTCCCGGTGGGGTAATATTAAGCAAGCATGTGGTATAGTAATTAATTTCGATCCTCGTTTTTGCTTATTAGTATTTGGCACTCGGTGTAACAAGACTGATCTGGGCCCTGTATGTGTGAGGCAGGTTTAGACAAAGCCATTAAAAATAATAATAAATGTTGGTGGACAATTCACACAGCGCCATCTAGCCCCAAACTAATTATAGCTTGTAGAATACATTATATAACAAACATCTATATTCGTCACACAAAAGTTTATCCGGGTTGGGAATTGAACCCACGACTACAGCGCAGAAGACAGAGTTAGTATCAACTGAGCTGTGAGTCCAGTGATAAAACAATGAATACACTACAACATGAATCAAATAATTTGTAGATTTATTATATAAATTACCCCTTGTATGTTTCAATCCGCGACTATGGCAATCAAGTTGTTTTCTCAAATCACTACGCCATCAGGGTCACCTAAAAGACCGAAATACTCGAAACCAAAATCACAAAAATTGCTAATTAGGATCGCAAGCTTTTATTACTTAACAATAAACTGGTCAAGTGTGAGGCGTACTCACACACCAAAGGTTCCTTGCCACCATACGAATCCTTAACGTGAGACCATTTGATCGTTTTTTAACAGCCGGTTCACTTTCGACTTTGTTTTGTATTTTCAAGTTTCACCCTTATATGTAATATCTACAGTTATTTGAAAATGAAAACAAATAACAAGTCAAAAATACGCTTTTCTTCTATGGGGATATATGATATGATATCTGTTTTTAACCTCTTTAAGTTTTTGTTCTATTTTATTTGCAATACGCCATAGGAAGACAGACAAACGTAGTTAGTAAAATGGTCCTGTCTTTAGAGTACGATCACTAAAAAGCACTCAATATTAAGTATATTATAACAGGCAATTTTAACATTTTAAAGTGTAGTCCTTATTTTTAATACCGCGATAACCTTAAGTACTACATCTTACTTACCTTAAAACTGGTATATTAATATGCTTAAGCTCAATTGAACCGCTGATACGGTTATCAAAGTCTGAAATTATGTATAGGGGCTTATAGTGTTGCGCTAATGAAGATAAGCTAATCAGAAATATATCGATAAAACAGTTAGTAGCAAATATTTTTACCCAATTATTTGAAATCATTGTCCAATACATCGATACAACAGTGAATTTTAAAAATGTTATATTCCTATTATGCAGTATCTATTTAAATAAAAAAATAAAAAATGTGAGCCGTCACGGGACGCCTGGCAGATGTGAAACATCGACATTATTTTGTAAAAGTAATATGCAACGCATGCCGTGGCGACGCGTCACCACGCCAGAAATCGGTTTTACGTGCGGCTATAGATGTTTCACATCAAAAGCAATATTTTTTGGATAAGAAATAATCCTTAAACTACTTTCAAATATCTTCGTAATATACCAAGAAATATTCATAAAATTTTGAAGAATAACTTATTATTCAATAATGAAATTAACTGTTGTTTGGGTTTTACGATTAAACAACAAATTTGGGAAATATTTTTTTTTGTGCGGTTTTTGGTGTCCACGAGCAAGCTATCAGTCATTCGCTCAAGGTCATCGGCGATTGCCATAAAAAAATTGCAAATTTTGCATTCTACAAAAAAATGCGATCAAGATATCAAATTTTTTATATAGGTTTGTAAACTTATCATATCGACTTATCGATGATTCAATATTCATTTCTGTTTTTATTCACTATCGAATATCGATAATTCGCGATATTGCCACGACGCAGCTTACACTATCTACTTGTTCCGACTGAGTTGTGCAAAAACCAACCTACACTCATTACAGTAAAGGTCATCAATAAGTAAATGTATTTTGTAATTATTATCACTGGCAAAACTTATGTTAAATGGAACGGTTACAGTTCTTTCGGTATCTTAATTAGTTGAAACGGCAGTTGATAACTGAGAGTTGTTTAATGAAGTCGTAATTATGTATAACATTTCATAGGAAAACCTTAGCTAAAACTGTTTTGTATCCAGATGTACTGTACTGTGTATTAGCAGCGTCCATTATTCTCAGTGATCAAACATAACCTAACCTAATATTAACTATGAGCAGTAGAACCCTCGCCAAGTTCGTCTGGGGAAGTACTGCCACCATGCCCATTTCCGCCGCCAAGCAGTAACGCGTTCGCGTTACTGTGTTCTGGCTTGAAAGGTGTGGTTGCTGGTGAAATAACAGGCACAAGAGACATTCTATATATCTTCACATCAATTGTTATGGGGAGAGGTTACCAGAGGTTACGAAACGAGCCGTAACTGTATCACATCAAAAAAATAAGTAATTTTCGACCACTAAGGCTTAATGGTTGATTGTCCGATCCAGATTTGTAGATCACAAACAACTAGCAACCCGTCCCAGCTTCACACGAATGCAATTTACTAATGAAGAAGATATTTATCATTGATATTGATGATGTTGTGTCTAACCTGAAGATTTCTTTTTCTGTGTTGTTTTTAAGCTGACTATATCATGTTATGGTAGAAAAAGCCTGAAGGTAGCCCATTCCACAGCAGTCAGATTTGAGGTAGAAAACATCCTCCAATACTTAGATCCAAAGTATTTCAGTGGAAACGATATAGTAATGTATATTATACATTATAGTCATCAAAGGAGCCTCTTTGAGGCGCAATCCTTTCCCCAACTGGTTCATGAGAGCCAGTGAGAGTAGCAGTAGTAAAGTACAGGTTTTGTAAATTTGAAGCTGCTAATAATGAAGCTGTAATACAAATATCGCTTACCTACAGGAAAGCCATCCACTCAAACATAATGAATATTTCAAAAGCTAAGTATCGTTTAGCCTAAAGTGTATTCACCCCTTTTAAGTAAAGGCTGAACTGAACCCACTAAGAGTTAAGTTGTTGGTATTATGACTTAGAATATAGTGGAAAGCGACCACGGAACTAGCGGCACCAAAATGTGGCTAAGTACAGAATCAAGCTTTACGTTGTGGGCAAATTCTCTTGCCAGAGATACCTCAGCTGTTCAAAAGTCTAGTGGCCTACAAGTACTATTCCTAGTTTCGATCTGGAGGTCACTGCTTCAAATTCTGACGTTCACCAATCAGATGTTTTTGCTTGAAAATGTTTATGCATAAAACGTTTCCAAAAAGATAAAAGGAAAAACTTGTGACGAAACCGGCATGTCCTTAAAACATCACACAGACACAGAACAGAAATCTATGTTTGTCACACAAATGTTTGTTCAGGGTGGTAATCGAACACACGACCTACAACGCAGAAGACAGGGTTACTATCACCAGGTTGTTTGTTCTGTGTCTGGGTGTTGTCATTATTATATGTATGTATTTACAATAAAAAATAGTATTATATCAGTTGTCTGGTTCCTATGATACAATATATTTACTTAGCTTATTTTGGGGCTAGATGGCGCTGTGTAACATGTCCACTAATATTTATTAATATGCGCGTTGTACCACCTGATGCATTGCTAAACATTGGTGGGTAAATTGGTCCTTTCCATTATTTTTATATTATTTCACCCGAGTGTATGATCTCAACTCGGTTGGTCGACCAGTCTGTATATTGCTGTGACAGTGAGATTATAGATCGTCCAACGAGATGTGGCAATAATTTACTTGAAAACAGATTTGTGCTTTGTGCTTTGAAAGGTGTGGTAAAGTGAAAAAGTACAAGAAGCATTCAAAGTCAAAAACATAACTTCCATAGAATTCATATAGAAATGGCTTGGACGTCATTAATATTCAAAACATAAGGTCACGCGTACCTACTTATCGCTAAGTTTGACGCCTCAAACCCTATCCGACCCTCCACGGGAAGAACAGATAAGAAACCACTAAATGAGGACTTCCCTTTTTTTTGCCATCAAGCCAATTCATTCCACATTCAAGTCTAAAAATAACGAGTGCTATGCAACTCCATTTGGATCTTCAAAGATTTTAAAAGGACCCATGAAGTGTTTGCCTGTACGGGCAGAAATTATATCTTAATACCAGACCGCCATATCGCTCTTTCCGTATTTAGGTAAAAATAAGTCTTGAGAAGTCATTTGACGGACCTCACAGCTCAGTTGGTAGTAACCCTGCCCTGACACAGAACAAACATCAATGTTTCTCACACAAACGTTTGTCCTGCGTGGGAATCGAACCCACGACCTAGAGCGCAGAGGGTGGGGATACTAACCAACTGAGCTGCGAGGCCAGTCACAAAAGAAATTAATCAGACTTGATATCCTCATGAAGGGCTATGAAAAAAGTCTGAAACGTGAGTCAACTTCTTAAAAAACCGAACAAGTCCACCGATCAGTCGGCCAACAAATTCGTTATGAATAATGCAAGCTATAAGAGCCTGAAGTTTGCTGTTTATCGCAGACTTGCGAACACTTGACTCCGGGTTCAAGCGACGCGACGCCATTACCGTATCTTGTGATAACACAGTAAAATATACTAGGATGTGGATCTTAAAACTTAGTTTAAGCTCACATTTGTAAGTAATTTGTTCACAGAGACTCTTAATAATATCGTTTTTATACAAAAACTAGCTGTTACCCGCGACTTTGTCCGCGTGGAAATTGGTTTTATCACGCACCCCTATTTTACCCCTCGGAAAAGTAGACTAAGTTACTCCTTGTTACATCAGCTATCTGCCAGTGAAAGTACCGTCAAAATTGGTTCAGCCATTTCAGAGATTAGCCGGAACAAACAGACAGACAGACAAAATTTTTAAAAATTTTTGTTTTGCTATATGTACCGTGTGTATACATCCATAATATGCACTTAGTAAAAAGCGCATATTTTAATATTACAAACAGACACTCCAATTTTATTTATTTGTATAGATATACAAAGATAGTTAAATAAAAATGGACATAATATTTAATAAATACATTTAAATCAAATGAGCTATCTAAACACAGTTCCCGTCGATCTATAGATAGCTCAACTAATTGATACTCAGGTTCTTGTACCACTGAGCCACCAGCTCTCCAACGTGATTGGCCACCTTGATGTGGGAAAAAAAATGAGCACTTAACTCTTTCACACTTACAGTACTTAAAAACCTGTGTAGGTACCTTTTAACTTAATAAATCTGATTAAAAACAAAACTGTTGATTAAACCTAAACAAATCAAATCGGTTTACTAACTAATTTAACTGTCAGTGGATTGATAATTGACTTCAATTTAGCCCTAATCTCCCAAGCCGGGTTGAAACCCAGTCTCATTTATAATTCAGAACTAAGGTCTGGCTCGTATGAGAATTTTGAACTACCCGCTTGCGTCTAAGCGCATAAGACTACGTTTTGGCAAATTCAAACCTTAAATATTAAAAATTTTTGAAATTTACTTTTAATTTTAGAATCGATATTAATATACGTATATAGCCCGTGGTTTGCAAATTACTTACATAGATAGCGAATTCGAGTTAAACAAAATGTTTTGTCGTTAAGTTGCCCCTCCGCGTATACACATATTCGCATATGTATGTGTAGCTGTGTAGTCTGTGAGCTTAGTTCTACAAATAAAATATTTTTCTTTCTTTCTTTCTTTCATATCTCATATTTTTAAGATACAATTACGGAACGATTACGGAACGAGCAGACGGTCCACCTGGTTTTTACTGGTAATCTCGGCCCATAACAACCGATGCGAGTCGGGTCCTCCCCTACTAGGTACGACAAGACCCAAGTCGCATCTAACTGTGCGCCCGTAACTGTAGTAAATTTAGGTGTAATGTCTCATGCGCCTGTAATTTCCCCGGCAACCACACCTTTCAAACCGGAACACAGTAGTCCTGCTTGGTGGAGCAATGGGCATGGTGACAGTACTTCCCCATTATACTGAACGAGTGGAGAAAAACTCCAGTCGCGCGCGTCGGTGCTGAGCACCATTATTTATCACTTCCATTTGACTTCATTCCCATTTCAGGATTCGAACGCGTGTAGATCATCAAAGAACTTAAGGCAACTTCACTAACAAATGAGAGAGCATCGCTAAAATATTTCAACTTCTACTTAACTTTTGGAACAACACAAATATCAAGATAGATTTTTCAGAATTATCTCAAAAACATCGCATAATGTTATCTGGTTAGAGTCCAAATAACTCATCAATCTACAAATAAGGCGTTGTTTACACGATCGAACTGCAAAGTCAATGTGTCAAAATAATTGACAAACTATATTTGGGCTGGAAAGAGCTTTCAGTGTGTGGTTAATAATGTACGGTTAATTTACGCGAAGCCTGTTTACACGAACTGTCCTCATTAAATATTGATTATGTGGAGCTCTGCTTATTACGTATTTAAAACTAACGAATTTATGGACAGATTTTTCAATACTTATAAAACAGACGATAGTTTTGAGCAACGAGTTTTCAGTAGTAATGTAAGCTTTATTTCAAGAATAACTTAATGCAAATAATATAATTATTTACTAAGTTCAAAGCAATAAATTTTAATTAAACAATAATCTGCAGCCTTACGTACCAAATACTTATATAAAATCTTTTACATACATAATATTCAAATAGAACAGAATAGAATAGAATATATTTATTGTCATAGATGAAACACATTTCAAATTAAATTATAATAAATTAGGTGCACAACTATTTATCACTTAACTTAATGTAAAAAAGGAATAAACATTTTCCGCCGACCTTACTTTGTACAAGCCGCCATATTCATTCATTAATGTAACAGCAGGCATTCTAATTAGACCTTAATGTAGGCAATTTAAATACTCAAAATTTAAACCTACTTTTGTTTCAGGAGACAAACGGCTGAGGAGCGCGAGGCGGAACGACAAGCAGCCAACCGGCTCATGCTTTCACTTCAAGCAGAAGCTCTGAGCAAAGGCTACATGCCAGAACCACCGACCAGCGCTCAGCTAACCGCTCTCCATTACCAGAACCCGGTGAACACAGTCGCTCAACCCCCGACGAACACCGCCCTCAGCGCGCTGCAGAATCTACAGCCCTGGGCGGGGAATCAGGCGTTTATGAATGGACAAACTGTCCCACCACCTCACCCGCCTCCGGTAGCCTCGCCTATATGTTGAGTTAATTAGAAATTGTGGCAATATGTAGAGTTGTATAGTAGGTACATTCCAACAAACGATATTACTAGAATATTTACAGTAATGAAGTAATCGGGGCGATTAAAAAGTTACTCTGAGATTTCTAGCATGGATTGCCGTGAGCTGGTAGCTACTGATTCTTGAAATTGCATAATTCTTAAATAATATGAATTCTCGTCATTAATACCTAGGTAAGTGATTGGAAAACTTCGTTACAGACATAATTTGAACCGTTAATTTTACATCCGTGAGGTGATTAGATAACTTTTCTTTTCGTCGGTTTATATCAGTTTTAATGACAAATCCGTACAAACATCCTTATGAATTAATCATCGATTGGCTTCACAATTCAGTTGGTTCTAAAGCCTTCTCTGCTTGTAGGTCGTGGTTCGATTCTCACCACGGTAAACATTTTTGTGAACAAATATAGATGTTCGTTCGTTGTCTGGGTGTTAATATGTATTATATGTAGGTATGTGCTTATTTAGAAAAATATGTATAAATATGATATCAGCCACCTGGTTCCCATTTTACAACTTATGCTTAATTTGGGGCTAGATGGCGCTGTGTAAAATGTCCACCAATATTTATTTACTATCAGTGATTATGTAATTAGCCCAAAACCTCAGGTGTAAAAAGAACGATGTCCTTCTCATTCCAAACAAACTTATCCATAGATTAGTTATCTATGGATGAGTTTGTTTAGAATTCCTTTACAGAATTATCAAAGGAAACACATTTTTAGAGATTAACATTTTGTATTTGATTATGAAAAATATAAATCAGTTGAATTATTTTATAATAATAGTAGTATAATATGAAGTACCATTGAAATTCAATTTTATTTCGTATTTACTAAAATTATATGAATAATTCTGTAGGAAATAATTAAATTGTAAATATATTATTAATCGGCATCAACAGTATTATAATTACTTATACATATAAGTTGCTTAATAAATAGTTATTTAAGACACGTAATTTTACTAATTAATAATAATTTAAATAAACTCGAACTGTATATTATTATAGTATTATTTAAATGTATTTAAGATTCAATAGTATTTCGTAGATCTCGGAATTTATTATATATATAGATAAATACAATTAAATAACGGGAATAAACTGGATGAATATGTAAAATAAAATGCTTTTAGAATAAATGTACCAATTTGGTCACGTGCATTATCACATTGAAAGATCATAATTATTTTAATTAAATTAATTCAGCTGAATCCAATAAAAAAATTCTGTGATTAAATTCTGCTGAAAATGATGCTTTAAGATTATTTTACGTATTGTGTAAAAATATAAACACAATATCTTGTGATTATTTTGTCAACATTCCATTTTAGATTAATATTACTCAAATCAATGTAAATATTATATTAGTATTGTATTAAATTGTAGCTCAATGCTCAAATAACCACTTGAGGTGATAAGCAATATGCTGCATGTAATAAAATTAAAAATAACGGATAGAATTACACAAAAATTCCATTTTAGGTAATTGGAATCCGATGGAACCCTAAATGCTTACTGAATTTTAACGTGCATGCTGACAATTTTAAGGAATATTTTACATTACAGATTTATTTGTATTAGAACTTCCTGTAAATGTCTTGTAACCTATGCGCAGACTATCCATTCGATAATAAATTAAATAAAGAAACAAATAATATTTAGTTTCATTTACCGCCTGATAGATTCAATAAAGCTAGTACTCATATCATAGTTATCTCTAAATAAATTTAAATAATAAAGCTATCAACTAGTTTTTATATTAGAAAAAAAGAAACAAAGCTGGAAAGAAACTGCTGCTGTGACTGGGACCAGTGACATGGGTGTAAACGCTCGATCCCAAATTCTGTTTGCTACAGAATTCATAACTTGAAAATACAAAAGTAATATTGAAAATATAGTTTACAGTTCCAATGATACAAGCTATAGGTACTTAGCTTACTTTGGGGCTGGATGGCGCTGGGTGAAATGTACACAAATATTTGTTAAAAAAAAAAAAACAGCCCATAAGCTACCTTTGTATTAACTATCCTGGGAGTTTACGTCAGTACGTCACACGGAAGCAAGCGTATTATACGTTTCACTTTGAGCCGCCCAATCGTAAGCGATCTTCGAATTCCTCGAAATTGAATTACCTCGTCCCCTCGAAAACTTAGTGGCCTAGTAGTACAGACCCCGAGATGCAATATGGAGGTCGCCAGTTCAAATCCAAACTTACACCAATGAGTTTTTTGCTTCATAAATGTGCATAACGTTCTCAAAACGGTGAAAAATAACATCGTGTTTATAAACTCATTTTGAGTATTCATGGGTGTAGCAATCAGCTCGCCAAGTCTACGCACCCACGATAGTTTTAATCACAGAGAATCAATATCTAAAGAGGGCCTTAGCAAAAATAAATTTCAATGAAATGATAAAACAATTTTCACAAATCTTTAGCCCATACTATTCGAATCACTGGCACTCCCGAACCAGGCAAGACAAGACCCTACTATATATTGCTTTCATCATTTTGAAAAGTGAAAATGAACTTCTGTTCTTTAATTTCACCGGCACCTGTACGCTTATGTATGAAATACATCAATGCTAGTGCACTATTCTGCTAGGCAGCATGCTAAAGTATGGTGACATTACTTTCCGAGGTGCCCATAATAATAAGGCGTCCAGATATTAGTTCTAGATACTCTTCAAGGCAGCACGCTTTAGTAGGATTGAATTACTCTCCAAGGCACTCAGACAATTAGTTCTACTCTTCTATTCAGCACGCGGTGATATTACTTTCCAAGTAGCCCAGACCAAACAGTTCTACTCTTCTGGACAGTAAGTTTCAGTATGGTTTTATTACTTTTCGAGGCGAGGATTAGTAATACATAATAATAGGTTAGTAAGCTTAGTATGCTGACATTACTTTCCAAGGCTCCCAGACTATCAGTTCTACTCTTGTAGGCAGCTCGCTGAGGTATGGTTACATTACTTTCCGAGGTTCCCAAACTATTAGTTCTACTCTTCGAGGCAGCTCGCTTAGTATGATTGCTGGGGAAACTAGGGAAGTCGGCAAACCTAAAACAAGTTATTTTTTTCTTCTCTTTTTCTTTCTCTCTTTCTGTCTTCATCATAATAGCAGATAAACTCCTTTACAGCTGACTTCAGAATTCCCTCGCCCGAAATGTTATTACAGCATTTTTTTTTTATTCCTAAGTTCGTATCCAACTTTCTTTGCTTACTACTTATAATAAGCATATAGGGGAAAAGCGTATTGTAATGGGTATTTCGAAGTTAATCGAAAATAAATGACTCGACATAATTATCCCAAAATCGAAAGAAACAATATATTTAAACTGTCCCCCTGTTGACCTTAATATCGTTCTAAATTACACAAAAACCTTTCAAGAAACCAAAACAATTACAAAACAGCGTCTAAACGAAATCAATTTTGAAAAACACTTATTTCCGTCCTCTAGAGCGGACGATTTAACGAGAACTTATGACCATTATTGCTTTAATAGTTCTTTAATGGCGAACCTTCGATAATAGTGATACGTGACTTCTGTGCTGTCATTACAGCCTTTTGTTTTATGAAGCGCGGAAAAAACTGATCGTTTGCGGCGCCCTAATTATCCTTCAATGTTGTAGGAAAGCGATCGCGTTTCGTCGTCTATTATAGAATTCAATGACGTTTTGGCAGGAATGCCAATTTACTCCTCTGGCAAAAAAGCGCAATGGTTATTGCATAACAAATAATGGCATCAGTGGAGAGTTCACAGACTATATTTTGGGATACACTGTCTCGATAAAAAAATATTTAACAACATTTTGATTTAATTGTGTGAGGAAAAATATAATGATAACTTTAAAATCTATTATAATCTATATCTATATAATCTATATAAAATAATTTTTAATTATAATATATACATAATTTTTCATTTTTGTTTAGTAAATAAGCAGTAGGCATTCTGATTTGTCTGTTTTATTTCCAGGATAAGGATCCTGGAAATGGATGTCCTGTGTGTTGGTTTATTTAATGGAGCTTACCACTTATCACGTATTATACTCCCACGAAGGGACCTGAAACTAGTCTTGCTGTGGCCCTAACCCTACTGAAAAAAAAATCTTAAAAAATTTAAAATTCACATTTTTTTCATATAATTCCATATTATTATAAATATGACGAAAAAGGTAAATCATCTTAAAGTATTTTAATTTGGACGCGTAATTTGAAAAACTCCCATGACAATCTGTCCGAACACCGCGTTATTAACATAAAAACAGGAACCGTTTTTTGTCAACTTTTTGACAGATCGCGTGATAAACCCCAAATTAGTTCCCAAATTATCCAAAGGGCGAGTCTTATTGGAATTGGTTGTCATTTTTAAACTGTGTCATGCGATTCGAGTTTTCTTGGATTTGGTGAATTCGTCGTGTATTGGCGTGAGCAATACGATGTTTTTTTTTATTGGTTCACTTTCTCACAGAGCCATCTAGCTCCAAAGCAAGCTAAGCATAGCTTGTATCATGAGAACCAGACAACTGATATAATACTTATATACTTTTTTGCAAATACATACATATAATACATACTAACACCCAGACAGAATAAACATCCATATTGGTCACAATATATTTTGTCCTAGGTGGGAATCGAACCTACGACCTACAGCGCAGAAGGCAGGGTTACTACCAACTGAGCTGTGAGGACTGTCAAAATTATATTATACTAAAGTAGTTATATATATATATATTAATGGACATTTCACAAAGCGCCCCTTGTATTTTGTTATTATTATGTAAATATATCAAACATGGTGTCTGTGTAAACTGTCGTTGGATAAAATGTATTTATGACCAGTTACATTTTGCAAATAACCATCGCCAAAACTGTATTATATAATACCAAAATTATGTCAATACTCATCAACCACACTGCAGTATTATTAAGAATCTCAAAATTGACAAGAGCAGTTTTGTTAACTTTTACAAAATCCGGCACGCAACCACGGAATGTTTTGTCCTTGCGCTGACTACTGTGGTTAAATAGTTAAATACCATAGTGTGGTTATATAATAAATAATAGCTGGACATTTCACAAAGCGCCATCTAGCCCCAAACTAAGCTAAGTAAACTTGTATCATGGGAAGCAGAAACTGATATAACACAAATACTTTTTTGTAAATACATACATATAATATAATACATATCAACACCCAGACACAGAAAAAACACCTATGTTCATAACAAAAATGTTTGTCCTGGGTGGGAATAGAACCCCCGACTTACAGGTTATTACGAACCGAGCTAGAGGCCAGTATAATAGCTGTTAACTAATAATTATAGATGAGAAAGTATATGGGCCATGCTTTCCCCCTTGTTACAGACAAAGGTACTCTTAGTTTTTTTTTGTGATACAGTTACGGAACAAGCCGACGGCCCACCATGTGTTAATTGGTAACCTTGTTTCATTGTGGATTACATTATGGTGATGAAATAGAGAAGCAGTTTATCACCGCCATTGCTTTGCTAAGAATAACACAATTTATTAAATTAATGTATATCTGTTTGAAAAATGAAACAACATCTACTCTACTCACATTTTATTCCACTAAATCACTTTAATAGGACAAAAAACAACACACTTTCACATAAATTATTACATTAGGTTAGTCCTGTATTCATTAAATGATATAAATATAAAAAAAAAACTTAAACCGACCACAGTGTAATACATTTTTTAAGCGAAACTATTAACGCTTGGATTTGAACTAGTGACCTCCGTATCAAAATTTAATTTGCACCATGTGCTAAGCCGAACTGCATTCTGTTCGCTATGGATGATATAACCACCTTGACAATGACTTTCTTCCCGTTACAATCTAGATGACTCAATATAACGGCGAAAGCATTCACGAAAACAGGCATTTCATCAGATATTCAGCGGCGACACGAGTGTAGAACAGTGCGGAAAGCAATTAGCGCTACGAGGCTGATTAGCGCATCAAATATAATCCCGAGCTGGCTGGCAATCCGAGGCGGGCGGCCTACGAAACTTGTAGAGTCGCTACGCGGCTACATCTTAATTAAATAGTTCCTTTTTGACGTTTATTAGTTAATTACTTAGTTGGTAGTAACTCTATTAACTTCGCCTTCTGAGCTGTAGGTCGTGGGTTCGATTCCCACCCAGGTTAAACGTTTGTGTGAGGCACATATAGATGTTTGTTCTGTGTCTGGGTGTTAATATATGTATTAAAAAAAAAGGAATTTAAGTATTATATCAGTTGTCTGGTTCCCATGATACAAGCTAAGCTTAGCTTACTTTGGGGCTTGATGGCGCTGTGTGAAATGTCCACCAATATTTATATTATATACAACTAAAGAGCACTAACTTTGTAAATGTCACAATAAATATCATAATGGATGTTGTTTCCATGACTTAAATGATAATGTTTGACACACATCCAACCGCGTATAATATTAAAAGGAGCGTTTCCATTCACGTCTATGATCCAGTCCCACATGAACTAGGCTTTATTGGACTCATTAGCAGCCCACAACCGTATGGATATATACGGTGTCACCGCCGAACACAAATGGATACGATCAATTTTGACTCAGCAATTAGACGTGCCATAAAATCATTTCGGAGATTTTTGAAGTGTCGAAATTAATCGACGTTTAATTCATTTAATCGCCTGTCCGTTATAAACATTTTAACATACATTATTAATAAGTATTTTAAAATAAAGTTTGTTGATGTTTCACACAGCGTCATCTAGCCCCAAAGTAAGCTAAGCAGAGCTTTTATCATGGGAACCAGACAACTGATATATTACTTATAAACTTTTTATAAATATATATAAGACATATTGACACCCAGACACTATATTCGTAGACTTTATATTCATCAAACGAATGTCTGTCCTGGGTGGAAATCGATCCCGCGACCTACAGTGCAGAAGGCAGAGTTACTACCAACTAAGCTGTGAGGCCTCTCAAATTATAAGTAATAGTCGGAGTTGATGTTAGAAACTGTTGCACCGGCGTGTTTTGGCAAAAATTATAGATCAAAATGGAATTAGCCTTTTAACAACACCCAGCAAATCAGAGTACACGCAAATGTACCCAAAACAGATCAATTAAACTGTCCCTTCTAATAAACACATAACCTAGACCTTCCAAGTAGATCGAAATCCTTGAATATTTGATAAATCAACATTTCAATGTTAGAACCTCTCAGTTTCCCCTATCGTTTTCAACACTCTGACTCGACAACGCTTTCATTCGCCCCTAAACAGGAAAAAAAATATAAAGAGTAAATTTAAAGTTTAAATTGACTTTGACAGTTGACAAGTAAAAACTGACCCCTGTATCTTGCGCTGAAATATTTAGCGACGTTGACATGTGATGGATATAGGTAGCTACTTAGTCTGGTCGGATAGCCTGAAGTTGTCAACCAATATTGATTTGTACGGATATAGGGGTTTATCAAATGTAAAAGTCGGGTAAAAAATAGGATAATACGTTGGATAATTTAATGGAGCTGAGGCGCCGACTTCTTGCGACTACCTCAAATAGCCTTAGTGAGTAAGACTTAGTGACATAAGAGCAGTAGAAATCACGCCAAGTACATCCGAGAAAGTACTGCCCCATGCCCATTTCTGCCACGGAGCACGTTCTCGTTACTTTGTTCCGGTTTGAAAGATGTGGTTGCCGGTGAAATTACAGGCACATGAAACATTTCACCTACACGTCTCAGAGTTACGGGCGCTTACGATGCGACTTGGGTCTTGTCATACCTAGTAGGGGAGGAACAAAGACGCATCGGTTGTTATGGGGTAGATAGATGGTTCATTACTTTATCACATAAAAACAATCCCCAGCTAAGCATATGCGTTTTAGATGTCTGATAGAATACTCATAAACCTTTTTTCTTGTGTAATCTTTTTTATGGTATAATATACTCGTTCATATTAACACCCAGTCATAGAACAGAGATCTATGTTCATCACACAAACAACTGGTCAAGTACTGTGTCCCTTTACTAACAAATTGTTATTATTTTGTGATTGCCGTGTCCCTAGTGACATCCTAAATTATATTTTCACTTGTAACCCTCTTATCTAAATATCAGATATTCGTGCGAATCTACAACCAGTCTTGACTATTATAACTTGAACCCCCTCATTTTTATAATCCATATAATATTGGGTGGGAATTCCACGTTTTCAGGGTGTGTAGAGTTCAAATTACACTAGATGTAATAAGCTTATACACTAGAGACGAATCATATAAATGTTTGGATCTTGTCACACGAATTTAATATTCTCCCACGCTTCTCAATTTATAAAGTTTCGACACTACCCAATTTGACTGAGCCCACTGTAAGTATACACAGTAAGTATCATTATGGTCACTACCATTACAAGCAGTGCGACTTGGGTCCTCCCCTACTTAGGTACGAGAAGACCCAAGTCGCACTGCATGCGCCGTAACTCTGTGAAGTGAAGGTGGAACGTCTCACATGTCTGTATTTTCACCGAAAACCACACATTTCAAACGGGAACACAGCTACGTGAGTGCATTTGCTGCTTGGTGTCAGAGATGGGTGTGGTGGCAGATTTTCCCCCGACGAACTTGGCGTTATTTCTACTGCTCTTGAATATACCTTGCCTATAAATAACTAAATAGTTGCCGGGATGTGTTTTACTCATATACCTGATATTGGATATCAAGTCGATAGAGGTGCCACGGAACGCCTGCATTGGAAATTGGCTGAGTGTGGCTACCAGAACACACCGGCATTTGCCCAAACACTCGCTACGGTTTCCTCTCAACGTTTTCATTTACCGGAAGTTCAAGCTCATTTAGAATTCGAACCATGACCTATATAAATCGTTAGAAGGCTGAGTACCCGCCACTCAGCCGACATCGCTTCAAAAGATAATTTTAGTTAGCAGTAAAACAAATACTTACTACTACAATTATTTATTGGAATACGTTATAAAATTTTATGTGATTATGTTCGTAATTAGGTAATTAGGAATAAAGGAAATCCTTTCTTGGCTTACTTATTTTGTAATAATATGATTATACATAATTTATTCATGACTTTATGAGGCCAATCAAAACACAATCCATATGAAACAACTGCTGCAATATCCGGAACGACAATTGAAAGTAAAAACCTACAAAAACACTTAACATGTCGAAACACAATATCACAATACTATCAATCACAATAAACCATTAGCCAATCTCACAATTCAGACACCACAACCAATTTTCATACACTTTTTATCAACTCGTAAACTCACCCTTACCCATACAAAACAATAACACCGTTTTTGTAATCCCCAGCTAACAAGTGTGCCTCATAAACTTTCCATCTGGACTCGGCTACGCTTTGGGGCTTTCGACCCCCAGGGACTTCGCTCACACCCGATATTAACACCTCTATACACTCCATATACGACCATAACCCCACTGCAAAGAACTCAACTTCACTTCACTTTAAACTTTAGACAACACATACGACTGTAATAATTCGGTGCGGTAATTGATGTAACATCTAAAACTGTATGGAAATATGAACGCTAAGTTTAACAGCTTTGGGATCAAAACTGGTTGTAGAGTTAGGTGTAATAGGATGTTTTGAAGCGGCGAAGTAAGGCGTGATTCCCATAATCTTTGCAGTAGTGAATTTTACACTTGACTGGTGTATGGATAATATCTTGTTTAAGGGTGCACTGTGACAACTGTATCACATTTGTTCATTTCTCACGATTAGTTTGTGCGATTGAAGTTTGCTAATCAAAATCAATGTATGAGATGAGATTATGTCTCTATTTTCATCTCTTTCATTATTTCCGTGAACTTCTTAATAGTGCAAAGTGGTAGTTTAGACGTTTCGCACTTATTTGTAAAAGTATCTAAAATATAATTCCATGGATGAAGCAGAAGGCTTACCTTCATTCGATAATCTGTTATTTTGTCAATACTGAAGCATTTTCTATGAAAATAATATATTATACTAAATTTGAGGCTTAGAACGTAGAAGCGTCTCGCAGAACGTCAAAAAACGCTTGGTTCAATATCAGTAGAACAACATTAGTTCCAGAGTCAAAATACTGTTGAAATAGCCTACAATTTACGAATATTCTATTGGACATCGTTAAAACTTCATCTCCAAATAATTCAAGTGCCCAATAACGCATAAAATAAATAAATAATAATCTAATGGCCCCACCAGACCGTATCAGATGCAGTGTATTATTCCCATATTAAATTATGAGATAATTCAATAATAAACGCCTGCCGTTTTTATTGTCCGGGATAGAGTGGGTTTGCACACCATTACCAGCTTAGGGTTGACACTATCGAGTTATACAACATTTTTTGCAAAGATTTTTAATTGAATATTTTTATTTAGTTTTTATTGCGTAATATATATTCTAGTTATCTTCTTGGGACCATTTTATTTTATTTTATTAGTTATTGTGAACAATATTTTGATAAAATTAAAAAAAAATACATTAAACTTGATTTTAATATTTACGTAAATCAGTTATTACCAGCGCACCGTAATGGAAAGAATACAATATCGTAGGTCGTTCCATTCTTGTCACCTAAGCGAAAATAGGTATATTGTTTTCTTATATAAATATGGTATGTATTTATGGTTTAAGTATACGCATATGTATATAGGTTATAGCTACTGTAGAGCAGACACCAAACCACTATGTATTAGGCGTAATTTATAATAAATTAAATTTTTAGGCAGTAAATCTTAGCCAAATGGTCAGAGAAGTACTGCCTATATGTGAAGCTAAGCAGCAACTTTTGTATTACGGTTAAAAAAAATTAGTTTTGGCTGAAACAACACAGAAAATAGAAATCCCACCACGTTCGAATTCACGTTTTGAATTATGGGTGTAACATGACGTGACTTGGATCATCTTAAGCCTATGTATGTCTTATTTCTTCTATAATATTATGAACAGAGGTAGAGGCGGCAGAATCGTACCGAAAATAAACTTTTTAAAAATTGCAGTTGTTTACAATCGACAACCCTAACGATTTAAAAAGGCATGTCAAAGCTCTACAACAGACAGTCAAGTGTGTTGTGTTGTTTATTTTAAACAACAGATTGTTTTATTTGTCTGTTAGTTGGACAATTCGGATATATCACGGGTGAATTCGCACATTTACATCTAACGATGGGTACTTTTTGATAGATACTGCTAATCTTGTCACTGACTGTTACGAAGCAAGGTGGTGACTAAAAAAGGTGCACCTCCCTTTTGAGCACTTGACCCTGTCTTGGAGTTTTTGGTCCTATGTCATACGGATTTCAAACCAATATTTTCTGACATGACTGGCCTCATAACTCAGTTGGTAGTCACGCTGCCATCTGCGCGTAGGTCGTGGGTTCGAAATCCGCCCAGAAAAACTTTTGTGTGATGTGTAGATGTTTGTTCTGTGTTTGCGTGTTATGTTAATGTGTATCATATGCATTTACAATAAAGTATATAAGTATTATATCAGTTGTCTGGTTGCCACGATACAAGCTATGCTTAGCTTACTTTGCGGCTAGATGGCGCTGTGTGAAATGTCCACCAATATTTATTTATTCATCTAGCCCAACTAATGTGGTGCAAGGATTGCAATTAAAAGATAAATTTGAACTTTTTAGGTTGTAACGTATGCTAGATTCTTCACCAGTCAAATCTAATAACTACAATCTCTCGTTATATATTTGCAATTACTTATCCAACCGCCGATTGCGATTCTTATCACGCAACAAGATCGATTATAATCCAATCGCAAGCAAATAAATTTTATTCCCCATCTCCAGTCTAACCAGACCGCTGTCAGTATTGTAATCCAATAGAAAAATATCACAAAAGGGGATCCAATTATGATGGACGAGTTATTTAACCCTCAAACGTGCGTTAAAACTCAATAGAGATTCAATAGCGTCTGTCGGCAAAGATGAAAATCAGTGTTGCAGATGGCGCTTTAGACTTAATATTTTATAACCTTTATTATTTTACATAAATAACAGACAAAATGTACTAAACTTTAGCTAATACAGTGTTTTGATGCATTTGAATTTGCCAACACAGTAATGCACACGTAAATAAATTCCCATATAGGAGACGTATACACATATATACAATAGATTTAAATTACGTAGTAATTAAATGTTTATGTAATGTAAAGCGTGTCACAGAAAACTAGCGCTGAATCAGCGACACCGCTGATCCGCTGATACAGTCCATGCAGCTGGAAACCTTTTTTTGCTGTTAGAAAAACACATTGTAATAGTATAGTGTAATGATAATAGATAATCTTCTGGTTCCGAGGATATATCGGTATATTAATATGATTATACAAAGTTTTTGGGGGCCCACGTTGCTCGCGTCCGTAGGAAGGATAACCTTTGAATCCCTACACGTGTCCCCCGGGTGGAGTCAAATGATCAACCCAAAGTATCAGTACAAATTGTGCTAAGTTCGCCCGGAGAAGTACTGCCACTACACCTGGTGACCTACCGCCAAGCAGTGATGCACTCGTGTTGCTTTTCCGGTAGAAGGGAGTGGGTGCCGGTGAAATTGCAGGCGCATGAGTCATAACATCCCCGTCTCGGGGTCATGGACGCAACGCAGTACGACTCGAGTCATCTCGTACTTTGGTGGAGAGGGCTTGAGTCGTTGCTTTTGTCTATGGGCGGCGGTTACCACTTAACATCAGGTGGGCCGTCAGCTCGTTACATCACATAAAAAAAATACTTACCAGAAAATAAGACGAAAGTTCAAGTTTCGCTTAAAATAACGTTCATTATGAGCCGTGTCGGGCTATATTTGACTGCTGGGCGTTTATTACATCTGTCTTATCTGTCACTTGACAATCTATACACCCCAAGTGTTGCAATAAGTTAATTGTTTGCGAGGGGTGAGGGGGTTTATCGGGCCATCGTTAAGTACGGTTTTGTTTTACTATCCCATCTATTATATCTTAATGTTCAGCCTGCTATACGGTTATATCTGTAATAACTGAATTTTGATGGCGGAAATATCTGCCATAATAATGACATGACCAAAACACATTGTGAAGTCATTCGACTTGCTACCTCTGTATTTAAGTGTCCTAAACTAGGTTTTTTTATGTGATGTAGGCGATAGCACGAGCTGACGGCCCTCCTGATGTAAAGTGGTAACCGCCGCCCATGCACAACAACAATACGACTCAAGTCCTCTCCACCAAAGTACGCGATGACTCAAGTCGCATTGCGTTGCGTCGGTCACCCCGAGACGGGTTACATCTCATACGCCTGCAATTTCACCGGCACCCACTCCCTTCCACCGGAACACAGCAACACGAGTGCATCACTGCTTGGCGGCAGATTACCAGGTGTGGTGGCAGTATTTCTCCGGGCAAGTTCTACTGCTACTTAGGGATGCTCCTTTCGCACCACCCGGGGCCCACGTGTAGGGATTCAAAGGGTAATCACTTACGGACGTGGGCCCCTAAAACTTTGTATAATACATATTAATATCCCGATAAATCCCCGGAACCAGAAGAATATCCATTATCATTACACATCTTGGGTGGGTATCGAAACCAAAGACCTGCAGTGGAAAAGGTAACGCAACGCAATGCGACTTGAGTCATCTCGTACTTTGGTGGAGAAGACTTGAGCCCTATTGCTGTTATCTATGGGCGGCGGTTACCAATTAACATCAGGTGGGCCGTCAGCTCGTTCCGTCACAAAAGCCAGATAAAAAAGTATAATCACGTTTTGTCATTTATTTAAATTCGACAGTACAAACAATGCAGTACAAAATGTGTGAAATGTGCATAATTTTTTATTATTTATTTGTGCTAGTAATTTTTGATATTCCACGTCTGTTAATCGTCCTTGAACGGGGGTACGAGCTTATTCCATAGAAATAATTCATTTAATCGTAGGGGAGTGTGTATACGACTTGTATCTGACGAATTAAAAAGGGGATGGATTTGAATGATCGCCTGTGTTAAGCTCATTTCGTACACTCTATTTTTTTATATTAGTAGCAATAGAAGCAATACCAATTTCGTCCGTGGTTTTTTCTTTACATGAAATATCAGTTTAAATTATATTATTATGGTTCATTTAAAAATACTGCCATCATACTCATTTCTGTCGCCAAGCATTCCATTCGCGTCACTGTGTGTGTTGTTTAAAAGGTATGGTTGCCGGTGAAATTACAGGCACTTGATAGTAGATAGGTAAATAGATAAGCACAGCTTGTAGTATGGTAACCATATGACTGATAGAATACTTATATCCTTTTTGATATATGTATGTATAACTGACTGACTGAATGATTGACTGACTGATCAACCGACTGATCGGCCGACTGATCGACTGACTGATCGGGTGACTGATCGACTGACTGATCGACCGACTGACCGAAGCCTGATTTGTAATGTATGAAGTTTTAAAGAATATTTTTTATTAATATTGAAGTGTATATTGCAATTCAAAAGTTGGGATTACCTGCTCATACTTATAGGCTGATTAAGGAATTTGTTTAAAACTTTATTTATGTTAACCTGTGTAAGATTTTAAAAAATAATCTTGGTAACTAAGAGTACTAAAAACTGAGCTGTGAGGCCATTTATTTACATTATTACAGTTCAGTGATTGATGAGTCCTATTTGCTCCAACTCAAATGAAATAGGACACAATTAACATAACGCAGTTTACACTCAATACTGAATTGCTGATGAGCTTATTAACGTCACACGTGGCGTAATGAGCGATCAACCATAATATTTAAACAAGCATCAACAGATTATAATTAATTTTAAGAGCAGTAGAACTCACGGGGAAGTACTACCCCATGCCCATTTCTGCTGTCTTCATGGTGTTTGGAGGTTACATGTGTTCCCAAGTCATTTGTTTATAAATTCTATGGAAAAGTATTTGACTGTGGGTTTAGTTAATAGGAAACAGCAGTAATTAGAAGCTCGTCTAAACTCCAAGGAAGTTTTAGACATGTGGCGATAGTCCTGGACCTAATAGACTGGTCTAATTATAGGTTTGGTAACTTAGATAGGTATGCTACAGCGCAGCACGAAACCATTGTTCAGCAATTTTAATTGGCGGTGGCATGTGTTTCAAAGGTACTACTCTCAAACATGGCTAAATGAGCAAGCCGAAGAATCGAACGGCTGTCACATTATTGAGCATTCATTTCATTTTTTTATATAGTTAACATCCATTTTTGTTACAAATAATATTTCTAAGGCTATGTTATGCACATATATTATATATATGTAATACCTAAACAGAAAAAACATCTATGTTCGTCACACAAATGTTTGTCCTGTTGGGAATTGAACCCACGACGGCCACGACCAGAAACCACGCGCAAAAAGCTAACTGAGCTGTGACGCCATTTTAAGGTATTTGTAACATATTGCAATTATTATTTTTGGTTCAAAGCTCTTTTGTATATTTGTGTCCTATGTGCTAAATAAATGTGTTATCTATTTATATCTACCAATTAATTATTCGAGTTGGAGGCGGAGATTAATTCCGTTGTAAATCGGCAGCTGTAAGATAACCGCTCAAATCGCACCGCTTCGACTAAAATCAATAACTCAGCAGAAGTAATGTAATTACACGGGGTAAGCGCCCACTAGATCAATTTGAACGGCACGCGCGAAATTACGCATTAATTGGGTTTGCATCAGATGCTGTTAGCGAGATGAACGAGCTGTATATAGTGACTGATTCACTTCGAGCGCTGTTGCTTGATGCTTGCTTGATAGTACACCTTACAATCACCGCGACATCTATCCCCACTTTAAGCTAAGCATAGCTTGTATCATGGGAACCAGACAACTGATATAATACTTAAATAACTTTTTTGTAAAAACATACATATCAACACCATAGATAGTTTGAGTAGAAGCGACGCACTAAGGTTCCGTCATATTGTAATATAATATAATAATAATATAATTGGTGGACATTTCACACATCGCCATCTAGCTCAAACTAAGCGTAGTTTGTACTATGGGAACTAGAAAACTAATAGAATACATATATACTTTTTTAAATACATACATTATTAATACCCAGACACAGAAACGATCAAGAAGGCTAAATAAAACAAATTTGAGCTAGGCAACTTTCTATTGTAGATTTTTTTCTGTCCTGAGTTATATTAAGATATTTTAATTGAAACCCGAGCACTCTACTTGAAGCGGTAGAGTTACTCAACCAAATTTAATAGAGCTATTAATAGAAACCGCTATGGTTAATCACTTAGCGCCAACGTTGCGCATTCCATTCTAAGTTAATTATATTATAATATATTTATTATTGCCATTTTCATAAGATATGATGATTCATGGTAAATGTAATGCCATTTTTAGCCCAATGGAACATAAAGAAAAATATAAAAATAGTTGACATTTATATTTTATGTTATTAGGCCTTTAGCCAGCCCTTAATTTAACACAATAAAATCTTAATTAAATTATCTTACAGTCAATAATGCATTTATATTTATTTTATTTTTAAATTAGAACACAGGCTATCTAATTGATAAACACTTTTAGAGATCTTAAAAATAGGTGTGATTGGCAGAAATTGTTAGCTGAATTATTCGTGTGAAAACAATGGCCGCGACGACCTTACCACGTGGCTACGTTGGAGAGCGTGGGCCCAGTGGTACCGACCGAGTTTCAATCCAGAGGTCACCGGTTCAAATCCCGAAGTGCACCAATGAGTTTTTTCACTCATTTTATGTGTGCAATACCACGTTCTCAAAACTGTGAGGAAACTGACATGGCCTAGAACCAAGAAGATATGTATCATATGCACGAAAGGAGCCTGCTTGAGGCGCACTAAAAACCCCTTCGAGGAAAAAGCCGTACTATGTATGTCTAATAACGTTAGCCCATCCAAATTTCGCACACGTAACCCCAGTCATATCAAATCAGAGATACGATAAAATTTACGAAAGCCCCTCCAGACCATACGTGACGGAACCCGATAGAAATCACTGCAGTGTTAACATCAAAGTTTCATACTTCGTGCACTGGAATATCAATGCTGGTCCAAGTTTATGATACAGTATATGGTCCGTCGATTGAATATTTGAAAATATACCGTAATTTTATTTTATTTAACTATCTTGTGTAGTTATAGTAGCTGTAGAGCTAATGCCAAGTTCGTGCGGAAAATTAAAGCCACCATACCCATTTGTGCCGCAGTAATGCCTTAGCGTTACTTTTTTCCGGTTTAAAAGGTGTGACTGGTGAAAATACAAGCACATAAGACATTCCACCTCCACGCCACGTGGGACCCCAAGATATATAATTTTTGTTATGGTTAAAGATTACATATATTAAAAATTAATAACCAATTCAAAAAACATTGAACTAATTATGAAATGCCAAAAATATTGTCCGCAGCTGGATAAAACTATAGAACACTGTATCTGTGAAACATGTTCAACTAAACAGTACTAAGGTAGGTAAGGAATGGCCGCCGCATCGTCGTAAATGTCCCCGACAGATAACATAACAATAACCCTCTCCGGGGGTGGAGCGGTTTGCAAACGAGTCACGTATGAGCGGGCCTTCGCGTGTTGCGAGGGAACCACTGCACTTGATACTTGAAAGAAGAAAGAAAGCAAAATAACATTTATTTGTAACAACTTATTACAATTCTAGGCTATACACGATCTACATCTGTACAAATAAATAAAATTGGAGTATCTGTTTGTAATATTAAAATAACCTAAATAACCAAATACCAAAAAAATTTTTTTTACATTTTTTGTCTGTCTTTCTGTCTGTTTGTTTGTTCCGGCTAATCTCCGAAACGGCTGAACCGATTTTGACGGGACTTTCACTGGCAGATAGCTGATGTAACAAGGTGTACTTAAGGCTACTTTTCCGATGGGTAAAATAGGGGTGCGTGATAAAACCGAATTCCACGCGGACGAAGTCGCGGGCTACAGCTAGTAATCAATAAACTTGTCTATTTCATAATCTCATACACTTCTTCTATTCGAGTCACTGGTTCTCTCGAACCAGTGTGGTGAAAGGATTTTAAGTGCGCCTCAAAGAGGCTCCTTTCGTGCACTTGACACATGTCTTACAATTACACATTTCTTCTTTTGTCACATACAATTACACATTTTTTTCTTTATTGTAGTGTTTGGGTTTTTTTTTGATGCAGTTACGGAACGAGCCGATGGCCCACCTGGTGTTGTTGTTACCTCTGCCTATAACACCGGTGCCACTTGGGTCTTAACCTACTAGATACAACGAGACCCAAGTCGCACCTAATGCGCCCGTAACTCTGAGACTTGTAGGTGGTAGGAGGGTATATTGTTCGGTTGGTTGAATATAAAACTTCGTTTTCTTTTCTTTTGACACACGATAAAAGTATCAAAACACTTCCTTCCACATGACGGGTATGGAAACCCTTATAAAAGTTATATCGCGGCCTTATTGTCATATCGGCTTGGAATTTCGGAACTGTTCGTTCCCAATCAATGCGATGCCCTGAAATAAACATCTTCAGGGACTTATGTAGCGAGGAGACGACGTGGACGTGAAAGGCTAGTGGTAACTTCAGTTTGCAGCTGGCTTTCGATCTGAAGGCTACTTTGAAATTGTGTAAAAATATATCAATGTGTCTGTTGTATTTATTTTCATGTTTTTCAGTTTACCACCATCCGAAGCTTATTTAGTTTCTTATTTTTCATGGTTTTTATTTTTTCTAAGTTTTGGGGTTAGTGAAATGTCCACCAATATTTATTTATTTTATTTTGATCTATCATAAAGTAATATATAGGTATATTTGCGACTTCTTTACAAGAAATTACATTACATAATAAATATATAGATATACCTAATGTGAAACAGTTACGGAGCGAACTGATGGCCCACCTGGTGTTAAGTAGTTTTATTTTATTTTGTTTATTAAGGAAAAAACAAACAGCTACATAATATATATTAACACTAGAATTACATAAACTAAGAAAAACTATTAATTACATAGCCCACTACGTTATCCACATGATGTTAAAGGTATACAGGTTATAAGATAGTGTTACAACTAGAGGGAATACAAACATATTCATTATTTAGAGCAAGGTGTCTAAACAAGTGATGTGTTTATAGAAGGTACAAATAATTTTAAACAAGTAAAATTTAAAGTTAACTGAGAACGTAGTTACTGCCCATAACAACCGATGCGACATGGGTATTCCCCTACTAGGTGCGACAAGACCCAAATCGCTGCGTATGCGCCCGTAACTCTGAGACGTTTAAGTGGAATGTATCTTGTGCCTGTAATTTCACCGGCAAAAACACCTTTCAAAGAACACAGTAACGCGAACACGTTATTGCTTGGCGGCAGAAATGGGCATGGGACTTCTTATTATTTCACTAAATGAGCTTCAAGCAAACTTAGATCATGTTATCACTAACAGTTAAATACTGTGTTAAATTATTATTATTATTAGTATTATTTCGGAACGCATAGGGAACATACACACATTGATTTATATTTATATAGATAGTTATAATTATATACGTACGTTATTATAATTATAAGGTGTGCAGTATCTTGCTGGTGGCTCGGTGGGAAAAACGAGGTTATTCTTCAAAATAAATCTAAATATTTTCATTAAAAAAAGATGCTTTCTCTTTCTTCTCCGTCGTATCGATCTGCTATAAACACTTTTGTTGCTGAGGAACGGATCTATTAGTTATTGAAAACCAGGAATATAATGGTCAAATGAAATTCTATACTACAATTAAAGCTAACACACATAAACAAGCCAATCATTTTCTGTCATAAACCATCTAAAAGCTAATAAATTAATGAGGCATAACAATTTATTACATATAAATGTGTCTATTTAATACAACCAATTAATTACAGGTTTATAACAATTTTATCGACATCGAGTCGAACTTAAAAGGTTTTAAAATGATGAGTACGGACGGAGAACATCACAAATCACTAGTGAGGTCTTAAACTCAAGAAAGAGCCTTAGTGAAAATATCAGGTTCCGTATGTAAAAAAATTATTAAAAAAAATTTTAAGTTACAAAATATACATGACCGGCCTCACAGCTCAGTTGGTAGTAACCCTGCCTTCTGCCCTGCAAGTCATGTGTTCCATTCCCACCCATGACAAACATTTGTGTGACGAATATAGATGTTTGTTCTGTGTCTGGGTGTTAATATGTATTATATGTATACATTTACAAAAAAGTATGTATGTATTCTATCAGTTGTCTGGTTCCCCTAGAACTGATAGTACAAGCAAGCTTAGTTTTGGCCTAGGTGGCGCTGTGTGAATTATCCGCCAATATTATTATTATTATCATACGTAGACATTACATAAACCTTTATAGTGAGATTTCCTTGTTTTATTATTTTAGCCTGATTTGGTATATTATTCCCCATGGAGGACCGGATAGGGTTTCAACAGGCTTCAAATTTAGCAAGAAGTACCTATGCGTATCTTATATTTTGAATAGTACTTTTTGATATTTCAAAGTAATTTCTTAATGAATTTTTGGCATCACCACTGAAGTGGAGGTATTTTTTCGTGCATCTTTTACATAAGTTTTACTCGTACTGGTGCATTTGTAATTATTATTTGTTGTTTTGTAGATGTTTCAATGATATGGTACTAAAAATCAGAGAGAATTTGAGGAAAAAAGGTTTCCATCGTTACAAAACTGAACCCTAAAACCATAAAGTCTGAAAAGAGCACAGATAAGGAAGCAGAAAGGTAAACATTGGACACGTATTGGACTAAATATAAATGTCTGCGAGACATTAAGATAACTAGAGGAATGTTAAAAGCTATTTAATATTATGTTCGGTACAAACTTTATTATGGACTTTGAGTAGAGGAGGATTAAAAGTGTTAATAATATTGATAAATAAACGAGGACATTTCACTTAGTCCTAACTAACTATAACTATATAATATAATATAACTGACTATAACTTATTCTGTGGGGACTAAATAACTGAGAGACTTCCTATATTTTTTAAATGAACGAGAATTGAGAGTGAAGTTTTAAAGATGCGTCACGTTTAGACACTTTTCGTTACACGTGAGAGAAGAAAGATACGACGTAGAGAGTAATAGAAAGAGAGGTAATATCCTGACGTCACGGAATTGGAGCAAAATAGACCGACGTAGGTATATACAAGATACAGAGCGATAGAATAATATATCATAAAAATGTTACACTTATGTACACACTATCACTTTAAGGCGTTTTATTGTACAATTTTTATATATTACATCATATTATATATAAATAACAAGAGAATACAAATGGATTTATTATTATTATTATGGTGGAGAATTCACACTGCGCCACCTAGTCCCAAACTAAGCATAACTTGTATCATGGGACCAGACAACTGATAGAATACATATGTACTTTTCGTAAATACATACAATAATCGAACCTACGACCTACAGCGCAGAAGGAAGAGTTACCCGTCAAATTATCTGCTTTGAAGATCACACTACTACTTTCCTCCTCCCGTGCTTCCATTCGTCACTGACAAGACGAAGGCATTTAAATGAAAGCGCGATAAACGACGCGATATTAATGAACGCGATCTCTCTGTATGTGGGAGTGAGTTAGAACGCGTCGAGTCCTGTGTACAACCAACTAGTGATACATTACGAAATTCGTAGAAATTGTAGTAACGTTAACTAAATACTTTACTACAATTTCTACGAATTTCTTTAACAAATGAATATTATTTATTGAATGATAACTATAAGTATTGAACATCTCGTAAAATGCAGATAAAATGTGTATCTAATCTAATGGTGGGCGTCAGTCTGTATGTGAGTATCGCTCGATGCAAGCCTGGCGTTACTCTGTCGCTGTTTATTTGCGTAGATATCACAGACTTGAACTTGAGACCGGATACAGACATTGTCGTTAAGTTCGTGCTGAACATAACGAGATATGTATTTGAAAAATATAGAACTCACGATGGCCTGGCCGAAACCATTCACTCATTACGACATTCGCAGTCTTACTAATAGTTTGCAGTCTATGTTAACTTTGTGCAATTAAATGATATAGTTTCGGAATGTGATCATTGAGGCCTTCAGTTTGACGATTAAATTTAAATAGGTTGAAAATTAATTTATTATATTAATTAAATTAATGATTTTTAATTACTTTTAAATAAACTAATTACCATTTCATATATTTTCAAAATGTAATCTTTTTTATAGTTATTTATTGCAACACAGATTTTAGTAACGAAATCAATTTTATATTATTTAGTTTTGATGCAATCCGTTTCATATTCCGGCTTTTCTTCGACGATGTCAAGAACTCTGTGTCAATGGTTTCATTGAAAATAGACATACATACATTAGGAAACTTTTTAAATAATATTATAAAATACGTGCGCCAAAAAGAGGCTTCTTCCATGCCGTTGACAAATGTCATTTTGTTCTATGACATGTCGGTTTCCTCACGATCTGTTCTTCACCATTTCGAGAACGTGGAATTGGGCACTTAGGTACATTTTAATGAATAATTGATTTATTTGGCCCAAAACGCGAAAAAAATGTATTAAAAAGGTCTTGCGTACTTAATGCTTTCTTTGGATCTTCCTCAAGCCTGGATCTCATGGACATGAGACATTCACACGGTGCCTAAGGCTTATTGAATGTAAGCTTTCAGTGTAGAACCAGCGTTATCCGAAGTGCGGGTCGTATAGCAGTCGCGCGCGACGCGTTGTGGGCCGCTCCGATACCGATACGATATCGTGATGACTTTATTCTGTAACGACTCAACGATTTATTGTAGCGGCGCAACGCGCTGATAATGGATTGAGGACATTGTTATTTTTAATCTGAAGTTTTGTATCAAAAGCAATAGAACTTAGTATTTAATATGGGCTCATGTATCTTATATGCCATTTTTTTAGTTGCAAATAGTTTATTTTGTTGTATTTTTGTATTTCGTTGTACTCAGATTTAGCAAAATGATGTGAGCTTTTACTCAACTGAACTTTCACTCGAATATGAGAACAATAACTCAGGACTTCAGGAATCACCGACAAATTTGTCTGATATAGGTATGCCCACGTTGCTAGCGTCCGTATGTGATCCTTTTGAATCCGTACACGTGTCCCCCGGGTGGTGCGAAAGGAGCAACCCAAAGTAGCAGTAGAACTTGTGCTAAGTTCGCCCGGAGAAGTACTGCCACCACTGGGATGCACTCGTATTTATATACTCGATATTTATATAAAAATACCCTCCAGCAATACACTCCTAAAATGACCAGAAGCCAAAACCTTGTACCAACGAGATTAAGAGAAACAGGGTCGGTGTGACAATGACCCAGTGAACTTTATTATCAAACCTTTCTCGCCCACTCAATTGAAAGCCACGACCCAAACAATACCAAACGATCAGCTGATTCCGAAGTGACCTTGGTGGCGTAATTTCACCGACCGAGCTGTACGTTGGGATATGTATGGGATATAATGATTAGCAATGTATCCTTATGATTAGCAGGAGCGCCTCCAGCACTATGATCGATAGCTTGATCCAGCCACGCGTGAAAAAGCACCAAAAAAAATTGTTCCTTGTTTAATCCGAAAAAATAACAGTTTTCAATATTATATCAAGAATTAAAATTATTAATTAATTAGTTATTGATTTTATTGTTGCTTTTTACCTATAAAAATATTTACTTATAAAATTTTTATTGTTGTTTATTACTGAGATATTTGATTTGAAAGCGTAGAACTAAAGGTAATTTCAGGTTTTTTTTATACATAAAATTACTTTAAATTCGTGTTCTTAACCATGTTTTAGATATTATGATCAAATCAAATCATTTTATTTGCATAAAACATGGTAGTAGTAGGTATATAGGTACACACACAGTATGATGTAAAAGTTTTATAAGGATGTAGTTAGGTATCTAACTACATCCTTATAAAACCTTTACATATACCTACAATAGATTTCATGTTTTTGTTCATTAGAGCGTGCAAATTTTTCATTGAGTTGGTAGTGATAATTACTTAATAAGGGTTTTGCTATGTTAGCTTAGAAAATAAATTTTTACGAATATAACGAAGAATGGAAAGCTCAAGACACATTGATTTGGCCTCATTACCGTGTGACATGAAGATATAACCTCTTGCATACCTGTAATTTCACCGGCATCGGTACCAACTTCCTGTAAACCTAAACATAGTTATACGAATGGTTACTGCCAAAATGGTTACGGTTATTCAACGTATCCTTTTTCGACTGGCCTCACATCTCAGTTGGTAGTAACTTTGCCTTCTGCACTGTAGGTCGTGGGTACGATTACCATCCAGGACAAACATTTGTGTGACGAATATAGATGTTTATTCAGTGTCTGGGTATTAATAATGTATTAGTAGTATTTACAAAAAATGATATAATTATGTATGTATATCAGTTGTCTGGTTCCCATAGTACAAACTATGCTTAGTTTGGGGCTAGATAGCGCTGTGTGAATTGTCCTCCAATACATTATAATATATCTCACAATAATTTTATTTTTATTTACAATCACAGTAAAGCTTCCGATCATGTAACGTGCGAGAATCAAAATTAAAAGTCATAATAATTTTTATCCTGAAGTTATATCGTCCGTCGCGCAATAAAGACCAATTTAAAATCCATCCGCGCAAATTGTCCAAATTAGACGGAACGCTGGCAACATTCTATAAATAAGACAGAAAACTCAGATAAATGAAATTCAAAAATAGAGTGCGAAATCAAAAGTCATTAATGTCCAATAAGTTAAAAAGTTAGCGACGTGTATAATAAATCATTTTTTATTTCATCTCTGTACCAATTTTTCCAAGTCTTTTTTCATCAATTTAACACGAGCAAAAAGTGGCACTCAATTGTAGGGTTTACGCGGGCGATAATATTTTTTTTTTATTATGGGCAACCCGTTTAATAATTTGGGCCAATCAGAGATGGCCTTAAGCGATCGCGCGCCGCCCTCCTGCCGAGCTATTGGCTGGTTGTTTGATACAGATTGTGCGATGGCGGGAAACGGATTTAAGTCTATAGCATCTCATTCTTACAATTGGTAGGGACGTGCTTTTAAGTATCGATGATTTGATCTTTCGGTAGCTGGATATCATTACATGAAAATCGATTATGAAGATGAACGGACGGTACGGATCCCGTGGGATGACTTTTACACCGCGGGTAAAACCGCGGGGTGCAGCTAGTAAAAGAAAAAGGGTAAATTATCACTGATGACTCTATTTCATTTTTACTTACCTGTATAAAATGGACGGCAATTGTGTCAACATAAATTTAGCAAATGGAATGAACTAATTTTTTTTTATATTATGTAGTTAATATTAATTTTCAATGGCAAAAAATACTTATCTATTTTTATTGAAAATTATATTTACAAATAAAAATATATTAACTAACTCAACTATAGGATAAACATCTGTGTTCTTCACAGTGGTTCTGGGTGAGAATAGAACCCGACGCGCCGAAGGTAGAGTTATTACTAACTGAGCTATACGGGTGTTTTTTTTTATTATATTGAAGTAGATACATTAATAATTTTCATAAAATATGATCATTATGATGATTGATTGACGTGGGATTTAAATACAATATTTTCAATAAAATATTATAGAATGTGTTTAATTAATAGTATAGTATTACTTAGTGCGCAAATGACCAAAACTTCTAAGGCAATATTTTTTATTTGTAAGGTAGAAAGGAGACACTTCACCTTCACATATCAGAGATAAGGGCGCCGTACAACGCGACGCAGTCTACCATACCTAAGTAGGGGAGGAAATAAATCTTTTTTTTATGGTAGATGTTACCGCTTAACATCCGGCAGGCCATCTTGCTCGATCCATAACTTATTCGCGTAAAAAATCTTCGATACCACATTTTATTTTCCATCGACAGTGTCCCACCCCTAGTGCAGGTAATTGAGATGAGCTCCACAAAGTTATAGCAAACGACGTCGACTCCCGCCAGCAATTTGTGTGCGTCTATCGAGAAGCAATTTCATCAGGATTATACTTATATACTGGGTAATATTAATTTTTAGTATTCTTTGAATAGAACTCACAAAGACTAAATTAAGTGGAAAAGATGTTCCATTTTCATGACTTCGTATGTCGAGTGCAATACAAACTTTGGGTGTAATAGATTTGAGTCTATTACACCCAAACCAGTATTACTACACTACAAGTACTAACCGAGTTACTGGTGGGACCTAGTGGAAGGATTTTAAGTGCGCCTCAAGAAGGGTCCTTTCGTGCATCATTAACTCATATTCATGTTATGAATCACTTTTTATCTACAAAAGTTATTCTAGGATGATATTATGTCGATTTAACTTTTCCATATGCATTACCAGAAAAATTAAAATGTAATTAAAACAATTATACCTAAATACTCCAAAGGACTTGAAGTTCTATCATGGTTTTTGTTTTAAGATTTCTCTGTTTGTGAGAAATTAAGTTAGCCTCATCTCGGATCGGAAATAGGGCACCTATTATGTTTTCTAAGGTTCAGGTAGATTAGCATAAAAACATTAGGTATCGTTTGGGTTTTTCCCAATGTTGCGAAATGTTCTTGCCTACCCTTATAATTTATTTGCCTTATTGTTTGTATATGATGTAGTATAAAATTGTATCTTGTGCTCCAGTTAGATAATTTTATTAAATATGATGCAACGCAATATATAAATTTATTATCTTATATTTTGCAGCGTTTAGAAATTTTTATTTACATCACTTGTATTGTGACCAACGCGGACGCCATCTGTTGGCAAGTAGAAAATACTTTGTCTAAAAGGAGGTGTCAAAAGAACTTAATTTCTTGCTCTACTTTCACCCCTTGCGCACTGCTACGTAGTATTGTACATTCAGGCTAGATGACGCTTTTATAATAAATATTAAACTCTTTGGGGACTTTATTCAACCGACTTCAAAAGGAATACTTATATACACTTTTTTTTAATACATACATATTAGCACCCAGACACAGAACACACATCAATGCACGTCCCAGAAATGTTTGTCTTGGGTGGGAATCGAACCCACGACCTACAGCGCATAAGGCGGAGTTACTCCACCATCTGAGCTGTGAGGCTAGTCAATTTTTATTTTATTCAATGGTACTTGTAATTTACGTTATGAATAGTAAATGAACTATGATTTAACAATTAAAAACAACAAAAAAATGTTTCATGCTAAAATCAATGAAATGATTGCGTTTCCAACTTAATATAAAATACCAGGGGCCATCTGCTCTTAACTTTATAACTTAAAAATATATATTGAACATCTTCAAAATTTCTACCAAATCTATTGGTACTTTCGCATCTATCTATACAAATATATTAAATTGAAATGTCTGTTTGTATTGTAAAAATAACAGCTCTTTACTTAATGCACATGAAAGTATTTACGGTACTTATAACATTTCGTTCCAGGTAATCTCCGAAACAGCTGATCCGATTTTGACGGGACTTTCATTGGCAGACAGCTAATGTTATAAGGAGTGACTGATGCTACTTTAAAAAAACTTTATTTCGAAACTATAAAAATGACCAAACCACTCTTTTAGTCATAAACTGAATTTAACGCGGACACAGCTAGTTAGTAATAATATAGTAAGAGATAAATTAAGTGTTCTTGTTTGACGGGATAATAAAACAATTATTCGGTTATAAACAATTTATTTTCGATACACTATTATATATTCAACATTGTTTTCATACTTAATTAAAATTGTTTATAAAATGTGATTGTATTTTTATTTATCGTAACATTAATATAGGCAGGATTTAAATACTTTAATTAGTTCAAAGGTATACGTTTACATTCTTACATAGAAAAGCATAGCTAAGTAAGTTTTAATAGATAATGCATAAATCCAGCCAAAATACGCATTACCTACATTTTTAAATAGCAGAAAATTGTCTAAACTTCTCAAATAACATTAGTTTAACATCGTAAATTAAAAATCATATTTTCATGAAGACAAAGACAATTCATTGTTCACTGAAATGTCGCAAATAAGGCTACGCTGAAAATTTTTATGTAAAATTAATAATCAGCACATTCTAATGTAAAACTTAACTATGGGTTTCAAACTAGTTCTAACTAGATCTAAGTACTCAATTGTTACAAGGATCGTGCTCGCGAAAAAAGGAATCCCTCCTTTCGGGGTTTCTCCTGTTCTTCCCCATAAGGGGGTCGGATAGGGTTTAAACAGGCGTCAAACTTAGCGATAAGTATATCTATGGAAATTAAGTTTTTGTCATGCAAATTAAACGTGTATACAAAATTTCAGCTCAATTGGTTGAAGATATCTGCTTCAAAATTGAGTTGCAAGATTCCACCCGAACCAAGTTACATACATTGCAAGTTAATAAAAAGTTTATAATAAATACATTTTATAAGACTAATAAGGAGATAGGCAAGTGACTAGTAAACTCTTTAGAAACGACATAACAAAACATCCTAGCTATTGGATTGTGTATACAAATCTGAACAAAGGGCTTACAGATGTCGACAACACTATCTGAGGGTAACATTCTAATCGAGTTAATTTCACTGATTGAAATGTTACGTCACTGGTTTATTTTAAGTTGGATTTTATAGTACTTTTTTCATTTTATGTCATGTAAGTGATGGAAAGAACTGACGACCCACCTGATGTTAAGTGGTAACCGCCGCCCATAGACAACAGCAATACCACTCGAGTCCTCCACCAAAGTACGAGATGACTCAAGTCGCATTCCGTTGCACCCCGAGACTGGGATGATGAACTTAATCCAATTTTAGCAATCGCATAGCTGTAGGCGACATTTAAGGGTACCTTAAAGTGTTTGAACGCTGAGTGATTGTAGCTTACAGAATTACCTAAAGAGGTGATTTTAAACATCCGATCATGCGAACCATGGGACTTAGGTATTCGTGAATGTACTGAAATTGCTGTTGAGCATGTTCTAAAAAGCATGTCCGGAATAGGGATGTCGCTTGTCCCAGCAACTGGCCCCCAACACGAATACAGTGGGGTTTTTAGTTGGTAGGAGTCCAAAAGCATCTGCTATCCTACGATGAACCGACACCCACATTTTTTTTATTTCTTGCTTTCTAACCGAATTACTGTTACTACTTCTGGAAGGAACTAGCCATTCACAACACAGGGAATCCTGTAGCACATTCTTGCACTGTTATTCTGATTCAGTTTAAGTATTCAACTAGTGTTACCTATTTAAGTGGTACAAGGTAATGTATTTTTTAACAAATAAAAATAAATTTATTATTATTAATAAAAATATGTCTAAAACATCTGGAAAGGAAGATACGTAGCCCACCGATAGGTATACATAGACTATGGGTGAAACAAATAATTTGCAGCATAAAATGTTTCTTAAAATTAATGTCTTAAGATATAGTTAACAATTTGGCACAAAGTAATCTCGGATACGAAAACAATGACTACTGAAAGACATCGAAGAGTGGCTCTATGTTTCTGTCCGCCTTGTACCTTCGGGTTCCCGATAGTTTCTGGTTCTCTGCGTCTTCGCCCAGTCCCTCACAGGGGATGAAAAGCTGAAATAAATGAGTCCCAGTAGTTCAGTTCGCCAAGCAGTAACGCATTCGCGTTACTGTGTTTCACTTTGAAAGGTGTGGTTGCAGTGAAAGTAATCAGGCACACGAGACATTCCACCTATACGTCTCAGAGTTACGGGCGTATACGATGCGACTTGGGTGTTGTCGTACCTAGTAGGAGAAGACCCGAGTCACATCGGTTGTTATGGGCCGAGGTTGCCACTTAACATCAGGTGGGCCATCGGCTCGTTCCGTAGTATCAAATAAAAAAAGCCCCAATGTTTTTCATTGTTATTTGTGTAATTTCGTCTGGGAGAGAACTACCGTTGTTGAAGCTACTAAGTGGATATTATATGCTTTTGTGAACCTAATCCAGTGAGAGCGTGGTGGCCTAGTGGTACCTACAGACCCAACTTTCATTCGGGTGGCCGCTGGTTCAACCCCGATGAGCACCAATGAGTTTTTTCGCTAGGTAAATCTATGTGCGCATTACCACGTTCTCAAAACGGTGAAGGATAACATCGTGAGGAAACCGACATGTCCTAGAAACAAATTCGAAGAAGCACGAAAGGAGCCTCTTTGAGACACATTTTTATCCTTTCACCACATGTTTGGTGCTTTTATTATTTGCAGATGTGACCACTTAAAATCAGGTGGGCCTCTCTTGCTCGTTCCTAACTCATTCAAATAAAATATGAAACTAATCTTAGGCTCTTACGAGTCGGACATGAAACGTGAACCTTTATTAAATAACATACCAACCATTTCATTATAAGGCTTCCCTTCTAGAAGGTATTTAAGTTTGTTCATCTGACAAGGGGTGATGATCTTCTCCAAGCCGGCAGTAATTTCCCTGGCCGATGCATCCCTGGGCCCCTCCCTCCTGTGGCCATCCCTCTTGCCGTTCGTCCATCCCCTGGAGTACTGGAATGTCTGAGCGGTCACTGAGGCGAGCGTCACGCAAATGATTAGCAGCGTCTTGCCGGCTACCATATTTGTAACTGAGAACAAAATAATAATCAAACGATTTTTATTACATAAGTTGAAATAAAAAACAAGACTACTTATATTGAACTAGCAATGAAGCTTCCGACCCAAAAATTTAATTCATATATAAAGAAAGAGGAGAAAGAGGTCTACTAAGTAAAGCTTATTACACTGTAAATGATTATATAAATGATAAATTTGAGTACCTAAGGGTGGACCCAAGTCGCATCGGTTGTTATGGGCAGAGGTTACCACTTAACACCAGGTGGGCCGTCGGCTCGTTCCGTAACTGTATCACATAAAAAAGCCCCCATGGTCTGATGTCGCTCTGCTCAACGACACACAAAACATCCTGTAATATCTTATTTCAGTATATATGTAGTCATAAATGTAACATAGATCTAAGTACTCAGATTGTTACAAGGATCGTGCTCGCGAAAAATAGGAAGCCCTCCTTCAGGTGTTTCTTGTCTATTCTTGCCCATGGAGGGTCGGATAGGGTTTGAACCGGCGTCAAACTTAACAATAAGCAAGCGTGACCTTATGTTTTGAATACTATTGTCGTTTCCAAGCTATTTCTTTATAAATTCTACGGTAATAATGTTTTTGACTTTGACTTAACAAAGTAATATTTTACATCAATGATTATTATTACATAAATTGAAATAAAAAACAAGATGCACTGTCAGATAGTTGCTGATAAACTGCATTCATCCGTCTTCTTTTTCATTCTGGTGTCACTGCTCAGTTGGTGCCTGCCTTCTGCGCTGTAGGTCGTGGGTTCGATTCCCACCCAGGACAAACATTTGTGTGAAGAACATAGATGTCTGTTCTGAGTTTGGGTGTTCGTATGAATTTTATTTATGTATTTAAGAAAACAAAAAGGTTGATATCAAAATTATCAGAACCAAATTTAAATGCAATATAAAATGAACGAAGACATCAATAATGTAAGATTGCATTAAGCGTGCAGTTTACGAGTAACGCCACCGTGCATAGGTAATTTTACGGATCATAACTTTCACTACTCGTGAGAAAGTCAGGATAAGCTTTAACTTCTAAGAGCAGTAAAACTCTCGCCAACTTCGTCCGGGGAAGTACTGCCACCATGCCCATTTCTGCCGCCAAGCCGAGCCGTTCCGGTTTGAAAGGTGTGGTTGCTGGTGAAATTACAGGCACATGGGACATTCCACCTACACGTCTCATAGTTACGGGCGCATACGATGCATTGATCGGTTATGGGCAGAGGTTACCACTTAACACCAAGGTGGGGAGTCGGCTCGTGTCGAAAAAGTAATCACATAAAAAAACTCTCAGTGTGACCTAGGCTGGATTTGAGTCCACGACTTCTGGATTGACTCTCTGGTTGTTTCAATAGCAAAAAGCTCTCTAGATTCCTTTATAAGCAGCAAAGATCTACAGTTTGATTCCCGCAGACAAAAGTTTTCGAAAAGTATTTATTCAGTTATTATATCGGCATACATTATTAACAAAATTCTTAATTTTGTAAGTTTGGATCCAATAAATTTACTTATGTTTGACTTACTGGACCGCAATATTTGAATACGTGGTTACTTAATTTTGGCTTAGCTGGAAATTAAGAAATAATTTTCATAACAAGTTGATACAAGTGGAAACAATGAGTGGAAAACCGAAGCCAACATTTGTAGGCCAATCAGACCTCCGTGGCATAACGGCTAGTGACATACATATTATACACGTAGTTTACGCCAATATATGAAGACGACAGCTGTAATGGTCGCGGGTTCGAATCCCGCGGGGCCATTGCAAGCTCTGCAGATACTTTACGGGCCTGGAAGTTTAAGAACAAGAGCAAAACAAATAGAACTAACAATTTGCGTATCGTTGCAAGAAAGAAAAAACATTCATTCAGCATAAGAAATGAAAATTATGCAGAAAAAATTAGAAATTAAGACTACAACAAAAGGAAAAAACCATAATATGAAAAATATTAATAATTAAAACTACAGTAAAATAATACAAATCCAAGCAATACGTAATAATAACTACAAAAAATGGTAAAACTTATAAAAAATATCAAATAAAATTACAAGCAAATAAGGAAACACGAATATTATACAAATACGATGTGTGAAACGAAAAGGGGTTTGGCTCAGCGTGTGCTGGGTGAGTTTCACTCAGCGCTGATTTTCAGCCGAAAAACCTAATTGTCGTGCAGTAAATCACGATCGTAGATGTGCCCGCCGTTATCAAATAAAATATTTTTTATATTGCAAGACATCTATACAAATAAATAAAATTGGAGTGTCTGTTTGTAATATTAAAATAACCGCTTTTTACTAAGTGCATATGGGTGTATACGCGGTACATATACCAAAACAACATTTTTTAAAATTTTTGTCTGTCTGTCTGTTTGTTCCAACTAATCTCTGAAACGGCAACGAGACGAATACATAATATTATATTTATAATTACCCTGAAGTTTCCCACATCAGAGCAAAAATAAAAAAAAAACAGATTTAACTATTTAAAACTATAGGTAAATATTATTACACATCTATTGTAAATCGACTTTACCTTCTACTATGTAACCTACACATGTTTATGCAAATAAATATTTTAATCTTTATCTTTACAGGCATTAAAGGCACCAAAATTAAAATTCACCAGACCACCACAATTCGTAAAAAAGCTAAGTATTAAATAAAAACAAGTTATTGAATTATCACTCCATAAAAACGATAGTAGATTAAAAACGAAGATGATTTTAATTCACATTGCAAAATTAAAAGTAAATTCACATCTTATAAGGTTTTAAATATTTCAAATTCAATCCTAAATCCATATTTCGCACTTACCTTCCAAATAGAGCACACACTTTTACTACACTCGTACAAAACTATCAAATTTGTAAGTACGTCTTTTACAAATGAAAAAAATGTATTCTAAATTCAAATTTCAAATTTCGAACTGTTCGTTCCTATTCGGCTTCATTCGTTTCTCAGGACTGAACACAGACTATGCTCCTGGAAGGAACCAATTCCCTTTTATATGGGCTCTAGAGGCGTTCGGCAGTGGGCGCAAGTTTTGTAGTATGGATAAGAAAACGTACGTGGTGGTTTCTTTTACAATATTTATGAAATAAATTTGCAGACTAAATTATGTTTTACACTAACCGTAATAGTAACATGAGATGTTACCAGGTCTCTCATTCATATTATCATCGATACTTTGCCTTCGTAATTATAAATTTTTTATCGATTACCGACTCTGCTGTGGTCTAAGGCCTGAAAATAACATACATACCTGCAAACAGGCTTCATAGCTCAGTAGGTAGTAACCCTGCCTTCTGCGCTGTAGGTCGTGGGTTCGATTCCCACCCAGGACAAACATTTGTGTGACATTTGTAACTGATGTTTGTTCTGTGTCCGGGTGTTAATATGTATTATATGTATATATTTACAAAAGAAAAGTATATAAGTATTATATCAGTTGTCTGGTTCCCATGATACAAGCTATATATTTATTTATTTTAAACAAGTGAAATAAATGATATTTTTTTTTCATCTTTATTCGGTAAACAAATAAATAATATTTGAGAGCATTTACACAGCCCCAAACTAAGCTAAGCTACGGCATCCAGATAACCCATAGTAATAGACATAGACAAATAGCTCAACTGCGTTTAAAATAGCCAAATATATTTTGAACTGGTGACCTTTACCGCGAACCCTAACTCGTAACGCATTATACTGATGGCTTGGACTGACGATCACTAATGTGTTTATCCAGGAAGTTTGACGTCGGCAACGGCGGACCTCATATGGGACCAATATTTCAAATCACAAATTTAATCGTGAAAATTGAAAGCGAAGATGTTCGAAATTTGAAAATTGTAGACATAACTTTTTTTTAATTGTGTTTATCCAGGTAGTTTGACATCGGCAGTGGCAATCCTCATTATGGGACCAATATTTACGTGTCAATAGTTCATAAGTCTGGCATAGTATGAGGATAGATTCATTGCATTTTCTGTGGCTGCGTTCAAATCATCCGTGATTGGGCTCAGTGGGTAAACCAGCAGATAGATACTGCATGGTTTGTATAGGATAACTGCAGTAGCATTCTATAAGATTTGGGTCTCCATCTAAAAAATTTTGCCTGCACCGACCCGATGGAATGCAGTGTCGGTTTAGATAAAAAAAATGGTGACGGTCCAAATATCCAAATTTGACTAGCCTTATATCTCAGTTGGTAGTAACCCTGCCTTCTGTGCTGTAGGTCGTGGGTTCGATTCCCACCCAGGACAAACATTTGTGTGACGAACATGGATGTTTGTTCTGTGTCTGCGTGTTCATATGTATTATATGTATACGAACAAGAAGGTATCAATATCATTTGTCTGGTTCCCACAATACAATACATGCTTACTTTGGAGATAGATGGCGCTGTGTGAAATTTCCAAAAAATAAGAGTTGTTGAGGTAAAGAGATGAAACATACGCGTAGTAACGCCTACGAAACGTAATACGTACTAATTACAGGTAATGTACGAGGGAAAACATTGCTTTGTGATCCTTTATTATGAGTCGTAAAAATCTACGTGCAGCAGAAAAGTATTGAATTTGAAATGTACGGCGCCCGTCACTTACTTCTTCAGTAACTTACACATGTACACATTCTCTGTTTTGCAGGTGGCATAGACACCTAATACACAGCCCAAACATCCAAGGCGAAATCTTGGATGTTTACCCAGCCATGCCACCACGGCGATTTCAATTCAGGGTTGATGTTTCAATCTGGTGATCTAATAGCAATATTTTCAGCGCATCAGGGGAGCAGGTATTCCCAAAATGTCTACTGAGCTCTACGCGTGAAAGACGCAATTTTTTTTCAAAAATTCTATGTTGTGACAAACATAAAATACGCACCTTTATACCAAAATTGTATCAAGAAATACACAAAATATATTGTTTTTCCAAATTATATGCATAGATAGAAAATAACAGATCAACATAGATGTTTCCAAAGAAGTTCTGGTAAAGATGGTTTTCTGTAATTATACTTACGTCCCCACTGAAAATTGAAAACGATAAAAACAATTTCTGGCGTGGTGTTTTATGATCATTTTTGTACAAAATTTACAGGTTTATATGAGTTCATATGCTTGTAATGGTATTTAATGTACGTTAAAATACTTATTACAACTATCCCTCTGCTGTGAGAGCCATTGGTAAGAATCAGAGTTACAATACGCAATGCTCTATCTTGTTCATAATATGCTCTTTATTACATTCTCAAAAGGTGTAGAAAACATCATAAGGATAACGGCATGTCCTAGAAACAAAAGGTATGAAGTCTTCAAGCGCACTTTTTTTATGTGGCAATGTTGTGGAATGAACTGATGGCCCACCTGATCCGCTACCTAGGTACAACAAGACCCAAGTTACTTGGTGTGCGCCCGTAACTTTGAGACGTGAATATGGAATGTCTCATGTGCCTGTAATTTCACCGGCAACCACACATTGAAACCGTAACACAGTAACGCGAATGCATTACTGCTTGGCTGCAGAAATGGGGATGGTGGCAGTACTTCCCCGGATGAACTTGGCATAAGTTCTACTGCTGCTATAGTAGCTAGTAGTAGTAGTAGCTGCAGTTGGACTCTTAAACATTGGAATGACTTTTGGGATTGTTGCGTACGTAACAGCTATTTATATAAGAAGATGCAGAAAAGCAGATGGCCCACCAGATGATAAGCTTATCCTCTGCCCTTCCCTGTTAATACGACACAGGTCGTCTGATTAGATAAGGAAGGACTGAAGCGGTGCGATCTGAGAATAAATAAAATTCTCATGTGCATGTAATTTCACCGTTCTGTTCAACTTAAAACTGCAGTAAATATTCTGTTAATATAAACATTGGTTTTAACATTTCCGTCCTCAATTAGTATTTTAATTAGCACGATTTCATACGGCTTTACAAAATGAAATAGTTTTCATAATTACGTGCCATGAAATTAATTTGCACGTAGGTACTTTGAATTTTTCTTGGATCCAGAAATCTGTCTTTATAAAGAAATTTCTACATTCAGGTGTAGATTTTAATAATGAATAAGTAATAAAGATAGATCGTCTTTTAATTTCATATAAGACTTATTAGTAAGTTGAAAAAATAGTAGGAAATGCATATATTAATGAGCTTATTTTATTATTCTATTTAATTGGATTAGGCGTTACCTACTTTGGCCGTAACTAGGGCCATTTTATTTCATTTGTAGTTCATTTGTGCTCACTTGTAGACAAACTCAATGCTTGAGCAGTTTCCCGTTGAAGTACTGCCACTACTGATACTAATATTCATTACTGAAAATCAAAAACCCTGTATCTGTATATCAGTCTCTTTTCTTCATTATATGTATAACGGCCCCTCGCTTCGCGGGACGATCGGAAAAGTCTTACTCATGTCGTATTCATTATAACTTATTGATATTTCCAAGTTATTTATTTTGATTATTGAAAATTACGGGAGTAAAGCATAAAACATACTTGCTTGATGTTTGACTTGGCAAACCCACATTGGATAGCTTGATCCGCCCCTGAACATAAGAAATAGCAAAATACATCGTAGACTGCTATTACAAATAATTAAGGCGTAGGTTGATTAGCTACTGGTTATTAATTACTGCGATAACTACAATGGCCTGAATCACATCTGACAGTATTATTAAATACGGGATTACAGGGTTGATTACGTTTGCTGATGAGTAGAAAATTGATAGTCCTGAATAGTTGTCTAGGAGTAAAGTGGTAAGTAAGAATTGACGCAATCTGTAGATACTTGATATTTGATACCATACCTATCCATTTCTGCCACCAAACAGTGGTGCATTTGCTTTACTGTGTTGCGGTTTGAAAGGTGTGGTTGTCGGTGAAATTACAGGAACGTGAGACGTTCTGCCTTCACGTCTCAGAGTCACGGGCGCATACGATGCGACTTGGGTTTTGTCGTACCTAAGTAGGGGCGGAACCAAGTTGCATTGCTTGTTATGGGCAGAGATTACTTCATAAACATGCATAATACCTACCCACTATATAATATAGACTAAAAAATACAATTATATATTTGCATTTCTCAGGTCATCTAATTACTTCCCAAGTTACCTTAAATACAGTCCCAAATTTCTTCAAATGTCATTTCGCTCAGAAACAACAAATTCATTGATCCTTCTTCCCTGTAATTCCCCGATCAATTTACATTGAAATTCGGCTCATTTCTATCTGTTATTGTTGTGATAATCGTAAGGTGAGATTCGAAAGCTTGCGACAGAAAAACGCGACACAGCTACCAAATACGAATAGCAGCGAAGCTGACCAGGCTGAGATGGTCTTTTGTGGCTATCCTGTCTCTAAAGCACACAAAAATGAAAGATATTATAAAATTGACAGGCCTCACAGCTCTGTTGATAGTAACGTTGCCTTCTGCGCTGTAGGTCGTGGGTTCGATTCCCACCCAGGACAAACATTTGTGTGACGAGTATAGATGTTTGTTCTGTGTCTGGGTGTCAATATGTATGTATTTACAAAAAAATATACATGTATTCAATCAGTCGTCTGGTTCCAATAGTAGCTAAGCTTAGTTTGGGGCTAGATGGCGCTGTGTGAATCGACTACCAATATATTATTATGATTATTATAAATTTTTAGGTACCTACTTTACTCATTGTTCAATATAAATTATTTAGCATTTCTAGTGTCATGCCTCATTCTCTGTTTCCTGGCACAATTATTTATAAGTACTATAAATAAAGTTATTTCAAATTAAATATTGTAGTTCCATTTGCACATGTGCTTATTTTTTACCTCGTAATTGCCCATAGACTTGGTCGCGAAGTCGATTTTATATTTTAGCGGAGTGGCTGACCGATACATTAACTATGATCACATTAAAAGTATGCATTGACGTGCTGAAAAAGTTTTATATTCAGTCTCTCTCTCTTTTTATGCCTAGTGAATGAAAATAGAAGCCACATACCACAGAAAATTGATCTTGAGCTTTTGGTGAAGGAAAACATCGTGAGGGAACCTATAGAGCCCTGCTGACTACTCTCCTCAAGTTGAAAATCTGCCGCCTAGCACCCAACGATATGTTCCGGTAGCTTCAGTTCAAAGACAGTTGCCAATCTAGGCGTTGCATGGCGCGTCCAACGGCTGTAATAATAGTCCCATAATACAGATGACATTCGCTATTTAGAACACACATTACACACAAGAAATAAAACGAAAGATTTATTAAACGTATACAAAGCAAAAATTCAAAATAAACCACGAAGACAGTTTATGAAACATATTGAGCAAATTGGAAAAACAGAAAAAGCAAACGCTACTTAGGCGATTTGTAGCCGAATCTAAAACTCCACCTTAAGACAAAGTAATGCTGCCCGCTGCCACCGTCGAATATTCACTGTTATTATTCTTTGTAATATGAAGTATTTTTAGTTGACCGTAATTTTATAAGGTTTGTACAATTTAATTAATATTTTATTATCTACTTTATCTTGGTATCTCGCATGGATTATCCTGCCTGCATTCAATGATTTGGTATTATTATGACTTTGACTGGCCTCACAGCTCAGTTGGTAGTAATCTTGGCTTCTGCGCTGAAGGTCGTGGGTTCGTTTCCCACCCAAGACAAACATTTGTATGACGAACATAGATGTCTGTTCTGTGACTGGGTGTTTATAGGTATGTATGTATTTACAAAAAAAGTTATTTAAGTATTATATCAGTTGCCTGGTTCCCATGAAACAAGCCATGCTTAGCTTATTTTGGGGCTAGATGGCGCTGTGTGAAATGTCCACCAATTATATTTAAAAAATCTTGTTTGACATGGCGTAACCTTCCCTCTCTCCTTTCCAAACAGGGCATTGGGTAACTTCTTAGTGTTTAATAAAAAAATACGAATCACCACAGACTAATTAGTAATACAATTATCACAGCACAGACGAAATAGCTTGCCTGTTCTGTCTCCCATAATGTTAGAGGGACATAATTCCTCCCTACGGACCTGGCATACTCCTTTGAATACAATACGAATATATTGATATGGTTAGACTTTGCCAAAAGACGGCAAAACGAATATCCGATTTACTATTTCAAATGAGAAACTCACGCACTTAGCACATTGGTGGATTTGAATTATCACCTCCAAATTGCAACTTCAGGCTATTATGTTATTGCAGAGTACCTACATACCTATCTGTTGAATGTAAGTGCGTAGTTACCCAAAATAATCGACACCCCATTATCCGATTCCGTAGCTGTTGCGCAGTTTAATATTTTCGAATATAAACGAGAACTTTCAAACGGAAATAGTTCAAGGAATCGTCAGTTATCCAAAACACGAACAACAAAATATTTGATGTCAAACGTGCGCAATCATTTTTTGACATCGATACCATTGAGTTTGTTCACAGGCGTGCAAAATTACAATCCTTTGGTATATTTTCGAATTTGTCGCAATTCCCATCGTCCTGTAGATGACAAAGGCTCAGTGGCGAAATTTCGTAGCACGTAGGTACCTAATCTGCTGTTGTCCGACCTTTAAAAGGTAGGACCTGTTTTTTAAACCTTATTAATGGCCTATATGGCGGGTTTTCTAACAAATAAGTAGTTACAAAATAAGTTGGTACCTAAAGGTCTGCGGAAATCTTAAGGATGCATTTTTCTAAATGGGACTGTTCAAAACTGTGGACAAAAGTAAAGTAATATTAATTACGCTAGGTATATAATTAACGACACGTGAACCGATTGAAAAGTATGTTTTTATTTGTTTGCTGGATTTATAATAAATAAAAACTAGCTATTGTATACTGTATAAATTTATTTATCTAATTTTAATAATTTAGTAGGATGACATTAGTTTGTTGTTTGTGGGTTGACCATCAAAATACCTAATCTTGGAAGATGTCATAGGAATGTGACTGATTGAACAAAGCGTTTTCATCGCATTTACTTGTGGTTTAACAGTAATTTTTCGTTATTATCTTCATAGATTTCTAAATACCCATTCTAAAAATTTAAGACCTTGTATCTTTATGAAGTTAACCCATATGATACACTAGCTGTTGCCTGCGACTTCATCCGCGTGGAATTCGGTTTTATCACGCACCCCTATTTTACCCCTCGGAAAAGTAGCTTAAGTTACTCCTTGTTACATCAGCTACCTGCCAGTGAAAGTCCCGTCAAAATCGGTCTAGCCGTTTCGGAGAATAGCCGAAACAAACAGATAAACAGACAGACAGGCATACAAAAATTGTAAAAAAAAAAGTTTTGATATATGTACCGTGTATACATCCATATGCACTTAGTAAAAAGCGGTTATTTAGATATTACAAACATTTCATTTATTTGTATACATTTTAGGGGTCCTTTCCTCTCCATGTCACCTTACCATCTTAGTATTCATTTGTCTTTTACATTATCGAACTTTTTAAACCCCCTTTCATTACATAACGAGATCTGTCGAGTAAGTTGGGTTTATTATTTCTTGTCTATCGAAAAAGAAGAGCTCTTCTTTCTGTACAATTATATTTTTTCCTTGTATGGCAACTTTCTGCGGTGTCTGTAGCATTGAACGATATTTATTGAACGAGACAAATGTCAACTTCAATATAGAGGTGCGACAGCGTCCTCTTTTTTGTACGATTAATACAATTAATATGCAGCTTTAAGGACCGCTATAATTTGCAACTAACCAATTTAATTTGCATCAAATAGGCCATAACCATTATAACGATTGAAAAAAATGATAAAAAAATAAAACAATGTTAATTAAAAGAAGAGAGTAAAAGAGCACTACGTTTCTTTTTAATCTGTCGTCATATTTTATATATTTATTCACTTTATTCACATTTATTACAAGCATATAAATATATACCTTTATAAAATCACCTCTCTCTAGCCTCAAAGGTTTGCTGGAAGAGAACTCTTTGTAGGGTTAAGCTCGCCTTTGTACATGTATCACTTATGACTTTATACTTGTACTTTTTTTCTGTGTACAATAAAGAATAAAGAATAAAAAATAAGGAACAATGTTATTTACCTACATATTTTGTCACAACGACTGTTTTTTTTTATTATAGTCTACTGCTTTAGATTTGTGCAGCTGTTTGCGGGTTTCAAGTGTAGCGAGAGACGAACCTACCAACTGTCAGTATGTTAAATGAAAAAAAAATAGTTCTATCAAATCAGTCTGAGTAATTATCTAAGTGATGTCATGGTTTAGTCCGATACTAATCAATAAGATATGATGAAATTTTTCTTGTCAGTGGTTTCTAGACATTTACATGCCAACGCATTATCAAAATATAGTGTGTACGAAATAAATCAACGTGCCCAACCCTGTCCTGCCCAAAGTGATTATTGGTCATTCATTTCGTTCATAAATTTTACATTCGTTCATTATGTGATGCCAACATAATCGCTCCGGTTCTAGATGTAGCCGTTTTATAACTTGTTCAATCCTCTATTACAAAAATGTTGCCCCCTTATTTAGCCCCTTTACTAAATCAAGCCATACAATGTATGATTTTATTTTTATGACATCACATCATGACGACGTGAAATCGAAAATTATCTTTAATTCGATTGGTTTAGATTTGATAAAGCAATAATTAAAGCAATCATTTTATTCCCGTATCATTATTTACTCGGTAGGGCCTAAGTTTAATCAATGAATTAAAATTGAGTAAGAAATACAGGCAATACAGGCATCCTAGTGCAGTAATTGATGCAAAGAATATTAATAACAAACATTAAAACCTAACACTGATCAAGTTGGCGACACTGCTTTCGACGAAGGGCGGATTTGACGCGGACGGATCGTGAAATCATGTCTGCCGTTTGTTTTTTGACGTAAATATAGTGAAATTATTAACTTTGTTTGTGTCTACGTTGTGATTTAGGGTGGAATCCTGTGTGTTATAATGTGTGTGTTGGTGCAGTGATCTGTTCACATGAGGCTGTTGTACCGTACTGGACCGATGGAGTCACTCAGAAAATGGTTCTACAAACCAAAGGTAAAAAACGTCTGGTTAATTCTATTTACGCTGATACATTTTTTGCGAATCATTATTGCGTTATTTACTGTCTTAAAGAGGTAATCTTGGTTATTTCTGGATATTTGGGCACTTGGTATGTTCAGGGTTCTTGTAGTGTTGTCATTTTATTCTTTGTTTGCTTAGTCCAGATGATTCAAGTTTGTATCTGTTTTTCCTTCTACCTACGATTGTTGTTGCATAAATAAGTAACTAGTTTCTCTAGACTTCCTTACTTAATTGCGTCATGGTTTGTTAATAGTATCTGTGTTGTGGATCAGATAATACCTACCACGATAAAATTTATTGTAAATGTTAAATATATATGCTTCTATTTTGGCAAGTTTTTAACTTGCAATATATGTTTTTTTTGGTCAAAATTTGCAACTGAATTTTTAACCAGTGTTTGCAGCCCTAATGGGCTGAGATTGGTATTCATGTAAACCTGATGACAATGCAATATTATGGTGAGCTAGCCTTGATGCTGCTACCAGGATCACCATATCATGTTTAGGCTATTTAGATTTTCTCTGAAAAGTACTATAGCCCTCTGTGGTATCCAGGGACTGATTGTAAATGCTTGTTTTGGATAGTAATATTTTTTAAGATAAATTGATTCAGTGTATTCTCTGAAGATTAGTGTAATGTTGCATTCTGAAGATAGAGTGTAATGTCTGAAGATGTTTGCAAAATTTTTATCAATCAGGCGACTTATTCTGCTCTGGTTGGTTGGTTGGTTCGGGTTGAAAATATCATAACTTTAGCTGTAATATGGTGTGGTATTGGTGTGGCCCAGTGGTACTGACTCCAAGTTCCAAGCTGTTGCTGGTTTAATTGCTGATGTGCGACATTCCATTTTGTTATCACTCTCCATTATAGAATAAGTTAGTAGTTATGCTGATCCTGGGTTTTTTCCACGAGTTATGCAAAAAATGTAGCATATAATATGTTCTCATATACCTATACATTGTACTAAGTACAGGCTTCATGACTTTCCACATATTTATGACCATGACCTATAGGCTGGAAAATATCTAAACTGGCTAGAAAAAATCCAAGTAAACCAAGTATTAATACAACTCTCTGATACCCGGAGGAAAGAAAAAGTAAGCTCTTGTTAGCCCTAAGTTAACTGTCAAAAAAACTAAAAAAAGAAAGAAAGAAAATAAATTTATTCTTTACAACTAAGATGTATAATTGATATAAAAAACAGAGTTAAATAACTAAAGTATAAAGTACGCTCTAGGCTACAGCTACGAACTAGGATACGGCTCAGCATGATGCGCTATGTACATTTAAGCAGTGCGCTGATCTTCCGCTAGCTCCTATTAGATAGTTACCTAGCTGTGGAGCTGTCAAAATGAGTGTTTCTGGGTTAACCAATATTTTTGGGTTTAGCCAAAAATTTTTGTGATGAGTATAAAATTTGTTCTTTGGTCTTGGATGTTCCTGTCATATTTATAAGTGTCTATGCCCCCTGCGACACAGCTTCGTAGTAGGGTTAGTGTTTAAATAGAAAAGAAAGTTGGATGCCACTATATAATTATCTAAAAAGTAGTTTTTACATCTACTACTTGGCTATTCAATAAAATTATCTACATATGTGACTTGTTAACTATGTGATTTGATTGGTGTAATGAATACAGTGATCTTTTATTTTTAATTACCTTATCTTAGACTTAACCTTATCAGTACACTACTGGCTTGCTTTTGATTGTCTATCTTGTAGAAGTATTTCAGTAGCAGTAAAACTTATGCCACGTTCGTATGTAAGTACTGCCACCATACTCATTTCTGCCACTAGGCAACAATGCATTAAATCAACAATTTATTTTATTTATTTATATGTTTAATATGGATAGGTATTATAACTTCGTGAAATAAAAGGACCATCCCAACTTCTTTTGTTTTACCTTCGTCTAAGTATTTCTTTGTATCTATGTGGTCGAATCTTGCAACATAATATACTAACCATTTCTCGGAACCTGATTGAGCTGAAATTTAGTTATGGTCTGAGGTAATTTTTAATACTCAGGTCACACCTTAATATTTTAATATATAAATAAATTAATAAATTAGTTTTATTTTAAAATAGTAAGATAGTGTAAGGTACATTATTATATCACTAAATACAAATTAAGGGCCATGTAAGTACTATACGATAGTACTTAGTGACATACAGTACTGAAAAGTAGTGTTCAAGCCAAATGCATGCGCTAGCTTATCCACGATAATACTGATAGCTTTTGTGACGTTAAAAATAATAAACCTGTCCTTGTCGCCGCAGTCCAGTGCGGATATCTAGCCTCTCGCTCGCACACTTTCACTTTTTTTACCGCTTTCCCAATACAACGCGAAACTCGGTCGACTCTGCCAAATGTTTGCGATTCTGACTACATTCGATATAATTAAGACTCAACAGATTTCTCTTATTGTTTCATTGTTTACAAAATGCTTAAGTTAAACATAAATGAGAGGCGTGTCTAGGTACACTTTATCGTTACTTCCCTACAATGTCTAACTGACCTCACAGCTCAGTTGGTAGTGACTATGCCTTCTGCGCTGTAGGTCGTGGGTTCCATTGCAAGGGTATTTTTGTGTGACGAACATGGATGTTTCTTGTCTGGGTGTAGGTAGTTATGGATATCCCTCGTCCCTCTGCCTTAGATTAAGTATGGAATATAGATTTAGCATACACTGATGCATTTCTCAGTAATGTTTTTATCGCAGACTCAGCCGTCTATATGTCGCCGGCTCGGCTGTGTCCTGCCTCTGTAACTGATTATCATTATTAAAACTCCTCCAAATCGGCGTGGACGTAATCATGTAGTTTTTATTTCAAACTAGCTGTTGCCCGCGATTTCGTCCGCGTGGAATTCGGTTTTATCACGCACCCCTATTTTACCCCCTCGGAAAAGTAGCCTCTAAGCTATTCCTTGTTACATCAGCTATCTACCAGTGAAAGTCCCGTCAAAATAGGTCCAGCCATTTCAGAGATTAGCCGGAACAAACACACAGACAGACACACAGACAATAATTAAAAAAAAAAAGATTGTTGGTGTATGTACCGTGTATACATCCATATGCACTTAGTAAAAAGCGGTTATTTTAATATTACAAACAGACACTCCAATTTTGTTTATTTGTATAGATTCCAACTTTAGTTTTTATAAACCCTTAACAACTTTCCCAAATCATCAGTATATGTATGTATTTACGAAAAATTGTATAAGTATTCTGTCAGTCATCCAGTTCGCAATATAATAGCCCCTAACTAAGCATAGCTTGTACTATGAGAACCAGGCAACTGATAGAATACATGATGGCGCTGTGTGAATTTGCCACTAATATTATAATACATATTATTATATTATATCAACACCCAGACACAGAACAAACATCTATTCAAAATTTCATTTCATTTCATCTATATTCGTCACACAAATGTTTGACCTGGGTTGGAATCGAACCCACGACCTCCAGCCCAGAAGGCAACGTTAATACCAACAGAGCTGTGAGGCCAGTCAATATTTGCACACAAATATACAGTAAAGGTGTGTGATTTTGTGGATGGCGCGGCGCATCCGTTTTATTACTTGTTAGGGCGTGGTCAAATATTGCAACTGAATTTTGCAGTACCTCGTATAGTGATAGTATTGGTGGACATTTCACACAGCGCCATCTAGCCCCATAGTAAGCTAAGCATAGCTTGTATCATGGGATCCAGACAACTGATATACTACAGTTTTTTTTTATAATTACATAGTTATATTACATACCAAACAAGGTCACGCGTACTTATCGCTAAGTTTGACCCCTGCTCAAACCCTATCCGACCCTCCATGGGGAACCACGATAGCATAAAATGCCGTAATTACATCGAGTTACTCTTAACAGTATGTGGTAACATCAACTTGATATGGCACAAGCGTCAACTTAAACGTTTGATTAATTGATATGATTGACTAGCTGTTGCCCGCGACTTCGTCCGCGTGGAATTCGGTTTTATCACGCACACCTATTTTACCCCTCGGAAAAGTAGCCTAAGTTACTCCTTGTTACATCAGCTATCATCTGCCAGCGAAAGTCCCGTCAAAATCGGTCCAGCCATTTTAGAGATTAGCCGGAACAGAGAGACAGATAAAAATTGAAAAAAATGTTGTTTTGGTATATGTTTCCATGTATACATCCATATGCACTTAATAAAAGCAGTTATTTTATATTACAAACAGACACTAATTTTAGTTATTTGTATAGATTAAACTGTGTAACCTCATAAAACCAGACTGATTATGCCGCGCCCCCTACACACCCACATTCTCGTTCGAAGACTGACCCAAATATTGATGGTAGTCACCAGATCACGATAGTTTCTGGCAAGAATACAGCACACTCATTGTTTCTACGTCTGCTAATTACGTAGTAACATCGGGGCGTATTGCATTTCAAACACTAATCACCTCATTGACAAACATAATATATTCTTTATTGTACACAGAAAACATAATACAAATATGTGATAGGTACAAAGGCGAGCATAACCCTAAAAAGAGTTCTCTTCCAGCAAACCTTTGAGGCTAGAGAGAGGTGATTTTATGAAGGTAGGACGTGTACATAATAAATATTCTTGCTTAAATTTTTCAATATGTACAAATATGTTCATAAATTTATTTCAAAACTTGGTTGGTAGCACAAATTCGCTATATAATATAATACTTAGACCAAATCGACGTTTTGGAAAGGCTAAGTCAAGATGATCCTTATCTGTCGAGCATGAGGATTGTGAGGAAAATGGATGAAGCAAAAAGAGGTCAGGATCGTAGCATGTGAAACCGTGATTTCAGAGATTAGCCGGAACAAGCAAACAGACAGACAAAAATTGTAAAAATATGTTGTTTTGGTATTTGTACCGTGTATACATCCATATGCACTTAGTAAAAAGTGGTTATTTTAATATTACAAACAGACACTCCAATTATATTTAATTGTATAGATTTTATCTACCGAAGTTTCCAAGCCACTTCTTTATGAATTGTATTGAAATTAAGTTTTTGACTTTTGACTGACACCGTTACTTATGAACTTTACTGAATGAGGAAAACTATGGGGCTTTCCCAACCACGATTTATTTCAATATTTATGAATCTGTTGTTTCATTGGTTACTTGTATAGAGGAAAAATCCTAACCTATTTATTTTGAATTTAACATATCTATTATTATTAATAATATTATCAAAAGGAAAGATTTTTCGTTTGTTTGTTTGTACCTAATATGCTCCGAAACTACTGGAGCTACCTAGCTTAACCAGTTTTTTACCCAAAGAAACTTAAATTATCAGGAATTAACATAGGCTACCATTAATATTCAAAAAGTTAGATATGCTTAAGAAAATTGCAATAATATAACCCAACGTAGCAACATTTTGCCTTATATTTCATTATTTGGTGTGCGCTGAGAAAACTATTGACTGTGGATTGGGTGAAATCCTATATCGCAGTGCTTATGTCTTCAACAGACTATATAACTTAACATATGTTATTATAGTCATACCTAACATATTACAATGGAAAGTATGATAAAACTTAACTATAACTTACAAGGTCACACCGGTGACGGTCACAGCGCCATGCGAGTATGACTTATGGAAACGCATGAGCGGCTGACATTTCTCACGCAATGCCAGAACTGCGAAGCGGCGGTTTCTTTCCAAAGAATTCGACAGAAATACGAGAAAATGCCTTGATTAATGTTAATTCGAGTTAATAACCTTAAATAACTAACCTAAGGCAAGGTGAAATCTTGTGTCAAGTTCGTCCAAAATGAAATATTAATTATTTGCGATCATTAATTGATTTAAAATAACACTAGCTGTTGTCCGCGACTTCTTCCGCTTAGAATTCTTTTTATCACGCACCCCCATTTTATCCCTTGGAAAAGTAGCTTAAGTTACTCCTTATAACATCAGCTATCTGCCAGTGAAAGTCCCTAGTAATCCCTAGTAAAGTATCTATCGCCGTGCTTTTAAATTTCGTTGTTACTTTGTGTTTTCGTTCTGAAATCCTCGATACGAAGCGAGTTCTTACTACTTTTTATGTGATGCAGTTACGGAACGAGCCGAGCGACGGCTCACCTGGTGTGAACTGGTAAACTCGGCCCATAACAGCCGATGCGATTTAGGTCCTCCCCTACTAGGTACGACAAGACCCAAGTCGCATCGTATGCGCCCGTAACTCTGAGACGTGTAGGTGGAATGTCCCATGTGCCTATGATTTCACCGGCAACACACCTTTCAAACCGAAACACAGTATTGCTTGGCAGCAGAAATGGGCATGGTGGCAGTACTACCCCGGACGAACTTGTACGTGAGTTCTACTGCTCTTAAAACTGAAGAAATCGTGTCCCGTGTTCCGGGTGATAGCGATTGAGTAAATGGCAAATTTATCAATAGCAAAACCTTCATATTGGCCTTCAGGTCTGCGTGTTTTTTGTATCCACTTTAGATGAATGAGTCATTACAACGATTAGTCTTCAGTTGAGGCTTACAGATGAGTGTTATGATCTCGATGCAGCGTGGGGAAACCCAAACAATATCGTGGGAACATGAAATCTGCCGTACTGAGACATCCCGTGATGGCTTTTATTGAAATATCGATTGTCGATGGTCGATATTTTCATTAACAGTTTATTTATTAGATCAGACAGGCCTCACAGCTCAGTTGGTAGTAACCCTGCCTTCTACGGTGTAGTTCGTGGGTGCGATTCCCACCCAGGTCGAATATTTGACCAACATAGACGTTTGTTCTGTGTCTGGGTGTTAAAATGTATTATGTGTATGTATTTATAAAAAAAGCATGTATGTAGTATATCAGATGTCTGGTTGTCATGATACAAGCTATGCTTAGCTTACTTTGGGGCTAGATGGCGCTGTGTGAAATGTCCACCAATATTTATATTTATTATTTTATTATTTACTGCTCGCGATGTTCGTCACGCTCAGACATTACATACTTTTAAGAATCGACTTAAGATCTTTTACTTTGATAAATGTTCTATATCCTCATAAACTTTGCTGTTTTTTTTTTTTTTTTTTTTTTTTTTTAATTTACTTCGTCTCTTCTTTTCGTCATCAATAAGTCTTTATATTCTTTATAGTGTAAGAATTGTATTGTTATGTATTATTTATATTGTAAACACACTGGTTTTGTTATTTTTTTTTTCTTTGTTTGAATTTTATTCTATTATTAGATTATAACACCAGCAACATATTTACATGGTATTTCTTTCGATCTTAGGTTGTCTGGTAGAAATCGCTATAAGCGATAAGACCGCCGATTGTACATTTATTTTGTTTTTTTGTACCTCAATATTTTGTGTTTTCTATTTTATTGGTGTAATGTGCAATAAAGTGTTTATCTATCTATCTATCTATCTCTTATTAAACACCTAAGTATAAGTTGACCCTTGTGTGAGATAGAACATACGCTCGCGAGTAAGTGGCCGGCTACTCATGCTGGTATTGTATACATTGCCATCTTTTGATTTCCGCACAAAATAACTTTATCACATAAAAAAAAACTTTAGCATACCTAATTACAAGGTTATGTGAAAGTTCTTTTGTACGCAGCTAATCTCGAACTTCGACTTCGAAGGCCTTATTTAGTATGTGACGCAGCTAAACCACGGAAACGCTTGCAATTAACGTTTGGTAGATCAAGATTTCAGATGATTTTAAAATACATAATCGTAGTTGGAAAACATTTAGATAATCATGGGAATGTTTTTGTTTTAATGAGGGCAACAAACAAACCCGCATGCTACACACCGACCGACTTATCATATTACCTATTATTTTCTGATTCTGGTTTGTACCTTGGTGAAATTATTATTGTTACTGCATAGCTAAATTCAAGTTTCATTGATTTATGTATCTTGTATGTACGTCCTTTTGCTATCACCATCATCTTCTCTCGACTGGCCTTATACCTAAGTTGGTAGTAATCCTGCCTTCTGCGCTGTAGGTCGTGGGTTGGATTCCCACCAACTGCGCTGTGAGGCCAGTCAGTCTTTCACTGATACTTTTGTACCATTTCCTTCGCGCGATTCACAAAGCACGCCGAGTTTAGACATGTGATTGATAAAACAATGTGAATCATGAAACATGCATTTAATCTATCAGCCCACAATTAAACATAATAATAGGCTGGTTTTCAATAAACTAGCTAGCTTGGTCCCCATTCTTCATATACTGGCTTTATGCTGCCTGCTTTTCTTCTCTCGTCGAGGGGCCACGTTGCTCATGTCCGTAGGTGATGACCCTCTGAGTCCCTACACGTGTCCCCCGGGTGGTGCGAAAGGAGCAACCCAAAGTAGCAGTAGAACTTGTACTAAGTTCGCCCGGAGAAGTACTGCCACCACACCTGGTAATCTGCCGCTAAGCAGTAATGCACTGATATTGCTGTGTTCCAGTGGAAGGGAGTGGGTGCCGGTGAAATTACAGGCGCATGAGACGTAACATCCCCGTCTCGGAGTGATGGACGCAACGCAATGCGACTCAAGTCGTCTCGTACTTTGGTGCTAAAGACTTGAGTGGTATTGCTGTTGTCCATGGGCTGCTGTTACCACTTAACATCAGGTGGGCCGTCAGCTCGTTTGATCACCTAAATGAGATAAAAAAATCTTTAAACTGAAGCTCTATACACCGTCATGGTCAGGAGAATTGTGTGACGAGTGAATTTATAGCTAAGAGACCAGCACCTTAACAGAAAAGGCCTCGAATGCAAGCCATTGGCCGAGAATCGCAGAATTAAAGCTTCCTGTCTGATCGTAAATTGCGATATTCGCAAACATGTCGTGGATATGTGTGATAAATCGCAAGATAGATAGATAATACATTATTGACCGCCATACATGGAAATTTCGTAAAGACTAATATTTAAGCTAAGGGAATACAATGGGCGGCCTTATCGCTAATATAGATTTTTCCAGGCAACCTTTAGATGAACAGGGCAGTTGTTAATATTAGACGGCGGTGATTACAAAATAGAATGGCAACCTTATTTTTGTAACAGTTATAATTCATTATAAACAGTTATCTATACATCTATACAAATAAATAAAATAAAAAAAGTAACAAAGAGTAACTTAGGCTACTTTTCAGAGTGATAAAATAGGGGTACGTGATAAAACCGAATTCCACGCGGACGAAGTCGCGGGCAACAGCTAGTAATGAATAATTGCTTAGTTTTATGGCTATAGTAAAAATATTAAATTTTAAGCATTTAATATAATTCATTCATTTTACTTTGAAAACCAGTTTGCATTTGGACCACATATTTGCATGCATACGAAACGTGCAAGCCGACGTCAACGGAATCAGAATTGCTTAAACGGTGTGACGTAGGCTGGGTCAGATGCTGCGTGAGGAACGCAGTATATATGTTAAATATGGCTACTGACCTCACAGCTCAGTTGGTAGTAACCCTGCCTTCTGCGCTTTAGGTCGTGGGTTCGATTCCCACCCAGGACAAACATTTATATGACATTTGTAACATTGATGTTTGTTCTGTGTATTATATGTATGTATTTACAAAAGAAAAGTATATAAGTATTATATCAGTTGTTGGGTTTCCATGACACAAGCTATGCTTAGCTTACTTTGGGGCTAGATGGCGCTGTGTGAAATGTCCACCAATATTTATTTATTAATTTATATATGATATGATACAGTCCACATACACGTATAATATACGTTGTACTATACTAGTCAGATTGTTATTTATTAATTCCAGGGAAACAATGAAATTGTATGCGTTAATATACTACTACTACTTAAACTACACACAAAAAAAAAACAATGATCGATAACTTACAATAAAAAGTAATAAAATTTACATGTAAGCACATAAAAAAGCATGGCAAAGTATGAGTTTATTATGTATAGTGTGATATTGTCAATTTATTGTCTTCCATCGATAACTATGCAAACTGCACTTGGAAAAACTATATTTTAATTTTACTTTTTTACAAGGATGGTGCTCGCGAAAAATAAGGAAGCCCTGGTATATATCACGTAGTCGTTACTTAATGTCGGTGCGATTGTGGACTCGTAGTCAAAAACTTTATTTCCAGTTAGTTAGAGTTCATAAAGAAATAGCGTGGAAAAATCAATAATATTCAAAACAAGGTCACGCGTACTTATCGCTAAGTTTGGCGCCTGTTTTAACTCTATCAGACCCTTCATGGAAGAATAAACAAGAAACCTCAAATAAGAGGGCTTCCTTTTATTTATTTACCCCTAAAGGAGGGGCTTCCTTTTATTTATTTATACTCACTACACAAAGTTTGCCCAGAGAAGCGAACCTGGGGCCCTCAGCTTTGCAGACAGGTTCATGATCAAGTTCGCCAACGAGCCGTCAAAACAATGTTATCTGAACATTTCAGGACATCATATGTCAGAGTATTTACTTTATTGAGTGGGATGAAATTAAAATGAACCTGGTAGTGCGAGCGAAACTGCAGCTAAAACAATCCGAAGCTATATTTACTTCGTCGTTATCACAAACCGCATACAATGCATACCACTAATGACAGTGTTATCAGAAGCTCGTTACGTTCCAGTGAAATAATGTTATCAGTGCCGAAACGGAACCAGGTTTATGCATAACTAGCTGTACTGCCCGCGACTTCGCCCGCTTGGAATTCGATTTTATCACGCACCCCTACTTTACCCCTCGGAAAAGTAGCCTAAGTTACTCCTTGTTCCATCAGCTATCTGCCAGTGAAAGTCCAGTCAAAATCGGTCCAGCCATTTCAGAGATAAGCCGGAACAAACAGACAGACAGACAGATCGGTTCAGTAGTTTGATTTGTAAATCAAAATAACTGGAAAAATACGTCATCCAAATACGAAATAACGAGGAATCATTCTCGTTCGTTGCCCATGAAGGTTTTTACGTTTTGCTGCACAAAGTGATTACTTACCTTACTACTACATCAGAATTTTGCCAGATAACCGTCAGTGCCTCGTGCATAGTTCCAGGCCGAGGATTATCTGCTGGCTCTGTGCCAGATGGTAACGGATTCAACTTACGACCCTGGATATGGGTTAAGTTTATTTCAGGCCAAAGCTTTAGTAACATTACATGTATACAAATGCTGCAATAGGGTTTTTGATCAATAGTAATTTGCTCTTTATCATAATGGGAAACAACATGGAGGCTTATATTTAAAATGTATTTAGCTTGGACATGTGAAAGTCAAAGTCAAAGTAAAAAACGTTATTTCCGTAGAATTCATAAAGAAATTGCTTGAAAACGTCAATAATATTCAAAACATAAGGTCACGCTTACTTATCGCTGTGTTTGACGCCTGTTCAAACCCTATCCGACCGACCCTCTGTGGGGCAGAACATACAAGAAACCCATAAAGAAGGGGGTTCCTTTTTCGCGTGTATATGTATATAAGTTACGAGCAAGATGGCTCATCTGATGTTAATCGGCAACCTCTAAAAAGCCCATAACTAAAACTGTACTTGGGATCTTCCCTTACTTAGGTATGGTTAATCCGGTCGTTGCGTTACTGCAGTAAGGAATGATATTCCCACCATTACAAGGGCTGAAATGTACTTTATACTCCGAGGGTACTTTTAGAAACGAGGGTAGACGATATTTATAACGCATTTAACCTACTGCGATTTGCTTTTCAGCATTTCGATTGTCTGCGGAATAAATAGCCACGAGCCTCAGAATTTTGTGTTGAGAGGGATAAGTTTCGAATACTTGAAGGCACCCAAGCTGTTCCAAAATTATGGGAAGACAAGTCGTATCCATATTTTTGCCCCCGTAAATCGACGTGAAGTTTCCGCGTGTAATTCCACCAACAAGCACACATTTTAGGTAGAAATAGGTATGGTGACATTTCCCCGGACGAACTTGGCACAAGCTCTACTGCCTGAAAAACTAATGATAAATATATACTTGTTCTTCGTCTATTGTTATATTTATCATGTATTTCATGTAGTTGTAATCTTTTCAGTATATTTTGCCCTTACTGGAAATAAGTAGGTACTTAAATAATTTTCATTTCCTTTTTCATTTCAATATAATAATTTCCAAACAGCACCTGATTGTCAACACTTTATCATAACAACAAGTAAACATAATTGCGTGTTTAAGCTGCTTTTAATTTCCTTTGTTTGTTATCATTTACTTGTCATATGCTTAATAACTTCTTTAGATAATCGATGATATTACACGATGATAATGATGGCCTTGATTATTTTTCCATCTGAATTTACATTGACACATTCATTTCTACTCTGTTTATTCGTTTTTTATGTGATAAAAGTTACGGAACGAGTTGATGGCCCACCTGGTGAGGGTGGTAACCTCTTCCCTAACCAGCAATATTGCTTGGTCCACCATATTTAGGTGTAAGAAGTCGCATCGTATGTGACCGTAACTCTGAGACGTGAAGGACGAGAGACATACCATCTTCACGTCTCTAAGTTTCACTCTATAATTTCACCGGCAAACACACCTTTCAAACCCGAACACAGTAACACAAATGCATTACTTACTGCTTGGTGGCTTCGAGCTTTGTCTTTCAAGATTACCCTAAACCGACTAGCATGCATGAAGTATGCGATGGGAATGGATTAAGCAAAGGAGTTGTGTGTCAGGATACTATCTGGTGAATACCCTGGCGGCCTACTTCTCCGGGAAACGGGCGTGATTTTATGTATATGAGGAGCTGGGAATCGAACCAACGACCTACAGTGCAGAAGGCAGCTTTACTACCAACTGAGCTGAGGCCGGTCATATTGTTGATGTATTAATTTGACCGAAAACTCCCTCAAAATAAACATATAAGAACTCAACATTCCAACACTGAATGTGGTTTTTAAAGTTGGTTGCAAAAGTTTCTTTTCTATCGTGATTAAGATATATAGGTATATTTAAAATTATTTGGATATATATACATATATATCCAAATAAGTATGTGAGACTCTTTTATAACGTATGTACTTTATATCTACAAAACATGCAAATAAATACAAACTTGTAATATAATTTCGTAACCTAACATTAGATGTACCAAGATACATAATTGTATAATTTTCTGTGTATGCTTTGGTCAAGTTATTCAAATGTCACTTTGCGGTTAGAGGTCGTTATACTAAGATCGAAGGTCTGTTTACATTAAGTTGACTATACATGTGTAAAGATAAGTAATGAGCTCGTAGAGGTTTTTTTCCCGTTGTGCCTCACTCGGTGTCCCCCATTTGGGCCAGTGGGAAACATTGTTATACTCCTAGTGGGGGACAGAGCAGCAAATCTCGCGCTTTTGTCCCCAGTGGGAGACAGTGGGAATGATAATTTTTGATAGATTCTATTGAACATTATTTAACTGCATGACTTTTTATATTATTATAATATTATGTATTTAGTCACATTCTTACTCCTTATTTTGGAGTGATATTTTTGTTCTGCTTGAAAAGTGTGGTTGCTGGTGAAATTACAGGCATTTGAAACATTCCGCCTTCGCTTCGAGTTACGGGCGCATACGATGCGACTTGGGTCGTATTGTACCTAAATAGGGAGGATCCAAGTCGCATTGTTTATGGTTAGTGATAACCACCTAACACCAGGTTACACTTAACTCGTTCCGTTACTTTATCACTGAAAACGTGTCGATGTCGATATTCTCTTTGGCATTCAAAACTGTATTTTGACATGTACTTTGATCGTTTTCACTGTATTCGTCAGTCGTATCACGAATAATAGGTACTTTTGTTTCGAATCACACTTTGAAAGTCCGTAGAGACTATTTTTGGCAACGTTAATGAATAGGGCTGGATGACCTTGGTCAGGACACGTAGAACGTACTTGGCTGCACTGCGCCAGTGTTAAGTTCACGGCCTCCGCTTGTAATACACCAATGGCTTTGGGCGTATACATACATACATACACCCACGCCTGTTTTCCAATGGGCTAGGCAGAGATCACGGTTTTCCACCTGCTATCCACTCACCTATGTTAACTACCCATAAAGTAATAAGACTTCATTTTCAATAGACAAAAGGGTGTTGGCCATCCTTTCCATCTAAAGGTTGTCTGGAAGAGCTGCTTAGCGATAAGACCGCCCATTGTACGTGTATCTTAAGTAGTTTTAACGTTTGTACTGTATATTCGAATATACACATTTAATTAATTGCGTGTATCAATATAATACGATATTTTTTTTTAAATTATATGTCATATAAATCAATAAATATACCATATTGGTGGGCATTTCACATAGCGCCATCTATCCCGAAACTAAGCATAGCTTGTACAATGGGACACTACACCAGAATAAAGAATTTTCATGCATTAATTAATTAATTAATTCATTCGATTATTGTATTTAATTCATATTGTCGATTGCAGAGGGACGACCGCTCGCTGCTGGCACAGTTCTTCTTCGCTGATGATGCTCTCAACATGGTGGCCGCCGAGCTGGACTCGTTCGACGGCCGCAAGGACCCCGGCCGGTGCTCCACGCTCGTCAACCAGTTGAGACACGCTCAGGTACATATCATATAAATATATAGAAAAGAAAGAAAATAACATTTATTTGTAACAACTTACTACAATTCTACACAATAATCACAATAATCAATAAAAATAAGAACAGAAAAGTAATAAATTAGTTACAAAACGGTGTCTACCTCAGCATGTGCTGGTTGTGTGTAGCGGACAAAAGTAACAACGCAAAAAGTAAAGTAAATACGTACATAAACAATAGACGAAATAAAATAAAATAAAAATACAGTTGGAAGATGAATGACGTAAATATTAAGCTAATCATATTTAAAACACAATTATCAAACAAAAACTGACACAAAAGACTTATAGAATAATAATAAATAATATAATGGTGGTCATTGTCACACAGCGCCATCTAGCCCCAAAGTAAGCTAAGCATAGCTTGTGTCATGGGAACCAGACAACTGATATACATACTTAGGTACATTTTTTGTAAATACATACATATAATACATATCAACACCCATGAGATGAACATGAAGGATTTGGATGTAACAAGGAGTAACTTAGGCTACTTTACCGAGGGGTAAAATAGGGGTGATAAAACCGAATTCCACACGGACAAAGTCGCGGGCAACAGCTAGTTAATCAATAAATAATATGTGATTCTACATTGCGAACATTCAGCACTAACAACGTAAGCAATGACTCATACTAGACAGATCTTGTATCGAATCTAGACCTATCTAAAAAGTTGGAGCTACAATCCTAATTGAATCTCACTTGGCACACTTGCGCAAATATGACTTGACTGGCCTCATTGCTCAGTTGGTAGTAGCCTTCTGCGCTGTAGGTCGTGGATTCGATCCCCACTCAGGACAAACATTATGTGACATTTGTAACACTGGTGTTTGTTCTGTGTCTGGGTGTTAATATGTATCATATGTATGTATTTACTAAAGAAAACATTTCACACGTCGCCATCTAGCCCCAAATTAAGTATAGCTTGTACTATGGGAACCAGATGACTGATATACTTTTTTTTTGTAAATACATACTATATCAACTCATATTAACACCGAAACAGAAGAAACATCAATGTTCGTCACACAAATGTCCTGAGTGGGAAACGAACCCGCGACCTACAGCTCAGAAGGCACAATTACTAACAACTGAGCTGTGAGACCTGTCAGCCTATACGGTCGAGAATAGCCACGCAGGGAACTCCAGTATGGGCAAGGACTATGTCTCTGTGGGTGTAAAGAAGCTATACAATAACCAAAATAAATGAAACGGTGTATGATGTCACCTGCCATGCCATCTGTCACTGCCAGGTAACATTGCATTATAAACTGCCGCAAAAACTTGGGTAATCCATGTTTGGCCTTCTGTCACAGTCGAGATGTAAGAATGATTGAAATGTCTGTTTGCTAATTGTGTGGTTTCTATCTTGAGTTCATCAGTCTTTATATAATAAATAAATATTGGTGGATATTTCACGTAGCATCATCTAGTCCCAAAGTAAGCTAAGTATAGCTTGTATCATGGGAACCAGACAACTGATGTAATACTTATATGTTTTTTTTTTGTAAATACATTGTTAATATACAATATTGACACCTAGACACCGAACAATATATTTGTCCTGGGTGGGGATCGAACTCACAACCTATGGCGCAGAAGGCATGGTTACTACTAACTAAGCTGTGAGGGTTGTCAGACTTTAAGATTTTTTAGTTTAAGAGTTTTAAGTATAAGATTTTTGTTTAATGACATTATATATTTCTGAAAGATATTCTGATGACTTGCCTTTTTATGTGAATTTTGCGTAACGAGCAAGATTAAACGGTTACCTGAGCCCATTAAGATTACAATATTTGACCATTTGTTATCTGTCGATTATTCAAATACCTAAAAATGAATTTTGTTTATTAATCATTATACCTACGCCGTTCGAAAACGAGTAACCTACATCTCTGTAAGCAATGAATACCAAAACTCCGAATACGAGGAAAAATGCATTTGACTTTACCCGATGCAAAAACCTGTCGCATTAAAATTGTTATCAAAACAACATTGCCACAGAGACCTTAATGTTAAAACCACGATATTTGCTAATGGCCAAAACAAGTTCAAACTCTCAAAAAAAGTCCTTTAGAATGGCGACGAAATTAGCACAAACACCACAGTAAATACTTTCCAATCTATTTCAGTTGTCAATTCGCGAATGATCCGCATCACTGAATTCCAACTTCGAATCGAAACAGTACACAGCGCCATCTAGCCCCAAAGTAAGCTAAGAATAGCTTGTATCATGGGAACCAGACAACTGATTATAATACATATCAACATATATCCAGTTATAGTGCACGAAAGGAGCCTCTTTGAGGCGCACTTAAAATACACTAAACCGGTTCGAGAGAACCAGTGACTCGAATAGAAGAAGAACATAATATCCACACCCAAACACAGAACAAACATCTACGTTCGACACAAATGTTTGTCCTGGGTGGGAATCGAACCCAGGACCTACAGCGAAGAAGGCAGGGTTACTACCAACTGAGCTATGAAGCCAGTAGAATTGACTCAGTGTTATTCCGATGTTCCTTCGACCGGACTATTTCATGCTCTGATTAACGTAAACGCCTCGATTCAGTTTCGGAAGCTACCTAGTAAAAAATAATTTCACACTAAGTAGTATAAGGTTATAGGTTGTATTTTCGTCTGTAATACTAAGCCGTATTGATAATGGAACATTGTAATCTGTTTTGCCATTGATGATTCGTTTCAGCGCTCTTTGTCCAATTGTCACTAGCATACTCTATAAAAGATACAGTGTACTGTATATATCTGTATAAATAGAAAATATTGCGTGAAAAGACACACCAGATCATTAATAATACAATGATTATCAATAAATAAATATAATAAAAAAAAATAAGTTAACAATTTTTTTTTGTTACTTCATATCGCAACAACAATTTTATAGGAAATCTTATTTTGACGTGGCATAAATAGTAAGCATTTCATGACTGACGGAAGATAAAAGATAAGATAAAGTTGAGATTAAGTATAATAGTAGCACATAAGTAGCATAAGAAATACAATAAGCACATCAACAAAAAACAAGATTAAAATCAAACATCAAAATTAAGGCAAATACTTAAATATTTTCAAACTCAAGGCCGAGTCTACTCGTGAAAAAAAATTCGCCGGATGCAGGTATATAAAAAAAGGTTGGTTTTACCTTACCCTAACGCAATAAAATAATACCCTCTTTCACTGCTGATAAAGAACAGCCAAATTTTGGGCTGCTACCTTAGGTTTCCTTTCATATATTTTATATTCTTTTGATACTTAATTTTCGCGACAGTTAAAGTAGAATTAAAACAAGATTAAATAATGTGAAAATGCACAAAATATAGCAAACGCGATGGAAGTTGATACCTTTAACATAATTAGCAAACATAAACCAGCTAAATGAGTAGCAATCGTATTTCAAGGCAGTTCAGAAAGGTCATCCTTCAACATATATTTTGGTATTCTCATTTGCTATGCTTCGTTTTTTTGTATTGTGCATTGATAATCTTTTGTGTGTGAAATGATGTTCCAATGTAAAACATTGTTTATGTCTTAGATTGCTTTGATATGGAATATACCCTAGATCAGCCGATATAGCCTCTCCTTATAAAACATAAAATAAACATAGTACTTAATAGTAATAAGAAGGATATTAAACAAAATAATGGATTTTGATGTACTTACTAGTTTGTTCGTATTACATTTGCCACACGGATCTCTGACACACTGAAATGATGACACAGGGAATGCTGGTGCAGGGGGCTCTGGTATTTTCTATGTCGCAGATGGCATGTACAGAGTACACAACTACACTACACAAAATCTAAGATGCGATACCAACCAGTCAAACTTTATGCTTAACTTATCAACTCTTCATACAAATTTTGGCTTAAATTAGCCAACTTAGTTACGGAACTAAGTACGATTTCAGTAAGATACGAGACACACGCTTTGACTGGTCTCATAGCTCAGTTGGCAGTAACCCTACCCTGCCTTCTGCGCTGTAGTTCGTGGGATCGATTCCCACCTAGGAGATACATTTGTGTGATGAACATAGCTGTTGTTTCTGTGTATGGGTATTGATATTTATTATGTGTATGTAAAAAAAAAAGTTATTTATTATATCAGTTGTCTGGTCCCAATGACACAAGCTATGCTTAGCTTGCTTTAGGGCTAGATGGCGCTGTGTGAAATGTCCACCAATATTATTAATATTTTATTTAAATTTAAACAATGCTAGCTGATGTTTAAGTTTAGTACTCACCCCCTTAACAAAATCTCTTCATATATTTGTAGATCCTTCTAGATAAGTGGTCCATTTGAACTAAGTAGTGCAAGGATCCTGAATCTGAATATTGTAATCAGTGCCCATATTCTGTTCTAGCCTTCAGTTTCAACCACAACAATAATGTACAGTATCACGACTGCCAGCCTCTCCACAGTGTGATTTCGATACGTAGTAATTTAACCGCCTTGAGCTGTATTGCACATGCTTGCATAAATATGCCCACTGAAGAAGATATTGTGAAGTATGTTTGGGTAACTTTGAATGATAAAGTGATGGTGTAGATGGTTTGGGTATGTAGACAGGATAAATGAAAGAAGAATGCGAAACAAATGCATAACAGCCCTCACTGCTCAGTTGGTAGTTGCCTTCTGCGCTGTAGGTCGTGGGTTCGATTCCCACCCAGGACAAAAATTTGTGTGACGAATATAGATGTTGGTTCTGTGTCTGGGTATTATAAGGTAAAATAGGGATGCGTGATAAAACCGAATTCCACGCGGACGAAGTCGCCGGTAACAGCTAGCTTTGTTGTATAAGTAGCATGGTCGTTCGCGTCACCTAAACTTTTATTCATTGTTCCTAGAGCGTAGCCTCTTTACGTTAGTTGGACTCTTAGTCGGTATGTTTCTCATCCACATTCAGTGACTAGCTATATCGTGAGCTGAATTTAGGAAGAAAGCAAGTTCAGGATCTGAAGTAACTTACATATATGTCTTTGTCAGTGCTTCTGTGTTCTTTAATGTACAGATTGCATGCTGGAACTGGTCGTTATGGTGTTTTTCAGCATGCACTGCCACGGCACGCTACCATCTAACTGGAACCACTAAAAATAAGTTTCCAAGTTCACTCCAAGGAGGAACAATCGTCTTTGAAGTTGTATCTGTCTTACTTCAAGCCGACCCGACACATTTCAATGTTTTGATGTAGATTGTCTAAAGTATGTACTGTGATAGATAAAATAAGTTGTTGAATGACTCACGCGCACTCGGCGTGCAATTGATGTATCCAACCCACTGGAGGTCACGCCGTCACAATGCCACGTGGCAGGCGATTACCTTTTTCAGGAAGTTTTAACGTTTATGCTAATGTTTCCAAACATAAAAACTGTGTCACATTCTTCTAAAAACTTACAAGCACTGTTTACGTTTACCACGGAAATAACCACGAGAAAGCAGGGAGGAAAGCTAGGTTGGACTCTTCTGCAGAAATACCAAACTTAGTTTCTTGGCTCAGCTCATTATAATAATAATACTGGTGAACAATTCACACAGCGCCATCTAGCCCCAAAGTAAGCTAAGTAAATACCTTGTATCATAGGAACCAGACAACTGATATAATACTTATATACTTTTTTGTAAATAATTATTAAAACATACACAGAACAAATACCTGTGTTCGTCACACAAATATAATGGAGGGGGAATCGAACCCACCTAAGCGCAGAAACAGGGTAACTACCAACTGAGGTGTGAGGCCAGTCAGTATGAATGATAGGAGGGTCCCTTTTATTGAGTACGGAACCTTAAAATCTTAACGATACAAAACATTTCTATGCTGTATTATTTTTAATAAATTATTCATTTCGTAAACATACATTTTTTAACCGTAAGTGAACCCAAGACCATAGGTTGTATTTTAACATGTATCCGCGATTTCATTACTCAAGTATATTTATCGCTTCCTAACGATTTAAATGGGTTAGTAGTTACTGTTTGTATGACACTGTAACCTCAGACGTTTGACAAGTAAGCATGCGGCCTTGTTTGCTATTGTTTGATCGTCTTGGTTTCCTTCACCAATATCAGTAGCAGTAGTACTTATTCCAGGTTCGTCCGGGAAAGAACAGCCACGAGACCCATTTCTGCCGCCAAGCTGTTATGAATTCTCAAAAAAGAGAAAAAAATACTGTTGTGTCTGTAATTTCACCGGCAACCACACCTTTCAAGCCGGGACACAGTAACGCGAATGCGTTACTGCTTGGCGGCAGAAATGAGCATGGTGGCAGTACTTCCCCGGACGAACTTAGCGACAGTTCTACTGCTCTTTGGATTTGTGCAAATAGCTTAATATAAATTTCTTATGAATTCTTAAGAAACCTCTTTGTCAGATTGTGGAATAATAATAATAATAATAATAGCCTGTCGTTAAAACCCTATTAGAAAAACCCTCTATCAAAAAGCAATCCGATAACTCTCGACAAATGATAGAGTTTTCTGTCTGAAGATAAAGAATTTTTGACTTTGAGTGTAAAATAAGTTTTTGTTAAAAAATACACTTTTAAAAACATGCATTTACATTTTACATTCAGATCCTGGACATTACCGAGGGCTATATAGTCAATACATATCCAACGAATGCCATGTTAACATTATTAATACATTGTCATCGAAATTACGCATTAATTCCAAATTTCAGCTCATTCGATTGAAGGGTCTAAGATTCATTTGCAAATTTTTACTTAAACAAACATACAAACATTTAAAAGTTTGAAAAAAAAAACTTCAAACCACAAAACATTCATATTGTTTTGATTGTTGATCTTACTTTCGGCTTCCTATCACACTAATTGCTGGCTCATTATTGAAGTGTAAACACTGTGGGTATGTGAGTACCTACGTGACTCATTTGATTTGAATATTTGTTTATAAATTGAACTTTATTCCATCGGAACACAGTGTTCTATTGATTGTATTGATTGATAGTAAATAATTTGTTTTAGTTTAGAACAGCTGTCCTATTTGATAGTACTGCGATGAACAGAATAATTCCACACATTAGCACGTATACTTTACCTAAACGTTATTTGTTTATTACTTAAAACTGGCCATTTATCATTTCAATATTCAACATTTTAATTTTATTATTAATAATAATTAACCCTTAGCTAATTATATTTGTTATACCAAAAATTTGTTTCTCTCATCCTTTCCGCATCGCCTTTATATTCTTTCCTGAATTTTTTATGTGATAAAGTTACTGAACTAGCGAATGTTCTCTGCCTATAACAAGTAAGACGACTTGAATCCTCCCCTACATGACCCAAGTCGTATCGTATGCACCCGTAACTCTGAGACGTGAAGGTGGAATGTCTCATTTGCTTGTAATACAACCACATCTTTTAAACCAGAACGTAATAACGCTAATGCATTACTGCTTGGCGGCAGAAATGGGTCTCTTGGCAGTACTTCCCCGGACGGACTTGGCATAAGTTTTACTTCTACTAAAGACCACCACCATAATAAACATTTACGTTCGTCGTCTTCGTTACCAGATCATTGAATATACCGTAACTACTGTTTGCTCGCAAACTGTGGTAAAACATTTTCAATAGTATGACTCACAAGTAAAACGTACGTACGCAAGTAACAAAATCTGAAGGATAACCACATCAGGTAAAAGGTAACCACATAGGGTGTACGGTGACAACGTTAAATATAATTCAAATTTGGAGGTCAATTGTCATCATCACTTATGTGTTGTAAATAAAGGTTGTTGGTGAAACGTTCTGTAAGTCCATAGCACGTCAATCATGAAACTTTCGATCCATTAGTAATAAGATCTCTAGATACGACCAACGGTGTACATTTCACACAGCGCCATCTAGCCCCAAATCAAACTAAGCAAAGCTTGTATCATGGGAACCAGACAACTGGTTAATACTTATGTACTTTTTTTGTAAATACATATATATTATACATACTAAACCGTATACTGAGCTATGAGGCCATTCATCAGATCAAGGAAGCCAATTTTACTCGACTAGCTTTTCCTTTAGCCGGCTGCTGCATTAGTTGTTTCAAAACTGCATTTAATATTATTACAACTTCGCACCCGCACCTCGTCGGAAAACCCCCAGCTTTCCATAATGGCGTTTTCAAATACCCATGATATGTGAAGATACCCTTTGCTATGTGAAGAAAATGTATGGACTATTTCGTGGAGTAACATTTCATTATAACCCACGTACATTCAACTTAACAGCTGATAAAACATAATGATATTGAAGCTATGGTTTTTATGTGGTTTTTATTATTTCCTTTCAAAACGAATAGATAACAACGAAGGTTACTTGACGCAGTCTTAAGTCATATGTGCTCAAATATACAGAATTTTCTTAATTTATGACAAGATTCTAATGGTGTGTAATATGTCCTTTGAGATATTGCTGATCACCTGTTTTACTTAAATCCATAGCGAGGCTACTAGTTTGGGTATATTTGGATCGAGGAACATTGCAACCATAAATTGAGGCCATAGTCAATACGCCTTGAAGCTTTAAACCACTATTCATTAATTTTCGGCGATCCCAGTCTTTCAAAGCAACAAACTTGATGACAAATCACTGGCCTAATAGCTCAGTCGGTTGTAACCCTTACTTTCTGCGCTGTAGGTCGTGGATTCGATTCCCATCGAGGACAAATATTTGTATGACGAATATAGATGTTTGTTCTGTGTCTGGGTGTTAATATGTATGTATTTACAAAAATACTATATAAGTATTATATCAGTGGTCTGATTCCCACGATACAAGCTATGCTTAGGTTACTTTGAGGCTAGATGGCGCTATTTGAAATGACCAACAAAAAAAATCTGCAGCATCAGAGTGTTATTTTTTTAACCACTTGGAAAAGTATTATCTACCAAATTCTGATCAAGTCAATGCGTGCTGAATAAATAAAAAAAGTTTTCCTTATTTCAGGATCGAGTGCTCAACATCACCAGTCAGATAATGGATCAGATGCTTGGAGACGAGAGGGTGGCTAGAGGCTTCAGGGTCAAGTTTCCCGAAGACGTTCTTCAGGATAACTTGGCTGGACAGCTGTGGTTTGGCGCTGAGGTGGGTGGAACATTCTCACAGTTTCTATGCGACCCAATGTGTATTGATAGATTTTGTTTAAAGACGAAATTGTGGCTAGAGACAGTGCCGTAATAAATCTTTCAGACTTTCAGTTATTTTGAACATATAAACAGACTTCTATAACAGACTACAAGAGCTCTTTATCTTTGCATATAACTCCACTGTGTCACAATAGAAATTATTTACAAGGCAAAGATCAAGCCTGTGCTATATTTTGTGTTCTATTTGAATATACCAGTCTTTGGCCAAAAGTGAAATTTAAAATCATAATCATAATTCCATCACAAGTTTGCAAACTAATCTAGTCAATCAATTTCTAGTGCCTAGCAGCGGGCTCTTCTATCATGAACCGGGAAGAAGAATCGGCCGCCATGCGTCCTCTCGCCAAAGCCTTGACCAGAAGTCTGGAGACCGTTCGGTTCCTCCTGAGGGAGCGATGTCTCAGGCCGCGCGGGTTGGCGCTGTCGCAGCAGATCGCAGCTGACGATATGCTGCACGAGAGCTTGAAGATATTTGACAGGTAACAAGTAATTAAAACTACACAATCATATGCTAATCAGCCGCCATTTCTATAGGCCGTCTTAATTTCGTTCGTTTATATCGTTCAATCCTTTCTTTGTGTCGTTCTTTAGTTTTTCGTTTCGATTTCGTCGCTTGCGTCATTTCCGTTATTGCTGTCATTATTGTCATTTCCGTGTATTTTGTCATGTCCTTTATTGCTGTCAACTTTGACCATTGCCGTCAGTTTGTTATTTTCGTCATTTTGTCATTCCCAGCATTGACGTCAAGTTTGATATTTTCGTCAGTATTGATAATGGGATCTAAATTTTCAATCAAGATCAAGATTTTAACCCTTTGATTTTTTATAGAAGTGTATCTTTAAGTGCACGTTTTGAAATTAAGGGTCCAAACAAAATAATTTGAGAATATGGTGTTACCCTTGACAAATGTTAAGGGTATTCTTGTCTCAAATATAAAATGTATTGTAGATCGTATATGATCGTAGATATACGACTTTAGATTTGATACGTAAATTGTTTGCGTCGTACGTACCACCTGTTTATACATATTACCACTATAAGTTGTGGACAAATGTACTCTTCGTGTTTTTGCTATTTCAATCGAAAAATTCTAATTTTCCTCACCATAAAGCTAGTACGTTCCATGAGATCATGAAAATTCTTTGCTTTTTTTAGGATTCACTAGTCGATTGTATACAGCGCTGGTGGCTAACCAACTTAATGCTGAGTTAAGGCCCTTTTGCTACACGGCTGTAATTTTTTTCTGGTTTCTTATTCTTATTGATTTACTTGTGGTTTTAGAAATAAATATTAATCTATTCTGTTCTAATCAGATAACAGTTTAAGATTGGATCCTTTGTACATGTAGAAACTCAAAATATGTATTGTATCACAGTTCTCGTAGTTTCTGACTCCTCTAGAATGACGCTGGAATTCTATTCGAGATACTACTACTAGGTTCGAAATTATTTTGTTTAAATGACATTTATCATTCGTGTTTTCCAGGCTGTTCGCCGAATTCGAACTGTGCTACGTGAGCGCAATGGTGAACGTGAAAACGCCGCACGAATTCGAAGCGCAACAGCTGATCTGTGTGCTGTTCTCCGAGAGTCTCCGGCGAGCCCTCAAACAGAACTTACTTACGCAGGAACAGGTAACTAGATTAAAATAGCAGGGATTCCCTGCATCTATAACTAAGACTCAGTCTACTTAGGTTAATTTTTGCGAGACCCAAGTTATCTTTAGGTACGGAGGTGAAGATGAATCTCATGTGTCTGTAATTTAGCTAAGAACTTCACCGTGTGGGTATGGTATCAGGCGTACTTAGTACGTGTGAATTTGCGGGTAGTTTTTGTGTAATTCACTTCACGATTTCTAAAGGGCAAGACAAGGAATGGAAGGAGATTAAGGAGCCGTTTGCCCTACAGTGGGAGGAAGTAGGCTGATAATAATAATAATGATAATAATAGGGCGGCAAGTCCCCCTTAACAATTTTTTGTGGGACAGAATTTGCAGGTGCCGAATCTCATTGCAATCTCAATGCTCAGTAAGCAGACAATTTAACCGCAATAGCCCACAATTCTTCATAATATCTACAATAGCATTTAACATCTACCTTTCCTCCACCTTTCAATAATAAACACCAATATAAAACGGCGTCTTATTGTTGGCTTAGGCTCCACTAACGCCTTCTATAGGATCGGGGATCGGATTAATTTTTAACTCGGGTCGTAGAGTTAAAAATTTATAGTAGCAATAATAGTAGTAATATAATAATTTTACTAATACTGTTAATAATTGTAAGGGAATAACGAAAACAATAGAAAAAAAAAAGTGGGAAGGTCTTTTTTTTATATACAGTTACAGAACGAGCCGTCGGCCCACCTGATGATAAGTGGTAACCTCTGTCCATAACCGATGCGACTTGGGTCCTCCCCTACTAGGTACGACAAGACCTAAGTCGCGTTGTATGCGCCCGTAACTGTGACGTGTAGGTGGAATATCTCATGTGGCTGTATTTCCAGGTGGACTCTTACGATCCGGCGTTGATGTTCGCAGTGCCGCGCCTCGCCATAGTCAGCGGTCTGCTCATCTACTCGAGTGGACCGTTGAGCATCGACAAACCAACTGGTTAGTATAAATCCTACTAATCATTATTATATACGTGAAAGTTTATATGTATGTTGTTACTCTTTCACGCTCAAACGGATTTGGATGAAATTTGGTATCAAGATAGCTTTATATCCTGGATTAACAAATAGGCTACTTTGATCCAGGAAAACTGCAGTGTTCCCGAGGGTTGACTTACTCGCCACGGGGAATATCGCGGAGCGCATCTGGTATAATATATAAATATTGGTAAACATTTCACACAGAGCCATCTAGCCCCAAAGTAAGTTAAGCATAGCTTGTATCATGGGAATAACACAACTGATATGCGCTACACTTAGCTGTGTGTTAGTGAAATATCCACCAATATTTATTTATTTATTATTATATTTGGTCATTAATAAACAAAAACTAAACATTAATGTATTAGATATATTTTTTATTTATGTGTCATGGACTTGAGTATATTATATACTACCAACTGAGCTGTGAGGCCAGTCGAAAGTAAGTAATTTTACCGGGTGCCCACATTTCACTTGGTTACACAGGAATGCGTTCCTGATTGACGGCAGAACTTGGCACAACTTGTGCTGCCAAATGATGAATGAGTAATTATTTTTGTGTTTCTTTTACAGAGGATATGTCAGACATGTTTCGTCCGTTTCGCACGCTCTTACACAAGATCCGCTCTCTGCTGTGGACGCTGGACCGCCGCGAGCTGACGGCGCTGGAACGCCTGCTCGCCACCAACGGTGACGTGGCCAACTTCGCGTCCGTCGAACTACCTTCCGGTAACATTCATATATAGATAAACTCTTTACTGTATTAATAATATGTGGTAACCCTGTCTTCTACGCTGGCGGTCGTGGATTAGATTCCCACCGATGTCAAACATTTGTGTGACGAACTGTGTTTGTTCTGTGTCTTTTGTTTTTTTTTGTTTATTTATTTATGTTTTTATGTTATTTTTTTGTATGACACAATAAAATTGCATTTTACAGCATCCGACGTCATAGACGACCCTGCCTGCTCCTATCCAGACATCGGCGAGTTTGTGTCGAGATTTTACGCGGACCATGCTAACGTTCGAGATTTGTACACACAACCGAGGTAAATAATACTTATGTATATATAGGCAAATTAAATTAAAATATCCTAACACTTCATGCCCCCCCGTAAGATCTCTCTACGCCCCACTAGGGGGGCACGCCCCAACGGTTGGGAAGTCCTGGTCTAAAGTAAGTAAAAGTGAATTTTCATTAGTTTCTTCCTTTATTTTTTTGTATACAACACATAACATACAGATGACACATAAACAGACAGAAACTAAGAGAATCAACTTTATGTTCACGACACAAATTTACGCCCCAGCTGGGGATCGAACCTGCGACTCTTGCTTCGAAGACATACTACCAACATAGATCGGGACTGGTGAACTTCGTTAAAAACTTTTCGCGCCTGTGCTCAATCCTATACCAAATTTTGTCCTAATACTCCAGACGCAATAAATTCCGATTATTTTAATAAAATATTTATTTCATCCACAGTTCAAGCGAGCCGACAATAACAGATGGGGACTATCTCCCCGACAACATCGAAGTCATGACTCCGATACTCGAAGGACTGCGCCGTCTCACCGAAACGTCATACGAAACTGACGACGCCGATGACAAACGATCAGAATCCACCGACAAACGACCAGAATTTACCGACAAACGACCAGAATCCACCGATACATTCCAAGACCGCAGCAGGAAAACAAGCAAAACAGAAAACAGCGAATTATCATCCCTCCGCAATCTATCAACAAACGGTCTGATGATGTTCGACCCTTTGGTCATCAACGCCATGACTGCCTCTACGTCAGACTCTAACAGACAATTCCCAGATCACGATTTGGTGACGTCACTCAACGAGCAAGTCACCGAAATCAACGACAGGCTATCGTCCATAGCCGGCAGTGACGTAGACATAATAGACCCGATGCACTCGTTCTCAACAAACGACGTTCCGAATCTGATCGCTGGAGATGATTCCGAAGCTTTCCTCGGACCTAGAAACGAACAGTTGAGCTGCATGCCTTCAACGAGCCACGGATATCTGATACCGAACGCTATAAGCCACGAGCCGGCCGTACTGTCTTCCCTATCGCACAACAACTCCACAATTTTCAACCCCGAGGACGAAACGGACGTAAACGGTCAAATGACGAACTCTGAACGCGCTTTGATCATGCCCGACCATCCAATCGACAGCGATATCACAACTAACATCACCCTGTCGATCGCCAACGCGAATTTAAGCTCTCTCCTGCTGACGAACGAAGAGTTCAGAGAGAACTTTGAGAGTCACGACGATGATACTACAAGCTTTCACTCGGCGAAGATGACTATGGATATACAGGAAGACGACAAAGTGAAATTTATGCTCGGATACGAAAGCGATCACGAATCGCCGGCGGATTCTGGCGTTGGTACTGAGAATACCAGTTTAGATCGTTCACCGGATGTTGAAAAGGAGAATTTCGTTGAAAACAGGGTACAAAGCGAACACAGAAGTGATAATACACGTTTTGATGCTTGCACGTCTGACTTGCTCAATCTCAGTTCGGATGAAGATGATCAGCCTCCGCTGAGCCCCAAATCTAAAGCCGAAGCGACTATGAAGCTTAAAGAAGAAGCTAGGAAGGTGTTGAACGACTGGGGCATGCAAATGCCCGATAACGAGGATTTTAAGTCTATAGATGACGTCATAGCAGAGTTAAGGAAACATAGAAGAGATAAGAAGGCGGCCGCCAAGGCCGAAGACAATAATAGCGTATCGCAGAGTAGCAGTAACAGTAGGAAGAAAGACGCTAGACGGAAGTCTACGTCGAAAAATAAAAGGAAAAAGAGCAAGATGTTTATGGTGATACTGGAGAGTCAGAATACACATAATCAGAATACCGTGAGGCTGAATTTGGACCATTTCGTTGATGAGAGGTAAGTTTGGTAAAATTCTAGGTGTTTGTCGATAAGTCCGTCCGCTAGAAAATAACGCGCCTTTTGAAACCGCGATTTGCGGTTCCGTCCAAAGGAATCCGCTGAAATTCAAAAGCATCGACTAAATTGGTGTGTTAAAGAAATGCCTTGCCTTATTTAAAATAATCCGTTTGGTACTTCTGACGACGAAAGCGAATAGTGTAATGGATTCTAACTGTATTTGGAATATATCCAGCCATAAGCGTGAGTCCCTTTCGAAACAGCGAATTCTATAGAATATTTTAACTTTTAACGGGATCTGACTGGCCTCATAGCCCAGTTGGTAGTAGCCCTTCTGCGCCGTAGGTCGTGGGTTCGATTCCCACCCAGGACAAACATTTGTGTGACGAATATAGGTGTTTGTTCTGTGTTTGGGTCTTGATATGTATTATATGTATGTATTTCCTAAAAAGTATTTAAGTATTATATCAGTTGTCTGGTTTCCATGATACAGGCTATTTAGTAGCTTACTTTGGGGCTAGATGACGCTGTTTGAAATGTCCACCAATAGTTATTTATATTAAATATTAATCTTTTTTTGTTTTAAAGTTTTTCATATTTATTTGTTTTTATTTTAATTGTTGTATTTCCAGCAGTACACCTATAGAGTTGACTGAGTGCGCGGACGATGAGCAGATAGCGCTCGCGTTGCAAGCGCAGGAGTTGGCTGCTAGGCAACAGGCGAGGGGGAAATTCAAGTGAGTTTTATATCTCTAAATAGTACAAGTGAAGTCGCCATCTATATTTTTCACCTATTTCTTCAGTAAAAAGAGTCACAAACTAGGAAGGTTTGTGTATATAATTTGTAATGGCACCCGCTCAAAGCCGGGGCGGGTCGCTAGTATTTAATCAATATACATGTGTGCCACTTACGGGTATTGTCATCAAATTGAATTCAGTTCGAATAGATTGTATAGATTCATAAACATTTGGTGTAAATTTAATGTATTAAGGATAGTATAAAATGAAATAAAGTCTAATTTCACAACACGACTTATTATCGTCTCAGATCGAGCGAAGACTTAATCCACCGCCTGTTCGTATGCATCGCGGGCGTAGCGGATCAACTGCAGACCAACTTCGCAGCCGATTTGAGGAACATTCTCAAGTCTGTGTTCCTCATGAACCAAACTCCGGACGAACCAGAACCAGAGATGATAGTCGACAAACCGCCTACCATCGAGTACGAAGCCACTGAGGACCAGGTTATACAGAATGGTGAGATTTTTTGAACTGCGAAGCGTCTGTTCCCCATAGAGTTGCTCGACATTTATTGTTTTAATAATACCTACTAACTGATCTTTCCAAGCTATTATGTGGTTTATGTGGATTGGCTGGCCTCATAGCTTAGTTGTTAGTAACCCTGCCTTCTGCGCTGTGGGTCGTGGGTTAGATTCCCACTCAGGATAAACATTTGTGTGACGAACATAGGTGTTTGTTCTGTGTGTGGGTGCTAATATGTCTTTACAAAAAAAAAATGAGTATTATATCAGGTGTCTGGTTCCCATAATATAAGCTATTTACTTAGCTTATTTTGGGACTCGATGGCGCTGTGTGAAATGTGAATGAAAACGGTATGGCAGCGAATAAAATACAAACGATCCAATAGATATTTATGTATATTTAAAGTTAAACAGACGAGAAGATTATCACTCCAAGGTCGATGCTCATAACGTAAAGTACACTATATAATATGATTCACAGGCAGTTCATTCGACAGCGTGTACTCAGCGGAGGAGGTTTACGCGGACAGTAACAGTAACTCTGACTCCATCCCGTCAGAGGGCGGCACGCGTCCCGCTCGCCGGAACACCGTCTCCACCACGCTGAACGACCAGCCCGCTGAGGAGGTCAGGAGCGAGGTGCGGAGGAAATCCGTTGATAACGTCGCCAACTTACAAGCATCTGTGTCTACTGGGGATTTGACCTTGAACAGGTGAGTTTGACCCCTATTAGACTGGCCTCATAGCTCTGTAACCCTGCCTTCTGCGTTGTAGGTCGTGGGTTCGCACCCAGGACAAACATTTGTGTGACGAACATAGGTGTTTGTTCTGTGTCTCAGTGTTGATATGTTATTATAGATATTTACAAAAAGTACTTAAGTCTTATATCAGTTGTCTGGTTCCCATGATACAAGTTATTTACTTAGCTTACTTTGGGGGCTAGATGGCGGTGTGTGAAATGCCCATATTTATTCATTTATTTACAAGCTTTTATTTAACTTGCAATGCGCGTTTGTTAGGTTCAAATCTTGCAACTGTATTTTGAAGGTCACCCAATTGAGCTGAAATTTTGATTATATACGTTTACCGTTTTACGTTTAACGTTTTAGGATGACAATGTAGTAGTAGTAATGACAATGTGTAGTAGCTACTTTACGGATTTAGAATGACGTGACGTTAGTGACGTCATTCTAAATTTGATTAATTTGATAGATTGACTTGGCAGCGAATGAAGACATGTGTCAAGTGCATGAAAGGAGCCTCTTTGAGGCGCACTTTCAATCCTTTCACCACACTGGTCCGAGAGAACCAGTTACTCGAATAGATAGTGCAGCAGCGATATGCCGAGACTGATAGTGGCAGTTAAGGTTGCATATTATAATTTGTGGACATAAAATACATTTCCAGGGAAGAGCGTCGCGAGTTGACCGGCGCGGGCGTAGAGAGAGCACCGGAGTGGGTGCCGGACATCGCGGCGCCGGCTTGCATGCGCTGCTCGGCGCACTTCACAGCGTTCAGGCGCCGACATCATTGTAGGAATTGTGGTAAGCATCACCACATTACACTGTCCTGAAGATAATGATAAAGATAAAGATTGCATAAATATGTGTAGGTTAGATAGTACTAGTTCAAATCATAAGTCATTCAGCCTTGTAATGTGTCCACTGCATGGACGGAGGCCTATTTAGTGTTGACGGTGATAAGCATAGCTTGTACTATGGGAGCCAGACAACTGATAAAATACATTTTTCTTGTAAATACATACATATAATACATATCAACACTCAGACACAGAACAAACATCTATGTACGTCACACAAATATTTGTCCTGGGTGGGAATCGAACCCACGACACCGCAGATGGCAGGATTACTACCAACTGAGCTGTGTGGCCAGTCATTTTGATCCGTAATGTGAATAATGTGGTTGCAGGCAAGGTTTTCTGCGCGTCTTGCAGCTCCAACTCGTGTCCGCTGCCACGCTACGGACAGCCCAAGCCGGTGCGCGTGTGCGAGGAATGCTTCCGCTCCATCGCCACCGACTGCCGGCGGAACACCGCCAGGTGAAATTACACCGCCAGGTGAAATTACACCGGCAGGTGAAACGACACCGCCGGGTGATATTACACCGTAAGGTTAAATTACACCGGCTGGTGCAATTACACCAGCTAGTGAAATTACACCGCCACGTGAAATTACACCGTCTGGAGCAATTACACCGCTATGTGAATTTACACCGGCAGGTGAAATTACACCGGTAGGTAAAATTACACCCGTGTACCGTAAGTTCGATAATAAATAAACAAATAATAAAAAAATAAACTGCAATAGCAATAATCTGTTTTCAAGCTTAGGTTTAAATGGCACGAAATCTATTTTATTGGTGGTAGGTTGAAAATGGTACTTGAAAGGTGTATGCTAGGGTATACGGAAGCCTCTATTCTCATCGGAGAAATCTCGCCAACGAAATTACTCAGCTTCCTCGTTGTCGCTATTAAGTGCTGGATAATATCCGAGATGAACTACGCATCTCAGATATTATTTTATAATACTCTATTGTATACCGTACACGGTCGATAATGGTATGTGTTAAGTCGAGTCAGTCAAAAACTTTATTTTCATATAATTCATATAGAAATGGCTTGGAATCGTCAATAATATTCAAAAGATAACTTCACTCATACATATCTCTATGTTTGACGCTTGTTCAATCCCTATCTGACCCTCCATGGTGAAGAACAAACAGAAACCTCCAGAGGATAAGATGTCGTCAACAAAATTACTTAGTTCCTTATTTGTCATAGTTGCATGCGTAGTTCATTTCGGATATTATCCAGAGCATCCTGTATATTTGCATGAGAATACTAACTTTACTGATGCGAAACAAAAGAGTAAGTTTTTGGAAATAAGTTACATAAAGCCTCTTATGTTGGATCCTTTTAATGGTCGTACATCCGTTCGTGAGAACTAATATTACCACTGACAATTGTTAATAACGACAAATAATGTCAAAATCATTGATTTATGTTAAGTTTTTGACAATTATTGTTGTAGCTGTGTATATCCTGCGGTTCGCATTCTATAGAATCCTAATATAAAGCAATAACAAGAATGCGGGCTCACCATAGCAAAATTTTTTAAACGTCAGAAATGCTTGGCCGTACTTTTTGACATAATACAAAGTTGTCATAGTAGTCTTGATACTGACAGACATAAGTACGTAAGTATATCCAATAACTTTCTACTTACGCCGTAGTCTGGATTATGTATATATAAAGTTTCAAGACATTAATCTCGTCTGTTGCCCCCTAATATTCCCACATTGTAACGTGATATTTTGTAAATGTTATTCCAAAATGATTATTTTAATAAACCTTACAATTTACTTGTTGACTATAATAAAACATAAAAATATGTATATTTTTCCATATTGACTGATGAAGATAACGTTTAGATAGTAAGAGGTTTCTAGTTTTTTAAGTAGCTCTCTAAAATGTTGATACATATTCTTGTTATATCAATACTGAAGTATATTCAACCAATGTTTTAATTGTAGAGATTTTTATATAACAATTGGTCGAGTATAGTTCAGTGCTCTAGAAATAGTGCTGTTTTATTCAAGATTTTGTACATCAGTATGATAACTTCCATTTAATATTAAATTTAACAAGATTTCCCGTAAAGTAATGGATCTTAAATCGATATTTTTATATTCTGAATGTGAAATATATTGAAATACCGTTACATCACTATTTCTAGTCTCTAGCGTAGGACAAAAGCATGCTGTGACGGGTTAAAATCATTGCAAACTCAAACAAAACTCCAGGCCTTTCTTGAATCATCGCACAAGCTTAGTTCACCAATACGTTGGTATTACAAAACACGGTCGTAGGTCAGTGTAACAGGTAAATGAGAGCCGTTATATCCGCTATAACGGATAGAAACCGTAACTCGTTGCAAGCTAAAGGCCCGGTCCCGTTACTATGCATTCTGTGTACTTAGCGTGCGCTGTTGGACGTTACCATACATTTTTATACAAAGCAAGGCTACGTAGCGTAAATATGCTACGCATAGATGTGCGTAGCGTAGATATGCTACGCGTAGATGTGCGTAGCAGTTGGTTCGGACCTTAATCTTGTTTGATCATTAAGTTTAATAGCTTCATCTGCAGTTATGATTGAATTATGATGTTTTAAGCAGAAATTATCATAAAGTGGACATTTTAGTGGATATTGTTTTGTCCCTTAGGAAATTTTAATATAAACTACTGCTAGGTAGTTTTGAAAGCACTGTTTATAATTTAAATTGGATGGACTACCAACTTACAATAATCCACGCATATCAATCATCACACCTTGCATGGTTTGAAGCATAGGACTTTTTAATGTCCAAGAAAAGCTGTTTTTTTGAGTTTGAAAAGGTACCTTTAAGCATACGCTCATTCTTATGATATGGCACTTGCTTCCATGACACATATATCGATATAGATGCTACTTTATTGCTCACCAAATCAAAATAACAATGGTAACAATATACAACAGAGTTTAACAACGGGTCTTACTGTATAATGGCGATAACTGCGAACCTTATTGATTTTGGGCGAACTGTTAAACTGATCAGAAATGAACTGGCATTTTTAGTTACTGTCCCAAGTAACTTGCTAACTAACTTGCTGTGTCTTTTTAAGTAGACTCTCAATACCGATATCTATAAACATTGGGAAATTCGGAAATTCAAGTCGATTTACGTCAGATCTCAATTAAAATTGTTTAAACATGTTTAAAATGCTTGTCTTGCCCATGGCACCTTTGTATTGTAAATAAATACTTTTTTCAAGAAAAGCTTGTCTTTTTTGATGTTTGAAGCCTTTTTTGAAGAATAACGACGTTGCTATGGTAATCCAGCAATGTTCTGTTCCATTCGTATGTCGTATGTCGTTATCGACTGTAGCAATTAATATAGTCGTATGTGAAAAATCGGTACTTTAAGGTGCAGCCGTTCAAAGTTTCAAGTATAAATAAAGTGAACTGAACACATACTACTTTTTCCACTTAGAAAAACAGAGATGGTTGATTTTAGAGATTTATTAATTTACGGGGGCATTTATAGTTTTATTGTAAGGCCTTTTATGCAATAAAATGATCGCAAAAATGTTCATCCGATAATGTTAATTGCTACAGTCGTTATAGAACGGCTAAGTTAAACTTCGCAATACAATTCTTCAAGTACCAATGTTATTTGCCACATCACAAAGCCAATACAGTAGTATTAAATATTTTTTTATGTAAATGAAAAAAATACTCCTGCCTTTTTTCTAGTAATAAACGAGGCAAGTGTCATGATCTCGCCCCAAAATTAATAGTAATAATTTAGACTAAGGAATAAATATATTTTTTAATTAATAGTAAATTGATGTTTATATTTGTAACTTGCATATTATCTTCTAATGTTAAAGAAACAAATTGATAAAAAAAATAATAAAAATTCCATAATTTTTGTAACTAACCCAAGTTAGATTTAGTTTATATGTAAATTTTGTAAAAAAGGCGTTTACGTCACACATTTTTTTTGAAATTTCCGTAGCTTTTTGTATAGTATTTTAAAACAAGTGACGCTCTTGTTTTTATTAAGTGATATATATAGTTTATATTTCAAATGTAAATAAATGTCATTATAACTAATAATGAGTTTGTTTGTAAAAATCCCAATAGGTGATTACTTATATGTCACTCTTCAGGAGGGGACTAAGTTAACTGGTCGGTATATAGATCAGATTGAATATGACGGTCCAAAGTATTATTGAACGTAAATACATATTAATTCGTTGATTTATTCACATTTCATCTTCTCAAAGTTACGGCCGACACGCAATAGGACGCAGTCTTCCCTTACCTAATTAGGGGACTACAAGCGAGTCGTTGCTTCATCAGGACCTTGCTTGTTCCAAACATATGAAGGAAGGGATTTTTTTTCATATGTTTACGTTTACTTCACAAACATTGTAAGTAAATAATTGATATGCGTTTTTTTTATAAATATTGATGGTAATTTCACACAGCGCCATCTAGCCCCAAAGTAAGCTAAGCATGGCTTGTATCATGGGAACCAGACAACTGATATATTACTTAAAAATACTTTTTTATAAATAGTATGTATTTATACATAATACATATTAACACCTGGACACAGAACAAATACCTATGTTCGTCACACAAATGTTCGTCCTGGGTGGGAATCAAAACCACGACCTACAGCGCAGAAGGCAGGGTTACTACCAACTGAGCTATGAGGCCAGTCATTATGAATGCGTTGCCTGCCTACCCTCAACAATTCAAATGTTCAGTCCGTTATTTTGCATTTTCCCAATCGACTGAATTATCTTCGATATCAATACCTTCTCCTTTTATGACTTCGGCGCATCTTCTACGTCTGTAATAGAAAAGTTAAAATTGGTTAATTGATCGATTTAAATACAAAGATTGTTGTTAATAAATAATTAAACGTGTAGGTACTTTATACGAGGTGTAACTTAATTTTAATGTGATTTAGTTATGGAACGAGCAGATGGCCCACCTGGTGGTAACCTCTTTCCACAACAAGCAATATGACTTGGGTCCTCCCCTACTCAGGCAAGACAAGACCTGAAAATACCTTAAATTTTCTCCTGAAAAATCTTACCTGCCTCGATTTTCAACAGGCAGTCACGTGTTTCATTACGCAGTAATCCGTAAGACGAGAGGTTTTACTTCTTAGTAAGTTCTGCTCAAATGAGCAAAGAGAAAAATAAATATTCTTCTTCTCTCTCTCTCTTTTTCTTACTAATGTCTAATTATAATTGAATGGTTCATAATCATGGTTCCTATCGCCCTTCGGAAGTTAATTTATGAATTCAAACAAACCCAAAATAGGCAGTACTCATGGTCCCTATATGAGGAGTGTCAAAGTTTAAAAAAAAAAAAAAAAACCTTAAATAGTAATAAAATAGTGACTCCATTCGGGACCTCAATTGTATTAATTGAGGTAGCCAATAGATAAGAACAATAGAAAGAAACGTTACCTGTCAGTACCAGATAGATAAGTACCATAGATAGAAACGTTACCTGTCAGTACCAGATAGATAAGTACCATAGATAGAAACGTTACCTGTCAGTACCAGATAGATAAGAACGATAGATAGAAACGTTACCTGTCAGTACGAGGTCGATAAGAACGATATAAAAGTTACCTTTCAGTACCAGTCATGGCGGTTAGACACTCAACAATCTTCCCGGTACAGTATGTCCCGGTGAATATAGACGGAGACAGACAGCGGGACTTCACGTGATCCACTATGCTGGTGCACGCCACTCCTATCAGAACCTCTTCGGAGCCAATCCAAGTGATCAGTGGACCTCCATGGTCATTCTATGAAAAACTTATGGATCTAAGTGACAGCCCACCTGATGTTAAGAGGTAACCGCCGCCCATAGACAACAGCAATGCGACTCAAGTCCTCTCCACCAAAGTACGAGATCAATAATAATATTAGTGGACTTTCACATATTAATCAATCAATATCATTTATTGTGAAACATAGCGCCATCTAGCTAAAAAGTATCTAGACACGCGTCTGAGTTACGGGCGCATACGATGCGACTTGAGTGTTTTGTCCGTAGTTAGGGGAGGATCCAAGTCGGATTACTTGTTATGGGCAACAAGGGGGGCAACAGATCTTTCGGTAACTACCACATTAAAAAACTCGAGATTAACATACAATTTAAGTACCTGACATAACGCTTGTCTTCTAGAAGCAACATGCTTGTCCAGGTTTGATCTCAGCTTGTTTCTCGGCCCTTTCCTTCTGGAATTCACATCATCACGGCTACACTGAAAAGTACCGACTTATGATATAAGTATATGACTGGCCTCACAGCTCTGGAAGAAATCGCTTTAAGCGATAAGACCGCCCGTTGTGCATTTATTTTTATTTTTGTTAGATTATTTTAGTTTATAATTGTTTAGTAACGGTGTTAATTATTTATGCCCAATAAAGAGTATCTATCTATCTATCTATCTATCTCAGTTGGTAGTAACCATGCCTTCTACATGTATCCCACCCAGGAAAAACATTTGTGAGATAAACATAAAAGTTGGTTCTGGTTGTTAAACGCATTATATGTACGTCTTTACAAAAATAAGTATATTTGAATTGAAATTATACAGTTATCTGGGTCCATGATACAAGCTACGCTTAGGTTACTTTGGGGCTAGATGGCGCTGTGGTTATAAATATTAAAAAAAAATGTTTTTGTAATCCGACTGCCATTGTCTAATTATTATTAAATAATAACAATTATATTTTTTTATATCTGTGGATCAAAAATTATTATTAATAAAATTAGACAATGGCTGTCGGCTAATTAACTTACACCACCGTTACTTCCAGCCATTCTCCTGCAGCCTTGATTGTTTGTGCTGCCAACTCCCACCATGTTGCCGTCACCATCAATGTTACCATTGCCATCCACGCATATCATGAACCTGAAAACCATGATTCCATAATAATAATAAACTGTACTTTCCGGGATAATTAATAAAAACCTTCCTCGGACATTGACCAATATTTGAAAGAAAATTATCCGAATTGATCCATCCGTTCGCGAGTAGAATTTAGCCATTCATTTTTATTTATATACATTAGTCGTCATAAAAGTTGTTCGGGTAGACACACATATGACTGAATTTTTATCATCAAGCCAGAAAGCAGCTCTACAAATTGAGGGCAAAACTGATTACCTCTCTATAACCTTTCGAACATTTGAACCGTCGAACTTGTCTGTGCAAACTTTCTTTTTGGTGATGAGAGTGACGATTTCCTGCAGCTGCGGTGAATTTTGGTCCAGGACGTCTGTTGTCTGAAATCATCACCAACATTGCTACAGTAGAACTTGAACTTGTCTTTCTGAGCACAGCCAGTGTGCAATCAACTCGATTGCTTTGTTTCGGGGCGGTTCTTGGATCGTGTGAATTATACAGTCTCATGCATAGGCATTACATCTTCACATCTCAGGGGGTTCCAGACAGAGATCACATGGCATTGCGCTCCTCAGGGCGATGGCCCAAGATCCTCATGGGAAGCTTAAGAAACATCACTTTCCAGCCCTTCTTCCATATTAGGTGGGATCGGCTCAACATGTGCCTTTCATTCATTTCTCTCTGTCAGACGTCATCTCAGCACTCAATCTTAGTTACTCTTATCGTCTTTCACGCAAACCATCCACCTTTTATTAGACCTACCTCCACTCTTATATCCATCCACATGCATATTTAACACTATTCTCGTAACACAGCTTTCATCCCTCCTCATAACACCTCCGTACCACTCTAATTGTTCCTAAGCTTCCCCGTCACTGACGATACTTTCAGAATTCCCCTCATCCCTAATTAGATGTTTAAGAAACATATATTTTTAAATTAAGACATTAGCATTTACAGAGAGATAAGACAGATATTTATTCACAAAAAAGCTTACAAAGTTAAACATATATCGAAAACGGCGACATCGAGGTATAAGAAGTAGGCTATGGCATGATAGGAAGATGAACCCCCTAATGTCTAAATCTAAATCTAAAGTAGGTGTCGCCTACACCTACTTTAGATTTAGATTAGGTAGGATTTTAGGTAATGTGACTTAGAAATACAGTGGACCCACGACATAAGCACATAAGCACTTAAGCAATGTCTTTGTAACAGTAACAATGAAAATTAAACAGGGGTTTGACATACGATTCTCCAAGTATTGGCTCCCCAGCCGAAAGCGACGACATCAGTGCCCTCCTTCTGATAATTCTCATCGTAGCTGATCCGTATCGCCTTGGGGGTGTAAGAACACCGGTGTATCCAGGTGTCGTCCGTGAAATCATACGGTTTCTCCACGATAGCCACACCAATGTCTACTTTCATCCAGCCGGAGCGGTTTGTGTAGCTTAGTTCGTATTCTGCAAAATGGTTACCGAGAGCGTGTCGAGTGGCACGGATCTTGACTTGAAGGTCACTAGTTCAAATCTCGGTACGCACCCGTGAGTTTTTCTTTAAGTCTTTCGTAAAGTTTATATCAAGATTTAAAAGGGAGAAGAAAAACATTGCGAGGAAACCGTTGATCCGTGATCACTCTATTATATGTACATATAATACATATTCACACCCAGACACACAACAAACACCTATGTTCGTCACAGAAACGTTTGTCCTGGATGGGAATCGAACCCACGACCTACAGCGCAGAAGAGAAGAGTTACTATCAACTGAGCTGTGAGGCCTGTCAAAATTCGTTGCAGTCTACCTGATTTGTATCGGAAGTCAGGTCAAGGATATACCACTCGGCTATCACGCTTCAAATATGTACTACATACCCTTGAAAGGGTTGCAAAGACCTCACCTTTGGGAACACAAGTGGTAACCACTCGTTGCTTGCGGTCCTTGGTACACGCATCGTATTCCAAAGCGCGTCCGTTGACATACTTCCTGTATCCGGCTATCACGTACATATGGGTCACTTGAGTGAGACACGCGGCGGCGGTCAGCACCTGCCGACTGGAGATCAGCGCGCCCCCACACACCCAGTTGTCGAAATTTGTTGAGGATTGGTTCGACTGCACGATGTATACCTGAGTGAAATTCAGGCTTTTTAGTGACTATTATTATACGCTACTATTATTTTTATTTATTATTGACTATTAAGAGCAGTAGAACTCTCGCCAAGTTCGTCCGGGGAAGTACTGCCACCATGCCCTTTTCTGCCGCCAAGCAGTGACGCATTCGCGTTACTGTGTTCCGGTTTGAAAGGTGTGGTTGCCGGTGAAATTACAGGCACATGAGACATTCCACCTACACGTCTCACATTTACGGGCGCATACGATGCGACTTGGGTCTTGTCATACCTACTTTGGGAGGACCCAAGTCGCATCGGCTGTTATGGGCCGAGTTTACCACTTAACACCAGGTGGGCCGTCGGCTCGTTCCGTAAATGTATTACATAAAAAAAAAAAAAACTTTTATTATGTTAAACGGTTACGGAACGAGCCAACGGCCCATCTGGTGTTAAGTGGTATTTAGTCCTATAGACTCCACTACTAGGTACGACAAGACCCAAGTCGCATCGTATGCGCCCGTAACTCCGTGACGTGTAGGTGAAATGTCTAGTAGGGTAGGACCCAAGTCGCATCGCTTGTTATGGGCCACCACTTAACACCAGGTGAGCCATCTGCTCGTTCTGTACCTGTATCATATAGAAAAGAGAAAAAAACCACATACCATGAACCTATGATCACCCACCGTCCTTATTCCACCCACCATTTTCCTCTGGCATGAACATACTACCGCAAAAAACAAATTAACTAATAACGATTCAACAAATGAGAAACAGCAACAATTTATCATTATACTCAACATTTCACATAAATCATCAGTATTAATAAACTAACAAATTTGCCGAGCGGCATTATAATAGAAAAATGTTTTTCCTTTGCTTTGGATAATTTCTACTAACAATCATCCGAGGCATTGCATTCTATCTCATAACGAAAACAAACTCATTTTGTTTCGCGATTGGATAATTGAAAACGCAACGAATCGTAACAATATTTAAACTTTACGGCCTTTATGGCTAAGAAATAGAATATTCGCAATTTAGTCTTAGGTAGTAATTTTAATAATTTGTTATTTTGTATTAGCTTAACAACAAGTAATTTTCTTGTATTAAATTAAGTTTAATGCAAGAAAAATTATGTACTATGAATAAGATATGTATTTTTAGAATTGCACATATTTGGATGTATGTTGTGATACCCATTTTTGAGAGAAAACTATGACTTCCGAAACACAGTTTTTAACTAGTTCGGGAGCCAAAGGCTTCAAAACAATTGATGGTAATTTAATGTAAAAAAAACTATTTATTATTTGTGTAAGTAGGCAATAAGATACTTGCAACAATTGATAAAAAGACGCATACAAATATGACACTTTATTTATTCGCCCTCGATGTCAGAATATTTAAGGAATGTATCGCAGGTAGGTACATGCAACAAGTCTGTAAGGTTCTATTCAATGTTATTTTCGCACATCTTCAAAATCATCCCAATCATCCAGGTCATCGTCAGACCATTCTATATTTGTTTCTTCAATCTTGAAACCCCTTTCGATATCAGGTGCGTCGCAATACGACGGTGCTCTTCGCGTTTTGACTGTGTTCCTGAAGTAAATTAAACATTTCACAACTAATTATTCGTATAACCTTTGAAACTTTAAAGTACTTTTGCTTGTATTTACGTAAACACGAAATACACTTTGGAACTTTGAAATGACTTTAAACGACAGTGTCTTTATTGTTTTAATATTGTTTTCCATTTGTATTATCTTACCATAATGTTTAGGGTTACAATAACAAACTAAGCTCTGAAGTAAAAACAAGCAATCTCGGGGTTGCTAGTCATCTTGATGAGGAAGAATTCAGCGAAAAAACGTCCTATGTGACTATATTTCTCTTTGCTCCAAAGCAGAAACAATGTCTCCCTCACAGCTCAGTTGGTAGTAACTCTGCCTTCTGCGCTGTAGGTCGTGGGTTCAATTCCCCCCAGGACAAACATTTGTGTGATAAATATAGTAATATAATATGTTTGTTCTGTGTGTAGGTGTCAATATGTATTATATGTATGTATTTACAATAAAATATATATGTATTCTATCAGTTGTCTGGTTCCCATAGTACAAGCTATGCTCAGTTTAGGGCTAGATGGCGCTGTGTGAATTTTCCACCGATATATATATTATTAATATGATTATTATTATATTATATCAACTCTTGAACTCCAATATCTGCCCTTTAAACTTACTGTTCCCTCAGAACGCAGTGTATGAATCTACTGCAGCACAGAACACTGGTGTAGAGATAGGGACCGACGCACTCCATCTTCTTGTTGACATGGAATGCTGATGCGACCCCAACCACGTAGGGATGGCCCCCGAGCCACAACACGAGAGGACTGCCATGGTCATTCTGAAATGCGCGAGCAGCACCGGACGTGATAGAAGTTAAACGTCTTACAAACTACAACTCTTTCGACACTTCGAATCGACGTCGTAATTTCTACCTTCTTTCCGTTACTCTTCCGTTAAGTTTAAAGAAACCTGTATTAGAGGAGACCCCTCATTTCTGTGGTCTAGCTATACATATACTTGTAGATTTTATAATATGTATATTGATGAAAATTAATTAATTTATTACACAAGTACAAAGCATTGGTGCAAAATCAATTATTTTCACTACATTCAGTATCTCTCACATCATTCTTTCTCATCTCTCACTCATTTTCTTTCACTTATCGATTTATCAAATCGACGCATAAATAAAACTTAAATAAAATGTTGGTATAAAAAACGCTGTCGTTTACTTGGGAGGTGAAGACATAATGATTAAAAATTGAATTTTAATTTTGTTATGAAAATAAGATACCGCAATTAATTGAGGAATATTGCAAAAAACTATTGTGAAAATGTTAGCCCTTCTTTACCTGACATATTCCATGCTTTCTGGTATTCGTAATATTAACAGAATCTGGCAATTCATACGACTCTGCACCAGTAGTTTTAGTGTCTTGAAAGCATTCTGTTTTGTTCTTCATTACCTGTAAAAAGGTTACTGACTTATCATCGGCAAATTTTATCACAACCCTTCAAAGTCAAGAACTTAATTTCCATAGAATTGACAAAGAAATGGCTTGGAAACGTCAATAATATTTGAAACATAAGATCACGCGTACTTATTGCTACGTTAGACGCATTTTCAAACCCTGTCCGACCCTTCATGGGGAGAACAGTCAAGAAACAAGAAACAGGAGAGGTCAATGTCAAGGTCAAGGAAAAGGTCAAGGACAAAACTAGACAAGACAATAACGAGACGGATGCGTCTCGTTATTATTATTTTTATGTGTGTTCAAACGTTTGAGCGTCATCACGCTCAAACGGTTGAACAGATAACAGATTTGGATGATATTTGGTACCAGGATAGCTTATATCCTGGAATAACAAATAGGCTTCTTTGATCCCGGAAAAGTGTTCCCGTGGTATGACTTTTTCACCGCGGGGAGCAGCTAGTTCTGAATAAATCTCTGTAATAATCACACAATAGCTAGTGTATATTATTTGTATGTGCGTTGTTAATTTTATGAAAGCGCGGTGGTCTTTCGCCTCCCTTTTCTTTCCTTCGACTTTCAATGATGAGGTCGCATGATGAGGTTTCAAATTCTGTCGTGACCACAGCGATTTTCACTTGAAAAAAATTACGTACTCAATACCACATTCTCAAACGGTGAAGAAAAACACGGAGGTAACCGATTGTTTTGAAACTAAAAAATCGTAGACATGTGTCAAGTGCACGAAAGCAGCTACACTGAGCTGAGGCCTTTAATCCTTTCACAGCACTTGTTGGAGAGGGTTAAAGACAAAGACAAAGATAAAGACAAAGACAAAGATATTTATTTGCATAAACATGTGTAGGTTAGATAGTAAAAAGGTATAGTCACAACATGTCTTACCAATAGTGGTGTACAAAATTAGAAACGGAGGCAAGCCAGAGCATTAAAATATGTGATAACCGATATTAAAAGAATTTATCAGGAATATAATAATAATAATAGCAATTAAACAAAATACAATGCATTTTAAGTTAAGCATTACTTGAATTATACAATTAAAATTTATCGTTTAAAAACTCGTCAATTACATAATAACATTTGTCAATCAAAACCTCTTTAACTTAATTTTAAATAAATTAATATTAAGTTCCCTCATGGATCGAGGCAATTTATTAAAAATTATAGGTGCCATGCAGAACACACTTTTTTGCAATAACGCTGTTCTACATGGGTGAACTTGCTGTCGTTGGTCTCGTCTATTTCGAGTAGCAATTTCAGACAGACGAAGACACGATTACTAATAGTATTTTTATAATTAAAGTAAATTAATAACTTTTTAAGAACAATTTAGATTCTGCTGCTACAAATAATCTATTTATGAGAAAAGCTAACTTTCTCGAAAATGACAATACCCTACAGTAGACCTTACCGTATAGTTTCCAGATCTACGAGAGCCACACATAAACTTCTCGGGCTGCTTATGCTCCATATGCAGTCCATACGCATCCAAATTGCCTTTCCCGTCAGCGCAAATGAAACTGTTGCCTACGCGGTTCTGCACGTATTCTATTTTGAACTTTTTCTGGCAGTCTTTCCTGTCAACGATGACTGATGATGCGTATCTGAGGGACTCTTCGTTGTAATCAGTTCCATCGTTTTCCTGAATGGTTACGGTAAGAATTTAAATCTAACTGGTTTTAACATGCAAGACGTAACATTACAGATATCATGCAAATCGATATTATATTATTTGTAGCCTGAAGTTTCCTAATGCAGTGCAGAGGTCACCTTTACCTCGTTCCATAAATAACAAGCTCACAGCTCAGTTGGTAGTAACTCTGTTTTCTGCGCTGTAGGTCATGGGTTCGATTCTCACCCAGGGCAAACATTTGTGTGACGAATATAGATGTTTGTTCATTGTCTGGGTGTTAATATGTATTATATATATGTACATATTTACAAAAATAAGTATATATGTATTCTATTGTCTGGTTCCAATAGTACAAGCTATGCTTAGTTTGGGGCTAGATGGCGAGAGCTATGTGAGTTGTCCACCAATATTATTCTATCTACATATTAAACATTTATTAAAAACTGCTCAAATGTTTGAAATTCTAGCATACATTTTGGACCTAAATTTGTCATTAGGCGTCTTACCGGTCTATAGTAAGTGGCGTGCCCCCATCCGTATACCACAACGTCCGAACCCGGAATCTCATATCTCGTATTGTAATTCGTGGCGACAGCACTGGGCAGGTATGAACAGTACTTCAGGTAATTGCTATCGTAGAAGTCGATAGGAGATTCTACTCTCGCAATACCTATATCGAATTTCGACCATCTGTACATCTTTTCTACGCTCGTGTAGCGTTTTCCTTTGTGCTCTTGGAGATGCCCGAATTCTGGAAGTATTGCAGAGGAAATTTGTGTTATATCGTGATGTCTAAGTGTCATTATGAAGTGTTCCTTTAGGGGTTTCTTGCTTGGCTCTCCCCATGGAGGGTCGGATAGGGTATGATGGGTATGAACAGTTGCAAACTTAGCGATAAGTACACGTGACCTTATGTTTTGAATATTATTGACGTTTCCAAGCCACTTCTTTATGAATTTTATGGAAATAAAGTTGTTTTTGACTTTGACTTTGTCTTATAGGCAGAGATTACCATTTCAGTTCAAGTAGGCCTCTTTCCGTAAATAATTCACACAGACTATGTTCTAACCATAATTAGCACAAAAAGATACAACCCTCTTCCTCATGTGCTTCGTGCAAATATCCTCATCGAGTTGTTCAGAGCTCACGTATTTCCTGTACCCCGCTATGACGTATATGTTCCTGACGTCATAGAGACAGGCCGCCGATGTCAGAACCAGGTACGGGTGAATTATGGAGCCTCCACACAGCCAACCGGGGTAGCTCTCGTTTGCTTTCGCCCCTACTAAATATACCTGTAAGAAAAATCTAGTAATGATTGTTCTAGTTTTTAATGTGAGAGCGTGGTGGTCCAGCGGTACTGACCCCGAGATTCAATCCGGAGGTCGTCCGTTCAAATCCCGACGTGTACCTTTAAGTTTTTCGAAGGATTTATGTTCACTATACCACGGTGAAGGGAAAACATTGTGAGGAAACCGATATGTCCTGGAACTAAAAATTCGAAGACATGTGTCAAGTGCACGAAAGGAGCCTCTTCGAGGCGCAATTAAAATCCTTACACCACACTGGTTCGAGAGAACTAGTGACTCGAATAGAATAAAATATTTTTTAAACAGCAATGTTATTGCAAGTATTCATAAAAACGATGAACAAATCGGTGACGTTTTGAAATAAACTCAGATCAAGTGTACCGTAAGTAACGGGCACGCATGAAGAATGTGCCGATAAATTGTTTTTCCATTCTGTTCTATTTCCATTAGACTGGGTGAAGCAAAGGAGATATGTAAAGGTTCTTACAGTTGGAAAAGCATACTCTCTGCCTATCCCTTCGGAAAATTTGCGAGTGAAAAATTGTAAGGCAGATATAATATCCAATATCTTACCACGAAGCTTGTGTTAACATCATCGTCTACTATGGAGCCATTTGTGATCCTGCGTTGACATGATACAACTGGAATTTGGGAATAATATCAAATCATCTTTCAAACTGAATCTTATGTTTTTCTCATATTTTGTTTATATCTATTGTATATATATATTGTATATATATATTCTAGCTTAAAATTACGTTTTATAATCAATACGAGACACAGATAATTGAACATTATTGAACGCGTTCAATGTCAATCTTGCAGTTTGATAAAGTAAGTTAATTTTCATTGCATAGCTGAGTATATTGGATCCATTATTGGTATTAAACTCAACATAACCAGAATAGCCTCAACTAGAAATTGTAATGGAAATATTTTTCATTTTACAAGCCTCATTTACGTGTCCGGCGAACCGTGGTTTGTGGCTTTATTATACTGCCGATGGAAAGATCTGAAAAAGTAAAATGTGTGGGTTGAAACTGAACCAACTCATCGGAATTTGGATCTACATTCAGTGTTTGTTTTGCATAAGTACGAGTACGTTAATTGTTTTTAAATATATAATTAGTGAAATCATTCTACTTTAGGGATTTCTTGTCTGTTCTCCTCATGGAGGGTCGGATAGGGTTTGAACAGGCGTTAAACTTAGCGATAACTACGCGTGACCTTATGTTTTGAATATTATTGACGTTTCCAAGCCATTTCTTTATGAATTCTATGGAAATAAAGTTTTTGATTTTGACTTTTTTCACTAGTTCTCTTGAACCAGTGTAGTGAAAAGATGAAAGCTCGCTTCGAAGAGTCCTTTCGTGCATTTGACACATTTAAAATATATAATCTGGTGGTTTCGAAATCACTTTAGTGACCCGACTTGAAATGACATAATGATTAAGGTATTAGAAAGTGCAATAAATAGGATTTTTTTATCATGAGCTAAAAATAAACAATAGCCATAATTTTTGGGGTGTCCACGCATATATAACCCAACAAGTACCTATAAGAACAAAACTCCTCACTTACGGTAAAAATAATCAGTTTCCTATGAGAAGGTATTTTAATAAAACCTTGATAAATATTGATTCTTATGATAATTTTTCAGCATCGCTCGGCTTACGTCGGATACATAATGGAATCCAAGTTCAAAGTGAAAAGAAATATGCCGTAAATACCTGATGATTCACTTATATATAGGTTTATGTTATAGGTTTTTTACTTGACACTGTTACCGAACGAGCCGATGGCCCACCTGGTGTTAAGTGGTAACCTCGGCCCATAACCGATGCAACTTGGTCCTCCCCTAGGTAAGTAACTAAATGTTATACTGCATGCTCAAAAAGGAACCTGCCTCAGCTTGGAGCTGATACCAGGCAAGAATATAACATTCACACCGGGTACAGCGCTGGTTTTCAGACAGGGCCTATGATGCAGGTGACATCTCGGACGGAACCCTAACCTAACAAAATATATAAAATAATAATGCATATGTATATGAATAATTATTAAATACATACGTATAATACATATTAATAAAAAATCTTCATATACCCAGGTATATTTCATAAAAGCTCCCCCTTCCCCGATGAAATACACCGGGTGGACTTGCGGAGGCGCGCTGGTCAGCGCAGACTTCATCGTCACCTCAGCAGCGTGCGTTGAAAACGTCCAGCATCTGTACGCCGTTGCGGGCTACAAGAAGTTCGTTGACATTGATCAGCTGGACGCTGATGCTTGCACGAAGAGTAAAAAGAAGAAGGTCGTGTTCGTGTGTGTTCCAAAGTGTGAGTCTTACGATTTTTTTTACGGTGGTTATCACTTAACATTAGATGGGCCGTCAACTCGTTCCGTCACCTTAATAAAATAAAAATAAATATAAATTCAATACTGAATTCAAAACAATTGTTTTGAATACATGTAAAACAAATGTAAAATGCATATATTTCCAGCTTATGAATTTGATTCCAAGAGAGTTGAGAAATGGGCTAACATCGATATTGCTGTGGTCCGAGTGGAGTCGCCTTATGACTTCACAGACCAGTCTTATATCAAAGACTGCTCTTACATACCTGCGCCGATTGAGATCAACTATGAACTCAAATATCAGGAGCCTGGAGTGGATGCCATTGTCCTAGGGTGGGGGCATAAAGAGTCATGGCGGCAGGTAATGGGATCCATTTTTTTATGTGATATAGTAACGGAACGAGTCGATGGCCCACGGTGGTAAGTGGTAACCCCGCCCATAACAACCGATGTGGCTTGGATCCTCCCCTACTAGGTACGACAAGACCCAAGTCGCATCGTATGCCGCCCGTAACTATGAGACGTGTAGCTGGAATGTCTCATGTGCCTGTAATTTCACCGGCAACCACACCATTCAAACTGGAACACAGTTACGCGAACGCGTTACTGCCTGGCGGCAGAAATAGGCATGGTGGCAGTGCTTCCCCGGACGAACTTGGCGAGAGTTCTACTGCTATTCATTTGTAGATTGTCGTACCTAGTAGGGGAGGACCTAAGTCGCATCGGTTGTTATGGGCAGAGGTTACCACTTAACACCAGGTTGGCCGTCAGCTCGTTCCGTAACTCGATCACATAACAAATTTTATTATAGTTATTAGTACACATTATAATGTAATTGCAGACCAATGATTCAGCTTCCTACAACGAGCAGCAGCTGAACTACGCATCAACATTGATTCTCGACAAATCCACTTGCAAGGCAGAGTTCACTAACGCAAACGTAAAAGAGACTCAAGATTTCCACAATATTATTGACAAATACATGATCTGCACCAGAGATGCTGGGAATATTGACGAAAACGGGAAACTACGTTTGAAGTCTAAACCACAAGCCGAAGGCTGTAATACGAGGATTCAAAAGATGAGGGGCGCTCAAGGACCCCTTGTGAGTTATATCAGGATCCAGCAGTCAACTAAAGGCTTGAAATTGATACCAGATTCGATTCGAACGTCGCTGGTTTTAGCACTTTTAGTCCCAAATTGAGAATAGACTGGTGAATAAGTAGATATTATTGTAATACTGAAATAACAGGCAATTGTGACTTTCCACCTTCACGTCTCAAAGTTACGGGGGGCACATATGGTGCGAATTGGGTCTTGTCTTAGCTAAGTAGGGGAGGACCCAAGTTTAATTATGGGCTATTCATATGGGCTTGCTCTTCGGTAACCTTTTGACATAAATTTATAAAAAATAATAATTTATTTCATTATAAAACAAAGTATTGTATATTTGTATTTATGTATTGTATACCTTTCAATTGGAACAGAGTAATTTAATATCTGCTTGGTAGAATAGATAGGTATGGCGGCAGAACTTCCCACATGAACTCTTTATAATAAAACCTTCTATGTAACGGACGTAATATTCTTTTCACTTGATGTTCTTCTATTCTCTATTAAGTCCATTCAAAAAATATATTTTTTTTTCCATAAATAGTGTGAAGAAGAAATGGAGTATGATGAAGATGGCAACATTGTGTATTATGGTAGAAGAAAACATGACGAACCCAGTTTGACTAGAAGAAATGGAATTTGCCAGGTTAGAAAAACTTTCTCATGTGGTAGTTAAATGTGTTTATTGATTTTTTAGAGGAATCCGTGCACGCAGGACAAACTCAGTAGGGATTTTCAGTGTAGAACACTTAAATGTAACTTAAAAAAAATATATAAGTTCATCAACTTATTTTAGCTACAAGTACCGGTTTTTGGATGGAATTTCATTAATTTATGATTTTGTCCTGGTTGGCGAATTATCATTGATTAATTATCTAGATAAAAGTGTTAGTTGATTTATTCGTGGGACGTTTACGTCGCAACAAAATTGTATACAACATGGTGAGTAGCGGCACATTGGGCTCTGCCTACCTGTTTGGGAAAAAAGCGTTAATCTAAGAATGTGTCTATGAATGTATGTATTAAAAAGAAACTATCACCAGCTGCTCGGACACCAACACTTACTGGAAAACTAAAATTTATATTTGGTATTAAGTATTAAGATGATAGACCATCTGCCTAATTTATTTAAGGACACAATCCTCGTTTATGTCCCACTGACCTCATCATGCATGAGGCATGATGAGGTCAGTGGGACAATTCGGTTCTTTAGCTAATCAATATCAATTTCTTGCTGGTCAGCTATATTTCGTTTCGAATAATGAACTATCTCATCATTCTAATACTGGCCTCATAGCTCAGTTGCTAGTAACGCTGGCTTCTGCGCTGTATGTCGTGGGTTCCATTCTCACCTAGGACAAACATTTGTGTGACGAACATAGGTTTGTCATACCTTGTCAATTTTTACTAGCCACCTTTTGTGTTTTTTCTGTGGTGTTAATATCAAAAATATAAATAAATCTGGGTGTTAATATGTATTATATGTATGTATTTACAAAAAAGTATTCTATCAGTTGCCCGGTTCCCATTGTACAAGGCTAGATGGCGCTGTGTGAATAGTCGACCAATATTGTGATTATTATTATCCACGTATTATAGGTACTCTATCTCTCCAGAACTCTCTCTCCTTTCCAGAACGACCACGGAGGTCCATTAGTAACCTGGGTGGGAACCACTGAAAGTCTGATAGGAGTGGCTTCCGTGTTTAAGATAACGAACGAATCAAAGTGTTCCGGTCCATACCTGTTTACCAGCACACAGTGCAACGGGAAGTTCTTGGATTGCATTCTCAATTCTACGTAAGTCGTTTCTTCTGCTTTTACGTTAGAGGCCATGCATCTAACTGCGCGCAACCCCACTACTTACTACACTACACCACTACACTTTAGGGGGGCCCAAGTTGCTCGTGTCCGTAAGTGATTACCCTCTGTATCCCTACACGTGTCCCCCGGGTGGTGCGAAAGGAGCAACCCAAAGTAGCAATAGAACTTGTGGTAAGCTCGCCAGGAGAAGTACTGCCACCACACCTGGTAATCCGCCGCTAAGCAGTGATGCACTCGTGTTGCTGTGTTCCGGTGGAAGGGAGTGGGTGCATGAGACTTAACATTCCCGTCTCGGGGAGATGGACGCAACGCAATGCGACTTGAGTCATCTAGCACCCGAATCACATAAAAAAAACCAGGGTACCTCCCGAGGTACATTACCTGAGAAAGTATTTCACAAAACTTGTGTTAAGTATGCATGCAATTTTGGTAACTCTTACAAACTTACACAAATGTATATAGTAATGTAAATATAAGCTTAAGACCAGATCAGAACAAGATCCCTAATTATGAACAAACAGCTTACACATTATCAAAGCTAGTTGAAGACGCGACTAAGCGCTTATTTATATTATGATTTCAGTCGACGAATGGTAAAATGCGATGCACCACCCGAAGAACGAGGATTCGATAAAATAGAACGGAGGATATCATGGATAGGCCATCCTGACGGGTAAGAAGAAGTGCAGATTATCTTCCTTACTACTAGCATGTATCTCTTTACAGAGAGCCTATAGGCTGTATTCTACTACTAGAATTCAAACAAGAACTATTAAGAAGATATTTTAACTTCGTTTGAAATCACTAACAACTTATCGGCCTATATTTCCCTTAATAAGGGAAATGTGGGCCCATTAAACAAGGCCCTAGCAGCGTTGAACTGCTCTCCAATGTAATACATGCTGAGCTAGGTGCCTATTGACTCGGGACACTAGTTTATTTCTAGCTAATAATTAATTAAGATATTTTTTTGTATGTTTTCGTATTAATCTTGCTTGTTTTTCTTCTTTATTAATATTTATATAATTTGTAATTTTTTTTATGTCAATAACTTTGTGGAGTCAATAAAATCTTTTTCTTTCCTTCTTTAATAATCATTTGAATTTTTTCAGACCCGCTGATAATGAAATCATTGAGACGAGACCCCAAGTACCTCTCTACCAGTACTGAGAGAGAAAAATGAATACATTTGACAATGTATCGATTAAAATAAACACGTAATAATTTTAATTTAAACTAGCTTTTGCCTGCGACTTCGTCCGAGTGTAATTCGGTTTATCATGCACCCTTATTTTACCCCATTGTCACATAGATAAAACAGCCTAAGTTACTTATTACAAAATCAGCTATCTTTCTGTAAAAGTCCCGTCATAATTGGTGCAGCCGTTTCGGAGATTAGCCGGAACAAACAAAATGACAGACAGAGAGACACAGACCCAGGAGACAGGCAGGCTGACAGACAGACAGACACAATCAGACAGACACAGCCAGACACAGACACAGGCTCAGACACAGACAGACATACACAGGCAGACAGGCACAGACAGACACAGGCACACAAACACAGACACATAGACACAGACAGACAGATACAGACAGACAGACAGGCAGCCAGATAGGCAAGTATAGCAATAAAGAACATAAAGACAAATTGAAAGGTAAAACCTCAGGTAAATTAAATACACATTTAAATACTATGATTTTTCCGTTCTTTTGATACGAGAAACTACATACATAACAACCAGATCTGCAACAAAATGTTCAGATTCACAAATTATTTAAACATATTTCTCTTGTGAGAATCGAACTCTCCTCCTTTACGTATCTGTCAGTAACATAACCACAATGCGAGGTCAGCCAAGTGCCATCTGAGGGTACATAAATTTGCGAATAACTGGCAATAAAATTGAATAATGTTTAATTTTAGAAAGATTTCTTTTCATTTTTCGATAGAAAATATCGTGAGTAATTTTCAAATTTTAAAAGCGATATTTCTTATCGAATCCTACCCACCAGATGCCACGGATTGCTTTCCAATACGATTTCGATAATTTTCAATTATTTGAAGCCGGCTGGTGAAAAATTAAAACGTGGAATTTCTTTTGTTGAAATAATGGATATTTAACTGTATTTTTTATGTGACAAAGCTACGGATCAAGCAGATGGCCCACCTGCTGTTATGAGTTAACCACTGCCCATAACAGTCAATACGACATGGGTCCTCCCTTACATAGGTACAAGACCCAAGTCGCATTGTATGCGCCTGTGTAACATCCCCCCTTCAGAATTAGACGTTATGCTTCTTAACTAGACGCGCCTATTTTAACCCTATCGCGCTTAACCGACTCCGCTATCTCCATTGGGTTTGTTATGAAATATATATATGGCCTTGGCTGATCGCTAGTTAAAGGTAGGACCTACATTGTGTTTCCGTAATAACTCAGATTCTTTTGAGGAATTGAAGTCTATACCTAACTAAATTGACCTAAGTTTATCTAACTTTAAATATGTCTAACTATTAGTATTGAGCTAAATAACTATAATAATTAGGAATGTGAACCTGTGAAATACGGATAAGGTGGTTAATTATGTAGGTATCTTATTTAGTCAAATACATTAAACGTGGCTAAATGTTACATGGATAATTTCTTCCTTGAAAACAAGACATAGTATATTGAGACTTAGGTTAAACCTAAAGGATTTCCTGAGATATATTTTAGTATAGTTTACACAACCTTAGGAAAGTAGAATAAATATGGTATTATACCAACTTTACTTTGAAATTAATTTGGTTATGAGTATGCAAATTCAATATTTAAATAGTCCTTTGGACGCCTTGTTGATTATATATCTCTTACGACAAAGATAATTGGGTGTGTATCGAGAGGTTACTTTAATTGCACATTAGTTCCATTAGCCTGACCTAGAATAGAGCTACACTCGTGGTACGTTCCTCTCACATAAGGACAGACTAATAAACAATGCATTTTTCATACAAACAATAGAGGGTGAAGCCCCCCCTGGTCCTCCTACCTTCCCCATAGACCTGCCCTTTGCCTCCAAAGAATTAATCTTCGTTACTTCTTGATACATTCCCCCTTTAAATTTATTATAAATTTAATGATATAACGTTTCTCATAAAAATCTCCAATAGCCATGGAAATCGCATCGTTTCACGGCACCTTTCTTAGGCTTTGGAGCAGACAAAATTAGTCCTTTCCGACATCACCATGATTAAGTAATCATTACTCATGCTAATAAATATAAATATGTCCCTGTACAAGAACACAAGATGAAGAGGCTTTCTTACCCTTAGAGCTATAAGATCAACTGTTAATACGTCTCACATGGACAACTTAATGTAATTCGAACAATATATAAAGTGACAACTACCATTTCAGCTATAGTTCAGGTCACGGGAAAACCTCCCAGGTTGTACGAAGTACATAGTTTTGAACACAGCTTTCTAACCATTACAGCTATAAGATCAGCCTTTACACGTCTCACATGGACAACATAATGTAATTCGAACAATATATGTAAAGTGACAACTACCATTACAGTTATAGTTCAGGTCACGGGAATACCCTCCCAGATTGTACGAAGTACCTAGTTTTGTACCTTCTAAATCGTTACAACATTGTAACAGTCATTCAATCACAGATCCATCTTCAAAGACCAATATTGAGTTAAACATAAGACAACTCTTGTCTAACCTTACTTATATCTGACACTCGTCTTTTGATAAAGTAGGTAAGCACATATATTAAAATACTTTAATGCACAAATGTTATAAATGTCAAATTCAAAGTTATTCAATCAATTTTGCAATATATTATTCAGAGTAGGATTTATAATATCCAAGTCTCAGACTTACTATGTCCTTTAGAGTCTAAATATATTTGAGTAAATTCATCCTCCAGTTTTTTAATACCTATACTTAGATCTAACAAAACTTCCAGTGTTCAAACTTAACTTAATAGACACACATCTTAGATAAAATAGATAAGTGTATTAAAATATAATTCAATTCCAAAGATAGTCGGCGGTTAAGTAATTCTCTACAAACCGCTAGCTCCGCAGCTCAGTGACAATAGCTACACTGCCTTACGCATCGCAGATCGCGAGTTCGATTCCCGCCCATAACAAAACTTGCGCGACGAGAACAAACATTAGTTCCGTCTCTGGTGTTAAAATTCATTACATGTTTGTATTTTATAAATAAAGACCAAAAGTAGCAGATATCTGGAAACCACAACGCAAGCCATGCCCAGTTCCTCCGTCATATGGCGCTGCTCGAAAGCGTCCACCAAAATGCAGTCAAAACCCTGCCTTGTACATCGTAGATCGGGTGTTCGATTCCCCATGACAAAACTTGTGCAACGAAAGCAAACATTATTTAAATTGAAGAATTAAGTTAATCTTACCTGAAGTAAGCTCGTGTCGAAGGATCAGTTATTCTGTTTTTGTGCTCCTTCTCCGACCCTATTTATCTAAGGTAATACACATAATAAAAATATAAGCAACCTAGGAGTCGTACTTCCTTCCACGTTTCCAACTATAATTTTACCGTGCGTGTGAGTTAGTAATTAGCTAATGAACAAGACTAACGGTCTTGTCGTAGTCGACCTAGGTTTCTCTAAGATGTTTCTCACGAGCCGAAGCTCTGAACGTAGTTTGAGCTAAATTACTAAGAAGGACATGTATGTTAACCCTGCAAAGTTTCTGGGGCCCTCCTTAATATTGCTCATCCAGAACACCGTTAAGGCAATAACACAACATAACCCAAATAACCATGATCAAAATATTTGTCAGATTATTTTAAAATAAATAATGATCCAGAAAGGTCTGTAAGTTAACACCGCAAGGTTTCAAGACTTTTCTGTTAATTCTACTCACCCTGAATCGCCATCAAATTAACACAAATTCACACAATAAGAAAAAAATTACTTTTAAAATAATATTTAGCCAACCAAAGAATAAGATGAGTCCGTATGGACTCCTCTTTAATACTACTCACTCAGTACCCAATCACTGGCCAGCAAAAGCTATGCCTCTCTCGCGTACTAATTTTCAGAATCGAATCCCGTCAAACAAAAGCTATGCGCCTCTTCCGTATTAGATTTCCGAAACCGACTCGCCCCGAGACGTGCGAATTTTAGGCTCTGAATGGTCCCGAGCTGTGCTCCGTCTCTCTATTTATTCCAAATTTTTTCCTTCTCGAAACTTCTTTGCTTGGTTAATTATTAGTAAATTTATTATCCCATTAGTTCAGCACAAACTCTCCCACTTAAGTTTCCCACGAAACCCCCACAGACACAGTATAATAACGAAGCAGAGTGCCATAGCAAATTCAAATCGATATTTAGTTTTACTTCTATGCGCGTGCATATATTCCTATTTTTGTTTTCGTCCAAAAGGGTATGTAAATAACTCAAGAAGTTCCCCCATTTTGTTTACTGAAATTTACGCATCAAATATCAACGATAACAAATTATTTTCTTTTTGTCATGAATATAATTGTCTCTTAATAGTTTAATGTTTGTATAATATACACACATTATCAAATATAACAAAGTACTTTAAGGAGTACGACTGCTGAGGTATATATTCTATCGAAGTTTCCTTACTGTTATTTTATTTCGCTGCCATAAGCCAGTGACGACCATTTGTCACTCGCCAGCAATTTTTTGTTTATGCCTTTGGACCCCAATCTACTAATGTTTCATTTCGCGCCAAGGGTTTAGGTTTACACTTAAGTTTGTTTATTTGAACATTGCTCTGAAGTAAGCAAAAACTACGTATGAATAATGTTTTAAATATATTATTTATTTTGTTTACATAAAAGTGACGGGGTAGCTAGGCTGGCCCGTTACAGCCGACCCCCAAAATTTACGCAGGTGTGAAAATTTTTTTTTTCACCGAAGAAAATTTTTTGATATAAACTTTCAAATCTATTAAGAATATAAATTATGACAATAACAAAAGCTTTAAACTTAGAATACTCATCTTCTAATATGTCAATATTTTACTTCGGACACTGAAAATGTATGTGCGTTACTAGAGTCGTAAACCCCGTCAGAACTTGAAGATTATATCATAAGATAAGAAAAGAGAGAAAATTATTCTAATCATTGTTACTATCATTATTTTCCACCTCAATTGTGCAATTCTCAATGCGGTCAGTGAACTAGAATAGAATATCAGTGAACGGCCATTGAGTGAAGAAAGTCATTCGCATGAATTTGAAAATCCGAAATCTTCCTTATTCGTATCAACATACGAATATAAATTCTATTTTTATGTTTAAATAATTTTTTTTTTTATTAACAATCTCACCCTGTGGAAGTGTATTTTTTTTTTTTTTTTTTCACACTCCATGTTTCTTATCCAAAAGGTTGACAACTCTAGCGATAATGCGTGTACCTATTGTGTTATACATCGTGATGTATACTGTGTTTTTAAACCAATCTTAAAATCATCGTTAATTGGACCAGGAACCAAGCTTTATAATAAACTCAAAAATGCTTAATCTATCCCTCCGTCAAGATGATCGTTTTCTGGCTGAAGAATGAGGGTGTGAGTCTCATCATCTCTATCAGAACACTGAATGGGTTAGCAGGCAAAAATTGGAATCACGCGCTCCGTTTACTTACTAAGCGAAACAGTACTTCGGTCGATTAGATACATCTTATAGACTTTGGCATAAAAAAATCATAGATTAGAATACCCCACTCGGGCTGATCACAGTTAACAACTCGTCCTCGAATCGGAGCCGGTGGAGTGTATTTAGTTCTCGGCTTATTGTCATGTAGAGTATGAACCTTTATGAAACCAGGACAGCCCTGATGAGACACGTAACCTAACACCAAATTCTTCATCATAGCAGTTCTTTGTGAGTGTTATGTGTGTCCAAAATCGAACATTGCAGATCATTTCAACGCCAAGATATCGTCGAATTATAAAGGCCCTCCTATACCTTTAACTACACAGTCACTATTCATACATCAATCACAAAATACTTCCTCATTCATTTTCATAACATTTAAGTATTAAACGTTTCATACCACACACGTAGTACTTCAACTTTTACAGTACTTTGACGCCACCCATATAATCCGACAATCATAACTCGTGTTAAAACTACGAAGAAGAGCTTCAGTACAACGCATATATTTATTTATTTTTATAAAATAAATTGTCATCTACCTTATCAGAGCATCTGATTTTAAAACCCTTTTTTTTTTTTTTTGCAATAAATTATCATCCACCTTAATGTGAGCAATAGATTTTGGTATTGTTTACCAATCCTTTATATTTTTGAAACAAAGTCCATTCCTAATTTACCATATTTTTTTTCCCAAATAAAATGAACAACATTTGGTTGTTGAAATTTTATATTTATTGATCACATATATATTTCTTTTTTTTTATATCTTATATAATAGCATATATCTCATATATCTCAATCACTTAAAAGTGATTATTGAATCATTATTGACAGTCATTATGAACTTATATTAAGTAAAGGTAACCTTTACACTAAATATTTGCTTGATTCTTATTATAATCAATCAATAGCAATAGAATTTGGTTTTTTTTTTTTTTTTTTGAAGATTTACCACCAGCAAGTGATACACATTTCTTACATAGTTATCATTATAAAGGTATACATCTTGTGCTCACTCTCTAGGTAACCACAGCTTACACAAGTTAGGTTTAGGAATAGTTATTTAAGTAATTTTTTTTTTTTTTATAAAAGCATATATCTTAATCTCTAAAGGTATCTTAATCTCTAAAAGTGATTATTAAATCAGTATAGTAAGTTACTAGTTTTTTTTTTTTTTTTTTTTTTTTTTTTTTTTTTTTTTTTTTTTTTTTTTTTTTTTTTTTTTTTTTTTATAATGGTATATATCTTAATCTCTACATACTTGTATGTTTCTTAATCTCTAAAAGGTGATTATTAAATCAATATTGACAGTATTTTTTTGTTTTAATTATTATTATAATTATTATTTTTTTGTTTTTAATAGCACATTATATTAACTCTAAAAGTATCTTAATCTCTAGAAGTGATTATTAAATCAATATTGACAGTAATTTTTTTTGTTACTTATATAATAGCATATAATATCTTAATCTCAGAATTTGAATCAGTGTTTAGGTAAAAATTTTTTTTTTTTATTCATAATATTTGGACAAATGAATCGTATTGAATTTCCCTCTAATTTTCTTACTTTTAGGATCCATAAGAATATACACGTTTTGATAAGGAATCCCCGATACTACGAAAGGGCCCTCATACAAAGGTTGAAATTTTTTTGTGATTTTTTGTTGCGCATTAGATTTATTGAATTTTTTTATTTTTACTAAATCCCCGATTTCATATTCCATGATACGATAGTTTTGATTAAACTTAGCTCTCCTTTTTTCTCCCGCCTTTTGTAAGTTTTTCCTCACCATTTCTTTGATTTCTTGGGTATCTAAATATTTGTCTTGCTCTATCAAATGTTTATCGAAAGACAATTTTGTAGATTCTCCATATAATACTTCACATGGAGTAAATTGTATGCTTTCATGAAATGTATGGTTATACAATTGTTCTAATTTCGGTAACAACATTACCCATCCTTTGTGATTTGACCTGCAATACATCCTAAACAGTCGCCCTAATTCTCGATTTACCCTTTCCACAGTGTTAGGTCGTGGGTTTCTAACTGTTGTATAAATAACCTTTACTTCCTGATGTTGCATAAATTCCTTCCATTTTTTATTTGCAAATTGTGGGCCATTATCTGACATAATTGCTTTTGGCTTTATTATTTCAAAAAATCTTTTTACTTTGGCTATTACCGATTTTGTTGTGGCTTGCTTTAATTCATAGAATTTTACAAATTTGCTGAAAGAGTCCTGCAGGACTAGAATATATCTCATCCCAAATATCCCAATGGGTAAAGGTCCATATAAATCAATCATTACCAATTCTCCAATGTCATTCGTAATTATCGAACGACTAGGTCCTACATAAGTTTTGTTAATGTTTTTGGTGATTTGACAATCATGACAATTTCTTAATATCTGTTTAATATTTTTAGATAATCCCCGCCAATAAAATCGGTCCCGAACGTACTTGATTACTTTATAAGCCCCTTGATGTCCCATTTCTAAATGCACCCTTTTAGTTATCTTTTCTCTTAATACTTCAGGCAAGTAAATGACTCTGTTAAAAGACTTATCTGGTTGGAAGTACAAAACTTGATTCTCTACAAAACACTTTTCAGTAATCTTATGTAATTTACCTCCCTTGTCTGAGTCTGTATCAATATTATTCAATATTTCTTTAATTTCCACATCTGATTGTTGCAATTTAGATATATTTTTTAAATTTACCGCCAATTCCTTATCCTCCCTAGATTCCATATATAATATCTCGGGTACCTTAACTTTGTCCTCTTGTAAAAACTCAGATTCTGGTGGATATCTGGATAATATGTCAGCTACCACATTATCTTTACCTTTCACATGTCGAACTTCATACTCGAAATGTTCAATATAGTTTATCCATCGTGTGACTCGCGCGTTATACAACTTCCAAGTTTTAATGAAAATCAGAGCTTTATGATCAGTTCTAATAATAACTTTTGACCCCCTCAAGTATGTTTCAAATTTTTCTAAGCAACATATTACAGAGTACAGTTCTTGTTCTGTAACAGTCCAATTCAACTGTGGTCCCCTTAAGGCTCTACTGTAAAAACCTAAAATTTTTATTTCATCTTTATCACTCTGTTGATACAAAACTCCTGCCATTCCTATTCCTGAACAGTCAGTTTGCAAGTAATAAGGTTTACTGAAATCCGGATGATGTAACTGAATAGTTCCTAAAAATATATTTTTTAATTTATCGAAAGCCTGCTGTTCTGCTTTTTGCCAAACCCATTTAGTTTCTTTTTTCAGTAATTTGTATAGAGGTTGTGCATGAAGACTAAACTGTGGTATAAATCTCCTGTAAAAATTACACAGGCCAAGAAACGCCCGAACATGTTTAACCCTCTTTGGCGTGGGAAAATCCTGAATAGATTTAACTTTGTCAGGATCTGTCCTCAATCCTTGCGTCGAAATAATATAACCTAACATTCTTACTTCCTTACACATAAATTCGCACTTTTTTAAATTACATGTCATCCCTGCCAATTCCAACCTCCCCAATACAATATCTAGGTGCTCCAGATGTTGATCGAAAGTTCCTGTTGTTATTATCGCTAAATCGTCTAAATAATTCACACAAAATTCATTAACTTCATGACCCAATATTACGTCCATGGCTCTGCTAAAACTTCCCACAGATGTTTTTAATCCTTGGGGTAAAACGTTGTACACAAAAGATTTGCCATTAAATGTAAAACCCGTATATTTCTTACTATTCTCAGTAATAGGAATTTGAAAATAGGCATTATTTAAATCAATAATACTTATATGGTTAGCCCCATGGAAGGAATTCAACACATCTAGCTGTAACGGAGGTTTTTCAGTTTCAGATATCATAATTTTGTTAATTTCCCTGGCGTCTAACAAAACTCGCACTGTACCGTCTTTCTTCAGAGTAAAGGTTAATGGACTACAATATGGCGTGGATGCCCTACTAATAATACCCTGTTCTTCCATTTCTTTCAATTTATTTTCTATCTTATCCCTATACGCATAGGGTATCGGATAGGCCCTTTTTACTATAGGTTCTTGGGACTCCATTTTTATTTCATGTTGATAACATTTTGCTCTTCCTAATTTTGACGAAAATAGATTGTTGTGTTCTACTAATAACCGGTGCAATTTTTCTCTATTTTCTGGATTTACGTTTTCTCCTATAATAAGTTCTTTAAGATTTTGGGTATCACAATTAGTTTCATTGGCTTTTTTTATCATCTCAGCTCCCCTTTTTGATTTGAAATTTTCCCGTTCATGAAATTTTATAATTTCTTTATTTTCTCCACATTTTAACATTAATCCTCCATTATTTTTCCCCATATTAATGGAAACAACATTACGTTTTAACCAGTCAAATCCTAATATCAAATGATTGACTAACCCCGGAACCACTAAAAACCCAGTTTCAATTTTGGTTGATCCTAAAGTTATTGGTATTAGCACAATTTTTCTAATTTCAACACTTTTATGTCCAACTGCTGTTTTAATTTGGAAAGGTTTTATGGGCATAATAGGAATTTCGTTTTTATATGTATTCTCCAAATCATTCCAAAATACCTCCGAAATACACGTTATGTCACTGCCAGTGTCAATCAATCCAACTACCTCAAAGTCCAAGGTTCGAATTATCACTTCTGATCTATACTCATTCTGATTGTCCCATTCTTTGTCTTCCTCAAACACGGAATTCAACATTTGTGTATGAATTTCATCAAGCTGACTCTGTTCTATTTTTAACATTAATACATTTATTATTTGTTCAAATATTTTCAATTCCTTCTGACTTGCTGATTCATATCCTAACCCCCTCTTGTCTAATTTCATTGTTGTCTGTGCAATGGGTTTTTTTAATCCTTTATCATTACGCCCTAAAGTTTGTCCTGGACTCCATCCAAATTTTAACATTATCTGTAAAATCTTATCCCCTGATAATGAAGCTGATTCGGGGACAACATTCTCAGCTCTTTCTAGTTTAAACCCCCACTGTTTTCAATTTCAACTTCTCCATTATTCTCCTCCAAGCCCTCTGTAGATCCAAATGTTGTGATGTTACTAACATGGGGTTTTTGCCAATTTCTATAACTTCGTTGAAATTCCCTTCTCCTCTTGTCTTGATTTTTATTTTGTTCTGTTGGCGGATTCAAGTTAGTCTCTTGAATTCTTATGTTGTCCATATTCCTCAAAAATTCAGCAGTTTCAATTATGGTGTTTATCTTAGATGTATACCATCCTTGTTGAATGTACTTAGGGTAATGTCTAATCAAGTCTACAACGATTTGTTTCTCCGGTATTTGGAAACTTAACATTTGAGCCCTTCCCGTTAGTTGTAAGAAATGATTTAACATAGACATATTTTTCGTAGATTCCCAAGTTCCATGGACGATATTCCTCCGTAATTCATTTTGTTCTTTATCGCCCCAATAAGTCGCTAAAAAGTCAATTTTGAAATCGTCAATACCCTTCCATCGTCCCCAATATATCCTGGCCCACTCTCTAGTGTTTCCCACTAAACATTCTTGAATCAAGTCTAATTTATTTCCTTCTTGAGGAATCTTCCGTAGATAAATCTCCAAATCTTCCAAGAAAGTTACTGGATGAATTTCCAAATTAATTCCAAATTTAGGTTTATCAATATTTACATTCCTTATATTATAAATGACATGATTACTTTTCTCTTTATTCAGTTCTCTCTCCGTGTTTACTGTTATTTCAGAATTATTAGTCCCTTCATTAATGTTATTATGTACAACTGAATTTGCTTCTGGAATATTATCTGAATCTTCGGAAATTAAGGATTCAGTTATTAGAGTTTCTTTCACTGTTCTATTAATTTCTCTGTTTTGTAGGGTTAGTTTGGTTTCTTTTACTTCTTCACTTAATTTATTTATTTTAGTCATTAATGCCCCCACATTCCGGCTTAACATTTTAAGAGCATTGGCATTGGCAGTTTTTCTTTTTAGGTTTATCCTCGCCTTCTGCATTTTATGATGATCGAGATTGGAATTAATCGCCTCATCGTCGTCTATATTTTCGTTTTGTAAATTTGATCCTTCATCATTAACAACGTTTAATCTTTCATCACTTGAAATTGGTGGTTGTAATTTTCGTTTCAATGTAATTCTTCCCCTTTTTGGAGTCACTGAAATCTGGTCCTGTTCATTAATGTCTTCAATTTCATTCATCATCAGACTCTCTTCTTCTCCATATCGTACTGGTGGTCTTCGTTTGCGATTAGGTTTATCCATGTTCATGTCTTGTTTCTCTTATTTCTTTGTACCTAAAATTTCAATATTTATTTTGTCAGTTTTTTTTTTCATTAATTAATTTTTTCAAATGTATATATATATATATATATATATGACAACTAAAACATAATTTTATGTTGTTGTGAATTTGCATTAGTTTGAGTTAATATTAGCATTATACAGCATATATAATTTTTTTTTTTTTTTTTTCCGGGTGCCTTTGTTCTCTTTATATTCTCATTTAATCGATAATATACAATGTACTTAATCGAATCAACTTTTCAACTACCGGGCGTCTGGATTATACTATTTAAACAAAAAAATATACCTTAATCAAAATAATATGTTGGAGAGTAGTCGATTCCCAAAAAAAATTAGAAAAATGTCCGTGATGTCACTATGTCTATCTCCTAAGTCACTCGTGTTTTTATTTTTTCTTTTCGATTAATATGTATTCATTAAAATATTACTGTTTAATATTGAAAACATATCAATAATTTGATATCAAAAAGTTATCTAAAGTCTTATATAATTTTTCTAACAAGATTTGAATAAGAATTCTAGTCGGAAGAATTATAGCCTCAGGAATTTGTTGCGTAATTAAATCTTACTCTAATTCAATCTTACAGTCAAATTGTTTGATTTTATAATTTCTTTATTTACAATCCCTTATAATACAAAACCTGTAGTAATATACAGTATCAGGTATTTTACTCACTGACTTCTCTGAATATCTATTTTCCTGGCAATAGTACCTATTTTAGTTTATTAATTAATGTCTGTAATATCGATCACATCCATAAATACAACGAAACCCACAACAATAAAATCCAATTGAAATTATTTTTTCTGCAACTGTGAAATATTTATAATTGAACTGTCGACCCCCCGAATGTATATTTTGTAATAAATTTTAAATCTACTGAGTTATTTGCGACTATGAACTACTGTCGTCTATGAATAATCCATCCAATATACCACTTCCTTACCATTCTCACTGCAATAATGCAATCGACTTTAACCAAAACTCTGAGCTACGAAATAACTTATAACTGACTCATCGAGTGTTAAATTCCTAATGAGTTGAAAAAATATCAGATTAATTGTAAGAGTGATGACTTTGATTAGTCATTTATTGATGTCATCTACGATAATGCTTTATAATTTGAACAAATTACCTGTGACACTGAAATACATTACAATTGCATCATCGATCCCTTGAGATATTATTTTCCAACTAGCTGCACCTCGCGGTTTCACTCGCGTAAGTTTCTATCGTTCGAACGTACTAGAAATAATAGAAAGCAATAAGAATATAGTAAGTGTCCTTAAACACATTTTTTTTTTCAAGGAATCTGTGTATATGTATGATTTAAATACTTTAATTGGTCACGCCATGTTAACTGAATAAATGCTTAAATTTATACTTATAATTTATTATTAATTTACCGTAGGATAAGATATGGCATTCATTATGCACACAATATTTATTTGACTACTTGAATGTGTGTGTTGAAAATGTTATTTTTGTAAGTGTGTTATTTTCGTGAGTCACACAGTAAGTATATATTTTTTTTTCTATCGACAAAAGCTAAGGTAGTGTTTCAATAATAATAAACTGTACATTCCAAACCGACGAATTTTTTGTATTGAGTGTATTGGATGACAGACCATTCTTTCTCTAAGTTCCAAACATGTGTTTGGGTGTTTTGACCATAAATTCCTAAAATCGCCTTTACTTTAAACAATTTTACAAGAGAGTTTTACACTTGTGAGCAGATGTTTGTCCCCACTTGTTCAAAATAAAAGACAAAAGAAAAAAAAGCGGGTCAACTAGCTAACTGCGTGCAAAATTTGTTTAACTGTGGCACGTCAATAAATTTAATATTTGCTAAGATATTTGTAAAGCGATGACTATAGATAGTCTATCGTTTACTTCACATAATTTCCACTTCTCACAACGATACATACCATTTAGAATACTGTCTGCGATTATTACATTTAAATCGACGACCCCCCGAGTTTTATTATGTAATGAATTTTAAATTTTCTGCATTATTCGTAGAAGTGATGACTATGATTAGTCATCCATCTATTTACCAGATATACTCCCCCAAGAACCACACATTGAATTAAACATGCTGATGCTTGCAAAAACTAGACATCCACTACCACACATGATACTGACTGTGACTGGCCTTATAGCTCAGTTGGTAGCAACGCCGCCCTCCACGCTGCAGGTCTGCAGGTCGTAGGTTCGACTCTCTCCTAGGACAAACACCTATGTGACAAACATAGATGCCCGTTCTGCGTCTGGGTGCCGACATGTATTATATGTATGTATTCACAAAACAAAAGTACATAAGTATTACATCAGTTGTCAGGCTCCCACGACACAAACCATGCCTAGCTTACCCTGGGGCCAGACGGCGCTGAGCGATATGTGCAACAATATTTATTTATTACTTATTATATGTACCTACTACACTTAATTAAATGTTTTTATTTTTTTATTTCTAACATTGTGCAGAATCTATTGAAATATCTGTCCCATCGTTTGTAAAGTTACTAGATACATATTCGTAATATCTCAAAGTCAGTAACAGAATTATATGCATTTATAGAAACACTAGTTGTACTCGCGTCCTCGCCCGCGTAAGATACAGTTTATGCCTATTAGATTAGCGTCATGAATCAGTCACATTTTATCACGTTGTGAACTAATCCTAGTATCTATCCCTCATAAACTGTACTTATTTTTCTAGATGAAAGGTATACTATCCTATGTCTTGATTTTTTGAGTAATTAACGCTGAAACAACAATTTAACAACCAAACTCGCATTCATATTTATAATATTAAGGACTGTTAGTTAGAAAGCATAACCAACTTTATTTAAGCAGTTAAGTGACGCATACACATAGGTAGAGGTAGTCAGTATGAAAATAACCTGTGTCCTAGTTAAGTCTAGCAATGAAAATTTAATTAGTTTTATACGATTATTCTCAATGGATTAGTTTTTCCTTAAATGTCAAATGTGTTTTTGGATATTAAAATTGACTTAGGATATGTTTTACATTTTTACAATTTTAGTCAAAGCATTTAATTAGTTACTGTTAAAGATCGAGTACGATCAATAACTGATGGTGAGGATATGCGATCGAAATAGAAACCCGAATTTCTTATACCTTTTACTACTGAATCTACATTTCATATAAACCCAAATTTGTTTAATGAAATAATTATCCGCATACATACATAATTCCGACGTGGGCCGTAAGTCTAAAAATAAATAATACTAAAAGAAGTATGTATGCGTGTAACCTGAATCGCGGGTCGCAGTATTTGGTACCAATACATGCCAAAATCGTCCGGGGAAGTGCCGCCACCACACCCACTTCTGGCGTCAAGTCTGGAGTAATGCATTCGGGTCACTGTGTTCCGATTTGGAAAGCGTCCTGATGCCGTTGACAGACAATTGAGGCTTTTTACTTCACTTTTTAGAGTTACGAGCGCCCTATGAATAATAAAAGACTTTTACGAGATGTTTTGTACCGGGGTGTTTATAAGATCGAAAGTGGACTGTATGTTTACAACAATAGCGTCCTATCTTACTATCCTTTGTTCTTCTGTCTTGCTATTTTCTCCAAGAAGCGAGTTAACATCTACTACCGATGTGCAACCACCAGATGCTAAAACCGTTTGTTATTACTTCGACTTAATGCCTTTGATAAATTTACATTAGATATCTATGTATCTTAATATGAAATACTATTTAAGCGGATTTTAATTTTCAATGGACCTAAATGCCTTGTTGGTAGATAAATAATTGTTTCTCTCTATCTATCTATCGAGGTTGTCCCTTTGGCAAATTTTAAACTATGTATATTTATGTATTTACTTTTCAAATATTACAACTTGAAATTACGACCCCCCAATATTTAGACTTTATCACCGTTTATACAATAAATGCATGTTTATAATGTTTTAATGCTGGTGATGAGAAGAAACAACCATATAATATTATGACTGCCTAATATTTAAAATTTTCTACCTATTTTCTTTGTCCATTTAATAAGACAATAGAATATTTACCTTTTTGTTAAGTTAATGTTTATGGAAACGCGAATCCTTGCGATACTCGACATTTATTTTTCAACGTTACTTAAGATGATTAACTAAACTATAACCGAGCAAGCTTTCTACAAGACTTAATTCCTCTCCATTTTCACGTCAACAAATTGTGCGAAAGAATTCGCAACATTATAACTAAGTCTTACATCATAACAAACCCAAACTATTTGTATTTACTCTAAAAGACTAAAACTATGAACAAACCTAAATAAACAAATGACCTGAGAAATCTTTTGTAATGAACCAATCTTCAGATAAAGTAAATTATTAAAAAAGTAAAATATGATTTAGCAAAATAGACTTTAATGTTATTATTTTAAAGTTCAACCTAACTTTATGAATAAACTATGAAATATGGTTTGAGAATATGAATGGATAGACAATAAAATAATCTTGGTCACGGCTACCCATATTGTAACATCCCCCCTTCAGAATTAGACGTTATGCTTCTTAACTAGACGCGCCTATTTTAACCCTATCGCGCTTAACCGACTCCGCTATCTCCATTGGGTTTGTTATGAAATATATATATGGCCTTGGCTGATCGCTAGTTAAAGGTAGGACCTACATTGTGTTTCCGTAATAACTCAGATTCTTTTGAGGAATTGAAGTCTATACCTAACTAAATTGACCTAAGTTTATCTAACTTTAAATATGTCTAACTATTAGTATTGAGCTAAATAACTATAATAATTAGGAATGTGAACCTGTGAAATACGGATAAGGTGGTTAATTATGTAGGTATCTTATTTAGTCAAATACATTAAACGTGGCTAAATGTTACATGGATAATTTCTTCCTTGAAAACAAGACATAGTATATTGAGACTTAGGTTAAACCTAAAGGATTTCCTGAGATATATTTTAGTATAGTTTACACAACCTTAGGAAAGTAGAATAAATATGGTATTATACCAACTTTACTTTGAAATTAATTTGGTTATGAGTATGCAAATTCAATATTTAAATAGTCCTTTGGACGCCTTGTTGATTATATATCTCTTACGACAAAGATAATTGGGTGTGTATCGAGAGGTTACTTTAATTGCACATTAGTTCCATTAGCCTGACCTAGAATAGAGCTACACTCGTGGTACGTTCCTCTCACATAAGGACAGACTAATAAACAATGCATTTTTCATACAAACAATAGAGGGTGAAGCCCCCCCTGGTCCTCCTACCTTCCCCATAGACCTGCCCTTTGCCTCCAAAGAATTAATCTTCGTTACTTCTTGATACATTCCCCCTTTAAATTTATTATAAATTTAATGATATAACGTTTCTCATAAAAATCTCCAATAGCCATGGAAATCGCATCGTTTCACGGCACCTTTCTTAGGCTTTGGAGCAGACAAAATTAGTCCTTTCCGACATCACCATGATTAAGTAATCATTACTCATGCTAATAAATATAAATATGTCCCTGTACAAGAACACAAGATGAAGAGGCTTTCTTACCCTTAGAGCTATAAGATCAACTGTTAATACGTCTCACATGGACAACTTAATGTAATTCGAACAATATATAAAGTGACAACTACCATTTCAGCTATAGTTCAGGTCACGGGAAAACCTCCCAGGTTGTACGAAGTACATAGTTTTGAACACAGCTTTCTAACCATTACAGCTATAAGATCAGCCTTTACACGTCTCACATGGACAACATAATGTAATTCGAACAATATATGTAAAGTGACAACTACCATTACAGTTATAGTTCAGGTCACGGGAATACCCTCCCAGATTGTACGAAGTACCTAGTTTTGTACCTTCTAAATCGTTACAACATTGTAACAGTCATTCAATCACAGATCCATCTTCAAAGACCAATATTGAGTTAAACATAAGACAACTCTTGTCTAACCTTACTTATATCTGACACTCGTCTTTTGATAAAGTAGGTAAGCACATATATTAAAATACTTTAATGCACAAATGTTATAAATGTCAAATTCAAAGTTATTCAATCAATTTTGCAATATATTATTCAGAGTAGGATTTATAATATCCAAGTCTCAGACTTACTATGTCCTTTAGAGTCTAAATATATTTGAGTAAATTCATCCTCCAGTTTTTTAATACCTATACTTAGATCTAACAAAACTTCCAGTGTTCAAACTTAACTTAATAGACACACATCTTAGATAAAATAGATAAGTGTATTAAAATATAATTCAATTCCAAAGATAGTCGGCGGTTAAGTAATTCTCTACAAACCGCTAGCTCCGCAGCTCAGTGACAATAGCTACACTGCCTTACGCATCGCAGATCGCGAGTTCGATTCCCGCCCATAACAAAACTTGCGCGACGAGAACAAACATTAGTTCCGTCTCTGGTGTTAAAATTCATTACATGTTTGTATTTTATAAATAAAGACCAAAAGTAGCAGATATCTGGAAACCACAACGCAAGCCATGCCCAGTTCCTCCGTCATATGGCGCTGCTCGAAAGCGTCCACCAAAATGCAGTCAAAACCCTGCCTTGTACATCGTAGATCGGGTGTTCGATTCCCCATGACAAAACTTGTGCAACGAAAGCAAACATTATTTAAATTGAAGAATTAAGTTAATCTTACCTGAAGTAAGCTCGTGTCGAAGGATCAGTTATTCTGTTTTTGTGCTCCTTCTCCGACCCTATTTATCTAAGGTAATACACATAATAAAAATATAAGCAACCTAGGAGTCGTACTTCCTTCCACGTTTCCAACTATAATTTTACCGTGCGTGTGAGTTAGTAATTAGCTAATGAACAAGACTAACGGTCTTGTCGTAGTCGACCTAGGTTTCTCTAAGATGTTTCTCACGAGCCGAAGCTCTGAACGTAGTTTGAGCTAAATTACTAAGAAGGACATGTATGTTAACCCTGCAAAGTTTCTGGGGCCCTCCTTAATATTGCTCATCCAGAACACCGTTAAGGCAATAACACAACATAACCCAAATAACCATGATCAAAATATTTGTCAGATTATTTTAAAATAAATAATGATCCAGAAAGGTCTGTAAGTTAACACCGCAAGGTTTCAAGACTTTTCTGTTAATTCTACTCACCCTGAATCGCCATCAAATTAACACAAATTCACACAATAAGAAAAAAATTACTTTTAAAATAATATTTAGCCAACCAAAGAATAAGATGAGTCCGTATGGACTCCTCTTTAATACTACTCACTCAGTACCCAATCACTGGCCAGCAAAAGCTATGCCTCTCTCGCGTACTAATTTTCAGAATCGAATCCCGTCAAACAAAAGCTATGCGCCTCTTCCGTATTAGATTTCCGAAACCGACTCGCCCCGAGACGTGCGAATTTTAGGCTCTGAATGGTCCCGAGCTGTGCTCCGTCTCTCTATTTATTCCAAATTTTTTCCTTCTCGAAACTTCTTTGCTTGGTTAATTATTAGTAAATTTATTATCCCATTAGTTCAGCACAAACTCTCCCACTTAAGTTTCCCACGAAACCCCCACAGACACAGTATAATAACGAAGCAGAGTGCCATAGCAAATTCAAATCGATATTTAGTTTTACTTCTATGCGCGTGCATATATTCCTATTTTTGTTTTCGTCCAAAAGGGTATGTAAATAACTCAAGAAGTTCCCCCATTTTGTTTACTGAAATTTACGCATCAAATATCAACGATAACAAATTATTTTCTTTTTGTCATGAATATAATTGTCTCTTAATAGTTTAATGTTTGTATAATATACACACATTATCAAATATAACAAAGTACTTTAAGGAGTACGACTGCTGAGGTATATATTCTATCGAAGTTTCCTTACTGTTATTTTATTTCGCTGCCATAAGCCAGTGACGACCATTTGTCACTCGCCAGCAATTTTTTGTTTATGCCTTTGGACCCCAATCTACTAATGTTTCATTTCGCGCCAAGGGTTTAGGTTTACACTTAAGTTTGTTTATTTGAACATTGCTCTGAAGTAAGCAAAAACTACGTATGAATAATGTTTTAAATATATTATTTATTTTGTTTACATAAAAGTGACGGGGTAGCTAGGCTGGCCCGTTACACCTGCAACTCTGAGACGCGAAGGTGGAATTTAAGAAGAAACGTATTAACAATCTTCCAACACTGAAAGTTGAGGACAATTTATAGTTCTTAGAGAGTAGAGTAGTAGTTAGATAACCTAATCAAAAGCTTATCTAACTAATCTTCTATAATAATAATAATATTAATATTGGTGGACATTTCACACCATCTATCCCCAAAGTATGCTAAGCACAGCTTATATTATCACGGGAACCAGACTAATGGTATATTACTTAAATACTTTTTTGTAAATACATACATACCTCTATAATACATATCAACACCCAGACACATAACAAACATCTATGTTCGTCACACAAATGTTTGTCCTGGGTGGGAGTTGAACCCACAACCTACAGCGCAGAAGGCAGGGTTACTACTAACTGAGCTATGAGACCCGTCGATCTAACTAAGATGCCAGAATTAGATATATGGTTATTTTCTTACTGTCCTAGTAAATTTTATCTGAATTATAAGTGCGCCTTTACCCAAAAGAGAAAAGCATACTTTAAAATAAAAACTAGCAAAAATATTCGTTAAGCATTTTTAACCTGTTGAACCCTGAGTAATTTTCTAGCGTTAAGTTTATCCATTCGGAAACTTTCTATAAACCAGGGCCCTATTCACAAACTACTCCACTACTCGCGTACGAGATGATATTCCGTGTAATTAAAACAAGATCGTTTATGAGATGAATCTAATATTTAGAGTTATTTAAAAAAAACATGGTACATAAACATTTAACTCGTTACGGTCTTTACTCTTATTACGAAAATGATGAATTGAATTGGATTAATTTAATTTTAATACGGTGTGTTTTTTTTTACCAAGACATCACAGGCAATCACATTTCTTTGATTATAATTATATTGGATTCATTGCTAAAACTACATTCTTTTTTTGAATTTTATTATCTTATTCTTTATCCACATACACCGATGATCATAATATGATCTCGTAATATGCACATAACACATTATCATCACTGTCACATAATCTACAACACTGATATTTATATCAGCTCGTTTAAGAATATAGGAATTATCCCTCAAATCTCACGTTGATTCAATACATTTTGAAAGTTTTTACAACTCATCATCTACTTCGATCGACATGTAAACATACTCGTACATAATTTACGATCAAGTTCGATGTTACTTCTTACAATAGCGAGAATTGTTCCCCCGAGCCTGGCAGTGGCGATAAGATTCAAACAATTTTCAAAGCTTTTGCAAACCGCTTTCAAAGGAAAATTTGTGCAAATATTTTTCGTTGTAGTTGTATGAGATCCGCGTTACTGTGTGAAGGAATCGTATATGTGCCTTCTATGCGACAAAGCTTAGGAAAAAATGTGAGCTTATTTTCAGGCACTGCGTTACACAATACACTTAGTTTTGTGTTATTTTGTGTTTATTATATTTTTTTATGCACTACATTTTTCTTTGATTATGAACTGAACAACACTCAAGAAGAAAAAATGTTTCGTCGTCAAATAAGTTCTCGTCGACTTGGAATCAAACCTGGGATCCATCTCTTTTATAGTTAAGTTACTCTGTTAAGTTATGAATCCACTATTATGGAAATTATCAAAAATCATAATTAACTAATCTATCACATCTTACGTTCTGCGTGCCTCGCGACTTCGTGAAATATTTATTTCCCAGTTTTATGTGAAAAAGTGAACGGCCAGATGGCCCACCTGGTGTTGAGTGGTAAGCTCTGCCCTTAACAAGCAATACCACTTGGATCCTTACCTACGTCCAGCAAGACCCAAGTAGCATAGTATGCGCCCGCAACTCTGAGACTGAAGGTGGAATGTCTCATGTACCCGTAATTTCCCCGGAAACCACATTTTCCAAACCAGAACACAGCAACGCGAAGAACTGCTTGTCGGCAGAAATGTCTATAGTGGTAGTACTTCCCCGACAAACTGACATAAATTCTACAACTATAAATGCATTTTACTATTAGTGGGATTCACCCAAACATTGAGAAACATATACTTACGAATTACTTTCGTCAGAGACATCTTATACCAACAATACAAACTATTCAACCCACTTCATTATTTATACTTACCTTACTTACCCACTCTTTGCTAACACGGGCACGTTCGTAAGTGATATCACAAACTATTTGGGAAGTTTTTGTACTTGCCTTTGATCGAAAGTGGAAGGACAGGTTAACTGTTACTGGACTGCATTGAGATAGGTCTTTTGGACCTATTAGTAAATTTATTTTTAGAGTACAATAGAACAGCTTTATTTCTCACGAAACGGTTTTTATTTGGTAATGAGCTTGAATATATCAAATATTGGTGGACATTTCATACAACGCCATCTTGCCCTAAGTCAGCTAAACATGTTTGTATCACGGGAACAAGACAATGGATAATGAAAAAACATCTATGTTCATCACACAAATATTTGTCCTGGGTGGGAAACGAAACCACGACCTTTTTTTTTTTAATTTGAAACAGTAACGGATTGAGCCGACGGCCCTGTATACACCTGTATTAAGTGGTAACCTCGGCCCATAACAACCGATGCGACTTAGGTCCTCCCCTACTAAGTACGACAAGAACCAAGTCGCATCGTATGCGCCCGTAACTCTGAGACGTGTAGGTGTAATGTCTCATGTGCTTGTTATTTCATCGGCAACCACACTTTCAAACCGGAACACAGTAACGCGAAAGCGTTACTGCTTGGCGGCAGAAATGGGCATAGTGGCAGTACTTCCCCGGACGAACTTGGCGAGAGTTCTACTGCTCTTAAACCTACAGCGCAGAAAGCAGTGTTACTACCACCTGAGCTGTGAGGCCATTTAAAAACCCGACGAGGTGGATTTCCTCTTGCCACATCTACCTCGGAGTATCTAAGGTAAGCTTTACTCCGACCATTAGGTCTGTGTCGTCTCGACGGAATTCTTTCGAATTCGCAACATCCCGTTATGCGACCGTAAACGGTGAATCATGGCGGGTACGTGCGCGTGCCGGCTTAACGAACGAATGGGCGGAAGGGGCGAATGTTTCCGGCATTGTTTACACCAAAAATGAATCTTTTAAACGATGTTGGATTAAGGAAAATATTATAAAGAAGTCAAGAAGTGATTTTCGAACGAAGCAAAGGAACAATTTTATATAAAAGACTTTTATTTGTGATAAAGTTACGGAACGAGCTGGTGGCCCACCTGATGGTATGTAGCCCTACCTGCCCATGACAAGAAATACGACTTGGGTCCTCCCTCAGTACAACACGGCCCACGTCGCATCGTATGCGCTCGTAACTCCTAGATGTGAAGGTGGAATGTCTTTTGTGCCTGTAATTTCACCGGCAACCACATCTATGCATTACTGCTTTTAGTTACTACCAACAGAGTTGTGAGGCCAGTCAAAAAGAAAGAAGGTAGAGAAGACAATACAAAAATAAGACAAAACAAAAAACGAGAGTGAATAGATCTACCACATGTCCAATCTAGATTGGTCGCCAAGAACACTAAACAAACAAGATAAGTCTAAAATATCGATCAGATCTCTCTCGTTTGCATGTTATATAGTAGTGAGGTACCACAGATCTGTACGTAAAATTATTCTTAGTAACGAGAATCTTACGTCTGATAATAAACTCCCGACTCGTCAATAAACTAACCTTCATGAAAACGGATCTGAATTCTTCATCAGAATTTTAGTACCAGTATTAACTTAGTCGATCTTGTGTACAATCTCATCGAAAAGTTTAAACATTTGTGAACATTTAACATTATCAGCTAAACTGACGACTGAGAGGACGCTGGGTACGTCGTCTTTTATCTTTTATGGTAATTGTTAATTATATCAAGAATAAGTTTTCACCGAAGATAGCATTTTTAAAACTAGTTTGCTAAAAGATTTAGTGGTTCTTTACATGACATCTATAAACTACTTCTTTATGTAGTATATTTTATGTAGATAAAGTATCTTCGTATATGTATATGTATATATTTATTTTTAACTATCTGTACCCGGCATGCGATATGTATAGATTTTTGGGCCAGGAACCGTCGCTTGGTGTCCCCAGAACACTATCAAAGTTTCATCACAACCTGATCAATGATTTCGGAACACATATGGAACAAACATCTTTTTTTATTTATATAGAGTGATTGGAGTTTACTCCTTAAGAAAGGATTTAATTTAAAAATAAAAAAAAATATTTTTTCGTACCAGGGGGTACGAAAATTTGATAGGTATTAAAATCGAGCGTTTGAAAAAGCGTTGTTTTTAAAAACTAAAATACTGCGACACTACCAGGCGCACGTCGGATCTGAGACGCTCACTCTTTCATTTATTTTTTTACTAAAAACGCTTTCAATCTGAGTTTTGCGAGTCCAAAAAAAAAAAAATTTCAATATCAGAAACTCTTAGTTTTTTACTGCAGTTACTGTATTTACTGCAAGTGTCAACATGATCGGCTGGAACTATTGTTAAGTAACAATTAGTTAAGTATGGCAATCTGAATTCCTTAGGTCTTCCCCAATAATAACTAACGGTGTAGTTAAGGGGTGTACAATATTTGGACACTTTATCACAGAGAATTACCCACATCACATCCTTCCGCTTGTCAATAACATTGTTGAACTCATCAGTACTTAAATAGCTTTTGTTACAAGGGCCATTGTTCAGGGGTTAATAAGCCTCAGTGGTAGTATCTCGATCTTATGGTTTGTTTACACCGTGTAAGCCAGATTGCGAGTTGATAAAATTAGTTAATTACATATTGATGATTAGTTTTGCTTCATAAATTTATTTTGTATTGCAGTAAGTACTGCAATACAATTGCTGCTTATTTCACGATAGTCGAAGTCATAGCTAATACATGTATACGTTAAAATTAACTATCTTATCGTACACACTGTAATGTAAACATAATTCTAAGTAACATAAGCTGTTTTGTAAAAATTATCAAATAATTATAAACTTTATCATTTATTATTGTTATAGTAGCTTGTACTGTGTAAATGAGCCAAATTTTCAGTGGAGTGTTTTAAGAGGGGACTGGGTTTGGGATCCTTCTAAGTGTTCTTAATCCTATATCAGTATACACGTATACCACTCGTATCTCATCAAGTCCATTTCATTTGGCTTATTTATACGAGAACAAAGATGTAAGATGTCTAAAAACATTGAAGGTTTCATCGTTTGACGGTCTAAGTGTAGCTCTGGTTGTGGACAACAGAATTAAGCTAAGTAAACTTAACAACTTAACAGTCATTGGTTTTTTAATTCAAAGTCAAAGTCAAAAACTAATTATAATATTGACGAGTCCACGACATTAAAAACAAGACAAAATTTTGGATAAATATTAACTGAATTTCATAAAGTACTAAACGGTGGCATAAAAACAAGTATCTTGTTATCTGAATAACAAAAAGTATAAAACATCTGCTCGTTTAATCCCTCTGTCCTGCGGTTTTGGGCTCCACTTTGCTTTAGTTCATAGAATTTAATATAGACTGCTAGAGGATGCTAGAACTGCTCATAAAAAAAATCTTCATATAAGAAAAGCTTTAATATTTGTTATAGAAATTCACATTTACGGGTTATTTGACGTAAGCCGTTACATACTTAATAATAATGATAATAAAATACTTTATTGTGCACCAGAAAACATTAAACAATTAATAAAACATAGAACTTAGAGTTACAATGGGCGGTCTTATCGCTATTAAGCGATCTCTTTCAGACAAGACCTTGGGATGGAAAGTGTATTTAATAGTTGAAGAGTGGTGTGGGGTGTACTAATAATAATAAGTACGTAAAACTACTTATGATGTAGGTATACGAATAAAATTTACCCATCAATAAATACATAATATATACCTATGCATACATATCAGTATAATACAACATAAACATATTATATATATAGTCATAGTATGTAGTAATATTTTATACTACTACATACTATGACGTTAATTACTAATCAAGTTACTTTAATTTTGCGAAACTGTTTACTACTTTTAATTGTTCAGTCAGTTATAAGGTACAACAAATTGTTCCAAATTCTGGTAACCATAACCTAGCATACACAAAAATGTCTAATGCCGCAATCAGGCTGGGCCTGTATCATAGATAAGTTAATCTTATCTACCAATCAAGTTATAATAAATATCTGGGTGACCGAAGGTCGTTGTGCTATCTGTTTTTGTATCTATCTATCTACTTTACCTTAGTAATACGTGGCTTTAAAAAAATTAGAAAATACTAAAAAATAGGTATTACTTATCTGGGTAAACTTGGACTGTAAGATATTCCTATCCTATTACCTATCTCAATAAATATGTACAATTACAAATTGTACAGCCGTTACTTCAGACAATATAATTCTATAAAATTCCACATTCATCCAGCGTGTTTAATAGTCCTTGTCACTGATAAACTTGCGAATACCTCATGATAAGCCACGACTCAATTTCCGCCTGATTCAATCCTGATCATTCCCGGACACCTAAAAATTTTATTTTTTTTCTTTTAAAAGCACATTTTATGGCTATAAATCGTGCTGAGGCACTTTTAGTACCAATTAGAATAGAATACTTTAGATCCGTTCTATTAGCTTCTCAGGTCTTCACTAAGCTCACTTTAAACCAAACGTTAAACAAGTCTGAGATGGGTCGCCATCTGCTCCTTTTTGTGTTTAGTGCACCGCGTACTCTGAAAATATCCGAAAGGAAAACACAACCCAAAAAGCTTAAAGTATTCGTATTACCTATAACTAGTTTACGTTTTGACCTGTTGGTTATATTATATAAATATTTAAATGCAGGATTTTTGCGGTTTTGCTTCATAATTTGGAATCAGATCTGAACTTGGAACGCGTTAGTAATGATCCGCTTTGAAACCTGTGTGATTGCCGGTGAAATTATAAGCAAAAAATACATTCCCACCTTAACGTCTCAAAGTTGAGGGTGCACACGATGCGACTTGAGTTTTTTGTACCTAGGTAGAGGAGGATCCAAGTCGGATTGCTTGTTATAGGCAGAGGTTACCACTTAACAGCAGGTGGGACATCAGCTCGTTCCATAACATTGCCAAATAAAAAAGATGACGCAGCTCTGGGATATACTTCAAAGTGTATTGGGAATGAACTTTTAACATAGTTACTAAGTCACAAAGTTACTTTTTTTTTTATCAGTCAACTTAGACTACAATACGTATGATGTAATTGTGCAGTAACCTTTATACTTATAAATAAATAAATAATTATTGGTGGACATTTCACACAGCTCCATCTAGGCCCAAAGTAAGCTAAGTAAATAGTTCCTATCATGAGAACCATACCATACAACTGATATAATATTTAAATACTTTTTTTGTAAATATATATAATTTAATACATATCAACTGTGTCTGGGTACAGAACAAACACTTATGTTCGTCACTCAAATATTTGTCCTGGGTGGGAATTAAACTCACGACCTTCAGCGTAGAAGGCAGGGTTACTACCAACTGAGCTATGAGGCCAGTCAAACTTGTATGGCTTTCAGGTAATTTGTGACGAATCAGTCGTTAATTTGTCTGGTTTGCCTTTGAATAGGGAGGCCTTGTTGATCGCGTCCGTAGATGATAACCCTTTGAATCCCTACACGTGTCTCCCTGTGGTGCGAAAGGAGCAATCCAAAGTAGCAGTAGAACTTGTGCAAAGTTCACTCGGAGAATACTGTCACCACACCTGATAATCTGCCGCCAAGCAGTGATGCACTCGTGTTGCTGTGATGGACGGAACGCAATGCGACTTGAGTCGTCTCATACTCTGGTGGAGAGGGCTTGAGTGGTATTATTGTTGTCCATAGGCGGCGGTTACCACTTAACATCAGGTGGGCCGTCAGCTCGTTCGGTCACAAATAAGATATTAAAAAAAAAAAACATCGATTGATTGAAAATATTCAAAAAAACTTTGTTGCAAAATTTTAAATTGATTCAACAATATTTTGTTTGAGAAACTTTTAGCCAAACTCCTCTACTAAAAAAACCATCAAAACTTCTACTTTGCAGTTATCGAAAAATTCCACTCAATTCTCTAAGCCACGTTTGACCCTTTTGTCTCGAATTTGGATCGGAATTCAGAAATAACCCAGCAGAATTAAAAAGGTTTCAGGTCAAACAAAGAACGGTAAAAATTCAATTCTGTGTGTATTTGAATTGGCCTGCTAATAGAAAAAGTTTTGATAAGGGACGCTTGGGAAAGACCTTGATGAGGCCATTTCCAAACGGTCACATAACAGTGATGTTTGTGTATACAATTAAAATAATACTAATATGTATAAAAAATTCTATTTAAAAGCTGTCTGTACAAGGGATTATGTTAAAATAATAATAAAAAAGCCACAGGAGCTTTATGCCACTACTCTAATATGATATATATTTCTGTTGTAAATATTATGCCGACGTCGTCCGGGGAAGTACTGCTACTGCACCCATTTCTGCCACCAAGCAGTAATGCGTTCACATAGTGTTACAATACAATACAATCATTTATTTATAACACCATGTTACAAGTCATTACATACGGTACATAATTATTATATAATATAATGTGTGACCTAAGAATATGCATTAAAATTATATAAAACAAAATAAAATGTATATTTAGAGAATTATTAATTAATCATTATCATAAAAATATTATCTAAATAATTGGCATATTGTAGAACTCGTCTACACTACACTCGTTACAGTTTGAAAGTTGTGGATGCTGGTGAAATTACAGGCACATAGGACATTCCACCTTCAAACTTACGGACGCATGCAATGCGACTTGGGTCTTGTTAGACCTGAGTAGGGGAGGACCCAAGTCAAAGCTTTTTATGGGAAGATGATACCATTTAAGACCAGGTAGGTCATCTACTCGATTCTAACCACATTAAAAAGATATGTAATGACACAATTAAATCTCGACAGGCCTCACAGCTCAGTTGGTAGTAACTCTGCCTTCTGTGCTGGGTCGTGGGTTCGATTCTCACCCAGGACAAACATTTGTGTGACGAATACAGGTGTTTGTTCTGTGTCTGGGTGTTAATATGTATGTATAAGATTTACAAATAAAAAATATAAATGTATCCTATCAGTTGTCTGGTTCCCATAGTACAAGCTTAGTGCTTAGTTTGGAGCTAGATGGCGCTGTGTGAATTGTCCACCAATATTATTATTCCTATAATCATGGAAATCCGTTGTGCCTACAAAAATATCCTAAAGAAACAGAGCCACGCAGTATATAGGTATCCAAAATTTTTTAAACTTTCGCACACTGGGCGGTGTTTAAAAAGGCACTTAAACGTTAAATTTACTTCGAATCAGCTATTTTAAGTTCTCGCAATAGAGGCACTAAAAAAAAATTACAAAAAAATAGAAATTCAGTAAAGCCGAAGCCCAAACCGAAATCTGTTTAAATTCATCGAACACGTTTGATTTTTATCCACAATATCGATATCGTACGTGCTCCATTCAGAATGAATCGATTCCGATGCAACCAGTATACGCGCTTATCAGGACAGTTAGTGGGATACTTCATTGGAGAAACTAACTTCTGGATACCGTTAAATATAACTTGAGTCTTTGGTAAAGTATTGCGAAGATCGAAGTCACGTCGAAGGTCACTCTGGGTTTATGAGAGCGTCTTGGCCGAGTTTCACTCTGGAGCTCGGTGTTCAAATCCTGACGAATGCGCTTAAGTTTTTTCACTTGAAATATGTATGTCCGCAGTACCAAGTGGGTAATAAGTGGGAAAATAACATCGTAAGGAAACCAACAATTCCTCAAGAAGCTAATAAAATATATGTCAATAATAAATATATGTCAAGTGCACGAAAAGGCCTCTGAGAGTAATTAATCTTTCACATTTTAGTAGCAATAGAACTCACACCAAGTTCGTCCGGGGAAGTACTGCTACCATACCTATGATTACCTAGATTCTTAATATGTCGGGCTGAAGAAGAAGACAAAACAAGGTCTAAAATATATGCTCTGTCTATCTTTAAGCCTTTCCCCTGAAGACAAAACGAGGGGTGCGCTTCAAACTAATTGTCTACATATAAAGGTAAATAATAAAAAGTTAAGTCCAGATCTTGACACCTCAGTGAAACCGAAACATTCCAGCGTCGAATGCTTTTATTCGTTATGTAAATTATATGACTATTTGATAGTGTGAAATGGTGATAACGCGATATCAGTTGCTTTGGAATGTTCAATGTTTGGAGAAATGTAGAGGTTATTGAATTTATGATAAAGATACTTTGATTTTTAAAAGATGAATTATTCTGGATCGTCACAATGTAATTGACGCCAAAATATCCTAAATAACTATTAAGGAAATCAAAGCATCAAAATATAATTAAATATTAATTCGGTACAAAAATATTTTAACTCGCTTTATAATTTTGAATCATGGCAAAATAGACGAATCTATATTTGACGCTGATAGTCAAAATCATAATCATTTATTATTTATTTTGCGAAACATTGGTCAACAATAAGATGACAATAGAAATAAAAAGTACAGCCAGGATCTTTATTTTAGGATACTTTACAGTATGCAAAAGGATACAAAAATTAGGATTCTTTAAATTCATTAATGAAATAATTAATACTGAAATCTAATAAATCACCGAAAGTGAAATAAAAAAAAAAAAATTAGTTTACATACATATTTTTTTTAATGTGATACAGGATAAAGGAACGAGCCGGTGGTCACCTGGTGTTAGGTGGTAATCTTTGCCCATAACAACCGATGCGACTTGGGTCCTCCCCTACTAAGTACGACAAGACCCAAGTCTCATCCTATGAGCCCGTAACTACGGAGTTACGGGCGCATACGATGAGGTAGGTGGAATGTCTCATGCTCCTGTAATTTCACCGGCAACCACACCTTTAAACCGGACCGCACAGTATGCACAGCGAATGCGTTATTGTGTTCCGGAGCCAGTGTTACATATTAAAACAATAAAAAAATGTGACCAGAAACGAAGTGAAACATTAACAAGACGGTACTATTCAGCTGAAATGAAACTGCCTTATGTTGTAGTCCATATAATACTATATTTTTTATTTAGATTTGCAAATCTATTTGTTATGATTTCTGTATCAATCGACAGCCAGAATTGGTTGGAAAAATAAACAACATTCAAGTAAGTATGTTTATACGTCAAAAATGTTACCACAAATCAACGGCTAGTCGATGTTGTATTTCTCAAAGCCAGCTCCATATGGCCATTCGCTTCGAAGAACACGTCCCAGAATGTCATCCTCTCGTTGAGAGGGCTGGTGCCGGCACTCATGTCCAAGTCTATGTTTAGGAAGTGCCGAGGAGAGCCTTTAGAGATGGCTTCCCATTTATGTGGTAGCAACACTGAAGTACCCGGTGTTGGGTCTCTGTAAAATTTATATTAATTTAAAAGGTTAGTAAAGGTTATTCAGATTGCGTCATTCGGATTGACTCAAAGTCAAAAAAAGTCAAAGTCAAAAACATTTATTTCAATAGAATTCATAAAGAAATGGCTTGGGAACGTCAATATTATTCAAAACATAAGGTCACGCGTACTTATCGATAAGTTTGCGACTACTTGCTAGTATCGACTGCTTGCTTTAACATTGTGTTCAAGCCGTTACGTGTGGCGCCATCTAGCGGTCGACGGCGGAACTACGATGTAAAACATAGACTAAAAATATTTTTACTTTGGTTTATATCAACTCATTCATTCATTCATTTCATTCGTCCATGTCATCCATTCATTTCAACGTTCCATTCGGTGACTTGCGACTTGCGTGTAATGGAGGATCGTAATAAAACGTCTTTAAAATTCATACAATATATTTAATCATTGAAGTACCCTGTATTGAATCTCCTTCATCCAGATAGGAACAGTATCAGGCCAGTACATAAATGTATCCTTCGAACTCGGGTACATAATTTGGTCCTTCGAACCGGATACGAAGAATCTACCTTGCCGTCTGCCGAGTCGAACGGCCACGCGGTCACGTTTCCCGGTATCGAAATCTGGAAGCGTGCGAAGTCCTGGAGGAGATCTGGAGCATAATTTGATACTACGAGCCATATACGAAGAACCTACCTTGCCGTTTGCCGAGTCGAACGGCCACGCGGTCACGTTTCCCGGTATCGAAATCTGGAAGCGTGCGAAGTCCTGGAGGAGATCTGGAGCAGCGGCGAGCACCTACAACGGTCGGTTCAGCTTACCCATCCTTTCTCTCCCAGTCCAGCTCAGTTTGCGTTAATATTTGTCTCGTGTTTCAGCACCTCGTGCGTTCGTGTTCGTTACCTGTTGCCTTGCATCGCCTGTACCGCTGAGAAACTGTAAGTTATTTCATTTCATTATGAGTGACGACGAGATTTCTCTGCCCTCAAAGGCTTCCCGAGTAGAAGTTGAGGTTAGCAGATCAAAATCGCCGCGTTTAGACGCCCCTAAAGTCTTAGATTCACGTCTATCTTCTCTCAAAAGGCAAAGGTCTACCTTCAAATGTAGATTGACGTTATTTAGCAAACATTTAAGTAAAATCCAACAAGATTCAGATCAGAAGAGTTTGCAGAAGGTAGAATTTGATTTAAGAGTTCAATCAATTGTTAAATTGTTTCAAGACTTTAACGAAGTTCAGAGTGAGATCGAGCGATTGGTCGATGACTCCAATCTTGATTCTCAACTCGAACATAGGGAAGCGTTCGAAATACAGTATTTTTCTCTAATGGCTACTGCGAAAGGCTTATTGAGCGATATTTCTCAATTAGATTCATTGCCTCATCATAACGAAGGAATAGGTCATCCTGTGTCGATAAAACTACCGCAAATAAAGTTGCCTGCCTTTGACGGATCCTATGATAAATGGCTAGAATTTAGGAATTCGTATCTCACTATGATTCACAATAGAAACGATTTAAATGCGATACAGAAGTTTCATTATTTGAAATCATCTCTCACTGACACTGCTGCTCAAGTTATAAGTGCGTTAGAATTCACCGCGCCCAACTATGCCCACGCATGGGATTTACTGGAAAATAGATTCCACAATAATCGATTGCTTGTTCAAAATCACTTAAAATCATTGTTTACCGCTCAAGCGCTTCAAACCGAGTCGCCTATGCACATTAGGAAGCTTGTAGATTCAACGTTACGTAACCTGCGAGCCCTGCAATCGTTGGACGAACCAACTGATTCGTGGGATACCTTGATTGTGTACTTACTTGTATCAAAGCTAGACGCGGTCACAGAGCGTGAATGGGAATCTCACAAGGGTACAATCGTTTCTAAGCGATGTGAGGTAGGTACCGAGAATAAGATCAAGCTAGACGATTTATTTGTTTTCCTTAGAAACCGGGCCGACATGTTGGAAATGGTTCACAGTAGTTCTACAAGCACTAAGTCATTTAAACAAAAGCAGATCGAATTTAATAATAAGGTAACTTCTAATAAGAATCAACATAAATCGAACCCGCACACGCAAACGCATGCATTCATTTCTGCAAAACAATCGAATGATAAAACAAAACAGCCGCGTTCGTGCTGTTATTGTAGCGAGAATCACTTTTTATATTCTTGCGCAAAGTTTTTAAACATGTCTGTGCTAGATAGACAAAATTTAGTCACTGATAAGAAACTTTGTTCCAATTGTCTGCGTTCAGACAAACATTCCGTAAATGACTGTTCTTATGGTTGTTGCAAGTTATGTAGTGCGAAGCATAACACGCTCCTTCACGTCAATAGGGAAACCATAAGTACAGTCGCCCATAGTTCATTGTCCCTGCGTCCGCATGACTCACAAACGTCAGCTGATGCGCTAAAAGAACGCGCTGAGCACAACGTACTGGCTTGTCAATCGGCTATGCAACCAGTACTGCTATCCACAGCACGAGTAGAAGTACTTGATTCGAATAATAGGTATCACACTATTAGGGTTCTTTTAGATAACGGGTCTCAGAACTGTTTCGTTTCTCAATCGTTAGTAAATCGTTTACAAATTCCAATAATACAGTCCACTGTTCGAATCTCAGGCGTTGGGGAAACCGTATCACAAAGTACTCACGCTTGTAAACTAAATATACGTTCAAAAACAAGTGATTTCATCAGAGAAATCCAATGCTTAATTTTACCAAGCATAACAACGAAGCTACCTTCAGTAGAACTCAACTGCGCTTCTATAGGTATACCTAGCTACATCTCACTCGCCGACCCTACGTTTAGTGTCCCGTCCGAGGTAGATATCCTATTAGGCGCAGATATATTCTGGGACCTACTCCTGAAAAACAGAATAAAACTAAAGGCCGGTCCATACCTTTACGACTCGAAGTTAGGATGGATCATATCCGGACCGATTCATAACATTCAAACGTATTTCATAAATAATGTTCATTGCCATCACGCTCACGTTGATTCTCAACTACGTAAATTCTGGGAATTAGAGGAACTGACGAACTTACCTTCTACGTTGACAAAGGATGATAGATTTTGCGAAAACCTATTCACGGAAACTACCGAGCGCGACGACTCCGGCAGATTTTCTGTTCGCATCCCTTTAAAGGAATCAGCTGACGTGTTAGGCGATTCATTTACGATGGCGAAAAAACGTTTTTTATCGCTAGAAAAAAGATTAGACTCGTCATCGCAATATAAACAATTATATTGTGATTTCATGCGTGAGTACGAGCAGCTGGGTCACATGTCCCCGGTGTCAGGAAACGTCATTGATCCTGACAAACCGTACTACATCCTCCCGCATCACGGGGTTTACCGCGAAACTAGTCTTACGACAAAATTGAGAGTTGTTTTTGACGCGAGTGCCAAAACAACAACCAACAAATCTGTCAATGACATTTAACACATAGGTCCACCTCTGCAAAATAGCATCTTTTCCATTCTCCTTCGTTTCAGACAGCACAAATACGTAGCGTGTGCTGACGTGGAAAAAATGTATAGACAGATCCTAGTACAGACTGACTTGCGTAACTTACAGATGATTTTGTGGCGGGAACGTAAAGACCTGCCTTTACAGCTGTATTCCTTAAATACAGTAACCTACGGAAATTCATCATCTCCCTACTTAAGTATCCGATGCCTAAATCAATTAGCACAGGAATGCGATGATGAACTTGTAGCACAAATCATAAAATCCGAATTTTATGTTGACGATGTCATTATCTCACACAATAACGCAGATACATTGTTAGATTTATGTAATCGAACGAATAAGGTACTACAAAAGGGTTGTTTTCCGTTGCACAAATGGACATTTAATCACGAAGTTTGTCCTCAGAGTAGTAAAGACCTGAACATAGGCGAAACTCATCTGTCGAAAACATTAGGGCTAGGCTGGTCTCCGGAAATTGACGAGTTGCATTTCACAACTAAGTTAGAACAAACTAACTCACCGCTCACTAAGCGACCACGACCCGAGAACATAACAAGCGTATGGCGTGGATTCATTTCTAGTCTGCAATGTTTACAGGAAATTCGAATTCCGCGGTACATTACATCTGTGGATGGCAACTACACGGAATTGCACGTATTTACAGACGCGTCTCAAACGGCATATGGTGCGTGTGCCTACGTTCGTACCTGCAGGGACGATTGTGCTCACACCCCTCCTATCTCTGTTAAATTATTGTGCGCTAAAAGCAAATTAGCTCCGATAAAAACTGTTAGCATTCCGAGACTTGAATTGTGCGGTGCGTTGTTAGGTTCGAAATTATTCGTTAACGTAAAAGAATCTCTTCGTATATCTTTCGAAAAAGTATACTTTTGGACGGATTCTACAATCGTGCAGGGATGGCTACGAATGTCTCCCCACCTTCTTAAAACGTTTGTGCAAAATAGGGTCGTGCAAATTAATGAGTCAACCGATGACACGATATGGAGGCACGTAAAGGGCACAGATAATCCTGCCGACCTTATCACGCGAGGTACAAAGTTAGACTCATTAAAATATGACACTAGCAATCCATGGTGGTGTGGCCCTAGGTTTCTAGGTGAACCAAGTATCAATTGGCCAAACAATAATGATATCTCAATTAGTGATGATTTACCGGAACGTAAATTTACTACGATTAATTTAGTGTGTACACAGCAAAGTCCATTATTTAATTGTGAACGCTTTTCATCGTTTATTCGCATACAGCGCGCTTGTGCATACTTACTTCGTTTTATAGATAACACAAGATCGTCGTTGCCGCACGCGCATTGTACTAACAAAACCGGTTCGTTATCAGCTACAGAGCTTGACCGTTCACTCATTACGCTAACGCGCGCAGTACAGCAGGAATCATTCCCTACTGAGTATCATAGGCTTGTAAATAATCTACCATTTAAAGAAAATGGTAAGCATGGCAATCAGATTGCGGGCTTAAATATATTCTTAGACGAAAGTGGAGTGATTCGTGTGGGCGGCCGGTTATGTAATTCAAATGAGTTTAGTTACGATAAAAAACATCCCGTGCTTTTGAGCGGTAAACATCGATTTTCTAGATTGTTATGCGAATATGAACACAAAAGGTTATTACATGCTGGGCCACAGCTTCTCGTATGTTCCATGCGTGAGCGGTGGTGGGTGCTAGGTGCGCGGAATCTAGCCAGGCAAATTGTACACAATTGCGTTATATGCACGCGCATGCGAGCTAAAACACTTACCCCAAAGATGGGTAATTTACCCCACCAGCGTTTAGAAGGTGGGAGTTTTAGCTTTATGCGGTGCGGCTGCGATTTTGCTGGCCCTGTCTTTATTTTAAATCGTAAAGGCAGAGGGTCCGTTTTAATAAAAGCATACATTTGCTTATTCGTTTGCTTTACCACTCGCGCTATACATCTCGAATTGGTAGGTAGCTTGTCGACACAGGACTATCTACTTGCTTTGAAACGCTTTATAGCTCGACGCGGAAAGCCTTTAGAAATTTTCTCAGATAATGGAAAGAATCTAGTCGGGGCTCTTAAAGAAATAAATCAAATATTTCAGAATTCGAATGAAATTTCCGATTATCTAGGTAACAATCAAATCAGTTTAATTTTTATTCCCCCCTACAGTCCCCATTTCGGCGGTCTGTGGGAGGCTGGAATAAAATCATGTAAGTATCATCTGAAGCGAGTACTAGGCAATGCAAGGCTAACGCACGAGGAATTCGGTACGGTATTGACGCAAATCGAAGCCGTCCTGAATTCCCGGCCTTTGTCCCCTCTGTCCTCAGATGCCCACGACTTCCTACCTCTTACTCCGGCCCATTTCTTGATTGGCCGGCCGTTGACTGCGCCAGCCTGCGAAGACCTGACGAGCATCGCGCCCTCGCGCCTTACGCGCTATCATATGGTGGAGCGACTGCGGCAGCATTTCTGGCAGCGCTGGTCGAAGGAGTACGTGTCAGAACTCCAGCAACGCAGAAAATGGAAGGCCGACAGCAAGGATATCGAGAAGGACATCCTAGTACTTGTCAAGGAAGACAATGTACCTCCCCTCAAGTGGAGGATGGGGAGAATAACGCGTTTGTTTCCAGGCGCAGACGGCGTTTCTCGCGTAGCGGAAATCCGGACGGCGTCTGGCATCATTCGGCGGGCATTTTCCAAGATCTTCCCGCTGCTACCTGAACCCTCCGAGCAGTGACGGCGACACGAACGAGTCCAAGTTGGAAGCCTGCAACCGGGTGCTTCCAAGGCGGCCGGTATGTTCAAGCCGTTACGTGTGGCGCCATCTAGCGGTCGACGGCGGAACTACGATGTAAAACATAGACTAAAAATATTTTTACTTTGGTTTATATCAACTCATTCATTCATTCATTTCATTCGTCCATGTCATCCATTCATTTCAACGTTCCATTCGGTGACTTGCGACTTGCGTGTAATGGAGGATCGTAATAAAACGTCTTTAAAATTCATACAATATATTTAATCATTGAAGTACCCTGTATTGAATCTCCTTCATCCAGATAGGAACAGTATCAGGCCAGTACATAAATGTATCCTTCGAACTCGGGTACACATTGTATAATAATAATAATAAATATTGGTGGACTTTACACAAAGCGCCATCTAGCCCGAAAGTAAGCTCAGCACAGTTTGTATCATGGGAGCCAGATAACTGATAGAATACTTATACACTTTTTGTCAATACATACATACAATATAATACCCAGATACAGAACAAACATCTATGTTCGTCACATAAGTGTTTTGTCCTGGATGGGAATCGAACCCAGGACCTACAGCGCAGAAGGCAGGGTTACTACGAACTGAGCTGTGAGGCCAGTCTAGTTATAATAATAAATAATATATGTATAATAGCACAGTAGTATGGTTAAATAATTGAGCCTTCAATGATGAATTTGCTATGAGGCATCAGCAACTACTGTCCGTATCGTCAATGTTTTTATTGGCTGAAAATCAGCGCTGCTTACTAAATTTTTTAGCATATGCAGAGCCAATCCATTTGTCGACACTAGACGCATAAGTACATTCTATTTTACCTTATTCTTATTTCGTTCAAGTTTTAATGCATTATCTTGCTCATATTTGTAATTTGTGCTGAAATAAATGTTTATCTATCTATGTACGAGTTGTTTCAATTGATGATTATTTTTTGCACAATCTCAAAAACACTTTCTTTATTATTGGCTACATGTACATCTTTATCAAAATCAATGCATATATATATATATATAAGGACATCAGAACTATTCCTAGAAAAGAAACTTTACTCACCCAGTCTTAACAAAATTGGCCCACAGCGTAGTCATACGATCAACCATTAGCTGGTCTTCAGTATTGGGTTCACCCATATAAGAAATATCGAACAAGTACCCCACCTCATCAGCATGCCAAGCTCCACCACCAAAAAGTCCCGTTCGATCCTTTACGAAGTTCCTCAAACCAACGTATGAAAACACATACAAGTAGACTTTAGCTTCATTTTCAATAAACCTATTCATGCTTCTTATTGAAGGATAGATGAATGTTACGTCTGATCTCAGATCTACTCCACACTGGAGCGTGTCTGGGCCAATTTCCTCATCTCCGTAAAAAAACTGGCGAACTAAATCCGCCATGTCACTGAAATCTTCGTGATCTACATCAAATTCTAAAGCCAGCACATTGGCTACTGAATTGTGGGATCCCATAACAATTGGATAAGTTTCATCATCGTTGAATCCAACAATTATTGGTATGTCTTTTATTGTCATCTCAGTTATGGTCACCGGATTTTCCAGGATGAAACTCTCTACACCATCGATTTCTTTTTCAACGCATGGCCCAAAGTTGATACTCAAGTCTTCTACTGCCTGGATTATCAGAAGAGGATCAAAAGTAGCGAGGAAAGCTAAAGCTTCGGAAATATCATCTGTTTGTAATCCCATATGATCGGCTATTTGTAGTGGTACATCTTTTTCAATATTGTTTGAGTTAATAAACGTGGTTCCACTTTGAAGGATAGCCTTGTCGAACAGTTTTTCACCTCCTTTTTCACGCAACAAGTGATATTCAACTGCCATGCTTCCAGCACTGTTACCGCTTATTGTTATTTTGTCAGGGTCCCCTCCGAAAGCCTCAATATTTTCTTTCACCCATCGAAGAGCGAGGAGTTGATCTTTTAGACCCTGGTTTCCGGGAACTTCAGCTGTATCGAGACACATGAAACCGTAAGCGCCTATGCGGTAGTTTATGAAGACTACAATGATGTCATGTCTAACTAGGTACTTTGGTCCATATAAGTATCTCCCATAGAACCCAATTTGGTATCCCCCTCCGTAGATCCACACTAGTACTGGAAGTTTGTTGGAAGGGCTGGCAGAGGTCGGTGTGAAAATGTTCAGACGAAGGCAGTCGAGATCTCCGACCAGCGTGTTGTTGAATTCTTCTCTTTGTGGACAAATGTGTGAATCGTCATTAGCTTCAAATATGCCATCAAACTCTGAATGAGGTATTGCATGCTGAAAAAGTAAATTATGAGTAAAATCAATTCAATAAATTACATAATGTACAAATAATAATAATAATATTGGTGGACATTACACACATCGTCATCGAGCCCCAAAGTAAGCTATGCATAGCTTGTATCATGGGAACCAGGCAACTGATATAATATTGGGTGTTAATATATATTATAAATAATATAAAATAAAATTATAAATACTGGTGGACATTTCACACTACATAATACTTATATACTTTTTAAATACATAAGATTTACAAAAAAGCAGGTAAATAGGTATTATATTGTTTGAAATGTCCATCAACATTTATTATTTCATTTTATTTCATATACGTTGTTTTTGTAAATACACACATATAATACATATCAACACCCAGATATACACACATATAAGACATGACGATGACTTTTGCACCATTTAACGTTTAGAAATCCGTAAAAATCAATTTACATGAATCCAGTATCCAAATAAGCGCAGAAATCAATTGATTTTGATTGTTATTTTATTAATTTTAATGCTTTTTAGTTCAGCAGTCAAATTCTAAGTCCCTCTACCTACTCTGGATTCCGAACACGTCACCGCTGGATTCAAATACCGGATCAGTGGTAATCAGACTTTACGCATTGCATTGTCTGTTATTGTTGGTAATAGCTGCTGATAATAGCTCAGAGACGCTCTTTAGGAGAGACTGTCCAGCAGTGGACTAAAATAAGCTGATGATGATAAAGAAATTATCATTAAATTGTATTGTCACTTACCCCGAACGGGTTATTTTGGGCAACTTCGGCATAAGGTATGCCCAGGTACATGGAGTAATCACCGTCTGTAGCCGATATGCCCCTCACCAACCCCTGTGTGGTTTCAACCACTAGGTTTTGTCCCAAAACACTCACTATTAGTAAAATTAAAACAAACAAAGTACTTTTCGCGGCCATCTTGTTGGATCAATTGCACAAAATGTTTAATGAAATCTAGATATAATGATAAAATTATAGATATCAGTATTCATTGCTGTATAGATAATTCCAACTAATAAAATATTAAACACGAAGTGAGTCTATATGTCACTCATAACATTGTAATTTTTTCCTTAACTACCGGACCGATTTCGATGAAAATTTGTACCCAACGATAACTCGCCAAGTGGGTGAAAGAGGGTAGAGAATTTTTCTTCAATATTTACAAGTGACTTTACAAAAATGTCGTACTTTGAAACAATTCACATAAATACGCATTAAAATCTTAGTCTGCATCATAATGCACACGCATAAATGGCAAGTGACATCACAAAAAGTCGGCTATTGCGCTATGGTTGCAATACGCTTTGAAACAATTCACCCGCAATAAAATCTCAGTCTTCATTATAGCACCCGCGTTTTTTTTTTGGGGGGGCTACGTTGCTCGAGTAGGTGATAACCCTTGAATCCGTACATGTGCCCCCTAGGTGGTTCAAAAGGAGCAACCCAAAGTAGCAGTAGAACTTGTGCTAAGTTCGCCCGGAGAAGTACTGCCTCCACAGCTGGTAATCTGCCACCAAACAATGATGCAGTCGAGTTGCTGTGTTCCGGTGGAAGGGAGTGGGTGCCGGTGGTTGCAGGCGCATGAGACGTAACATCCCCGTCTCGGGGTGATGGACGCAACGCAATGCGACTTGAGTCATTTCAGACTCTGGTGGAGAGGGCTTGAGTCGTATTGTTGTTGTTGTTAATTATGGCAAACGCATAAGTGGCAAGTGACGTCACCAAAAGTTTGAACACACATTATTCAGTTACGCGGCCGGTTATAATAGTATGATAGTATGTTATAAAACGCAACGCACAGTACAGCAGCAACCTACGCGTTGGCTTTGACTCGGTTAGTTATAGTGGTCCAGAGGACTCGGGCAAAATCTGACATTTGACCCCCCTCCCCCTCTTAGTTACCCCCCACAGCTTATCTCGGAAACTATTAGAGGTGGTTCTCGAACTTAAGTTGGAGAAGGGGCAAAAGGTTTGAAGTTTTTGAAAAAAAAAGATGGCTTCCGCATAAAAAAGATGGTCGCCATACAAAATTGAAAAGCCTATTATGTCGATAACGGTTGGAGTTAGGTGGGGTGCGTTCCAACAAATGTCATAGGTAATCGGGAGGGAATCGTGTTGGTGGTATCGAAAATCCAAGATGGCGGATTCAAAATGGCGGCCGAAAAAAGTTGCATTGATTCGGCTCAAATTCGTAATCTGGGGGTTTTTCGGGACGCCAAATTGGAAAATCACCCCCGTGCGCTGCTTGCAGCACGATATACTAGTTTTTATGATATAGTTGAATATTTTAATTTGACAGTTGTAAAAAAAATGTACATAATTGTAATTTATTGTTGCTTTTTTATTTTTATATATGTACTTAAACATTAACACCCAAAAAAGTCAATAGTGACTATTTATTATACTTTTTAATGTTTTCAAAGAATGAGTTACTGAATGAGTTATATACTTAAAATATACAAAATTTATGAACATAATATATATAATCCAGACTCGTCCTGTACGGCCAAAGTACTGATGCATTCGTTACAATGAATAGAACTCGTGGTATGGTATTTCATTTACATGGAATCCATAAAAGTAATAGCTAGTATGACAGACTTTAATGCATCGTAAAATATCTTGAAAGCTTTACGCTTTTACTTAGTTGCTCATGTTTCTAGGAACGCTAAGAATTATTATTTCTCGAATATCGGAATACCTAGAACATCGTTACAATATATTTTAACATTGTTGTACTAGCGACAAGCCCAGGCTTCGCACAGGATCGAATTATCTCTTATGAATAACAGAATGTAACTATTAGTTTGAATTACATTTCTTAATACATTTTTGTAATTTTTCGCAAATATATGAATTTGAATTTTGAAATTTAAGTCGTAGTGGTGCGAAATACTGATTTAAATAAATAAAGAAATTTCACACCACGCCCCATCTAGCCCCGAAAATAAGTAAAGTATGTGCTATTGGAGCAGGAAACTGATATAATGCTTACACACTTTGTTTGTAAATACATGTTTATTACATGTATTTACAAATAAAGTGACAATATTACGAGATACCTACATCCAGACACAGAATAAACACCTATTTTACATGTTTTTATTTAACTTGCAATGTATAACTATGTTTGTTCGGGTGGAATCTTGCAACTCAATTTTGAAACTACAGTATGAATATCAAATGAAAGGGCATGCTGAGAAAAACTCGAAAAATAAAGTGACGTCACTCTAAATAATTTAATGAAATAACTTCTAGCGTGAATTTGCTCTTAGGCTTTAGATCGACACTAGGTACTTGGTCTTGTTGTTTCCATTTCGTTTGTGAGGCTCGATAAACAATCAGGAACCAGTTAACGAGGGCTTTGTGTAGATTCGACGCGGTGCGAACACGTTTCAATCCGTACGGAATTGTGCACGTTGGTAGATATACCTCCATATAGATGGTAAGTCTTTAATTCTTATTGGTTCTGAGGTAGTACATTGTGCTAATCCAATTCAACGTCTATTTGTATTTAACTACTAATCAGACTAATCAGACTGGCCTCACAGCTCAGTTGGTGGTAACTCAGCCCTCTGCGTTGTAGGTTTTTTTAAGTGAATTAGTGACGGAACGGGCTGACGGCCCACCTGATGTTAAGTAGTGACCGCCACCCATAGACAACAGCAATATGACTCAAGTCGTATTGCGTTGCGTCCATCACCCCGAGACGGGGATGTTACGTCTCATGCGCCTGCAATTTCGCCGGCACCCACTCCCTTCCACCGGAACACAGCAACACAAGTGCATCACTGCTTAGCGGCAGATGTGGTGGCAGTACTTCTCCGGACTGGCGGACGAACTTGGCACAAGTTCTACTGCTACTTTGAGTTGCTCCTTTCGCACCACCCGGGGGACACGTGTAAAGATTCAAAGGGTTATCACTTACTTTCCTGAAATGATACGACTTTTGTTATCAGTACTGAGATTGTTTACCGGTCTTATATTACGTTTGATAACATCGTATTACAGATTAAATGTATTTTTTTTCCATTAGTGCATATTTTATAGTAGCAGAAAACTTATGCCAAGTTTATCCGGGAAGTACTGGTAACACAGCCATTTCTATCACCAAGCAGCAAAGCATTCGCGTAACTGTGTTCCGGTTTGAAAGATGTGGTTGCCGCAACAGCGACATGAGACATTTATGTGTCAGAGTTAGGGGCGTATATGATGCGAGTTGGATCTTGTTCCACTTAAGTAGACCAAGACCAAAATCGAATGCTTAGTATGTACAGTGGTTACAACTTAACATGAGGTTGGCCATCAGCGTAATTTGACAACATAAATAAAACTGATTTGATGCATCTATTGGCTACGTATAATAGCTGTATAAATGTTCTGTTAAACATCGTATAAAGAATAGAGGTGTGAATTACCTATAGTCTAATAGACGATTGCGTTGAAGCTGTAGCTAGTAATAGCTTAACTTATGCCATCTCCAAATTGAATCAAAAAGTAAACACTTTGTGTTATTTAAAGAAGATGTGAAGCCTGAGTGTATTTTGTTAGAAATTATTTTGAAATCATGAAAGGGTAGATATTTTTGTGTCGATAGAAATTTGGTTATTTTTATAGCAGCCCTTCTCTCCCAGTTCAATGGCTTATTTCAATGTTTATTATTTACTTTCCTTTCCTTTCCCATTTTTCTAGTTCTGGTTATTATTCTACGATAGAATGAGTGATCAATATTGTCGTTATAACGGCTGTCATTTTGTAAACCTCGTTATGTTAATATGTGAGGTAGAATATAAAAAATATTAGTTTTTATTTAATAGTGAAGAAAAATTTACTGTGTATATAGCGTCGTAATTTACTTTTAACGTTGAGGTTGGTCAGGGAAAATGCTAATATCTATTTACTATATAGATGTGAGCCCAGTAATGTGTCTATAATGTGTTTAAGATGACAATGGTTGCTAATTTGCATACTAGAGCCGCCGCAGAGGGACCCTAATTAGGTCATAGCGATATTATGAAATGCCTATCGCATGAGTGGTATGGTCGCTGTAGTCAAGCTTGTTAATAAATACATAATTAATACACACTTTGCATAAATTAGTGATTATGTTGAACAGGTTTTCATCGAATTATTTATAATTTTAACAATGTGGGAATATTGAGTATCTTTTTTGTATGTGATTGCTTAATATACAGTTTTGTTATACGGCAAATTTCATTGATCATTTCATTTCATTGTTATCATAGTAAATGAGAACTAAATATTGTATTCTAAGACTGGTTTACAGAAACACTTTTTTGTTTACGGTATTCCCCCGAATTTAATTGTGCTCATTTTTGTCCGAATTTTAGTTGCTATCAAAGTATGAACTAAGTGGAAAATGTCATGTGCCTGTAATTTCATCGACTACCATACCTTTCAAACCGGAACACACACGGCGGCAGAAATGGGCATGGTGGCCGTACTTCCCCTCACAAACTTGGCGTGAGTTCTACTCTATCGTACTTAGTAGGGGAGGACCCAAGTCACATCGGTTGTTATGGGCCGAGGTTACCACATAACACCAGGTGAATCACATAGAAAAAAAACCCGTCCAAAATTCAGTTGAAAATTTTTATGTACAAAATTGCAAGTTAAATAAAACCTTGTTAAAATGGGTCTGGTCTGGTGGCTATATGGATAGACACAGCACATGTTATCTAGTTTCTACTGGCGCTTGCATTTTCACTCAAAACTTTAGTCCCTAAACTAGACAAATAAAATAAAATCCCGACATAACGGCCGTTACACCGTTGACGTTAAATGGACGTTAATAGGAGGGTTCCGTCAGTCACGTCGCTGCGGGAAATGAACAGTTTCAATATTCAGTTAAGGAGGAAGGTTGTTTTGTTTTGGAAATATTATTTTACCGCTTCATTTACGCGAACAAAACGGTGACAGTGGCTGCTGAACTGGTCTCACAGCTCAGTAGGTAGTAACTCTGCCTTCTGCGCTGTAGGTCGTGAGTTCGACTCCCACCAGGTACAAACATTTGTGTGGCAAACATAGATTTTTGTTAACATTTATTACCTGTGAACAAAAACCTCAAACTTAACACAAATCAATTGGATAACATTAAGTAAGCAATACTTCGGTTACGTTTACTCAAAACGGGAATAAGTTAGCTAATTTTTATAGCAGAATTCTCATGTCTCTGACTTAGTGAAGTATTGGATTGGGAGACTTCAGAACTTGTGGAATTGACAGTAGGTACACCAAGATTAGACATTTCCGTTTTGAATACGGCTCGAGTTCGTTAGATAGGAAGTAATGGAAAACTTTAACGAAACTTAGTTACAAAGCGAGTCGGCCGTAACAATTTTATAACGTTTTTAAGTAGGTAACTTACTACTGCTAAGTTCACTAGCTCACCCGAAACTCACTCGTGCACTTTTTATTCCATTCCATTCGTGGTGAAAGAATTTTAAGTGCGCCTAAATGAGGCTCCTTTCGTGCACTTGACACATGTCTTCGAATTTTAATTTCAAGGACATGTCGGTTTCGTCACGATGTTTTCCTTCGTTTGAAACGTGCACATAAATCTTTCAAACGAAAAACTGATAGGTGCACTTCAGGATTTGAACCAGCGACCTCCAGATTGAACTTCGGCGTCAGTACCATAGGCCACCACGCTCACCATTTTTATATATTGTTGATACGGAACGAGCAAATGGCCCACCTGGTGCCGAGTGGAGTTCAAGTTACACTTAACACACAACTCGAATTTATAACTAAAAATGACTGTTTTCTTAATCGTTCAGGGAACGATAGAATGCGTCTAAAAAAACTCATTGGTGTAGTATTAGAACCAGTGATCTCCGGATTAAAACTCACCCAGCTCTCATTTTTTTTAAATAATGTATTGAACTACATCGATTGATTGTATACTCTTTCAAGACAGTGTCAACACACAAAAAATATGTTAATACTCGGCAAATATGTAGATTTATGTCGTCATAATGTATGTAGGTCACATGTGCCGTTGGTACGAGCACGCGGCGAGCCAATTCAGTTATCGTTCGATTTCCCGCCGTGAATGACCAACAAATACGTTAACATACGCTTGTTTCAAAGGAACTTGGTAGTCAAGCTAAGATATAAACTTTTTTGCCGATTCCTTCCAAACAACAACAACCCAGCAGCAGTAGAACTTGTGCTAAGTTCGCCCGGAGAAGTACTGCCACCACACCTGGTAATCTGGTGCTAAGCAGTGATGGACTCGTGTTGCTGTGTTCTGGTGGGAGGGAGTGGGTGCCAGCGAAATTACAGGCGCATGACACGTAACATCCCCGTCTCGGGGTGATGGATGCAACGCAGTGCGACTTGAGTCATCTCGTACTATGGAGAATACTTGAGTGTTATTGCTGTTGTCTATGGGTGGCGGTTACCACTTAACATCAGGTGGGCCGTCAGCTCGTACCGTCACATCAAGGACATAAAAAAAAAAGTTTGGATTGCACTGAATCGGAAACAAAGAACATTGTGAGGAGATCGGAGTATCCTAACCAAAAACTCGAAGACTTTCTCGAAATGAGCCTTTATGAGGGGCACTACACACCCGCTTTAGTTCGAGATGAGCCAAATATTAGTTTCTCAGATTGTTACAAGGATCGCGCTCAGGAGGGAAGCCCTCTTTTAGGGGTTTCTTGACTGTTCTTCCCATGGAGGGTCGGATAGGGTTTGAACAGGCGTCAAAATTAGCGATAAGTACGCCTGACCTTATTGTTATATCGACCTTATTGTATCGTTTTGAATATTATTGACGTTTCCAAGCCATTTCTTTATGAATTGAAGGAATATAAAGTTTTTGACTTTGCCTTAGCGACTTAGTAACTTCGTGTTTTATTTTATTTTATTTTGTTTTATTAATTCACAAAGCTGATTACAATCAGAATGCGATACGTAAGATAGGAAATAATACAATTATTGATATAGATTCGTAATCAATTATGTGAAAATAAAAAGTAAACAAGTATATCCTCACTGGATGACGAATCCAACAGGGATGTGTTAGTCTCCGTTTGTGTTTGTTTTTAAACTAGTGACAGTTCAGTTGAATGCGATTTGCCCGGTTTGTATCGTTGGCAGCAAGCTAAGGATTATTCGTTGCGGAATTTTATTTATATTTTCATGTCATGTTTAATATTTGACAGGGAAATGTATTGAGTTTTTTATGTGGATAGTCGGGTGAGATCTTTTCATTTCATTTGTTTATTTTATCACTTGTCTACGTCCTCTTTCATCATTCACTAGTATCACAAAATCTTGAATACACTGCAAACTATAATAATAATATTGTAGGAATTCACACAGCGTCATTTAGCCCCAAACTAAGCATAACTTAACCAGACACCTGATAGAATACATAAATACTTTTTTAAAGATAATACATATATATAATACACATTAACACCCAGATACAGAACAAACATCTATATTTGTCACACAAATGTTTGTTCTGGGGGGGAATCGAACCCACCACCTACAGCGCAGAATGTGAAGCCAGTCCTATTGAATAAAACCACATGAATGCCACCGATTTGATATTTGAACATGAGCCGGAAAATTGCCTAACCTTCCTTTACTTTACACCGATCTGGGGTAGTGAATCGTATTCCCAAAATTAGTGTCTATTAGCTCTCAAATGGTCTAACCATGTTTATGGTTCCGGTGAAGGAAAACATCACAGGGAAATCATAGTGTAGTACATTTGCCGGCTGGCTAGCTATCACTCTCAAGTTGAAAATCTGCTTGCATTGCAGTAGTCTAACTAGAGAGCTACTTTCCAATCCAGGCGTACCTTGGCACCATAGGCTTGATATTTTCTTACTATCATAATGTATTGATTAAATCATAATCCGTATTTTTTTCTAAAATAAACCGGTTTTCCCCTTTATTTAATAAGGCGATAACGATATCAAAATCAAAAACTTATCTGTCCGTGTTATAATAAATACTATCTGAGAGAGATTGGTATACTAGGAGATAACATTTAATCTTTATTATTCGTAATGGTTTTTCACCTACTTCAGAAAAAGGAGGAAGTTCACAATTCAGTTGTATTTTTGTTGTTTGTTAGCTCAGATCTCCTTCATTTATACACCGATTTGGTAAAATACTTTTTAGTACCTACATAGGATATACTTTCAGATTGTTCTCATACAAATTTCACCAAATCAAAAAAAAAATATATGTCTTCCAAATACAACATAACTACGAATAATTCTCTTTCATTGACGATGTGGTCGGTTTTTCGTTTTGCTGAGAAAAGTAATTATTTCGTTACAGTTTAGAGTATTGAGTCACTGGAGAGCAAGTACGAAGTTATAACTCATTAATCCGGGTCAGGTGTCGTAACAAAGAGCTCTTGTGATTGGTCAACTTAAGTTCAACTTAAGGCCCTTATACATTTCGTCTAACATCCTCGTTTAAAGGGTTGACCTCATCCCTCGACTCGAACTTCCATATTCAATTAACAGGCCTCACAGCTCAGTTAGTAATAACTCTGCCTTCTGAGCTGTAGGTCGTGGGTTCGATTCTCACCCAAGACAAACATTTGTGTAACGAGCATCGATGTGTGTTTTGTGTCTGGGTGTTAATATGTATTTATTGTATGTATTTACATTAAAAAAATGTATTCTATCAGTTGTCTGGTTCCCATAGTTTCCAATACCCATGCTTAGTTTGGGGCTAAATGGCGATGTGTGATTATTATTATTATTATTAAATAGCTATTCCTATAAAACTCGTATCTATTGGCTCGTAACTAGATTAATTATCTGTGCCTTCCTGGGATTCCATGTGTTGTCAGAACCACACAAACCCGAGATAAAAAAATCACTGATTTAATATCGTGCGGGTGATAAACGTACCCGCATAATACGAATACGAAAAAACTGAATCTTATTCATAAATCTCGGCACTTAGCCCTGAATTACAGTATAATCCCTCATAGGAGCTGTGCAGCTGGCTCCTTTCCACGTAACTATTCCGAACAGTTTTACTTAAATTTACAAACAAATGAATAAAAATATTTTTATTTTATTTGCACAAAGCAAACATTTATGTACGTCACACAAATATGTTTGTCCTGGGTGGGAATCGAACCCACGCCTACAACGCAGAAGGCAGGGTACTATCAACGAGCTGTGAGACCAGTTATCGATGATAAGTGATCGTCACTCCAATGACACTACAAATGCTGGGTTAGTACTACACTATTGCTACATAGTTGCCCATAGACAAAACATATTACATCCCTCTCCGTACAAAGTTATAAGGAAAGGCCACATTAATTACTCTAAAATTGGGTAAAAATGTTGTCGAGCTAAAACAAGAATAAGCTCAACGTTATTTCGCAAGAAAAGGACATCTTACAAAGTTTATTTTGCATTATTTTACGCTTCTTTACCAAGTAATTATCCAACTAGGTTTATTTAAATAAAACTCATAATATTATTTGGTAAACACAATGCGTTACTAATTAAACAAGGATTAAAAAGTCATGCCTCTAATTGAGATTCTAGAGTTAAATTAAAGCGAAGTGTAATTGAGCGATTTATCTTTCACATACTGAGCTGGTTTTGAATAGAGCGAAAAAATGAAATTCAAATTTTGATTTGTTTAACGACTGGGTTTTTAAGCGTTTTCAGGATGGATTTTTATAAATGTAATCATAATTACGTTTTTTCCATTCATAACATTAATAACCTTCTGTCCCATTATAACCTTCGTTATAAACGATAATTAAACCCGTGATATATTTTTTATGAGTTGAGCACATAACGATGATTTTGTAGAAACGAGAGCTCCATTTTCATGTAAAAAAGTATATAAGCATTCTATCAGTTATCTAGTTCCAATATTACAAGTTATGCTTAGTTTGGAGTCGTGTAAAATTGGGTCTTGGGTCTTACACATTTTATGGAGGAATTTATTAGTACTGCCGTTGTAACGAGCAAAATGTACTTGTTGCAAATCAGATGGATTAGAAATACTCAATCCTTAGGTTGGTTTGGTCCTTGGGGTTCTGAAGCTTGACCTTTCTCTGATACGGTAAACGGTCTTAGAGGTTTATTGAAGGGTTATAGGGGCGATTCGTCACAGGACCCTTTTCTGCTACTGCTATCTATACATTATTTTTAATCTGTATTTGGAAACGCTTTCTTTTTCGCAGGTTTTTTACGGTAGGCGTGGGAAAAGAACTGTTGTGAAACAAAAATATTATGTATTAATATTATGTAAAATACAGTGCGAATATTTATTATTATTTTTAATTTATTGTTTTACTTTATGAAATGTATTTATATTGAGATAAATTTTTATATAAAAAAAAATATAATTTAATTTTAATTTTATATAAATTATATAAAAATTAATTATTGATATAAATTATACAACATTCTATAGACTGTGAATTTCCGCGTAGGTACAAAACAGTGACACATTCGAAAGTAAACTAAATATATAATACTATAAAAATGTTTACTCATTGAGGCCTTTTATGTGACATGAAAATTTTGAAGTCAAAAGTAAACATCAAACCAAAATGATTTTAAAAAAGAACCTTCATCCGCTTACAATGGGGAGCAATCGCATTCTACCAAACTGTCAACCGTTTTAAAACAAAAAGAGAGTAACGAATCCCACGCGGCATATTGGATAGTCATTCAGCGGACAAAATAGGACGCTATGTTGACTCAATGCATTGCGTGTTTTACTAGCAACAACATAGATGATGCTAGCAAAGAACGAAATAGTTTCTGCATGGGATTGTTATTTTGTTTAGATTACCCAGTCAAAAGAATCTACTTAGTATCTTAAAAATAGTTCTACACGTTGTAGGATTTTGATCCCGTGAACAGTCGTCACAAACAAAAAAGCCGTCTTCGCTTCAATTTTTTTTTTGTGAAATTTGAATGGCTATGAAGTAACTGTTATGAACTTTTATACGTTCATACATAACGCCGAAATCGATCAACGCTGTCTAAATACTGTATTAGATTCTTTTAATATTTTGACGTGTCAACGTCTTATAATTCGATAGAGCCGGCTGCACGCACGAAAAAACATGACTCATGCGGCGTTACCTCGCTCTGAGGCGTTCCATGTAAGGCTTGTGCAAGTGCAAGCGAGAGCGCGGAACGAGCGACAAAGAAGCACAATCGGCCTTTGCGTTCGGCAGCGTTCGATATTCGTCTCTCTCCTACTTGAGTGAGCGATGCGTCTGCGTGGACAGCTGCTAATACTTACATTTACATGTTTTGATCGAGTATCAAGTGCATATATACATAAAAATCTATTAAACAAATGAAATTAAAATTTTCTTTTGAAAAATGCTACCATTCCATCAGTATTTTCTTAAGACGTTGACACGTTCAACTATCGTCAGTAAACCGACTTTACAGACAACCATTTTTTGATAGGAATTTCTATACTTTAGAAATATATTACCTAACTTCACCTGTAGATTAGTTACATTATGAGACACCGCATTATAGTCTCTGTACATAACGGCTATATGTAACGAGAAACTCGTCCATCACTAGAGATAATTCATTTATTTAACATTCAGCTCGATACACAGACTTATGGATTCTCTCCAATCGAAATCAATAAAGCATAATGGGTATTGCTCATCTCATTTTGCAACGGCGTGAATCTGGACGTTAAACGTGAAGGTGGATGTGCGATGGAGTGCTAGTGATTCCACCAGCCACCACAGCAATATCGCCCAACATTATATATTTAAGGCAATAATATGTATTATATGTATGTATTTACGAAAAAGTATATAAGTATTATATCAGTTGTCTAGTTCCCATGATACAAGCTATAATTAGCTTGGGGTTAGATGGCGCTGTGTGAAATGTCCACTTATACATTATTATTCAGAGCACTGCCGCATCACATATTATAATCGTCGAATATGTAGTAACTATTGGGGAAATATCGATAAATCACCGATCGAGACGTCCCGTCTCTAGACAAGAAGCAATCTCTAACCCAGTTATGGAGCTCCGGTCAGATCTCTTATACCTGTATAAATCTTGGAGCTGTGTGTTGTTCGTCGACACTCGCCGTGCAATGCAATGGATGCACATTGGGTCTGAAATCGATTTTGATTTAGGTTCAGTACTCTGGCTATGTTTGTTTATGAGACCTTTCTGGTAGCGGCAACGTTGCTTTAGCTAAGGTAAGGAATTATACTGGACGGGTAAAGTTATATTTGTGGTTTGTTATGATCAAAAATCTAGAAAATTATTATCGAATTTTAGCAATTACTATTTGTTTCAAAACAGATAAAAAAACATTTTTTTTTTCTATTTCTCTACTATGTAACGTGGTAAAGAGCGTGGTGGTCTAGTGGTACTAACCCCAAGTTTCAATCCGGAGGTCGCTGGTTCAAATCCCGACGAGCACCTAAGAGTTTTTTGCTTGAAAGATTTATGTGTTGTGTACTGTGAAGGAAATCATGGTGAGGAAACCGACATGTCCTAGAACTAAAAATTTGAAAACATGTGTCAAGTGCACGAAAGGAGCCTCTTTGAGGCGCACTTAAAATCCTTTTATCACGCTGGTTCGAGAGTACCAGTGACTCGAATAAAACAGTATTGTGAACAGATGGCGTGTTCGCATGCCAGTACTTATATAAGTTTCTCGTGTCTTATCATTAAAAGTTGTCCCAACTTCCCTCTTTCTCTTACGTGTTAAGTTTTTGTGACACGGTCCAAATATGATCTTCTCCGATGAATCGCTGGGCAGTACTATATCACTGGCATTTCGAAAGAAATATAAAAAAATAAAAATAAAAATATAGTAATAAATATTTTCCTTACCCAAAAACTGTGTCTCAAGTTTTTCAGTAAAGATTTTTACTTATGATAATCCCCATATGCCACGATTCTTGGAACAGACCCTTGTCAACCCTTCGACACCTGACCAGTGAAAATCTGCGATCATTTATCATTTTATCACCATGATGACCTTACGGTCAAGGGATGAACCGGGAGAATTATACTATATTATATTATATATACACAGTTTGCAACCATGAAACAATCCATATACTTACGTAACAATTCAGATTGTCAAATGTTTTGTTATGTATTTGTTTTATTGTAATGTGTTTTGTGCGAATAAATAAATAAATAAATAAATCCTCCAATGCTGCAGGGTACAGGGACGCAATCATAACTATACTCTGATGCTTTTTCGGTTGAAAATACACAATAACAAAGGTCATGTGCCGGTACATGATAACATAAATAATAATAATATTGGTGGACATTCACACAGCGCCATCTAGACCCAAAGTAAGCTAAGCATAGCTTGTATCATGGGAACTAGACAACTGATATAATATATACTATTTTTGTAAATACCTACATACATATAATACATAACACCCAGACACAGAACAAACATTGTATTCGTCACACAAATATTTGTCCTGGGTGGGAATCGAACCCACGACCTGCAGAAGGCAGGGTTACCGACTGAGCTGTGAGGCCAGTCAATAAAAAAACCATTAAAATTAAAATAAGTACATGAAAAAATAAACAATTCGCAATATTGTTATATTATATGTTGAGTAGATGTAGAATTTTCTCAAAAACGAAGGTTTTTCACCCCCTCGTCAGTCACACGACAAATAAGCGATGGAATATTATTTTCCGCCGTTCGACCCATGTCATATGTAGACAGCTGTTGAGCAACTCCGAGCCGAATTGTTGGAACGACACATTTTGGGATACCGACGTGTATTTTTGAACTTCTGGGATTTAGTATCCGATTTAAGATTTGTACGTATTATACGAACTGTCCGAATGATGTTTACAAATCAATGTGTATATAAATATTTAATAATAATAATAAACATTTATTTCAGACTAGTGATCCACATTTTGTTAGTAGAAATTAATTACTTATAATATTGTTAACAATGTTTTTTATCGCTTATTAATTGTATAAAATGCTTCACTGAGTTGAGATATAAAAATATACCTCATTTACATTCATTTATTCTTTCTATTTCGTAAATATAGGATATTTTAGTAATTTAGTTTATATTTAGTTAATATTGTTAAATAATATTGTTCGCATGGTATGCTTAGTTTGGGGCTAATGGCATGGCTGTGTGAATTGTCCACCAATATTATTAATCAATACCCGTCTTTTGCAGTTTGAGGTATAAATCAAACCAAAACTCGCGCTAGTATACGCAAAGGGTTTCATTTACATTCGATCTAAAAAGTAAACACGCCAATTTCTAACACGAAAAATACTTCTGCTATCTTGTGACTACCAACAATGACACCCTAACGTGCATGAGGTAACTCTTCACCATCCAAAATACGTAGACATCCCCGCAGATGATACGACCGAACATTTAATAAAGAGCCTGTGCTTACCGAGGTGGCTACGCAAACTGGTGAGGTAATACTAAGTTCCTCCTTCCTCGGTATAATGCGATCCATTTAAATACGCCGAGCTGAAGCAGACTTAAAGTAGTGCTGGATAAAGATGGGAGTTTGTGACCGAAATTGTAAATTTGATTAAGTATTTAAGCAAGTTTAATCTATACAAATAAATAAATTGGAGTTTCTGTTTGTAATATTAAAATTACCGGTTTTTACTAAGTGCATATACACAGTACATATACCAAAACAATATTTTTAATTTAAGCTATTGCATAGCTTCTATCGCGGGCCTTGAGCGTGGAGACCGAATCCAGAAATTCCGTAACGAATAAAACCTAACACCCCCCACTCCGACCGGCACAGCGGTGATACTTTTTAGTTTTTCCATCTATCGATAAATATCAGAACTTTTAATGACTTTTTGAAATATCACGCGCAATAGCTTTACCGCGGCAGTCTCCGAGTGCCACACGTCTTTTTTTTTTTATCTGTCTGTCTGTTTGTTCCAGCTAATCTCTGAAATGGCTGGACCGATTTTGACGGGACGTTCACTGGCAGCTAGCTATAACAAGGAGTAACTTAGGCTACTTTTCCCAGGGGTAAAATAGGGGTGCGTGATAAAACAGAATTCCACGCGGACGAAGTTGCGGGCAACAGCTAGTCACAAATATATCTTAATCAGCTTATTAGTATTTTTTTTATTTCTGTCATTTAATCGTAACCCTATTTGTTAACGCTCGATTTAACTGCCGATAAAATTTAGCACCAAGGCTTTCAATGAAACCGATTCTTAATTAAACTACAAAAACGTCTGCTAAATAAGCCGATAAAGGCTACAGATTTTCCATGACCCGAAACGAAGCCGAATTCAATTTAGAAGCAACAGATTTAAAAGTACCGAAATTATAAATCCGAAAATTGTCCCAACAATTCCAAACATGCTCTCTAATTTCCAAATGCAGCGATGACACACTCACCTGAAATGCTAACCCAGAGAGAAGTGACAAACTTTCAACTCGAATTATGTAGATGAGCTTGTGCAAACTAATTAGCCAATTTACAGTTAAGGGTATCATCACCGTGTCTTCATTAACTTAGTGTGGTCGTGCACAGAACGGTCCGGTGGTAAACCCACATGTATAATTGAAACTGATAGTTAGGTTCGCCGCACACGTGTCACCCGAGACAGTCACAAAAAGTGACAGCTGCCATTGGTGGTCAGTGGCACTCGTGAATAAAAAAATCTTAACGCTATTCGATATTTACAATTACATAATACGAATTACATTTTTTTCCCTACACTGTCCTACTGCTGAGCTAAGGTCTCCCCCAAGTCCTTCCACAATCCCGGTCTTTAGCTATTTCTCCACCTTAATTAATTCTACTACACTTAATTTCCCTAAAATTTACTTACGTCATCCCGCCAGCGCTTTCAAGAGGGATGACCCCCTCGGTGCATGATACATATTAAACATAAAAAAATATTACACCACATTAAGAAGAGATTAATGAAGTAATTGGAGAAAATTTCAATCAAACTTAAAAAGCATTATGCGATCAACTTGCTCTTTAATCATTAGGTAATTCATTAATTCACCATTAAGTATTTAAAATGCTTGTAATACATTTTTATATTTAAGCAACATAATTTATATCTCTTGGATTTTTTCTAGCAACAAATATTATTTAAACCTACTAACTAAACTAAATATGGTGTAACTGAAATAAATGAATTGAAATGAAAATGAAATTACGAGAAAATTAAACCAACCAAAAAACTTTACAAACATTCCATTTCATGTTTCGAAATCACTTTCGTAATTACATGGCGGTTAATCTTTTTATTTTTTATTTTTATTTTTATTTATTATCGTATGTGTGTTATCGTGAGTGCGGCGAATTCCTATAAAATGTAAAAAACTGGCAGAACACAGTACGTTTTATGGGTGTAGCAAGTGGCCAGTGTGCGGCGAGGCTTAGATGTCTAGTCACACAAAATCCGGCAATCCCCGTTCTGGGAATTAGACGTGTGCGAGAAGCCTTAATCAGCTTGCGTATTGCATTGAATTAATAACATTTATACAATGTACTTTATGTACTTTAGTGATAGCAACTAAGTACGTAGAGCATTCGTAAACCGTATCGGAAGCTTGCTGAGTGGTAGGAAAACTCTACAAAACTTTTTTGTTTGTTTTCCTATTATCTGTGGATTAAAGAGACTGGCCACACAGCTCAGTTGGTACTAATCCTGCCTTCACGTGGATTCACTTGCCACCCAGGACAAATAGTTGTGAAATTACTCGGTGTTATTTCTGTCTCCGGGTGTTAATATGTATTATATGTATGAATTAAAAAAGGTATTAAGTATTATATCAGTTGTCTGGTTCCCATGATACAAGCTATGCTTAGCTTACTTTGGGGCCAGATGGTGCTATGTGAAACGTCCACTAATATTTATTTATTTGTATTTATTACTAAAGACCTACTTTGTAACTTTTAGACAGCAAAAGTGAGCAAGTTTATCTAGTCGTTATAGGTACAATATTACTAGCTAGCCACTACCTTCTTGAGTACTGTCTCGCCCGCGTGAAACCCAGTCATACCTTTTTTATCCAAAATTCGTATGTTACATACGGACCGTTTTAATATATTAATATTAGTGGTATTACGATAATCTGTTATATTTTCTTTTCAAAGTAACACTGTCTTTTTAATTAAAATAACAAATCAAATTACCTGGCTCCCTTTGAATTCGATAGCTATTGTCTAATTTAATTTCATTATGATTACTTTGGGATAAGTTTGGACTTGAATCGTGAAAACAGAATTCGAGCTAGCGAATGTTTCGTAAATTTTATTGTTTCATGAGTCTAAGTTAAGAGTTAAGAAATCAAAAGGTTTACAGAGAGTGAAAAAGAAAATCTTTGTTACACATTAAATATTTTTTGAAAATTACTGCCTACTTTTTATATATAATTGACTGGCCTCGCAGCTTAATTGGTTAGCAAAATCTGCCTTCTGAGCTGTAGGTCGTGGGTTCGATTCCCACCCAGGACAAACATTTGTGTGACGAATATAGATGATTGTTCTTTGTCTGGGTGTTAATAAGTATTATATGTATGTATTTACAACAAAAAAAGTATTACTACATTAGTTGTCTGGTTCCCATGACACAAGCTATGCTTAGCTTACTTTGGGGCTAGATGGCGCTTTGTGAAATGTCTACCTATATTATTATTATTATATGATAAAGTAATATCCAGTATCCCACTAGGTTATTAGAATAAAATAGGATTGATATAAGTATGTCCCAGCGGATATTAGTGAGACCAAAATAAAATGTCCATTAAAATACCACGATCCGACATCTTATAAACCCAGTAGCCGGGCTATTTCCGGCCAAACGTACGTTCTTTTTTGATCTTGTTTATTCAGAAAATGCTATTGACAGCTACTAATTGCTATCAGGGCGTAGATTATTAAATCATTAATGATATCGGCAGGGAAATTATGTTGCAAAAATGTTTTTTTTTCACCACACTACCAGAGAGTCTGTGACATGATTAGCAGCATGTTTGATTACCAGTCCATGTAAAAGAGTATTTTTGTGAACCACGTAACTTCGATTGTCACTTTTATCTACCACGAGACAAATGCCAATTACTATGTGTCACATATTTACGCCAACTGAAACACATCCTCCTCATTTCTCAAGTTTTTAACATACAGTTTTCGCATACACTAACAATATATATTTTGGAAAAACTACAATTTTCACCTGCCAAAATCAAAGTCCGAAGAAACATAACGGACTTTATGTGTAAGCTTACGTACTTTAAGTATACTACTACTAGACTTTAAGTATACTATATGTGTAAATCATAATATAAGAAAACGTTGTTAATCAAATTTAGCATTCTTCCAAAAGTCAAACTTTAATGATGCCAAAAATTTACTTGAATTATAATTTCCAACCGGTCCCTCTTAGCAAAGTTGTGTCAAACTACGGATGCTCTAAAGTTAGTATCAACCACAATTAGCAAAAGTGAATTTACGAAATTAACTAAAGTTTACTGACCCAATTTATGTAGCAATACTTAACAAATACACTCTAGCTGTACTGAGGTTATTTTATAATAGGTATATTTGAAAGTTATCTAGATTATTGTAAGTAATTAGGGTATGACTAAATGACGAATTGCGACCATCAATAATTATAGTATTCTAGAATTCGGTTTACCAATTTGTTGTTGTATTTTTTGAAATTTGAAAAAGCGAAGTAATCTATTTTTAAAAACATCGCTAGTGGACGTACTGTAAATAATATGATACACCGTAGTAACAGTCGTACTGTCCTTCTGAACGGGGTAAGTAATGTATCTATAAGTTTTCGTAGTTATAATGAGTCTTATTTTAATAATCAAAGTAACGAGTTCAAGAATCGGTAAGAAGTGAAATCGATGTCTATTTACAATCGACGTTACTTTATCTAAGTTTATACGGTCTATAAGCTTTATAAATATAAAATAAAGGCTATCTTATGCGTTTTTAAGGAAAAAACAATTAATATTTAAAATAGATTGATGTTACAAAACAATATTTTTCTAAACTTAGACTGCACTATTCATTGAAGCGAGTCCGGAAGGTTAGGATTTCAATTTCAGATAAAAATTACATTGGTTTGTGAAAAACGAATACAATTTTGTTTCAATATTAAATTGAAAAACTAGATTTGAGTGATCAAAGTCGAATACGCGGTCAAAGTTGATGTCGAGTTTCAATGCTAAGATCACTGCTTCAAATATAGATCGATGAATATTTCGTTGCGTGTTAAATATATAAAATTTGCTATGGTGGCAATTACTCACTACTTTTTCAGTGTTGGGCTCCGGTTTCACGGGTGCGAGACAAACATTAAAACATTTAAATGAAAAACTATTCATTTATTCATGAGAGGAAGAGAGGGATTGAGGAGAAGAGAGGGCTGGAAATAAGGTATAGTTATATAGATGGTACCTATATAGATATAGTACGAAGTGTGAAATAGTCCTAATTGTATAGGTATAGCGAGGCGCGAGTCGCTATGCTAGTTATAAACAATTTACAACCGAATTTTCAACACACATTTGTCTGGCCTCACAGCCCAGTTGGTAATAACTCACCCTTCTGCGCTGTAGGTGAAATGGGTAGGTGTAAATTCTACACGTATAATTGGGCCTAGTTATGCACAAAGCAGCCTTGTGGCATTTTTTTCAAAAATAAGGTATAAACGCGGCCATACTAATTTCGACACGACGAATTTTTGCAAAGACACAAATACTTTTATGTATAATTAACACCGTAACTAAACAATCGCACTCTTAACCTTAAATAATCTTCCAAAAAAAAGCCAATGGGCGGTCTTGTCGCTTAAAGCGACTTCTTCCAGACAAACTCTGTATGGTGTAATATTGGACGGTGGTGTCAAACTATTAAATAAATAGGGTATACTGATCTTAATACATTATATACTTAAAAATATAGGAAAGGTAAGATGGTTTCATTGAAAATAACTGATGGCAGGGACGATTTATCCAATTTGGATAAAATACGTTAGCTGCCAACAAACATCACCTGGGTTTTAACAGGATTCACTTTTAGTTCAAACATTTGACTGCAGTATAAATTTTATTTAAATCGTTAGTTTTTTTTAAGCTTTTTTTGTTAAATGATATACTATTAATGAAAATAGCATATATATAAAAGTGGTGATAAGTCACCGCCTTGAGGAACACCCGAAGTAATGTAGACAGTGTAAAATTCATGTCAAATATCAAATCATCTCCAGATATAACGACGTAAATTGGCGGTTCCGAGGGTACCAAGATCTGAGGTGACATCGTTATAACGAACTCCGAAGTATTATTGGATGTTCTATTTTGCGACAAGTAGTGTTTCTAGGGCAACTGTTATAATTTAAATAAGAATATGCACGCGGCTATTCCCTTGAATGTACAATATATTTTGATTTTATTATATAAAATAATTAAGGACCAGCCAAAGCAATAACTAACCTCTACATTATATATTATATATATATAATATTATATAATATAATAGCATATTATATATTGTATGTAGTATGTAATAACTATACTACCATGCGGTAATGTAAAATGATGATGATAACGATATAAGTAAAATCAGAATAAAAAAGCATAATGAAGAATAATAAATAGATATGATTTCTCATGCAGCCGTTGAAAGGATATAATGTATTGCCAATTAGCCACTACCTCTTGCTTGAAATAATCAAGTTCAAGATGCATTTTTGTAGTAGTAGAAATTAACAGTTGAACAGTAGCCAAGTTCGTCCGGGGAAGTACATACCCATTTCTGCCGCCGATCAGTGATGCATACGCGTTACTATGTTCCGGTAGGAAAGATGTGGTCACCGGTGAAATTACCGGCACTTGAGACGTTCCACCTACACGTCTCAGAGTTACGGGCGCATACGATGCGACTTGGGTCTTGTCGTACCTAGTATGGGAAGACCCAAGCAGCATCGGTTGTTATGGGCAGAGGTTACCACTTAACACCAGGTGGGCCATCGTCTCGTACCGTACGGTATCATATAAAAAATATATTTGATATTCACGGTCGAACAGATTTGGATGAAATCTGCACCAGGATAGCTTATATCCTGGATTAACACATAGGATCCTTTTTGATCCCGGAAAAGAGCTTCCCTTGGGATTATTTATTCACCGAGCGTAACACCGCGGGGCGCAGCCAGTTTGTATATAAAGAAAATTCAGTCTTAGAAACATAGTTGGCAATTCAGAGAAGTTCATCACCAATTAACTTGATTATTAATTATTGTTGACTGAAGTTTTGAGCTGAAATATTCAATCACAAAAGTCTAGATCAAAGGAACACAGTTCAAAAAAATATATCAGACTTCTTAATTAAAATCTTCATTATTGTTTTCTGTTTAATTAAAGTATAAATTGCTTGTCAACGAAACTTGTTTTTCAGCTATATTTTGATCAGTGCTGATGATGTCAAATCGTTTATTTTACAATACGATAACAAGTAGGAGTAAAAATTTATGTACTGCGGATTCCTATACAAAACGTTTAGTATAGTTCCTAGTTTAGTTGGTTTGGACATGAATGGAAACATTTGTGGTTTGATCATGATCATTATAGAAACCTCAACATTTACTCCGTCATGGCGTACAATAAATGCGAAAGAGGGCTGATGGCGCACCACTTCTTTGTTCTTTTTTAAACAATTCGCAAGCGTGTTTGAAGCGATAACAATTCATTTGATTGTGACGTCATCTTGGGATTTGTGAGGTCGTGAGTTCAAATACTATAGTTATTCGTGGATAACAGTAGCGAACATGATCTCATCACTTATAACGTCTTATGTTCTCTCTAAATACAGGGTGAAAAAATAATTTTCACAAAAAGAGTCCTATTGAGTTTCCATTTGTCCCTACACAGAAAATTCGTGAATATATTTTGTATTCATACACTAAGGAAAAAATAATCTAACTTTCCTGTACTTGCAAATCAACCCAAACATTGTACACTGCATTTTCTAAACATGCTGACTCTCATAATGTAAGTGCCAAAGTTCCGAAGTTTCAACTTCGTAAACTCAACTGACTTAATCGTATGGAAATATTGATTTTATGCGAGAAATGTGTGTTCCAAGATGAAATTGAGACTTGAAATTTTGTAGGTATTGATTATCAGGCTTTGACGCACACTTAGAAATTCACTAGGAATTTCCTCTTCTAAGGAGATTTACATTAAAACTTAAAAAAAAATGTGAGCCGTCACGGGACGCCTGTCAGATGTGAAACATCGACATTATTTTGTAAAAGTAATATGCAACGCATGCCGTGGCGACCCGTCGCCACGCCAGAAATCGGTTTTACGTGCGGCTATAGATGTTACACATCAAAACTACGGAAACCATTATGAATAGACCCATGAAATTTAACATGGACATTTGTAAAAGAAAGTTAATCATAAAATGTTACATACGAGTAATTTAACTAGAGTAAGAAGGTTTTTTTTAAATTATTTGAATAAGGTAAGAAGGAGTTCTGTAATTGAAACAAAGCCCTCATGATACCCAGCATGAGATCATTGAATCATTTGATTTTTTCTCCCCTCTTTTGGTACCCTGACTGAAAAACCACCTCATTGATTTTGAACAAAATCACCATCCAAAATGTCACCTAACACTTTGATAAACTTTATGGTATTTTACGTAGGAATTTCTTATACAGATTCACATATACATACGAGTACATTGATATCCACAATACTTTATCCGAATCAATTTAGAGAACTCACTCCCTTTGCTCACTCGTTCAATGAAAATCTGCTAAAAGTTATATCTTACCATTAGTTTTTATAAGAAGTTAATTTCTACTAACAAAATATGAATCACTGGTCTGAAATTAATGTTTATTTTTATTATTATTACTATTCTTATTATTATTATTATTATTATTATTAATATTATTATAACATACTCATTTTTTTATATGTTATGAATACGTGTAGGTAGGCGAATTCACATTAAAAACCAGTCAGTAAAATCGAAACGAACGACGAAATAAACTGTAAACCCACGGTCCACCCTTCATAAATATTTAGGAACTATTCCATTACAAATCCCAACCCCACTCCTATATAGAATTTTTAGGCCCACATGCGACCCATTCCTGCGTCTCATAAATACGAGTAGGTCAATCGTTAACTAGTCATCACAAGCCCATAGCATAGTAGAAGCGAAATGACCACCATTTTTTTTTATTTGTTATTGCTATGAGCAAAGGCCAAGTCAAAAACTTTATTTACATAGAATTTATAAAGAAATGGCTTGAAAACGTCAATAAGTAAAACTCAAAATTTAAAATCACGCATTTCATTATGCTATGTTTTCCTTTTTGTATTTTACATGTTACGGAATTATGTGCAATAAAGACTTCATAGTAGTGACCTCACAGCTCTGTTGGTAGTAACTTCTTTCTGCGCTGTAGGTCGTGGATTCGATTCCCACCCACAAACATTTGTGTGTGACGAATATAGATGTTTGTTTTGTGGCTGTGTGTTGCTATGTATAATAAGTGTATTTATTTAAAAAGTATTTAAGTACTATATCAGTTGTCTGGTTCGCATGATACAAGCTATTTATTTAGCTTACTTTGGGTCTAGATGGTGCTGTGTGAAAATTTCCACCAATATATATTCATTATATTATATACTCACATATGCTTATTCCCTTCTTCATGCACGATTAATAATAAAATTTGATTAAGAAATTGTTTTACAATTGTGTAAAGTAAAAATATATTAGAGAAGAACAGAATTAAAAGAATCGTTATTAAAAAAAAATGTTTTTCATCAAAACCTTTGAATAATTTCGGTAAAAAAAAGGTAAACAAATGAACAACTCGCAGGAACTTCCAAACTTAACTAATATTTAAAAGTGGCAGTAACTCAATCATAGTTTATACTCATTTACACTTATATTCATGTCCACCAATTGAAATAGAAAAGTGAAAAAAAAAGACGCGACTTCAATATTAGTTTTTAAGTATTTTGATATTCTTTTCAATTTCATTTTCATTTTTAATTACAATGAAGTATTTGTTTATTATAATTTATACGATGCCAGGATTTTGACGCTTTTATTGTAGTTTTATGTATGTTAGTTTTAAGACGTTTTCCGAAATAAAATAAAGATATTATTAAAAATGCAGTACAAAGACACGAAGATGCTAAGGCTACATCAAATATAGTGGCAGTTGCATTCCCAAAAACAGCCCTGAGTCCTTCAGTTAATTATTATTTATATAATTTATTTCTAAAGTTGCGCTTCTGAGTTTTCAGAGTGAATAACGGCCGACATTGTAGCTCCGCTTCGGAAATGGCTTTCTACGGGCCTATAATTTGGAAATGATTCAGCACTCAATGTGCTAAGTGGCTTAACAATGTGTTGAAATTTACGTGAGTTGAATGTAAAACGGTGATAGAAAACATCATTAAAATTGAGATCGCTGAGAAATTGGTTCCAAAATTATGTATCGAATAATAATATTGGTGGACAATTCACAAAGTGCCATCTAGCCCCAAACTAAGCATAGCTTGTACTATGGGAAACATACATGTAACAAAATACATTTATATACTTTTTGTAAATAGATTCATATGATATATATTAACACCCAGACACAAAACAAATATCTATATTTGTCACACAAATGTTTGTTCTGGGTGGGAATCGAACCCACGACCTTAAGCACCTTTGTACACGTATTACTTTATCACTTTTGTATTAAGTATTAGTAAGTACTTTAATTTTATCAGTAAAAAATAAATAATTTTTTAGAAGAAGTTTCATGAATGTGATGAGTGAAGATAAAGCAAAGGAAGTATACCAGGTTCGTAGCACTTGGAAAACATACTGTCTGCCTACACCTACGGGAAACAAGTGTGTTTTAATGTATGTATAATGAATATATAAATAAATAAATAAAATGGAAATATATATATATTGGTTCAAGAACGTGTAAGTTAAACGTTTTTTTTGTATACAGACCCTACAAGTTTAAAAGCAATATGTACGCACCTCTCTTTGTGTTTGAGTTGGCAACAAATCGAAAAATTCATTTCAAATTTCATCAATTTTAGAGCTTTGTAAATTTGGTTTTTGTGAACAGTTAACGTTTCAAACATTAGAAAAGCTAAGAACCGGGAGCATTTACTTGTAACTAGCTGTTGCCCGCGATTTCGTCCTCGTGGAATTCAAATTTATCATGCACCCCTATTTCACCCCCCGGAAAAGTAGCCTAAGTTACTCCTTGTTACATCAGTTATCTGCCAGTAAAAGTCCCGTCAAAATCAGTCCAGCTATTTCAGAGATTGCCCGGAACAAACAGACAGATAGACAGACAGACAAAAATTGTAAAAAAAATGTATTTTTGTAAAAATAACATAACTATCTATATAACATTGAAATCTGTGATTACAGATTCAGGGTTTGTTGTATGTCCTTCATTGTGGTAATCAGAAACTAAATCCAGTTAGCGTCATGTGAACTTACTAAGTCGTGCTGTCCGCTGCCAGACAGATAAATCTAATTCAAATAGACCGAAATTAAAGGATTTATCAACGTCTTACACTGTCAGAATAATATTTGTGGGCTTGGTTAATACCTTTTAGGATTGTCTGCATCTAAATTTAAATTTCATTTATGAGAAACCTTAAAATATGCGCGGGATGATTTGCTGTATATTCTGATATCTATATATGTATGGTATAGCGCAAGACTTTATGCAAATAATTTTAAGGAAAAAACAAGAGTAATCATTGCTTTTTTTAATTTTAAATATTTTGTAGTGTGTAAAGTGGTGTAGAAACTTAATTTATTTATATTATATATTTATTATTTATATTATATATATTATATTAAACTTAAGTTATTATTCGTGAAAACCGAAATTTTCTGAAACTTTTTTGATTAAAAAGACATTTTTCTGATACTTATATACCATTTTTGAGATATTTAATTTTAATTTTTTAATATCATAAATGACGGATATGTTCGATAAATCTGATTGCAGTAGATCTGTTTAAAGAAAATTATGCTTTACATATAAATCGCCACTAGTTCTAGACAGATCTAGAACTATGTTAAATTGTAGTCACTGGGGACAGTGCCATTGTACTTTCATTCAGAACGGTAACATCAGTGAAATACCCACACAGTAATGTTACAGTCAGCATCAAATCATCAGTTGGGGGGGCCTTGTTGCTCGCGTCCGTAGATGATAACCCTTTGAATCCCTACACGTGTCTTAGATGTCGGTGATGTATATATGTGTCGATGCCAACTGCAACACAGGACCTTAGAGGAGGGATGTGCTGGTGTCAGCATATTCATAGTTTTTTATATTAAAATGTTTCAAAGTGCCTAATTGGAGAAAACTTAACTAACAATGTAGTCGGAAGTTTAACCATTAAATTTGCAAAAGCAATTTCTTAGAAGATGGTGAATTTCACGCGTGACTCATTCGCTACAAACAAAACTCTTGACGGGAAAGAGGAAAATAATTGGAAGCAATATAGGGGTAGGTTATATTAATAGACTCATAGATAGTTCGACTATAATAATAATAATAATAAAATTTGTGCACAACAAGTAAAATACGAAAAGGAAAACATGGCATAATAAAATGCGTGATCTTAAATTTTGAGTTTTAGGTACTTATTGACGTTTTTAAGCCACTTCATGTATGCCATGTAAATAAAGTTTTTGACTTGGCATTTTCTCAAAGCGACACCAAATAAAAAAAAAAGGTGGTCATTTCACGTAGAGCCATCTCTAGTCGCAAACTAACATACCTTGTATGATGGGAAACATATATCTTCTAATTTTTAATACCAGGACATGTCGCTTTCCACACTATGTTTTTCTAAACCATTTAGAAACCGCACTAAAAGCTCGCTTACCAAGCTCGCTGTATCTCAGACCCCGCACTAAACAGAGGAAGATCCCGTACAATAATTAATGTCCCACAAGTGACCATGCGAGCGTAACTTTGTAGTAAATACCTTAAGGCATTCACCCCGTATCGGAGGGCGATTTATTACCTTGCTGCACCGTGTGGGATGCATTTGCACTTAATAATAGTTAGTGCATCTGGACAACACCATAATTTGCGGTTTTATTTTCTTTCTACAGCAATAGATACCCAGGGAGGTTTTTATTTGTTAATTTTATTCAAAAAACGCGAAAATTATACATTTGAAACGTTTAAATAAATTAGTAGCGCGAAACAAAATCTAAGGTTTTTGTATTGTCTTTGAAACATACGAATAAGTAATAATAATAATATTCGTGGACATTCACACAGCGCCATCTAGCCCTAAAGTAAGCTAATTAAATGTCATGGAAACCAGATGACTGATATAATACTTGAATACTTTTATTTCTAAATACATACATATAATACCTATCAACACCCAGACACAGAACAAAAACCTATGTTCATCACACAAATGTTTGTCCTGGGTGGGAATCGAACCCACGACCTACAGCGCAGAAGGCAGGGTTGCTACCAACTGAGCTGTGAGGCCAGTCTAAGTTTAAGTAGTAATAAGTTAGTTGTGTATAAAAATTTAAGACGACGTGATTCACCGTTACCTTTTATGTTACCCTTATGTTATCAAAATCGTTAGTAGATGGTATAGCTATTTACTATTTGTGTGTAAGCTACGAAAGGTTACTTTAACGTGGATTATATATATTTAGATCGTGATCGCAATATCTTACGAATATTATAAACGTGAAATGTTTGTTACTCTTTCACGCTCAAACGGCAGAATGTATTTGGATGAAACTTGGTACCAAGACAGCTTATATCCTGGATAAACACATAGGTTACTTTGATCTTGGAAAAGTGCAGTGTTCCAGTGGGATTAATTATTCACCGCCGGTAACACCGCGGGGCGCAGCTAGTTATAAATAAATGAAATAGATAAATTTGAGTTGGAATCGCACAACGCATGTTTCTTTCCACATTATACATAGTTGTTTGTATAATGTTACTACTTTCATTAATTTCAGGATTCTCAAGGCAACTCTTAACTAACTGACTGTCTGACTGTCTGGCAGTCATTGGGGGGTCAGATTCTGAATGAAACTGACTGAAAAAAAAAATGTTTCTCTTCAGTCTAAATGTAGCCATGACGTTAATATTGTTCGCTATACCAGCTTCTATACCACTTTACCTCGTTATGACGTCTAGTTCGTTAGGGTTAAAATTCGACCCAGTTAAGGCAACATGCAGATGCAATTTCAAATAATACTGGTCAAGTGCGTGTTCAAATAGCAATGAAAATTCCGTTTGTGGTCTACGACTGTAAGCTATCGTTGCTCCAATAGCTGTAATAGATATAATTTTCTAATTTAAATGCATTTTCGTAACGCTCAATTACTCCTGCTTTTGCATGAAACCCATTTTGCCTCCTTGATTTTAGTTGGACATAAAATGTGGTTTCTTTTTCTTGTAGTACAAAAAAAAAATTGATTTAGTATATATAGATAATAAAAATTTAGTTAGGTTCGTAAATATTTTTTTTGCACGAAAACCTGGGTCTTTGAGTCGACTCGCAATTATTTTTTTTGTACCAAAAATCCTATTTGATTATTTATTTATTTATTAAAAGAAGAACCCAACAGCTTTGTTAAAATTTAATAACAATGTATTAGCTACGGAGAGCCAATTAGAGGTTCTCGCAAATATCTTTTATAAATATATATCTATCTTTTATAATATTATATCTGTTTATAAATAATTGTATATGCCACAGAAAAAATATATTTCAAATAAATTAACAACTCTAGTTTCCATACAATGTAAACATCGGCTTCTTTTATAATAGTAGTGAAAATAACTTGGTATTTCAAACTCATTTAATTACAGCAAAAATGTACGCCTGAAATCCTCGATAAAGTAGATTAAAAATAACAACATGGAATGAATAAAGGCCCAAGATCTTTAAAATATAGAAGCATAATATTTTGTACAATTACCTCGGGACCAAAGCCATACCATAAGCAGTATAAATAATTGACAGTAGCTAACAGCTACCTGATACGAATTTATTTTTATTTTTAACTATAAATTGTAATGGTTTTCGGACTGGCTGCGATGTAATTTATTAAACGTCCAAGAAGCATCGTGCAGAAGCAGCATTCACCAGAAGCATTTCTAGACCATTAATTTAATTGATTCAATCTTATAGATAATCTTAGAGTTTATAAGACAATTTTTTCATTTTTCCTTTACTTGTGATTGTAATTATTTCTCGCACGACTAGCGATGGCATGCTTTTTCAAAGAACGTCCAAGAAGTAATTACCTGTCTAAGCTTGTCTATTCTACAAATTTAAATTCTCTAGTCTTAATACTGTTGTGGAGAACGATCTGGAATTCAATTTTAAGAATTTTTATCAACTTATTTTTAAGTGAAAGTAAATGTAGTAAACCGATTATTGTAATTGAGGAGACTGGGTCGTTTTTAATTTTATGAAACTGAAACGATGTTATCATTATTTGAACGCAAAAACCAAGTCTCAGGATAAAATTATTACTCAGGGAAAGATATTATTATTGTGTTTGTGAATAAATAGTGGCTTACTATGTTTTAATTATAATTAGATAATGAAATATACTTATCACTTTTGCCTAATCTTTAGGACACAATACACATTTCTTAATTTAGGTTTAATTTAACCACATAAATAGGCATCGGCCATCGGCATATATCTCTTTCTATTTCACTTCTATTAGAAAGATATGACGGAGAGAGCTACGTCATATCTTTCTTCTTTCTCATGTAACATGTGCCGAAATGTGGTGCTTAGTTAAAATTTCACTCTCAAGTCTCGTTCACGAATCACCACCTAAGAAGTTTCACTTCAAAAAATACTCGATGAAGCTCAAAGTGAGGAAATAAATAAATTGATATCGATCTATCACAATAGTTCAACCTCTATTGATAGAAGTTATGAGAGTAGAAATAAATACATACGCCTGATGAACTTGGTCACTCAAAGTGCATCAGGCATTATGTGCTTTTAAGAGCAGTAGAACTCACGCTAAGTTCGTCCGTGAAAGTACTGCCACCATGCCCGTTTCTGCCGCCAAGCAGTAACGCAATCGCGTTACTGTGTTTGGTAGGTGTAGTTGCCGATTAAATTGCAGGCACACGAGACATGCCACCTACATGTCACAGAGTGACGAGCGCATACGATGCGACTTGGTTCGTCGCTAGTAGGGGAGGACCCAAGTCGCATCGGTTGTTATGGGTCGAGGTTAACACTTAACACCAGGTGGGGCCGTCGGCTCGTTCCGTAAATGTATTACATAAAAAAAACCTCGGAATTTCAACCAGCAACCTCCAGTTTGCAACTCAGGGTCAGTGCCACTTAAACGGCTGCACTGCTCAACAAATAGCCAGTACAACAAAAACTAGGAAAGATATTATAAAGAAAAAATACGGTCAGATGGAACTCTAGTTCATAAGCTTATGATTTTGGTTATCTTAGAGAAACGAATAATTTATATTTCTAGCTAAGCGTGCTAAATTTTGAACCATATTACCATTAACCATGAAGTGACGCAGTTTCAAATTATTTACTTCTTAAATTATTTTGCCCACTAGAGGGATTTGGGCAACATTAGGTATAGTTTTTTTATTTTAAGTAACGGATCGAGTTGATGGCCCCCCTGGTGTTAAGTGGTCACCTCTGCCCTTAACAAACAAACCGACTTGGTCCACTTGAAGAAGATTGAAGATGAAGGTGGTCTGTAATTTCACCGGCAATCACACCCTTCAAACCGGAACACAGTAACGTGAATGCAATACTGCTTGATGGAAGAAACGGGTAAATGATTATGGGACTAAACTACATAAATACTACATAAAATGAAGTAGTAATAGATCATACCCAATATGCCAAGTATGAACTGTTACTTCATTTTTTCATACTATGATTTGCAGCTAATTGTTGCTACTCCTTCAACAGGTCTCAAAGCTAACCTCTACTATTGTGCACTAATGACCTGTCATGAGGTACAAAGCGAGTGTTATTCATTGAACGTGAAGAAAGACGGGAAGACCGCTAACGAATGTGAGAGATTTTTCTTATTTTGTTGCTTATTTTCTACTTCATATTGTATTATAAGAAGCTAGTGACTTTGACTGGTCCCTGGGTAATCTGGATATAGGATTGTGGCACACTGAGTGATTGAGAATCGTAAATAGATAGATGGATAACACATTATTCCAGCACATAGGACAAAGACACAAAAAGGAGCAAGGAACTAATACAGAACAAACAATAAAAAAGTTAAATATTTGTAAGTTGTTTTGAGTACAGTTATGGAACGAGCCGACGGCCCACCTGATGTTAAGTGGTAACCTCTGCCCATAACAAGCGATGCGACTTAGGTCCTCCCCTACTAGGCACGACAAGACTCAAGTCGCATCGTATGCGCCCGCAACTCTGAGACGTGTAGGTGGAATGTCTCATGTGCCTGTAATTTCACCGGCAACCACACCTTTGAATCCGAAACACAGTAATAAGTAAATGTTGGTGGACATTTCACACATCGCCATCTAGTCCCTAACTAAGCATAGCTTGTACTATGGGAACCAGACAACTAGTAGAATCCATATATATTTTTTGTAAATACCTACATATAAATACATATTAACTAGACACAGAACAAAAATCAATGTCCGTCACACAAATTTTTGTCCTGGGTGGAATCGAACCTACGACCGACAGCTCAGAAGGCAGAAGTCTGACTGAGCTGTAAGGCCAGTCAGCTAATTGACTTTGACTTGTCAGATCCGGCGAAAAGACAGTCACATTAATAGCGCAAAAGTGTGATAAAACGTGGTAGCTCTTATTGATTGAGGGTGTCACAAACCTCAGCATTCCGAAGCGTTAGAAGCTCAGTGAAAGGTCACATACCGAGCTCTTCCCGATCTAATAACGGGATACCTAGCATTACTGTTGAGGAATGAGTAAAGCCAAAATGAAAATGTTTTTGAATTCTGAATACTTTTATGGAGTCTTCTTAAGGTCGTTCACGAGAGTCCCAAATATTTTATCTTAAAATTAGTTATTCGTCCTCACCTTTAAAATTTGAAATAATTTCGTAATATTATGTGCTTAGAATTTATTTATTTGATAATATTATCTATGCAATTCGTATATATTAACTTTAATCAAAATTTCTATTTTAATTAGTATTAATAAAATTTCCATGTACCTAGTTCTAATTTATAAATTGTGAATTTCGTGATTTTTGTCGTAACTGTAGTTTGTTTAATTTAATGTGGTTGACTACGGATTTTATCTGAAATAAACGATTATTAAGAATAAGAATATGAATAAATTAATGAAAATTAAAACGAATACTGTGGCTAACTTATATACTTAACATAGATATGAATATAAAAGGAGCATATGTTAACTTTCCACACATGAATGCCAGTAAATGCAGTCGAACCAATGATGCGTTAGTAGATTTACAATGTTCATTGTGTGGCCAAGCATATTTTATTGATTGGCCGCATAGCTCAGTTGGTAGTTACCCTACCTTCTGCGCTGTATGTCGTGGGTTCGATTCCCACCCAGAACAAACATTTGTATGACAAACATAGATGTTTGTTCTGTGTCTGGGTGTCTGTGTATTATATATATGTATGTATTTACGAATAAAAGTATATAAGTATGTATATCAGTTGTCTGGTTCCCATGATACAGGCTATGCTTAGCTTACTTTGGGGCTAGATGGCGCTGTGTAAAATGTCCACCAATACTATTATTATTAATATTACGGCCTATTTCTATTTACTTGTTTATTTAGTTCTATTTACTTGTAGGGAATCACAGGAAGTGAAGGAGATAATCAAATATTTCATTATGAAAATCGGTCGTAGGTTGTAACTTAAAAAAGTGATTTAATTCAGTTTTAAGGCGTTTTCATCTCTTTTTGTATCGTCTCACTGACTCAAACACACTTGCGCAAAAGCCTCATCCACAAACACCTGAATTATCCCCTGAATTTCCCCACAAAATGGGCACGTGTTCAGAATAAGCAATGACATCACAGCTCAGTGCACGCAACCAATAGGCTCGAGGGTGCCCGGGTTCAAACGTTTGACACGGTTCGATTTCGTCTTCACGTTGCGGTTATCCCTCTAATTGGTGTATAATGTGAAATGGTTTTAGGGACACGTTGATTTTAGCCGACTATAGAACTTTTAAATTCACCGCATGCTATGCGACCAAATTGTAACGATTTTTTATTCGTACCAATGTTATCAGAGCTACCGAATTCGGTCGTATAGTACAGACAGGACGCAATCCGAAAAGGTCAAAACAGCGAATGAAACAAATCGAACTAAGCTATACCTTTGTCAAAAATGGCGGACATGTTTTGGACCTGGGAATTTGGTAGATAATTTTAATGGATTTTCTAAAACTGGAAGTAAACATTTTCACGCAACAGATCGGTAGCGGTCTGAAAATCTTAGTCTAAAATTATGTATTCTGCGTGTAGACAAAATTCATAAGTTTTGGTAGACCTTAAATTGGGAAATTATTGTAAATTGACGAAAAAACATAAGCAAACATTTTTTCGGTGGGATGGGTATATTTATTGGTATATTATTGGTGTTACTTTACGTAAATCACTAAATATACATATCTGTATTACAAATATTTTCAGCGACTTTTACAATTCATAAATGGTAATATTAAATTTATACATTCACAGTACGATACGATGATACGATGATACGGTATAAATTGTAATCAGTAACAGAAATTAGTACATGCATATATATGAAAAATTAGTCAAGGTTAAGGTAAGGTAAGTTATGCATTGTAAATGCTCTCTGCATGTAAAAAAAAGTTTAAAATAAAAAAATATGTGAAGTCTGTAATCAAAGAACCCGCTAAGTTTTCTGTTTCCAAATTGCGCGATATATTATGATAACCTGGCGGGCTATCGATGCTCAGAGCCATAAATTACTATCGCGATAAAAGGTAAAATATCGCTCTATAGAATCAAACCCTAAATTAAACTGTTTCAGCACTTTTATTATATTCTATAAGTATGTAATAAATAAGATGGCAGTGATGATTCTGTTAGCATCCAACAAAATTTCTTTTATGTACACGCATCTTATTCTCTGCATTGTGACCGAACAGAGACAGATATATAGATAAACTAAGTTAAGAACTGTCTTAATAAAATAAATAAATAATGGTGGACACCTCATACAATGACATCAAGCCCCAAAGTAAGATAAGCATAGCTTGTATCATGGGAACCAGACAACTGATATAATATTTATATACCTATTTTTTGTTATTACATGTATATATTAGGTAACACCCAGACACAGAACAAAAATCTATATTCGTCACACAAATGTTTGTCCTGCGTGGAAATCGAAATCACGACCTACAATGCAGAAGGCAGGGTTACTACCAACTGAGCTGTGAGGCCAGTGCCTAATAATACTAAATTCAGTGATTGGCGTCTGGTATTTAATAATAATAAAAACAATAATAAATCTTTATTGCAAACAACTAACAGTTCATATTAAATTATCCATATCTTTAATTATAAGTCTTGACGCAATGTTTCAAAACAGAGCAATCTATAATAATTTAGACATTCGCGATTTGTTTGAGTTGTAACTTATTAATTTACAAAAAATAAAGAATTTTTTATTTCTCTTGCAAGTCTATGAATTTCATGTTTGTTGCATGTTTTATTTGACTGTCTCTTTTTAAAATGAGGTTTCGTTTATTGGCAAAAAAATCACAACTACTTTAAATAGGTAAGATATGTATATCAAATTATTTCTCGTATCACAGTGGAAATTTTGTACTACATAACTTTTGTCGTCGAATAGTTTTAATTTATTCAGAATATGTTGCCTTTGAGCCATTCTAAAGTTGGATAGTCCTTTGTACGCGAGATAGATTTATTCATAATTAATGTGGCGGAACCAAACTGAACTATATTGCTTTGAGAAGACATAACCGGGTACTTAGACATAGCGCAAGAATGAAACGCTGATTCACTACATGTTGTACAGTTTTTGTAAACAAACGTTACATACATACAAACATAATCGTTATAATGGCTTCTCTGATATATTATGCAGAGAGAAAGGAGAAAACTTGAATAACTAGAGTAGTGATAGTGATATAAACAAATTTATTTTTTACATTTCACACTTCGCCTTCTATTATAGCCCCAAGGTAAGCTAATCATAGGTTGCATCATGGGAACCAGACAACTAATATAATATTTATATACATTTTTTGTATACATACATGTAAAACATTAAGAGCCATACTCAAAACTGAACATCTATGTTCTTTACACAAATGTTTGTCCTGAGTGGTAATCGAACCCTTGACACCCTTCAAACCAGAACAGTGACAGCTCATTCATTTCAAGACTGTCATAGATGTTCTAACGAATACTATGACTTACTCTCTCCCTGTGAAACTTGACTAACTTAGTCTTGTTGAATGTGAAATGGCTGGATTGTCCAAGAGAGTGACGAGAGCAGATCGAATGACAAGGGAATCTGCGGTATAATTATTTATATCCAAATATTAAGGCAGAGTCTTCAATGTTCCAATCATGGTATTTTCCAATATCATTTAATTTTTTTATAACTAAGTTTTTTTTTGCATAGGCAGAACCAAATAACCTATAGATAAATGTGCCCACTCTTGAGAGAAGACGATGGCTTCCGAAATACAGTTTACTAGTTCGGAAGCCAACATCTTCAACATTATTGACGTACCTATGTAACAATAAAGATTATTATTATTAAATTTCTCTGAATTTAAGCATAAATCCAACCTTATTAAGTAATGGACCCTCATACGAACGGGAATCAAGTACACTCAAGTCGTAAACTTGGTTTGACTTAGAATATTTCGTTGAAGTTGGTTCCATAACTTATCATGCTAATTATAAGTTAAAGCTGGCTTTATTTGACTGAACTCAAAGTGTAGCGTTTTGCGTATATTTCTCGTATTTGTTATGTTGAAGTTCTTATCTTTACGTGGAAAACATTCTTCCTAAGACCACAAAGGGCGCCTTAAATGGAGTTTTGGGTTACAGAACAAAAGTAATTTAAATAATATTTAATTTGTTTTTATTTCTAACTAGCCACCTGCCCGTTCATACGGAAGAAATGCTCTAATGCTTCTAGGACCCATTATTGTGTCTACCTATGACGTACAGACATTTTTTTACATGTGAATTAGAAAGACATATTTAACTAATTTTATTATAAATAAATAAATATTGGTGGATATTTCACACGGCGACATCTAGCCCGAAAGTAAGCTAAGCATAACTTGTATCATGGGAACCTAACAACTGGTATACATACTTATACACTTTTTTGTAAATATATACAAATTATACATATTAACACTCAGACACAGGACAAACATCGATGTTCGTCACACAAATGTTTGACCTGGATGGGAATCGAACACACGACCTACAGCACAGGAGGCAGAGTTACTACCAAATGAGCTGGTGTGGGGTGCTAAATATATTGATTAGGTGTGATCTTAAAGGGCATAAATAGTCCAAACACTTGCGAATATGTTTCTAAATAACACGTCAACTTTTTTAGTTCTGTCCCAAAAAGGTAAGTATTCTGGTCTTACCGTAAATAATATATATTTAGAACTTGTCTTATCATGGTATCTATACATTTTTTAATCATGAAATGAGTTCTATAAATAATCTGATCTTAAAATTAACCTGAGTTTTCGATTTATTTTCGCGCATAGCATACCAATAAATAATGGCAACAGTAATGAATTTACTGAAGGGATTTAAGGCCAATTTATTTTGAGAACCAATACTGTGGAAGAATGTACCTATTTTTTTGTCCGTATTTCGGAGTAAAATTAATTGGCTTGTGTCCGAAATGGGTACAGTTTTTCATTTGCCCTGGAAATATTTTGTTCATCCTCTGCGAGTGACGATGTTATATTTATCTCTAACTTCTCAATGGCTTTTGAATTTCTACCAGGTGTTCATTCTTACAAAAAAATACTTTGAATTCACTAAAACTTAATCCCTGTGTAACTAGTAGTAAGTGTTCAGTATAAATGAATACACTCAATTAATGATATTCATTTGAGCATTTACATCACAAATCAATGATAATATATAATTAATAATAAACAATATTAATAATAATAACCATATTTTTCAAATTTCTTTTTGTCTGTTCAAATATATGAATAAATATTGGTGGACATTTCACACAGCGTCATCTAGCCCCTAAGTAAGCTAGATTGTACTAGTGTATTGTACTGTGTAGACTAGTAAGCATAGATTGTATCATGGGAACCAGACAACTGCTATAATACATATATACTTTTTTGTAAACATACATATAAATGGTACATTTCAACACCCAGACACAGAACAAATATCTATTGCATTTAGGGGAAGTGTGTGGAAATTTCTGACGCCAATTAGTGTACTCACATTGCTCCGGATCGAAGCAGAAAGCACTTCGAAAGACCTTCGTGTCTTAGGGTCGCAACGACTTGGATAGTCCCTTAAGTTGGGGAAGACCTAGGGCATGTGAAGAATAAGACTTGATGTAAGGGATTACGAGTCGATTGTTGTAACATAAAATACCTACTTAAGTTACATCTTTGCTTTTACAGGCATTAATACTATTTGATTGCTCCTCACTTTAAACAAAAAAAACACTATTTCCTTGCAAAATATTTTCTTAATATAAATCAATAACTATCCTATTTACTATGAAAATTGCACCTATCTAGGGCGCGTTTACCTCAAGAATAAGATTTGATATAAGGGTGTACGGGTTGATCGTCGCCTCCGATCTTCCGCTGATTCAATAAGATCTGTAATGGCTTCCTAAAGTTGGCCGCAGAATAAATATTAGTTCCATCGTTTAAAAGGCTCACTTTACTTTCGATACTTATGTATATTGTACATTTTACGTTTTTGCTATCTCTCAGATTTACAGACAATATGAACCTTAGGTAGAGATAAAAAATTGGAAAAAAAAAATATATACTATTAGTTTACACTTAATATTTGAATTAAAAAAAAAAAAAAAATAAAAAAAAAAATACATTGTTGCACGTCAGGATTTGAATAAGTGGTCTCCGGACTGGATCCGGTGTTGACCGCTGGATTACGCTCTGAAATGAAGTAATGATACTTAAGTCATGTGAATATACAAGACAATTATACTATATTTTAGTATTCTGTGCTGATACGAAAACTGACGAACACCAAACGATATTGAAACTTATAAATCTGTAGACTATCGCTCAAATCTAGTAGAAAAGGCTCGCCACCATTCGCTATCTCACAAGATGTGTGCCAGACTGCAAAGCTATATTGAACTCAGCCCCAACGAAATAAAGAACATATTTACAACGTTGGTACTTTCGAGTGAAAAAGTTGTAGGTAACTTCGTTCGATAACGCCTGAAGAGTCCCAAAACTCTTTTATCAGGTTAATTTTAATGGTAATTTGTTATTTTTATTGAAAAAGAATTCCTTTGTAATGGAAATAGCTGTACGGTGGAATTTTATTGATATCTCTTCGGATGAAATAAGGCATTATAAGAAGATCTTTTCTCGATAAATTGAAAATAATTTGGAGCGTAGAGAGAGATTTGTATGAACATGATATTCAATATAAAAAATGTTTTTTCCCCGAATAATATCAATACTTGTTTGGCGTTAAAAGCTGGTTAACTATTAAATTGAACAATGTATTCATTTTTAAGAAAGCACCATTATATGAGTTACTCCTAAGTTATAATAGATACTAAGTTTGGTCGTACTCGTATTGTTCAAGATAAGTAGAGTTTGTAATATTTTGTGCTGTAGTAAGAAAGCATTTTCTTTTATATATTCAATTGAAAAGGCGAAAGATGGATGTAAATGCTGTTTAGGTTGGCAATATACAAATTGCTCAACTTTCTGTAATATTGAGTTTATTTTTGATGTTAAAGAAATGCCATTACATTGATACCTGATTCGATTCTGCAATTATGTTCCCCGATCAGATGAGCCACGTAGGTATGAGTCTGTAGGGTAATATGTGTTTTGTGTCGTTAATTGTGATTTAATTTAATTTAAATGTTTATTCCGTCATTTAATGTGATTTAATTTAATTTTAATGTTATGTAACAAATATGGAACAATATTTTTGTCTGAATAAATTTTTCCAACCTACAAAGCATTACGTACAGGGTAGAATCAGGCTTATCAGACGAACAATTATTTTAAACATACCAAAACTTTAAGTCTCAGCAGCTACAGGGATACAACCTGTTACACAGTATTCAACTAAATGAAGTTTATATAAATCAGACTACTTTGTTAATTGGTAATTTTCGTTATACTCAATCCACAGTTACAGGTATGGCTTCCAACGGCACCTCATACGTGTCACCATTACGTATCTGTTTATCCGTGCCATCTGCGACACAGGCAATTCTAGTGCAGATGTACAAATAATTATTCTTATATTTCGACAACTAGCTGTAGCTACGTTGCACACATCAAACGCAATCACGGTGCGTTTGGAGACAGACCCAGTTTTTCCACAGGACATAAAAACATTATATGTTCTGTGTCCTAAGCATTGATGTTAGCTCTATTGTCAGCCGATTCGGGACCTTACACAATCAGCAGCAAGACTGCCGCAACACCCGCGCGGTTTCGCCGTCTAATGTGACAGCGCTCTTACAATCTTGAAATCTTTGTATTCAAAGACAAAGCTTTAGTTTTTCCGAGTGTCTGTCAAAGTATTTGACAAGGAAATCCAATAATACTGCGGAACTGAAGCTTTTATGAAGTTTCATGGACGTCGGAAGAAACTCATGGAATGTATTTCTACTTGGGTATAACATTATATCATTGTGAAAGGGATTTAGGTTGAGAGTATGTGTGCCTAAGTAAAGTATTTTATGTATTTAGTGATTTTTCTAAGCTGAGTATCTAAATTGGTAGTAAGGACAATTGAATTCAAAATCGGCAAGAACAAAATGTGTGACAGATGATATGTTTCCTTGAAATTCTTTTAGACGTGTTTGAGTATGCGTCTGGGCATTTCCTTTAGGTATAGTTGGACTTATTAGACACACAATGCAATACATTGATTACGGATATTTTTTATGAGAATATGGTATAGCGGGCATACATTTTCAAGTTATGAACTCATTGTTTTCAATATTTTAGTCATTGTAATGCCAATACCCAATAAAACTAGACAGTTTTATTTGGAACTACTGCGTAGGCTTTGTTTTAGGAGCCACGCCAGCCAAGGAGAAAGTTTTTTTTTGGATATTTCACACAGCGCCTTCTAGCCCCAAAGTAAGCTAAGCATAGCTTGTATCATGGGAACCAGACAACTGATATAATACTTATATACTTTTTTTGTAAATATATACAAATCATATATATTAACACCCAGACATAGAACAAACATCTAAGTTAGTCACACAAATGTTTGTCCTGGGTGGGGTCCAAACCCACGACCTACAGCGTAGAAGGCAGCGTTACTACCAACTGAGCTATGAGACCAGTCAAATCAGATTCGTTTTTTTTTATGTAATACATTTACGAAACGAGCCGACACCGACGGCCCACCTGGTGTTAAGTGGTAACCTCTGCCCATAACAGCCGATGCGACTTGGATCCTCTCATACTAGGTATGACAAGACCCAAGTCGCATCGTATGCGCCCGTAAATGTGAGACGTGAAGGTGGAATGTCTCATGTGCCTGTAATTTCACCGGCAACCACACCTTTCAAACCGGAACACAGTAACGCGAATGCGTTACTGCTTGGCGGCAGAAAAGGGCATGGTGGCAGTACTTCCCCGGGCGAACTTGGCGAGAGTTCTACTGCTCTTAATAACAACTTCTCTACAGTCCTAACTATTGAGTACGGAACCTTAAAAAACTGACTAGCTTTCAAGCATTGCACTCAACCACCGTCAGTCTGTATATTTATCGAGTGAATTGGATCCGCGGTAAGGCGACGGGTTCAAATGAAATTTGTCTCTCAAACGTCGGCAGTGGCTTTATAGTTCTCTTTGAGGTGACAGTCTGCCGATAACCGGATCAGCGCTGAACATTTTAGTTTTGTAATGATTTTTCTTGGTACCTACTGACTCGCTTCACAGCTCAGTTGGTAGTAACCAGCCTTCTGGTTTTTACTCCAAATAAGCAATGTAACTTAAGTTAGATCAAACAACATGACAACTTGGGTAAATGATTACATAATTGATAAATCCCCATAGTCTGATGTCGCTCTGCTCAACGACACACAAACATCTTGTAATATGTTATTTTAGTATTTAATGTAGTCATAAATGTAACATAGATCTAAGTACTCAGATTGTTACAAGGATTGTTCTCGGGGTTTCTTGACTGTTCTTCCCATGGAGGGTCGGATAGGGTTTGAACAGGCGTCAAACTTAGCGATAAGCACGCGTCATCAATGTTTTGAATATTATTGACGTTTCCAAGCCATTTCTTTATCAATTCTATGAAAATAAAGTTTTTGACTTTGATTTTGGGTATGTCGCCCTCTTTAAGAATGAAAAGATCCAGTCGTATTTTATTGCGCACTCTACGCTTGAGATAAAAATGATAATCCTTTGGTAGCCATGTTATGCAAACTGAAAAAGTGCGACTGCACTACTGAATAACGGTATAAAAAAGCTTCGAAGGGTGTTTGCTTGCTTTTTCTTGACAATCTTTCCATTCATTCATAAATTTCCCTCTGGAATCCACAATCGTTGAGGACTGAATGCCATCGTATTTGCGACGGCGAGAAAGAATAACGGTATTAAAATCCATTCGTCGTTCTACGTCGCCAATAATTTGTCGCGACAACAAATGTCCAAAGGTTTTATTTTACACTGTCCCATTCTGTACAGATAATTTAACGGGATAAGCCCAAAAGAAAGTTAGTGGCAGTCCGCTACTGAATAGGTTGAGCAACAAATAGGCTATCTTTTCTTTGATGGGTGACCTTAGAACATAAGAATGAGTAAAATTCTTTATTATTGAAAACGTTACCCTTCCGAGCTTCGGAAGCTTTTAAATTGTCTGCCTTAGCTGTAACAACTGAGACACAGTAACATAACGAGTAAAATAATAGACCAGCCGAGTGTGAAATAGACTTACATTCCCAGGGTTTCACAACACTACACAGTTTATTTGTATTTGTAGATATATACCATAAAAATATAATCTTTCATTCTGTGTTAGCCTTTTTTGCTGTTACATGCCACATTTTGTTTTATTTGTACCTAATTTATTGCTAATGTAACACAAAATAAATATTTTTCTTTCTTTCTTTGTTTCTTCAGTTCCAGAACCTTGCGCAAGTTCTTTTCTCTTTAAAATAGCACGATTGTACAATCGTCAAACTTTGTGTCATTATAGTTAATTAACTAATAATTGTAATTATTATTAATATCTAATAATTGTAATTGTGTTATTATAGTTAATTAATTAGTTATTTAGTTGTTGTTTTAAGTTGTCTCTTTTACATAGAAATAATCAAAAATATCTTTCTTTTATGGCAACTCCCTTAATTTGACCCTATTTGATTTATGATTATAAATTAGAATGTTTGCGTAAATAATGCTTTTTTGAGAAAATTTCGGCCAGCTAAGTTACAAATACAAATTCTTATCATTTATTTCTGATGCACAGGTTAAATAAAGTACATTTTATTTAATTTATTAGAGGTTAGCAGTGATACACATTTCTTATATAATTATCATCGGAAAAGCAGACTTCTTGTTTTCACTTCATCAAGGTAACCATAGCCATTAGGCATATGCCTAATATGCATAGCCAAGGAGAGCGGGAGAGGTTCATTTCAAATTCAAATCATTTATTTAGTATATACAGATTAAATACAACCTCTAAAAGGTGGTGCAAGCCAGCGCGGCTTAGTAAAAAGGTCCAGTCTTTTGAGTACGGTACCCTTAAAATTCAACAAAAGTCCTGGCCATTCCTGTAAACTTGCATTCACCGTGAAATATCAAAATATCCTCCCGAAAATTGAAAACCACTCAATCATCGTAAGCATTAAGCCATATTTGATAGGATTGCCATTTTCCATACAATTTATCGCATACGGATCAAATTTAATCCTCAACGCGAGAATCATGGAAGCAAATACTTACCTACGAAACGAATTAGCGGAAAACGGACTGGCCTCACAGCTCAGTGGGTAACCCTGCCTTCTGCGCTGTAAGTCGTGGATTCGGTTCCCACCCAGGACAAATATTTGTGACGAACATAGATGTTTATGTTTTTCTGTTTCAGGGTAACATGTATTTAAAAAAAAAGCAGTTGTCTTGTTCCCATGATACAAGCTATGCTTAGCTTACTCTGGGACTAGATGGCAGTGTACAAAATGTTGACCAATATTAAAAAAAAAAAATTGATCTATTATTAATACATTTTAATATTACGGGTACATCATTACATTCTACAAGTAGAATTGGCAGAAAAAACTGCTTGATATTACTTTCGTTTCTATTTTGTCTAATTCTCTTAAAGAGATCCTTATGAATATTCAGACAATATCGTGCTCCGCAATTTTATGCTAATAACTCAAAACTGAGTTTGTGACGTCTTATTGTAAAAACAATACTTTGTTTTGTGATTCAACGTTCCTTTGAGAAAGGGTTGAGAGAATGTTTTGCGGTTAAACTAGCTTGAAAAGAATTGGTTTATTTTTTCTAAAAAATATCAAAGGAAAGTTTGAATTGTCGTGGTTTGCAACCAATTCATTATGCTGATTGAGCAAGAGATTGAATTGAAAAATAAAAATATTGAAAAGGAATCCCTCCTATAGGGGTTTCTTCTATTCTTGCCCATGGAGGTTCGAATAGGGTTCAGAACACGCGTCAAACTTAGCGATAAGTACGCGTGACCTTATGTTTTGAATATTATTGAAGTTTCCAAGCCTTTTCTTCATAAATTCTATGGAAATGAAGGTTTTGTCTTGGAATTTAAAATGGTTGATAGCATAAATATATTTAGGTACCAGAATTTCTATATTTTTCATTTCGACAGAAATTAATAAACATCAGAGGGAAGTTAATGAGATTCACGTCCTACTTTATTCAGATATCTCTGCACTTATCCGAAGAGTATAAAAGCGGGAATCATAACTTAAATTTTGTTCTAGAACTCGGAACGACTTAATTCGAAATTTATGCCCTAAAATGGATTTTAAAGCAATTTTTCCAGCGACGGGATTACGCCAGAGGAAATAAAAAGATGAAATATATATGTATGTACAGTCAGCATTCAGTGTCCACCAATATTTATTATCTATTATTAAAGTAGAATGAAACAGTGCTTGCTGGTTAGAAAGACAGAAAGAAAGAAAAAATATTTTAACACAGACACATAACGTTTAACAATGGACACGTAGGGTGATAAAATATTACAAAACAAGAGAGCATAAACAATAAATTCCAACTACCCAAAAAAAAAGCAACAAAGGACTTACATCGGCTGGAGTTTGTACCTAGGTCATGAGCTCAAATGTTATGATATGATGATGCTTTTGGTATAGAAAAATATAACGCTTAAACCATAGCTTGTATGTAAGGTATTTACCTTATATATTCATATTTGGTTACACGAGTATAATATATTTGTCAGATACATAATACCTAACCCTGTTAGGGTTAGGTATTATCCCTACATATGGAGGTAGGTACCATAACATTCCCATCCCATAACCTTCGAGAGGCACTGTTATAGCCTGAGCTACTATTCTGCGCTTTTCAAACGGTTATACCATACCTCGAGGCGAGTGTACCAAAATAAAAAGTAGAAATGTGCTTCCCTATAGATTTCAAAGGCTTCGTAATTTCCTCCGAGTCTAATGAATGGATTAAGAGATAAGATTCAGAAATATTACTTCACATTTACAGTTCGGGTTTTTTATGAAGGTTTTACGAGGTATTGAATAATATACGGTTGTCTTAAAATATTTGTACCTACGGATGTGTCTGAGATTTTATTACTTGAATTACCTACCTAATAAATATTCAGCAGCAAAGAATAACCAAATAAATTAGTCCTTTTCTGGAGTATGATAGAATTCAAAGTTACCATAGATACCTATGGTAGCTTATTTTATTATATTATATAGATCTAAGTACTCAATTGTTACAAGGATCGTGCTCGCGAAAAAAAGGAATCCCTCCATTAGGGGTTTCTTGGCTGTTCTTCCCCATGGAGGGTTGGATGGGCTTTGAACAGGCGTCAAACTTAGCGATAAGTACGCGTGACCTTATGTTTTGAATATTATTGACGTTTCCAAGCCATTTCTTTATCAATTCTATGGAAATAAAGTTTTTGACTTTGACTTTTGACTTTTGACTTTGACTATGACTACCTACTCGCTCCAACTAACATATACTACGCTCCATATATAAATAAAAATATTGGACATTTCATACAACGCCATCAAGCTCCAAACTAAGCATAGCTTGTACCATGGGAACCAGATGATTGATAACATACTTATATATTTTTGTAAATACATATAAATATGTAATATTAACACAGTTAAGAGAAACAGAACAAAGATCTATGTTCGGCACAAATGTCCTGGGTGGGGATCGAACCTAAAACCAAATCTCTGAGACTATCTAATTGTGTAGTAACGAAACGTATATTTACCTCTACAATTGTTAACACTTTTTAGTTGGATTGGGATTTATCGAATCTGATACGAACGATTCAATATGGCTTTGTTCTCGCGTGGAACCTTGGGGGTTAAAGGTGTGAGGAGTTTATTTGAACTGTCATGCATCGATTTTCTCATATACTTCTTTACGATACACACATACACACCAGAGTAATCGGTAATTTCGTGAATAGCGACGCGTGGTAGACGCATCACTTAGTTTCTTGGACGTGGCTAAGCTTTCTTAATTACCACTAGTAGTCCAAATATTTCTATATATTGTAAGGTATTCCATAAAGTATTAGTAGTCTGATTTACGACAGTACTCTCTAATATACAAATTCAGCTTTCTTTATGTGTCCGCAAAACTCAAAAAAGTGGTTGATTGGCTTGAAATTATGTAACCCTCAGTGCCCACTGTAACAGGACTATCCAAGCAATAAATATTTAGTGCTGTATGTCTATGACTACTGTTACCTTATTTATATTTAATAATGGATGAATTACTAAATAAATACTTTTCATATCTAAACAATGTAATTCGTATATTAATCTTATCACTAATGCAATTAAAGGTGATCAAATGATTTACTCTCTTTAGGGAAATCACCCCACAGTATTTTGATTTTAACGTCTTCCGTGAATTTATTATATACTTTAGGGATTTGATTAAAGCTCCTTTTTTATCATCTCCCTGTAACATTTACGAGTACATATAAGTTCATACAAGAGATTTCTGCTTCTTTCCAAATTAAAAAACAGGACGGGACTTACACTATTGTGAGACTAGGGACATGACAGCCGGTGAGCTCATGATTGAAATTGCATTCTAACGGATAACTCTACCTAAATTTAATACTCAGTATATTTTTGTAACTTGTTTGATTTCAATAAATATTTATTAGAATAGTATTGCCGGTGCTGGGGTACTTTTTAACCGACATTAGGAAAAGGAGGAGGTTATCAATTCGGTTGTATTTTTTTTTTGTTTTTTACCTCAGATTCCCGTCATGTATAAACCGAATTCACGTTATTTTTTTTTTCAAACGATACTTTCGGATTAGCCCATTAGAAATTATATCAAAATCGGTGCCGTTGTTTGGTTTTTAAAACAAAATAATTGGAAAAATATACGTCAACCAAGTATGAGATAACGGTGAATAATTCTCGTTCATTGGCGATGAAGTTGGATTTTTCGTTTTGCTGGGCAAAGTAATTATGTTTTCTATATTGGAATGAAGCTCAAGTTTCTATTTTATTATTAAACTATCTGGTACCCGCGTGCGTATCTGGTTCTGCGTGGAATTCGGTTTTAACAGGCACCCCTATTTTACCCCTTGGAAAAGTAGCCTAAGTTAATTCTTATAAATGTATATTATACTCGGGTTTGGTTTTATTTTTCTCAATTTTATTTATTTACGCCGGCCATAAATTTTAGATTCAGTTACGAGTATTCAAGTAAGAGCAGAAAAATATTTATGAATCACCAGCTGTGCATTGTACGATCTGTAAAATCACTGACCGTGGAAAACTTTACTTACTAATCTTTATATTTTACTTGAGAAAATATTCTATTTAGTTTTAACTTGAACTGAGATTTCAAGTACACGACAACTTAACACTAGGCTTTATATTTTATTTAGGAAAATATTTCAATTAGTTTTCACTTGAACTAAGATTACAAGTACACGGACAACTTACCACTCAGCTTTATATTTACTTCGGAAAATATTTCGCTTAGTTTTCACTTGAACTAATTACAAATACACGACAACTTAGTAATCGGCTTTATATTTTACTTCAAGCTGTGCTTAACTTACTTTGGGGCTAGATGGCGCTGCGTGAAATCTCCACCAATATTATATTACTTCGAAAAATATTTAACTTAGTTTTTTGTTTCACTTGGACTAAGATTACAAACACAGACAACAGATATGCCTATCTACTGAACAATGCTTCGAACAACACGGAGATTGTAAAGATAGTGTCGACGGACATTAGTTATGACGATTAGACGGTTAATGTCATATATTTTACTTAATCATATTAAATAAAAAAAAATAACGATTTAATTATAACATAGATATACATAGTTTATCCCCATTATAGCCCACATTTGACCACAGAGAATGTTGTGGCCCCGTGGTCCAGAACTCAAGTTTCAATCCGGAGGTCGTCGAATCAAATCTCGATGCGCACTCGAAAATAAAAATCCATACAAAATTTTTGCATACATTACCTGCGGTAAAAGTTTAATCTGTGATTCTGTATATATATTTTAACTTATGCAGCCTGACTAAAATAAATAATATCAGCCGTTTTTTTACTGGCCTCGCACTTCAGTCTGTAGTAACTTAGCCATCTGCGCTGTAGATCGTGAGTTCGAATTTAGAAAAAAACATTTGTGAGACGAACATAGATGTTTGTTCTGTACCTGGGCGTTTAATATTAATAAAAAGAAAAAAGTCAGTTATTTATTTCATACTACAAACTTTGTTTGCTTTAGGGCTAGGTGGGGCTGTGCGAAACGTCCACCAGTATTTATTTATTAATATTAATAAATAATATTAAAAAAAAACTAAAGTAGCTCATGTGCGCCAACACTTACTGATGTCAAGGCGTATAATAGAACTGAGAGCTCTGGGATATCTTCTTGAATCTCTTGATATCTAGATTGTGTTTGATATAGGTCAATGGAATAAAGAATTAGAAACTCAGAGCGTGTTGAGTTGAAAAAATCTTATTTTCTACAAACTGCTAGTAATCAAAAGTATTTGATGCCCAAAATATTGGAGTTTTAATTACCTTTTGTTGACATTCTTCAGCTGTTAGAACTATCAAATCTGATTTACCACAAACCACTTAATTTTGTTAATAAAATAAATATTGGTGGACATTGTACACAACGCCATCCCAAATTAAACATAGCTTGTACTGTGGGAACCATATGACTAATAGAATGAATACTTATGTGCTTTATCTTTGTAAATACATACATATAAAAAAAGACGTGTGGCACTCGGAGACTGCCGCGGTAAAGCTATTGCGCGTGATATTTCAAAAAGTCATTTAAAGTTCTGGTATTTATCGATACATGGAAAAACTAAAAAGTATCACCGCTGTGCCGGTCGGAGTGGGGGGTGTTAGGTTGTTTTTCGTTACGGAATTTCTGGATTCGGTCTCCAAGCTCAAGGCCCGCGATAGAAGCTATGCAATAGCTTAAAAATACCCAGACACAGAACAAAGGTTTATATTCGTCACTCATATGTATGTTCTGGGAGTTCTGGGGAGAATCCACGACTTACAGCGCACAAGGCAGAGTTATTACCGACTAGACACCTCAGTTCTGTCATAAAAAATTTAAAGTCCTTTCGTGATCCGTGCTTGCTTTTGCTTGTAAAATATTTCAATATACGTTTTTCATTAGCATGGCATGTTTATTTATCCTCAAAAATATTAATCTTTTGTCACAAAACAATTTATCGTACAAATTCTATATCAATAAATGTTGAAATGTCAGAGTTTAATCATATAACAATATCCAAACATAATCAAAGGCATTCATGATATTTGAATATTAAAGTGAAGCCTGTCGCTTCAAGATACAAACTTCGCACATTCAATATCTATCAAAAAGACTTGGTAGGAACTCAAAGTTATATAAAATTCTTTTGTTATATGATTCATGACAGGTTCAAATAATAAAAGCTTTAGCTTAATGACATAACATGATTATTGTCATTATCCACAAAACCACGGGTAAAGGCTTACGATCTAGAGGTATTATAATAATAGGGTCTGCTGAAAGAATAAAACAATAACACCCAATAATTGTGGTAAAATGTTATTTTTGCATGTTCTTTTTTTAACTATAAAAATGATTATAAAAATAATACTGCAAAAATAAGATAAAACCTTTTATTGGGGTGTTATTTTCAGCACACTATTATTATAGATCATAAGCTTTTACCCATGGTTTTGCCTGCGAGGAAAACAGCAAATTACTTGGGATTTATACTGTGACTCTAAACTATGAGACTCAAAAGCTTATAATAAAGTACATTATTAATGCAAACATTATTAAGATCTCATCTCTCTGATTTCAAGAGAGCGGAGAGAGACAATGCACATTGAAAATTGCAAATTTTCGGTTATATGTCATTGCATCTCAATTTGAATGGAAGAGAGAGATTATATTCTGCGGTGGCAACGAATTGTTGTGTCTTATTATCTTGCGCATATTTTTGACTAGTAGACGTTGTAGTGTTCGCATTGTATGGGAACTGGTTATGCAAGGTTCTGTTACAGTTTTGGCGTGAAGGAGTAACGAAAGGCACTAGACACTGGTTCTACTGAAAATTTTACATCCCTTTTCCATCCCATGGGAACTGAGTCACATATCAAAAAGTATTCTGTATAGTCTCTAGCCCAGAACTACATAATACGTGCATATATCTATCTCACCTGTAGTTTAGGAGTGAAGGAGTAACAAATACAATCATTCATACGAAAAATTCGCATACATAATGTAATGCAAAGTGCAATATAATAGGTATATATATGATGAGCGAGTAGCCGGAACAAAGCATCTGACAACCAGACTCATTACCTGGGCAGAAAATCGAAGCTTTCTCGCTTTTCTGGTGTTCAAAGTTATTATAACAACGCTTCAAACACAGGCACAACTTTTGTACACACTTTCGTTCGAAGCGTCGTTATTCCGCCCTCGTAGAGCAAGATAACACTTGATATTTCTCTCATGAACTATGCCAGAGTCAAGTGAATGAAGTAGACTAGAATTAAGGCCATGTGTTCCCGGTTTTGCCTGTTTTAGAATTCATTTTTGATAGGCAAATTATAACATTTAAAAACTGAAATAAATACATATTTAGGATACATTCTTTCTCTTTACCATGTACTCGTTCAATACACGATGCAATACAATTTTCTCGATAGAACAAAATACTGAAGTAATTTCGATTTGCAGTTTTTTTTACAAGTAAATTTCATTGTAAACGAGTACTATAATACTCCATATTTTATAAATAATATCAATTTATTGGTAATTCATTTTAGAATCGATTCTACCCGATCGTTTTTTCATTGAACTTATTTTTTTTTTTTATCGATTATTTCAAGTAAATTTCGATCCACGCGTGATCACGCGTCTCGCTTCCCAGTGTCCCGCGGGACGTTACCGAGGAGAGACTTGTGCCAAATTTTTGCGCGCGCGCTTCGCTTTTGTTCCATAAATAATAATAATTTGAACTAAAATAATATTGCACTAATAAATACCATAGTTTAGATTTTGTTTGTTTATTTCTCATTGTGTAAATAGTTTGTAATTTATAATAGTAAAGACAATTTGCCGCAAATCGCACGGCTCGCTTTGCGGCAATCGCGGGCAACTCTTGGTAGCGTTAAATGCCTATTTCGCTTGGTCTACCCGCCCTTAATCATCCTGAATCGATTCTGATAAATTTTGCTATGGAGATAAGTGGGACCCTAAAGACGGTTATAGACTACTTTTTGTGGCTAAGAACTTAAAGGGGTGGGGTTTGGGGAGCGGTAAACTTTGTATGTCATTTTTATAGCATCGTTCGATTTGCTTTAAGCTTTTCCGAAATGTTTTTATGACAAATGATTAAGATTTGCATATTTATTTTGAACCGACTACTCCTAAAAGGTAAAAAAGCACAGTTTATACGGTAAATCATATTCTAAAAATGGAGTGGGATCTTCACTTCTCGGCGAGGCAGAACCCATGACTCTGAAGGTTTTTTATGTAATTTTTTTAACACCTCCATCTTTATTGACAGATAACCTGAATAAATCAATTAATTGTTATTTCGTTAATGATTTCTGTATCGATCGACGGCCAGAGTTGGTAGACAAAATCAACATTAAAGCGACTACGTTATCTGGTTATCAGGTGACAGTATTGGCCTCACTTTGGGCGCATCCAAATAAGAGATTTTTATTTATGTGAACAAGTGACGTACTGATCATCTGATCAGTATCTGGCGGAGGTTAGCATCAGGCTATCTAGCCTGATGCTAACCTCCGCCCATAACTAAAGTAAAGCTTAAGCAATACGACTTGGGTCCTCGTCTACTTGGATATGAGAAGAACCAATATCAAAGTATTGCACCCGTAAACTCGAGACGGTATTCAACCTTCTTATGTCTGTAATTAGATTGGCAACCACACCTTTAATAGAATGCCAAACCATTACTGTGATTGCGGTTGAAATGTGTATTGTATTTATGGCTCGCTGAAGGTGCGCAAAGCATAGGCGGGTTGATCTACATTTAGTATCTTTATACATCAGGCGTTATCCATGACTTATCCTGCCTTTGCTGACCTATCATCATGTCTTTTAATATCTTTTTTTAAGGGAAAACAGCAAACATATTTGTATTTCAACGACTGGCCTCACAGCACCTGCCTTCTGCACTGTAGGACGTGCGTTCAATTCCCACCGAGGACAAACATAGATGTTTGTTCTGTGTCTTGGTGTTAATAAGTATTATATGTATGTATTTACAAAACAAAGTATTATATCACATGTCTGGTGCTCATGATACAAGCTATGCTTAGCAAACTTTGAGGCTAGATGGCGCTGTGTGAAATGTCCACCAATATTTATTTATTTCAGTGTGTTAATGATAGCTTCTGTGAATTCAAATTATTTTTTAAGCAAGTAGTAATTTTATTAGTTTGTAGTAATTAGAGTGGTATTGCTTGTTTGATTCGCGCTCCGCAGACGTGTCTTTTTGCTGCAGAATAGTGCACGAAAGGAGCCCCACTGAGGCGCACTTAAAATCCTTTCACCGCACTGGTTCCAGAGAACTAGTGACTCGAATAGAATAGAAGCTGCAGAATGTTTCTAAAAATCTGCAAAAGTATGGTCCGTTTATTTCAATAGCTGATCCTACCGTTTTTCCAATTTATATATTTTAATGACATAACGGGCGTTAATGCCATAACGCCGGCTAAACTGCACTAAAAACATGGCCCGTTTATACTGCGTTAAATAATATTTGTACCAAAACAGAGAAGCCGCTGTGTGTGACAGTAATGCGGTACGCCACCATTGTGTTGTGGTCAGATTTGCAATGGAGTGATGTCATATGACCAAGCATGTTCAAAATATACGTACATAGACTGGCCTCACAGCTCAGTTGGTAGTAACTCTGCCTTCTGCGCTGTAGGACGTGGGTTCGATTTTCACCCAGGACAAACATTTGTGTGACGAATACAGATGTTTGTTCTGTGTCTGGGTGTTGATATGTATTATATGTATGTATTTACAAAAAAGTATATAAGTATTATACCAGTTGTTTGGTTCCCTTGGGGCTAGAATGGCGATGTGTGAAATGTCCACCATATTTATTATTATTATAATATTATGATGACACATGACAGAATATTATGAAAATACAACTTAACAAAAAAATTCAATACAATAGAAAACATTGAAAACGTTTTGAAATGGAAACAGTAACATTTCTTCAAGTTTATTCGACAATGCCAAAAATATCTTGGCTTTATACAAGTTGCGACTTATTTCAACTTGACATGTTAGCTATTAAGAAATGATGGGATGCAGTTGTAAGCCTTGCCTTACTTTACAAGTAAGGCAATATAATAATATATATATTATATTATACATACATATAATACGTATTAACACCTAGACACCTCTACCCATAACAAAACAAAATGTCTTGGGTGTTCTCCTATTCAGGTACGGAAAGGGACAAGACCAAGTCACACTGTTTTGCATCCGTAACTTTGAGGCGTGAAGACGGAATGTCTCAAGTATCTGTAATTTCACTGGCACACCTTTCAAACCAGAACACGTAACACCCATGCGTTATTGCTTGACAGCAGAAATACCTGTTCAACCGTTAAAACAAACCTCTTCGCTAGTCAGTCGGGTAAAAACTCCAATGGCTACTATCCGAATCTATAACTCACTGGTCACTCACATCAAAAAGGTTTCAAAATTACCCATTCAATACTGCGTGGCGTCTATAAATAGCGTCATGGCAGCTTACAGGCGAATGAGTAAACGGGTCAGTGCCTCGATCCAGTTACCGATACGTGCGAGCTAATAACATTACACGTGAACTCAAGATGGCTAAGGAATGTCTAACGTGACCCTATCTGACCCTCCACTGGGAAGATAAAGAAAATAAAGAATTAAACAGGGTTTGAACAGGACTTTCAAATTCAAATTAATTTATTGAGTAACAGATGATAATGCTGCGACAGGTACAGCCATATACAGTTCAAACATGAAATATTCATTAATTGTTATATATCCAGAATAAGAATAAGAGATATTTATTGTAAAAGTGTATATAAAAAAGACCTAATTTTAAAGGAAGGTAGGACTGTCTGTCCTATTGGACACACAATAATATCATTAGGTATAAATTCAGTTACTAAATTAAATGAACTAAATCTTAGTATAAGTACTTAAGGACTCAGCTTTTATCTAAACGTGATCTTGTTACTTTAACTGATTGAAGTTTGCGAGCTTTTTCTTTAAGATTTCAATAGAAACAATCAATTCAATAAAAAAAAAAACTGTTGTCTATGAGGATTCAAATTTAAGAGCAACTTATTCTCTTTCTTCATTTTCTATGATCACAAAATATGAAGGAAAACAAAGAACCAATAAATTCTAAGACATTTACTTACTTTACTCTACAGGCTCCAATAGCCTCTGAGACAATCAAACTAAGAAGAAAAGACACTTAATTATTCAGATTGACCTATGAGTCACTACGCTTTCGTCTCTGTCTCTACCAAAAGAATTACAATACTACACAATACAATACTGAATACTACAATACAATACTGAATACCACAATACAATACCGAATTACAATACAATGCCGAATACTACAATAAAACACCGAATACTACAATACAATACCGAATACTACAATACAATACCGAATACTACATACAATGCATTACCAATTTACAATGAACAACCAAAAGTGGCTAGACTTGGTGAGCAATGAGAAGCGATAGTGAAAACGGTCATAATATTGATGGGAGACCGTTACTGACATTTTATACACATTAATATAATTATTATTATTATTAATCATTTTATTTCGAACATTACATTCTTATTACACTAAAATTAAATCAATTATGCTTTCTCATCATGAATAATGCTTGTTCTGGAAATGAAATTCGAAGTGACTAAAATTTATTTCGATTTGTTCAAAGCCACGATACAAGTTTTACTGGCTACTGCTTGGTATCAATTTTAACGCTAAATTTGAGCAGTGAAGTGAACATTTTGAAGGGAACCGAGCAAAACGTAATTGAATAAATTAATGACATGTTTACTTACCGAATCATCAAAGACTACTCATCAAAGAGGCCTCATTCAAATGCGGCCAACTGATGAAATAAATAGCGTTCTTACACACAATTAATTCGTTCCGACCCAAGAGGCGTAATTACAGTGATCCATCAGACTTGTACAGTCAATGACAACGGTGATTAAGTCGAGGGCCTTGATTGAGAAAAACTATTTTGGCGCATGGTTCTTGGAGTATTTATATATATTTTCATTGTTCCAGAAGAACTCGCATGCGTTTTGAAATTAAATAATTTTAATTGAATTATATGATTTTGATACATAAATATTACCAGCACCTTTAAGCCATATTTAAAATGAAATAATATTTATCAAAAAAAGATTTTCGTCCTCCTAGTTCTCTATCTACCCTTTGAATCCCTACATGTGTCTCCCGGGTGATGCAAAAAGCAGCAACCCAAAGTAGAACTTGTGTTAAGTTCGCCCGGAGAAGTACTGCCACCATACCTGGTAATCTGTAGCCAAGCAGTGACTCACTCGTATTGCTGTGTTCCGGTCTGAAATCTGTAATTGCAGGAGCATGAGACTTAACATCGTTTCGGGGTGATGGACGCAACGCAATGCAACTTTCTACTTTGGTGGAGAGGACTTCAGTCGTAGAAAAGCTCCATTCGTCCTTTCTGGTGCTAAATTGATGAGATGGTAAATATATATTTATACAATTTGCATTTTGCGGTCTAGTGGTACTGACCCCAAGTTTCAATCCAGAGATCGCCGATTCAAATACCGACGTGCACATATGAGTTTTTCGATTGAAAGATTTATGTGCGCAATATCACGTTCTCAAACGGTGAAGGAAAACATCGTGAGGAAAGCGACATGTCCTAGAACTAATAATTCGAAGACCGAAATCCTTTCACCACACTGGTTCGAGAGAACCAATGACTCGAATAGAATAGAACTACAATTTTATCTTATTGTAATGTAAATAAATTAGTTGCATTAAGGAGTACACACATATATTTATATTCATATTAAAACTTTTATGTACTGTAATAATTAATACCATATATATGAATCTTGAAACGCAAAGTTGTACTCTTGTACTTGATTGATTCTACGCCTTGACAGAATACCAGCGCCTAGTTCTCAGTGATGTGATGACCCTTTTGCTGTTGTAGCACACAAATAGGTTTCATCTATTTATTTCTTTCCTTCCAATTTTCTCAATATGTTTTTTAATTGAGATTGTGGTTTTTTATTTTATCATTTTCTAATTTTTGCTATGTATACGTATGATAAATCTTTCTTTTATATTTCTTGTGTGTAATGTATGTGTGCTGTGTGAATAAACGTCTATGTCTACCTTAGTTGCGCGCTCGTAACGAGCTTTTGCAAGTAAGTTCACTTATATCTCGCCTGGAAACACGTTCGCAAATTAAAAGTGTGACCCATAAAATAGATTATTGAACTATTTTTATTTGAATTTTATTGGTGCAAGTTTAATTTAGTTAATTAAATATTGTATGTATAACTTTCTTTCATAGTATATAATATATAATAATGGTACTGTCTTCTTTGAGTAATGTACAATAATTAGGACTTCGATTAATTCAGTTACTTCCTTTGAGGGGCACATTCTCATTAGTCAAATCAAACAAGACTGAATGTCCATTAGAACGCAAGCCAGTGGCATTTCAAGATAACAAAGTATTCGAAAAGGTATATTTTCAAAGTGATAATTGCTTAGAAGATATCTGTCCCTGTAATGAGTTTGAAGTTATTTGGCAAAAAGAATAGAAGCCATGTTCATTAAGATGCTCGTTTCATGAAAAAATTACGGAAAGAGCAGGTGGCTCACCTGGTGTTAAGTGGTAACCTCTGGTAATAAGCAATACGAATTGAGTCCTCCTCTAATTAGGTATAGCAAGACCCAAGTCACATCGTATGCGCTCGTAACTTTGAGACTTGAGAGGTGGAATGTCTCAATTTCTCCCGACAACCTCACCTGTCAAATCGGAATACAGGCACACGAATGCATTACTGCTTGGTGGCCGAAACGGGTATGGTGGCAGTATTTCCCCGAACGAACTTGGTATAGGCTATACTGCCTGATAACAATAAACTGATTAGCAAATAACTTAAATCGACTTTGATCATCAGTCTAAAATTTTCAGGACGTAGAACGTCTTGTTAGCTTTCATACTCATAATGACCTTGATTTCAGAGAATTCGTAATGAGGTAGCCATTGAGTCAATTCTTTTCTCTTATGTATTCGCATAATAGATCCACTCGCAATATCGACCTTTCAGAATCGGTTTATTCACTAGGGAAACAAATTTCCTAAAATGGCGTCTTAAAATTGTTTTAACAGTTTACGTATGTGGACCTCCATGTTAAATTTCAACCTCGAAAACTTGTATTTTTATGTTTCGTAGTGAGTAAGTATTTTTATCATTTGTATAACCTCTTCCAGCGTGGGCTAACCAAGTTAACTAAACACAATACTTATTTCGTCATGTATTAGTTGTATATTGAATAAAAAAAATATGTGTAATTTTAATTGGTCACAGTTTATAACAGTCTGTTTTATTCTCCTTATTCTCATATGTATAATTTTTATTGCTCAGACTCGCCTTAATACATAAATTGGTATGAAAATACACCTACATAAACACGGTTCTTAATTAAATTACCTTTTCAATATGCCACGGAAGCATCGCGTCACACATTTGCATGTTAAGCCTCCAATCAGAATTGCTTTGTGTTACGAGACGTTAACGAAATACTATGCATTACAAAGAGGTAAACAGTTTTATCACATCGACATCAAGTTAACAGAAGTGAAGACTAGATAGACTTTCGTATTCATTTGACGAAAATGGAAGTCATTTTTGGGTTGTAAATAGGCTACGCTGAGGTCCATTACTACGGTGCCACTAGCTATATGGAAGCAGTATGGTGATAGAATTAATTTGCACCTCAAAGAGGCTCATGTAATTAGCTTGACACGTGTTCACGAATTTTTTGGTTCTAGGTCTTGACATTTCCTCGCGATGTTTTTTTCCTTCACTGTTATGAGAACGTATTATTGCGCATACAATTTGTGTTAAGTGAAATATCGCATTTTTGCACATCAGGATTTGAACCAGCGTCATCCCGGTTGAAAACTTTAGTTAATAAAACTTATGTTATACTGCAACGCAGACGATCGCGAACGCGAGAGTTGGTATGCGCGCTGACGATGGTTATTGAGACGGTGCATTCGCACTGAGTCTCAGTTGACAATAACGTTTTAGAATCCTAGGGCTACACGCAGCGTTGCACTGTGAAGAGTTGGCGGTTGCTGATCATCAGATACGGGTGGTTCGAAACTGATGTAACTTCTAGCCCTTTTTATATTATACTAGCTGTACCTGGCATGCGCTGCAATGCCATGTTGAGGTAAAAGTCTCATGAAAAACGAAAAAAAATATCATTTTATCAGTTTTCGACCACCGAGGGTTGAAATTATTAAATTACTAATCGCAATAAAAAAATAGGGGTTGGTAGAAGGGTGAAAATTTTGGGTTGTATATATTTTTTAATACTGAATTGTATAAAGAAAATAAAAATTTTGACCGAAAAATAAAACAAAAAATAATTAATATTACAAAATTAATAAGAATACCGTTTAATAGATGTTTTACTGTCCACCATTTATTCCTGTGAAGTGACTACCATCTTAAGTGAGCTCAAAAGATTTACCAAACAGGCCAAAACCAACCTTATGCTGCCAGTCTACGGTTCAAATTCGAATAATAACAGTGTCAATCAAACGTTGCATCAATCAGTATGATTTGAGTTTATGTTCATACGCTGTGGGCGGTTGCATGAAGTGATTGATATTTCATTCAGAGCTTTGCTAATTACCAAATGGTTTGGACATGACAATATTACAAAATTTTAACTTTCAATCTTACACAAGGTTCATTTAAAGACGTTGGCTTGGAGGTCTAGTAAGCGAGTTCATAGAGATGAGTCACTAATAGCGTTATAATAGCTTGGTTATAAGATTAAATTGCGCTTTGAAGACTCTTGTTTCATACTTTTGACAAAATTTCGTTGAATATTTGGTTCTATGACATGCCGGTTTTCTTAAAATGACTTCCTTAACCTACATCTTATTAAAACTAACAATCTCAGTGTCAAAGCAAAAGTAAAAAATCTATTGAATTGCAAATCTAATCTATTTTATTCGAGTCACAGTGTGGTGAAAGGATTTTACGTGCGCCTCATAGAGGCTCCTTTAGTGCACTTGACACATGTATTCAAATTTTTTGTTCTAGTTCTAAGACATGTCGGTTGCCTCACGATGTTTTCCTTCACCGTTTTAAGAACGTAGTATTGCGCACATAAATCTTTCAATCGAAAAACATATTATAGGTGCTCGTCAGGTTTCGAACCGGCGACCTCCGGGTAGAAACTCGGGCGTCAGTACCACTAGACCACCACGCTCTTGGAAGCAAATCTAATTTAATTACTACATATATCCAACCAAACTGAAAATAGGAGGAAAATATCAGCATATTGCTAGACTTGTTCTATCTTGTTATTTTGCTATTAGCTAGACGGTAGCGTCAGCTGTGTAATCAAATAGAGCTGTTTATGCCACAATAACCACCCAGGGCTTACTGAATGCACAATATTTTATAACAGTAATAAAACATAAAATAAAATAATAAATTACTATAAATAACAGTAAAGACACTGCAGGCAGTAGAACTTTGAATATCTTTAATTAATAATGTGTACTATCAAGTTGTTCCGCCATTCAATGCACTAAACACATGAAATATAATTGTTTAGTGCGTTTTTAACAATTTTTAAATAAAATAAAAAAATATTATAAGTTACATTCAATTGATGCGAGTCACAAAGTGGAATTGTGTCAAAGAACTAGCTGGATGAATAATTAAAATGTTATAATACTTTTAACAAGTGGAAATAAAATCCGTTGGGAAAAAAAGGTAAAATAATAATATACGTTATATACTTTTCAATATCATGTATAGATCAAACTTAGATTATTGAGAATGATAATTTTCATCCATAACTTAAATAGGTAATAAAAAAAATCGGCTGGGCGTTCATACTTCTTCATTTTAACGAATTTACGCGATCACGCAAATATGCTATTAAATGAAATAGAGAGAGAGAGAAACATCGAAATAGTTGACTTAGGTTAGTTGAGTTTTATATATTGCTAAATGTATTGTTTTGTTACTGTTTGAATACGATATTTTTATTCAGCGCCCACTCCGCGGGTTTATAGGAATATAGAAGGCACCTTTAAAAGATTTTAACGGAATAACGCCACAGTTATTCGCTTTATTAGTGAAACGACGAAATTATTTTAATGGTAATAACTGCATTTTGCAGCTGGAAAATAAAGTGCATTTTCATACTTTGCTTTGAGAATCAAGGGAACTGAATATTATATACAACTTATTTCATTTTTCATTCCGAAAAGAAATTGTGTCTCTTTTGGTTTTGATGCTGCTACAGAAAAGCTAAGGAAATATATACTGATTTACTTCATCAAAGGAACCAACATGATTAACATTTTGATAGATTAGTGGTTTTGATTGCGTACCCGTTATTAATTTTTCATTCAAATTACTCTTTTATGCATGTCTTGATTTGACACTTTACATCACAATTTATTCTAATGCACATTTTAAATTTACAAATGACGTCCTTATTTTCATTTCACTATTCATCTTGCGTTATAAATCTAGTTAAGAAACATGCATGAGTCGAACTGTCTGAAGTGCAATGACAACTTACGTGGTAAGCTTAAGCTTGGATTGTCTCAAAACAGAACGCCTCACTCGTATTCATAGTTGAACTAGAAAAATATCAGATCAAATTAATTTATTCGCAGCGATAAAAATATTGGTTTGTTTTCGTTATCTACACAAATTGAAATCTTTATTGGGTCCGTTTTGTCGATACAAGCTACGATGTCGCTACGGATTACGTACCTAACTTGCAGAATCTACACACAATATCAAAATTTTATGAGTGTATAGTGTATATTGTTCATGTGTAGGCACACAATATGTCGATCATGTGAATAAACAAACAAACTAAAGTTATTTATTTAAATTACAATCTTGTTGCTTTGATGAATTGGGAACTCTTCGGTTAGGTTTAAAGAAAATGTGAAAATATGCATATCAAAAAGCTCGTAAGCCGATACTAACATCCAGGCTGATCACGAGAACGATGAATTTTTTCAATATATATGTCAAGTAAATCGTTTTTCTCGACTATTAATTCTAAGGAAGTTCGGACTAATCCAGAACCCCAAGGCGCCTCGGGCATTTCGATTCGTAGATGTAGCTACGATGTCGCTACGGCGTAGGTATATTGTAGAGCATCTACGGCTTATGAGTATTATCGTGACATGTCTAGTGACATGCTAGTCTGGTCGTAAAGGACTGAGAGTGAGCTACGCTTTCAGTGATTATCAATTATCCCTAGGAATCCGGACCTAGGTAACCACTTAAACACAAGGTGGGCCATCTGCTCATTCCATAACTTTATAACATCAAAAAACAGCAAAAGTAGTATGTCAGGATTTACCAGGCAGAAAATCGTGACATCTGGAAGCAGGCCTGATTTTATGTATTAGACATATTTTTTTAATGCCTTTGACCTCTTGTGATTATATTATAAAAGACTATTAATAAAAGACTTTGGTCATTATGACAACTTTAATTACTATTATTAAAGTTTTCAAGTTGTCATTTCAGAATATATTATCTGAACGATAACAGATATTAAGTTGTTTTGTAGCAGATAACAAAGTGAATATTAGAAATTTATAAGAATATTGTTGTACGAACTTTACTTTAAAGTTCAAGAAGATAACGCTTAGTAACTTGTGGTAACTATACACAAAATTCGCGAATTAAATTAGATTTTGAGATATTGTATCCGTATCGTACGTAACGTTATTAATAATACGTTGATTTCATTGATGTTCCTAGCAAGAATCGAAGCTTAACGTGTACACCATATAAAATAGTAAGTTATTACGAATATTTAGACATTTTGTCATAAAATAAATACGATAGATCCTTCCACCTTCTTAATACGATTTACTGATTTGCCTGTAGAACAGAAAAAAAATCATCTAGTAAACATAAAATGTTGATACATGATAGCATATGATATTATTTTGTAATAAAAGAAAGATATTTGTGTATAAAGCTAAGTTGCGGACGTCGCTTTCAAGTAATGATTGATCGTTACAAAATGCAAACACTACAGCAGAGGTTCCCAAACTTTCACAGTTCGCAGAACACCTACAGGTTTAGTATTTTGCCTTGGCGCACTAGCTACTCTAAATACGGTAATGTTACTATATTAAGCAGAGCTTTTATATTTATATTGAAACTTAAGAACGTATTAATTGAGATAAATAGTAAATTAAGTACAATGACAACGATGTACGTTTTTGTCAAGAGCAGTATAAATCACACCCAGAAATCACTGCCACCGAGCAGTGTTCCGGTTTGAAAGTTATGAGTCGGTGAAATTACAGGCACATGAGACATTCCACCTACACGTTTCAGAGTTACACATACGATGCGACTTGGGTCTTTATCGTACCTAGAAGGGGTACCCGTCGCTTCTGTTGTTATGGGCAGAGGTTACCATTTAACACCAGGTGGGCCGTCGGCTCGTTTCGTATCTGTATCGCATAAAAAAAGTGTCAACGATTGAACGACACATGCAGAGTGCGAGATTAGTATTTTTCGATTGGTAACCGCGAATAACTTTGGCTAGTGTCCGGAGTAAGGTAAAGTAGCATCTCACAGCGCCCCTCTTTTCTCTCTACGGCACACACTTTGGCAACCCCTGCAATACGGAATAAAATAGCGTACATCCACTCACGTTCTCTGCTACCGGGATCATATATTATAATCGCTTAGGATTGAACGCCAACATATTTGCGACAGCGAGAAAGATAAATGACGAAGAAAGATGACGGTATTAAAATCCACCCTTCCTTATCATCGCGAATGACTTGTCGCGAAAACTGCTTCAGTGGTTTTATGTACTGTTGCATTTCTATACAGATTTTTCAAAAGAATAAGACAACATGATGGATGGATGGGGAATTATTTTGTTCGCTATTATATGTAAAAATAAAAAAATTATATATATGTAGCGCATTTATTTTTCTGAGAAATAATAACATATTTAGGAACATCTCCTCAGTACATGATTATTTCTTTAATGACCGTGTAAAGGGTCAAATGTTTTATAATAAAGCAATTGTTGGATGAGATACATAGTTACACATAGTTATAGTACCATGGGAGCATCGCATCGCGACAAATGTGTCGCAACAATGTCATTGCTTTCCCACGAATAACTTTAAAATTTAACGAATGTATATAATTTAGCGAAACAACCTTCGACAGAGATAAATCTTATACCAAAGAAAGGAATCCTAACAAAATCCACGCAAATTCATTATATATTATCATTATATTATATTTCATAATTTTTAATTGTTTGCAAAGGCTATCAATTAAAATCATTAATCAATTCATTTACAAATTTCGACAATACAGAATCTGATTATCTAATCCGTCAGTTGTTTTATTCTCACAAAGCAAAACAAGAAGCCATATTGAATTTAATTTGAATTGTCACAAACGATAAACAAAACACTTGGAATTCCGACGTTTAACTAAATTTCTACAAAGTCAATCTCAATAAGCTAAGAGTACTTCCTTAATAGCAGAGCGACCATTGGCTTCACAATTGAATATATCCTACAAACAATTATCGACTTTATTTTCTGTTCAATAAAAACTTTTCGTCGTGTTATCAAAGTAGGGGACGTACTTCTCCGATGTACTGTTTCATTATGACCACGACGAAATAAGGTACAGTTTTGAAAAGCGAGAGAGAAATATATATTTTTTTCGTTTTATCGTTTTAACCTCGGTTTAGGGTTACCAATAAAATGAAATCCGTGTGTTTGGAAAATTTAAACACTAATATTTTGTATATTAAGCAACGGAAGGAGGTACATGGTAAGCGGTATCCTTAGTTCTTAAAACAGCTACACAACTGTACACCCTACCTAAGTACGGGAAGACCCAAGTCGCACCGTGTCCGTTGCCAGACATGACAGCTATTCAGTTATTCGTAGTAACTGGTTGATAATCTCCAAACCAAAACACAGCAACAGGAAACCAATTGCTTGGCGGTCAAATATCCGTCTGTTGGTATATATATATGTATCCCTGGTCAAACACTGCGTACAAAATTAGTTTGAATCGGATTAAATTTCTGTCAAAGTAAAGTTAAGTAAAAGTAAAGTTAAGTAAGTAAAAGTTAAAGTAAAGTTGTTAAATCGCATAACACATTTTAGAAATGAAAGGATTAAAATATTCGTTATTTCTGAACCAAGATATACATGAAATTTTGAATATAGATAATTTGAAATAACAAAAAGTCTGTTTTATCTTCGCACTATACGGTCGAAGTCGTGTTCAGAATCTATTGAATTTTAAAGTAATACATTTAGAGGGTTAAAGTTTCTAACAGCCCTGTCTGGGCAAACAAATTAGTTGACAAGGCACAAGATGGATGATCAAAGAGATAGGGTTATTTTTATACTGTCAGTTTCAAAGATGACTTTTGATCAGCCAATTATAACTTGCAGTTTGTACTACAGCGTTTGCTTTGTCCTAAGTTTTCATCATATACCACTCTATGTCAGTTCACTGTCCTTTCTTAAATTACCTTTAAGACAAATTTTAAATTTGGCAGTTTAGTTCGACTCTACTCTTTCGTTAAGGAATGATATTTTTATATAAAATGTATTATGACATCGGCACTTAGGATCAATAAGTGTATTATATTATTTTATGAATAAATAAATAAATTAGGTCAACGTAAAATTAGTGTTGGGGAGGATGCCGAAAGAATGACATCAAATTCAATATCTAACAAACGTATTTGATTGGTACAGTCATATCTACTAAATTGCAAAATTTTGTTCAGTTTGTTTCGTTGAAACTTCAATGTTAGTTCGAGTAAATTAAGCCAAACAATTTATGTTTCAGTTTAAATCCAGAAATTGGATTGGTTTATTGTTTTTATTGCATTAACTGACTTAAAAATTCAATGAAAAGTTAACAATGTACTACTTTTTTACATAAATATTACGATTGCTTTTGACTACAATACCAGCCTACATATAGACTGTTTAACTGAACAAGATATTTCAGTATTAAATATTTAATTTTATTGGGAGTGATAGCTTTATTAGAACAGGTTGATAGGTACGATGCAGATGTGTTTTTTTCCGCTAATGGCGTGTGGTACTCCTACATTTTCATACATGCCCCTTAATTTATACGTCAAATATGGAGGGCGGTGTAAAGGTTTCTATGATTTCTTCATTCCATTGGCAAGCTCAGCCTTTATGCTTATGTGATATAGAAAGCTTAAATACAACGTTCTAAGCTACTCCTACTACTGTTCATGTCACTATCTCTCTCTCAAAATGTGCTTCAAAGAGGCTACTTCGGACCCTTTGTTTTTAAGCTACAATTGGTTCTCATCATGACGTTACATAAAAGTATATAATATTCTTTTCTCATGGCTATTTTTGTAAGAAAACATTACTCTAATTAATTTAGATGTATGTCATTAGTATCCATGGATAACAAATAACACCAGAGATAATACGAAATTAATTACCTAACCCCCTAACCAGTGACACGATGGGGTGGTTTTCGCAACACAATAGACGAAGCCACAACAATGTGTATTGTGATTCTATCTGAAACAGCCAGTTGTGCATGTAATATACTTGGATATGTATGACATTTCGCCACACATTGAATCCGGAATCCTTCGTAGCAAGCGAATTATAAGGTGCTATAAATTTACCTGCTTATTGTGTCACGTGTGAAATATATTTGAGTTATTCCCGATTAATGATCGGTAACGTGAAATGACGAAGGACGTAGAAATCGTAGGCACATGAGACATCTCATACCTAAATAAGGGAAGACACAGCTTTTGTTATGGGCAAAAGCCAACACTTGACATCTGGGCCATCCGCGAGTTATAATATAACTTATTTAAAAAACTTTTTTAATGTTAACATTACAATAAGAAATACGTACCAACTATGTACAAAATACAATTAAAAAAATTGGGCCATATAAGACACCTATTCTGTAGCTGTATAGAAATAATTAACTAACTGGTGGAGTTATGCCCAAAACAATTCATCATTTTGTCATAAACACTCAGCGTAAGTGTCAAAAGGTAAAGGTAAGGTAGGTCATAAAGACTCGAGCTCGTTCAAAAACGTTTCTTATGTGATCTGCGAATAAGATCTAAAATCTATTAACCTAAATATTAAAGATGTATCATTTTTTGCCACTTCCTGGACGAAAGGGAAAAATGATGTAAGACCTTTTGAATATAGACAATAGCACAATTAACAACTCGGGCCTTCTGTAGCAGGGTGATTTGCACATTAACATACTATTGTTTATAAAGCTTTTTCATGTCACTTAGAACAAACTACAGGCAAAACTCGTTCATCATTAGGACAAGCACATGTTTTATTTAGTAGCAGCTAGCAAAAACGATTATCTAGATTTCAATTTAATACATATATTAAGTGCTACTTTTTTAGTAGGCAAGCTAACTTAAATTTATATAAATTTGTTCTCAGCCGTTGAATAATGTGTACACCTATTTTTAATTATATTGTATTAATTATCGTTATAGGCATGTATATATTATTAACATTTCCAAAAATACTTCATAATATACTCTATAGAAATGATAATGATTTTTTGCCTCAATGTTAATTCTTCAGTTCGTCTAAAATTCATAAATATATGTGGTGTGAACCATAGCTCTGTTAACTTAGTTAACTAACACAAAAATGGCCAATCAAATTATATCCCAATGCCAGCTGCTCACCAAGAAAAAAGCTGTTGCATAAATGATGCGATTTCTAGCTATAAATTTCACTTTTTTAGATTTATTTTCAGTGGTCTGGGATTTGTTCATGCTGATTTATTAAGAAACGTTTTAGTTTTTTAATATAAGTAATGGAAGTGTATCAAAGATTGTAATAGTTAGGTTAATTATCTAGTGATATATTTTTATTACATGTTTATTATCCATTGGGTTATAGCGTTTTTTTTTTTCTATAATGCTCTTCGACAGTAAGCGAAAATGCCGCCGCTACTTCATTAGTAAATACACGATGACTTTTTTATGTGATAGTTACGGAACGAGCCGACGGCCCACCTGGTGTTAAATGGTAACCTCGGCCCATAACAACAGATGCGACTTGGGTCCAGGACGCCATTAAAAAACGGTGAAAAACTTGATTTATAATACATTACTGCAAGATCTAACATATCACACATAAATCATCATTTATAAATTACCAACTAAATAAGCAATAAATAATAAAATAGCAATTCATCCAAACTGCCACACCGCAACTAGGTTAGGCCGAACAAAGTTAGATTGCAAAGCTGATGCGATGTTCAGCCTTCATCAGGCTTTGGTAAGCGTGCAGAGTAACATTACCTTGAATTGCGGAATGCTTTTGATTGATGCTGGGTGCTCAGCCTCCACAAACAGTATGAAATCTCAAATGGCTAAAAATAAGACTTACACAATAATCATGTTAGATGGTGAGGAATGTAGATGACTTTCATTACCACGTCGTCTATTACGGCGTTATTAAATTATTATTTTTTCGCATTCGTTACTCTTACATGTATGATACAAAATGAAGGTCATTGAGAAAACTATTAATACTTGTTCTTATAGTCAAGTCACTGGTTCAGTCGAACTAGCGTGGTAAACTAGGATTTTAAATAATTTTAGATTAAGCCCCTCGAGGAAGCTCCTTTCGTGCAAAACTCAGTAAAATTTAATTGAAAAATTCATGTTTTTGGTTATAGAAGTCGATGTGCTCACGATGTTTTCATTCGCCGTTTTGAGAACGTGATATTGCGCGCATGAATTTATCAAGTCAAAAAATGTATTGGTGCACGTCGCGATTTGAACCAGTGACTTCTATATTGAAACTCGGGGTCAGTACCTACCATTAGGCTACCACGGTCTCGTTACAAAGTATTAATAAAACTATTATTGAAGTAACTTAAGACGCCTTCACTGTCGACACTTTTTACTCATGTTACTTTCCAATGTCTTATTTGGGTCCAAGAAAAACAAAGCCTTAGTTTTATAACGTTTTCTTCACAGAAACTAGCCATTATCAACCTTGTGAACAAGAAAATACGGCTTCAGGATTTGTCACATTTTAAAGGGACAGAAACATTGTTCTTATACATAATGGAAGTTGAAAGAGTTGAACGAAAGTAATCAAAAATATATACTAAGGTTTATTAGTTTTAAAGTAGGTAATGGTTTAACTTGAGCTAGATTGCTAAATTGTGTATCTAATCAAATAAAATTAGGAGACTTTGTTTTATAACCATTTTGTTCCAATATTAATTAAATAAATAAATAATAAATAATGGTGGACAATTCAAACATCGCCATCTAGCCCCAAAGTAAGCTAAGCATAGCTTCTGTCATGGGAACCAGACAACTGATACAATACTTTTTAACTTTTTTTGTTATTACATACATATAATACATACTAACACCCAGACACTGAACAAACATCTATGTTTCTCACATAAAAGTTTGTCCTGGGTGGGAATCGAACCTACGACCTGCAGCGCAGAAGGTAGGGTTAATAACCAACTGAGCGGCGAGGCCAGTCATGAATATCATTGAATAAGTTTGTGTTAAATGTTGCAATTTAATTTTTAGTCAATTCAACCGATCAAGCTAACCTTTCAATAATTAGGTATTGTTTTAGTTATTTCTAATTCATATAAATAACATTATTCTCATGAAATATTTTATTATTGCAAATATTTATGGCCTGTTTATTATCTGACTATGATGGTTTAGTGGTATTTAGTACAATTTATATTTAGTACATTTCCTGATGCTTATGCTATTCTTCGTCCCACCAACATGCCGCAACGTCTTTTATTCAATATTAATCTTTAATGAAAAATATTTATATTTTATTTGCCAGCCGTATATTAAAACAATAACTCGAAATGTATAAATCAAGCATACATAGCAAATATTTCGGTAATTATCTCTGCTTAGTTTTGAAAGCAGCTATTACGAACACTTGGCGGTAATTACAATCGTGACTTGAGTGTTTATTGCGTTCAAATGTCGTACCTAGGTAAGCTCCAAGTAGGTATCGTATTTCAATCACATGGGGAGTATTACTAATACTATTGGTGTACAATTCACACAGCGCCATCTAGCTCCAAACTAAACATAGCTTGTGCTATGGGAAACCGACAACTGATAGAATACATACATACTTATTTATACATACATAAACCCAGTAATCATGTGTAAGAGATATTTTTTCTTCCATTTTGTCCCGAGAGCCTCAGGATTTTTTGTTGTTGCAGGTGCATGAGACGTAACTTTCCCGTCTTGGGGTGATGGATGTAACGCAATGCGACTTGAGTTATCTCGTACCTCGTGGAGAGGACTCGAGTCGTATTGCTGTTGTCTATGGGCGGCGGTTACCACTTAACATCAGGTGGGCCGTAGGCTCGTTCTGTCACTAATATGATATAAGAAACTCGAGCTGATGTGCATTGATTAAAACGAGTACCCAACTAAGTTATATATTTTTTTACGAAAATAAACACCCATTCTTTGATTCTGAATATGTAATAGCTGTTAATTTTTTAAGCACATGGATAATGCAGTTTTGTTAATGAATTACAGACTATTTGGAATAACTCGTGGTCTCGCGACTTTGTACGCAGTCGCGCGACAATCTGTAGTGCACTGTGGGATGTTCAGTCGCCCTCCGGTGGGTCATATGGTTGAGGACGCCTTGGCCAAACTCCCATATTAGCATAATTAGTCAATCAGGCGTAGTTGCTTGCTAATTTAATCTCTCTTCAACTATTATCAGGGGTGGTCTTTGGGGGTGTCGAGGTATAGGTATAGCGACAGTTCATCCCAAAAAAACTCTGCTCTTTGAGTCTATAACATTTTGTTGTAGCAATAAAATGCTATAGACTCAAAGTAGTTCATAACAAACAATTTTTTTCATGATACCCTCTGAGAAGTTTGATATATTGTTTTAAGAATTTAGGTAAATTTTTACTACTTACATAAATACATTCGTCTTCCAGTTTACAATTTCAAACAGTGTTCATTTTCGTGCAATAACTCTAAAAATATTGTCTTAATAAATGAAGACTCTGAACAAGGTGAAAGCTAGGAATCTAATTTATTTTAGTCCGAAACGATTCACGTAAATTGAGATGATACTTGTCTCATGGGCGTAGTTTGTTATACTAAAGTGTAGAAAATTGGTAGTTTAGTCAATGAGGAGTAATCCAATATTATATATATTTAAGTTAGTTAAATTGGTGTATTATGTTTTTTGAAAATACTTAAAAAAATTAACAACGTTATTTTTTTACTTAAAATGTGTGTGGATTAAACATAAAACGAGATTTATTTATTTATAAGTTTTCTCCCTTCAACATGACTTTTAATCTCAAGTTGATGATAATTATGTCGTATAATGGCCGGTTCTACTCACTTATTTAGTTTGAGTATACATGTATTATTGTAGGAAGATACTGTTATTTTATTTTGCTCATGTAGACTCTACTTATGGTTAGTCCCTCATCATATTTCCCAATTAGTTTTCAAAATTTCATTAAAAAACACAACGTATATTTACTTTGAAGGTACAGCAAAAAACATTCTAATAAAATTACTAACACAGTAGGTAAGTGAGATAAAAGCTTGACACAGTAACAAGTGATATTGAAATAATTCATTGAATGCCTCGGGCTTTGCAGAATTGTAGATTCGCAATCTCATTCCATTCTAGTGACAGGCAACCAATTTTGTGTTTCGGGATTAAGGACAGCTGACGTTCAAAGGGTTAGGATTTGAGTCACAGCGAAAGAAAAATAAATATCACGCGTTTCGCCGTCCTATCACTAGAATACCGTTTAGTGATATTTTTACTCTGCTACTCGTGTCACATTCTTTCTCGATCCAGTGTGGTAAAAGGATTAAAGTGAGCCTCAAATAGGCTTTTTTTAGTGCTTTTAACAATTATTGAATTATTGAAACCTTTTGGGTATACACATTATGTTTATATGTATATAGCAATAGAAAAGACCCAAGTAGAATAGAATATAATAAAAAAAAAATTATTTACAAGTCGTATTGTAACTTTATATTATAACCTACGTAAGTAATCATCTATTTAGTTTATTTCATGCTCTGTTTCAACCATATAACCGTCTAACACATCAACGCTGGGAAGCTGAATTTACGCTGAAATTGTTTACAATGAACACAAAGACCTTTCAGGACATGATTAAGATCCACATTAGTAGCGCTTCTCACATAACCCCTTGTGGGATCAATGCAGCTCGCACGGCTACGCTTTATTCACTGCAATATTACGGGAATTAGCTTAGCTTTACTGCGGTTAGTAATATTATGGCTCCTGGATTATAATTTACTAGCGGCCGGCCCTGGCTTCGCACGGGTAGCAGAGCAATATTTCTAAGATTAGATTCCTATAATTATATCGACGTTAGTAACGACTATATATAAACTGCTATGCATATGGTACGTATAGCTGATATAATATCAGCACATATAATATCATATGAATGATTTATTAAATTAATCATATTTTGCTAAATACTTCTAACGCTGTAAGGTAACCCCAAGTGAGTAGCGCCATTATGTTTCATTGTAGATAATTTGAGCGGAAACATTATATATCTAGTTTGCATTCATTATTAGTTCGGCTTTTGTAGTAAAATACTATTATTCTAATCGATTGTAGCGTATTTTGAAGCGTTAAATTCGATTTGAATACCTACTTAATTAAAGTTGCGAGTGTGTCACAAGGGAGAGATAAATTAGTTTTGTAAGGAGATCAGGCCAACGTTCATTTTGATGTCACTTATATCTCCCCTAATAATATAATTTAAAGTCTGTAATCTTGACTCCAGAATCAAAAGATTCCCCTTAGGGGTTCATTTAGATTTTTTTCTTCACACATATCCCCTGAATTGATTGACCAATAAATGTATAAATTTATAAATTATATATTTACAAATTATATTTATGTATAAATTACTCCTATTACCCAGTAATGGATTAATAATACTACTACAACTATTACTAAATTTTCTCCTTTCAAATTGGAACACTTTAACATTCCACATTTATATTCCAGTTTGTATAATTATATTAATATTTAAAATTATTCAGATTATTTAATTTGATTCATTTATAGACAAAAATTTTTTTTTTTCCTCTGTCACGGGAACTAAGCCTTTAATTTTCGTAACATACATAAAAGTCGCTAAATTGCAACAAACGTCTCGCGAAACAAGTTATTTTCTCGATAGAAGAGATAGCTTGTTCTCTATTAGAACCTGACAGTCTAATGGTGTGGACCATGACTTTCAATCCGAAGGTCGCAGGTTCTTGCGCAATACCACTTCTAACTGAAACCCTAAAACAAACGGTTGACGCTGCCAGGGAACCGCCCCGCTCAGTGCTATCATCATAAACACAGCCTAATATGGACTTGCTAATGAACCGAAATGCTAATGAATGAAAGCACAGAATATATAAAATAGTATCTACTGCAAAAGGCCACGTACTGTACCCATTTAAACAAGCTAAATAAGCACTGATCCGTGCACGCCATTCGACCGGAAATGACGTGCGACATCTGTAAACGGAAGTATCCGAAAATGTTTCTAGTTATTGCGCATTTTCTTCCATTCGAGTCACTGGTTCTCTCAAACCAATGGTAGTTTTTAAGTGCGCCTCAGCGAGGCTCCTTTCGTGCTTGACATATGTCTTCAAATTTTTAGTTCTAGGACATGTCGGTTTCCTCATGATATTTTCCTTCACCGTTTTGAGAACGTGGTATGGCACACATAAATCTGCACAAAAAACTTATAGCTGCACGTCGGGGTTTGAACCGGCGACCTCCGGATTGAAATTCGGGGTCAGTACTACTACCACCACGGTCTCGTTATTGTGCATGAATATTTATAACTAACTTGTGCCCGTGACTTTGTACACGTCGATATGAAACTGCCATCGTTCTGTACCACCCAGGTAATTATGTAGAAAACGCAGACGACTTGCTTCAAATATTGAAATCATTCTTCAGAATGCATTCGTATTCTTCTTTGTCTTCTGTTTCTTGTCTTTGTAGAACATACTTTCTTATTTTTCTTATCTATTTGATTTTTTCTTACTGAAGAAAAATATTAACACGATAAATATACACATGATGTTTCCTTTTGATATGTGGTAGCATGAAATAAGAATCGAAAAACCAGCTGTTTCTTACATGTTAAAATGCACGACACTTTCAGAGTTTGACTTGAGTTTAACTTGCCTCACACCTCATTTGGCAGTAACCCTGCCTTCTACGCTGAAGGTCGTGGGTTCGATTCCCATCCAGGACAAACATTATTATATAAGTTGTCTGATTCCCATGATACAAGCTATGCTTAGCTTAATTTGGAGCTATATAGCGCTGTGTGAAATGTCCACAAAGAAAAATAATTATTATTTTGTGTTAAATGATCACCAACATTTATTTATTTATTTCTCATTTTATTTAATTCTCAATGTAAAATAGCGTCAATACTCAAGAAAGCTGGAATTTAACTGATTCTAACACCAACATTTTCTACATCTTTCATCTTCTTCTTTCATCATCTTTCATTCTACAAACCTACTGAGGTATTTATTATGATAAAAATTACATAATAATAATAAATTAACTTTATCAGAAATTAAAAATAAATTTATTTATCCTTATGAGTGTTTAACATATATATAAGGTGCGACTATTACTTTCACAGTAAAATAATTATCATAACATTTTCCAGCATAGAAAGCACGCTAAAATAATCCAACGCCTTAATTCCCACCAGGTCGCATTCTCTATGGAAATGCGAAAGGAAGTTGGTATAAATTAATGGAGAGTTTAACCCTTGCCGTCTAAGAGTAAAGTGGAACTATAGACAGACCGATATTTGGTATACAAGTTCATACATGTATTAAGCAATGCAGTGCTGTTGCTAATGAAGTCGGCTGAAGCGTCGAATTGTATTATTATTGTGCGAATAGTGCTTTTTGCAGGCACACTGTCAGAATAAGAAATCGAGAGATAAAATTAGAACTATCGATAAGAAAGTTGAGTAGAATACCCTTCATTAATAATTGTTTGGCTACGTTGCTTCTTCTTCTTCGAGTCACAGGTTCTGTCAAACCAGTGTGGTGAGAGGATTGTAAGTGCGCCTCAAAGAGGCTCCTTTCGTGCACTCGACACATGTCTTCGAACTTTTAGTTCTAGGAGGCTACGTTGCTGTTAAATCGCTTGAGCATGAACTGCATGACAAATAATAGAATATCTGTGAATACAGTTTTCATATGGAGTTACATACTAAACGCAATACAAGGCGTGCAGTTAAGTAATAATATTATATTACATTATATTGGTGGCTAATTAACACAGCGCCATCTAGCCCCAAACTAAGCATAGCTTGTACCATAGGGAACCAGACAATGGTAGAATAAATATATATTTTTTTTGTAGATACATACATATAATACATATTAACACCCAGAACAAACGTCTATTCGCCAAACAAATGTTTCTTACTGGGTGGGATCGAACCCATAACCTAAAGCGCAGAAGGCAGAGTTACTACCAACTGAGCTGTCAGGCCTGTCAAATGTATTGTACTGTTTTGTATTGCGTTTTTAGAGACAAACCGCTACTACAGAGTTTAAATGCATCTCCATATAAAACATATTAACGCGGATTGCAAAGAATTTCTAACCGGGGTGGTGTGTCTAACCGTAATTCACCGGATGTGTGGAACGCATAATGCTATTGGGGCGGTATATTGCTCTAATACATTGCTTGCACTACATTACTCTTAGGTTACATCCGACGTTAATCCACCGAACAATCCTAAATTAATTTCTACTCTCTCAGAAATCATATTTCCGCATTATATGGAAATACAATCATTAATTTCCGAAAAAAAGTGTTTATATTCAGAAAAAGAAAATACTTTCACTGTGGCGTGACAGCGTGGGCGTAATGAACCAAATAAATAATTTATAACACCTATACAATCAAGACGTTCTAAAAATACCAAGTTTTTGATAGTGTTTACAATTTAGGTTTTTGTGATTAGTTTCCTTTTTTATATACTTACCAAAATTATATATTTAAAATTATATATTTGTCCGTGTTCTCATATATTCATTTACAGCGTTTACTTTAGATTAAAATATTGTATCAGATGCCTTACAGGATTTGTGACATGAAGGCGATCCCCGGGTCGCTTCCCAGCTGAGCCAGGCATTCGTAGAGCATGAAAGTCATCCTCAATTTGTAATAAAATGTTTAGTACTTATTTATCTGAAGAGAATAGTGCAAATGTATTTTGACAAACATGTAAATGAAGTAAAAACGTTAATGCAATATCATTTTTGTGACAAAATTGAATGAGAGAAAAATGAAAAATGAAATTCTATGCAAACTCTATATTTCATTTGGATTCTACTGCTAATCTATTGCTAATACACGCACTACAGGCATTATTGTATTTCTCTGAAGTAAAAAAAAATCTATTCCAATTCTATATGGCATTATGAGTAAAAAAAACTAGTTTTTAACCAACTACCCTCCGCATTAAGAAGCAGTAGAACTCACGCCAAGTTCGTCCGGGGAAGTACTGCCAACATGCCCATTTCTGCCGCCAAGCAGTAACGCATTCGTGGTAAAATGATACAGGTGAAATTACAGGCATATGAGACATTCCACTTACGTCTCAGAGTTACGGGCGCATACGATGTGACTTGGGTAGGGGAGGACCCAAGTTGCATCCGTTGTTATGGGCCGAGGTTACCAGTTAACACCAGGTGGGCCATTGCCTCCTTCCGCAACTGTATCACATAAAAAAGCCATTGATTGGATTGTACAAACGGGCTACCATATTCTTGACATGCGTTATAAAGAACAATTTTTTCGAATGGGTAGTTACGTGACAATTCAGAATTTATACGCTTATCATCGCAGAAATACATCCGAGAAAGGAAGCGTCCCACAAAAGAAATTACTCTAACAGCAGTCATCTATTAGCCGACACACCTCGTAGACATAATGTCGCTAACTCATTTATCTTTGTAATTTTAGCGAAAATCCATTAATATCGATTTGACGCCATCCTGGCAGGCCGTGACAGAGAGGGTAAAAATTCCATAAGTTTGAGTGCGTTTGGATGTGGCAACATTTCCTTAATCGATTTAGATTAAATTCCGGTTGCCAACTAATCTATACATGACTGGCCTCATAACTCAGTTGGTATTAACGCCACCTTCTGCGCTGTAGGTCGTGGGTTCGATTAATTGCTAAAAACTATACTATCGAAGACGATTTATCCTTTATGATATGCTGGTTTCAAAATCATGTATATTCCCGTTTAATCTTCATTTACCCAAAGGTGTAGGAATATTGATGATGGTTATCAGTAAATACAAACTTACTTTCGGGACCATTTAGGCGAATCCTGAATTTACAGCAACTGATAACTTTCTACCTTCACGGTCGTTCCATTCATGGTGAAATCGAATTATCTGCCAGGTGGAAATATCACAGTAAAGATACTGGAAGGTATGTCAAGTTTATTTTATTAATCTTAGCAATGAATTACTTCAAATTCAGAATTTTGGAAGGTGAAGTTTAAGGCAAATAGTAGGTAATATTAATAATAATATTGGTGGACAATTCGCACAGCGCCATCTAGCCTCAAACTATCCATCTAGCCTAAGCATAGCTTGTAGGTACTATGGGAACCAGACAACTGATAGAATACAAATATACTATTTTTTTTTGTAAATACATACATATAATACGTATTAACACCCAGCCACAGAACAAACATCTATGTTCGTCACACAAATGTTTGTTATGGGTGGGTATCGAACCCACGACTTACAGCGCAGAAGGCAGAGTTACTACCAACTGAGCTGTGAGGTACCTGTGCGTAGCCCGTCAAGCGTTCTAATATTAATAGTCTAGAGACAACTGTTAGTTATAGAAGGTAGACGTTTGACTCATGTCTTCATATTTGTAGTTCTTGAAAATAAATATTGCACATTTTTTAACGTTTTTGCTTCACGGCGGTAATAAGATTAGTTAAGGAAGAAGTTTAGTTACAGTAAAATTGTCTTTGAAGGCAATGCGCGCATAAAATTTCTTAGGTATTCACTATTACAATTTTATATTTCAACTAGCAGTCTCTGGAGTAAAATTTTAGTACTACTGCAGTTTCTTGCTTTCAGTCTTATTGCTAACGTCATAATTATGAGAATTCCATACAGTTTCAATGTTAAAGCCCTGTTTCAATACATTTTTGTTTAAGAACCAAATTCTTGCTTTTCTAAGAATATTTAGTTGTTTATTAGCTATTAGATGAAATTACAAGCACATGAGACATTCCTATAACACATCTCAGAGTTACGGGTGCATACGTTGCGAATTGGGTCTTGTCGTACCTAGTAGAGGAGGACCCAAGTCGCATCGGTTGTTATGGGCCGAGGTTACCATTTCGCAACAGGTGGGCCGTCGGCTCGTTAAGTAATTGTTACACATAAAAAAACTACGGTCCCGTAGACAGAATTTCTATAGAAAGCTGTATAATTATGCGTCATAGCTTTGTGGTCCATCCATCATATATGTGCTTACTGTTTGATCTATATTGAGTAACAATGCTACAAATAGGAGTGAAAATTAAATTTTCAGGATTCAAATTCATATGGTAAAGTTAGTGTGTGTGATATTCGAAAGCAAGAATTGAATTTACAAAGACAAATTCGCCTCCGAATTTGCATGATTTCGTGTTATGGAAATTCAGGAATTCCAAGCCGAGCACGAAAAAAATTCCAAGCCTTTATGAATTCTATGGAATTACAGTTTCACTTTGAATTGTGGATTACCTTATCGACATTAATCTTAATACGTAAAGTTATTTTTTGTTCAATTTAAAACGCTACTTCCTTAGCTGTTAATATTACAAATCGTGTCTTTGGCTCTATCAAACCAGTGTGATGAAGGGTTTATAGTGCACCTCAACAAGGCTCCTTTTGTGCACTTGACAAAATCATTCTTTGAGTTTAGAATTCTAGGACACGTCGGTTACCGCATGATGTTTTCGTTTATGTGTTTGTATTGCGCGTATATGTTTTTCAAGTGAAGTGCATGCTTCATTTGGATATATTTGATGTGAATAAGTTGCAGAGCGAGCGAGATGGAGCTTCCTTATGTTAGGTGGTAACTTCTGCCCATATAGAAAGCAATACAATGACTGACCTCACAGATCATTTAGTAGTAATCCTGCCTTCTTTCTTTTCGCTGTAGATCGTGGGTTCGATTCCCACCCAGGACAAACATTTTGTGTGACGAACATAGGTGTTTGTTCTTAGTTTGGGTGTTGATATGTAATGTATGTATGTATTTACAAAAAAAAGTATTATATCAGTTGTCTGGTTTCCTATGATTCAAGCTATTTACTTAGGTTACTTTGGGGCTAGATGGCGCTGTGTGAAATTCTAACCAATTTTTTTATATAATTTTAATTTTTTTTAATACATAATTGTCATTAACAATATACTATTAAGGATTTGAACCATCGGTATGAGGATCGGAGACTGTATCCCTGGGCCACTACGCTAACTACAACTTCTCCCACTTAGCTGAGCAGTAGCCGAGTAACGTTTCTAAGTAAGGTTCAGAGAACTTAGGAAAAGCTCTTAAAAGTTATACGAGCCAGCCACATAAATAAAATCTCGCCGCTTATACAGAATAGTTAGTACTTAAAGGCACTACGTTCGTTTACGTGTGTTTTATAACGGCGTAAAAGGCAGCCATGCCTGACGCCCTGAAATGAATGCCTTGTGTTATTCGCATTCAGGGTAGTAACTACTTATCGTGTCAATTCTCTCGAACCAGCGTGAATAGAACTAAAGTCCTCCTCAGAAAGCTTCTTTCGTTCAACTTGACATATCATGGAACATTTGGTTCTAGTACATGACGGTTTCCTCGCGATGATTTTTATCACCGTTTTGGGAAAGTGGTATAGTATAAAATTTCATTTGTTTTTGCGAGTTTCAAACCAGCATCCTCTGGTTCAAAACTCGATGTCTGTTCCACAGAGCCACCAAGCTCATTAACGAATAACTTGATATGATAATCATTCCTGAATTGTAAATTGTTTTTATTGAGTAAATCAGACTAGAAGACCGGTGGCCTAATGAACATTATCTAAAGATTAACTGAACTGTCTAAAAAAAAACTGAATTTTCCCCAGATATTAATGTTTTGGGCATCATTTTATAATCTTTTCCTTGATACCATTTGACTACGTAGTTACCGCCAGGTAACGTCTAGATGGGGAATTGGTTCTCAAGTTAAATGCTAGGCAGTAGATTTACAATTTAAAATCACTGAAAATGACTAATAGTGGCCCATCAATGAATCGCTCTACAGTAAATTTAATGTCGATAATTCATCGAAATACTGACCAATACTCGATGATTGACACAAATGAAAATCAGCTCTCAGAGCTGTCGACAACACTGATTGACTGACATTTCCGAATGATGATTGGTTTGAGGGAGCGAGGGAGCTGAATGGAACAGATCTCGACTTTGAGACTGAAAACCTTTGGTTGGTTTGGTACTAAAGCTTTACTTATTAGAAAAATAATGATTTTCACTTAAAATAATTTTAAAGCATTACCTTCTCAAAGCAGTGATAGAAAACAACGGAAGACTCAAAAGAAAGTCAAAAAACATAAGATATAATATGATGTCTACGGCATGCCTTTAGCAGTTTCAAACCAGATTCAAGAGAATGCCTTCAGTGAAATGCCGTTCAGTAAAATATTAACAGCTGCAATACACGTTATATTATATTTTATTTTATGGATACAGTTACGGAACGAGCCGACGGCCCACCTAGTGTTAAGTGGTAACCTCAGCCTATAACAACCGATGCGACTTGGGTCCACCCCTACTAGGTACGTCAAGACCCAAGTCACATCGTAAGCGCCCGTAACTCTGAGACGTGTAGGTGGAATGTCTCATGTGCCTGTTATTTCATCGTCAATCACACCTTTCAAACCGGAACACAGTAACGCGTAACGAGTAACAGTAAATGCGTTACTGCTTGGCGGCAGAAATGGGCAAAAGCAGCCGATGATATACACAAACGCCAGAAAACAGAAAAAAACCATTCGTTTATGTTCAATTTCCGTTATTTACATCAAAACTAACATTTCTCATTGTCTAAATAATCATTTACACGATATCTCTCAATTGGGTGTCATGGGAACACCCTATCTATATTTAAACATCCTAAGTGGGCTATTGTAACGTTTCAGGTTAGGGGATGTAACCACAATGAGTGAGCCCTGTCCCTAATTAGGGTAAGGTAGGGTTAATATACCTATCGAGATAATAGCAAAGTTAACCGTATAATAAATTATGAAAGACGTAGATGTGATGAGGGCATTTTAAAAGTGCTCGACTGTTTTGGACTTTGAATATAGTGTAATTAATCATATTTTTCAACATACCTTCCAGTAGTTGAAAAACTGTGTGTCTATAAAATAAAAATAGTCTATAGAAGTACTTCCATTATATCCATTAAAATATTTATAGCCAGAAGAACATTTGCACTGCTATGTTCCGATCTGAAATATGTAGGCGCTGGTCTAATCATATGGTTTCGTGAAACGTTTCACTTAAAATTCTCGGAATACACGGTATACACAAATTGCTACTTGGGTGTCCCCATATCTAAAATCAGGTTAATATATAAGACAATATGATAGTTAAGTAACTAATTAACAAAACAAATTATAACTTTGAAATAAATTAATAAATAAATATTGGTGGACATTCACACAGCGCCATCTAGCCCCAAAGTAAGTTTAAGTAAATAGCTTGTATCATGGTAACCAGGCAACTGGTATAATACTTAAATACTTTATGCCGTTAGTATATCTAGATCTTAGCACGAAGTTTATGAATAAAGATTTATTATTAGTATTAATAATACTACCATACATATCAATACCCAGACAAAGAACAAACATCGTCACGCAAATATTTGTCCTGGGTGGGAATTGAACCCGCTACCTACAGCGAAGAAGGCAGGGTTGTCTACCAACTGAGCTGTGAAGCCTGTCAAATTTGTTCAACATTCAAAAGAAAAATCACTCGGCCTTCACAAATTACATTTTCTTGAAAAAGAAATCACCTTTCACAACAAAGCATGTTCAGAAAGAAACGCTCAAAGTGAAATCGTGACAAATGGTGCCGGTGCTTCCTGTCAGAAATCAATTTTCTTTTCGCTTCAACTGTCATGTCGGAGTGACAGCTGACATGCCCCCCGGGGAGCGATAATGTGGCGGACGATTGTCTGTTTTTAAATTTGATGGTTTTTTTGTAGAAGGACATTGTCTGCTGGCGGCGAACGAAGGAATGATATTTTAACTTTTACACAACATTTTGTTTTCTAACGAAACTAATAGATCACTATTAGTGATAATGCCGCCCATTGTACGTATACCTAACTTTATTTTTTTCTTACTTTATTTCTTCTTCTTTTTTACTTTAATTATTTTCTCTGTAAAAATTTTCTTTCTTTCTTTAGTGTACAATAAAGAGGTTATTTAATTTGAAGTACTTTTTTTTAACATACATAATGCCTGTAAGTTTTAAAAATATATTTTTCTCACCTTTCACTGGCCATACAGCTCAGTTGGTAGTAACACTGCATTCTGAGCTGTAAGGCCGTGGGTTCGATTCCCACCCAGGACAAAAATTATACAAGTATTACATCTGGTGACCATAGTGCAAGCTATGATTAGTTTGGGGCTAGATGGCGATGTTTGAAATGTCCACCAATATTATTACTTAAATATTGTTATATGCATAAACGAGTGTTCATCCTGAAAATTCTAGTAAAGAAAGAAACGAATATCAGACAGCCTCCCTCAGGACTACAAGAAGTTTACGACGTCTCGTCTGTAATGTCGCATTCAATTTATATTTTGTTTTGTGAAAATAAAAGTGAGACATTTTTTTGTCTATTATATATATTATATATTCAACCCCCAAACTGCTCGTCCAAGCTCCGATAACGTAATGTTGGTTCAGTGAAAAAAATTTTTTTTTTAATTGTTGTATGTTTTTTGTCCGCGCATTACGTTCAAACGGCTGAACGGATCTGGATTAGGTACCAAGATAGCTTATACCCTGGAATAACATATAATGTGTTCCAGAGTGTTATAGAGTGTTCCATGGGATGACTTATTCACCGCGGGGAGCAGCTAGTTTCTTTAAACATTTTAAAGTTTTAGTTTTATTTTTATTTTTTTAGCTTTAGTATGGTTTAGGTTTTAAGTATATTTAATCTGTGGATGGTTAGCGAAGTTATGCCCGAATTGTAGATTTGAACGCTATCGCAAACAGATTGTTTGTGGGATCGATCGGACGAATAGATTTACAAATGTTTGCTCGAGATCAGGGCAAGTACGATAGTGTAGATGCACAGATCAAGTAAGTTACATACAAGTAGCGGGTTAGCTTTACGGCCCCTCAATTTGCAAATATGTCACTTAGCACCCAACAGTGCCCTTCGGTAGCCTCGTTTAAGAACCCAGTTTATGTTCTCAATACAGACATTGTGTGGTGTCATCATTAGGTTAGTACATAGTCGCTTCATCAGGGGTTAATTGCACTAATTTTGACAAGTTAATTCTTCTTTTGTTTTGGCTTTGTAGTTAAAAGTTTTCACAAATAGTAGCTTCAAAACCCTATAAATTTTCTTTACACTGTTGCCCGCGACTTCGTCCGCGTGGAATTCGGTTTTATCACGCACCCCTATTTTACCCCTCGGAAAAGTAGCCTAAGTTACTCCTTGTTACATCTGCTATCTGCCAGTGAAAGTACCGTTAAATTCGGTCCAGCCATTTCAGAGATTAGCCGGAACAAAAAGACAGAAAGACAAAAATGTTTAAATTTTTGTTTTGGTATATGTACCGTGTATACATCCATATGCACTTAGTAAAAAGCGGTTATTTTAATATTACAAACAGACACTCCAATTTCATTTATTTATATAGATTATAAAATGACAAGTTTTACTTAAGACGTAAAAACGTATAAGTTTTCAAAACCTATTTAACTTAAGCGATACCTCAGTGTCGCATTGTTTCAGAAAGAAAATGTAATAAGCTTTCATCTTGCACAATGAGTCCCGAAGTTGACATTTTGAATACAATTTAATTAATAGTATTACTATTTAGTTCATTTAACTGTAGACTTTAATTCAGTTTATACGAAACTCAGTTTGCTAAGTAAATTGAATTGTGTTCTCATAGTGAAACTGACGCATGTTTATCCGATAATTATACTAAGAAGGGCCTAAATATGTTAGTGTTTTAGTATTCTGTCTACTTAGAAGATTTTTTGAATGTCTAAACTATGTATAATTAAGAGCAGTAGACTCTCGCCAAGTTCGTCCGGGGAAGTACTGCCACCATGCCCATTTCTGCCGCCAAGCAGTAACGCTTTCGCGTTACTGTGTTCCGGTTTGAAAGGTGTGGTTGTCGGTGAAATTACAGGCACACGAGACATTCCACCTACACGTCTCACAGTTACGGGCGCATACGTTGCGACTTGGGTCTTGTCGTAACTAGTAGGGGAGGACCCAAGCCCCATCGCTTGTTAGCTGAGGGGCTGAGGTTACCACTTAACACCAGGTGGGCCGTCAGCTCGTTCTGTACTGTATTACATAAAAATAATAATAATAATAACTCCAACTTGATTGTATCGCAGATAACCTTTGTTAACTTTCAATGTGCTTGAATTGATATATATCGATCATATGTAAGGCAGTCAAAAATGTCTCCTAATGAAGTTCTTAAAACTCCATTTTGCTACAACAACGTTACATAAACAAAAGGCAAAATATGGGATCAGTGGAATATATACAAAGGTGAAATAAATAGTAATATAACTTAAAATTAGATGTGTAACATACATAAACTGATACTGAATATTGTTACTGTGTCCAGCAAAACGCCAATATACTCGTATGTAGAGTTCAAGCAAAATACCGAACGAAATAAATTCTGTAAACTTATGTTAGAATGTGGAGGGAAGCCCTGCGAGAAATGATATAAAAATATTCCTTTCTAAATTAACATTTACATTCTACGTGAAACAGCCACAGCTATTCTTAATATGGCGCTGTATGTGAAAAATCCATAAGTATTATATTAGGTATTATATATATCTACTTAAATAATCAAAGGAAATCAATATCTACTAATTGGGATCGGGCTCCTCGTGGCAGATTGTAACCCATACTAGAGAAGAAGAGAACTAGATAATTGATGGAATACTAAAATAATTGTTATGTAAATCTATACGTATAATTATATTAACAACCAAACAGAATAAAACATAATATATTTTCGTGAAACAAACGTTTGTCCTGGGTGGAAATCAAACCCGAAACCTAACAGCCAGAAGACAAAGTTGCTACTGTCAAAACAATGTTATATTGTGTAAAATGTTTTAGTGAGAAACATCAATTTACTGCTCCATTTGTGAACCCGTATTGAACGTCTGGATTAGTTAAGTGTCATTATAGGGTATTATCACACCATCGATTGATGTTTCACTGGCTAGTATCATCCAAATCTACCGTACCAATTGATCAACCGTAGATTGATGGCGATAGATGGCTTCCATTGACGCTTGATTAGTGTTTGTTATGCATTAGTTTTTTTTTTATATCATATTAGTGACTGAACGTGCTGACGGCCCACCTAATGTTAAGTGGTAACCGCCGCCAATTGACAACAGCAATACGACTCGAGTCCTCTCCACCAAAGTACGAGATAACCCCGAGACAAAAATAAGAAAAATAAATAAAAAATATACAAGTTCATTGCGTTTACTCTATTTATTTGACTAGAAACTCATATTTCCGATATACATTACTTAGAAATAAATTCCAGTTACGAGACGAAGATACAAAATATTTACATACAATAAAATTTGAATGAAAACTAACATTGCTTCTCATGTTTCACATTTCCTTACAATAAGACAGACAGACAGATATAAATACTTTAATTATGTAACGTGTTAATATTTAACTATATTCATTAATTACTACATTTACTTTATTCCTATAAAAATAATAAAACCTGTTTTCGTAATTCACGATCATCAGTATATCCTATATATATTTATTTAGAGATTGCCATGACAGACTGAGAGATTAGTTATAGCTCGAAACCGCTGCACTGATGAAGTTGTGAAGGAGTTTCTGGAGAGAGTATCATAGGCTGTATGCGCTCATGACAGATTGTTGGAAATTCGACCTAGAAGCGTTCCATATGAGAAAAAGAAAATAAATACTATTCTTAAACTTAGTCTTCTTGGACAAAACAAACTAACTGAATTCAAAAAGTATCGAGTTTATTAGAAAACTAGAATCAGATTACCCATTTTTTTTATAGATTGATATCTAATTAAAATAAAAATGATCGTAGTGTTTACAGTTTTTCTCTTCTTTATTTGATACAATATCTTGCGAATACTTATTAAAATCGAGATCCTTAAAAAATATCTACATACGAGGGCAGATATTTATAAATATTTACATGTTATAATTATTTCATTTAAAATGACATTTGATATGTTCTACGACATTGTAATACTGTTTTCAACGTATAATATCATGAAATACCATTAAACTATTCTAACATTCAAAACATATACATAATGCACGCATTAATCTTTATTTATAAATAATTAATCAAATTCAGTAGCGCTTTTCCCCCGTGAATTATTAAATATTTTAACAATATAATTCAACTATTTTATAATAATTTATATTATTTAATGGAATATATGAATTTTGTATTACTAAAGTAGAAACATTAATAATATTTTTTTAATTAAGGATACTTATTACAGTATATATTAAATATTTTTTTAAACTTAATAAGATTAAATAAAATGTATTAATTAGTAATTGGTTTAATAAACATGGTTTTGAAAAAAAAGAAACAGCGAGTTTCATAGTCAGATTAATTTGAACGTAGCGTAGCTATTAAAATAACGGTAATAAAATCATCAATATTGTGTTTATTTCAAAATGTTTCTAAGAATGTTTTTACAGAATGAGGATTGTTTTTAAAGGAAAAAATAATAAAGCGATGAAATATAATATACCAAATGGCTTCTAGAATAACATTAATATTAATCACAAGGAAGTCCACTTTAATATCTACTCGAAGTGAATTTATGAATATTCACTTACTATTATATTTTCAAATATGAGTATCTAATTGTATGAGATACTAAAATACTTTCTAAACACAGAACTATTTAGTAAGTTTTAGATCTCCAACTGTAGGTTCAATAAGTGTAACTGACAATAAAATATTGTATATTAGATATTATTACACACATATATATATCCGGTAGAGAAGAAATAGAAGCTTTTCAATTCCGTGTAACAGTGTAACAGTGCTAAGGTTAAGAAATGCGTCTTTAAGTTACGTTTAAGTTGTTTTTGAAAATATTTATAAATCCATGCAATCGGGTAAGACTACTTGACGATCCCCTAAATCTATTCACCAACGTCTGATAAGTTTGTTAAACACGCTGCACTTGCAAAAAATATGTATCGACATTTATGAGGAACGAATACATAGGCGCAGCCACTGCAGATAGAAAACATACGCTACGCGCCTTCAAGTTACGCCAATTCGACTTGTACAAATATATCAGTTTTATATCATGAGGAAATCTGAAAGCACAGCCAAAATTTGCATTTTTTTGTCAAAGATAAAGATAATTGATTTTCATAGAGCCTAGATAATTACACTGATGAACGACAAAGCTTGTTTTTTATACTTTTAAAATGAACAGATAACACATATAAAAACAGTACAATCAACTTATGTTTTACCAGATACGCCAGTTGAACCGGGAACTGACGCTATATTCGCGAATCCTATATGCGTATATCCTATATGCGATTTGACTATAAAACATTTATCTAGACAGTCACATAATTTTCACGCACATTTTAAACATAGTTTTACATTTACTTCACTACTTTCATAACTTTGGTGCATTCTTTGGTTGTCACAATAAATTCTCCAGCTAACCACCCACTCAAACACTTACATACATTTACAATAGTTCAAACCACGTCACTTCTATCTGTTTCAAGCAGCCCGTCATTGCTACCCACATCGTCATGTCACATGTGGTAATCTCTCAATGGTCTAACGGATTCAGCGGAAGATCTCGGAGTAGGATCTACACCTGATAAACCCAGAGAGCCACTGCGTCGTACCACTAAAGTCTTGGTTCCATAGTCGGTCACAAAGTTGTCGTTTCTGGTGGGTGTGTTGGCTCTGACGCTCTGGTAGCCACAGCACAGGGGATACCGGGAGGTGAGTATCTTTTTGAAAGCCTCCCGGAACTCTGTGTTGAATATGGAGTAGATGATCGGGTTGAAAGCGGAGTTGGAGTAGCCGAGCCAGGTGAGGATTTTAAACGCTAGATCTGGAACAATAAGTAGGTTTTAATATTTAGCAGGAATGGATAACTATGTTAATAATGTAGTATAATAGCTGACCCTGACAGACTCCTAAGGTCATTGAATCCAGAGCCTCCAGCTTCTAAGGTAAGCTAACTGACAAAAATAAGAGGTTAACTTGAATACTCAAAAAGGGAGTTTTCAAAGCAGTTTATATGTTAAACCGTTTATTTATTAAAAGTTTTGAAATCAGAAAGAAATAGTTTTTAAGTCAAGTAATTCGCTCAAGACCAGCTAGTATTCCCTCATCAAACTTAATTTTAATTAATTAATCTTTAATTAATCAGTGAATTTATTAAATAATTATATTCAATTACAACAACAATTAATCAATATGTATGTAACCGTAAATACATACCCAGATGTTGTTTAACAAATTATTATAATTATTATGATATGGTCTACACTGTAGTGTAGATATTATTTTCTTATAGCTGTAGCTATAAGAAACGCTAACGGCCCTTACTCATTAGGTCTCAATAAATCTTCCAGATAAGCCGATTAAAATTGAAGGAAAAAGTTTACACACCGAGATAATTTCACGAGTGTTCCGTTTTTCCAATTTCGGTAATGAACTTTCAATTTAATTATGGTTTGTACCGAAAAAACACTAAATGTCAGGATGTGGTTATTTATGGGCAAGAGTGATTAATTCCTTGATTCTCATTTCGATTTGCAATGATAAAGTAGTGGGATATAAATTTAAGTGATAGGTATGTAGTAACATAAAAGTTCGTGGGTAACGGTATTCTTCTCAAAACGTTTTGATATTTCTAGTATTGTCATGAAAATATAAAATTATAAAGTTGAAAAATCTGATTAGTAATATAACTGGATAATGGAAATATGCATAAAATGATCACAAATTATGATAATTTCATAGCAATTTTGGATAGTATTTAATAACGAAAAATAAAACCATAGACAAGAGTTGTTTAAGGCAAACAGCATCTAAATCTTTCTCCTAAGAATTATTGCTCTTATTATGAGCAAAAAGTTCCGCTTAGTTTTAATCTCGGTTTCATTTTAGAACATAAAATGTGCTATATGAAAATTTACTGCAACCATAACTTAAAAGCAAAAATTTTATATGTCCACGAAAATTCAGAATCTTCATATTTGCTGGAACCCTGAATATTAATAATAATAATTGAAAAATAATAAGAACATGACTTTATGTAATGTGTTATTAATATTTGTGACTTTCTTTTTATTTTGACCTCTTATTACGTATTTTTATTAAAATTTAATATAAATAAAAAATATATAGCTTATATTGATTTGTTTTGCAATTGTTTTATATTAACTTCTTTTTATTTTTTAGGTATAACTATTTTTACGTAACAAAACTTTTAACCATGGCTTGCCTTGTTATAACATCCACAGCTATTTAGCCGACAAATAAAATCTGAAATCTAAATTGCACTATCCTGTCACATTAGTCTACAACTTTTTGGAGTAATGACTTTTTATTTCTAACTCTTTTAAACTGTGGCTAAGATTTTGCCTTTGAACAAGTCTTTTACATTAGGTTTGAAAGTGAGAATTATTACACTTACGTAGTGCACCCGTTAAGATTAATTTATACATTATTTTATCGGCCTTTTCTTAACAGTTACCTGACCATTCACTTGGTATACCATATGACTAGAAAGTTTTACCAAAAAAATCTCAAATTAAAAAAAGGAGTTGAGTTCTTTTTATTTTTTAAAACTAACAGCATTTATGACTGATTTCTTCGGTGATTTAAAGGGCTTACTAAGTTAAAAACGCGAGATAGCCACTAGAAGATTGACGTCTTCTAAGTTTTCAAAATGCGAAAATGGCTGGGCATTTTAATTTTAAGCATTGGCAATTTTATCGCATAATAAGCATCAGAACTTATATTTTACTTTGCAAAAAAAGTGAATAATCGTTCTATTTATAGGAATGTGATTATATACTCCCAGACGATATGCACGTCTTCAGGCGTTCACTCGAGTGCACGAACAAACCACGAACAAACACGCTAGCAATGCGCCAAGAATACTAATATAGGACACGGAGTAAATTAGAAATATTATCCTAAAGGAGGCCAGTCATCCTAAAGACAAACCGTTTCGGTTAATAGCAAAGTATATTAATATAATTTTTATAATATGATAAATAATATATAAACCTAATGTATAAAAAAACACATTCACAACACCCAGATATAGAACAAACATCTATATTCATCACACAAATGTTTGTCCTGGGTGGGAATCGAACTCACGACCTACAGCGCAGAAGGCAGAGTTACTGCTAACTGAGCTGTGAGGCCTTCTCAGGCCTCTTATGTATGTAACTCTATGTCTTTGCCTATGTCTATGTACTTTCACAGTGGTTGCTGGCATATACTTTTAAGTACTTAAAGAGAGGGTTTTAGGCGAAAACAAAACCTACCTAGTACCTAGTTTGACACATACCTGGTATACAAGTCTTGCAGAACGCAGCAACTATGTTCACACAGAAGAACGGCACCCAACACAGTAAGAACACTCCCATGATAATGCCGACAGTGATGGCTGCCTTGTGGTCCGACACGTGGTACGGAGAGGAGTGTACGTGTGTGTGTACCCGGGTCCGGACCGACTTCGTCCGGTTGTCCGGAAGTTGGACCGTCCGGGTAACAGCCCGGATGGATTTGACGTGCTTCTGGGCGTAACAGTATAACCTGGGAACAAGAATATAGGTTAAAAATATGTATATTAACCACTACTATATATTGACAGGCCTCACAGCTCAGTTGGCAATTATGCCTTCTGCGCTGTAGGTCGTGGGTTGGATTCCCACCCAGAACAAACATTTGTGTGACGAATATAGCTGTTTGTTCTGTGTTTGGGTGTTAATAAGCAAGTAAGTATTATATATATATATATGTTTATCTCTGTTACAAATTTCAATTATACGCGACAGATTAATTAATATTCAGACAAATTGTCGCTAAATATTTTTACGTTAAACGTTTACGAAAGGCCAGCCCATAATTTTATACTTTGATAATATTTCTTATTATTTTCTAAGGCTATTAAGCTGCGATGTTGTGAGGGTATGACATAATTTAAAAGTTTTAATCTACGCCTCGTGTAATTTATGTCCTAAGCCTTTGAAAGCGAGCTCGCATTTGTTATTAATTCAACAAAAACTAAATGACGTTATCACGTAAATGAGCCGTTAATTATTCGTAAAACGATAAATTTGTCCCTTGTTAAATGACTTAACTTACTTAAATGGTTATCAGCTTGAAGCTCAAATGAACTCGCAAAATCAAATTTCGCATTTAAGTGTTTTCTTTAAGTTACTTAACTTAGGCGCCATTCAAGTGCCAGCTGTAAAATATCCATCTCGAAAACAGATTATGTTTCAAAAGCGTTAATAAATTTTAATCAAATTCTTAAGGACCGAATTAAGATCAGTTAGAAACAAAGAAGAATACGGTTTCGTGGAAAAGAATTCACTTTTCATGTGAGACATTCCACATTCACGTCACAGAGTTACGGGCGCAATACAATGTGACTTGGGTCTTCCCATACCTAAGTAGGGGTAGAGCCAAGTAGCACTGCTTGTTAAGGATAGAGGTTACCACTTCACACGTGGGCCATCTGCACGTTCCGTAATCATCGCATATTCGTCTCTTCATAACAACATTCGCAGAAAATGGAAATTGGATCAAACGCTTCCCATGCAAATTGTGTCATTAATGTTGCAAACGTAATACAAAGTTTGCAAACTGCGCATAACTTTGAATAATGGGCTCATCGTCCAGCTGTTCACTTTGCTTAGAAACGGACGTAGTGGGTTTGATTCCCTGGGACACTTGTCGTGGATAGGGTTTGCAGTAAAATAGGGATATTCATGAGTGGACATGACAGATACTCTGACAGCATAAGCAGTATTGACCAACCTAAAATAAAACCAAATACAACATTTATACTGACCAAACTTCCGACGGTTTAGTCAGGACTAAGAACATCAAGTTCCATGTGTTTTTTTTATTGGTGGACAATTCACACAGCGCCATTTAGCCCCAAACTAAGCACAGCTTGTAACATCGGAACCAGACAACTGATAGAATACATATATACTTTTTTGTAAATACATATTACACCCAGACACAAAACAAACATCTTATTCGTCACACTAATATTTGTCCTGGGTGGGAATCGAACCCACGACCTACACCGCAGAAGGCAGAGTTACTACCAACTGAGCTGTGAGGCCTGTCTTTCACCGTTTTGAGAATATTGTATTGAGAACATTTTTTCAAGCAAACGGATCATTTATAGTTCGGTTTCTATCTAGAAGTCCTGATTAACATACTATTTTGATATTTATAACGTGTTGGATTTGAATTAACGACCTTTGAAATGAAAAACAATGGCCACCACTGGTCCACGCTCCAGCAATTAATTTCAATGAATCAAAACGCTTCTCATGTAAGTTGGATTAAAGTTACAGACGTGTCTTATGTGAGTTTCAAAGTTATAGAAACAGATTTAGATAAGATTTCTGACTCTGCTGTTAATTTTTACATTTATTTTTGGTGGTTCTTTTTTTCAATTCGATTTTCAAATGGTTAAACAATTTGACAGTTGTGATATGTCAGTGTCATCGAGATAAAAATACTGCAAATTACCCACTGTAGAAGGGATTTCATCCATCATGGCTGACAGATGCGAGAAAATTGGTTGAATGGAGTCTATTGTGCTGTGACGCGAATGGCCTGGCTACTAATGAAATGATTGGCTATGTGATTACGACGATGTTATTGCAAAATTGCCTGTTCAAACAGTTATTATGCGTCGTGCAATTAACATGTAGGCTTATTTCCTGATTAACACCATAATTTCTCAATTAGTTGGTAATACAAATATCTATGTACAATAATTTAGGTACAAAATATTCGTGAAGAAAAAATATTTCATTTTTTTTTTTAATTTCTGTAATGATAGAAATAGAAGACACAACAGACGAAATGTCGAGTATATTTTTTTTAAGCTTATTTAGGTTAAAATTTTCAATTGAATGGATCAGTTCCCTCCAACCGAGAACAATATCATATAACAATAATTATAGGAACCAGACAGCTGATACAATACTTATAATACTTTTTTGTAAATACTAATATTAACACCCAGACACAGAACAAACTATATTCGTCATAAAATATTTGTCCTGGGCGGGAATCGAACCCAGGACCTACGTAGGCAGGGTTACTACCAACTGAGTTGTGAGGCTACAGTCAACCACTATGTGTGCTCTCCTTAGCACGTTTAGTTTACAACACACTTAATTTAAATAAATCGATATTGTTCTGGTTGAACCCGTTTTGTATCTCCCGTGGGTATAACTAGGTAAATTCGTATAGTGGATCGATGTAATTGATAGCCAGAAATCCGGTCGAATATATTAAGACAGAAACCAAACTGGATTGCTATATTTGGCTGGAATACCGAAGAAACTACGTTCAACACCGATTCATCAATTCTTTCCGAAAACTAACTGTTTTTTTTTATTTGCTTTTATGTGATAAGGTTAGGGATCGAGCCGACGGCCCACCTGGTGGTAAGTGGTAACCTCGACCCATAACAAGTGATGTGACTTGGGTCCTCCCCTACAAGGTACGACTAGACCCAAGTCGCATCTTATGCGCCCGTAACTATGTAGGTGGAATATCTCATGTGCCTGTAATTTCACCGGCATCCCCACCTGTCATACCGGAACATAGTAACGCAAATGCGGCGGCGACTGCTTGGCGCCGGAAATGGGCATGGTGGCAGTACTTCCCTGGATGGACTTGGCGAGTTCTACTGCTTTTAAATGAATCCTTAAGTAACTATTTTTGTTTGGTGCAATGATCAGGCCACAAATTTAAAGTTCAGATGACCAATTTGAAACGAGGCACAATGTTTCATACAAAAATCTTAACCCCCGTCTCTCTTCGGATAAACTATAGAATTCCTTGTTTCAGAATACTCCCCATCTCATCCATCAATGTCTACTCACTCCCCAAGGATCGCGAACGACCTCAGTAAAATATAATCGATCATTTTGTATCCGCAACAATAAAGAGTTTGCGATAAATGCTTCTAAAATATTTGCATTTCACCAGTTTCATGGCGTAATTCAATAAACATCAACATAACATTTAGTATGTAAATACCTTACCACACTTATTTTCTTATCTGCTACGTAAGAGTGATTATATATGTTCCTATATTTGGGAAGTCACTGCTTCCTGTAACAGTCTATGTAAACTAAAATAGGAGGCAGAGCTTCAATAGTTATTTGTACCCATACTATGTATTAATAAATATTTTTGTATACTTTATATGCGTTGCAGGGATGTATGGGTATATTCACGATAAGTGAGACTAACTGAGTTTTCAAACTAAATCGGGTTGATTGATAGACATTGATAGATGCCACATGTCTTTGAATGTTTTGGTTAGATATGCTGTTTTCGTCACGATGTTTTCCTTTACCGCAAGACCTAACTTAGTGTAGGATTTGAAACTATGACCTGCAGATTGTAAGACGAAGTCGCCGCTAACCGTGATCGATTTAAAAAAAGTAGTCACTTATATAAAAATTAAGTAGTGACTTAAACATTTTGTGATTTTCATTGTGTGATGTTTGGATTGGTATATTTAAGCACCGGTGTCGAAAAATGAAGAGCATGTAATAAATTAGTTGTTGCAAAAGTTTGACTGTGTGTTTGTGGCTTAGTAGCTCCCTAAAAGGATGGCTCCATTTCACTTTATTTGATGAAAATCTGCCCAGCTGTTAAAATAGTTTTGTGGTATTCCTAACTGCTCAAGTTTCATTCTTTGACTTTTCAAATAATTTGTTTTAGCATTTGTCTAAATGCAATGAAAATAATATGACTACCGTGTGTGTGTGTGTGTGCGTGCGTGCGTGCGTGTGTGTGCGTGCGTGTTGGTGTGTGTGTGTCTTGTGTGCGCGTGCCTGTATTATTCTTACCTGCAATAAATGCTGATCATGACAATACACGGCAAGTAGAATGATATACAGCTGGACACGACAGCATAAGTGGGCGTAAGCACCAGCGCACACGTGGGATATCTCGGCGGTTTCTGCGTGGCCAGCGCCTCTTCATCAGGTCGATGTAGACCGAGAGATATCGGGAGGAAGCTGACGAGACCAGCAAGGAGCCAAATCATGGCTATTGTGACGATGGCTACACGGCGGGTCACCCATCGACCGTATCTGGAACAATCATACTTCTTAAACCTTTTGGTCACGTTGAGTACATATCACTATCTAAGATGACAACCCATCCCGACTACCCAACTGAACGCTAACATTTAAAAGAAAACATAATTATAATAACAACACACACTCTTAATACCTATTAACACCCAGACGCAGCACAAACATCTATGTTTACACACAAATGTTTGTCCTGTGTGGGAATCGAACCCGATATCTACAGCGCAGAAGGCAGGGTTACTACCAACTGAGCTGTGAAGCCAGTATATATTAAGTTGAAAATTGAAAAGTAGCAAGTAAGTTTCCACAACTTAATCTATTTTTTTCTAATTTTCTATTATAAATGAAACAGTTGAGCACGTGGCTTCACTGCCCTTGGTTACAGTTACCTCACAGAAACAATTTTCATTGGAGTATTGAAACCATGGTCTCTTCTGAAATAAAATTAGCTGTCGCATCCACAGATATATGCATAAAATCAATCTACATTTATTTTGTACTATGTATTCTGTATATAATATATGTTCAATTTCTCATATCTATATAAATAAAAATGAATCACCGAAATGTTTGTACGCGCATAACTTCCAAACGACTGCATCAAATTGGATAAATCTTTCTTTTGTCAGGAGAAGGTTTGTATGGAAAAATATATTAAAAAATAATAGCAAATATTTAAAATTAAAATCTTAAACTTTAGACAGTATTGATGGCAAAAAAATATGGCAGTACCAAGTTCGCCGGGACAGTCTTGTATAAATTTGTCCTAACTGGCAAGAAAAGTCCACTTTAAGCCAAACGACGCAAGGATTAGTTTACCCCAAATGTCCAAAGTTCTTTAATCTTATGATGACCTAGGCTTAGTAAGGTCGGGTCGTCAGTCCAAATAATAACAAATAGGAGCCATAAAGCTAATTTGTATTTTGTTTTTTTGACTGAATTCAAAACTATTTGTTACAGATAAAGACAGATGACAAATGAAATAAATACGCAAGTAAAACTGGTACACATTTTACACAGCACTATCGACCCCTAAAATTAAGGATAGATTGTACTCGTACTTTAGGGACCAGACAGCTGATGAAATTTTTAGTTGTTTTTTGCTATTACATACATACAGACACACAGTAAAGAAATATGTTTGTCCTAGGTGGGAATTGAACCAGTCAAAAAATATATGTTTGTAAAATAGTGAAAAATAGAGCGCATAGGAGGTAGGAAGATATTTGTGTTATATCGACCAAATCATCCATCTGATTCCACCAGTGATAAATGAAACAAGAAGTTCTAAATGACGGATACCATTAGTTTATGTATGTATATCATTCCTTTACTTGAAAACATTTATTTACTCTTACTCATAGGTCGTGGGTTTGAATCCTACAATGTGTTTCCGGTTATGGAAAACATCGTGAGGAAACCTTAGTCTGGTGGTAAGTTCAGGGTGACCACTAAATTCTCCACGAAACCGTTATATGTAGGCAAAGTTTCCGACATTGATCTAGGTAGCTTTTAGTTAATAAACATACTTTGTATAGTGAACATGTGCGGATAACAACATCTGTTTGCAAACAATAAGCTCCCAAAAGCCTTCAAGAAATCTGAACAGCTCCCATTCAAGTCTCAACTTATGACATGAAAACGAGCGAGCTTTTCGTAACATAAAAATTCTTTTAATAAAATCTTTCTGTTACGAAACTACATTCCACTCAAATTGGAGTGAGCTGGTATTCAGTCGTTCAAATGGTTGTGATTTTTACTTTATAAACTCTTATGTAAGTAAAATTCAAGTAAGTAAAACTAAGTAACATTACTTATGGTAAACGAGATATTAACGACATTATAATGTCGCTATCATCAGATATTAGTCGTAAATTCCCATCAGAAATTGCGAAAAAACTACACCTACTCCTTAATTATTTATATTTTTTTCTAAACAAGAGTCTCGGGTCCATTTCCTAATCTAATTTCCTATTTATCTACTACCTCTTTATGTACTTTATACCTCAGATCAGTCAAATGTCATTTTGCAAATAAAAAATATTTTATATTCTTCATATTTATGAAAAGATCATTAATCAAATTATACATGAGAAAATATATATAATGGACTGCATCTACAGTAAAAAAATGTAAAAACACAATTTATTATTCTAGTAAATACAATAGCAGCCTACAATACCTTTCCACCACCAATGATCGCCTATTTATTTTCTGCTGTCGTAGTTTTTTTTCTTTATGGTTACATGATTTAAGTCTGCATGAGATTATATTCTTGGTGCTTAATGTTAATAGCTGAATTCACCTTATCTTTAATGCAATGTGCTTAAAGTGAGATGAAAAATATCTCTTAATATTCCACAAACACTATTTAAGATAAAGTTCCCGCAAATAAAGCTATTTCAGGCTAAGCTGCCTTTTTATATGATAAATGGGATAAAAATGTAGCTCATTTTATATGTCGTAGCCCGAAGAAAGCATCTAGTCATTCATAACATAAGTGCTTTAAATCATCTAGGAATACTGAATGCGCTATTTCTAAGAAGATTCCTGCAACAGTCGATCAATTATATTTTTGAATTATTGCTAAGTTGAAATGGAAATTAATACTTTTACGAACTACTTGCATTGCATCACTGGCTAATTGAAACAGTGTGGCAAAGAGGCTTGTTTCGGGACCTTCTTATAGGTATGATTTATTAAAGAATTTTTGCATTCACGTTCATCCGGGGAAGTACTGCCACTACATCCATTTATACCGGCAAGCAGTAATGAATTCACGTTACAGTGTACAGTTTAAAATGTGTGGCGAAATACAGGCACGTGAGATATTTTACTTTCACTTCTCAGAGTTACGGGCGCTACGATGCGACTAGGGTCTTGTTTTAAGTAGGGGATGTCCAGAAAGCCGTATTGTTTGTTATGGGCTGAGGTTACCACTTAACACCGTCAAACTTATCGATAAGTAAGCGTGACCTTATGTTTTGAATATTGACGTTTCCAAGCCATTTCTTTATGAATTCTATGGAAATAAAGTTTTTGACTTTGACTTTGACTTTGACTTTGACACCAGATGCCATCTGCTCGTTCCGTAACTTGAATATAAAAAACAAACATTTCTTTGTTTGATCCAGTGGACTCCGAACTCGCATCTGTACCACTAAGCCAACCAGTTCTCAACTGAGTAATCATAATATGGGAATTAGACACAGCATGACTGAGCTGACATGAGCTGTTCAATCTGGGGAATGGTCAATCAAGATTGAGCTCAATTGAAAAATCGTTAACGCGAGAATATGTCATTACATTTTTGCTAATTCTATATTTTTATTATGAAATAGGACCTAAAATTATAATTCGATTGACAAAAAGATAAAATGCTTTCTTATTCTATAAATACATTTATATCAAAAATCATCTACGACTTATCATAAAGGCCAAATAATAAAATGCCATAATAATTATTTTATACTGGAAAAGTGCCTACTTTCAATGCCAGTGTCACACGCGCCATAAACATAATAGTTGCAAAGACACCACATTTTAATTGTGGCCTTAAAATATCTCCACTATGCCACTAATGGTTTTACGAGCCATGAAACAAAGCCACTGTCCATAAACTGGCAATACATAGAATAATAAAAATCGCTTATACTATGTAACAGCCGTAACATTTTATTGGTATACCAACTTTCGCTTTGTTTTATTTGTGATATTTTTATGATACTGGCCACACAGTTATATTGGTAATAGCTCTGTCTCCTTCGGTGTGGTCGAACAGACTAAACATTTGTGTTACGAACATATGTAGATGTTTGTTTTGTATTTTGGTATGTACATAATATGCATGTATAGAAAAAAAAGAAATAATAAGTTTAAATAATTTATTTGTTTCCCATATTACAAGTTTTTCTTACTTTGGTGTATGATGGCGTTATGTTAAATATCCAACAATATCTATGTATTTAGTCACTTTTTGAACTTTTGACCTTTTTTATGTTTTGTAAGCAATGGAAGGAGCTGATGGCCAACCTAATGCTACCAACATATTAGTAATATAACAAGCGGTTTTTATAAGACACTGATAATTTCACTTATAAGGATTAAATTGCAACAATTCATCATCATTACCAAACCAAAGGCAAGGAGTAATTTTTAAATAAATACTACATTTTGCTTAAGTTTATTAAACCTCAAATATTTATATATATTTGAACCGGCGACCTCCGGATTGTAACTCGGGGTCAGTACCACTAGACGACCACGCTCTTAAATCGTTAATGACTAGTATGTACTTTCAAATGAAATTAAGTCGGCTCAGATTAAGAAAAAATAATGTAACATGCATATCTAAGTTTTAACTAGGAATTATTTCGATGTATTTGTTTATTCAAATGTAAAGGAATTAAAACATTTGAAAGCTAATTTTATTGTTGTTTTATTCATATTATGTTCAAACACACGGCATTAATCTGTACCTCAAAGGTTCTTTGATGTGGATACATCTGTCGAGAGAAATGGCGCACAATCCTTATTGATGCGGCGAGGTAGATGACGTCTAACTCTGTGTGTAGCTAAACACTAGCATATTCATTTAGAACTGATAAATTCAACAACGATTTTGTCATTTTTTGATAACGCATTTAAGTAACGCGCTAGCTTGCAACCCATAGTGAAATTTAGAGCGTCTTTAGCCTATAATATCGTCGTTGATACCGACTCACTGAAGAAAAAAAGCGTAAGCTTAAAAAAACCAAATAAAAAAATGGCGAACTATATTTTATCTTATTTTTTATATAGAATCTCATAATAAATAAGTGAACTCTTAAAATTAATCATACAGCCAATAATTCAATTATTACAACTTTCACATAGGTATTATAAAAAAAAAATGTGAGCCGTCACTGGATGCCTGGCAGATGTGAAACATCGACATTATTTTGTAAAAGTAATATGCAACGTATATAAGTACTGAATATAAGTATCTAAATGCAGAAATCTGTTTTACGTGCGGCTATAGATGTTTCACATCAAAAGTTTTCTAGGTCATTTATTTTTATGTCTTATAATAACGTTAAAATATTGTGGCAAATTCATTCAGTGATCAGTTATATTGAGACTGAATCATATTTGTTTTATAATACGAGTCGGCTGGCATGCAAATTACTAAAGGCATACATTTACGTGGAATGTATATTTATATGGAGCCTATAAAGTTGATTCTTATTCCAAACTTATTTTCAACCGCCAGATGTAAGTCCTCAAAGGGTCTTTGATATGGATATTAATGTCGAGGGAAATAACGCTTACTTCCCACGTGTATATGTAAATTTGGTAAGCTATATACTCGTATGAAGTTATACATACCTGTGCATCTCAAAACATTGAAACATTTATATAAGACGATGTTATAATACTGTCGTCGAGATTTGTGATTTGGCTTTAGATTAGTCCCGGCTATCTGATTATAGTAGGAATGAATTGCTGGAGGCAAGTGTTAGCTAAGTTATTAGTGGGGAAAAAATGTTACCAACCTGATATAAAGCAGTATCCGCTTCCCATAACAACACTAATAGTTTGGAATTGTTAGGGGGTTTCTGCGGTAGCCCGATGGAGGGTCGGATAGGGTTTGAACAGACGCCATTTTTAGCTACGACTACGAGGGACCTTATGTCTTTAATTTGCCTACTGAAGTTTTCAAGCTAAGCAATTTTATGAATACTATAGGTTTTGACTTTCAAGTAAAACTTAGGTCTTCCCAAACTTCCTTACCTTAATGGGTCTTTAATGTGGATATATCTGTCGAGGGAGATGGCACACAGGTTTAGGATGGAGGCGGTGGAACACATGACGTCACACGCTACCCATGTGTCGCAAAACTGCTCGCCAAACACCCAGTACCTGTTGAGGAAAACAATTTTATACATGACTACCTAATTTTATACATGACTACCTAATTTTATACATGACTACCTAATTTTATACATGACTACCTAATTTCATACATGATTACCAACACGTACATAAAATTACGTCTGTTTCCAGGAGACCGGAAATTATGGGTTTTCTTCTTCATCTTGCTTCATCCACTTTCATGACATTCTTCATGCATACTCGTCGGTTTAGGGTACTCCTGACCTTCCCCTTATCCAAATCGACACTGATTTAATTTAAGTACGAAACTGAGTTCTTCCCCTTTCAACATCCCATTTACTATCCCGTTATGTACTTGTTTTGAATTTTTTTTATGCATCCTTTTAAATGTCCTTACCAGCTAGGTCTACCTTTCTACTATATCTACTATATTTATGTATAATTCCATCTTTCCAATATGTGACGTGAAGCAAATGAAGCTGTATATGAAGTAATAATAATATAAGAAGAATAAATAAGAATAAGTGTAAGAAAGCTATATGTGCTCCATCTAGTTCTCAAAAAACACAAGGCTCTCTCTTACAATGCTGAGCAGGAAAACTCTGATGGTAGAAGAAAGAAAAAAGTAGCTCCCATAGTCTTTACAAAAACAACATTCGCCAAAAGGCAATACTCAGGACAGTCATCCCACATTTATAATATTATAAATAGTGAACTAGGAATTTATCCACTTAATTACTTTCACTGTACAAAAACTGTTACCGACTGGATGAAGATCAAAACATATGATGAAATAGAGAGTATGGTACAAACAATGATGTTATAAAAACATACATACACACAGAGACGCACACACACACACACAGACACACACACACACACACAAAATATTAATGCAATCACTAACGTATTCTTCATACAATATTTTCATTCATTTTTCTGTATATTTTACTTATAAATTTATGTAATCATGTTAATGGCAGAGCGGTTTCTCCTAACACAAGCAAAACAACTTTGCTTAAAAGGAGATTCCAAACCCAGAATGTTTCATTTATAAGTTAAGAAATAAAGAATTTATTTATTTATTATTTATTTATATGAATAAAGATCAAATAAAGATGAGTATACCTACTAAATTTATGGGCCAAGGTTACCACTTAACACTAGGTGGGCCATCGGCTTGTTCCATTACTGCATCAACAAAAAAATAAATAAAAAAAATATGTTTTTTTATCCTTGAAGTTGACGTATGTATTACATACATTCTACAGTATTATTCTAGTAACGTACCCTAAGAGGTCATTGACTCCGGCGAATGTCATTACAGCAGCAGCTACCAGCATGTCAGCAATGGCCAGTGATGCGAGGAACAAGTTGCCAATTCTCCGCAACCCTCTGTCTGTGTATATTGCAATGCAGACCAGAATGTTGCCAGCGACGCTTAGGAATATCAGCAGGGAGAGGAATATGCCTGTACACAAAAAAATACAAATAGTACTGATAGCCCTCGTAGACGGCGCACTGCTAGTGTTCGAGAAGTGTATTTCCTTTGGGCAATTTCCGCCTCCAAGCAGTAAGTAGTAAGCATTGCTGTCTTCCTGATTAAAAAGCGACGATTTCCGGGTTCGTGCCCAAAGTGGGGCAAAAATTTGATTTCTTCGAGTCACTGGTTCTCTCGAACCAGTGTGGTGAAAGGATTTTAAGTGCGCCTCAAAGAGGCTCATTTATAAAGCCCGTAGTCACCCTTCCATCTGCATAGACTCTTAGCTCAAATCAAATGTCAACTCACCAACTAATAATATTGACAGCAATGTCACGGCGTCCGGGTCATCAGAATCATCATAGTCCGTCGTGTCGTTCAACTGAGCCACCTGTGACAGAAGGAAGTTATTGACTGGCCGCGCAGCTCAGTTGGTTAGTAACCCTACCTTCTGCGGTGTTGGTCGTGGGTTCGATTCCCACCCAGGACAAACATTTGTGTGGTAAACATAGAAATATAATATAATAATAATATAATAAACATATTTGTTCTGTGTCTGGGTGTTGATCTGTATATTATGGATGTATTTACAAATAATGTATTTAAATATTATATCAGTTGTCTGGTTCCCATGATACAAGCTATTTGCTTAGCTTACTTTGGGGCTAATGGCGCTGTGTGAAATGTAAATAAAAACTTTATCTTTATTTAATTCACATATTATTTCTGCCGTCAGGCAGTTACATATACGCATTAATGTGTTCCTGTTAATATTTCTTAAAATGGTTTGTGAGTGTGATATATTAATTTTATTATATGAATTTGTTCCGAAATAAAATTTATTATCGTTATAAATTAAAAATACTTACAATAAACCGTACTTATACATGTAAGAGTATTTATTATTTCCGAAAATATTTTCACATCTGTTATTTATATAAACCCTACTCCAAGAGTCGTGGTGAGCACTGGTACCACCACCATACCTTCAATTTAAGCCCCATTTATAAAACAATTAGCATACTCTTTGGTTAAGACATTTGAACGGACATTTTTCGGTTAAAATATTTTGATAAAACAATCCTTTTAAATCCTCAATACAGGGTGAAATTGTAAACAGTCGAAAAATTTATACAGCTGTTTCAGTTTACTTAATATTTTAATTTACAATTTTTATTACACTAACTAAAATTGGAGTACAACAGCTCATTGAAATTTATCGACTCCACTCAATTTTATGCTGTGGTTTCCAAAATACTGGACGCTGCAATTTTGTCGCTTCTGTTAATTTTCAATTAAAAATATCATATTAAAATATACATAACCATATTAAAAATTAATTCTGTTCATTATTTTTAATATGGAATATAAGAAACGGGAATAGTTTTCAATATTAAGGGGGTGTAGATTTTGTATGAAAAATGAATAAATAAAATGAAATATCCGTTTCAATTTCATAAATGAATCGACACCATCGTCCCCATAATCTCATTTCCAAGAGCAAGACTAGCAACACCGATTCTATCAAACGGTTTCACATAAAATCTACTCATATCCCGGGGACTATCGTTCTCACAAAGCGACTGACCCACAAATAAGGCGCCTTTTCATATATCCAGCAGTGACGAGTTTTTTGTTTCATAGCGTGTATGTGACTTGAATGAGGTTTTAAACCAGATTACGAGCTGCATTTGCTTTATTTTTATATTTTTATTTTAATTGTATATACATCACGCGTGGAATTTTTGTTTTATGTTTTATTATTAACATTTATAATTTATATACACAAGAATCAAAGTCCTGAGTAACATATGGACGACGAACAACCTGAACCGCTGGTGGTTTTAGACTTGGAATTCTGAATGTATTTATATTTAGTGAATGCTGGATATCAATCCACTACGAGTTTTTATTCGATTTCTGTTATTAAACTTGATTTTATACGGAAGATATTATAAGCACACAGTTTTGCATTCTAATTGTTTGATTCATAACCTAAAATACAATGCTGAATCTGTTTTTCAAACGGACAGTCAAAAACTATAAAATCATTATGAACCTCGATAAATTGCCAGCTATTTTACCTTAAACACTGCAAAGTGACATCATAGGTCCTACCTTTATACCTAAGACACTTAAAAACTTATTAAGTACTTAAAATATTAACCAAACGTCAGCTATAAAAGCCCGTTCCTACACTTCAGTAATGCTTTTTACTGAAAGTTTAACTCTTACAAAAGACCCTTTCCTTCATTATCGAACGATTAATGAATAATAAAATATCTAACCCCCCCAATGTTTACATTACCTTGGGGGCAACTAACCACCTGTTATATCAGTGCTGTTGTCCGAAAACCAATGAAATTTTGGTTAAAAACAATTCTGTGGGCATTAATCTCGTTGAAATGCACAGTTCGACAAAATCTTCATATTAAAGTTTATGTCTGTTGACTGGCCTCACAGCTCAGTTGGTAGTAACCCTGCCTTCTGCGCTGTAGGTCGTGGGTTCGATTCCCACCCAGGACAAACATAGTGTGACGAATATAGATGTTTGTTCTGTGTCTGGGTGTTAATATGTAATATATGAAGGTATTTACAAAATAAGTATTATATCCGTTGTCTGGTTCCCATAGTACAAGCTATGCTTGTTTTTTTTTTTTTTGTTTGTTTGGGGCTAGAAGGCACTGTGTGAATTGTCCACCAATATTATTATTATTATTATCTCGGAGGCTTCGTGATATAATAAAATGTTAAAAAAACACTTACAGCTTTTGCACTACTCTTTTATTATCTCACATCTGTGACAGCCGAGACGTCACCATAGAATTTGCAGTCACGCTTTTTTGTAAAACTTTAGGTCAAGTCAGGATAGAGTAAGATTTAAATAATAATACTTGTATTGGGGATGGTAGTCGCCCCCCTAAGCCGACATTCTGATGTTAAAAGCTAAATAAGTAATGACCTATACGTGCTCACATTATTCTTGGGTAATGGAAAAAAATATAGTTTAGTAAGTGAATAAAAAATCAATGTTTTTTTATTGATTGTCTAAATAACGTATACAATATTTACTATATCCGTTTTTAGTTTAGGTAGTCTATGTTTAAGCTGCCAATCTAGATTCTAGGTCTGTGATAATTTTATAATACCACTAAGCTTTCAGCAGAGAGTGCTTAAGCTAGTTTCTACCTCAGGGGCCTATAAGCCTCAAGCACAACATAATCTCAGAATATCTCACACTGGCCGCATGTTGGTTTAGGTGAGAACAATGAGATAGGTATTGAAAATAAATTTTAAACACTACCTAAATAACCCTTAACATTTTTATCGACATGGACAAAAATTTATTTTCGATACATCGCTATTACTGCCAGCTACTTGAAATTATTGGATTATATATCACCAAAAATTATTAATATGTTAAAAATACAATAATATTTATATTTTTCTGAGTATTTTCATGTAAAAATTTGAATATAAATTAACAAAGTTGCTCCTAAATTCAAAGAAAATAATATTACCATATAAATGAAAAATCAGGTCATATCAAGAACTAGCACATTAAGGTACACATGACAAAAAAAAAAGGTTCTTTAACTAATTAATGAACACTTAACACAGGGGATGTTATTTATTGCCTCGATCTTAAACACCGTCCGTTCTGTAATGACTAACTGATAATACTGTCATTAATTATCAAGGACAGAGTGAGTTTGTGAGTTGTAACACTAAGCGGATGTTTGAGTGGCTATCCCACAAAAACCACGGTATATACCTAAAATTTATCAATTGTATTTAGATACTCGTATCTATTTAACTGTTGAATCTTCCGATGGTTGCTAGCACGTTTTTGTTGACTGTACTTATAGAGTTGCGGTGAACTGGTGAAACTAAACGAAATATCTACATAATATCAATATAGTCATCGGCTGGGAATAAAGTTGCGGCATTTTAGTACCTACTCAGCCGAATAAATTTGTTGGGAAACTTATCAGTCTTATTACAAAATTATTGACGCACTCATGAAGTATTGATGTGTTACGTTTTATAATCAAGCTCTCTCGTTTTCTTTACATTATTTTAAATGAATGAAACGTCCAATAGTAACTTTATTTATGAAAGAAACTTACATTGCACCTTGTTATTTTAAGTAATATTCATAAATATAACAGTGTATTGTTTTATTTCAATAAATTTGTTCCATTTATTACACTTAAAATTATTTATTTAATTGAAACACCCTCTTAATAATATCTATACAATTCTTCAATTGATTCTTAATACTACTACTAATCAAGTCACTAACTCTCTCGAACCAGTGTGGTGAAATAAAGTACGCCTCAACGGCTCCTTTCGTGCACATTGTGTGAACACATTCTTAATATTTTTGTATTTATGCTTTGGTCATAAAATTTGTACTGCGAATCTGTACTTAAGAACTTTTCTCTATTTAGCCGTTCCGTAGACTTAGAAGTTCACTCGAAATGAGTCTATTAATATAAATAAGCCTAAATATCAGACGATGCGTTAACTTGATGGGTTTATCGAACAAATAATCCCAATAAATACGTAGTCTGAGTTACTAGTAATTGGACATCGATCGCTATAAATGGCAAATTGAAAGCCTGTGGTTTCGCGAATCCAACAAGTATTCTTGGGAGAATTTGGACGAAATTTTCGTAACGTAATGACGATGTTTTTTTTTTTTGCTTTAGGCATATCTTTGTTGAATTTCATTTTCACTTTCAAATACCGTGCTTTTTATATCACAGATACCCTCATTTTTGTTTTTTTATTCAATGGTGACTGAAACTTGGGTTCTATTGGAAAATGATATTATCTCCGTCTTGGAGGCTGGCCTAGTGGGACAAACCCCGAGTTACATTGCTGAGGTCGTGGATACAAACCCAGATGTGCTAATGATAGTAAGATGAGTAAATTTACTATTAACAATTTTGTACTGACTCTCTCGAGACCCGTGTGGTAAAAGCATTAAATTTCGCCTCAAAGAGGCTCCTCCCGTGCACTTAACACATTTCACCGAATTTAGTTCTAGGACATGCCGGATTCCTTACAAAAATTTCCTTCAACATTTTGAGAAAATAGTATTGCACATAAATTTTTTCAAGTGAATAAACTCATTGGTTTCGGGATTTGAAACACCGACCTCCGAAATGAAACTCGGAGTCTGTACCACTGGGTAAACAAGCTTGCAAGTAGTAGTAGATAGATGGAAACATTTATTCCAATAAAAAAATATAAAACAATATAAAATACCTTTAAACCTTAACCTTTTAAGAGCAGTTGAACTTACGCCAACTTCGTCTGGGGAAGTACTGCCACCATGTCCATTTCTGCCGCCAAGCAGTGACGCATTCGCGTTACTGTATTCCGGTTTGAAAGGTGTGGTTGAAATTACAGGCACATGAGACATTCCACCTTCACGTTACGTTAGTTACGGGCGCATACGATGCGACTTTGGTCTTGTCGTACCTAGTAGGGGAGGACCCAAGCCGCATCGGTTGTTATGGGCAGAGGTTACCACTTAACACTAGGTGGGCTATCGGCGTACCCCAACTATATAATATAAAAATATAAAAAACCTAATACTACTAGTAAAAAACTACTACGCATAGAGACTCATTTCTTTAAAGTTTAACAAAACGAGTCCCTAGGCGTAGTAGAGTCACGTAGACTTACATCGTACGAGTAGGTAGGTAAGACGGAAGCGAGCTCCATGTTAGTGTGGTGCGCAGGTCATCAGGTGTTAGTGTCTGCTTTCAGCAGGAAGCTTTTCAGTTGGCCGTGGGTGCGCCACGCTATGTGTAGCGACGCCATTGTTCACCAGTTACATATCTGAAAATGTACATAATTTATGATATAATATGATTGACATGATCAACATGTCACGATTGGTGAAGGAAAACCTCTTGAGGAAACCGACGTGGCCTAGCATGTAAAATTCTAAGTATGACAAGTGCACGAAAGGAGTCTTTGAGGCGCATTTTAACATTTTTAACACATTGGTGAGAGAGCAAGTGACACGACTAGAAAAGGATTAATTTTGATTTTTAAGCTGTAAAAAGTGACGTTTTACTGCTACAAAAATAAAGGTTGGTAGTCCATTTTGCAATTTTGAGATAGCAACCATAGCCAAGCATCATTGCTTGGCTATGGTTTCAACATGGGTGGAATCATAGTTCTTCTTTATTTCTCTTGTCTTCGGAATCCTTTTTTCCTAGGTGATTTATACAAATGTTTGGGCAACATTACTCAAAGACCCTTTTAACACCAAACGAAGTATATGAGAACCAGATAACTACACCCAGACAAAAAAGAAACTCTGTAATTAATCACATAAATATGTGTCTTTGTTAATAATATTACTTGTGTGGGATTGAATAAAAAGCCTAATTACCCTAATTTTAACTTAACTGCTAAGTGTATTTGCTGTCATTTTTGCGTATAAATTAATTATGAATGTACAATGAAAGCAGAGGTACAACCAATTGAGCTGTGAAACTACAATAACACAAGTATTATTTCAGCAAGTTACTTCCATTTTATACCTTACTTCGAAGCCAAATTCCTCGTGTAAAATCCCTTCGAAATGTCATCACGCCGTACAAGCAAACCAATTTACAAGAATAACAAACCTAAGTCGGGACTTACCGAAAGCAAACTTAGTGAAATCCCCTTCTGAAACAGCTGTCGGGGATTTTGATAGCTTTAGGATCTCACATGTAAAATGTTATATCGATACCTACGACCTCGTTAGAACGATTGGGAATAGACGGGGTTGATTATTTAGAGCAACAAGGCAAGGACAACACTATAGTAATACTACTTGCATCACTGGCTCCCTCGAACCAGTGTTGTGAAACGGTTGAATTGGGCCTTAAATAGGCTCCCGTGTACTTGACTCAGGAACCGTATAGATATACCTACTAATATATAATATAATATTTATACTAAATTATAAGCTTTTACTAACCCCATGGACTTATGTTGTCTGAATAAAGAATTTAAATTATTATTATTATTATCAATAAATTTCCAAGCTGAAGAACCCATCGATACACGCCTAGATTTGAACCAGCGACCGCTGGGTTATAAGATTTGGCTGTACCATGCGATACGATAATACAACAATATCAAAGTTTGTTATAGATTTAATAGTATAGAAACGAGCAGATGGCTCACTTACTGTGAAGCGGTATCCTATACCTATAGTGCTAAAAATACTCTTTAAAATATGTCTCAAACCACGCCATCTGTAGTCCCCTGTGTCGCAAGTGGCACGAACTCAAATTACAAACGTACCTACGTAACACGAGAATAAACTTCATGCTCCACAGAAGATAAAATATATTAGTAGATTTGGTCCCAGACGGGAAACGAATCCATTATTCTTCACTTTGTAACCAATACAATATTGTATTATCGAATGTAAGTTCTGGTATTTATTTATGTTTCTTAGAAATAACAGAACACATGCAATAAAACCTATTGAATTGATAAGTCAATGTAAGTAAGTGAATAAGTCTGGAGACTAGTAACAGGCTTTTAGTCTATCTGTAGTGCACGAAAGGAGCCTCTTTGAGGCGCACTTAAAATCCTTTCACCACACTGTTTCGAGAGATCCAGTCTTCTTCTTCGAGTCACCAGTTCTGTAGATAACCAGTGACTTGAATAGATGGATACTCGTATAGCCTATCTGTGGCACCTGTTTCTCATAAAGCTGGTGTCCACGAAAATCAACAAAAAAAAACATGCATGTGAAACAAAAAGTACAAACTCTTTTTATTTGACTTGCATGATTTTTTTGGCAGAAAAAATATTATTACTATTTTATAAGTCATAAAATGTACGGTGTCTGCAATGTCTTTTATTTCCTTCCACTCCTAGAACTGTATCAATGTCTTCTCAATAACCATAATTTTCTTAACATCCGGAAGACAGGAAATCGGAAGGCTTTGACCGGTCAGATATAGATTTTATTATCTTTGAGGAAACTGGGTTAATTGAGCTTGTGTTTTTTCTGTCAGTTTATGTTTATGATGCGAAGCTTTGGTTTTCAGTTTGTTGCGCATATCAGTTCAAATCAAAGTTAATTATAGTTTGTTCGTGTTTTATGCGCTGCGATAGTGTTCGTCCGATTGCATTAAATTTTTTTCAGCTTATTGCTAGCTCTTGCGCAAAGGTATTGCATAGTACAATTAACTTGCAGTAGGTGTCTTGTATCTTGTACTTGTTAAGCTATTGCATAGCTTCTATCGCGGGCCTTGAGCGTGGAGACCGAATCCAGAAATTCCGTAACGAAAAAAACCTAACACCCCCCACTCCGACCGGCACAGCGGTGATACTTTTTAGTTTTTCCATCTATCGATAAATACCAGAACTTTTAATGACTTTTTGAAATATCACGCGCAATAGCTTTACCGCGGCAGTCTCCGAGTGCCACACGTCTTTTTGCTGTTTTATTTTATAAGTATTCATTTGTGGTTTGGCAATAAAGTGTTGTTGTATTGTATTGTATTGTACTGTGTCTTACCGTCAAATTATGTCAGAAAAGCGCTGAGTACCAGCTAGTTATAAATTGACTATGTACCCCTGTCGGTTAGAAAATAACCATTCTCTTTTAACTTTTATCATTTTAATTGATAAAAACAATCAATTACACTTCCATGTGATTATGTAAGGGATTTAAGTGAAATGATTACGGCCCATTCCTTTTCAGAGATAATAAAGTTTATCGGCGATAAAACTTTTACATCCGAAGCTCAGATTTAAGGGACTCCACCTTCTTACTGAGTGGAACCCTTAATACAAAATCCCTTGAATTTCATGGGTCATATCTGAAGGCTTGTGAAATTTATTAGTTATAATATTAAGCATATGAATAGAGCTAATGAAATTAAAATTGTGGTTCCCGATACCACGTAATTATATGGATGATCAAATTATAGGTACATTAGTAACTTGATGTACAAATATTTTCATGATATTAAGAATCTTAGCTAAATATGGTCACTTCACTAGTAAGAGCAAAATTTTGGCTTGACGCGACCATTTCAGCAGGTTCGTTGCAGTCAAAATTCAAGTAATTTCAAGTTTTCATGCTCTCACTTAGTATTCGTTTTTGTTGGCCGACATGTTAATTGGTTAAACATAAGAACACACACAAAACAACCGATATAATACCGAGATATCATAATTATTATTATACCGAGAATATTATAATTCCATTACCATATTTTCCTATCTTTTATTTTATATTTTCGAGACATATTAAATATCTAACAATAACCAGAATCTTAAGGTTACTGAAACTTCGGCCCCTTTATTTATTTTTAAATAGTAACGAAACAAATTACTTGTATCCCACCCGGTAATCAAAACTCGAATCCCCAAGTAACGAGGTAAGAAACGAGAAAAGTTCCTCTTAAAGGAATAAAAGTTATTTTGTTGTTATAATTACGGCCAAGAAGTCTTTGTTTTTGAAAGCTCCCAGGTCTTACAGCTACGACGATACATTCATTAAGTAATGGGTATTAACTTTCCGGAAATTTCGTATTCTGATGACAAAAAACTTTTGAAGGTGATATTAAATATCTCACAAAGTAGGCGTACAATACAATAAATAATTTTCTATTCACGAAGATCACACGAAGTGAGTTTAAGTAGCAAAATATTTCGAAGCAAGTGAAATCTCTTCGTTGAGAATAGCTATATCTGGCTATGTAGCGCCACCATGGGCTACATAGTCACATAGTTAAAAATGTGCGCAGAATCGCGTTTTAAAAACCATTATGAAAATCTCATTAGGTATCTGGCACGTCTAAGAACTAAAATATTGAAGAAATGTATCAAGAGCTAGAAAATAATATAGGTGCATTTCGAGCGCATACGATGCAACTTGGGTCTTGTCGTACATTAGGGGAGGACCCCAGTCGCATCGGTTGTTATGGGCAGAGGTTTAAGTCTTGTACCGCAAACCCCCTTTCACATAAAAGCACCCAAGCTCTGAAGAATGACGTGAGTGCTTGTTTGTGCTTGAAACTTAAACTCAAACCACAGGCATATCTACCCAAAATTGCAGCTCGAGTACATTCGTTTTTCGCCTAATATTGTCCCTAACGTAATATTTAACGTGTCGCTGGCTCTCTCGAACTAGCCTGGTGAAAGGACTAAATTGCGCCTCAAATGGCTCCTTTCGTGCATTTAGTAACGTACTTTGCTCGCAAAACAATGTTGTTTAACTCTTGCTTTCAATAAAACATGTACAAAAAAATGACAGTGATTTCATTCTATAACATGGGTCACAGATTCGTACTGTCCTGAATATATTACCGTTTGTTCGGGAAAGGTCGAAAGATTTTATGTACAAGTTAAATGTAGCCCAATATTTCACAGATCGTTGCTTTGTTTTTCTTTGTGATGGTTTTATTTCAGTATATAAAAATATAAAGAAATATATCCAACACAAATCAACTGAGATTCATCGAATAAATGGGTATTGAAAGCGATAAAATTACTCGTAAGGTATATTTCATACAAACATAACGTAGTGTTTTGTTTTTATCTTAAACAGAGTTCTGTAACTAAGTAATAAACCTGAATGCAATGTAATTGCTAAGTTAAATTTACGATAGGTGCGAACATTATTACGACAAGCATAAGGTCGTTTGTGGTCCTAAAAATATGAGTTATTTAATTGTTGGTGTCAATGCCACCGTGACACAGGCAATCTTACTCCAGCAGTTACCGTTAAAACTTTTTAAGTAATATTTATTGATTTTCTAATGAGTTCTTTTAACTTTATATTAAATTTAGTAGCAGTAGAACTGCCACCATACCCGTGTCTACTGCCAGCAGTAATGCATTCACGTTATTATGTTCCGGTTTGAAAGAAAGAAAAAGGAAAGAAGTGAAAGAAATTACAGACACGTGAGACATTCCAACTTGTAGTCTGAGAGTTACGGACGAGTTACTTCGGTTCATAAGTAGCGAAGGACCTAAGTCGTTTTGTTTGTTTTGGGCAGAGGTTGGCACTTAACACCACGTTTCCAGGCCGCTCGTTTCGTAACTTAGCCACATTATAAAAACTTACGTTGTAGCGTCCATATTCATATAAGTGGAGTAAATATTGTCGAATGTTAAATGATGTACTTTATTATTTCGAAAAACAAAATAACTTTACATTTCATTAGCCTTAGTCGGTAGAGGCGGAGAATATTGAGGTTGGTATGAGTAAAAAAATAAAAAAGTGAAATCATTTATCTTGTAAAAACTAATTATCAATATACAGAAGGCTTGAGTTCCCAACTGTACCAAGTAGAAAACAGGGTTTTCTTGATAAATCTAGACAACAGAATACCTAACCTGACGTATTCGTTGACAAAAATGCATTTGGTACGAATGTGCTACGAAGCTCTACGAATAGTTAAGAATGCCTGTAGAACGTTATTTATCTAAGCACTCCTACATTACTATTTTTTTATGTGCTACGGAATGAGGCGATGGCTAACCTGGTGTTAATAGGTAACCTCTGCCCATAACAAGCAATTTGACTTGGTCCTCCCCTACTTAGATACGATAAGACCCAAGTCGCAGAAACGCGAATGTGTTACTGCTTGACGGCAGAAAAGGGCATGATGGCAGTATTTCCCCGGACGAATCTGGCGTGAGTTTTTCTACTGCTCTTAAAAAACTCAAAACATTAATTGAGAAAAGGAAATCATGGGACTCCATTTGCATAATATACTGAATGAAGCCGGTGGACTGTTATTTAAATATTTGATGCCGATGGAATATCAATAGGGATAAGAATTGTATCTGAATTAACATTTAAGAAAAAATGCTTTTTGTACAATATCATAACTTTGAATTAAAAAATCATGGTTTATCATGGTTTGCAGTAAAGCGAAAAGTATAATTTTTATTGAAATAAAATTATTTTGTGTCCTTAAATAAGTTTTTAAAATTCAAGAATTATCAAAAATTGTTTTAAATCTACAGATCAAGTTAAAAATAAGCCCAACTTGTGCCAATTTCAAAACCCGATCAGTATTGGATCCCTTTCTAAGAAAGCGGGAGCAGGTTAGCTGTAACCAAAATCAACGCGATTTCGTCATCCAGAGAAAGCAAAATTGTTTACCTACCTACATAGTGATTCCAACTAATCCACATTTTGACCTCGCCACGGTTATCTTACACCTACCGGGCTATCGAGAATACCTCCTAGGGGTATTATTATTTTTACGGCACGTCCCCAACACAAAGTAAGTGAAATTTACGTGCATTACTCACATTTATAGCAAATGAAGGCGAATTTTGGGAAAACTAATGAAATTTTATATATAGTTGTGATTAGCAAATACGGCTTTTTATTTCTGAATAGTATAAAAGAAAGTCGCTTTCTGTTTTTGCCTACTTTGACGTCTGAAACCTAAACTCAGACTCAAAGGATTTTATATGGTTTTCACAAAAAGAAAGAGCGATACATGAGAAAGTGTAAATACTATGTCATTAGTTATAAATACTATGTTATTACATTTAATTTTAAATTGTGGTTGTTAAGTTTACTGAAACTATTGGGTAGTTGGAATTCAACTATGTAGATTGACAAATGTTTATTAATGATGGTAAAATGTGAAGTCAAATTTTACATCCAGGATCAGTATTAATACCTGACTGGCAGCTTTTAACTGTCTTTATATTATATTATGTTTACAGAATGTCAATACCATGTGAGCGCTGATTTGTCTTGGAATTTAAATTCGTTAACCATATGATGTAAATTTTAAATTTACAACCAAAACTGAAATATTGCTAAAGAAATTTTAGTAAAGGCTTCACACACACAGTCTGCGCTCTCAATTTTGGTTCGATTCTTCAGCGCTCGTTCATTACAGTTCAATATATGTGGCCCTGGCAAAAGCCCTTGTTTTGGGAAAAGTAATTTTGATCTCGTATAAAATAAGTGAGGTATCGACAGTTACTTATTGGGAATATGAGTTTATGAGCTCGTAATCTTAAGGCGGCGAATATGAAAACCATAATACGTCATTTTTAATGAAATTATCTAATAAGATTAATATTGTATTAAAAAATAAAATATTTCTTTGGCGGGAATGTGTAAGCTGATTCTAAGACATATAAGTCGGACGGAGTTTCACATACTGAACACACCGCAGTTGCATCCATGCCCAATTATTTACTTTATTCATCATTATTTATTGTACCCAGATAACGACAACAAAAAGTGACAAAGTAACATATAGAAAGAAGTACATACACAAAGAAGAGACCATAGACGATTTCTCTTTCGGTACAGCTGCAATATATATATGACTTGAGTGTTCCAGTAAGTAGGGAATGCCTCATTCCTTAAAGTGTTACACGATAAGGTCATAAGACATTATCCTTAGACGAGTCATCTACTAAGTTCTATTACTTATATCCCATAAAAAGTCACAATATAGTCGAAGATTTCTCAAATCTAATTTGGTGACAGTAATGGCATATGCTTAGGCTTATATAGATTCTAAATTCCCGATAACGTACGCACATAATCTAAAATGCGAGGATTGGAGCGTATAATCGACACAAAGTCGAATGAATATTGTATGACGTAACGTATCTCACCATGTGGAGGATGTGATAGGATTTGGAAGACGATTTAAAGGAAGCCAAACCTGAATATATTTGTTGATTTCATACGAAATTTGCGTGGAGAAGTGCGATTCTTCTCTCTGCTACAAATTGTTAACAGATCTTGACAAAATACGCCTGGTCTTACCGAACATGTAAGAGAATATGAGTGGATAGGTATTTTTTTATATAAAAAAATGTTGAGAATATGTACGAAGTTGTTAAAGTCTAAAACCAATCGACTGATCACCATAAAAATTTGTATACGTCTATAGGGTTTTTTCATAAATTTTACCTGTGACAGAATAACTGCTGCCAGGTTCTGCAAGTTATTTATTAAGTATATTTCATATAATATACTCCATTGAAATACTCACAAATACCTCTTAAAGATAAGACAATAGAATCTATATTCAACAACAAAAGAGAACATCATGAAAAGATCTATATTATATGAAACTGATAATGGTGGAAATGTAATATTAGATGTCTATCAAAATAAACATGTTATTGTTTTGATGATGAAACGTATAATCTTCGGTTAATTAATAATATAGAGTATACATAAAAAAGATACACACAAACAACACACACAACAAACACATTTTCTTCGTTATTTACTCAATACCACGTATTTGGGTAATATTTTATAAATACCTCAACAAAACAGGAGCTTATCTGATGAAATTGAATCAAGTACCTTTAATTTATACAGTTAATTATGTGCATAACGTTTGGACATTTTTTTGACTGGTCTCATAGAGCAGTTTTTAGTAAACCTGCCTTCTGTGCTGTGATCGTGGGTGCAATTCCCACCCAGGACAAACATTTGTGTGATAAACAGAGGTGTTTATTCTGTATCTGAGTGTTGATATGTATTAAATGTATGTATTTACATTAAAAAGTATTTAAGTATTATACCAGTTGTCTGGTTCCCATGACACAAGTTATGCTTAGCTTACTTTGGGGCTAGATGGCGCTGTGTGAAATGTCCTCAAATTTTTATGTTATTTATAAATTTTAAAGTTTGATACACATGTAATAAGTAACAAACCAAAGACTATTCTTGGGCACGTTACAGATACATAGCTATGTCAAATTACAGTTAGTTTCAGATAAGTTAATCTTATCTGATTGCGCCTTACCTATCCTATAACTATTATTCAATAAATAAAAATGTTAAGCGTAATACTAAATTTATAAAATGGTGAACTAAATATTCGAAGTTACTTTGTGAAGTGCACAAAAAAGAGCCTCTTTGAGGCGCACTTTCACCCTTTCACAGAAGTAGTTCAAAAGCCGGTGATACGATTAGTACGATAGTAACAAGTGAATAGAAAATATGATAGTTACTCGTATATCATCAAAATAAACACATTTCTTAGGTAAAGCAATCGATATCACGCATTTGAATGAGGCGCCCGCTCTAGTGGAAACTTCCATGCCAGTGGTCCCTCACCCAAGCACACGGCTGATAGCCGCTTTGAGCACATTTTCCACTTTGAAAATTTGATTTCTTTATTTGCGTAGGAGGTCAAACGCATTTTTAAAGGATTTAAAGTTTAATTCGTTGTATTTGGGGTTAAACGTAACTATAAAAAAGTTATTTGACACAATCGAACAGAAATTTAACATTTCTTTGCGCGTTTTATCTTAATTTCGTGATTTCGAACGAGGCGATTCTTATATTAACTTATAATTGTATGTATCTAGGCTTTTTGGTCCTCTTATATTTTTTTGTCTAATTAATTTCGTTTCGTTAACTTGCTTCAAAATAATTCAACCATTGATCTGTCGGCAACAATATAAACTAATTGTAAGTTGTTGCATCTCTTTCTCTCCCTATTGGAGACATATCGAGCAAATTTGAAAAGTGTAAATTTATCAAGTTCTTGAGTAAGTGCTATTTCCGTGTTTACTATCCGTTACAATATTATCTACAGATGCCTGAAGAGGTTTTTATTTGAAATTTAAGTCCATCTCTTTTCTTTTGTAAAGGATATTAAGAGAAAGGGAAACCTTAATATGTTTGTGGCCACCATTTGTAACCACATCACCATTGTAACCAAGCGCACAATATTTGAGTAGCGCAGTTTGCAGACTCAAGTAATTAGCCATTAACGAGGTGATTCGCAAAATCTAATGGCTCTTTCATAGTCGAGTGAAAATTACCGAAACGTTTTGTTAATGATGATTATTTAATTAATTTGGACGATTTAATATTAATTTCTCAAGAATTTAGCCCCACCCAATAGGGAAAGCAAATTATTTACATTTTCGTGCGAATTGTTTTAGTAAGATATTATTTGCAAAGGCTTAATTACAATATAGCGTAAGTATACAATGTACTGACGTTTGTTAATAAATTTATTCATATTCATATACATAATAACAAAAACATAATATTTGTTATCATTTGAACACTTGCAATAAGCTTGTACGAAAAAGTTTGAACTATACCTGGTAAACCTGAAATAAATTGAAGCTCAAATAATTATCAAACTTCGTATAACGGATAGATCGGGGTGATAGACTCGGGTCAATTACAGTAATTGCCCCGGGGAGTAATCGCTCGGTTAATCAATTTGCTAACTTTCGTAAGGCTGTGTGGTCCCAAAAGAGTGTGGTTGCTCCGTGGTACCGGCACGGCACTGTAAAGAACGTTTAGCGAAAACAAAATAATAGCTCGACAGGGTGCGATGTAGTGGGTTTGAGGCCGGGGGCGGCCAACCTACGCGAATTTAGCATACCGAGCATTACTGAGAACAGCCAAACTGTGCATGCCTAAGTTAACGAAAATGGCGAGAAAACGCGACGCACATCGGTTTATTGAAGAAAGTTTTAGCCGAGTTATTCGTGGGAAAACAGTGGCATTGATAAACTTACACTTTTAAATTATACCTGAAACGTGGCCCATTAAATCTGTATCGAAGTAAATAATAATACATATTAATACTGGTGGCCAATTAACACAGCGCCATCTAGCCCCAAACTAAGCTTAGCTTGTCCAGACAACTGATAGAATACATATATGCTCTTTATGTAAATAAATACAAATTAACACCCAGACACGAACAAACAACACGTCAAACGTCAACGTCAAAAAAACAGAAATGTTTGTCCTGGGTGGGAATCGAACCCACGACCTACAGCGTAGAAGGCAGAGTTACTACCGACTGAGCTGTGAGGCATGTCAATTATTACAATCAAGAAAACTATTAGTAAGATAAATGGAAATATGCAACTACCTTACCTGTCTATCTTAAGAATATTTCACAGTTACCGTCGGGGATTAAGCGGGGATTCGTGACGTCACCGATCCAACTTAGGAGCTTGACATATATAATTTCGATGTCACGTGATTTTGCGATCTCGATTCTATCGAGAATATTTCCACGTATATAATATATTGACAGGTTTTATAGCGCGGTAACTATTCTGTTACCGGTTTATGGGGTGGGCGTTAATCACGACATTTACGAGTTGGTACTCGCACGTTTCGTCTAATGCATGTACTATCAGTTTTAATAATAATAATGATAATGGTGGACATTTCACACAGCGCCATCTAGCCCCAAAGTAATGATTAAATTGCTTGTATTATTACTTTTTTATTTATTATTCTAAATTTGTTTATAATATAATATATAATATAACTATACAAATAAATAAAACTGGAGTGTCTGTTTGTAATATTAAAACACCCGCTTTTTACTAAGTGCATATGGGTGTATACACGGTACAAAACAACACTTTTTTAAATTTTTGTCTGTCTGTCTATCTGTCTGTTTCTTCAGGGTAATCTCCAAAATGGCTGGACCTATTTTGACGGGACTTTCACTGGCAGATAGCTGATGTAACAAGAAGTAACTTAGGCTACTTTTCCGGGTCAAATAGGGGTGCGTGATAAAACCGAACTCCACGCGGACGAAGTCGCGGGCAACAGCTAGTACAATATTAAAATAATATTATTCCAAATGTGTTTATAAATGACGAAGATCTAAGGTAACAATAAAAAAAGACAACCTAATTGAGAACCCCTTCCTTTCTCTCAAGGCAATTGTATTTTTTTTATGCTGATATGAACATATTCTTGCTCCTAGAATTGAACGTGTCTTGAGAATGTTTTTACCCATATGCCTAAAGATATGCGTAAAAACATTCTCAAGACAAGTGAAATTCTATTCAATCCGTAGACAACAATAACACAGGGATCGCTTGCAGGATAACCGTCCACTAGGAAAGCCATTACGTATTTTATCGGCACAGCCACGCACGTTTTATAGCTCATGTACCCTAATGCCCACTTAGCCTCGAATAAATACGGGCTGCAAAAAAGGTACAAGTCTACGGCAGAAAATATAGTTCCTACTTAATGTTACCGCTGCATGAACTGATCCAATCTCGAATATTATGAACTCTATTCTATTCGGTGGTGAATTTTAGTGCGCCTCAAAGAGGCTCCTTTCGTGCACTTGACACATGTCTTCGAATTTTTAATTCTAGGACATGTCGGTTTCCTCACGATGTTTTCCTTCACCGTTTTGAGATAGTGAGATTCTTTGAATGAAGGTTTTCAATAAATTGGGAGTAGACCAATTTCATGATTGGATTTCATTCCGATTGCAAGTGACTTTTTTAATATATTACTACTTAACATGAACTGTTTTTTGTATGATACAATTACGGAACGAGCAGATGGCCCGCCTGGTGTTAAGTGGTAAGCTCTACCCATAACAGGCAATACGAATTGAGTTCTATCCTATCTACCGAATGGGTAAATTCTCATGTTGAGAGGCCTCTATGTACCGGCGACCACACCTTTCAAGTTGGAACGCAGTAACGGCTTAGCGGCAAAAATGGGTATTGCGGCAGTACTTCCCCAGACGAACTTGGCATTAGTTCTAATGCTACTACCGCCGCTTATAACTTAAAAACAAAAACAGTTATAATTAAAGTGCATTACTGATTGGCATGAAAGCTTAGTTTTTTATGCGCAATACAACACGTTATGTAGCTCACTAACTATTCACCGCGACTTCGTTTGTTCGGGCAATATTAGGACTATAGCACAAAATGTATTTTAATCGACTTCATTAGGCAATCATGCTTTATATTACACAAGCCTAACAGCTCGCTTGGTAAGCTATGCTTTGTTTGGGACTAGATGGCGCTGGTAATATTATGAATTGACGCAATATTTATTAGCTTTTATTGCACACTTGGGTACCCTAAAAAGAAAGGGTAGTTATTTTCGCTAAACGATAACTAATCTGCCTTCTTAAGTTATGGCCTTAAATCTAATTTTGACCATAAATCCAAAACCAACCTCCTACGAGAGGGCTTGCACATTATCAGAAACTTGGTTAACTGTGGTCTATTTTAACACTGTCGGTTATTAAGAGTAGCCTGGTTTCACACTGCTTATAAGCCAAGTATTGTATTTCTATCAGACATTCTGCAGGTCAGACAATACTGCTTACTGTAAATTCAAGTGTAAACAAACTTTTGTAATTTTTTTTTTATTTGTAGCATGAAAAAACGAATTCATGAATAATTCAGCACGTTTCCTATAATGCGTTCCATAATAACCGGCAACAATTAGAAATCCAGCAACAGCTTAAACGTTATATTGCAAGATCCTTGTCGGGGGAAAATATAATTAAATAATAAAGGACGATATCACACCCTATAGCCCAGCATAGAATCATTTCAGACATATAACAAAAACACAAAATATAAAATTTAACTGGCCTCGCAGCTTAGTGGGTAAGTAACTCTGCCTTCTGAGCTGTAGGTCGTGAGTTCGATTCCCACACAGGACAAATATTTATGTGACGAGCATTGATGTTTGTTGTCTGGGTTTTAATATGTATTTATATGTGCATATGTATTTATTTACAAAATAGTATACATAGGTATATGTATTCTATCATCATCTGGTTCCCATAGTACCATAGCTATGGCTAGATGGCGATGTGCGAAATGTCTACCAATATTATATTATTATAATTAAGTTTCAATCCGGAAATCGCTGATCAAATTCTGACATGACCAACGAATATCAAATACTTTTGAAAATTGAAAAAGTGAGGAAATTGGTAAGTCCCAGAACCAAAAACTTGAAGACGTGTCAATAGCTGTACAGGAGCCTCTTTGAGGCGCAGTTTAATCCTTTCACCACACTGGTTTTGAGAGTACTATTGACACGAGGCCTTTGTCCAAAAATGGACAACCCAAAATAACTATTTAAATAATTTAGAATATATTTTATCTAGGACATTTATAATTACGTTAATTTAATTTAGTATTATTTAGAAATGATTGTTTTTTTTAGCTTTTTGGGATATAAAAGTCTTATTATTATTATTGACATGGTTCGTAGTACTTAGTACTGTACACAAAGTCCCGGCTTGTTGTCGAACCTGGGAACACATAGCACGCGTTCCTATCAACTTAGCCAGAAGCCACTCCTTAGCCAAAGAGCCTTCGAGACTTAGTTTTTAGTTCCTAAACTCCGTGACATTAATATCCAGTGTGATTCGCGACATAATTAGAATTTTAATTAGAACGTTAATTATATTACAGCAAAATCTCCGGGACATTTTGAGGTAATCGACGAGATTAATGTTGTAATTTTAATATCAGCATAAATTTGCTGTTTATTTTAATAAAATATAACATTATGTATAATTATGTAAGATAATGGTTGTGTTGGTAATCCAGCAATTTGTCTCGCTACGAGAAGCGTTTATGACCCGCCTTTGTATTTTATTATTATATCAGCTGTAGCCGGCATGCGTTGCAATGCACGTTAAGGTAAAAGCCTCATTAAAATCTTTTTTTTATCAGTAATCGACCACCGTTTGTTGAAAATTATTAAAGCACTAATATCGCAATTAAAAATAGGGGTTGATGGTAGAAGGGTGAAAATTTAGGGTTGTATGTTTTTTTAATAATGCTGTAAAAAAATATCCAAAAAATTATTTTGGGGTTGACCACCTTTATCACTTGAGGGTATGAAAAATAGTTTACGTCCTATTCTCAAACCTATCGAAAATAAAATGACCGAGCGCGCGCGCTTTCGAAACAACAGCGTCACTCTGTTGCTCTTTAAAAAAATATTTGTTGTCGTGGAAAAAGTGAACGCCTATAGTAACAAGTGGTATTGAACGAAAGCCAAAATTGCGACCGTTATTTTCGTGAAATCATTTTGAAAATACGTGAAAATTTTAGAAAGTTATCACACAAATAGTTTATACGCGAGTAAACTTTAACGGACATACGCAGCGGTGCGCAGTTTGAATCAGCTGGCCGGCCAGCGACGCGGTGAGTCATCTGCCTTTGCGACGAATCAGCTGACGAGTTTGCGTGCATCACGCTGTGAGAACTACACAATATACAAGACTCATATCGAAAAATAATTCCTGCTGTTTCGACTTCTACAAGAAATATCTTCAAGTAAAATGACTTCAAAGTTAGTATGCACCGGATGTACATCTATCATCAAGGATACAAATTATTATTTGAAATGCGGCAAGTGCAAAGATGCTTATGATCTTCTCTGTGCCAATATAACAGAGCAACGCTTTCGCAACATGACGACGCGGAAGCAAAAGGATTCGTGGGAATGCACAAAATGCATCAACCGTAAGCCTAAAAATGATAATACACCGATACATTCTAACGAAGACAACCAAAGTGCGAATACACGCTGTGAAGGTATATCTGAAACTGTAGTAAAGGACCTTCTACAGGAGGAGTTTAGCCAAAAAATTCCCTCACCACAACTGTCTCAGTGCAACAAGGAGCCAATAACTGTAGATACCCTCAGTAGACTATTCGACGAAAAGTTTTCACAAAATAATGACCAAATGATTTTAAAAATTCAACAAACTGTCCAGACTGAAATAAATAAATGTATAAAACAACTAAAACAAGATTATAATAGAGAAATTAAAGAATTAACTGATAACCACACTAAATTAACTAATAAATTTAAAGAAATGGAAGGAAAAATTGAATATCTACATGAAGAAAATAAAAAATTACATCAGGAGATAAAGGAAAAAAACGAGAAACACCCCGAAAGCCAAAATGTTACAGATAAAATTGAAAAGGAAATAAATAAAAAGAAGATAATATTATATGGCCTTAACGAATATGATAATGAAACTGAAAATGAGATGCATGATCAAATAATAAACATATTCAGAGACATAACAAATGTGAACCTAGTAGGATACATAGAAGAAATAGGAAGAATTGGAAAACCAGGTAAATCACAAAACCAACGCCCCATATATATTGAGCTCATTAGTAAAAAAATGGCTCAGCATCTACTTCAAAACTCATACCTCTTCCAAGGAACAAGACTTACAATCTCGGAATTTTTGACGAAGAAGTTGCTACAAAAACGAAGAGTAATGCGAGAAAAACTTCTAGAAGCCAGAAAGAACGGATCGCACGCCGTGATAAGAAATAATAAATTGATAATAGATGGAGTTCATGTCCCAGTAAAGAAAACAATTAATACAGAAAGGAGCCATCATTCGCAACCAGCAAAAATATTTTCACAGACAAGCAAGTATGGAGACACCTCAATATCGCAAATTAATAATAATTCCTTTCGCCTTTAACACTGACTTCAAAATTCTTTATCAAAATATGCAAAGTTTATATAACAAGCGACACCTACTTGACGCTTTCTTGCAAAAAGAACAGAACAACTATCAAGTTGTATGCATTAGTGAATCCTGGCTATCAAGAAACAAAATCGACATAGTTGACATAAAAAACTATAAAATTGCTACCGCATTTTGCCGAACAAGCCGCCAAGGAGGAGGAGTCTGCATATTTGTACAAGAAGAGCTAGAAACAAAAGAAATAAAAGAAATTACAAATATGTCCATAGAATACGTGATAGAAGTGTGCGCCATCAACTTACTAAAACAAAATACAATAATATTAAGCGTGTATTGGAACGGAAGAGAGACCGAAATTTTTTATGACCAGCTTAAAGTAATTTTGCGAATAATAACAAATAAATATGGTAAAAGTAAAATAATAATTGGAGGGGATTTTAATATAAATATTTTGGAAATAAATAAAAAATCAAACCTGCTTTTAGATCTAATGTCGGAATATAACTTCACACAAATTATTAATTCTGCTACTCGCGAAACAAAACATTCATCGACTTGTCTTGATCTTGTATTCATAAATTTTAGTAAAAAGCATTTAAAACCGAATATACACGATCTTGGCTTCTCAGACCACAAAGGGGTATCAATCAATCTAAATACGTGTACAAATAAAAAACATCCGCCTTGGAAGGTAACTAAAAGATTATACAATACAAAAAATTTACAACTCTTCAAATCGGAACTAACAAAAATAGAATGGTCAAATATAATTACTTTAAACAATGACATAAATGAAAATTATAATTTATTTAGCCAAATCCTTCAAGATATTTTAAACAAATGTATCCCTAAAATAACTATAACATTAAAACAAATAAATAAAACACACTGGCTTACCAAAGGACTAAAGATAGCATGTAAAAATAAACGTTTACTAAAAATCCATGTTAACTACTCAAAAAACAAGGTATTAAAAAGTCATTATAAAAAATACGGCAAAATACTTAAACACGTAGTAAATCAGGCTAAAAAACTACACTATAAAGAACGCATAAAAAAATCAGACAATGTAATAAAATGTATGTGGAGAATTATAAAAGAGAAAACTAATAAAATTGTAAAAAAAGAAAAAAATAACATAGAACTAAAAATCAACGATAAACTAATAAACGAACCAAAGCAAATTGCAAATACTTTTAATATTTTTTTCGCTTCAGTAGGTATTTCAAGTACCGATTACATCCCAAATAGTATACTATGTAATTCCACTCACCAAACTAACAGTATGTATTTAAACCCTGTACCGCCGAAAGAAATAAATCAAATTATCCGAAACTTAAAAAATAAGAACAGCTACGGAATAGACGAATTGCCCCCTAAACTTATAAAACAATGCGCAAATGAATTAACACTTCCATATTATTTACTTGTGAACCAATCATTCTTAGAAGGTACTTTTCCAGATTCGTTAAAAATATCAATAATTAAACCTATACATAAAAAAAGTTCTAAAACCGACCCGAGTAACTATCGGCCAATAGCTTTATTAGCAACTTCGTCAAAAATACTTGAAAAGGCAATGTGTAATCGCGTATATTCTTATTGTGAAAAATATGAGTTATTTAACGAAGCCCAATGCGGATTTAGAAAAAATCATTCCACAACCTTAGCCGTATATAAATACATTGAAAAAATATTAAGTATATTAGACAAAAAACAATACGCTATAGGACTACTATTAGATATGTCAAAGGCCTATGACAAGGTCCAATATAATATTCTATTGAAAAAAATACAAGCACTAGGCATTAGAGACATAGCATATAACTGGTTCGAATCTTACTTACGAAATCGAGTCCAGTACGTTGAGGTGGAGCACTTTGACTCCGACACACGCACTATACGGTCTATTCGATCCGAGGCACACCCTATAACCAGCTCCATACCACAGGGCAGTGTTATCGGATGTTTACTGTTCTTGATCTATATAAACGATCTGCCAAAACACGTAAACACCCCGAGTGTTCTCTTCGCGGACGATATCTCGTTAGTTATGCCATGCACAAGCGCTGATAATGCAAGCGCCTCAATAAAAACCACTCTCACACAAGTATCCAACTGGATGACGGAACATAGCTTAGAAATAAATTATAAAAAAACTAAAGTTATGGAATTCAGACCGTATCAAAAAACTTCCTTAAACCTTAAAATATCGTTTGATAATATATCTTTAGAATGCGTTAAAAACTTTTCACTACTCGGAGTAACTATAGATACACATTTAAACTTTAAAGAACATGTACAAAAAATTAAATCTAAATTATCCAGCTTCACCTACGCTCTGAGGGAGCTCGTCATTAGCACTGACCTTCCCACGGCGTTATCAGCGTATTACGCACACGCCCACGCGCACCTGTCCCGTGCCATTATGTTATGGGGGAACAGCACAGATGCACATCACCTTTTCATCATGCAAAAGAAATGTGTACGTATTCTAGCTCACATCAAAAGTCAAGAATCATGTAAACCACATTTCATTAAGCTTAAAATTCTTACGTTGCCATCGATCTACATATTAGAAATGTGTAAGTTTGTAAAAAAATACCCTCAGTATTATAAAAAACTCGACGATTTTCCGCGACGTTTTGAACTTAGGCCGGGTAGAAATAAATTAATACAGCCAGAAACTAAATTGAAGATCCGCAGTGACGGTCCACACGCCATGTCCGTAAAAATATTTAACAAATTACCTACAGAAATAAAGGAAGCAGAAACCTATCCGCTATTCATAAATAAAATCAAAAGTTACCTACTTCAGAATTGTTATTATGACATACAAGAATACTTATCGCAAACTACGACATCAACTAATTTAATACCTACCTGAAATTTATATTTATTTAATCCGACATAATTATTAAAAAAATTCGGTCTACCTACCAATTGCTATACCTTATACAAAAGGTTCACATGTGACACTACCTACTGTTATAAATATCCAAATTACCATGTGACAGCAATAAATATATTGAATTGAATTGAATTGAATTGAATAAACAAAAAATTTCATAAAAATCGATTAAGCCGTTTCTGAGAAGTTTTGTTACAAATTTGTGACACTACAATTTTATATATTAAGATATAAAGAAAGGTAATAATAAATACCTCATATTACCAGTATCAAAACAATCACGTACGCATGCAAGAAAATGGTAAATTTACAAATGTAATTCACATAAATTCACATGGTTGGTAAAACCGGATACAAATTACAGACGTTACCGACCCACGTCATGAGACCTTTTACGAACGCACAACCTGTGAAACGGCTACATTGAAATTCCAAGTAATGCTTGTTGTTCAAAGTAATGTTCCCAATTCAAAGTCCGATGTTTAATAATAATAATATTTATTATAATTGTTTCTTTCAGACAATAGAATCCATATCAACACAAATTAAATTAAAATTAAAATTAAGATCAAAAAGCAAAATATTATTTAAATCAAAAATTAAACTTTACCAAGGCTTTAAAGAAAATCAATTATAAATTTAAATAATATAACATAAAAATAACAGTGATAACATTTTATAATGACGAACTTTAATGATTTGAAAACGATTGAAAAAATGAACATTGGGTCAAGCAGGACTTCTCTGCTTCTAACGTAGAAATGCTGGAAACTACGTTCAAAGGTGAAATATCAGCAGAGTCAGTTCATCAATCATACAGAATGAGTTTTTTTATGTGATGAAGTTAAGGAACGAGCAGATAGCCCATCTGGTCTTCTTCTTCTTCTTCGAGTCACCGGTTCTGTCGAACCAGTGTGGTGAAAGGATTGTAAGTGCGCCTCAAAGAGGCCCATCTGGTATTAAGTGGTAACCCATAAACAATAAGATTTGGGTCCTCCCATAAAGGTACAAAATAAATGTTGCTTAGTACTGCTTTTCAGCCTAAAAAGGAGAAATGTGTATAAATTGGTACCGTACTTATCCATTGACTGTACTGTAGTGCTGGATCAATGTTATGGCTATAAGTCCTTAATCAGGGGCTTAATAATTTTGTATACCTCTTTTCATATTAAATACTTAAATACAGACGTTATAAAATTATAATGATTGCGCCGTGTTCGGAAACTCAAATATTTATTAACTTGATCTCTTAACGAGCTGGCTGAGCTGGGTGAGCATAAAGTTGTATTCGGCCCTCTAATATTTGTGTTAAGATATTCTTCGTGTCCATGATTCTTGAGATATACTGAATCCCAGGGAAATTTAATTTAAATGAAATGAAACGAAATGAAACAAAATAAAACGAAATGAAATTTTATTCTCGACAACAAACATTACTAAATATAAAAATGCTAAATATAAAATAACATTGGTAGCATAAAAAATTCAAATAATCTATCTAAAATAGATATTGGTGATCGTTACACACAGTGTTATATGGACCAAACTAAGCACAGCTTGTACCATGGGAACTAGACAACAGCTTAAATACATTATACCTTTTTAGTTAATACATACATACATATATGTTAAGACCCAGACACAGAACAAACATCTATGTTAGTCACATAAATATTTTTCTAGGTGGGAATCGAACCCACGATCTAATAGTACTAAAAAAACAAACGAGTGATGTTTTGGTAGGGATTAAGTAATTCAAAACAACAGTCGCCTGCGTTCGCTATATGAGTTGGTATTTTGCAAGGTATAGCTACATCCGAGATAATGAACATTATCTAATTATAAAATTAACCCTAACCTTTGAATCTTGCCCAAATTATACCTTAATTTGAATATACAGGGTGCCTCAAACTCAAATGTCTAAACAAAAACATAACCTCCAATATTCGATAAAAAAAAGTGTGGATTTTGAACCAGCCACTGGGCCGCCGATTATTAAAAACTGCTTAAAAACGCTAGGGCAGCAGTTCAAACGACCCCTAACCTTGACCGTTATTTATTTTTGTCTATCGTTCATTAGATGATCAATCAAATAACATCGATTAGATTAGCTCAGCACATTAGCATCGAGATTTGGCTTTCGTTCGGTCCTGACAAATATATACACTAAACATTAGCCTCCTTTTTATGTAGTGTATACGTAAAATAGGGTGTGATATTAGACTGGCCTCACAGCTCAGTTTGTAGTAACAATGCCTTCTATGCTCTAGGTCGCGGATTCGATTCCTACCCGGGACAAATACTTGTATGACGAATATAGATGTTTGTTATGTCTGGGTGTCAATATGTACCTATACCTAGAGGTACTTATATACTTGATATCAAGATCAAATTTACGCTAGGAAACTCTTATCTTGGGAACTGGCTCTCATGTAGGGCTACAGCTGTGGTTACCTTGAGAAGTGAGCACAAGAAGTATACTTTTGCAATGATAATTATGTAAGAAATATGTATCACTTACTGGAAACCTTTAAAAAATAAATAAATAAAATAAATAAATCCAGGAACACAATGGATTACAATCACTCGCTTATTCATTATCTCTGTACTTAACACACGAGGTTTGTACTTAACGAACGTGGTTTAAGGTCACAGCCGAAACCGACAAGCATGAATATTATCTAATTATGAAAAGAGCCCGAACCTTTGAAATCTTGCCCGAATTACAACAAGTGCGTGAGACCCCTCATTTAAATTAATTGAATATGTATTTTGAACGTAAAAGCTTCGCTGATGTAAGTACAAGTACAGTCAAAACCATTTCATAATTTCATCAAAATAAATGTATTAAAAAATATCACATATTCTGGACTCAAAAGATAAGCTGATATGGAATAATTTCAGTTTTTTGATGTGAAACATCTATAGCCGCACGTAAAACCGATTTCTGCGTTGCATATTACTTTTACAAAATATGTCGATGTTTCACATCTGCCAGGCGTCCCGTGACGGCTCACATTTCTTTTTATTAGATTTTTGCCTTTTTTGATTTTTACCTTTGGACATGCAATGTGCAACGTTTAAAGCTTTCAGTGAGCTTGAACTTTCGTGCAGGAAAGCAGACAGTGTAGCCTACAGGTGAAAGGTGGTCCACGGTAGATCTGCCTACCCCTTCGAAGATGAAGGCGTGATTCTGTGTATGTGTGTTATTTTTGTTAAGGTGATAAGTCGCAGTCCACCTGATATTAAGTTATTCATAATAAAAGCAACACGACTTATGTTCTCCCCCAACTAAGGTATGGGGAGACCCAAGTCGCGTCGTATTGTGTCCGTAACTGAGACGTGAAGTTGAAATGTCTCACGTACCTGTAGTTTCATCCGCAACCATGTACCACTCTCAAACTGGAAGACTGCGTACTGCTTAGCAGAATAAACAAGGCAGTACTTCCCTGGTCAAACGTATCACACTATCTACCTTGTGCATTTATTTTTATTTTTTGTTAGATTATTTTAGTTTACTATTATGTCTATCTATCTACTGCCTAAAAAATGAACTATGTTAACCTTATATTTCTTCTTACCGAACCCTAATTAGTCCATACTGATTAAGTATGACCTATGTAATTAACCTACCTATTTAATTAACAAGACATTTTACTCGAAGACCTTGTCAATCCAATTTGGAGGTAATTTTTTTTTACTGATTAAATTACCAGCTTGTCTCGTCAGATTAATTAGTTTTTTCAATAAAATTAGGGCAATTTTTGACTATTTACGGCCCAGAGAGAATTAACCTGAATTTGAATGTTTTATTGTAATTTTGTGGCTTTGGATTTGTCTAGGTTTTGCAAGTTCAAAAACCATTTCCTTACCATTATCTCTGGTTTGAGAGTATGTTTTTTCACCATAATTGTCTAATGTAAATAGGTACATTTAAGAAAAAATTTCTAATACTAATACTAGACTAATTTATTGTACCTACTTTTATGTTTCGTGCTCTATTTCGACATATAAATATTTTTAAAATTTAATTACTTTCTTTCTTAGACGTATTGTGTGAAACTTCTAACAACAGGAATATGGTTATATGAATATAATTATATCCCTATCTATACAAATAAAAAGAATTTCAGTGTTCGTTTGCAATATAGACATAACAGGTTTTTACTAAATACATATGAAAGTATATGCAGTACAAATAACAAACAACATTTTCTTTCTCTAATCTCCGAAACGGCTGAACCGATTTTGACGACACTTTCACTACCAGATAGCTGATATTATAAGGAGTAACTAAAGCTACTTTTATAAAGGCTAATTCACAAAGTTATAAAAAAAAAATACAAACCAAGGGCGCACCTACGCAAATAAAATTGCAGACTTGAAAACGACGCCACAACTCAAACTTACATCAGTTCATCAACTCTTGTATTCATGTCGTATGATGTACAAAAGATTATGATAGCCATCAGGGTCAACCAACCAAAATGATTTATGATTATTTTTATGTGAGCACATTGTCATGTTAATATTAAACGTGTCTGACGGAAATGTGACTGTGATTGCCATCATTATGCTGATCCCCAAAACGGCAACGGAGTGAATGGAAGAATTGATAAACATCGAATTTAAACAGATTCCGAGACAGTTACGTAGTGTAGCCATTTTAAGTGATTTTTAACTTGTGCATTATAACTTCTTCCGCGGATAAGATACTTCTAATACTAATCGTATTGGGTTAGTTGTAGGGATTAAAATGCGCCTCAAAAATTCTCCCTTCATGCACTGATATACGTACCATTTCTAGGTAGGCATTTATCTTGGTTCAACCTATTTTCACTATTATGTATATTTCACTATTTTACTTACTACTTAGCTACGACATGGCCCAAGTCAAATAGTATGCGCCCCAAACTCGGAGACCTGAAGGTGGAATGCGTCTGTGATTTCACCGGCAAACACGGCTTTCATACTGGAACACAGTAACGGAAGCATTACTGCTTGGCGGCAGAAACGATTTAGCTCCACGACTCATATATTCGACATTCTCGAGACCATAGTTGACCATATTTTCACGAAATTAGTGGCATAGTGTAAAAGTGCAGTAATCCTCTAAAAATTCTAATTAACTACACCAGAAATCTAAATTAGCATTAAACATTAATTTATAATTGCCTGGAAGAGACCGCTATTAGCAATAAGGCTGCCCATTATATAACATTAGTTTAACGATATATCTTTACGAAATTTCCATGTGTGGTGATCAATAAAGTGTTTTCTATTAGTTTGTGATGCTGTGTAAGTTTCAGTAACGAAAAAAGACGAGGTTTACATCAGCCAAAGCGGAGATCTCAAAAAAACATTAACCTAAAAAGATAAAAAGGTATTAAGCCTTTGCATTTGCTGAGGCAGTAATGGTATTGCAAAATAAACTCCAGTAAAAATTCAAACTTCCAGTGACCAGCAATTCTGCAAGTCGAATTTTCTGCTAGAGCAAATACTGCCGTTAATTTATTTGCTTTCCTTACTGCAAGAGCATATTTACAGCAAGTTTTAACAAACAGTGTTTTAACGGTACCCAGAGCGGGGATGGATTATGTTTTTCGTGTATATGCGTATACCTACACATAAGTACCTTTGGGATATCATGTATATGGCTTAATGGTTTGGGGCTTTTCCGGGAAAGTACTGCCATCTATTTTTAAACCAAGCAGTAACTCATACGCCTTAATATAATCTGGTTTAAAAGGTATAATTGTACGTGGGGTTAATATGCAGGAGAAATAACAGACACAGGATAAATTCAACCTTAACGTCTGAGTGATTGGGGCGCAACACGATATGACTTATGTCTTCCAATACCTAAATAGGGTAATACTGAAATAGTAGTGCTTTTTTATAGTCAAAGAATACCACTTAAAATTCCGGTGAGCCACCTGCTCGTACATATTCACATAAAAGTAGCGTTTATCAGTTTCGAACAATATATTTTAATAGTTGGGCCGCGTAAGGAAATGTAGAATTAGTACTTCGAGTAGCAATTTTTTTCTCCATGCTTTCAGTTACCATACAGAGATAAGTAAGTACTTAAATAAAACTGAAATACTCCCCTAATTAACTTGATTGGTCAAAAACGCAAACACATTCTATATATCTTACCAAATGTTTAATTATGAGTTTTATATCTTTTAATTGAGAAATGACCGATAAACCCTATAAAGCCCATACAAAGTTTCTTCTCTGCTTTCTTTCTTTCTTAAAACCATGAAATGGGATGTACTTTAATGTTGTTAATCGTATTCACGGATGATAGAACGTAATTCCAAGCAGGCAGCTCCGCTATTTATAATAACTGCAGTTCAGCCCGTAAAGTAATAACTTAAACAAACACGATGTGTGATAATATGGAGTGCCAAAACGACCAATGAAAACCAGACGAGCTGCTAATAGACACCTTAACACTAAGCTTTAAGGTTGAGATTGTCTCATCAGTCCATTGCTAATGGTACAGCCTTTGTTGTGGCTCGACATGAAGAGAGACTGGAAATGGGGAAGATTATTTTATGCGTTCGCTGCAGTCGTCATTAAACCTCATTCATTGCTACATTTGAATGAATAAAATGAATAATGCTAACTTATTCAGCATAGCAGTAGTTTTTTTAGTTCTCAGTTGAGAAGTGGGATGTATGAGTGGTTCTATTCTATTCGAATCACTGGTTCTTTCGAACAAATCAAAATCAATCAAACATTTTATTTGCTTAAAATAAGGGTAACAAAGGTCTTCAGGTCTTACTACTAAAATGGTTCCAACTTATTTTCACCACAGAGGCATGCAAAAATATCCTACACAATGAAAAAATAATAATAAAAATAATAGCAAATAATAATTACATTCAAACAAAAAGTTCAAAGAGTTACAGTCATTTAATTTATAGTAAATGTCCTAGAAAATTATACAAAGTCAATGATCATCTATAAATTCCTGTACGCTATAGTATCCAAATTATGCTTTTAAACATAAAAATTCAAATAATTTATTTTTAAAAATATTAATAGATTCTGTTTCGGCTATGGATCTAGGGACCTTACCATATAGACGAGGTGCCATACCCAATACGCTTTTTGAAAAGCTTTTTGAACAGTGGGTTAAAGGATTTTAAGTGCGCCTCAAGAGGCCTTGACACTTGTCTTCTAATTTTTTGTTCTAAGCCATGTCGGTTTCCTCACGATAATTTAATTCACCGTTTTAAGAACGTAGTATTGCGCACATAAATTTTTCAATCGAAAATCTCATAGGTGCATGTCGGGATTTGAACCGGTGACCTCCGGATTGAAACTCGGGATCAGTACCACTAGACCACCACGCTCTCAGTGTTGTGGTGGCCCAGTGTTACATACCATGAGTTGAGCTAGAAGATTAAAATCCAAAGTAGAAACCAATGGGATTTCGCTTGAAAAATTATGTTTGCAATAACAATGAAGGAAACTTCAGGAAGCGGACGCGTCTCAGAATCTGGAATTCGATTGAGTCAAGTGCATGAAGGGAGCCTGTTTGAGGGCCTCTTCAATCGGTAGGTACACGATGAACTCGAGTAGTAGACTTCTCCCTTGAGTACTACCAAAGACTTCCAAAATATCTTTAAGACCTGTTTGTACCTATTTAAATAAATTAATAATAAATATTGATGCCCATTTCACACAGCGCCTTCTATCCCCAAAGTAAGCTAAGCATAGCTTGTATCATGGAAACCAGACAACTGACATGACCTATATACTTCTTTTTTTGTAAATACTTACATTATAATACCTATTGACACCCTGAAACAGAACAAACATCTATATTCGTCACACAAATATTTGTCCTAGGTGGAAATCGAACCCACGACCCGACAGCGCAGAAGGCAGGGTTACTACCAACTGAGCTGTGAGGCCACTCTCTATTATATTTGGCTGAATGCAATATATGAATATAATTCTCTGGGCTAAAATTAATATATTTTAAACAATATTACCCTAAAACTGGCGACGCTACCAAAGCAGAACTTTTACATTCATTCTGTTGCGCAAATACACATAAATTTCAAAAAGCTATTGTGTGCAACGGTACCCTGGACGCTTTAGACATGGTATACCAAGTTGTAGTGTAAAGCGTAATGCCCGAGATACACGAGGCTAGTTCTTTAACGGTAGCAACCTAGTGCTTGTTAGCTTAAAACTCGTTTTTTTTATGTGATACAGTTACGGAACGAGCTGACGGCCCACCTGGTGTTAAGTGGTAACCTCGGCCCTTAACAACCGACGCTTGGGTCCTCCCCTACTAGGTACGACTAGACCCAAGTCGCATCGTATGCGCCCGTAACCCTGAGACGTGTAGGTGGAATACCTCATGTGCCTGTAATTTCCCCGGAAACCCTTTCAAACCGGAACACAGTAACGCGAATGCGTCACTGCTCGGCAGCAGAAATGGGCATGGTAGCAGTACTTCCCCGGATGAACTTAGCGAGAGTTCTACTGCTCTTGAAATTCTACAAATTTTGGATCTCGGATTTCTAGAAATTGGCGTTCTAGTTCTCTATACACGGAACTAGAGCTACTTTATCTTGCCAGCCTACTAGCACTTAATATCCCAGCTAGAAATACAAGCCGTGTATCATCTATCCTGGGTAAAGTGAGGACTACAGGTTGAATCAACTTGATATTACCACGTTCTATACCGAATCGCGAGACAATAATAAACTATTGTTTTGACTTTTAAAATGAATTCCACATTCTCCTTTAGCATTACCACCAACAAATATTAGTTAAATCAACTTCAGATAATAGATAATATTTTATCTATACAAATAAATAAAATTGGAGTGTCTGTTTGTAATATGAAAATAACCGCTTTTTACTAAGTGCATATGGATGTATACACGGTACATAAACAAAAATTTTAACAATTTTTGTCTGTCTGTCTGTTTGTTCCGGCTAATCTCTGAAATGGCTGGACCGATTTTGACGGGACTTTCACTGGCAGATAGCAGATATGACAAGGAGTAACTTAGGCTACTTTTCCGAGGGCTAAAATAGGGGTGCGTGATAAAACTGAATTCCACGCGGACGAAGTCGCGGGCAACAGCTAGTGGGTTATAAAAAGGTGTATACATTTTTTTGCAAAGAAAAATACAATGACCACATTATATTTCAATCCGTGACCTTTGGTATACCATCACAATAAGCTTTTGCAATGTCAGCAGGTTCAATCTGAGGGTAAATTTTAGCCCACGTCATGGGAGACATCATTTGTCATATTTTGTTCTGCTACTAGTTTAACCTATGTATAAAATTAATGTCTACTTCATATTTAATTCTAAGCGTTGTCACCTACAATGTTTGCGATATTTGGGTAGATACTGAATGCAAATAAGCATCATAAGATTCCTACTACGAACTCTGAACTATTAGTTAAAGATTAAGTAATATAAAATGTAATCCTGTATATATATATAGGCTATAGGATAAGATAATTAAGATTTTACTGTGTTAAATTAAGAAAAAATTTGTAATAATAATAAAAAAAAGAATATGATTTTTTTTGCTGCTTTTACATATCCCCTTAGTACAATGTCGAAATTAGTCATGATGGTGTTTCGCAACTCCCAGGACTATACGTTATCGCTGATCAAAAGTTTCTCTTAGGAAACGTTATATTTAGTTACAAAATAGCACAGCCTCGCCGGCGCTCTGGCAGAAACAAATAGACGGCCTGTTTCAAATCCGACACTTCGTTTAAATTCGGAATTTGTTCGAATTTCGAACGTTCACTTCTCAACTGCCAGTCCCGAATGAGTGCGATTTTTTTTTGTAGAGTCCGAATATGTTAAGGTCTTACGTGTATAGATGACTGCATAGACGATAAAGAATGAATGAATGAATGAATAAATGAAAATTCTTTATTGTACACCATTAATGTGCAGTAAGAACGTTAAAACTACTCAAGATACACGTACAATGGGCGGTCTTATCGCTAAGAAGCGATCTCTTCCAGAAAACCTTTGGGTGGAAAGGATTTAACCAAAGCAGTCCAGAGATGTTTGGACTGAGAAATCCTCACAAAATTTACCACTAAGACTGAGCTACTGTTTAATAATATAATAGTAATAATGATATTGGTGGACATTTCACACAGCGCCATCTAGCCCCAAAGTAAGGTAAGCATAGCTTGTATCATGGGAACCAGACAACTCTATCTAATCTATAGGTCTGTAGTGATGAAGGCGGTGTCACCCGCTGTGAAAACTTATAAATACAAATGATCAATCAATACTGTATACATAATCTTTGTCTAGAAGACTTTTCAGAAAAAACGAGTCACATTTATAGTCCCCTTTTTCTTTATATAGTTTAATGAAATTAACGTGTGATTACAATACTCAGTTGTAAATATCAGTGACGGTCATACATGAGTGACAAATACTGTCAAAAATAGAATTACTCGTTCGTCTCATTTTCTCTTAAATGTTTAGAGAGAGACAAACGTTGTAACAGTGTGCAATCGGTAGATACCCTCATTCACATTCGTTATAAGCCGGACCAGTGTCCGACTATGCGTTTCCGTTACAGGGCGTTGCAGAAACGGCACCCACGCCTTCCAAACCGGAACACAGTAATTCTTCAGTTACATACACGCATTACACAACTTTCAAACCGGAACACTGTGCTATTATTAGTTGATGGCAGAAGTAGACATTTTCACAGTACTTCCCCGGGTAATCTCGGCACGATTTTCACTGCTGCTAAATTATGTATGATTTGTACTGGAAGAAATGTTTAGAGAAGATGTCTGAAGAAATGCCCCTATAAATTTGAAATCCCTGAAATAGGCAACTAAGTTTTAAGCACTAAAGTAAGTTAAAAGTTTTAAGTAAAAAAAAAAAAAAAAAAAAAAAAATTAGTGGGCAAATAAATTTTGTATTAGTATTTGTTTTGATGAGTAATTTTCATGATCGTATTTAAATTTCTTTGTTGGTAAGTTTAAAAGGATGTGAAGACGATAATTGTTAATATTTAAGCAAAAATTTGATGAACTTTCTAACAGTTATCTATACTGTATGAAAATTAATTATGAGATGCCGCACACATTACATACCATAAAATACTCGTAAGTTATGTTTAGTTTATAGTGTGATACATTTATTGACTGAGACTTGAGACTAAGAATATCTATCTTCGATTTTTTCCAATCAAACGAACAAGTTGTAACCGCATTAGTTTAATTAATACATGAAACATAAAACAAAACAAAATTAAATTGGTTGTATTTTACTATATGCGAGTTAATTTTATTGAAATTAATTCCTACATGGCAAATTTAAAATCAAAATCCGTGAGCATAATATTATTCCCAATAATCAAATATATGTCAGCATGTTTACAATTAAATGGAAAATTGTTTAAAATTAATGAAATCAATGTGCATTTTATACAAGCAAACCTATTAACGAATTCTGTTCTGTTAATCACTGTGGGCAGAGCAAATGAAATATCGTGTCAATGATATTGTATGAACACACGAGGTAACGTAATTAATGTGCATTTAATAATCGGAAGGCATGAAAACCTTATTATGATTTTTTTTATTATGGTACGTTAGCTACCGAAACGCTGATGTAATCCACCTTTATTTTAGTTTTAGTTTAGTTACCTAAGTTAAAATAATATGGGTGGACAATTTACACAGCGCCATCTAGCCCCAAACTAAGCATAGCTCGTACTATAGGAACCAGGTGACTGATAGAATACATTTATAATTTTTTTTGTAAATACATACATATAATACATAACACCCAGACACAGAACAAAAATTTATATTCGTCACACAAATGTTTGTCTTGGATGGGAATCGAAACCACGACGCACAGCAAAGTAGGCAGAGTTACTACCAACTGAGCTGAGAGGCCTGTCAAGTTACTTTTTATGATATCTGCTATCTAACAGTAAAAGAATCATCGGAATCGATCCTGTCGTTTCGGAGATTAACCGGAAGAAACAGACAGTTTTTTTTTTACCATATATTTTCATATGGATTTAGTAAAAAGTTGTTATTTGATTTGGGGAGCAATAAAATGTCATCTATGTATCTAGTCGTATCCATGCTGGACAAACTGCAACCACCACCACTGAGTTACCACGCTTTCTACTCTCCTTAAGTTTCAGTGAGACTTAAAATTTTAATCAGCAATCATTTATTCAGAGTCTAGCCGAGTAACAGATTCTAAAATTTAATCCGTAAATCCCCCAAAACGTTAAGTTTGCGAGGATCCGAAATATTTCAAATATACAAACATTTTGATTCGATAATCCCCGGCTCGTTAAGAAATCAGAATAATAAATATTTGAGCTGTCGAACATGGCGCAATTATGATAGAATTTCACACGATTCGTTTCCGCGAAAAGATTTATCTGTTATTTTTTAATAATAAGAGTAGTAGAATAACAGATTTCTGCAGCCCTCCGAAATTTGCAGGTGCAAATCTGGCACCAGCATAAATTACGGTGTGTGCACAAATTTATCACGTTCTCAAATCATTGAAAAATATTCGGTTTCGTTTTTATGAGATGAAGTTATGGAATTTGGTAACAAGATAGCTTTTATCCTGGATTAACACATAGGCTACTTCGATCCCGGAAAAGTGCAGCGTTCCCGTGGGATTACTTATTCACCGCGGGTAACACCGCGGGGCGTAGCTAGTATAAAATTAAGTTTACTCAAACAAACGTTTACATACTTTTTAATTAAGTAACAAAAGCGGTTGCAAGTCACGTAGGGCGGTAAGAAGGCTTACAGGCGATTATCCCCGTCTAGAAACTATTTATAAGGGTTTAATTTTAAATTGTGCGATAAGCTATCTACCATTTCAACGGCGCAGTAGAAAAGTGATAAGACAAAAACATCGTGTATACACTTAACGCTAATTTCTGAGAGTTAACGACTATCTTCGTGAAGTAAATGTATGCAAATATATTTAAATCATCGCTTAGACTTAATTGTTAATTTTTTTTCAACATTCATATACTTTAAATTTGTTTTTTATGTGACAAATGAGGGTGAAGAAGTGACTTATCTTGTGTTAAAGGCTATCTCATAGCAAAAACTCTCAATGTATAAGAAAAGACTCAAGTCGCATTGTATTACACCCGTTACGCCGACTTGAAAAAGGAATGTGTTTTTTTCCTATGGACTAACGTGCCAGTAATTATTATGAGCAGCATCTTTAAGATCGCAACTTCGAACTGGAACATGGCAATGCAAGGCGTAACAGCTTAGCAGAATAATATTGTTCTTTGTCTAGGTGTAAATACTTAAGTACTTATAAAAAAGTAGTACAAAGGTTACCTGGAAGAAATCGCTATTAGCGATAATGCTATAGCTTAAATATTAATCTTTACGAAATTTCCATGTATGGTGGTCAATAAAGTATTATCTATCTATCTATATAAGTATTACATCAGTTGTCTGGTTTCCATAATACAATCTATGCATATTTTGGATAGTCACAGCTACGTCACAACGTTTCGTTTTTCACAGCTACGCAGCTGATAAAAATAACAAAAACACAAAAACTTGTAGCAATTATAAGTTCAAAACGTGTCTTTCTAAACGAAACAATTCGTTAAATAAAGTAAAATATTCATTCTTATATTGGCGCTACAATATATTCAAAACGAGAGCTTTTAGCTCCTAACAAATCTATTTCAATCACCAAGATGACGTAAACAAGTGTACAAGTAACCCCCACATACAGGGATCTCTACTAGCTAGGGGGGGGGAGGAAACCATAGAGACCAGATACAGAAGGGAAATGTATTATTATTTTTGATCAACTGCCAAGAATTTGTTGCGGCACGCTACAGAATACCTTAAACTAAATTTGTAAAATTTTAGAAATGGTAAAATAGCTGTATACCGAATCATTATGTTGACTGGCCTCACATCTCAGTTGGTGGTAACCCTGCCTTCTGCTCTGTAGGTCTCTGTAGGTCGTGGGTTCGATTCCCACCCAAGACAAACATTTGTGTGACGAACATAGGTGTTTTTTCTATGTTTTTGTGTTGATATGTATTATAGCTACGTATTTAAAAGCAAAAAACATATAAGTATTATATAAGTTGTCTGGTTCCTATGATACAAGCTATTTACTTTGCATACTTTGGGGCTAGATGGCGTTGTGTGAAATGTCCACCAATATTTTTTTTTTATTATTATATATCAATTGTAACTTAAATAAAATACAGTCGTGCGCGAATGAAGTTAGGTATTACTGCCACACTACCAATATTGATATACTAAAGAGTCAATTATACGTTCTATCAATGATTGACGAATGGAAATCAAAATAGATTTCTTATAAAAATCAGGCACCAGGTAGTTCTTAAGATAAATATGTTTGTGGTATTTAAAATCTAGTTCTCATATTCCCAGACTAACGCAGAAGACAGAAACGACTTTTAGATATACTTATCGTAAGCGCTATACGTGAAAATTATGATCTGCGAACAGAGTTACTGAGCTAGTTTCGCTTCTACATATATATTCCAATGGTTTATGTGTATACAGAACGAGCCATTACTTGTTGAGTGTGTCGGTAAAACCCACCCGCACATAAAAATGTATGCTCAAGTAAAATCTGAAAATTTTATTGCCAACCAGCCGTAGCGTGGAGTAAATTCCTACATTTGGGTCTGAGATAATGTATGGCAGGTAGCTCTTACTTATTTTGCAATGAGAAGAATGTGAACACTTACATGATGGTCTAAAGAAAAGTTACATAAAACTCTTCATACATGCATAGATTCACGCATTCGTCCCTGCAATGGTAGGTAGAGCCTAAGTGGACCACTTTCACCTTCTGAGTTACACTATCGTGGGAACCTAAACATGACACGGGTAAGCTCGTCGCCGCCATTGTTTTCACACGAATAACTCGGCTAACACATTCTTCAAAAAATTCATTCATCAGTAATCTGACTGCCAGGACCAACGTTATACAGCAAACACAACATTATTACAACTTATTTCCCTATTTGGTAATCATTGAGATATACGAAACATATATGTAGAAGAATAAATTCTACAATAAGAATATAAAAGTTTTGAAAACTGGCACACTTAATGCTTATGAAAGTATCGACTTTTCTCTACCATCTTCCTTTTTCAAAGGAAGTGGTTCAATATATTTTCTGTAATGACTCCCGGTTGCCATACATAATTTATCGTTGAAATGAAAATATTTTATGCTAAATTCCGAGTATAGCGGCGGTAAATTTCAAACTGACTTTTCCAGAACATTTTTCAAAGCCTTAAAAACATTTTACAGGCTGATTGACCAAATACCCTCCAACCCGCAAAACAAACAAAAGATTCTTTACGTGACTTTGATAAATAGCAGATATCAGAAATTAAGTGGTTTTTCGTGTTTCCCTCAGCACTTTACCTATTTTGCGATCTTGTTTTACACCCGAAGACGTGTGAAGAGAAATTTTATTTGAGTAAAAGGTGTTATTTTACGTGACACGCGAATATTTGAGTTTTTATGCTGAGTACATATATATTTTATTTCACTTCAGTGCGCCAAGGGCTCTACTGTAAGAAGATAATATGAATGTATTAAAAGCTTCGAAACTCGTAGCTCGTTTGTTTTTTAACGGATTCATCTTTTGATTTTCCGCTTTTACCGTTGATCAAAATAAACGAACCAGAAATATTAAGGCGTACTTAAAAAATGTTACTAAGGGATTTATTAGCTAAATAGTAGTTCAGACATCAATGCTGAATGTCTTTATTTTCTGTCCAATACTACGAGCAAACGAATAATAATTCAATAAAGTATTAACTCTGTTTAAAATTTTAATTTTTGTTGTATTTTATATGGTAATAAATAAAATTATAGTATAATATCTTTATCTCGGCTTACTCCCTGCCCCGTTTAGGTACGATAATGTAACCTACAAGGTGAAAAGTGGCCCTTCAAGTATTTTCCTACACTTAAGATGGAAGCGAAATTATAACTAGAAAATAAGTTTCCAAGTAATTTATAGCTCGATCCTAATTTCCCAGACTTGGGCCATAAATTCAGTGTTTACTGCGAAGGAACTTACTACGAATGTTGCGAACTGAACACGAATGAAGCCTTCATTAATAAGTCAAATTTCCGCGAACTATAAATTGTTTCATCATGCTTGTATTACTTATAATATGTGATTCGTAATACAAATTATTACTACTACTACCTCTGGTACAAAACTGTGAGGTTAAATTATTTAAAATAAGTCATGGCACACAAAACTAGAAAAAAAGTCCTTTCTTGGTCAAATTACCTCACATCCGTACGAAGCGTTTTGCTTCCACTTTCATAATGCGGACAGCCCAAGAGTGGAACTCCTTGGCTGCGTCTGTATTTCCCGAGAACTATAATCTGGAGGTCTTCAAGAGGAGAGTGAATAGGTATTTTCTAGGCAAGCATGCTACATCGTAGACCGCATCGTCACTTAACATCAGGTGAGATTGCGGTCAAATGTGAGCCTATAATAAAAAAAAAAAAAAAAAAAAAAAATAGTGATACGTTACGAAACATATGTAGAAAATATCTTGAAATAATTAATATTCTAATAACTAATAGTCTAGTCTTTGGGAAAATTTTTTAGTTCATAAACGAGTATTAAGTCATATTTTCCATTTTTCTATTACTGTACTAGCGTCTATAATCCCATAACTCTACTCCTGAAAAATATAATTGGACAGGCTTTATTTTGTGTAAGAGGGCATGCCTCTTATCACGATTTTTTTCTTCACAGTTAAATAAAAACTTTATATAGACACACCTTAAGTACGCAGATATTTTATGTGAAAAACACGTTGGTGCACGCTTGGGTTTGAACTGCCGAACGTCAGATTGAAAGACGAAGCCCTCGGGCTTCCACCATCCCAACCATTTTGTAGGACCACGGCTAGTTCATACTTAAAACTTCTATTTAACTTAAGAATAATCGATCTCATACTTAGTTTTAAGTAGTAAACTCCCCTGAAACTAAATCATTTCACACTAATATTCTATGTCCCAAGGAACTAGGTTGATATAAGGGTCATTGTTACGCTGTTTGGAGTGGCGATAAAACACAAAAGGTTGTCATTTACTGAACCCCAATATGTATAAGCTTTGACTCGCCCGCATTTCGTATTTATACTGTTCAGACAATAAGAGTAAGTAAATATAATAGATAACACAACTAAACTATAAATAATATATATAACTATAACTATATACTATACTATAACTTTTAACACAATATCACGTATAATTTTGTAAAAAAATTTGATCAAAATGTCATTTTACATCTTTGATGGCTTTGCAGAGCAACGGGTTTGAAACGTGTGATGAGCCACATAATTGCCACACCTGGCCAAACCTGGTAATCTGCCGCTGAGCAGTGATGCTCTTTTAATGCTGTGTTCCGGGGGAAGGGAGCGGATGCTGGTGGAATTACAGGCGCATGAGACGTAATATCCACATCTCCGGGTGATGGACGCAACGCAATGCGACTTGAGTCATCTCGTACTTTGGTAGAGAGGAATTGAGTCGTATCGCTGTTGTCTATGGCGGTTAACTAAGGTAAGGTAAGGTAAACCACAGTTGGGCCGTCAGCTCGTTCCGTCACTTAAATTACATTAAAATAATTTGGGACCAGGATGTTTATCTGTGTCCGTCCATGCAAACTGCGGTGGGAAGTTAATGTACTTTTCGTCGGGAAAATTGTAGGGGGTGCCAATCTATTTTAGGAAAGAAAGAAAGAAAGAAAAAATGTATTCATGGCACTAAGCTAACACAGAACATTAAAACAAAAGCCACATAAATTAGTACGTAAAAATTAATTTAAAATTATATATTATTTAGAAGTTGAAAAAGATTAGTTGCCACAACGAGGTCTCTGGCTCAGCATATCGATAGTTGAGTGGCAATTAACGCTGGTCTGTTAGGGATGAGAGAAGAGTCGTGTTGAACGACCACATGCTAAAAGATCTACTTCGTTTAACTGGTTTCTGAACGGCCTCACAAAAGCTTGACAACACAGGGAGTTCCAGAGTAGGATTATAAATCAGTCAACACTCTGCCCTAATCCCACACCAGATGGGGTAGGCATAAACATGTTTTTCTGCCAATATTTGTCAGTCATCATCACAAAACTCACTCCTATTTCACCTATATATCATCTTTAATGCAATCCATCATATTTTCTTTAAGCTACTTCTATTTTTACAATATATCCATCCACATGCAAGCAAGTGTAAGAGTTATGTACCAGTAAAATAAATCTTGGTACCAAATTCAATGTTCTAAAAATAAACTTGGAACTAGAACTATTATTTAATCTGAAGTTGAAACCTGAGGTATTTCCTTGTTCTGGCTACAAGTAGCGGAAGATTTGAAAGAGAAATCCCGCGGCGGACGCGTGACTTGCATTCCCTTGCACTACTCGGGATGCTGTAAATTTTTCCTTTCTAAAAGTGCAGTGAATTTTCCGGAGGGTTTTCTAGCAGATTAATGTTATTTTGTTGAGAAACGAACAGTTTGGTTCGCCCGACTCGTTGGTTTAACTGGAATTTGTCTTGTCTTTTGGTTTATTGATGAACGTTATAATGGATTAAAGCTGTTTCAGTTTGTTTGAGAGAAAACAATGCTAAACAAAAAGTAGACTTTGTGCCATCTGGCATGGGAATTATGCAAATGTTGTAGTATAAAGGTTTAAATTAAATATTATAATTTCCAATAATAGAAATAAACAATTTTAGTAACTCACAGCTTTGAATAATTTATAATAACTACAAAATCCGCCAAAATGAAATATCGTCACTCGCTATGTAAATTTTAAATGTTAACAAGGCGCTTGTGATGTCTTAATTTATTGTTTACATCCATTACCGATTTGGATTTGTCTTCGGCTTTCGACAAAGATTTGTGGTTTTAAAGTTAATGTTTTGTTGTATTATTAAGACTTATGAGAGCGATTCGGCCTAGCGGTACATACCCATAATTATATCAATTTGGAATCACTTGAAAATATTACAAAAAAATAACTAGAAAAAATCATGAGACTACTGATATATACTAGAACTAAGGTGCTGAATTCACGAAGGGAGGCTCTATGTGGCGTGAAACTAGTAGTTTATTATATTGAGAGTTATAGATAGAGAATGACGGCCTCACAGTTGGTTAGTAACCCAGCCTTCTGCGCTGTAGATCGTGGGTTCGATTCCCACCCGGGACAAATATTTATATGACGAATATAGATATTTGTTCTGTGTCTGGGTGTTAATATGTATTATATGTATGTATTTACAAAAAAGTATCTGGTTCCCATAATACAAGCTATGCCTAGCTTACTTTGGGGCTAGATGGCGCTGTGTGAAATGTCCACCAATATTTATTTATTTATTTTATTATTTATACAATTCAAAACAGCTCCAGTTATTTTCAAGCAACATTAACTGTTAGGGTAGTAGGGTATCGCAATAATATTGTAGTTAACCTACAATATTATTGCGATACCCTTGTATATTAATACTGTCCCTAATAGCGTAAAACAAATTGCTTACTGAACATAGCAGATTTAATCTGAACCGCTAAATTGTAGAGTTGGAATAACACAAATTGAGCGCAAAACTTCTGCAATACCGAAGTTAGTTCTACTCAATTTCGTCCACCTATAAACGGCCTAATGGCCGCGCCATATAACAAATTCAATTCCAACAATGTTATTTGTACCTATTTGAGCTGGCCCCTGTTGAAACGTAACGTGACAAATTAAAAAAGTATTCAGATGTCGGTTGGACTTCGACAAATCAGTTAAAAAATTCACACAAGCAGATAAATTTATTCATATTATTTCACATAAAATAACAACTTGAAATAAATATTAGAGGTTCTATATATTGCATTATGTTATATATACACACTTTAAGGCCAAATCAGCTATGGAATTAAAATCACTACGACAAAAGATTGAAATAGCAAAGATATACTAAATTTCAAATTTTACTACGGAACTCTAAATATTAATTCTGGGTGGACGTAAACTTTCACTGAATAGTTGATCACCAGTTTACGCAAACTTTCCTGTATACCAAAATAATTATGGTTCGGTTTCGACGTTCAGACGTATGTTTATGAGTTTGAGAAGTCCTGGACTTGTGGTAGATTCATTCATTATTTAAGTTTCTATTCACTATTCAAGTCGCTAATGACAGAACGAGCAGATGGCACATCTGACATTATGCGGTATTATGTATGATTGAAAACTCTTTATTGTACAATAAACCATAAACAATGAAATAAAACTTAAATGTGAAGCACAATGAGTGGCCTTATTGCTTGAAGCAATCTCTTCCATGCAAACTTTGGATGGAGTGAACTAAAACAGGAATTATAAGGTACGGTGGTGCTAAATAAAAGAGAAAATACACTAATATAAAATAACTAAATACACACTACATAACTTGTAAACTTACTTAAATATATAATTACACACAAATAAAAATTAAACTATACATACTTATAAATTATACATATATTACTGTAACATTTGTAAATATGTGACAGTCTTAAGATATATAGGTATAATATTATTTATATGCCCTCATATATCACCGCAATACGACTCCGATCCTCCCCTACCCTTAGATATGAAAATAATCAATTGCAGGGGGATCTCAGATTATATGCGCCGTAAGTATGGCCTGATAAGTATTTGCAATGAATACAAAGGTATATTATAAAAAGAAGAAAAAAATCAAAGGTTTTAGTTTGACGAAGCTTGAATTTTAAGTTTACGTAATTTCATTAAAGTTGACAAGAAATAACCGTTTCCAGCGGTTAAACAAGTAGCTATTTCAAAGAAAACACAGCTGATTAATCAACCAACAATAAGCTCTAATACCCAGTCTTAAAACTGAGAGTAGTATGACAGACGGTCGCGTACAAAATAAAAATATTGGAAAATTTATAATCCTTTGTTTTGTATTTTACACGGAATGTTGATTTTTGTGTCGGGTCTGATTACCTTTTATATCACGCTTTGTTTCTCAGTTAATATATATAACCATTGGGAATTTAGAAAATTCAAGCATTACTATTTATTCTTTTTTTTGACTTTCTATTCTATTACCTCCTACTATATAATATTATAAATGTTAAAGTTTGTATGGATGTTTGTTACTCTTTCACGCTCAAACAGCTGAATGGATTTGGATGAAATTTGGTACCAAAATAGCTTATATCCTGGATTAACACATAGGTTACTTTGATCTAGGAAAAGTGCAGTGTTCTCGTGGGATTTCTTATTCACCGCGGGTAGCCCCGCGGGGCGCAGCTAGTACTCTATATTCTATTTACCTGCTCATGTAACATGCGCTCTGTCACCAGTGCAGTGGTTTAAAGTGCGCCGGAAGGAGACTCTTTTTGAGCACGTGACAAAAATAACGTGCTATATGTCAAGACACACATTACTATACTATCATTTCCTTGGGACTATTTCCTTCAAAAGTATTGTATAAAGTATTTTTTTTTCCTAAAAGTCAGTGCCCATGAAAGGAAAGTCTTTGAGTTGCACTTTAATCTTTTCACAAATGTCGCAGACTACTTTGACTCTACTTACGGGCCGCTAAAATGACTCATTGACGCACGGACAGATGATGGTATTCAAAAGAAAGAGAAGGATTCTTTCAGCGTTTCTAGATTAGGCTGGCTGATGAGGAAGACGGGACAAGGTCATAATAATAGTCATAATAGTCATTTATTGGTAATATAAATTACATGTCAAACAAAAAACGGTTAATAAAAGTGTCTTGTGGTCTTGAATATATATACATACATGAATTTACACCTGTTTCCCGGAAAGGTAGGCAGAGATCACGGTTTTCCACCTGCTACGATCCTGACATACCTCCTTAGCATAATCTAATATATAAAATTCTCGTGACACAGTGTTTGTAACAAAACTCCTCCGAAACGGCTAGACCGATTTATGTTTTTTTTGTGTATATTGTGGTGGTCTGAGAATAGAACTTAAACTATTTTTCATACCCGTAAGTAATAAAGGTTTTTTAACAAAAAACCATTTAAAATTTTTTGGACAATTTTTTTTTATGATGCAATGTTATAAATACATGAAACCCTAAATTTTCACCCTTCTACCACCAACCTCTATTATTTAATTGCAGTATTAGTACTTTAATAATTTTCAACCCTCGATGATCGATAACTGGTAAAATGATTTTTTTCGTTTTTAATGACACTTTAACGAGGCATTGCAACGCATGCCGGGTACAGCTAAACTATATAAAATAAAATATATACTCTGACAAATATCCCCAAGCCATTTCCTTGAAGACCAAAAGCAAGTTGTTATTTAATTATTTACAGTAGAAATGTCAACCAAAACGAAAGTCAAAATGTTACATTAAAAACCAATTGCGAAATTTACCTTCGTAGGGTGAGTCTTCGTTCCAATCTCAGCGTGGTACGTTTATTCAACGTGTTGTAAACACATACAAGAGATTGTTTCTATCCATCTGTTTGATTAGGACCGTGTTTCATCCCGCACGATCCTACACGTACGCTCCTGTCAAGTATCGACATTACAACAACAAAGTACGAAGTGAATGTAGGTATGTACTGTCTGCAAAAAAAACGACAATTGTGATTCTGTGGAATACTCACATTAAACCACTGTATAACTAACTAGATGGCGCTGCTAATTTTAGGCAAGACTGAATTGCGCTGACGAAAACACCCGGCCGTGACAGACCTATTCCATGAACGTATGATGATGATTAGTTCGGTATACACACGAACTAGTGGATCAGGTGTTAATCTTTGGAAGAGGAGCGGTACGTACTAAATCGATGACATTTTGGAAAGACCAAGTTAGAGTAAGGAGTGAGAGAGATAGAATTCATAAAGAAATGGCTTGGAATCCTCAATAATATCCAAAATATATTCATGATATTATGTATTAACTTGAAACTAATGTCACTCAACCTATTAAAAGAAATACTGAAGTTCAAAAAGCTGCTTTTAAATGATGTTTTTTTTTAAATAATTAAATTTTGAACGTAAAAGTAGTTACAATTGTAATAATAATAATAAATATTGGTGGACATGTCACACAGCGCCATCTAGGCCCAAAGTAAGCTAAGCATAGCTTGTGTCATGGGAACCAGACAACAGATATAACACTTACATATTTTTTTAGTAAATATATACATATTAACAACCAGTTTGTCGTGGGAGGGAAAACCGAACCCACGACCCGCAGTGCAGAAAGCAGAGTTACTACCAACCGAGCTGTGAGGCTAGTCAAGTAGAGTTATTATATTAATTCGGAATAGTGGTATCGGAAGTTTCGCTTCTGTGACTAAATTACTCGCTTGTATCGACTTGTTTGATTCAATTTGAATTGTTAATTCAATACACACACGCTTGTTCTGGGAAGTTAATTTATTTATACTGAGTATATACCTAGTGTTTGGAAAAGGCCCCTTTGTCAGTGCTTCAATAGTTACTCGACTGTGTTTCAGAAAGTAGATTATTAGCATGGATTGGAAGTAAACTCTTTTTTAGCTTTCGTTCATCGAATTAATATCCAAACTCCATAGATTTCCTTGCTTACACAATCCTTCACAGATGATTCACCATATCGACACCATTGTCATTATTCAAAAATGAGGTTAATATACTGCAGCGCATTTGTGGATATCTGTTGTTAAATAAATTTTGTACTGTAAAACCAGACTTTTGTATACTATGAGAACAAAAGCGTAACGGGCGATTCAAAAAATACATATGTAGTTATGTATGTATAAATGATTTACCTATACAAATAAATAAAATCTAAGTATCTGTTTGTAAGGTCTAAATAATAGCTTTTAACTAAAATGCATATTAAAGCATTATGTTTCATTATGTTTTGCTGTCTGTGTCTCTCTTTGTTCCAACTCTTTGTCTCTGAATTTCACTGGCACATGTTAAGGCTTCTTTTCCTAAGGGTACAACAAAGGTGCATTATAAAACCGAATTCTACGCGGACGAAGTCGCGAGCAACAACTAGTTATTAACTACTAATTACTAGTTTTAGAAACGCAGTTTCAGTTAATTTTTCTGTGTTGTCAAATAATTATGATCTTTATATGACCTTTCAATTGCGAGAAAGCTCGGCGGGGATAATAGCTAAAGAGATAATCTTAACTATGCTATGGTATTATGTTAACGTCAGAATTCTTAAACTAGCGAAAGATATATACGACTCAAAAAAAACTGGTCGAAAATGTATTAACTTTAAAGTTTAATTTGAAGTTAATATATTAAATGTAAAGATGTTATATTTTTCTATAGAATTTTGTAATACTCTTTTCTGTAAGATGAACAAGTAACATTATGCCTAGTCAAAATATACACGAACAAGTTGGAAATATTTATATGCTACTTGTGCATATAATACGTCTTATGGCGTATATATATATATGCTTGATATTTATATATTTATATTGATATGATATTTATATTTTTATTATTGAATATATATATATATATATGTTATTACTATTATTTGTCTTATTTACTAAGACAGATTTTTGTTCCAAGTCCATACCCGTAGTAGAACTTAAGAGTCTTATCCTACTTTATACTCTTTATAGAATTTTTGACCTAACTTTATTTTAATTATAATGATAATAATTTCAACAAATAAATTTACTAAATGAGTAAACCTCTCAAATGAAGTCAAACTTGTTTATGATTCAGTTTTAGGGTTCAGCCATTTAGGCATTTGAATTGTTAATTTTAAACACCAGTCATATTTTAGAAGTTAGTTGCTGTTTGAAATTAATAACCCAATATTTAATAATAAGCATTTGTTGAAATTACAGTTTTAACATTTTTATACACAGACATTTTGAAAGAATCGTGTATTTTTATTATTGTATTGTTTTGAAAGTAAATATTTCAAATAATTTTAATTATATTATAAGTTGCAAGTTTTTTCCAAATATTGTGATCTCTAAACAACAAGAAAAATATTAAATTTGTGTTGAACCCTATTGGAAATGTTAATAAAATAGTTGTTTTACTTTGATCTACAAATGACGATCAGTTGTCGTAGCAGTATCCGTGTAGCTACGTGGTGGCTACGTTCGTAGAACCTCTACGAGATTTCTTAGATAAAAGTTGTATTCATTTACATTACAGTTTAAACCCCTAAAATGGCTAACATGAATTTTCAAACTAAACTTAACCTCAATATATGGGGACAGTATAGAACTTGTAGACAGCCTTTACAGCTCAGTTGGTAGTAACTCTGCCTTCTGAGCTGTAGGTAGTTGTTTCGATTCTCACCCAGGACAAATATTTGGGTGACAAGCATTGAGATTGAGATTTTTGTTCTGGTCTGGGTGATAATATGTATTAATATGTGTGTATTTAAAAAAGTACATATGTATTCTATCAGTCATCTGTTTCCCATAGTACAAGCTACGCTTAGTTTGAGGCTAGATGGCGATGTATGAAATGTCCACCAATATTTATTGTTGTAAGTTCATCCGCGGAGGCGAAAAAATGTGATGATCCATCTTCATACTGACTGTTTAACCATTTTTCCATTCTTTAGGTTAAGTCAATTAAAATTAAGTTAGTCGTTAATAAAATGGACAACAACATGGCAACAGCTATTATATACATCAAGTCATTAGTTTTTTTAAGTTTTGCTCTCATGCCGCTAATACAGACGTCTAAAGACATTTTAAATAGAAAAATCATAACACAAATATCTCACAAAAGGTTATTGAGAAAGTTTGCGCCGGACGCGGCCTACATACGCAGCGACCAACACCTGTCCGCGCTCAGGGTTGCGAGCTATTTATCATTTAAAGGTTTTAATAACTACGTGTACGTACCCACACGAGATTTCATTCAAATGGAATTTGGTTACCACATAATAATAATAATATTGGTGGTTATTTCACACAACGCCATATAGCCCCAAAGTAAACCAAGCCTAGATTGTGGCATGGGAACCAGAGAACTGATAAAATACATAATATATATCTACTTTTTTTATAAATGCATACATATTAACACTCAGACACAGAACAAACATTTATATTCGTTACACAAATGTTTGTCTTGAGTGGGAATCAAACCCACGACCTACGGCGTAGAAGGCAGCGTTACTACCAATTGAGCTGTGAGGCCAGTCATATGACAACCTATTTCTATACCTTTTGGGAATTAATCACAAAACACCACCATAGCGAGCGGCCTATTTAAAAAAGAACCCCATGCCAATACTTAAGACTAGTATGATGATTTAATGAGTCTCAAACATAATAATATCTCCGTCAAAATATATTGTATTTTTTTCACTTTCTGAATCTCACAAATCATTCTGCCTATTTCATTGTTTTACAAACTAAATTCCATCGTACACTTGGGAATTGCTAAATCTTATTCCTCCATCTCCATTCCACAGGACATCATGAATTATGGCATCGCGTTGCCGTTGTTTGGTTGAAATACTCTTGGTAGCTACGAAGCGTTTTGCTTCTACATTCATAATGCAAACGGCCAAAAATGGAATAGTTTGTTGTGTATAATAATATAACGAACGTAGCACCCGCGTAGCTTGTTGCAATGCAAGCTCTACGTTACTTCAATATCAACAAATTCAAGGCCTAAGCAGATGGTTTAGCTTTTTTTTTCTCTAATTTTTCTTTACTTTTTATTGCACTTTTACTTATATACTATATACTTTTGGTTTCATAGAAATTAGTCTAGTTTCAACGCTATCTATATGTGATGAATAATCTCTCTATTATTAAGAGAGCGATTGCTGGAGGTGCCACAAGGAAGTACTCCCCTATACCTATTTCTGTCCCTAAGCAGTAATGCATTCCTGTTACTGTATTCTGTTTGATAAGTGTGGTTGCCGGTGAAATTACAGGCACACGACCACCTTCACCTTCCACCTTCACGTCTCAGAGTTACGGGTGCATAAGATGCGACTTAGATCTTTTCATAGCTAGGTAGGGAAGGACCGAAGTCATATTATTGCTCACTATCATTCCATAACTTTATAACTAAAAACACAAGGCTCATTCCACTTGCATCAAGTTACATACTAATTAGTTCGCTTCGATCCGCATCGTATTTCAACTGTATCTTAAGTGCTGTGACTACATTGGACACCACTGCCTCTTTGAGCCTGCCAGAAAAGAATTTGAATGCTAGCCACAGTTGACTCTATTGTCAAAATACATTAGGTAGATTAGGAGAATCATTACCTACTTACTCATTTTATTTGCTTCCAAATTTTTGGCTATACATGGAACGTAATGCAGAATTGGCAAAGGATGAGGAATTACAAAGTCTATCCAAGGGATGAATGATTGAATGATAGTTTTATCCGTTTTGATATCCATTTTATTCAGGCAGAGCCTGGCTGGTCTGATTTATCCACAAACATTCCGCTTTGCTTTGTTTTAACATTTCTCGTTACATACATAACCCCACACAGCTGTTTGTCATTGATAAAATTATACATTCTGACGATTCCCTTTGTTTACCACCCAGCATTATTGGAATACATTTGATGAAATCCCGCAACAGCAATTTACAATTGTTATATGAAGATCAAAGTAATTAACAGATGGAATTTTAACCAATTGAACGCGTCACTTCAAATGACTCTTCTGCGTATTTACGTTTAAACATGGAAATGAATTAAGCTTACACATAAATGAATCACTTAAGCATATATAACATTTACAAAGTAACGTCACGAAATTAGGTCACGACGGTACTATCTGAACATGAAGTAAAAACAAACTTATTTCGAATGAAATAGCGGCGTTACCCGACTTTTAACAAACATATCCATTTCTGCCGTTCAGCAGTATATGATAAGGTTCTACTGTGTACCGGTTTTAAAGGCGTTGGTTGCCGTTGAAATTACATGCAAACTAGCTGTTGCCCGCGACTTCCTCCGCGTGAAAATCGGTTTTATCACGCACCCCTATTTCGCCCCTCGGAAAAGTAGCCTAAGTTTTTCCTTGTTACATCAGCTATCTGCCAATGAAAGTCCCGTCAAGATCGGTGCAGCCATTTCAGAGATTAGCCAGAACAAACAGACAGACAGACAGAAAGACAAAAATTTTAAAAAATGTTGTTTTGGTACGTGTACTGTGTATACATCCATATGCACTTAGTAAAAAGCGGTTATTTTAATATTACAAACAGACACTCAAATTTTATTTATTTGTATAGATGAGTCATTGCACCTTCACATCTCTGATTTACGTGCTCATGCGATGCGAATTGAGTCGTGTTGTACCTAAGTAGGGGAGGATCTCAGTCGTATTCCTTTGTTATGTACAGAGGTTACCACTTAACACCAGGTGCAGCATCTGCACGTTCCGTAACTTTTATACATAAAAACTTGAAAATTGTCGTCATGAAAGTAGTGCTGCTGCCGCAAAAGCACTAAAACAACACAAAAGTACCATCAAAATAGTGGTTTTGGGACAGTAATCTCATAAATATAATGACGTCTTAACACTGCAAACCAGTTTCAAGCCATCAACCCCAATATATCAAGCTAGTTATCTATCTCGATTAAGTATACATAGACCAAACTTGCATCTATAAATAATTTAGATAACGCAGAGCTTAGTTCGGATTCGATTGGCTTATCACGCCTATATTACTATTTTGACTGACAAACTTATTTTGTAATTAAAACTCTCTTCTCGACTTTTCCCACCTACCAATGGGTAAATTTATATTGTCAATAGTTTGAAAATGTATCAATGTTAAATAATTATCTTATTTATGGTATTTCAACGCTGTTTTGCTAAAAACCATACATGAATTACCATAGCGATGAGTAATTTTATGGTAAGGTAAAACCATGATAATTTTTTGAGTGATTAAGTTACGGACAAAGCAGATGGTACCTGATGTTAAGTGGTAACCTCATCCGATAACAAGCAATACGGCTTGGATCTTCCCCTATTTAGGTACAACAACGTGAAGGTGGAATGTATCATGTGACTATAATTTCACCGGAAACGACACCTTTCAAACTGGAACACAGTAACGCAAATGCATTACTGTTGGCAGAAATGGGTATGGTGGCAGGACTTCGCTGGACAAACTTGGCATAAGTACTACTATAATAATAGATACCCATCATAAAGAACAAGCGATATTCTTACATCAAGTGTAGGTGTTATTTCACTCTGTGATCAAAATACAAAGCACGCACTTCTGAACGTGATTTGCCGCTTTACAAAAATATTCAACGACATAGTTTCACAAATGTTTCGCTGTAAATAAACTACGTTTCAGCGATAAATAGTCTAGATGACACCATTACAGTAAGTGGTCTGTGAAGATTTTTACACGAGAACAAACATTTACGATGTTTTGTTTGAAATATAAACAAGAGTAACTTTAACAATGTGTGTATAAGAAGCAAAATTTAGGTTGTTTGGTTATAATATATAATAGTAGGGTTTGAACAGGCGTCAAACTTAACGATAAGTACGCGGGACCTCATTTTTTGAATATTATTGGTGTTTCCAAGTCATTACTTTATGAATTCTATGTAAAAAAAAGTTTTTGCCTTAGACTTTGAAATATGAATAGTATTAGAAAAAAAAAGGAGGTATAGTGGTTTGGTTTTTGTTGGTGCATCTAATTTTAATATTAATCCGTCTGTACGGATTAGTATTAAAACCCTAGAAAATAGAAAACCCTGTGGTTTTCAGATAGTCTGCACTGACCTGTACCGTATAGACATGTTATGTGCAATGCCCCATGTATGTAACATTTTATGCTATTTTAGCGACCCAGAGGAACTACAATTGATATTGTTTTAATACTATTTCTTTCACCGACAGCTTAAACTTAGAATACGAACCCACGACCTAAGCAGACTTCAATAATAAAGGAGCCGTCAACGGTACAAAAAACTCTGCAAAACGTGGCTCAATTTGCGAGTTTCAGCCGATAGGAGCTTTCAGACCAACGAACCATGGTCGGGTTAACTTTGTTACAAAAATATACGTGTTTTTTTATTAGATAATAGCAACCGAGCCATTACTGCATTTTATATTAATAATAATAATATTCTCGGACAATTCATACAGCGCCATCCACCTCCAAACTAAGCATAGCTTGTACTATGGAAACCAGATGACTGATAGAATACATATATACTTATTTTTTGTAAATACATACATATAATACATATTAACACCCAGACACAGAACAAACATTTATATTCGTCATACAAATGTTTGTCCTAGATGGAAATCGAACCCACGACCTACAGCGCCGAAGGCACAGTTACTACCAACTGAGCAGTAAGGCCAGTCGCAGCATTTGAAGTCTATCAATGAATCACGATACCCACTTTGTAACAGGCAAAATAAAATATTTGCATTTCGGCCCCCATCGTATGTATACAATGCCGACATTACTTTCGGGTTTATCCGACGATGGAGCTCTTAGACCAACGAACCGAGCCCTGTTAATACTACTTCTAATCCACTTACGAGTTTTCTCAAGTTTTTTTTGGAGTTGAACGAATAAAATGCGTTATAAATTGGACGCACGAAACTTTTTGTTTTATTGTTTTGGAATATATTTAGACGGTATAAATTGTTTTAGCATCAAACTTTTCTGAACTGGTTAAATTTTATCTGCTGCGAGTTAATTTTTTTAACTTATATATTAAATCTATTATATTTTCAGGGACTATCCGTAGTCTAGGAAGGTTTCAGTTTTTATATTCATAATATCTTGGAACATACGAATACGATTCAAGTACAAATTATTAGTTTACTACTGAAATTATTTCGTAGGATACATGTATAAGAATATAAGTTTTTTTTATTTAATTGATAGAGGTTTTAGAAAGAATTACCACCATATTCATTCACTTTTTGCCGCCAGACTGTAACTTACGCACTTTCCCACCAAAGAGATCCATGAACTGCCCCAAAACAATTCCATGAATATTTTAGAACTCAGATCATACTACATGCAAACGAAAATTATGTCCCCAAGCACAGACAGGAATAACAATGAAAAAAAATCAACTGACTTCGAAAAAACACGAAAAATCACTAAAAATAATGAATTATCGATGTAATTCAAAACTATATACTGATCTATTTGAAATCGGCGCCAAGACAGACACACAAAAATAATTAGGGACATAAACAACCTAATTAGTAAGTAACCCTGCTTGAAGCTTATTTTTAAGAAAAATACCTGTATGAAATATATTTGTGACATCATGATAAAAACAATAAGAAATAAACAAAGTTGGTCAACCCCGTTACCAGTCCTCAAAATAATGTTAAGCTATTTCATCCTTACTTTAGCATAAGTTGTTATTATAATATTCTCAAACTATATACTTCGGTGGTAAGTCCCACCACGTAAATCTAAATCCGTTCAAAGCAACGCCAAGCTGATGTCGCCAGTAGTTGAGAACAACATTGGCTATGATTAAGCGGAGTCACTTTGCGGGTGGAGACGACAAGCTTAGCAATCAGTACGCGTGACTTGGTAATTTTAAATTTGACTTATCTATAAATATTTAAAAGGTATATTGTATTTAATAATATAAGGGCATTTCACACAGCGCACACCTAGCCCCAAAGTAAGCTAAGCATAGCTTGTATCATGTGAATCAGACAACAGACGACTTATATATTTTTGTGAATATATACATATAATACATATCAATACCCAGACACAGAACAAACACCTATGTTCGTCACACAAATGTTTGTCCTGGGTGGGAATCGAACCCACGACGTACGTGCAGAAGGCAGGGTAACTACCAACTGAGTCGTGAGGCTAGTTAATATATATGAAGAGACACTCCGATACTAGTTGATCATGTTGAAAATTTTCACATTGAAGTGTTTTTTCATGGAGAATGTTTTTTGATATCTATATTATCTATGGCAGATATATATCTGCCTGGTTCTGCTGGTTGACTTCAAATGATGTAATTGTTTCGAGATCATTTTAGTGTTTTTTAGAATGCCTATCAATCCTTTTTTTGTACTTTCTACAATATTCACATTACAGGTGACAGTACTATATTGTAACGTTATATTTTTATCCGTGCCGACCCAAAGGGCGAAAACATAAAAAAAGTCGCTTACACAATTTTACCTTTTCAAGTCACCCCGGATTCTAAAGGATTATTTTTTCAGGTCAGTTGAAAAGATAGTACTAAGCCGAAAAGCTGGTTCAAAAAGCTCAGGTGTTTTTCCATGTATATGGAAGAAAAAAGGACTAGATACTTTCTATTTAATCTTTACCTGAGCTGTGCTAAAATCTATTGGGATAGCTAAATCATCAATCATTTATTCATATTATAATCAATCACTATCAAGTGTCAATGCTCCAAAAAGGGTTTTGGAAAAAGAAACCTCTGATTAATGGTATCGACCCATACGATATTTCCTCGGGGGCACGAAATGTCACGTTTTGTCCCAGTAACTGACTGAGACATTTTTCGGGAAAATTGGGCCACTTGTTACAAGAGGACTGGCGTAGTAAATGAAATATAGAAGTATAACTTCACATTACTACTACTTCGAATCCTGTTTGACTATCAAACCAGTGATGTAAGGATTTTTAAGTGCGCCTCAAAGAGGCTTATTTCGTGCACTTGACACATGCTTAGAATTTTTGGTTCTAGAACATGTCAGTTCCTTCACCGTTTTGAAAAGGTTGTATTGCGCACATAAATTTATCAAGCGAAAAAAGTTTGAACCAGTGACCTCTGAATCGAAACTCGAGGGGTACCACTCACTACACTCTCACTTCATACAAACTTCATAAAAACTATAAACGAATAATAACATTACCACTACCATACTGCTTGGTCACTGACACCTTGAACCACAGTAGTGAAAAGTTAACCTTTCTTTGTTAAAGTGCACCTCAAATAGGCTTCTTTTGTGCACGACACATCTTCGTATTTCCGTAGCATGTTCTAGTACATGCCAGTTTTCTTTATTATATAAAAAAAAAACAGTTCTAAGTATACTAATACTACTGTCACTGGCTCTCTCGAACCAGTGTGTTAAAAAGATCAAAGTGCGCCTCAAAGAGGATCCTTTCTTTGAGCACATTATACGTATTTATATATTAGAACTTTTTCAGCTATTCTTTGTCCCTTCAGTCAGACTTCGAGTTTCTAATCGATCAACAAAGTTTGTTTACTGTTTCACGTCTCGGTTCGTATATTCTCATTACATGTAAGGGGTTCGGAAGTGTGCTTGATGTTAAAACATTCTTTACTCGAAGAGTTTCCGGTTAATAATTCAGTATCAATTTGGAAACTCCAAAAAACTCTTTGGTTGATGAAAAAGAGGACTTAATCTCGTTGATGAACCCAATAACTTCTGAGACTTGCCTTTTTTGTGACCCTTTTTTGGATGATACTTGTTAAAGTGAATTAGGGATGCTTTGGTTTATGGTATTACTCATACGGAATTTGGAATAATGCAGATATCAGCAGTATTTAAATTGTACAGTTAGAGAGCTGGGTTCTCTCTCAAGGTCTTTAAAACCCATGTTCCAAACGTAATCAACTTACTTTGAAGAATAAACGCATAAATGTTCTTTGAGGCAGTAGAACTTGTGCCAAGTTCGTCCCGGCAAGTACTGCCACAAACCTATTTCTTACTATTTACTTACAGAAAATGATGAGAATGAGATGAAAATGTTAAAAAATCATTCAAGATGCAAGATTTCCTTGCTAGATTAATGAAAATTTCTAACTTTCATGAATAACGGTTCTGCAGTATTTATTGTTAATTACTGAAGCACTTCCTCGCCGCCATCGTTATGAAATCTGCTACATATTAATTTTATTTGCGGATAGTTCTGATAAAGTGGGAAAGTTCGCTACTTTGATGGAAGTTTGTTAAATATTTTTAGCTAAGTGGCTTTAATACTGTACATTTTGTTTATATTAGTTCAAATAGCTGTAAGACGATATGAAGCCCAATTGTGCATTTATACTATCTGTACAGTCGTAAATATAATAATTCATTGATTGTAAGAAAATGAATATAAACTTAAAGTAACAAGACTCCATATTAATAACCTTTATATAATATTAATAAGAATATTGGTGGACATTACATTACACACAGCGCCATCTAGCCCCAAAGTAAGCTAAGCATAGCTTATACATATCACGGGAAGCACACGACTGATACTTATGTACTTTTTTGTAAATACATACATGTTATACATATTAACACCCAGAAACTAAACAAACACCTGTGTTCGTCACACATATGTTTGTCCAGGGTGGGAACCGAACCCACGAACTACAACGCAGAAAGCAGGGTTACTACCAACTTAGCTATGAGGCCAGTCACCAAAATTGTTAGAGTCATATAATAACAGAAATAATATAATAAAACTGTTAATATGCATATTAATTTTCTAACCAAACTTAACTCAATACACAGAGATCTTTGCAAAAATAAATAACAATATATATAGCTTATGTATTTCAAATGTATAAAAGTGAATTCAGACACAGCTTGAACTTTTCATTTGAAATAATTATCCTAAAACATATTTTCTGTATGAACAGAGCATAATTGGATACAAAACAAGTTTCATTAAAGTTCACTTGATATCAATGAACTCATAAATTTTGCATTAAAGTACCTATATAGATTGTTTTCAACTTCAATTGATTTAATTATTAATAGTATTTTATAAATATTATTTATAATATATCTTTGTAAATTGTGCTTGGTTTCAGTTATTTTATTCCACTACAGTTGCTCGATTTTAGTTTCCCGTTTCGTAAAAACAAGAAGCGAGTTAAGCAGCAAGTCGACAAATCCGGCTTAGAGCTGTCGATAAGCACAATACATTACTTAGTTTTAGTGAGCTTGGGGTAATCCTACAACTCAGGAGAGTTCGCAGATGTAGTCGGGATCTAAGTAGCTAGTTTTGATTTTATCCTAAGTTTATATATATATAAGTAATGGAACGAGCAAGATGGCCAAACTGGTAGAGGTAACTTCTTTTCAAAAGCAATACGTATTTCCCATACCTAGGAACGTGGTGTTTTAGTGGTACTGACTCACCGGTTCAAATCCCGACGTACACCTATGAGTTATTCGCTTGGATTTTTTTTATGTATGTGTGTATGTAGTACCACGTTCTCAAAACGGTGAAGGAAAACATCGTGAGGAAACCGACATGTCCTAGAATAAAAAATCGAAGACATGTGTCAAGTGCATTAAAAGAGCCTCGTTGAGGCGCACTTAAAATTCTTTCACCACACTCGAAAATAATAGAATAGATACCTAGGTAAGTGGTGACATATTTAAACAGATGAACTTCGCTCATCACAAAATCTCTTTACATACAAGTACGAGTCTGAAATTTTTCTCTGCATGAATGAGACACTCGCCAAGACGGGATTTTGAGAAAAAACACCTATATTGTCCAATCAATTACTGTATATTCATTTACCCCACTGAGTTCCAAAAACAACCTTCCATTAAAATAGATTTCCCCGGTTACTAAGGATTGGGAAGACCCAAATCGCACCGTGTTGCTCCCATAGCGGCATAATTTTTTTGCTACATGTAGTATATAGATTATATTTTAATGTGTAGGTAATAAGTGTTAATATCTTGCGATCTGCAATGACTTAGGTCAGGCTAAGCTGATAATCTCAAAATCGATTGCTTTACATTTGGAAACGACATATTGCCTCCCAGACTTGGATGCTGTAATCGCTGAATCACTTTGCACTTGGTACATTTAATAGAAAACTAGAAAAGAAATATTTTTACTTGACTATACTACATATAATAAAATTAGGTTTTTGTCCATTTTGTGTTCAAATAGGTCTCCGTCTCAGCAAACTGCCGCTCCTAAACATGACACCCATCATGCCGGTAGCTATGTAAGATGTCACGAAAGATAAATTACTAAAATGTAATGATAAATAAAATAAAGAATAAAACTTAAAAAAAAATATTAACATCGTTAAAGCTAAGAGTCGGGATAGTGAAAAAACCAATGAAAAAATACACAAAAACACAAATAACATAACACCAATCAGGCTTCAAGAAAATGTTTATATTAGTAATACTAGTAACTTGCTTTCAACTAAAATTTCTAATGAATAAAAGATATATTATGTTTTACGCTAGATTTGTACTCATAATTCAATACTAAAAGGTAGCATGGAATAGATCACTTTTAGTGATAATGCCGCCCATTTTGTGCCTAATTTTATGTTTTTTTTTTATGTTTTTCTGGTGTACAATAAACAGTTCCATCTAAACAGTTCATCTACCTATCTATCTACTAAATAATATTAAGCGATATCTCTTGCTCATAAAAACAGCAAAGTGACTTGGGTCATTCCCTCCTACAGACGAAGTCACATTTTTCCTGTTACTCTGAGACTTTTACATGGATCTCCTCATTTTCCTGTAATTTCACTGGGTGGGGAACCCTTCAAACCAGCAAGAAGAGATACAATAATGCGAGTGTCCTAATGCTTCGCGGCAGAAGTGGGTGTGGTCATGCAGAGTTATGAGTTTGTGTTCTTAAGTTTTCGTTCTGTGTTTTATGTGACCAAATTTAAAAATGATTTTTGAGTTTGATATTTGAGTGTACGGGTTGTAATATGTGTGAATGTGTCAGGAAATGTTTTAGTATCGATTTCGGGAGTGACAAATGATACAACGTACGAGCTTTGTCCTAATATTAGCGTAGTTAAGTAGCACAGAGAACAGAAATTTGGTGATTTAATCTTAGTTATGTCCATAATATACATAATACGAGGAGATTACAATCTCGTGGATTAAATATTCGAACGATACAAAAGATTCAATAAATTACTATGTGCGTTGACAACTCCGTTGCTGAAATTAAGTAGAATTGATATTTATGTTGTATTGTTTATTTTTTTTGCAAAATGTTAAATAATCACTGCATATTCATTATATTCAATAATACTGTTCAAAACTTGTACAAACAAGTTAAACTTTAAATGTTGATTTTATGTTGCATAAATGGTAAGTTTTAATTTGGTTGTGCATATTAGAATTGTCTCCTTAAAATTGCAAATAAAACATTTTAGAACTATGTATTACTTATTTTAGAAGAATCGCTTCAACATTTTATAGGTATCAATTTAATGTGACTAAGTGAATACCATGACATTTTTTTAAATAAAAAAAATTATCTATAGATACTTTTTAACATGTCAATGTCTATTTTTTTTTGTAAAGACAGTCAATGGATTTATTATGGGTGATTTTGAGCATTTATTTATTATATTATATTATTTATTATATATTTTATTATGCGTAAGAAGATAATAATGTCAAAATAGTATCGGTCAATTGTTTTATTGGCTTCAAGGTAAACTCAAATTTTTGTCAATACTGAAATGTCTACCACAGGAAATCGCGAAATTGAATCAACTTAACTAGGTAAAGATGATCTGAATATTCATCATGAATTCAGTTACAATAAGTAATACATATATTTCTTTTTTTTCATGGCTTATAATTATTGTAACGACCGAGAGATGAAGGTACTGATACCAAAATACAAATTTTTCTCTAGTTTACGTTTTGTTAGCCTTATTATTTTCATTAGTTTTCTTATCACTTATAAGTAAAAAGTACTTTTCTTAAGATGTTTTGTATAATATTGGACTTGATGAAAATTTAACAACATAGTTCCACTCATTATATAGTCGTTTACGCCATATAATTATGCTAAAATGCTTAAAAATGTGTTATTTCTTATTAATATAACACGTGCAATATTTTTTGCTATTTTATCAGAGTTTATTTTTAGTTTATCGAAGTATTGTTTATGGGATGGGCATCAATACCCTTTTTCCAAACGTTTTCCAACAGAGGTGTAATTCATAATTCATATCTTCAATAACCTTTTTTTTTCGTAACGCTAATAATATTTTTCCTTATGGCAACAATTTTAAATTTATATAGTTTAAAACTTATTAACGGGGTCAAAACAGGTGGCTAAATACTTAACCAATTAGCAAAAAATAATTCTTTTATCATAGAAATATCAAGATTAAATAAATAACATACTGTCCAACAAAATTAAAAAATATTATTACAATTTTATTTACCTGTGACACGCGATGCCTCCTTTTAAAAAGTATAAAGCCAGCAAAAAGTTTCGTCCACACGATTTTATACTTCACTCACTTCATTGGTCAATTTTAAATTTAGAACAACGAATAAAAACTCTTTACAATAAAACCATGGATATCAATTTAAAAATAAATGTTTTTTTTAATAATTGGTTCTGACAGTTGTTTTTTTATTTCGAACTTGAACTTGTATTGGCCCGCAACTAGTGGGCATTCGGTTTGGCGCCCTACAGTCTACTGACGGAGCTCGCCCGATCCGCGACTTGGCGGCACAAGTTTTTGATTTGCCTGAGTTTATCCGATTATTGAAGATGCTTCTTGCAAGTGATTAGATTATACATAATTCAAAGGCAAACTTGAACGTTTTTACAATGATTTTGTTACAACGTTTTTGTGAATCTGCTAGTGTTTCATTAAAATAATAGAGGCTTCCAAACTCAACACATACGTATTTGAAAGCGAATGCTTCACATTTTTTTTTTCATATCTTTTATTTACTCAATGATGATGACATTTCGCACAGCGCCATCTAGCCCCAAAGTTGCTAAGCATAGTTTGTATCATGGGAACCAGACAACTGATATAATACTTATATACTTTTTTGTAAATACGTACATATAATACATATTAACACCCAGACACATAGTAAACATCTATATACGTAACACAATTGTTTGTCCTGGGTGGGAATCGAACCGCAAGAGGCATCGTTACTCCCACTGAGCTATGAGGCCAGTTAAAGATCAAGATAGATTTTTCAATGCACAATATTATTTTTCGTATCATTCATATGCAAATAGCTGAAAATGGTGTAGACAGAAATAGAAGTATGAAAGTGTTTCAAAAAGTATTCTAAGTATATTCTTATTGCAGGTTATCATCATTGCTTAAAAGTTCATCAAACCTGCTTCACGCGGATCTACACCTGGCGTGAGGGGCACGTTTGTCGTACTATCTGGGGTCTACAGTGGCCCCTGACCCTCAGCGTGCCCTAATTGGTAGTCGGCGTCAATTTCGGCTCCGCTAACGCCTTCCGAAAGCCCAGATAGGACCTGAGATAAAAATTGAAGAGAAATGAAAGAAAGAAAATATCTTATTTGCGGCACTAAGCTTACATAGAACATAAAAACAAAACACACAAGTAAATAAATATTATTCATTAAAATACATATTATATAGTAGTTTAAAAAGCCTAGTTGCCTCAAGGAAGAGATATTATAATACTTCTTTTTTCAAGTTTCATGCTCATTTTCACCAATTTTCGCTGTGTGTATATTCTTATTCTATTATCTTGTTATTCTCTTATTTTTAACATTAATAAATGTGCAAGACTCAGCACTAAGTTGACAGTGATTTGTATTTCAGGTACCTTTTCCTATGTACGGAACGTATAGCTTACACTTCACTTATTGATCAGCAGTCAAAAAAACATCTATAACTATGAGCATGAAATATGAATTTGAAAATGGTAAATACTCTAATTTAATTTACAATCTGTCGTCCCTGTTGTCATAGTTATCAGATCAAGTGTTCCGACACGGCTTATGAATTGTTTCAATCGGTCAACAAATAACGCAGGACTTATCTATCGTGGGACCTCAGTTTGGATTAGTAAATGACACGCAATCGAATATTTCGTTTTATTTCAGGATATAAGCCGTTATATCCTATATGCCGATACTAAAGATGTTTAGTTCACAGTTCAAGATAGTTGTAATGTAAAATTTTCTTCAGCTATTTAATTCGTCACCACGACTTGACGCCTGTTCTGATTTGGATCCTGATTCCAGATCAGTAGCCCAACTACTGACAGAATATTAACACTAAAAACGATACCCATTTGACCATGCCAGGAACAAAACTCAATTTATTTTATTTTCAGTGTTTATGTATGTGCGTGTCAAATAAAAAAAAAACTATTCTATTCTATTCTAAAAACTCTATAAAGGTAAAGATAAAGATTAGTTTATTTGCTTCAACATAATGTAGGATACAATTGTAAGTCTTATATATATTAAATGTTTCAATTATGTTCTACCTTAAAATTAGGCATACAAATATTTAAAGTTAAATTTGTATTACGTCAATTGTAAAAAAAAGGTCAAAGATTCAAATCGTCAACTATAAAGTCATTAATATTGTAATAGCACTTACTAATAATTGTTTATACATAAATTTTCACACCACAGCGAAACTTGTCCCCAAAATACAAAGCCTTATTTATAGAGCATGACGCTAAATAAACGGCGCAAATATGCCTGTTTTCACAAATCATCGTCTAATGCTTTCGTCAAACGCAGCAACGAATTTCGGGCCAAAGGTAGCGTAAAAATTTATGAGTGCGTATAACAGGAAATATGTGTTTCTGAGTTATACCAAGGCTCACGATCTGATTTGACGTGGTTGTTGAAACATTTGTCTTGGCTGTTAGACATGATTTACCACAGAGTAAGGAGATGAGTTATTCGTAGGAAAGCAATAGCGGCGATTATCTCACCACTTACTACGTCTACGTTAGTTTACGGTCCCACGAACTATAAATTAAATATAAATAGAAATATAAAATATATGAAATATGGTATAAAAGTTTGAACGGGGATTCAATCATTTCTCGTGTACGAGATTTAAAGCTCATCATCTATAGATGGTTGAGCCTAAAGTTAGTTTGTACTACTACTACTACTACTAAATACAACAGAAACTCCACAATTTAAAATGCAATTATGTTGAAAACATCCTATTATTTCTACCTGCAAAGGTACAAAGCAGCTTCTGAAACGAATTCAACCATTGCGAAAATAATAGCATTCTCCCAAAGGTCTGACCGTAAGCTGAATACTTTTCAACTTTGCTCTGCGTCCAAACCAAACGAGGGTTCCCGAATAGGACAACTACAGTAGCTTTTAAGAACAGTAGAACTATCGCCATGTTCGTCCGGGGAAGTACTGCCACAATGCCCATTTCTGCCGCCAAGCAGTAACGCTTTCGTGTTACTCTGTTCCGGTTTGAAAGGTGTTGGTTGCCAGTGAAATTACAGGCATATGAGACATTCCACCTACACGTCTCAAAATTACGGGCACAAACGATGCGACTTGAGTCTCGTCGTACCTAGACGGGAGGACCCAGTGGCATCGGTTGTTATGGGCCGAGGTTACCGCTTAACACAAGGTGGGCCGTCGGCTCGTTCCGTAACTGTATCAAATAAAAAAAAACACAAGTACGTCACAACTGTCACAGTTTAGCGACACAGCGCAAGCACTCCCCAAATCATCTAAACTGACGCATGTTATGGGGCCCGATATGTATAATAAATAGTCTCTCTGACATCATTACTATAAATCGAATCTCCATTTGTGAAATGGCTTGTCGAGCATACTTTATATACCTATTTATTCATAGGCTATAAAAATATACCAGCCGTAGTTTAGTAGTATTAACTGTAATAAGATTTTCTACGATATTTAAGGTCGATTACAAGAAAAAAACTAAATTTGAAAAAAAATACCGTCTTTGTTCTACGACTACGACGAAATGACTATTATGACAGGTATCTAATTAATTTTGAGTTAAAGAGTTATGTCTAAGTTAGATATTCCAACCTAAGGCTAACCTTTACAAACTTTCTCCAACTCGAGAATATTCCTCGCGTAACATCCATAGATCAAATCTACTTTATAGATATTTCACGAATTTGCACGAATCACACATTAACACTATCAAAGCATTGACTAGCACTTGGTGGTCACACGATAGAAAATGCTTTTCCACGAAAAACCATAAACAAATTCGTGAAAAAGCATAATATTTTTAAGGACATTTCACACAGCGCCATATACTCGTAGCCCCAAAGTAAGCTAAGCAAAGCTTGTATCATGGTAACCAGACAAGTGGTAGAATACTTATACTTTCTGAAAATACGTACATATAACTGATATTAACACACAGACACAGACCAAAAATCTATCTTTGTCACACAAATGTTTGTCCTGGGTGGGAATTGAAACTGAGCTGTGTGGCCAGTCAACGGCTATATGCTCACAATTTGTCACGGCTAAATTCTGATGACTTAGCAACATACAGTGAAACTAATCAATACAAAATCTTCCTACACCTAAGTAAATAAAGTGAAATCGATATATTTGTGTAGGAAAGATTTTTGTGAAAATTATCATAAAAATTCATTTCACAACCGTCGAACACGATACACAAGGCTCTTTGTTCTACCTATTTGAATAAGGCAAAAAGCCATTACCCGCATTCTTTTCAGTTCGTTTGGTAACGGATGAGCATTACCGCTAACGTCATAGTTTAACGGTAAAAAGACGCAGAAATATTTTCTTTGTCTTGGCTCATTAGCATCCAGAAAATATGTACGTAAAATTTTTATATAACTGAATTTTCGTATTTTAAAGATGATGAATCGTGGCGTGGTGGTTATTTAATACATTAATGAAATAAGCCATTTAATATAAAAATGAAAGGTAAAAATAACCCAATTGTTAAAAATAACAAAATTACCCTTTGTTATGAAGCCATCAATTGCTACTTAGCGAAGCCATGCTAAGACCACGTTACCATTATCACTCCCATTAAAACTTGCCATATTATTTGCATACACGCAGAGCCACAAGTAAACTAATTTAACAAAAACTGTTTTATGAACCCTGTAAACAACCACAAACTAAATTGAGTCATATATCAACGTCGCACAGTTCAAATTCAATTGTGAAACAATTGTGTCATATCGCAGAGATAGCCTGAGCCCAAATAGCTTGCATTAAACAATCCATTTTGGATCTACTGCCACAAAATTCTAATATTATTTTGAACGTATTTCAAACAAAATTGTAACTTATATTGCCGTGACACAGTTCAAATTAATTTCTCAAGTTTTAACGCGAGCAAGGATGAGTGAATTCAGGCGATACTGTACCTACTACCAACTCAACATGGATGTATTATATTGTATAGATTTACGCATAAACAACGGTATAGTTCAAATCATTGGTTATTGTTTGGGATATTAGTAGATAATTATCATATCATATTCTTAACATCTATATTCGTCACACAAATGTCTGTCCTGGGTGGGAATCGAACATACAACCTACAAAGCAGAAGGCAGAGTTACTACCAACTGAGTTGTGAGGCCTATCGTCGAATGCTTTAAGAGGAAGCCGAGTTGTTACTGGGAAAGCAATAGAGATGATGATCTCATCACTTAAGCGTTCATATTCCTCCGATTGCATGGAACTAATGAAAGAGAACCTTTGCGGCCCTGCTTACTTTAGGTTAAAACCTCCTCAGCATCTCCCAGAATACTCTGTCTCCGTTTAGGAAACAGAGTGTCTAGTTTAAAGTAGCTTTATAGCTGATCGTTTGCCGCCCTTCCAAATCGATACTCAGGTTAGCGGATAAGAGACTTCAGTAACGCCGCGTTATTTGCGCCGTTATACACAGTTATCAGTATTTAGGTCAAGTCCCGACTGAACGTATTGCGAGATCAAGCACTTTACGATGACTTCGTAGTAAAGGTATATTGTTCGAGAGTATGTAGTTCCAGTGATACATACCTGGAATTCAAATCCGGAGGTCGCTAGTTCAAATCCACACAAGTATCAATGAGTTTTTCTAAATACATATGAAAGTACATGAGTATCTTACGCTACTTCTATTAAGGTAAATTCACAAATTGATAAAAATTACTGAACGACGAAGCTACTACTTTAGTCACACACCGAATTCAACGGGAGCGAAGCCACGGGCACAGCTAGTATATATATCTCATAAATTATTTTATTCTATTCCACATTTATTCCGATCACCTCTCTTTTACAAATTGAATGCAATTTTGTCTACAATTTCATTACGATTGAATGGATGTGCTCTCTCATTTTATTTCACGTGCTAATTGGAAATGCAGGGTATTAAAAATTTACAAAATACTTTTGCGCTTTTAATAAAAAAGGTTGGATTTCAATTCCGTATTATAATCTGTGATTTTTCGTAAAACACGCGTTTTATTAGTCCTTTGAATTCAGGTACTTGAGACATTATCTATTACTGGACATTTCACACAGCGCCATCTAGCCCCAAAGTAGGCTAAGCATAGCTTGTACCATGGGAACCAGACAAATTACATACTTTTTTTGTAAATACACACATATAATATATATTGATACCCAGACACAGAACAGACATCTATATTCGTCAAACAAGTATTTGCCCTGGGCGGGAATCGAACCCACGACCTACAACTCAGAAGGCAGGGTTACTACCAACTGAGGTGTGAGGCCAGTCAAACATTATATTTACTCGTCTCAGAGTAACGGTCCCATGCCTGAGTAGTATGCAAGTCGTATTTCTTTGCTATGTGAAGAGGTAGGTACTTACCAGAGCCTAGCTTTTCACATAAAAAAACTTTTTTCTATGAAAGATATCACGGTCATACACATTTTCGAGTAACGAACACCCTACCAGTGACGTTAAGGCATCCCTAATACAAATTTCTTAACGACCTACGTTTGAAATTATTTAAACTGAGTCTCGCTGACTGCTGAAGAAATATATCGAGCTCTCATGTTTTATAAGTGCCCCTGATCATGGCCTTTAAATTACAAACCAAATTTCTGTAATACTTTTTTTTTATGGTAGACATTTCACACTTCGCCATCTAGCCCTGAATTGAAAAACCTGATATTTTTGAAGATTTATATTATCTTTGTGTCAAACTATACTTCTTCGTAAATACCATTAGAACAAAAATAGCGTTATTTTCGCGTACGATCTCTGCACATATAGTTTTTTGTCGATTGGACTGATAACTCAGTTGGTAACCTTGCCTTCTGCGCTGTAGGTCGTGGCTCGATTCCCACCCAGGACAAACATTTGTGTGACGATAGGTGTTTGTTCTGTGTCTGGATGTTGATAATTATGTATTACACGTACCTTACATATTTACAAAAAAAATATGTAAGTGATATACCAGTTGTCTGTTTTCCATGACACAAGCTATGCTTAGCTTAATTTGGGGCTAGATGGCGCTGTGTGAAATGTGCACCAATATTTATTATTTAGTATACAAATTTATAGAAACAAATGTTGTAACCTACCCACTGGATCTATTGCGACACGTTTCATCTCTAGAGCCTTCGTTACACCAGTAATGGGATGTAAATTGGGCAAATATTTGCAAGAGCCCCACGTTTTTCTTTCAAATGCAAGTGGTTTTCTTACGGAGGTCTTTGTATTTATTTAGGTATATTTAAACTTTCTTTTTGATGTCTTTTAATTTCATGGGGTTTGTTTGAAATTAGGTGTTGTATATGATAATTGTAAGCTAGAAAATTAAAATAAACACTTAAAATATAAGGTTTTGTGGGATTTTTACATAATTATGAACATAATTTTTTTACTCAACAATAAGTAGAAATTGTTATACTGGTGTTATTAAAAGTCATACCATTACTATTTCTAATAATACACATTTGCAGTGGCTCTTTCTAACCAGTGTGGTGAATATAGCGCCTCAAACAGAGTCCTTTCGTGCATTTAACGCATGCCTTTAAGTTTTGAGTTATAGAATAGTCTCAAGTTTTCCTTATAAAGTTATCGTCTAAAAACTCTTCAACTCTTTTGTCCAAAGACTTCCTGATTTGAAAGAAAGAAAGAAAGAACGATTTTTTTTAATAATATTTTTCATATAGGTTAATAAATATTTTATTTGAACCAAAAGCTTCTGGATGGTACTCGGTGTCGGTACCACTAGGCCACGACGCTCTCTAGGCCCGTTAAAATCACTCTAAGCTTGGTTAATGCGGCCCAAATCTAAATCAACAAGGTGCCCAATAAAGGCACTTGACCGTGCTGACATAGAAATGCAATTGGGATTTACCCAATTACCGCTTAATAGGGTTATATCGCCGTACCTCAGACCGCTTTATTTTAATCCAAAGGGTGTTTGTCCGAATCCTAAGCTGAAAGGTATCAATAATAAATCTATACAAATAAATAAAATTGGAGTGTCTGTTTGTAATATTAAAATAACCGCTTTTTACTAAGTGCATATGGATGTATACACGGTACATATACCAAAACAATATTTTTACAATTTTTGTCTATCGGTCTGTCTGTCTGTTTGTTCCGGCTAGTCCCTGAAATGGCTGGACCGATATTGACGGTACTTTCACTAGCAGATAGCTGATGTAACAAGAAGTAACTTAGGCTACTTTTCCGAGGGGTAAAATAGCGGTGCGTGATAAAACCGAATTCCACGCGGACTAAGTCGCGGGCAACAGCTAGTAAATAAATAAATATTGGTGTACATTTCTCACAACACCATCTAGTCCCAAAGTAAGCTAAGCATATCATGGGAACCAGACAACTGATATAAGACATGTTTTTTTTGTAAATACTTACATATCAATACCCAGACAGGACAAACATCTATGTTCGTCTAACAAATGTTTTTGTTTTGTCCTGTGTGGGAATCGAACCCACGACCTACGGCGCTGAAGGCAACATGACTATCAACTGAGCTGTTAGGCCAGTCAGTAAGTAAAAAAAATATATAATTATAAACGCACGGAACCTCTAAATTGAGAAAGAGAGCTACGTTGAAAAGTTAATGAAACCGTTTGAACCAGCAATTCCGTATTAAAATTCGGGGTCAGAACCACCAGGCTACCGTGCCCTCGTGTTTTGCTTCACCACAAAACACGAGCATACCGAGCTGATTGCGCGTTTAACGCATGGACACATTCCGCGTCACATTGCGGTCTTCCCTGTCGTACTCACAGGTAATAAAAATATGCCCATCCTATATATTCCGAAAAATAGTTTTTTGCTGTTTTTTTTTACTATTTGCGATAGTCAAGCCTTTGACCGCAATCTCACCTGGTGTTAAGTGGTCTACGATGTTTGTTCTATGTCTGGGTAGTAATACTTGTTTTATACATGTATTTTTTTTAAATAAGTATTTATTCTATCAGCTGTCTGGTTCCCATAGTACAAGCAATGCTTAATTTGGGGCTAGATGGCGCTATGTGAATTGTCCACCAATATTATATCGTATACCTATGTATATACATCTCGTACTTTGGTGGCGAGCTCTTGAGTCGTATTGCTGTTGTCTATGGGCGGTGGTTACTACTTAACATCAGGTGGGCCGTCAGCTCGTTCCGTCACCTAAATAATATGATATACATATTTTATATTAACAAAAAGACGTCGATTCTTATTTAATAAATTTCGTAAGTGTATATTAGTAACATATAAATAAATACCGAAAACAGCTAGGATCAACAACGACGTCCTCTTAATACTAATCGTAACTAAGCTTATCAAACATTAAGGCGATCTCAAAGAAGTGATTCATTATTTACATAGATCGTTAATTACAAATAAACTTAACGAGATCCCGCTTAATCTAAAGCAGAGTAACGTTGAACAGCTATAGAGCCAGAAAAAATTAAGTGTCATCAAGTTAATACAATGTTAGCAACTTTCTGTTATGAAATTTTAAGGGAAGACGATAAATTATAGTGAAAACTATTGATACTGCTATTTTGTTTCTAAAAAACTCATATTAGGGCCTATCCCACTAGTAATTTGTAAGCGTGTTTCCAGCAACGCGATTGGTGAAACAGGCGCGTAGACAACTGTCCGCAACTATTATTTTCGAGTCACTGGTTCTCTCGAACCAGAGTGCACTTGACACATGATGAAATTTTAGTTCTAGGACATGTTGGTTTCTTCAAGATATTTTCCTTCACCGTTTTGGGAACTTGGGATTGCGCATCAATATTTCAGTCAGTTTTGAAATAATTTTTGGATTTCATGATTTGTCCTTTAGTGGATGCTCTTTTTGTTAATTATTCTTTGTAACGTTGCTTATCCATTTTAAAGTCAAAAACACACTATCTTCTGCAAATTAATTTAAAATGAATAAGAAGTTATAATTAATTTAAATGGCTCACGCTTCTCGTTTCGGTGTCAATTGTCGCACAGGAAGCCGTGCAACTGTCGCTGCTGCCCGCCTTGTAGCACGGCTCTCGCTGCGGCCCGCCCAACTGTGGCGGTCGCACGAAGTCGCGTATTACAACGCCTTTGCGGCGTGTGCGTCGACGATATAGCCTGGAATAGTCGGCAAAGTACGCTAAATACCGAGTATTGACTTGATTTTAATCGATGATGAAACAGTTATCAAGATCGAACAAATTTTGCATGAAAATACCACTAAAATCTTGAAAATGCATGTATAAGCACTTATAATATTGAAAATAAATAGGTAAATTAACTTTATTGAGAATAATTGGCTGTTATTTGGCATAAAATCTCGAAAAATGCAGATATTTCGATTATTTTATTCTCAAGTGAGGGTAGATAAATTTGGCAATGATGATGCAATTACGATGTTTTTAACGGAAAATTCTAGACAAATAGCACAGAAATACTTTAATTTGCACAAGTATATTAGTTTTCTGAATAGTTAAATAATATTTACTAGGATATTTGTATTTTAGGACGAATTAGGATGATGAAGGTAGACACTTATCTTTGGGCGCACGTCGCTGCACGATGTGATACTTTAGCTGTACCACTGCTTGACACCTGGATCTTTGGGCAATCCTGGTTTGGACTTCGTATGCTGGAACTCTGTGGCTTTAGTCCGCTCACTGGAAGTCCGCTCCTCTGGTCTAGCACGGCTTGCTCGCCGTGGCAGGAATTTTCGTTCTTCTTTGGTGTATTTTCGCGGTTTCTTGATTTAGTTGATTTAGATCATGAGGCCCATGAGGGCCTCATGATGGCCCATTTGGAGGATATACTGGTGCCAAAGAATACTCCGGATCGTAATTACAATTATTTTTATTGAATAAGCTGGTGACAGATTGACGGTTGCAGGCTAAGCGAAGTGACTTGACAGATTGCGATATAATAAAATAGAACGCCTGACAAAAAGCCAAGAGCATGACGCAATTCGATGTAGACATATATTTCGGTCAGGCGTTGATGCTCGCTGCCGCGCTCCAACAACCAGCATTATGTATTATGTGTGAATACATTATTGAGCATTTAAGTCACATAATAGATTATTTACGATAAAATTTTACTATTACACTAGAATTCCCTGTGTTGTGGTTTTGTGACATTTTGTCAGTAGTATCTTTATTAGCGAGTGAAAGTATGCATTTTGTTGCAGTAGATGCAGATTTCAATTCATACTCTGTCTAGCATGTTACCTCTGTGATACTTAGAATACTCTGTGAAAACCTTGATGTAATCCATAAGAACGTAAGTATTAATTTACCTAGAAGCCATTAGTATTTTTTACTTTTACTCCGAGATTGAAAAACAAATTAGAGTAGCAATTATTTCTTAATCACTGAACGAGCTGATAACATAGCCTTTTTAATAAAAATCAGTAAAATGGTGCTTTAGTCGATTTTCAGGGTTAATATTGAGAGCTGGAGTGACCTCTGTTCAAATTCTCTTGTTAAATGTATTATAAGCCCTTGATATTTTTTTATTTTAGATAATAAATTTTTGAAATACATAATAATTATATAATTAATACAATGCTATTATTTTGCGATAATGTTGTTATGTTTTAATTAAATTTTGTAATTGTGTTGAATTTTAGTTTATTGACGTGTAATAAGGTTTTATGAATAAAGGTATTGTATTGTATTGTATAATAATCATAAATTCTCCAACATCACTCCATTAGGGTATAACAAGCATTATTATAATATATTGCTACGCCACTATGCATAGTATTTAATTAATACCTACTATGCACAGTGGCGTAGTATTACTGACTATACATAGCATAGAGATGGGAGGCGACGCTTCAGCGCTCTATTGATCAATTTATTTTTAAATGACTGGGCTGTGCCTGTCCTTATGAAAACACTGAGAACACACACAGACTGAGAACTTAAGTTTCAATTAGTGGTTACTTAGTATTTTAGACTGGCTTCATAGCTCAGTTGGTAGTAACCCTGCCTTCTGCGCTGTAGGTCGTGGGTTCAATTCCCATCAAGGACAAACATTTGTGCTGACGAACATAGATGTTTGTTCTGTCTGGGTTTTAATATGTAAAACCTGTATATATTTACAAAAAAGTGTTTGTATTATATCAGTAGTCTGGTTCCCATGACACAAGCTATACTTAGCTTACTTTAGGGCTAGACGGCACTATGTGAAATGTCCATCAACGTTATTATTATTAGTATTACTGTGAAAGCGTAGTAGCCCAGTTGTACAGACCCCGACTTTTAATACGGAGGTCACAGGTTGTCCTCCTGTCTTGCACCAATGAGGATATCACTTGAAAATTCATGTGCGTATTAAGTTCTCAAAACGGTGAAGAAAGACCTCGTGAGGAAACCGACATGTCTTACAATCAAAAATTGGTTAACAAATGTCAAATGCACGAAAGAAGCCTCTTTGAAGCGCATTATAATCCTTAAAGAAAGAAAGAAAGAAAAAACATTTATTCAGCACGACACTCATCGCTCCTTACGCCATACTCCTTAAGTCCGTGCGACGATTAGCAGTTATAGTAGTTAGTTATAGCATCGTTTGTTTTTCTATAATTTGTTTGCCTGATTTCAGAGGGTAGTGGCCCAATGATACCGACCACGAGGTTCAGTCCTGAGGTCGCTGGTTCAAATCCCGACGTGCACCAATGAGTTTATTCACTTGATAAATTTATTGCGCAATACCACGTTCTCAAAACAGAGAAGGAAAACATCGTGAGGAAACCGACATGTTCTAGAACCAAAAATTCGAAGACATTGTGTGAAGTATGTAAATTTTCTTATTAATCAATATAAATTCGATAAGGACTTGTGAAACGCGACTTACAAAGAAAATTGAATCGTTTTTTTAGATTACAGCCCGCCTATACATTTGTAGATGCTGCGAAGGTAAAGTCAAGATTAATAGGATTGAGCTAGAGAAAAGTGGACAAAATTTGGAAAACCTGGTTGAAGAAATCTTCTTCTTATTGGCAAAAAGCTAATGTGAAAATGTTCTTGTACACCGGTACAAAAACCATTCGCAAACGACTTTTTGCCGAGTCAACTTTTCAGATAAAATTAAGTGGTGTTTTAACTCGACTGCTATTATGACCATTGTACAGATTGCGATTTTATTAGATTTAGCATTTTAAGTAAAAAATTAGCAGATATTTCATAAAGTCAAGTGATATTAAAAAACGCTTACTGGATAATTTATTGCTTATGTTCAAAATCGGAATGCTTATTTCTATGTATTTCAGTTTTTATAGATAATATTTTGGTATTTGATTGAGCCAATTATAAATCTAACTAAGTTTTAATTATCACCGACTAGTTGACCCGGAAAACTTGGTACCGCCTCAGAATCAATAAATGTGTTAACATATCAGCTGAATTAAGTTATTAATAAAATAAAATGAATATTCCAAAGAATTACGTTTATTAAATGAACAAAAATCAAAAAGAAACTTTTAATTACATAATATATTATGTAGTTTAGCATGTCAGCAAGGCATTTGCTTTATTGAAGCAAATCTAAATGATTGCTAGCTCAATGTAATGCTATGAAAGGACCGCGCAGTGGAATCAGCTGTCAGAGTAGATATAATGAAAGAAGACGGAATGAAGAAAAAGTATTTACTGTCACAGATCTGTCAGAAGAGGTGGCGTTGTAAGGAAAATAAGAAAATGAATGTTCTTTTCTAATTTTTTCGTGAATGTTTCCGATGCTTCTATAGTCATTATGCCATTCGGGGCGGAGACAAATCCAACAAATCCAAGATCATAAAAATTGGTCCAGCAGTTTTTGGTTTATAAACGGTGTAACTAACCCGACTTTGTTGTATATGTATATAGTTACATTGCTGAAAAAAATAAAGTAATAATTACTTCAGATTTCGGATTTTTCGGATAGTAATTCACAGTAGTAGTAAGTTTTCAGTAGGATCACAAGACATCAAATATGAATTTGATTTAAAGTGATATTATGTTCAGTGAGACCTAAGCAAATACCTACTACTATTATATTTTAAAACAAAAAGAAGCTAAAACTAGACGTGTATGTAATATAAACAGTAAGAAGTTATAAAATAATAATAAACCCAGTTACATAATAAAATCCATCACATTCCAAATCTGTTGTTATGATAAAATGCAACAAGGCATAACTTGCGTGACGTATCGCCCTCTAGGGGGTGATTCCAGACAACTTATAGGGGTAGCCACGCTAACGATCAGAATAATCAACTAGCCAGCCCTGTTTGTCGCAGACTTAGTTATAATTGTGTATTGCTTTACTCTTTAGGGACACTGCAATAAACTGGGGTCAACAGAATGACTATATAACCTTTATTATATAGGTACTACTATATAACCATTTGACTGCATCTTCTGCGATCCCCATCTCTTGAAACATTGGGCATATCAAAAGTAACTATGTTTCGTCGATAATATTATAGAACACCCTAAGCTAAGCTAAGCTAATCACAGCTAAGTTGATAGAAGTCTATATTTTGCGTAGTAGGCCGTGTGTTTGATTCCCCCCTCCAGAGCAAACGTTTGTGTGGCGGACAAAGATGCTTATTCAGTGTCTAGGTTTTATATATATTCTATCAGTTGTCTGGTTCCCATAGTACAAGCAATGCTTAGTTTGGAGCTAGATGGCAGTGTGTGAGACAAGTGATAGAATACATGTATAATTTTTTGTAAATACATACATACATATAATACATATTAACACCCAAAGTAGACTGAGTTTGGTATTTAGAAGTTATGCTATATCTCCAAGTGTCTCTTCAATGAATGATCGCTTTCAATTGTAATTATTGGGATCTCAGCAAGTCTATGCTTGTTTTAAGACTAAGATTGCTTAATTGCGTAGATACAAACATAGCGACGGAAATCAACTCAGCTGAGTTCTCTGCTAATAAATATGAACAACATGGTTTGATAGTTTTAAAGATAGGACTAGAACATAGTATAGTACCCAGTAGTACAGTAGCATAGTGATAGTACCCTGTCAGGTCGCTACATATTTCATATTAATGAATTTATTTTTATATTTCATAAATGTCCTAAAATTATAAATTTTCAATTATAGATACTTATAGATATATAGTACATCTCTTTACTAAATAAAATTGTTTCCCAGACGAAACCAACAGATGGTTGATATGTTTTAATGATATTGTATAGACAATATCCATAGGGATTTATGTTAGAGTTTAGTTTGACTTCACATACTGTCTTTTCGTTAAGATTTTTAGTTTTAAACCAATGACAAATGAGTTTTTGTTATGTTGAGAAGTTGAGGTGTTCCTTTGCACACCTTCCGACTCCAGCATAAGATCATCTCCATGTTAACTTACACATATGTTCTAAATTTCAAGCACACAGTCAGTACCCGTACTAAAATAATATTCCAAGTTAAATAAAAACTTGTAAAATAATTGGAATTCTAGACAAGCAGCTAGCACAATTTCGAAGGTAAGTGTAAACTTAACAAAAGGCATTGTATTCTTTCGCTTTGATTCACAAATGAGTTAACAATGTTAACTCAGGAATTTTCATGATTCTCATTGTTTCTTAAGTAAGCTTAGTAGATACACTGCCTTCTGCGCTGTAGGTCGTGGGTTCGATTCCCACCCAGTACAAACATTTGTGACGAACGTATGTTTGTTTCGTGTCTTGGTATTAGTATGTATTATATGAAAGAATTTAACAACAAGAAAAGTATTTTTTTCAGTTGTCTGGTACCCACAATACTAAGACAAAGACAAAGACAAAGATATTTTATTTGCTTCAACATAATGTAGATTACACAGATGTTAATAATATTTTTAGTTTCAATTATGTTCTACTAAGATTAGCATGCAAATGTTAGGGTGAGTTCTAACTCTATTAATATTGTATGTATTCTAATTTTAATTTAACAAGCTCTGCTCAATTTGATGCTGTGTGAAATGTCCACCAATATTTATTAAATTCAATATTGAAAGATGGCGAACGCCAAGAAATTCGCTCTGGCTTATCAGCTAGTTTGTTCATGTTCGTTCGTTTACTAGAATTCAATAGTAATCAGCAACAATAATGAATAAATCACATAACGTAGACAATTTCATCCATTTCGTTGTTAGTTCAAATAAATTGAATTAAATCAGATCATCTCAAACTTTAGCCGTCCATGATAATTTTAGATCGTACTACGATAATTCAATTTAATTTGTTCTATTTGTTCTGCTAATTTACTGTGTGGTCTATGGTAGCTTGTTGATCCTAATTCCCCAGTTACATAGTGCCTAGCTTCAAGTTCATCAGGTGAAGTACTGCCACCATAGCCATTTCTGCCGCCAAGCAGGAATGCATTCGCGTTACTGTGTTACGCTTTGTAAGGAGTGGATGCCGTTGAAAATACAGGCACGTGAAACGTTCCCCTTCACTCAGAGTTACGACTACGAGATGCGACTTAGGTCTTGTCATGTCTACGTAGGGGAGACCTAAGTCGTATTGCTTGTTACGGGCAGACCACCACTTAACACCAGGTGATCCATCTCCGAGTTCTATATGTTAAACAAATTATAGAAGCTTTTTTATTACCCTATGGCTGCAACAATGATCGTCGTTGTAGTTTTGACAAATCTTAATATATAAACAAGGCACCGGCGGTTTTACGGACTCATGGTTGAGAACCGCTGAACTCAGTGAGGTATAATTGGAATAAAGCAAATTAATGTTAGTGAATATAATTCTCGTGTAATTGATCGAGAATATTGTTAAATAATTCAAATAACTTTGTTACTTTTAACCTCTATAGCCCCGCTCTAGCTATAAAAATTATAGACTAGCTAGTAATTTTTCATTTGCCTTTATATTTTATTTTTGTTCCCTATTTACTTTATTACTGTAACATAATTATATTGATTAAATAATAAAATATATTATTACTAATCAGTTAATTGTAATAAATACAACACGTACTTTACATATAAATTAACACTTAAACTATATGACATCATACCTCTTCCCAAATATCAGGTAAATGAAACAGTTCTCGAACTATATACTCCAGTAGGTATATATCCATTTGGTCGTAAACAATTTTTCAGTTTTTTCAGTTTCACTGGACTCACAGTTCAGTTGGTAGTACCCTGACTTCTGCGCTGTAGGTCGTTGGTTCAATTCCTACCCAGGACAAATATTTGTGTGACGAGCATTGATGTTTGTTCTGTGTCTGGGTGTTAATATGTATTTACAAAATGTATATGTCGGCGCAGTTGACGAATGTCACTGTCACAAACGTCACTAACGAACACCGAACATTGGAGAGGCGGCCATCTTGTAAAAGCGTCAATTGTGACTGAGACGGGATCGAGTGCGCACGCAGCCACGTGTTGGGTGGACGTTGTCACAATCCGAGTTAATCTTAGTAATCCCTAATTGTTTTGTGAAATAATTGATTGTAGTACCCTGAATTATAAGTGCAGTGATTGTCGCAACTGACATTTCATTCAAATACTATCTCCTTACCCGACAACCTACGCCTACCAAGAACATGCAGGACACTTCTGGTGATCGTTATAAGATTTCATCAGAAGTGGGATGCGAAGGGTCAAGTCATATAGAGGAGGTAGCAGCCGAGAACAGCAACCTTCAAATTCCAAGAAACCGCGCACAGTTGCTGACGTGAAGTTCGCAGGAGCCTGCTATTACTGTGGTAACCATGGACACAAGATCGAAGAATGCCGCAAACGTCAAGACAGCGTCGCAGTTACAAAGATGTCAGAGAGAGAGAATACCGTCACATGTTTCACTTGTCAAAAACCGGGGCATATCAGTACGGCTTGTCCCAATAGCAAGACGGGTAAATAACTTCAAGCCAAGAAAGATGTAAATGTCTGTGAACGCAGACTAGCAAAAGGTACGCTGTCCACATCGACTGGTAAGTCAGTTTCGTTTCTATTCGACAGTGGTTCGGCATGCTCATTAATCAAAAACGACGAAGTAAGTTATCCTAATTTAATTTGTACCTGGTGAATCTTTTTGTGGGTCTATGTGTTTAGTATTGTCCTGAAAGGAACTTGTAGTGTAAAGCTGGTCGAGAGGACCTCGTACGGCTAGATCACGCATTGTTGATTGGTCGAAGGGGCCTCGTACGCCCGGGCCACGGGACAGTAGCTGGTTGAAAGGGCCTCGCACCCCCGGGCCACGCTATGTGTAATGGTTAAAGGGGCCTAGCACGCCCGAGCCATAGGTAGCTGGTTGAAGGGGCCTCGCACGCCCGGGCCACGCTATGTGTAATGATTGAAGGGGCCTAGCACGCCCGAGCCATAGGTAGCTGGTTGAAGGGGCCTCGCACGCCCGGGCCACGCTATGTGTAATGGTTGAAGGGGCCTAGCACGCCCGAGCCATAGGTAGCTGGTTGAAGGGGCCTCGCACGCCCGGGCCACGCTATGGGTAATGGTTGAAGGGGCCTAGCACGCCCGAGCCATAGGTAGCTGGTTGAAGGGGCCTCGCACGCCCGGGCCACGCTATGGGTAATGGTTGAAGGGGCCTAGCACGCCCGAGCCATAGGTAGCTGGTTGAAGGGGCCTCGCACGCCCGGGCCACGCTATGGGTAATGGTTGAAGGGGCCTAGCACGCCCGAGCCATAAGTAGCTGGTTGAAGGGGCCTTGTACGCCCGGGCCACGCTACGGGGAATGGTTGAGTAGGCCTAGTAGGCCCAGACCATGGTTGAGTAACTGGATGAGGGGGCCTAGCGCGCCCAGTTCTAGTTGCTCAGCAAAGAAGATGAGTTTCATTCTTGTCAGGAATGACCGAACGTGTGTTAAGCAATGTGTATGTTTACTCTTTGAGCAGGTCGAGAGGAGTAACATCGAATCTTGCGGATGCACGACATATTCGCACGAGGTCGTGCGATTGTCAGGGTTGGCCGTGTCGGCGCAGTTGACGAATGTCACTGTCACAAACGTCACTAACGAACACCGAACATTGGAGAGGCGGCCATCTTGTAAAAGCGTCAATTGTGACTGAGACGGGATCGAGTGCGCACGCAGCCACGTGTTGGGTGGACGTTGTCACAATCCGAGTTAATCTTAGTAATCCCTAATTGTTTTGTGAAATAATTGATTGTAGTACCCTGAATTATAAGTGCAGTGATTGTCGCAACTGACATTTCATTCAAATACTATCTCCTTACCCGACAACCTACGCCTACCAAGAACATGCAGGACACTTCTGGTGATCGTTATAAGATTTCATATATATGGATTCGATCAGTCATCTGGTTCCCATAGTACAAGCTATGCTTATTTTGGGGTTAGATTGCGATGTGTGAAATGTCCACCAATATTTATTTATATGTTCTCGTAATACATTAACGGAAAACAGGTTTTTCCATCTGGCTTATAAATATTTCAAATATTTCTTACTAACTTACCTTTAGCATTACTAAATGGTGTGGTTTGCAAATTAAAATGATTGATCTATTTGCAAAATACCGTCATAAAACAACGTTACCAAAGTTGTAAGAGAATAATTGGTTCGAAAATTTTTAGTACAATAACGAAGTATCATGTTTTGTATGAGACAGAAAAACCGCAAGACCTAAATTTTGCTGTGAGGTTACTTAATAACAGGCAAACCAGATAACTCAGTGATCTCCTATGGCGATAGGGGAGCGAGGTGATATGACGTATACGCGGCTGTTATACTAAATACCTAATGTGTTATTTATAATTCATTAAGGGATATAATTAAATAAATAATAATTTCTAACATAAAATCTTAGACTTATTCTAGACTAGAACATTGTGAAAAGCTTAAACGGAACTCCTCAGTACTTTAATAAATTAGTGGAACCAACTAAATAGCAAACAAAGGAAATGAAAAATATTCCAGACTCGATACAAATATTTCGAGTAATGAACCTTTTTATAAACAAATAGCTTTTATTTCATAACGAAGAGCAACGTTTTATTTTTACGACATGATGTGAAAACATGCCTTTTTTCGTATTTTTAACACAAAGACCTATTATTCTTGTTATAGGCGGTACACGTCATGGCTCCTAACTTGACATTGTAGGAAAATGGAAGGATGGGAAAAGTTGGAGACGCGACAAAGTCTGGGCATTCGCAGTTGAAAGTGGAAAAAATCTCGTCGAATCTAGCGGACTGGCCAAGTCGCCGCTCAAGATAGTGAATACTGGAAGGAATGGCCTAGATTGGACTTATTTGCCATTGCTTTTAAGTATAAATAGCTTGGAGAATAGAAGAGAGAATCACCAAATGACGATAATATTTACAACTAGCTGTAGCCCGCAACTTCGTCCGCGTGGAATTCAGTTTTATCGCGGACCCCTATTTTATCCCTTAGGAAAGTAGCCTTTTAGCTATTCCTTGTTACATCAGCTATCAGCCAGTGAAAGTTCCGTTAAAATCCATCCAGCCGTTTCAGAGATTAGCCGGAACAAACAGACAGACAAAAATTAAAAAAAATGTTGTTTTGGTGTACCGTGTATACCATATACCATATGCACTTAGTAAAAAGCGGATATTTTAATATTACAAACAGACACTCCAATTTATTTGTATAGATAAAATATTATACTTAGCTCAGAAACTTATTTTGGCTTTTGTACTCGACTAAAAATAAGTCAAAATGGTGACAAGGCATGCTATTAGAATGGATTCCAATGGATTTCTAACCACCAGTTATGGATAATCAAGACAGAAAGTCGCGTCTTACAGTCGTGAAACGCGTATGACTGTTGTTTTCTAGCTTAAACCAGCTTTTAGTCATGCCAAAAATTATTTACCACGCAAATTTTTATGCGGATTTTTCCTGAGCCTTTTGTTCACGTCTGATTGGAATTATTCAGCAGTTTGATGTGATTTCGAAGAGAAACGTTCAATAGTGGAATAGAAATTGGTTCAAATTATTTAAAGTGGTGTCCTTTGTTATTAGCCTGTATATTAATATATAGTGTTATTTATCTTCTGTAGTTTCTAGATTTCAAAAACTTATTTAATATAATATAGTATAATATAATATAATATAAATACTTTCTTGCCAAACTTCTTGCCACTCCTCATTTTCTTTTTTCTTGAGTTAAAATAAAAAAAATATTATTATTTCATTACTAATAATATTTTTTTACATTTACGTTTTTTTATACAACACTAACAAATGAAGTGAATCTGTTCATGGTCGCTACGTTTATGTAAACGTAGCGACTATGAATAGGTTCATTTAAAAGAGTTCAGTCTTAAAAGACTGTATTTTATCGCGTATACTACTACTAAAAATTAATAAAGATGGAATTAAAACTCCATAAGAAAAAAAGACAAAATCCAGAGATGCTTGCATAAGAGTTCTCGAACTAAAGTGGAAATGACCGAGAGATGGCAAAGAAATATTTACCTATTTTAACAGAAGTTGGTTGAGCGTTTGAGATGATGTTAGATTTGACATGTTAATTAATTTTTTGCTCTATATTTCTTAATAATTTTAATTTAAGCTTATTTTTGGCGAAATCGTAAATTGTTATTTGTGATTGACCTTATTATGACGAAATTAAGAGTGATTATCGCTTGGGTCACGTGTCATTTTACGCTCCACGTGTTGTTAAGTGATGAGGGGTTTTTATTTTCGTGAAAGGATTGAGTCAGATTTGGTGAATGGTTTATTCCCATAATAAAATCACAAATATTTTTTAACATGGTTCTTTACCAATATAAATTCCTGAGGTGGTTCTGCCGCACCCTTCGGAGGAAAATACCTTTATAGAGAAACAAATAAGCACATAATAGTTTATCATATTGGTTTGGACTGAGATCATAATTATATCAACAAATCCGCAGAGTGTTGCCCGCAACATTATACAGTACATTATTTTATTTCATTTCATTTCATTTTCATTTCATTTTCATTTCATTTTCATTTCATTTTTCATTTCATTTTATTATACTTAGTGTTATTTTCTTATCGCTGCTTCGGTGCATACCTGATAATTGCTTCACTGTGTCAATGCTTCACAGCTTCACTGTTTACTAAATATTATTATATTATGATATAATATATAATAGTTGTTAGTTCTGGCAGTGATGTAAAATATCTAAATTTTATAAGATTAGTTTAGTTGGTTACCAATAGAATCGACATTATTATTTAGATAATGAAAATTTATCAGAAATTCGGAATACCGATTTAGAAAGATAAAGCCGATTCCCGCTAGTCTAGAGTATTCATGTGTGGTGACAACCCTGGCCTATTTGAGCCGCACCTTCTTACACCATACTGCTTCATGGGAACCAGTACTAATAGTTTTACCCTCATTGCACGCTGCGCCATTTTTTCCTGTCCAATATTCTCGGCTATTATCTCCGTAAAAACATCATTAAAACCTCTTCTGGATGTGTAAATTTGAGTCGGGTGCGCTGAATAAGTATTCCGTACATTAAACTTAATATAGTTCCCTCTGTCGACTCGGTACAGGTAATCGAGATATCCATCTTAATCACTACAGGCTTGTAGAGAATAATAATCAACAGGTTAATACTGAGAGAGGAAATGAAATGTGCTTAGTAAACGTAACTTAGTGTAGTAACTACTCTCTTTTTTTTATTTATTTTGTATGTGATTAAGGTGCTTGAATGAGCTGACAGCCCCCCTGATTTTAAGTGTTAACCGCCGCCCATGGACAACAACAATACGACTCAAGCCCTCTCCACCTAAGTAAAAAGTTGACTCAAGCCGCATTGCGTTGCGTCCATCACCCCGAGACGTGGATGTTCCGTCTCATGCGCCTGCAATTTCACCGGCAATTTTCCCTTCCACCGGAACACAGCAACACGAGTGCATCACTGCTTGGCGGCAGATTACCAGGTGTGGTGGCAGTACTTCTCCGGGCGAACTTGGCACAAGTTCTAAAGCAACTTTGGGTTGCTCTTTTTGTACCATCCGGGGGACACGTGTAGGGATTCAGAGGGTAATCACCTACGGACGCGAGCAACGTGGCCCTCATAAAGCTCTCTAAGCTCTAGTAATCAACTTATTTATATCACAGTCAATTGTTTACTTACTTATAAGAAGTTTAACCCAACAACCTCAATTATTTTTATTTTACCGATTTATAGAAATAATCGACTAATTAAACCAGCTGTTTATATTATACCGTGACCACGATGCAGATTCGTTGGAATTCTTTTAATAGTTCATCAGCAAGTTCGCTTCAAAGCGTTTTCTTGCAGAATTGCAACGTACATTTCGCTCAGTTTCTGAATTCTATTTGAAATCGGCGGTGGAACAAGTATACGGAAAGAAGTAGAGAGTATAGAAATAGAATAAATCAAATTTTCTTATGGTTGCTTATACTTTCATTTAATTAAACTTGAACTATACAACTCCTTATAAATAATATTAATCTTTATTCAAAATCAAAATACAATCATACAACTTTCCAAAAATAAATGAATTTAAATTTTGGTGAATATATTATTCACAATGCTCTATCTATTCCCAAACTAAGCGTTCTAAGTACTAAATGTGTTTTGGAGGCAAATTGTAACCCTTATATAAAACCACTAATGCAGTTTTATTAAAAAAAAAATTAATATTGTTAATTTGCTATACAATTTTACTGTAACATTACTATAACATTTTTTGCGAATAAATTAGAGGACGAGCAAGATGGCGCCCCCTGACGATAAGTGATAACCTCGGCCATAACAAAAAACTCCCTACTCAGGCATGGGAAGACCCAAGTCACATTGTACTGTGCCCGCTATATATACTTTATACGTAAATACATTCATATAATACATATTAACAACCACAAAACAAAAATCTACGTTCGTCACTAAGTCTTTGTGTATTGTTTGGGAACCGAACCCACGACCTACAGCGTAGAAGGCAGGGTACTACAAACTGAGCTGTGATGCCAGTAAAAAAATTGAGTTATAGACAACTGCGTATTTTTTTACATGACGTGCCTTTGAGTTTCGGATAATCGGATATATCTCAGTCTGCTAATTTGGCATTGCGTATACGCGTCTATTGGAGTCAAGTCAGTCAGTCAGTTTTGAGTAGATTTAGCTAGGTTTTTTCGCTACAGGTTCATATCTCAGACCGATACCAGCTTAAATTTGTTAAGTTTTAGCACTCCTTAACAGATTATTTCGTATCCAAGCCAGGTGTTAAAATTTCATTCGGGACACGACTCTGAAAATCTTCCAAATGTTTATTTTTGCTCCTGAAATTGAAAATACGTTTAATGTTATACATACTGCCTCGTTGTTATGTTTTTATAATGATACTAGCTGTTGCCTGCGACTTGGTCCGCGTGGAATTCGGTTTTATCACGCACCCGTATTTTATCCCTTGGAAATGTAGCCTAAGTTATTCCTTATAACATCAGCTATCTGCCAGTGAAAGTTCCGTCCAAATCGGTCCAGCCATTTCAGAGATTAGCTGGAATAAACAGACAGATAGACAGACAGACAAACAGACAAAAATTGTAAATAATGTTGTTTTGGTAGGTATATGTACCGTGTATACATCCATATTCACTTAGTAAAAAGCGGTTATTTTAATATTAACAGACACTCCAATTTTATTTATTTGTATAGATAAGGAAAATGGCAACGCAATTGGTTCGATATAACATACATGTAACCTTTATCCCCTAAGGGCGCATAACTAGGCCACTATTCACCTTGTGAGTCTTGGAAATGTAGACGTGGCAAAGGGTGAGCTCGTGACCGTCATTGTTTTCTCACGAATAACTCGGCTAACATTTTCTCCAACAGTTCATTTCCTATATAACAGGTCTCATAGCGCAGTTCAATGCTGTAGGTCGTGGGTTCGATTCCTACCCAAGACAAACATTTGTATGACGAATATAGATTGTGATAGTTTGTTCTGTGTCTAAGTGTCTAAGTTCTAACCCCGCCTTTTACTTTCAAGTGCGCAAGACAATTTTGAATCTAACAGAAAGTGTTAAATCAATTTAAACTGAAGCGTCGCTATAGAAAGTTTATGAATAAGAATGATTACATTCTCTTGGACGCTTTCAGGTGCAAAAACTGCAACAAATCTAGATTTTTAATCTTTCCCATTTGAATTCACAAGCGATTACTTCTTTTGTGTTTTCACAATGATGTGAACAATAGGACGGGAGTCATCCTCTCAGTCATTTACTTAAAACTTAGCATTTCTCGCGTAGACAAAACGCGAGGTAGTTGGCGTGATGTAGCGGTGCGAGCAACTGATAATAAGCATTTAGCACCAACTAACTGTATTGCACTTTTCTTCTGGGAAAAATACCACCACCATACCCATTTCAGCCACCAAGCAGTAGTCTACTGTCATTGCATAAATGCATTGAATCACTGGGTACAAATTGTAACAGGATGCAATATTAGTTGATTATTATAATAAAGTAGGTTACAATTTTTTGCAATGTAATTTTATTTGATGTATAGTTTAATGTGGTTATAAATTACGACATTATTTTAATTTTCTATTATATTCTGTTGTTAATTTTTATTCTATTATTTGACTATGTGCTCTATGGAAAGTTCCCTGAAATAAATTATTATTATTATTATAGCTGTTTTTTTGGTGTTTCCTCTTTAAAGGATGTAGATGTTGGTCTAATTGAAGGCGCATAAAAAGCTCCATTCCAGCTCAGAGAGAGAGAAAAAAATGTGTCTTCGCATAAATAAGAAGTAGAAATTCGTAGAAGTTGTGTTGCTGTTATTTAATACAGAATACATCGCATACAAAAGAGCCTTCCTCTGTTTCGATGCATAGTCGTAAATAAAACATCTCTTTGTTTTACAGTATTTTTATATCTACTACTATGCTTTCTTCCTACCATAGACAAGTTTTCGTTGCACCCTTGTGTGCCCGGAACCGCTTTGAACACTGGACAGCTAAAAAGAGCTAACGAAATAAGTACTAAGTACTAACTAGCCTCGGCGGTCGAGAATGCATTAAGATAGTTTAACTTTGTTTATCGGCTCGGAGCTACCCGGTTAAGTTTTAATCTATAATAGAAACGAGTTGGTAATTAATTCCAACTAGCGACACTGCGCTAGGGATGGTCTGTACGATGTAAATATAAAATATCGATGCCACCAAGCAGTAACAAATACGCATTGATCCGTTTCGAAGGTTGAAGGTGCATTTACAGGCACAAAATCTATTTCACTTTCATACCTAAGAGTTACGGGCGTATCAGTCATCCCATATCTTAGTAGGGGAAGACTCAAGGCGCAATGCTTTTGCTATGGATTAAATTCACCGCTTAACATTATGTTGGCAATTTGCTAAATTACTGATAACAAAAAAAGATGATAAGATTTGTCTTAAACAATATCATCAAAATACGGCGACCGTTAGGTATATAACAATTAAATGAGTTATTAACTAAATCAAAATTGGTGGACTCTTCCAAATCAAATCAAAGATGTAAATGTCAACAAATCATCGATTTCAACAAGTATTTTTGCCATATAATTACAACACTACTAGCCTAGATTAAACACCAAGGCGGGAACTCGAAGTTCAATGTTGAAGACAAGAGGCGACCTGATTGCAAACGACAATCTACAAACACAATAGGTACTCTTGGATTCGGCCGGATGTACGACTGAAACTTCGTGTCACCACCAGATGAAATTCAGAGTTTTGAGGGCGCGCCATTTCAGTTGGGGGAAGATGGTAAATTAAATTGATAGGAAATTGAAATTATATTTTACATGCTGCGAAACATGTTGGGGGCACGTTCTCACGTCTGTAGGTGATAACCCTCTGAATCCATACACGTGTCGCCCGGATGGTGCTAAAGGAGCAACCCAAAGCAGCAGTAGAACATGTGCCAAGTTCGCCCGGAGAAGTACTGCCACCACATCTGGTAATCTGCCGCCAAGCAGTGATGCACTCGTGTTGCTGTGTTCCGGTGGAAGGTAGTGGGTGCCGGTGAAATTGCAGCCGCATTAGACGTAACATCCCCGTCTCGGGGTGATGGACGCAACGCATTGCAACTTGAGTCATCTTGTACTTTGGCGGAGAGGACTTGAGTGGTATTGCTGTTGTCTATGGTCAGCGGTTACCAGTTAACATCAGGTGGGCCGTCAGCTCGTTTGAACACCAACATAGCATAAAAAAACATGTAAGCTTAGGTATACCATGGCGCGTGTATACGATTCTTGTAGCGTGTTTAACCAAAAATAATTCTGCCAGCATTGCGCGCTATGGGTGTTCTGTAGAGTAAACTATTGAAAAATTTCGAAATTTTACGTTTGCGAGCTAGAATTGTGTATTTGCCACCTGTTTTCTGATTTCCCCGGAGTGCGAGGCTTCTGTCTCTGTCGTGGCTTTTGAAATTATATCTTTGAGACGTTGCAACGCTGACTGAAATAATCTGAAGAGAGTAGTTTTAAAAATGAATGGGTGGTGCATAATGTGATTAATTTTATGATTAGAATCTACATCCATTGCCCAATTCAGGTATTGCTTTTGTCTTATAAGTAGCTTCAGCTACTAATAAATAGTCAAAAATCATTATTTCCTTCGGATACTTACATCCGGGGGCCTCGTTGCTCGCGTCCGTATGAGATTACCCTTTGAATCCATACACATATCTCCCGGGTGGTGCAAAAGGAGCAACCTAAAGTAGTAGTAGAACTAAGTGTGCTAAGTTCGCCCGGAGAAGTACTGCCACCACACCTGGTAATCTGCCGCCAAGCAGTGATGCACTCGTGTTGCTGTGTTCCGGTGGAAGGGAGTAGGTGCCAGCGAAATTGCAAGCGAATTAGACGTAACATCCCCGTCTCGAGGTGATGGACGCAACGCAGTGCGATTTGGGTCTAGTCGTACCTAGTAGGGGAGGACCCAAGTCGCATCGTTTGTTATGGGCGGCAGTTACCACTTAACATCAGGTGGGCCGTCAGCTCATTCCGTCAACTATACGACAAAAAAAATCCACTTGGACTCCAGACGTTTACAAAACGTAACAGTCATTTAAAATGTATAAGTTTGAATAAATTAATATTTAAAGCATGGTAGCGGAGTAGTACGAATCCTGACAATTATCTAAAGGCCATTGACCATTGAATATTATAAATAACCCAGTATAAATTAGGTTTGTTCACATCTAAAATTTACAATTAATATTATAAAATCCAGGTATATTTCCACAATTGAGGTTTCTTTGATTTGTATCTATCACTTATCTACTACGTAGTACATAGTAGATACAGTTGTATTGTTGAAGTCGAGTTTACTTTATTGAAATAATTTGTATTTTTTTTTATTTGTATAGATACTGAGACGACTACTTGACTCAGGTATTATTTGATTCCAAAAGACATCGGCACCGCAGACACATTTTCGGTATGAAATTAATATTGAAATTAATCCCATAGTGATTCCCATCCCATAGATTTAGTATTAAACCATACTAAATCATTAATAACAATTATATTATTAATATTATTACTACGGACCATGGGTTCAGAGCCCAACGCCATTTGAGTTAATCCCATAAAGGAAATAGCAAGTCATCTCTTGTTAGCTACTGTGCTGGGGGTCTCAATTCTGTAAGCCCACAGGCCGAGCGCAACTCGCCGTAAACTTACCGACATGGCATCGATCCCAAGGCAAGGAATTTTTCACAGCATTCTCAAAATTGAAAACATTTTATTCCTTAACATATTGCATGCTTAACATTATGCATATTCGCACCCATACAATGCTTCAGATGAGATCCAAAGGAACACTTACTTTACTTATTCACTTGTCTTAATATGTATTGACAAAACAAGTATATAAGTTGTATATCAGTCGTCTGGTTCCCATGATACAAGCTATTTACTTAGCTTACTTAGGGCTAGATGCTTATATGCTTATATGCTAAGCTCAACTCTTGTTATGTCTGTGTACTGCACGTACACGGACATTACAAGAGTTGAGCTTATTATACACTGTCAATACTACGAATAACTCACCTAACTGTAATGTTAAATTTTCAAATAAATAATTCCCTTTTCTATAAAATGGCACTGCAATAGATTATTAGAAGTTTAGAAATTTAATAAATTTTAACTGAAACTAATTATTTCATATCTTCAATCATTCAATTAAACGTCAAAAAAAATTTGCTTCTGGTTCCGCGTTACATTCCCCGATGTCCTACTAAATTATAACCCAGAAATTATTCAAGAATGATTCATATTAGCTGAATCACTTCTACATTGTGAATTTGGGATGGTTGCACAAAAGGTTAAAATTACCTTTCACTGGATAATCACAGACACGGTCAGTCTATTAAAACAATGTTCATAATATATTACATTAATAAAAATAATGGTGGACATTTCACACCGCGCTATCTAACCCCAAAGTAATCTGAGCATAGCTTGTATCAAGGGAACCAGGTGACTGATATAATACTTATATTCTTTTTGTGAATAGGTACATACTTATTAACACGCAGACACAGAACAAACCTTTATTTATTTATTTAAGAGCAGTAGAACTCACGCCAAGTTCATCCGGGGAAGTACTGCCACCATGCCCATTTATGTCGCCAAGCAGTGATGCATTCGCGTTACTGTGTTCCGGTTTGAAAGGTGTGGTTGCCGGTGAAATTACAGACACATGAGACATTCCACCTTCACGTCGCGACGTGTGCATCTACACACTGCTGTCCTTTAAATAGAAAGCCGTTAACCCACAAAAGGTCCATTTTGACTTTTTAATAGGAAGCTATACATACACATATACAGTTTAAAATTCTCTATCTTTCTGTCTAAGAAGCTTTTGTAAATTATATATAGTTCCGGAGATATAAAAAAATTTTGTCCGTTAAGTGACGGATATTAAAGGAATTAAAAAGAGTTCTCTGAACATACCTAAAAAAAAACAATTTGGGCATAACGGCCTTTTAGTTAAAGGACGGCATATGCGTTAAAGCTTGGCAGTTGAAATAACTGAGTCTAAATAAAATGAATTTTCTTTCTTCCGTAAGAAGGGGAATACGGAAGCACCCAACAAAAAAATACAGCCATGAGTTATTTAATCAATAAAAGCTTTCATTGAAATTAATTCATTTCCACGACCGTTCCTGTATAATAGAACCTTTGGGCTTTAGAAATAATACGAATGTAGGTATGAAAGCTCCGTACTTCACGTGAAAAGACATCACTTTAATATAAAAACGAGAAATCTGCATGATATTATAACACTCATTCACTAAGATAAACTAAGATAAACTTTCATAGTTAAGTATTTCGCAGCTGCTACATTGTTTGTTTGAAAGGGCTAAATTGAACTAGAAATGTCTACATAGTTTATCTATGAAAGTTTATCAAAATGAAATTGAGGTGTCTGTTTGTTATATCAAAATAAAATCTTTTTTTAAATTAATTTTTTTGTTTAATAAATGCATATTATAATAATATTGGTGGACATTTCACACAGCGCCATCTAGCCCCGAAGTAAGCTAAGCATAGCTTGCACTTATATATACTTTTTGTAAATACATATTACTCAGGAATAGAACAGACATCTATGTTCATCACACAAAAATGTTTATTCTGTGTGGGATGGAAACCGACATGTCCTAGAACCGAAAATTCGAAGACATGTGTCAAGTGCACGAAAGGAGCCTCTTTGAGGCGCATTTACAATCCTTTCACCACACTGGATCCAGAGACTCGAATAGCAGAGGTAGTAATAAAGGACCCAAGTCATATTGATTGTTATGGGCACAAGTTACCACTTAACATCGGGAGGGCCATCTGCTTAGTACGTAATAAAAAAAAACATATTTTATTCGATATATCTGCGTATTTCCGAAGCCATAATCCAAAATGTAGTTTTCTATGATGACGATGTGTATGACATCAAACATCACAGTCCACTTGAACGCAACATCAAAGGATATCTTGAATTTCCAATATGAGTCCATATCCGGTATGATTACATTTATGTTCTAAGAATTATTTTTTCTATTGAAATCGCGGAGATTCGTTTTATCGTTATGAAGAATATTGGAGGTTATAAAATAAATTATTTATATTTTCGAAGTCTATTTCATGTTTTTGAGTGTAATAATAATGTATCTAATAGTATATTATGTATAGATTCCACTCGGACAATCCATCCAATCCTCAAAAACGTTGTTTGTCTTTAGCTCCATAAATCTTTATGGCAAAAAATTTCATAAATATGTTTGGAAAAATGTTTATTTCGACTTCTGTTATCCATAATTTATTTTGCAAACGTTCATATTATTATCTCCTACAAGTCGATGTACTTTTCTTCTCTCGGGCATTAGCTGGAACAAACACACAGATAGCACGATTATATTTTTATTCAAACCGGAAGACAGTAACGCGAATGCTTTTGAAAAATTTCAATCTGGAGGTCGCTGGTTCAAATCCCGACGTGCACCTATGAGTTTTTCGCTTAAAAGATATATGTGCGCAATACCACGTTCTCAAAACGGTGAAGGAAAACATCGTAAGGAAACCGACATGTCCAAGAACTAAAACTTCACATGTGTCAAGTGCGCAAAAGGAGCCTCTTTGAGGCGCACTTAAAATCCTTTCACCACACTGGTTCGAAAGAACCAGTGACTCTAATAGAAAAATTACTGCTTGGCGGCAGAAATAAGCTCACACTGTGATTGACAATAAGTAGGTACGACACTATTTAATCAGATTGTTCATTTCAAACTAAATGAAAAGCTTAACGAATAAGGCATTTTTTTATTAACTATAAAAGCTAATTTTGATAACGGATCAAGGATATGCAGGGAGGCAAGATTTAAAGGGGTAGATTATAAAATTCAAATCTTTTATTGCAATATGTTGTTACAAAGATATTAACTTACCGACTTAATATCTGCGGGGCCAAGTTGCTCGCGTCCGTATGTGATAACCCTTTAAATCCATATACGTGTCCCCCGGGTGGTGCAAAAGGAGCAACCCAAAGTAGCAGTAGAACTTGTGCTAAGTTCGCCCGGAGTAGTACTGCCACCACACCTGGTAATCTGCCGCCAAACAGTAATGCACTCGTGTAGCTGTGTTACGGTGGAAGGGAATGGGTGCCGGTGAAATTACAGGCGCATGAGACGTAACATCCCCGTCTCGGAGTGATAGATGTAACGCAATGCGACTTGAGTCATCTCGTACTTTGGTGGAGAGGTCGTGAGTTGTCTATGGGCGGCGGCGGTTACACTTAACATCAGGTGGGCCGTCAGCTCGTTCTATCCCCTACATAACATTTTGAAGAGCAGTAGAACTCGCCAAGTTCTTCCGGGGAAGTACTGCCACCATGCCCATTTCTGCCGCCAAGCAGTAACGCGTTCGCGTTACTGTGTTCCGGTTTGAAAGGTGTGGTTGCCGGTGAAATTACAGGCACATGAGACATTCCACCTACACGTCTCATAGTTACGGGCGCATACGATGCGACTTGGGTTTTGTCGTACCTAGTAGGGAAGGACCCAAGTCGCATCGGTTGTTATGGGCCGAGGTTACCACTTACCACCAGGTGGGCCGTCGCGTCGGTCGGCTCGTTCCGTAACTACATAACATAAACAAAAAACATTAAAAAACATCCCCCCCAAACTCTACTTCAGTCTCTGCTACCCCCATATAATAATTCTGGATCTGAGCCTAGCATCGCTATGTAATTAAAACTAGCTGACGTCGAAGATAATTTCCTTTCGAAACAGCTGCGCAATCTGTTTGACACGGAAGTAACTCTTGGAGAGATTTGATTGGCTACCCCTTACTAAGATGATTTTAATAAAGGGTGACTTTAGCTAACTTTCTATAATGTAATCATCAAAGGTTTCATTCCTTCAGTTCATTATTCGGGAGCGTTGTAGCCCAGGGGTACTGACTCCGAGTTTCATTTCAGAGGTCGCTGGTTTGAATCTCCCCAGACACATTGCCATCTCCGAGGATGCAAATGTCAATAGGCGACGGTAACCACTTAACATCAGGTGGGCCGTCTGCTTGTTTGCCTATTATTACATAACAAAAACAGAACAAACATCAATGCTCGTCACATGTTTCTCCTGGGTGGGAATCGAACCCGAGACCTACATCTCAGAAGGCAGAGAGGCAGTCCAAAAATGTGTTAAAAAGCTTAAAAAAATGTGTACTGTACGATAAAGCCCCCGATATTTGCTTATTCACTACAACAATAGATCAATGGTTTTGTCCTTTTTATTTTCACCCGCCGCATGCAATATCCCCAGTGAAGTACCATCTATTTCCAAATAAAAGACTTCCCAGAGCAAATTGAATTGATCATCATTGTGTGGACAGAAATATTTGTATCAACGCAAATTGAATTTCATAAGACGGTCTTATTGTGTTTGAGGTAACCGATGTTCTACTGAATGTCGAAGGGTGATATTTTATTCAATCACACTTACCAATATAAAGAAATGTTGGGAACCTCTATGACCAAAATGTATGAATCTTGAACGATTTCCGCAATTCAATTTGGATAACACTTGCAATATTTTTTTTCTAATACGTAAAGTACTATAACAATATCGCATTTGTTTTATTTTATGATTCAATATAATCATTTGTATTTTGTTCAATTTCGGCAAGCAAGAGACTAAATTATCAAGTTTGTTTTCTTTTTAGGAACTTTTCACTGGATTCGTGACTTTCCAACGTCGGCAGCTAATGAAAATTTAACTCATCCTAGAACTCCAATCATCTATGCCCAACTTCTGGCCCGGTTTTGACAGTTTAATTCATAAAACTTTCCCCTGCCTTTCATGGCCTGTCACGAGCCATGGGATAAAGTTTGTTTATCTAACTAGTTATGTAATCAATAGGTTCTCTTGTAGGAAGTCAAAAAAAAAAACATAGGTTTTCTTAACGTAGGCACCTAATTTAGCAGATTATTATAAAAAAGATTTACTGGAATATTCCGATTTCATGGTGGAAGAAAGAAAAAAACTCACCACATGTCAAGATAGGGTAAGCTACATTTAAATACATTTAGCGCTGCCTACCTTTTGATGTATTTTTTTTTAATGTAATTGTAGGCAAACAAGCAGACGGCCCACCTGATGTTAAGTGGTTACCGTCGCCTATAGACATTTGCGTCCCCGGGGATGCCAATGCTTTGCCTACCCTGTAGATACCTCTTTACATTTTGTTATGTATGTCGTTTTTGTATGTCGGTATGTAATTTAAAAAATACGCTTAGATCCGTGAGTATCTAAATCATATTAGAGACCGAATTCGTACCTAGTGTAGGTACCTACCGACTTGTCGTGAAAATAAAATACATTTTATTTAGTCCCAAAGTAAGCTAAGTATAACTTGTGTCATGGGAGCCAAACAACTATATAATACTTATATACTTTTCGTAAATACATACATATCAACACCCAGACACAGTACAAACATCTATGTTCGTCACACAAATGTTTGTCCTGTTAGTAAATTGAACCCACGAAGCGCAGAAGGCAGGGTTACTACCAACTGAGCTGTGAGGTCAGTCAATATTATTATTATTTATAAAAAATCCATTGTAATTCTATCTACATCTGCCGAATTCACAACGCAGCACCGCTCTTATTATCTCCAACTTAATTAGCTACAAAATCATATCAGAAAGTTCATTATAAGTCCGGAGAGGATTGCGACGAAGCCGGCCACATTTTCAGGAAATTGATCCAAGTTTAAATTAATATCTGAAATTTCAGTTACGGCGACGTAATGGCAGATGGTTCTGATAAACAACGTATCGAACTAAGCATAGGTCCGTGTCAACTGCGAAACAGGGAATCCATGTGCTATACAATAGTGCAATTACTGTTTTAGTTGATAAATTCCATATCCGGGTGACCAATCACCATGTTTTTTTTATATTGGTGGACATTTCACACAGCGCCATCTAGCCCCAAAGTAAGCATGTCATCACGAGAGCCAGACAACTGATATAATACTTATATACTTTTTTGTAAATACATATTAACACCCAGATACAAAACAAACATACAACATGTTCGTCACACAAATACTTGTCTTGGATAGGAATCGAAACCACGACCTATAGTGCAGAAAACAGGATTACTATCATCTGAGATATGAAGCTTGTCAAATCGGCACACTTGTGTTTTTCGTTGTTTTTTTCCGTTTTACCTGTCTGAAATAGGTACCTACGTCTGCCGCCTTCTGCTAAGTCACACGTGAACCTTTTCTATATGGTATAGTAATATGTAGGTAGATAGACCGAGAATTTTATTACAAGTGTAATGTGTTATATCTTTGAAGGATATAATGATGCCCATGACTATTCCGGATCGTAAAATTACAATTATTTTTATTAAAGAAGATGGTAACATATTGACGGTTTTAGGGCAAAAATGAAGTGACTTGACATATTGCGGTATAATAAAATATAACGCCTGACAAAAAGCCAAGAGCACGACGCGATTCGATGTAGACATTATATTATTTTCAGTCAGGCGCTGATGCTTGCTGCCACGCTCCAGCATAATGTAAGAATAATAATTTAATGACTAATACATAATAGATAATAATATTAGACTAGAAACTAGGCTCCACGCGCCAAATAAATCACAATAAGGGCAAATTTAACGCAATGGGAATGCGTTCAGTGCCTCAAATTATGGTCAGGTCATTCGTTTAGAGCCAACTAGCGGGTGAACAAACTCACATGTGTAGGGATGGGGCCTAGGAATAGAATGACACCGTGTTCCTCTTAGGGGAAGACAACAGTTATGGGCTACTTCTCGTCTTGTGCGTTCCACTGTCCAGGGAGCGTAGATCTGACATGTGGGGAGCTCATCACTAGCATTAATTTCCCACGAGTAATAGTAAACGTTGGAAAATGTCTATCGATGGGCAGAACTAATTTTTCGTATAAGTGAACATGTGCGAACTTTCCCCACTTCACCAACTCATGTTCAATTTGTTTGCCGGCAACTATATCTCACGTTACGAAATATATTAATTTAAAAAAACCAGCGATTGATCTCTCCATTGCCGGTGACCAACAAACTTGAGATTAATTTGAGCTAATAGTCCCCAAATGGAAACAGACCATTTATAAAACCATGTGTAAAAAAAGAACACGTACAATAACTTAGAAATATAACTGAGTACCATCAGGAGAAATAGGCGTGAATCTAGTAAAATACCTACAACACGCTGGATGCATGCCCGTAATATGTTCCCACCACTAAAACCAGCATTGTTTGTTAATTAATGCAGCATTACACAGCTGGCAATAAAACTACACTTAATTAGTGAGATGGGAACACACAATTCGCTCCCGAAACTTGTTTATACAGTCCTTTATCTTGTATTGTAGGCACTTGGCACACAGGCTTTGTTAAACTTGAGGATATTCTCGTTAAAGTTACTTTATTTCTCATAATATGAATAAATATTGGTGGACGTTTCAAACAGCCCCATCTAGCTACAAAGTAAGCTAAGCATAGCTTGTATCATGGGAACCAGACAACTGATATTACCTATACACTATTTATGTAAATACATGCATGTAAATCACCACCCATCCAGAAAAAACATCTATTTTCTTCACACAAATGTTTGTCCTGGGTGGGAATCGAACCCACAACCTACAGCGCAGAAGGCAGGGCCAACTGAGCTATAAGGCCAGTCAGAATGTAATAAGAATATTACCTACATTGTCTTAAAGTGAGAAAATAAACTAATTACGTCGCGACGACGTGGTAACGTGACGTGGCTGGAACGAGCAAATGGCTCACCTAATACGGTAACCTCTGCCATACCAAACACGACGCGTCATTCGTTAGTAAAAAGCGGTTATTTTAATATTACAAACAGGCACTCCATTTTTATTTGTTTGTATAGATATAACTTATTCAGAGGTTGATGATTGCGTCAGGTAATTTTCTTATAACTTCCCCTAAAAGGGTTACTACCAACTTTTACAAACAAGTTGACTAACTTTTCCATTGGAAAAGGTTATTTTGTCTAGCAAGAAATAAAGAACAAATCAAAATATCAGACCGTTTATTACAATACATTAGGTAATTTACAATCTCATCAAAACAACAACACACATCAAATTTATACTATTTAAATACTATCACTGGATTTAACAAGAAATTCAAAATATACTTCGTAGACAACGAGCAATCGTTAACAATCGTTTTCACTAGTTCCGACAGTTTAGAACTAGATGGCACTGCTGAAGAAATCTCCCCTCTAGCTTCTTTGCACTCGATGCACTTTATCTCGTATCCTTTTATATTTAGAGCTTTAGTTCCTATCACGTAAGGTCCATTATCGTTCGACAGAACTCCCTTGAAGGTGATTATGTCATCGGAACGCAATAAACGTGTGAAATTTGTGAAATAATGATCGAAAATGACAGAGATTTCCGCGTGGCGTTTCAATAGCCCCCCACTCGCTTCCATTATCAGTTTTACCTCATAAATGTACCTGTAATTAAAAAATGATAGGTAATTAAATGTATCGTATTTATTTATTGATCTTTCGACATAAATCGTAGTAGAACAAAGGCGGATCTGCAATACAGTAACTTTATAGTAGAGCACTTTAAAGTTTTTTGAATTAGTTGATGTGATATTTTGAAAACGGCTAGTCCTATCATCGTCAAATTTGGATATGTAAAACTGTAATAAGATTTTCTATGATATTTAAGGTCGATTACAACATAAATGCTAAATTTGAAAAAATCAAAATGTCTTTGTTCTACGACTATGATGAAATATAAGCGCTTACACAAGTCAGTAATACAATGGTAGAAATAATCAATATTACACTAGAATTATTTGTAACTAGCTGTTGCCCGCGACTTCGCCCGCGTGGAATTCAATTTTTAGACAGACAGACAGACAAAAATTGAAAAAAAAATTGTTTTGGTATATGTACCGTGTATACATCTATATGCACTTAGTAAAAAGCGGTTATTTTAATATTACAAACAGACACTCCAATTTTATTTATTTGTATACATAATATTCACATAAAAAAACAAATAGGTTCTTTATGGAGATCTGAGTTAACAATCATAAAAATACAACTGAATTGATAACCTCCATCTTTCTCTGAAGTCGGTTAACAATTAAACTCACTCGTTTAAATTATTCAAATGGCAACTCTTCCCGCTTTGGCGTGCGACGTTCGCCACAAACTCGCACTCGTCGACAGATTGTAAACCTTCCGACTTCGAACATAGAGTCGAATATTCTTCGCCATAATAACACCTGAAACAAAAATTATGACAAGTGAATTTTTTCATAACATTGGTGGACATTTCAGAGCCATCTAGCCTTAAAAAAGCATGTACTATGGGTAAAGACAACTGGTAGAATCCTTCTTGTAAATACGTATTACACCCAGACACAGAAAAAACATCTCTACGTACGTCACACAAATGTTTGCGCTGGGTGTGAATCGAACCCACGACCTACAGCGCAGAAGGCAGAGTTACTATCGAGAACACTTATACTACTAGAAGTTTGAATTGGTTGTACTTCCACCGGCATCCACACAGCTGTCAAACCGGAACACAGCAACGCGGAATGCTTGGCGACGGAACCAGGTGCAGTGTACTTCCCCGAACGAACTCAGCATAAGTTCTACTGGTGCAGAATCACAAACGAGCCCACTTTTGGGGGCCCAAGTTGCTCGCGTCCGTAGGTGACAACCCTCTGAATCCCTACACGTGTCCCCCGGGTGGTGCGAAAGGAGCAACCCAAAGCAGGCAGTAGAACTTGTGCCAAGTTCGCCCGGAGAAGTACTGCCTACACCTGGCAATCTGCCGCCAAGCAGTGATGCACTCGTGTTGCTGTGTTCCGGTGGAAGGGAGTGGGTGCCGGCGAAATTGCAGACGCATGAGACGTAACATCCCCGTCTCGAGGTGATGGACGCAACGCCATGCGTTTAGGTCATCTCATACTTTGGTGGAGAGGACTTGAGTCGTTTAGCTGTCTATGGGCGGCGGTTACCACTTAACATCAGGTGGGCCGTCAGCTCATTCATACACTAATATGACATAAAAAAACTATAGGAATCTTTATCCGTAGTCAGTCTTTTATAACGTCTTACCTAATATACTCCTGTAGGAATCCGGGCATCCAAGCCACAAAATCACTCCACATATTGTTGACACCAATCAAATTGACCTCCTTGACGTAACCCTGCCAATTTACGTTGGCGCCGTCCAACACGGCACACTTGATTTGCGTCGCGGCCATGTTATAATCCGACCAAGAAGGGTTGTTGCAGTGACTGTAGTAATCGTCCCAGGATATGTGATAAGTGTTCTCTCCGTAGTCGGTTATGAATTCGTTCTTTAGTAGATTCTTTATGTTGGATTTGTCGTGTGTCACTATTTCTATGAGAGTGGATGGGAGACCGTGGTCTTGCACTTGTACGGCGAATTGGTTTCCGAAGTAAATTAGGGTTACCAGACCGACTATTAGCTGAAAAAAAAAATGTTTTTTCATGTGACAACACTATTTTTTTAATGTGGCAATATTCCTGAACGGGATGACGACACATCGGGTGTTAAGTGGTAACCTCTGCCAAAAGCAATTCGACTTGGGTCCTTCCCTACCTAACAGGACTGAAGTCGCATTGTATGCGACCGTAATCTCTGCGACGTGAAAGTGGAATGACTCATGTGCCTGCAATTTCACCAGCAACCACACTCTTCAAACCGGAACACAGCAATGCGAATGCGTTGCTGCTTGGCGAGAGATATGGGTATGGTGGCAGTACTCCCCGGTCTTCCCCTTCTTGAGGATTGGGAGAGATAGGGAGAGTCGTGCTTTGGGTGCTAACGGTACTCATAGTATCAGATACCCAATACCAATGGAATCAGAGTGTATTTTTAATCAAGCAGAAGTTAATATGGTCCGTGGTTTATACATTTTTTGGATAGATAATATATTTAGTTATATATAAATTTAAATCTTTAGAAAATATTTTTACTTATTATCAATACAATTATTTGTGTCTACAATTATTCGTTTTTCATTAAACCATCTGTAATTATCACTTATGTAAGGGAAGGAACTGACTCTTGACAGTTAAAGCTAGTTTAAAATCAAACTTATAACTCAAAATATATAAATCAAACATACCTGAAAGGGAGTGACGAATTTCTTAGTAACCTCAGACTTGGCCAAAAGGCAGGTGACTCCCACACTGACCGTCAGAAACACTACCACAGATATGGCGTAGAGTATCCTGGATAACGACATGTACTGAAGAAAAGCTACCACTGGCAACATTACAGTCGCAAATCCAATCAGAGGGAGAAATAGAAACGAGCAAACCAAAGACAAAGTGCCTCTGATAAGTCCATAAGTCGTACAACCGTGCGAACACATAATGAACATCTGCAGCCAACTTAAAGTCACACAATGCGGGACAGTGAACTTCAGAAATCCCTGCCAATGATTCCTCCGAGCCATCACGATCAAAATCACCGGATTGAGCAGCGAGAAGAACACGCGAGAGTTCAAGCAAAACTCTATACTATTCCCGAGGATATAGGACGGATAATTGGATATGTGCAAATCCAGAAACCTCCAACCTTGGTGGACGACTGTATCCTTCTCGTAAGGGTATTTCGCTAGCACGTTGATACCGAACGAGAGTAACGCCAAAAAGTCCGGGTAAGGTTTCGCGTTTCCGAACGAAATCAACGTTAGGAACATCAGAAAGAACGACAAAACGCAGAACTCCGAGAAAGGCACCCACCGAGTAGCTATAAATGGATACAGAAATAAATTGACGAATAGAGCAATGAAGAACTGCAGGAAAGGACCCAAATTGTTCCTCACGAATAGATTTTCCGATTCATCCGGTAACAGATTACCGTCGCTGTACCTGAGAAACAGTCCGGACCATTTTCTGAAATCTATAAACTGTCGTTTAGCGTGCAACATTTTAAACGTGCATATCACCATGGCGACGAAGCTAACATAATACAAGACCATAGGAACGATATGGTACAAATTCTCGCTGTTAACAGAGAGATATCCTATTAAAAATATGGACAATTCCACGTTTGAGAGACGGAATGAGAAATTACCGAAGTAGTATAACAGTTTGAGGTACAATACTTGTATGAACGCTATCGGGTGGAGGAATGCTTGGTGTAACAGAGGTATGTGGTCGAGGCACTTGAGACTGGGGTCAGTGAGGGTCAGGTCGTAGGAGAGCAGGGGCAGTTCGCCCTGGCAGTAGTCGACTGCGGCCGAGACTAGATTGTCGACGGTTAGGTTGCGGATGTCATCCGCGAGTCTCTCTGGATATTCTGTAAGTAAAGTAACAAGTTATCAATAAACAGGTCCATAAATAATTATTATTAAATAATATAATAACAATTATGTTAATAACTAGCTGTTGCCCGCGACTTCGTCCGCGTGGAATTCGGTTTTATCACGCACCGCTATTTTACCCCTTGGAAAAGTAGCCTAAGTTACTTCTTGTTACATCAGCTATCTGCTAGTGAAAGTACCGTCAAAATCGGTCCAGCCATTTCAGAGATTAGCCGGAACAAACAGACAGTTATTAATAATTACCGTCGTCTGGCGTGTGTGTCCGTATGGTGCCGTTACTGTGGACCGCATCACCGGCTTGAAGCTGCGGCTGTTCTATCGCATATCCATCGTCCAGTGCGCGCGCCTCTTCTGAAATTTTAGTATATTTATATGACTAGTGTACCAACTAAATTATCAAATTACAGGCAAAACATTCCTACAAGTCTCAGAGTTACGGGCGCATACGTTGCGACTTGGGTCTTGTCGTACCTAGAAGGCGAGGACGGAAGTCGCATCGGTTGTTATGGGCAGAGGTTACCACTTAACATCAGGTAGGTAGTCAGGTCGTTCCGTAACTGTATCACATAAAAAAAATACGAGCAGCTGGCCCACCTGATGTTATGCGGTGTTTCCAGTCTATAACCAGACAATAAGCTTTTGTTTTCCCATACCTCACGTAACTTATACAATTATAGTAAATAATAAATAAATATTGATTGTCATTTCACACAGTAGTAGTAGAGTAGTAGTAGTAGTTTGGGGCTAGATGGCGCTGCGTGAAATGTCCCCAATAGTTATTTATTTATTACATTTTAGGAATGAATTATTTTATTAATTCAATTTAATTGTAATATAATGTACCTGGTGAGTCGTCGTCAGGGGAGTCGCTGTCGTCGTTCTCTTTCCGCAGCGTCGTGTTGCATATCTCTCGTATTCGCCTCTCCAGCTGAGCCGTCGTTATGTATTCCTCTCCGTTCGACAAACTGCAATACACATTTAACTTATTGAATGTGGCAAGATTCAATAAATGAATATTGTTGTACATTTCACACAACGCCATCTAGACCCAAACTAAGCATAGCTTGTACTATGGGAACTAAATTACTTCTGTATTTCTTGTTTGTGTACATACATATTAAAACCCAGACAAAAAAAAGGAAAAAAACGAAAGAAAGAAAGAAAAGAACAGAAAGAAGAGCAAATAACTTTCACAAAAATGTTTCTCATGGGTAGGAATCGAACCCACGACCTCTCACAGCTCAGTTAGTAGTACCCCGCCTTCTGCGCTGTAGGTCGTGGGTTCTATTCCCACCCATGACAAACCTTTGTATGACGAATATAGATGTTTGTTTTGTGTCTGGGTGTGTATGTATTATTTGTATGTATTTACAAAAAGTATATAAGTATTATTTAAGTTATCTGGTTCCCATGATACAAGCTATGCTTAGCTTACTCTGGGGCTAGATGGCGCTGTGTGAAATGTCCACCAACTTTTTTTTATTAGCGATAGTCAAGCATTTGACCGCAATCTTATATCTTATCTTATTATTATAACTTACTGCTCTTATTTCCATGTAGCTTGTCTCAAACAGTAAACTAACCTGGCAAAGAGGTCTCTAGCAGCTTTCCTGGCGACAGTCTCTTGCCTACTGGCTGCTAGGCAAGACTTCGCGCGAACTATCGCCGCGCTATCTTCGTCAATAACGCCGCTACGAATACATCTGCAAACAAATCAAACAAAAAAAAAATTACCAAGCTTTTACTGCGGGATCGATTCCCACCCAGGACAAAAATTTGACGAACATAGATGTTTGTTCGGTATAATGTTGTCCATGACCGTTTTGAGAACGTGGTATAGTGCACATAAATCTTTCAATCGAATGTCTCATAGGTGCATCGGGATTTGAAACGGCGACCTGCAGATTAAACTCGGGGTAAGTACCGCTAGACCACGAAGCTCTCAAACTTTTAGAACTTTTTAGTTTCTAGGACACATGTCCTAGTTTCTTAACGATATTGTACTTTGAAGTTTTGTGAAAAAAAAATAAGATAATTTTGCAATATGAGGCATTCCACCTTCACGTCTCATGAGTTACGGGCGCATACAATGCGACTTGGGTCTAGTAGTACCCAAGCAAGGACCCAAATCGTATTGCTAGTTATGGGCAGAGGTTACCTACCACTTAACACCAGGTGGGCCATTTGCTCGTTCCGTAACTTTATGGAATTGAGTAAATGGCACAAATCAGAATTAAGATGTTCATCAAAATAACCTTACTTCCTTCGAAGCTCATCCCGAACTCTTCCCCATTTTATCTTCCAAACGGCAAAATCATTTACAATCATTTCACCACACCGAACAACGCTTCAGAATAACTTTTTTTTTGCCAACTTACTTTTTTTTTATTTTTTTAACTAAGCTTACTCTATTGACCAATTTTGTTATTTGGCAACCTCAGAAAGATTGATTCATTATGTCATATGTTTTTGCATTAGATTATTTGTTTGAAATACTTTTCTATGAGTTTGAATCAGTATAGTTAATGAGTTTTTTTTTTTTGGTAAATACGTGAATAATATTTTTTATCACATTTATTTATGAGAACTAGATTACTACACTTTCGACAAGTATCCCTCAGCAATAAATCCACGACCTACCCTAATTTAACTCAAATCGAATATGACGGCAGAACTTCGAGCGAATGGAAATGTTTACAATTCTCAGGAATTCCACACAATTGATTACCTCATTGTGATGAAATAGCGGCATCACGCGAAGAATGGTGTTGTGGTATTCACCGAATGTAATGTTTTAGACACTGACGGCAGTTGTGCCTGGCACGTCATTTTATGACAGATAATTTTCCCTGTAGAGTTTTTATTAAAAAACACAAATTTAAATCTCAGTTACAAGTCCAACCACATTTTTCTGTGACTCTGTATGGGCTCAAACACTAATGTAGTTTTTACCAATAGATAGACTATTCACGAGGAATGTTTATGTTAATCAATCTATACAAATAAATAAAATTGGAGTGTCTGTTTGTAATATAAAAATAATCACTTTTTACTAAGTGTATATAGATGTATACACGGTACATATACCACAACATGTTTTAAAATTTTTGTCTGTCTGTCTGGTTGTTTCGGCTAATCTCTGAAATGGCTGAACCGATTTTGACGGGACTTTCACTGGCAGATAGCTGATGTTATGAAGAGTAACTCACTTTTAGCTTTTTTTTACTTTTGACTAAACCACGTAGCTAGTCTCGTAGTCACAAACTGAATAAACGCGGGCGAAGCCGGGACACAACTAGTAACTTATAAGTCTGTCCAAAGATACTTACATACTTAGCAAATATTGTATACTATGAGAACCGGATATCCGAAGTATTTTTTTCTTGTGGATACATATAACAAATATTAATATAGAATGAACATCCATTTTCATCATACTAATGTTAGTCCTGGATGAGAATCGAACCCACGACTTACAGTGCAGAAGGCAGTTACTACCAGCTGAGCTGCAAAGCAGTCACTTTTTAAAAACTAATGTATATATTGCTTCATCAATAATATGTAAAAATTACCAGATCTGGAATGCTTGCAGAAAGGATTCATCCTCACAATGTTTTCTTTCTTTAACCTTTTCACAACGTATAGGAACCAGAACACTGATATAATACTTATATACTTTTTCTAAATACATAGGTACATATTAAAACCCAAAAACAAAACATCGATGTTTGTCACACAAATGTATGTCCTGGGTGGGAATCGAACCCACTACCTAACAACTCACAAGGCCACGTTACTATCAACTGAGCTATGAGGCCAGTCAAATAATGGCAATGTCCAACATATTATAGATTTTGTTGACAGATTTTTTCCCCTTGGAAGGTTGGACAGGATTCGAAAAGGCGCCAATGTGATTCAATGGAAATAGTGTTTGCCTATCGTCTATAATAGTTCTGATACGGTCTTAACTTTGAACTCACCGACGCAACATTCTCCTAGCTTCTGGGTGAGCTTGCTCCGTAGCGCAGATCAGCCAATCAAGGGCTTGCTTGAAGTTTGATATTTTATCTGCTTCCAATTCTGAAATAAAACATGTTTACTGCTTTGCTGATGCATCCCATGTTAAAGTTTATCTCTGAAAGGGGGTAAAACAACACTGAACATCATTGATTAAAGATTATATATATAAGATTATATAATGTATACTCAAATATACCAACTCTGGTTAGTAGTTAGGATTAAGAGGGTGTTATGTCTTTATTTGTAATTAGACCATAACTCAAAAATAAATGAAGGTAGGATTTATAATAAGTTATTGAAACTTACCACATTTTTCATCTAATAGTTGTTTGGCGAGTACTACTTGCGACTCGGCGCATCCATCTTCAGCGAGCTGGTTGCGTAGCCTCCTCAGTGACCCTTGTGGCCCATCTGAAGCAAAGAGGGTCTCAAAAAAATTTCTACTCAATCTTTCGACCATCCTTGGATTTTTTAAGTACGTTTATTCCGTTCACTTATTCCGCCAAAACACATATACAAAAGCAAATTATATTCTTTGTATGAATTAGGAAGATACGTATTTCAAGTGAAATAATATGTTTAGGCGACAAGGACGTCCAATATTTGATTAAATTTTACTTACCATGAAGATTCCAGCGTTTCCGACCTATTGGCATTTTACAATATAACTACTTCACTAAAATTCTGTAACACTCGTTTACGAAAGTTAATAGTATTTTCTTTGAAATTTGCAAATTAATATTATTGTTTTCATTTCATGATTCGCGATCTTCGCGATTTGTTGACTCTGGCTGACTGGTTACTTTGACAGCAAGTTTATTTAATCAATACAATTTAATGCACGTCAGTGTCATAAATACAAGTTTATACCGCGAATCGCAAATTTATGCTAAAATATATGTGTGAACTTTGATTATCAGGTACAGCAACGTGAAGATGCGTAGCATTAACTTATCCCAATAATGAAATATTATGTACACTTCAACTTTCTAACTAACGCCCAAATCGCCTACACATCGACTCCCACACAAATCCGAATACAAATGAATACCTACAACCCACGCAAGATACGGATGGGACAGGGAATGACAGGATGAATGTTTCAAAATAGAAAAGTATTCTATAAAACTGCTTCCTGTATTAGTTTCGAAATAGATTTAGTAGGTACAAACGTTGTGAGTGGAGCTCATGAATGAGACGGACGGAATTTTGACATATTTAGCCGATGTTGCTGGATAGCGGTTTGAGTTGTTGGTTTATTTTAGTAAGTCCTTACCACCTTACTCATCTCGTAAGATTCGATTTTACGATTTGGTTTTTGTCCTTATTCAAGTCTTAATTCTGCCAGTATCCATTTTTCCGAGGCTAAGTCAGAATAAAAGGAATTTGACTAGTGGTTATTAAATCTCTCTCCAGATATGTCCAAACACCAATAGAGTAAATGCTTGGCTCGTACCGTGCGTTTGCGAAACATTTATAAAGTAGAGTTACGCTACAGATGTGCCAGATGTTTTGGGAGAAAGATAAGGGCATCGATTGAATTGAGCGTAGCCCAGTTTCGGCGGTTGGACGATATGGGTACGCACCAGGAGGACGGCCAGAGTATGATTAATAAATGACTTTTTACTGACCGTCACAGCCTAGCAACACTGCTGCGGCTGTCAGAATGACAGTTTTGCTTGCTGTCTTTAGAGATGCAACATCGTTTATAAAAATATCGATGCTGCATCGATACTGTCGGTATCTGCATATCTTCAATGAAAATTATTTCAATGCAATTAACTGACGACTTGGATTTGACAGAAGACGCTATTTTAAAAAGTGACAAATTTAATATGGTAATCGGTTTTAAACAAATAATCTCAAAAAGACATATAATTCTGCTCGTTGGTAAGCAATTCACGGCTAGACCGATATAGAACTTTTAATGTTTGTCACAGTTTAATTTCTTAAATTTTTTCAAGCTTCAAAGTGATATTTTGTGTGCCAAAAAAATATTAAGCCAAAAAATCATCGAGACAGCCGACAACGGACCCTAAAGTCAAACTTTGATTCGATTCCTCGGCATCCCTAGTTGTTGTCGTTCGCTGCTTCTCATTTCTCGTTTCTTAGAATTTATTTTAATTTTTTCGTAGGTTTTGTAAAAAAGGCTTAGAAACAGTGGGTGGCTACGGGGTTGCAGTTGAGTTACTTATGCACGTATTTTACCAGTCACAATGCTGACACCAAGGTTCAAGTTATCGCAGGATGAAAACCATGTTTACATCAGCGTGCATGCTCCATACACTAACGTAGGGGACACTGAGATCGATGTAGACGGTGAGAATTTCCTCTTTGTGTCCTCTCCTTACTTTCTCCGCTTGCGGCTGCCCGGCAGAATCGTTGATAATGAGCGTTCTAAAGGTTCTTACATTTGTGATTCGGGGGAGTTTAACCTTACATTCGATAAGGAGACTACCGGCGAACATTTTGAAAATCTTGACATGATCACGAGCTTACTTGCACCAAGAGACATACCTGATATAAACCCAAACTTAGTTGAAATGCTAGAAGAAGACGGAATCACCTTAGAGAATGACAATGAAAGCACAACGTGCGGTAAATACACTTATGGTTTCGCCAATAAAATATCTACGGAATTCAGCAATATTGGACTAGAATTTCCTCAAATTTTCGAACTGAAAGCACCTGAATCGGTGACAGTTGAAGAGCGCAGTGTGTTGAGAATAAAACATGAAAATAGTAAGTTCTCGTCCGACCACTATCTTGCAGATTTCTTCGACGATGAGCTAATGGAACCTTATTTGTCTCTGTCACCGCCGTGGGAAAGCCCGGACTTTAACAAAGAAATTCAATTTACCGATGAAGAGGTAGGTATATTGAAAGAACTGCCAAATAAGCATTATTTACTGACCAAGTCAGAGTATAAAGAGGTAATGTATGGATTGGTAGATATTCTCTATGGTTATTGCTACGATAAAAGGACAACGCTAAATGAAAGTACAGTTGAATCTAGTTGGACGATCAACAAACTATCATCCACAATGAGTTGGTTCTGCGTATTCAACGACTTAAAAGAAACGCTGACAACGTGCTACAGGAGAGCTCTAATCTATCCGATATTTAGAAATTTTGAACTGTGCCATAAAGTGAAAAGTGATTTGATATCGCTGTTTAAGAGAGGAAAGAAGTTTGTGATAAAATGCATGATTGAAATTCACCAAATGTTTAATACAAGTAATGATGCCCGCTACATACTTAACCAGTTGTACGTTAAGGACTACCTTGTGTTCCTGCAGAAATGTAGGAATGAAGAGATCCATGAACTTTCTAACAATATTTTAAACTTAGAGGTATCTAAAGAAGATCTCGCACTAGAACTTAATGAGTTGGAAGCCGCTGCCCAAATGGTGCAGCAGGAGGAAACGGAGATTATGGAAAATGAAATGGCAGTTAAAATGGCTTCTATGAACCTACTTCCTGGGTTGAGAAAACCTATAGGTCCATATATTGATGATAGTGAAGACGAGACAGATTCTTCTACAGATTCGAGCAGTGATTCTGAATCTTCCGAGTTGGATTCTGATGATGATCCATCCTGACTAATAAATACCCTATTAATTATTTAGCAATAATGGCCTGTATGTCAATGACTGAATGCTTATTTTTGGAACATACCAGCTTCAGTGTGATATGTTTTGATTTAAGGCAAACCATTTTTAATGATAATCTTTATTATTATACAATTCTCTTCAGAGTTTTGTTTTATTTGTGACACAATTATGAGTTATTAGAACTTGTGCCAAGTCCATCTGGGGAACTACTGTGGTTCTTTACTGGTTCAAAAGCCCGCCACAGGCACTCAAACTTTTTGAACACCATGAGGAAACCGACATGCCCTAGAACCAAAATATCGAAGATGTTCAAGTCACGAAACGAGCTTGTTTGAGGTGCACTTTAATCCTTATCGAACCAGTTCCAAGATTGGAAGACGGGCACAAAAGACGTTCCGACTTCTACTGCGATTTGGGGTTTTCGCTAAGTAGGCGAGGATCTAAGTCGTATAGCATTGTTATGGGCACAGGTTATGTACCTTACCACTTGTAATCTTTTTTTCATTATTTCTTTTTTCTCGTTTATAGTAGCCAATATTCCATAAGGGAGTGGTTACCGTTGTTCTACTAAATAAATACAAAACCGTATGCGAACTTAAGTGATACTTATTGATGGAAATGGTTTAATTTGTCTTATGAACCCTCTACAATTGAAGCTCCGTGAACAAATAATGCACTGTATATATACATTGATTACGTATTGGAAATCAGGGGTAGCAGTAGAGGTAAAGTTTTATTTCCACATCTATACAAATAAATAAAATTGGAGTGTCTGTTTGTAATATTAAAATAACCACTTTTTACTAAGTGCATATGGATGTATACACGGTACATATACCAAAACATTTTTTTTTACAGTTTTTGTCTGTCTTTTTGTTTCGGCTAATCCCTGAAATGGCTGGACCGATTTTGACGGGACTTTCACTGGCAGATAGCTGATGTAACAACGAGTAACTTAGGCTACTTTTCCGAGGGGTAAAATAGGGCTAAAAAAACGGCTAGTACCTAATACATATCAACACCCAGACACAGAACAAGCATCTATGTTCATCACAAAAATGTTTGTCCTGGGTGGGAATGGAACCCTACAGCGCAGAAGGCAGGGTTACTACCATCTGAGTTATGAGGCCAGTCATATCTGTCAATTTATATGTATATTATTAATCACGTTAAAGAGACGAGGTGGTAGATTCGCTCTTTTATGGGCAACACCATATCGCTTCGCGGGCCAAATAGGGCCCACGACCCATATTTACCTAACCGGTCCACTAGAAACAAATTTCCACGTATATTTAGCTACGCACGTGCGATTATTGCTTTATCAATATACGGTTAAAACGAACTGAATGCCCTGGTTGAATGAACGTGTGTGTTTCCACATTCCACACTCTCTGCCTAGCGTCGCCACTCGTCCGGATAAAATCGGACACAGTCAGGCTTTTTGGTTGCGTATCCGGTTAGTTGGTTTTTGGCTATCGTTAGGCTTTTTAAATATGGCCAAGTTACTTTAATATTTTCAAATATTGGTATAAAGAAGACATATTCATTCAATTTTATTGCTGTTTCATTAGAATATAAGAAGATTAAAAAGTAAAATGATTATGGTTTGATATAATGCCTAAAAATTAAAGTTTTAATAAAAAAAAACTGTCGTGTTATGCTAAGACTGAAAAATTAGAGGTGTCCGACTTTTTTAGCAAAATGTCCGGCTAAACTAGCCAGTCTGTCCGGCTTTTCGGTTTTACGACCTGCCAACCCTATCTCCGCCAATGGTTTGCAGTTTGATATTGTTTGCAGGTATGTTGCGTGTTTGTCTCGGGTTTTTCTATTACCCAAATTATTGGCATTGGGTTACGTTCCATTATGATGCGTGATTTGAAATAACGTATTCATGTGTCAGATTTCGCTGGTACCTTTTGGTTCTCATTTCAGATCACAAAACACTCTCAGACTGGTCTTACAGCTCGGTGACTGCCTTCTGCGCTGTAGGTCGTGGGTTCGATTCCCACCAAGGACAATCATTTTGTGACATAGATCTTTTTTCTGTCTGAGTGTTGTGTATGACATGTATACCAATGTTTATTTATTAAAACAGGAAAATGTCCCTTCTCTTGGTATAGTCCACGTTAGCAGAACGTCTATTCTCAACCTATTGAGAACTGTGCATAGTAACTATCGTGTCCATTGGGGAGCGTGCCCAGTTGGGATTCAGGTTAAATCAGCGATGTTAGGATTGAAAATCGGAGTCTGTCTGGTACCTTGTCTCGCCTAGACTTGTTCGATATACCTAAGTATGCTGAATGAATTGTCTTGGCTGATGTATTTTTAGATTAATGGTTTGCTGGAGGAAAGTGTTAGCTGAGCTATTTGTGGCACAGGATTGGCGGGGATGCACTCACCACTTATCACTTCTCAAGATAGTTTTACCCACAAAGTGATAATTGTCTATTGAGGTTTAGCTTCACTTTTGGGGCAAAACGGCGTGAACCTTAAGAGCAGTAGAACTCACGCTAAGTTTGTTCGGGGAAGTACTGCCACCATGCCCATTTCTGCCGCCAATCAGTGACACATTCGGTTACTGTGTTCCGGTTTGAAAGGTGTGGTTGCCAGTGAAATTATTGGCACTTGAGACATTCCGCCCACACGTCTCAGAGTTACGGGCGTGATGCGACTTGGGTCTTGTGAGGACCCAAGTCGCATCGCTTGTTATGGGCAGAGGTTACCACTTAACACCAGGTGGGCCGTCGGCTTGTACCGCAACTGTATGTACGAGTAGGTACCTATATATCATTCAGCAACAACTCTTTAATGTATTCATTTATGAAATAGGTGTCTGTGTGTGTATTGCATTAGAACTGTACATGCGTGACGTTTGACGTGGATGTTTTTGTTCTACTCTACATACAGAGTATGTACATTCTGGCGGCGGAGCTCATTGGCTACTCCTATATTTGACAGGCCTCACAGCTCGGTTGATAGTGAATCTGCCTTCTGCGCTGTAGGTCGTGGGTTCGATTCCCACCCAGGACAAACATTTGTGTGACGAAGATAAGTGTTTGTTCTGTGTTTGGGTGTTAATATGTATTATATGTAGATATTTACAAAAGAAAGTATATTATGTAGTCTATCAGTTGTCTGGTTCCCATAGTACAAGGTACGCTCATTTTGGGGCTAGATGGCGCTGTGTGAATTGTCCACCAATATTATTATTATTATTTTTATAACATTGGTGGACATTTCACACATGGCCATCTAGCCCCAAACTAAGCATAGCCTGTACTAAGGAAAACAGATGACTGATATAATACATATATACTTTATTTTTGTAAATACATACATATTAACACTCATACACAGAGCAAACATCTGTGTTTGTCGCAAAATATTTATTCTGGGTGGGAATCGAACCCACGACCTACAGCGCAGAAGGCAGGGGTGGTAACCCTGCCTTCTGCGCTGTAGTTCGTGGTCAACTGAGCTGTGAGGCCAGTGTGTCACTCATAATAATTCAAGTTTATTTTCTCTGAAAAATGTCATGTATACGAAAATGCATATCTAAAAGTATCCCTTCTCTTTAACCTGAATTCCATAAATCTTGACAAGAAATACAGAGGTTATTTAGTTATTACTCTACTCGATTTATAGCTGTTTGGTTGCCCACTCTATGTTCAGTCCAGGTAATTCTGAAGGGCAGGCCATTTGAAGTATATAACTATGCTTGACCAATGTCCTGTGCAGTACGCTTTGAACTCTTCGCGTTTCTACTACAAGACGCAATCATTTATTTTAGTTATTTGAGTGAGTAAGTCATTACACGCGCAAGAATAATGAATCACATTATTCTATTAGGCAATATTCAATCATGCCAACATAAGTAATTAAATGTAATTAAAAGATTTCATAATAACGACTAAAATGAGTGAGCGATTGTTGATAATTAAATTAACAAGAAATGCGTTATAATATTTTTAAATAAAGTTGATATTTTTAATTAATTAATCGAAGTGTAATGTAACTGCTGAAAGAGAACGGTCTGCCTGATACCTATATACCTATATAAAGTTTCTTTACCACGTTTTTCAAACAGAATATTTTATTTTAGTTAAAAACAAATGAGTGACACGTTTTTCAAAGAGAATATTTTATTTTAGTTAAAAACAAATTAGTGATACGTTTTTCCAACAGAAAATTTTATTTTAGTTAAAAACAAATTAGATACGTTTTTCCAACAGAAAATCTTATTTTAGTTAAAAACAAATGAGTGGCACGTTTTCCAACCGAATGTTTTATTTTAGTTAAAAAGAAATGAGTGACACGTTTTTCCAACAATATATTTTATTTTAGTTAAAAACAAATGAGTGACACGTTTTTCCAACAGAATATTTTATTTTAGTTAAAAATAAATGAGTGACACGTTTTTCCAGCAGAATATTTTATTTTAGTTAAAAACAAATGAGTGACACGTTTTCCCAACAGAATATTTTATTTTAGTTAAAAAGAAATTAGTGATACGTTTTCCAACCGAATGTTTTATTTTAGTTAAAAACAAATTAGTGATACGTTTTTCCAACAGAAAATTTTATTTTAGTTAAAAACGAATGAGTGGCACGTTTTCCAACCGAATGTTTTATTTTAGTTAAAAACAAATGAGTGACACGTTTTTCCAACAGAATATTTTGTTTTAGTTAAAAACAAATGAGTAACATGTTGTTCCAACAGAATATTTTATTTTAGTTAAAAACAAATGAGTGACACGGTTTTCCAACAGAATATTTGATTTTAGTTAAAAACAAATGAGTGACAATGATTGTACTCTTGCTGCTGTGCATCGTTCTGGGAGCGTACTGGATCTGGAAACAGCGGCAGGTGAAGAGTGATGAGCCACCTTCCACTCCTGGGGGCTGGCCACTGGTCGGTCACGCGCATTTGCTTGTTGGTGACAGCGTATGTGAGTACATAACTTTTTTAAGTGACTAAATGTGACCCACCAAGTTTGTAATCTCTATCCAAAACAAAATTTATCGTCCAGCCCTACTGAGTTGTGGGACCCAAGACGCTTTGTATTGCGCCCGTATTGCCTGCAATTTGAGTGGCTTCACAAATAAATATTGGTGAACATTTCACACAGCGACATCTAGCCCCAAAGTAAGCTAAGTAAATAGCTTGTACCATGGGAACCAGACAACTGATATAATACTTACTACATATCATCACCGACACAGAACGAACACCAATGTTCGTCACACAAATGTTTGTCCTGGGCGGGAATCGAACCCATGACCTACAGCGCAGAAGGCAGGGGGACCAACTGAGCTATGAGGCCAGTCAAAGTACAAAGGCCGATAAGGGAACCGTATTGGAAAATCGAATTAGGTATCCAATGTATTCCGAGCAAGTCGTGATGTCAAAGACTGTCAATCAATATGTATAAATGTAAACGTCAAACTCGTGCATTTCTGACGTGTCTTTTTATTTTTCCAGATTTATGGAAGTCATTGACGGACCTCGCCACCCAAAGTTACAATGTAGGAGGCGTTGTCTCCGCTACTATAGGACCTCGAACTATTTACGGTACGCACCTGCTTTACCTATATCATCGCATCATTCTCGCTAGTTAAGAGTAGTTTAGGGAATTAACCAAAAATTCAAGTCATAAGAATGATTTAGTAAATAAAGGTTTACACTGTAAATGACTACATGATGATTCCTATTGTCTAATGTCGCTCTGTTCCGGGATACAGAAATATCTTGTAATATTATAAGCATTCCAGTAATATGTAGTAAAATCATAAAGTAAAATGTAGCATAGATTTAAGTATGTACGTGAATTGTTACAAGGATCGTGCTCGCGAAAAATAAAGGAATTCCGCCTTTAGGGGTTTCTTGTTTGTTCTCACCCTGGAGGGTCGGATAAAATTTGAAAAAGCGTCAAACTTAGAGATAAGTACGTGTTTCTTTATGGGTTGAATATCACTTATTGACGTTTCCAATCCATTTCTATATGAATTGTATGCAATATTTTTATGTTTTTGACTTTGAACGCTTTTCCTTCTTGCAGTGGTTACCGATCCTGATGATGCCCTCACAGTTGCCAACACATGTCTGGAAAAGGACAAATTCTATGAATTCGCCAAACCGTGGCTTGGCGAGAGCTTGGTCACTGGAAAACGTATGAATCCAATAGAAGTAGACAAAGAACAGTGCTAAATTTATTGGCAACAAACTAACCCATCATTTTAACCGGTTACTTCAAGTTCACTGGCCATTTTTCGTCGAAAACTGTCTTGCGGGACTTGCTCGATTAACCGTTTCAAGTAACTAGTGTTCGCGTAAATAATCGAAATTCTTTAATCATTATTGTAAATTTGAAAAAACTATTCACAAACGGAAGAGAAAATGGTATCTAACTGTCTTTGCCTATTATATTTACCTAAATCTATAACCGAAACTGACGTGTTTTAAGTATAAGTCTACATACTGATACTAGCATTAGCTACAGTCGTAATACATGAATTTCACAGTGTCAATCTGGAAAGTACATCGCAAGCTGCTACAGCCAGCCTTCAGCCAAATTGTGCTGGACAGCTTCCTCGGAGTGTTCAACAACCAGGCCAGGATATTGGTCAAAGGCCTGGAAGCCGAGGCCGGGAAGGGACCTTTCGATCACTGGACGTATACGAGGCATAACGCTTTGGAGACTATTTGCTGTAAGTATCTCATTACTAAACTCTTCGAATAATAAAAACAAAAAATAACGGTCCCATTCACTCTCGTCTTATGCACTTGTGTAGTCTATCTTCTTTCATCCTTTCCACATGCCCAAACCATCTAAGCATACCTATCTCAATCACTACGTCTTCTTTCAGTCCAAGAAAAAAAGGAAGCCCTCCATTAGGGGTTTCTGTCTGTACTCCCCATGGAGGGTCGGCTAGGGTTTGAACAGGCGTCAAACTTAGCGATAAGTACGCGTTTTGAATATTAATTTAGTTTCCAAGCCATTTCTTTATGAATTCTATGGAAATGAACTTTTTGACTTTGACTTTGACTTTGACTACAGTGCTCTCTTTAATAATCTAACTATAAACAGTAATATGTAACAGTTACTTCTGGAAGGAACTAGCCATCCACAGGGAATCTTAGTGTGGGGGGCTAGTGCACATTCTTGCACTGTTATTCAGTCTCATTCAGCTAAGTATTGAACTATCAATCTGTGTTACCTATATAAGTACTTAAAAAAATAACTGCTTTTTTTATTTACGAGCAAGCATTGACCGCAATCTCATCTGATGTTAAGCGGTCCATATAATAGTTTACCTGTTGTTTCAGTGACAGCTCTAGGAGTGGATTTTGGAGACCACACAGTCCTGAATAGCCAGTATGTGGACGCAACTGAGAAGATATTTAACACGATAGTGGACAGATTTCAAAAGTTTTGGCTGCACAGCAATTGGACGTTCAAATTCAGCGGGGTCAAGAGAACACAAGACGCTTGCTTGAAGATACTCCATTATATGTCAGAAACGGTGAGCGCTATCTTTAACTGTATTTTAACTGAAATGGTGTTGCTTTTTGAAATATCCTTTAATTTTGTATTTGTGCTGTTGTCTGTTTGTGTATATATGTATTATACCAAGGTATTTTTGCAATGAAAAGTTGTGAACCTTTCATTATCAAAGTGATATTAGTAGCACTTGTTTTGTTCAGTATTCCTTAATTGTTAGGCCTTGTAGCTCAGTTGGTAGCCTAGCCTTCTGCGCTGTAGCTTGTGTGTTCGATACCCACCCAGGACAAACATTTGTGTGTTATGTTTGCTCTGTGTCTGGGTGTTCATTATATATTATTGTATGTTCCCATAATACAAGCTAAAATTAGCTTACTTTGGGGCTAGATGGCGCTGTGTGAAATGTCCACCAATATTATTATTCTTATATACAGGTGCTGAGAGAAAGAAAATCCGCAATGAATGACAATTCTGTCGTAAGACAAAATTATACCGAAAAAGTAATCGGTCAGTGCAGTAAATATTATTACATATTAAAAAGTTTTCTATATTTATTCATTTTGTTATTTCATTAAGTTATCGTTATTTCAACTAACAGTAGCTAATCAATGAACAGTAGCTAATCAACTAACAGTAGATAATCAACTGACAGTAGATAATCAACTAACAGTCGCCAATCAACTAACAGTAGCTTAGAACAAAGTAGTCACCGAAAAAATTTCATAGTTTTCCCTTATCGTCTTAAGTGCTAACTATATTTTTTAGGGGGCAAAATAAAACTAAAACCCTTCATGGACTTGCTGCTGGAACTGTCCAAGGAGAAGGGGGTGTTGACAGACCGGGAGATCAGAGACCACGTGGACACCATGATAGTGGGCGGGCACGATACCTCCGCGAATGTGCTCATGTTTACGCTCATACTGATAGGATCGCATCCTGAGGTCCAGAAAAAGATTTTCGAAGAGTGAGTACCGTAGCAACTACTACGGGCATGTACTGAAAATCAGCGCTGGGGATCTTGTGTCCTCAGCACATGCCATGAGCTTTTTTCACAAGTAATGTACACGGCAGCGATCCGCGCACTCATTTTTTTAATTTAATTTCTCGTTAAAGATAAGAATAAAATAAGAAATTAAAATACGAAAATTTTATGGGTAGTAAATGGAGCGTTAACGAAAAGCGTTACGTTTTTTAAACAAAAGAGTCTCTAGTCACGCGTAGTTATATTAGTATGTAATCAGTGTTGTGTACAGTTGGAGAAAATAAATTATTTTTTCTTTCTTTCTTCTACTACCACTATTGTTACTACTGCTTCTAGTCGAGTCACTGGTTCTCGGGAGTCAGTGTCGTGAAAGGATTTTAAGTGCACCTCAAAGAGGCTCCTTTCGTGCACTTGACACATGTATTTTGATTATTTCATAATTTTTTTCTGCACTTGCTGAGCCGTACATACCTATATATAAGTACGTACTTAGAGTATTGCACTAATTGTTATAACTGCTTGAATTGAGCAAGGCAAAGGAAATTCGTAGTCGCCTTGAAGTGAATGCAAATATTTATTGCAGGATTTCCTTTCCAATGTGTTGTTGGATTTGGTTCAATATCAATCAACTTGTGAAACTAGTGATTCATTATCCTTGTAAGTAATTGCAGTTTCATATGTTACGTACTACTTATCATGTTTTATTACTTTTGTATAACTAAGTACATAGTCAATAAACATGTGATCCGTGGTAAAAATTAACTACCTACCACAGGTTTTCCCTCACTAAAGTTATGAAGTTATAAATTTTTAATAAATAATGATTAACATAAGCTTTTTTTCATCTCTGCTATTTTTTAGACTACTCACTTTGCTTCGGCTTGGGGTTGAAACCAAAATTAAACCGTCCGGTGAGAAACCTGTAGGTTGAAACAAAATTACATATTTCGGGACATAAGTTATAACTGCCACGGCTTGACATATTTTTGGAGTTTACTCCTTAAGAATCGATTTCATTTAAAGATAAGAATAAAATAAGAAAGCCGATACAACATTTTATGGGTAGTAAATGGAGCGTTAACGAAAAGTGTTACGTTTTTAAAACAAAGGAGTCTCTAGTCGCGCGTTGGAACTGACACGCACACTTTGCTCTCCAGATTGGAGGAAGTGTTCGAAGGGTCAGACAGAGACGTGGAGAAGGCTGATCTGCTGAAGCTGGTGTACCTGGAGGCTGTTCTGAAGGAGAGCATGAGGATATACACAATAGTGCCGGTGACCGCGCGGTGGCTCGACAGAGATGTGAAACTGAGTGAGTGACCGCATATCACTTGCTTAAACTGTACTAGTTTTTTTATTTTTATGAATGTAGGTGATAAATGACCTCATAAATGATGGTCCTAATGACATTTAAATATTTACAGAGAACTGCACCCTGTCAGCCGGGAGGACATGTTTCATCTTCGTGTTCGGGATCCACAAGCACCCCGTGTGGGGTCCCGACGCTGACCAGTTCAGGCCGGAGCGCTGGCTGTCCCCCTCCACCCTACCCGACAGCCCCTACGCTTATGCCGCCTTCATGATGGGGAGAAGAAGCTGCATAGGTTAGGATGTCATCTATGTAGCTGTAGACTGCATTGTGCAGATGTTATGGATGCTGGGAACTCAGAAGTCAGATGGTTTTTTTACTTTTTTTTTAAACACAGCGTCTTCTATCCCCAAATAGGTATTATGGATACCAGGTAACTGATGGAATACATAATATTCTTTGTTTCTTAAATACATTCATATAATACATATTAATACCCAGCCTGGCCTGCTTATTTTATTTATTTATTTATTTATTTATTCGAACAAAACTACGCACGATACTTTTATTTATATTTTGAATATATGCTTAATGTTAGTAATTAATGAAATTAATCTTAATGCTTTTTTCTTTTATTGCCACTTCAGTCTGATGATTCTGAGAGCAATGTCGATAGTCTACGGATTTCCTCGCCCCCTGATTCCTTCGCGTAGTCAAACTCCGAGCGTAGCTGTCGTAGCTTCGTAGCGACATTGGCAAAACATCAAATTGCAAATATTTGTTTCCAGGAAAAGCTTACGCATACATGTCGATGAAGACGACGCTGTCGCACGTACTTCGCCATTACCGCATCAAGGCGGACCACAGAGACTTGGTGCTCAAACTGGACGTCATGCTGAAACCTGCCTCCGGATATTACATAAGCATAGATAAGAGAGAATAGACTTAATTGATTTGTATATAAGTTGATAGCAATTAAGTTATAATTTAGGCTTGCCTCCGGATATTATATAGAAAAACTTTATTTCCGTAGAATTCATAAGGAAAATATCAATCATTTAGTATGTAATATTAAATTATGGTGTATTATAGAATATATTAAATTGATATATTACAAAAAAAAAATATAAATAAACAGTTGCTTAGTTTTTATGAGCTTGTATTGTATGACTTTTAATTATAATAATTTAAATATAAGCTTAGACTTGGCCCAGCGAATGTTCGATATTCACTGAGAAGACCCAAGTCGCATTGTATGCGCCCGTAACTCAGATGTGAAGGTGGAATGTCTCATGTGCCTTTAATTTCCTCGGCAACCGCACCTTTCTGACCGGAACACAGTAATGCGAACGCATTACTGTGTTCCGTGTACTGCTTGGCGGCAGAAATCGGTATGGTGGCAGTACTTCCCCGGGCGAACTTGGAATGACTTATACCTACTACTCAACTAGGTGAGAGCCTAATTAATATTGTTGTTTGTTATGGCAGATAATGCTGCATCAGTTATGCCATCAGCTCGTTCAATCATAATTAGGAATTAATTAATAATTATTTATAATTCCTAATTAATTAATCTTATAATTTTATTATTCTTCATAATGATAATAATATAATAATAATATTGGTGGACAATTCATACAGCGCCATCTAGGCCCAAAGTAGCATAGCTTGTACTATGGGAACCAGACAACGATAGATTGCACATATACTTTTTTGTAAATACATACATATAACGTCCTATACATGGCTGCTACCGATAGATATTTATGAATAAAATTACCTACAGCATTCTCAATCTAAGCATATTTTTTTTTCAGTTCCATGTAACAATAAATTGACACTTAGCCTGTAGGTAATTTCAAGTAATAAACCTCTACTGAATTGTTAAGTAGGATAGGTAGTAAATAATAAAACGTTATGGAAGTATTCAAACATTTTTATGTCAAATTCATAGTAAAGAATAGTCACAACTTCTATTAAGTATTTTCTATTCACAACATCTGATCTATTAAAATTGACGATTTTACAGTAGCAGAGTTAACTTTTTTTTTATTTATCAAATTATATCTTTTATTTTTTTAATGAGCTTTTAAATAAACTCTGCGTAACCCGAACATAGTCAGATGTATATTTTTGCTAGTGCATTGTATGTTGATTTTTATCGTTTGGTTGTTGTAGTCTTCTGTTTAATGCCATGAAAAAGTTATCCCAGTTTTATATATCAGGAATTTTACCCACACCTAACCACTTCCAATAAATGGAGTCGTGACATAAACCACACCTAGATAATTACAAAATTCAGCTGCGACAAACCAAACAAAATTAAAATAAACAGCATCTCTCTCGTTCTGTTTTATAAGAACTAAAGGAGACAACAGAAATTTAAGAGCGGTTATAGTCGATTTTAGTGTAGTTATAGGTATATATATATAAGCCTATAAGCTCACCACAAAAATTTAAAAATAATAAACATTTCACATACTTTCGGTAACGTAAATATTTTATTCTGCTACTATAGAATGACATGAAATACCTACTACTTATAACAACAGTAGAATTGCACATTTGAAATAGATTAATTCCATCCAAAAGATCCATTCACCATCATTCCTCATACGTTTAAAAGTAAAGGTAACTTCAACATTATCATCAATTGAATTTCCATAAATTTTAACTGTAAATAATAATATTTTTATTTTATTTTTAACTAATAAATAACTATAATAAATATATTATCTATTAAAAATAATATTGCACAACTAATTACTTCATAAGCGCAATGGACGTTATTATTCTTTGCAAAAATTATAATATATGATTCTGTACATAAAAACAAGCAAACGTATTTTATATACCGAATCTTATATAACACGACAAATTTAAAACGGTGATGATGCTTAGTTCCTTTATTTAGCTAAGGGTTGCTGTCATATTTTCTCAATACATATTTGACGTCAATTAATGGCCGAAGGAGGTTAAATTTTAAATGCAGTGTAATAAATTAATTTTTATTATAAATTTTAATAAATATTCTACATTTTACATATAGCCAATTAATTTGCCTTTTTCACTTTAATTTTGGTAGTAAGGAATATTTGGAATGTTTTTAATGGTATTATTGAAACATACTTTTAAGTTAATTTAAATCTTGAACACAGGAATATATTTACAGTAATGTCCCGTTAGACGTAAAATGATATAAAATATTGCAAAACAACGATTTGATGGCATACAAATAGAACAAATTTTAGGTTCAAGCATGTTTTTCTCTCAAAAATTCATGAACCAAAATTTTGTATTAGTTGGTTGGCAACAGAACTGCTACTTCATAAGAGACTATTTTATCAATATTTTCATGACTATAGATACGATTGCCAAATCATTAATAAAAAAAGATATTGCTTTGAAATTATGGGTAGACTATTATTCAACGAAGATTAAACGCTCAATGTGACTCAATTAGCCCAGCACGTGCATTTTATATGTAACTACTTAACATGAATATATAGCCATTGAAAAACAAAATTTATTGATGACTATCGAAGTAATGGTTCATTTTTAACCATGTACAAATTTAAGCCTCTACTAAATAATTGCCAAAAATCTTGAGTTAATCTTGAGAATTCGAAGCTAATTAAATTTATGAAATAGTTCTTCTATCCTGGTTTCCTTTGTAATCCCGTTAAATGGCTTGAATTGTATTTACTGACAGTATTTTTGTAACTACAATTCAATCATTGGTTATACAATTAAGTTTATATTTAAATAATACAGCTGAGTATAAATGAAATAACTGGAATAATGTAAATAAATTATAACACGACTAGCATTGTAATACTCGTTGCATATCAATAATATTTTTTAATAAATAATTTAATTGAACATTGTAACCGTAGTGGGAAAAAATCTCTTATTCATACTTAAAGTTATACCATTCACTTTACTCACAGGCCGAGCGACGAATATTCTATTTTAAAAGGTAGTTTTATAATTTTAAAACAATAGATACATTTTTAACTTTGTAAAAGGACGGCTTGCCCAATCAATAAGGTAAATTTAAATAAAATTTAAATTAAACATTTTTTTTTCCATTATTCTAATGTAATTGTTCTAGTGTAATTACTGATAATGATAACAAAACTACTACATCTTCTTTACGAAATAACAAATTACATCTGCAACAAAACTCAACATATTTACAAAGGATAATTTTCACAGTTTTAAAATAGAATATCGTGAAGTAATACTAGATCACAGTCTATGTAAAATTAATACATTTATTAAGATAAAACATTTATTTAGAGTCGCTTACAGGAAACACGCTTCGTCAAAATGACGACTACGCTGATACTACACTATTAGTTTTCTAAAATTTGCTCTCGGCCTAATTTGGCTTTTAAAATTTTCATATAATATGTATTTACAAATATGACGAAAAGAATGCATCTTGAAATGTAAATAAGACATTAATATAATAAATATTAATATACAAAAACGTAACGTTAAGTTAGGTAATTAAGATAAAAAATTGTTCTCTACGTAAACGGACCCTTAGTAGCAGAAAACCGTTGTATCTACTATCCCCCACGTAGGGCACAGTTCAACAATCCATTATTTCTCAGATGCGTACAGAGCAACAATTTTTCCCATTAAAACTGTGATGTGACTGATGTTTTGAAAAACAGGAAAATAGTGTTTTTATAATGCTTGTAACAAAATGCGCTTTGTCTTTTTTTTATGTGATACAGTTACGGAACGAGCCGACAGCCCACCTGGTGTTAAGTGGTAACCTCGGCCCATAAGAACCGGTCCTCCCCTACTAGGTACGACAAGACCCAAGTCGCATCGTATGCGCCCGCAACTCTGAGGCGTGTAGGTGGTATTACTCGTGCCTTTAATTTCACCGGCAACCACACCTTTCAAACCGGAACACAGTAATGCGAATGTTACTGCTTGGCGGCAGAAATGGGCATTGTGGCAGTACTTCCCCGGACGAACTTGGCATGAGTATTACTGCCTTGACAGTCGCTAAAGATTTTAATCAAATGTGTCTGTAAGGTGGTTGTTTCTAATTTATAAGGTAATTTGGTTGCTGACTAAGAGCACCGCAAAATCAATCCACACAGATAATAGAAAAAAAAACAACCAAATATAATAAGCTCACTCAACCTACATTTATTAAACAAGCCTAAAATTTCCGTATTACCCTTTATGTAACAAAATGTATTGCTTATTATAAGTATAGTCTTTCCTACAATAGTATATTTGACCTGAAATGTTGCGGCCGAGAGCGGAAGTTCGACAAACTACCTATCTAATAAAATCTAAGTAGAAAATGTACATAAACCTGTTGAAATAAAACTATGTCTAACTTAGGCATTGCATAAATATGTCCTATTTATTTCCGTATCTGTCGCAACGCTCGAAATAGACAGGATTAATTTTAAACCGCAATTGTTTGACGAAGCTTAAATATGTCCCTGGCTCTTTTTCTTCGCAAAAAACTGTGTTATGCAAAAGGCCAGGGTGTAAGACGGGGGTAATTTAAGACAGTTCCTTAAGATAGACATAGTTTTGCGGTAACACGGTTAGTTCCGTACGAAGTACCTTGGAGCAGGGGTGAGCTCAGTCGATCGATTTGGACGGCTTCACTCGTTGAGGCTTTTCTGCCTTCTCCGCACTTTCCTGCCTGCTCCTAAACGTAAAATGAAACTATCAACGTTGCCAATTATTAAATTCAGAGAGTTCAGAAAAAGGAGGCGGTTCTTTTTTTTATTTGAAAGGATATACTTTCAGATTGGTTCAATAGAAATTTCAAAATAATTGGATCAAATATAACATCTACGAGAATATTGTTTCTCACCATTTAAGAACATTCATACTGGAAAACGAGGAATCATTCTCGTTCATTGCAGATCTGTGCAAATGGGGCATGCGGGATCCTACCCTAACGGCATGTGACTGCGGAGAGCCCATACAGAACATTTCTCACTTATTAGTCTGCCCCATGTGCCCTTTCTCCTGCACAAAGGACGACTTGATGAAAGCCACCAAAAATGGAGTTGAGGTGGCCAAGTTTTACGCTAATTTTGTTTGATCTGGACCGTTGACATGAAAGAAGATTGCATATGAAATCGGTATTTTCGTTTTGCTAAGTAATTATTATATATATGTAAGAATAATATATATATATACATCTCCCTGATAGTGATTACCCACCAGTTAAAGCTTCGTCACAACATGTGACACAGCCTTCCTTTATGTTTCACTTTGGGCGGTTGAGTTTCCTCGAGCACGGTCGTGTGTTGGGCCTCCGAGACGACAGTCTCTCTCAGCACTACCGCCCTCTGTGCCTCTCTGCCGCTCTCCCGGTGTGTGTGTCCGCTTGGCGCTGCGTACATTGATCTGCAACAGGCTTCAGTTTTATGTGTGTTAAATTAAATGAAACAAAATAATGTGCATAAAATAAAAGTGGACATACAAATAGAAATGTTAAGCAAATATACTCACTAAGAAGCTGTATTAGAAAGAAAAAAACGGCCACAACTATATAGTGCGTACATGTATTATTTTCAATAAAGGAGCCCCTTTGAGGCGCACTTAAAATCTTTTCACCAACTGGTTCGATAGAAACAGTGACTCGAATAGAATAGAAAGAATAATAAAATAATAAATGTATTGAGTATAAAGTTAAAAACTAGTAATCACAACGAGTAATTAATAAATAAATTAATTAAAATAATTATTTAATTATCAGTACAAATATAATGTTAAAAAACTAAAAACTGATATTGAATCACACATAATACGAAAGTTTGTTTGGATATTTGAAAATAAAAACGAGGAAAGAAAGAAAATATTTATTTGTAGCTAAGATACAATAAGATACAAGTGAATTTGCTACAAAAACTGCAGAAATGACAAAAAAAATATATTATAGATACCTTTCACATGATTTTAAAGATCCTTACAATACAAGGTTTACTGTTAGTAATCTTCAGAGATTCTTACCTGGTCAGCTTGTTCCTAGCTGGTCTCGAAGATACACTGCTGCTCTTCCCGCGTCGCAGTGAGGAGCTGAGGCGGGGGAAGATAGGCTTCACCAGGGCGGTACTGCCCTCGGCTTTGGCACAGTTCAGGGTAGTCACTGTAAACTCTACGTCTTTTATTGGCTCCTTGGAAGCTGAAATTATCATCATCTATTCGAGTCACTGGTTCTCTGGAACCAATGTGGTGAAAGGATTTTAATTGCGCCTCAAAAGAGGCTCCTTTCGTACACTTGACACATGTCTTCGTATTTTCAGTTCTAGGACATGTCGGTTTCCTCACGATGTTTTCCTTCACCGTTTTGAGAACGTGGTATTGTGCACATAAATTTTTCAATCGAAAAACTCATAGGTGCACGTCAGGATTTGAACCGGCGATCCTCCGGATTGAAACTCAGGGTCAGTACCACTAGACCACACTGGTTCGAGATAACCAGTGACTCGAATAGAGTAGAAGAAAACCACACTATCAGCAAAATAATCGTTTAACGACACGTTTACTCAACCCGCCGTTATTAAAAACGTTTCCTCACCTGTGAACTCTTCAATCGGTTTGTCAATGGTATCATGGTCGATCCAAGTGAGTCCCATTTCCACTTTTTCCGCTAGATCCTGCCACCGTTTGCGGTTCTCAGCAGTACCAGCATATAGGGGGTGTATCCAAGGGAATGTCTCCGAAAGGACTTTGTATAAGGGCAAGCAGATCATGTCTATGAATCCAACTTGCATCTGAGGTAGTTCGTCCTTTTTCTCCCTGTAATTATAAGACTTTTCTACATAAGAAAAAAGATAGAATAGTCGTCTAAAAGGACCAATTTATGGAGCTACTATTCTCGTGATTTAATTTAATTCTAACCCAATGCATAAACGCCGAGTAAGTATATTATGTACTACGCAGTCCGTTTACACGAACCAAATTACCCAGCACAGTAAAATTTCAATAGTACGACTACAGTGTTTGTAGGTTTGTTTGGAGAGAATGGTATGATTAAATTAGTTCTGACTCAAAACATTTGAATTTTATATAATTAATTTAAACACTGGAACATTTGAAACCGTGGAAAGTGAAAGAAGATAAAAAAAAACAGTTTCAGCTGTTAATTCAGATGCAGCTTTCCCACATCTCCTGTTAAAGGACTCATCTGCCACAAGCTTGGCTGCTTTGTATATAATAATAACAATAATAACATTGTGAACATTTCACACAGCGCCATCTAGCCCTAATGTAAGCTAATTACAGCTTGTATCATGGGAACCAGACAACTGATATAATACTTCTATACTTTATGTTTTCTTAAATACATACATATAATACATATCAACACCCAGACACAGAACATGTTCGTCAAACAAATGTTTGTCCTGGGTGGGAATAGAACCCACGACCTACACCGAAGGCAGGGTTACTACCAAGTGAGCCATAATACCAGTCAATGATAATGATTAGTTTATGGCTCACCTGTCCATCATAGCGATAGGCTGCTGATTCAGTTGCAGCTTCTCCAAGTCTCCCTGGTCGAAGAACTCGTCCGCCACAAGCTTGGCTACTTTATGCTGCACCTCCCACGGCTTGGCTATCGCCGACACATCGCAAGCTGTCATCATCATGCCGCATAAAACTGGTAAAACAAAAAGAAAGTGATCACCACAAAATAAGAAGAAATAAGTAAGCTTTTGTACATACATGTACTTATTACTTTATTAATTTTTAACCAACTTTAGAAAAAGGAGGAGGTTTTCGATTTGGTTACAAATTTTTATAATCAGGCTCAGATTTTCATCATTTTAAAACCGTTTTTTTTATATGAAAGAGTATTCTTTTAGATTGGTCACATAGAAATTTCATCAAAACCAAGTAGTTTGGTTTTAAAATCAAATAACTGGAAAAAAATTGCCATCTACGAGAATATTGTTTCTCACCACATAAGAACATTTATACTGGATAGAGTTGGTGATGCTAAAGTTTTAGAAAGCCTTTTTCTTAAGATCCTCATCACCGAAGATTTCCATCTAGGATACACTCGTAGTAAAGATAAATAAGAGACTTACGCTCTTTCTTTTCTTGGCTCTGCCAATCGAACTCCCCATTATCCACTAGATCCAAAAACTTGGATTTCTTCTTGAAGTACATAGCCAGGTCTGTGGACAGGATGGCCGTTTCCACCACCCTCATCACGTCTTTATAGTCACAGGGGGAGAGAGCCTGGAAATAAACCATAATATGTTGCACTGGTAAAGAAAATATAACGTGTTCGTAATTGAGAAATCGGTAAAAAGCATGAAAATGAATTAGAATTTGAATAATGATAGCCGCCTTACACCTCCATTTGCAAAGTCCACTACTGTTAGGTTCTCTCTTTTTCTTTTTTCTATTTATTTTCTATATTTCTACGATTCAGTACTCTTCTAACACCACTCTTTGAACTCTTGTGTAAATTTTCTTCACTCATAAGCCTACTCCGCTGAGGGAAGATCCACCCGCACAAAACTAATTGTTTGTGAGAAAACAGTGGCAACATTTTATACGTTTTATTCAAAGATCGTCATCCGATGTTTATAATTCGCTGGTCTTGGCTTTAATTTATAATTCAAGTTTTATTTTCGTGACAAAAATTATGCCTCCTCCTACATAGTTCCAATCTATATCTATACCAAATTCTAAATTGGATTAGTGGTTTAGGCGTGAAAAGGTACCAGATAGACCGAGTTTCTTTTGCATTTATAAATAGTCTGGATTCATATCTTACCTGAAATATATTATTGCTTTCACTATTCAAAATCATGACGCACTGATCGAAATGGTGATGTTCCATCGTGGAAGTCGAGTACAGAATCGCCAGCGGACTCTCTGTCTTCGTCTGGAAGGCGTTGTTTGTTCCCCTGTGGTCCAAATCGTGGCAGAGACAAGCCACTAGCAGACCTAAAACGAGAGTTTGGTTAAACCTTGTGTAACAATTTATTATCCTAGTTCTTAACATTAGGCTAAGTTTAGAAGGGAGGGTTACCCTGAAATTACCAATCGCACGATAAAGTGCATATATCTTAAGCACAATCGTTAACACGATTACAAATAAGTGAATTTCAATTTTTTTTGTAATAAAAAAAAACTTTATTAAATTTTAAATTCATTTTTCTCTAGGTCTAAAAGTTGCAAACTTTGACCTAAATAAAACAGATTGCAAGTTAAATAAAAGCTAGTAAAAACAGACTAACCCAGGATCTCCAAGTCAGACATGAACCGCTCCATCTTGCCTGTCTTGAGCATGGCGAACATTGTCTGTGCGACGTTCAGAGCGTGCCTCCAATTGTGATACTTCACTGGACGGTAGTTCTTCTTCACGCTCAATATCCAGCGACAGAGCACCTGTCAAATGAAATGGGTTTTAATTTTTTACTAGCTGTTACCCGCGACTTCGTCCGCGTGGAATTCGGTTTTGTCACGCACCCCTATTTTACCCCTCGAAAAAGTAGCCTAAGTTACTCCTTGTTACATCAGCTGTCTGCCAGTGAAAGTCCCGTCAAAATCGGTCCAGTCATTTCAGAGATTAGCCGGAACAAACAGACAGACAGACAAAAATTGGAAAATAAATTGTTTTGGTATATGTACCGTGTATACATCCATATGCACTTAGTAAAAAGCGGTTATTTTAATATTACAAACATACACTCCAATTTTATTTATTTAATTAATTTGTTATTTATTAAGTGGTAACCTCGGCCCATAACAGCCGATGCGACTTGGGTCCTCCCCTACTAGGTACGACAAGACCCAAGTTGCATATGCGCCCGTAACTCCGAGACGTGTAGGTGGAATGTCTCGTGTGCCTGTAATTTCACCGGCAACCACACCTTACAAACTTACATCGTAGGGAATATGAAACTTCTCGACGAGGTTGCAAGACAGGAACATTCGAAGAGTAGCCCTGCAGGTATCTTCATCAGACAAATCGAAATCTGAAAGTGAAACAGGAACTTTACCTTTTTGTAAACTTTCTTGTGTTTCTTTCACACATGTACATAATATTTTATAAGTTTATTTGAAATTAATAATCTCATATGAATAGACTGTATTTATGTGCTTTTTTTTATAAAGTTATTTTAACCGAAACAAAACATTACGTACAATACTAAGTAAAAATAACTAATTTATGTTTAGTCTTAGCGAAACTGAAGCTTTAAGAAACAGTCTAATACTGACTATAGATTCATTATGGGCTATCCCTACATCTTCGTAGATTATTTTACGGAAGACCCAAGTCACATCATATTTCTCCCGTCACCTTTACTTTATGATGGAAAACATCCCTCGTGCCTGTAATTTAACAGGTATCCACAGCCTTAAAATCGGAATACAGCACTGCAAGGCACTACTGTTTGGCAGCCGAAACAGATATTGTAGCAGCACTTCCTCGGAAGAAAGCTGTACATACAGTTAGTTCACCTAGTACAAAGACTTTTTATGTGAAAAAGTGAAGTACGAGCAGATGGCCTACCTAGTGATATGTAACCAACATTAACCACTCCCCAAGTCGCATCCTATGCGCCCATACCTCCGAGACGTGAAGGCAGTATGTCTCAAGTGCCTGTAATTTCAGTGGCAACCAGATCTTTCTAATCGTAATAGTACCACTTGGCAGCAAAAATGGATTGATGACAGTACTTCCCCGGACGAAGTCGGTACAAGTTCCACGGCGTGTAGTACTAGTGTCATTATCTGTGAAAGGGGTCTCCCCTTTCACAGATAATGACACTAGTTGTAAAACTGACCATGAAACTGAAAGCTGTACAGGTTGTATGTCTCGGCGGACGGTATGACTTCTTGGCACAGTTTGGTGGTGTCTTCAGTCGACGCGGTCGCGTGGTACGACAGACATTCTAACGCCACCTTAAGAGGAAATAAAAACAGATTTTATTTTTCAAAATTATTTATAAATTGATTTGACTATTCAGAGATACCTACTACTACTAAAGTCACCGGTTCACTGGTTAAAAGTGCGGTGAAAGAATTTTAAGTGCGCCCGTTTGTGCACTTGACACATGTCTAACATTTTTTGGTCACTGTGTCACTTTCCACGTGATGTTTTCCTTCACCGTTTTGACAACGTGGTATTGTGGTATTGCACATAAATTTATTAAGTGTAAAAACACATTGATGCCCGTCGGGGTTTGAATCAGCGTCACCCGATTGAAATTCAGGGTCAGTACAACTCGGCCACCACGCTCTCGAAGGTATAACACCCAGAGGGTTTTAAAATTCAGACAAGTTAAAATTAAGCAGTGTTTTCGTAAACATTCATTATTTGCCGCAGTGGCGGTGGTTTTCTGTGAGACGATTGTGTGCAAGTGAAACAGAGAGTCTGTATCACTGCACATAATGTGATACAGGCTGATATACTTAGTGTGCATGTGATACAGGCTGACGTACTTAGTGTGCGTGTGATACAGGCTTATTGGCTTATATATGTTATTGACGGATATTTTTGATTTACCTTTTGCTTAGCCATTAGTTTGCACGCGTTCTCATACATCTGCGTGTTGTGGATACCCAATCCGCAGAAGATTGCAAACGCTTCGAATATCGAGATATCACCGTCAGTGAATTGAGAGCCATTTTCCTGAAAAAAAAAGATGGATTCACATTTTTATTCAGCTATAATGTCTCCATTATTATTCTTAACTATATTTTAGTTAGAAGTGGGAACAGTTATTTGATAAAGTGAAACAATATACCTACATAAATGCATCGATAATTTTCAAGATGTTCTGTATTCCATATCTAAAAATTTATTTATTGAAAAAAATTCAGAATTTAAATTCATGATGTTAATTTACCTTGTTGATAAGCTGTGCCACGCCAATCACGTCCTTATTTGCATTGACAATAGGCATACATAGCATCGTTCGCACATTGGCCGCATCGTCGATACTCGAGTCCGTAACGACCATTCCGTTATCACGTCTCCACTCGCTGACGTCACAAATGTTCAGGAATTTATTTGATTGAGCAACCTGAAAATGATATTTCTTTTCATTACTGAATAGTTCTGTAAATTACGTTTATTGAAGCACTGACAAATGCTCGTCAACGTGTCACTTTTAACGACGAAAGAAGCGTGGAAGAGTCTAATTAAAAGAACTAATATAAATAAATATTGATGGAAAGTAAGCTGAGCCATAGCTTGTATCATGAGAACCAGACGACTAATATAATACAAATATACTTTTTTGTAAATACATATTATGTATTATAATAATACATATCAACACCCAGACACAGAACAAACATCTATGTTCGTCTCACAAATGTTTGTCCTGGGTGGGAATCGAGCCCACAACCTACAGCGCAGAAGGCAAGGTTACTACCAATTGTGCTGTGAGGCCAGTCCGCTTTGGCTGAAAGTATTAATTTCAAAACGTGGCCGAAATCTTGTTTTTTGAATTTTGAAAAAAAATATTCTGTGTCCGGGTGTTAATATGTATTTATGTGTATGTATTTACAAAAAAGTATATAAGTATTATAACAGTCGTCTGGTTCCCATGATACAAGCTATACTTAGCTTACTTTGAGGCTAGATGGCGCGAAAAGTATATATAATATATTATGTATTCTATCAGTCATCTGGTTCCCATAATACAAGCTATGCTTAATTTGGGGCTACATGGCGATGTGTGAAATGTCGACCAATATTTATTTATTTATTTAAAGCTATGCTTGCCAGAGCAGAGCTGTTGTAGAGTCACTGCGTGTTTGGAGTTCATGACTGCTGCTTGTTTAAAGAATCCCATTAAAGGGATTCAAACGTGAAATGTTATCAGTTTTGGGACAGGCTGATACTCACAGCCAAAGCGATGCTTGCCAGGGTAGAGCTGTTGTCGTGTCGTGGTGTGAGGGTAGTTCGAGACTGCCGCGCTCCCAGCTCAAATAGCGTGTGGAATCTGGTGGGTGCAGGCGGTGGCAGCGCCAGCGTAGTGGAGGGACGGCCTCCGGGCCGTTGAACTATTCTTTCCAGGTGACTCTGTGGAGGAAAATAAAAGTTTTTTTTTTAGAGAGTTGAAATCTGATATTCTCGTAATAATTTATGTATTTTTGTTTAAACCTGCTAAAGACGAAAAAGTCAGTAGCAAATGTATTAGTTTATAAGATATGTAGTATAATTAGTTGTACAAATAAATTTTGGTATATTTTATGTATGTATATAGTCAGAGACAAAATATTTGTAGAGATAGAAGATGCAGCAACGCAAGCGGTTTTGCTGCATGCTTCTGCACTAATCATGTAGCAGAGTGACTACTGAGCTGTGAGAACAGTCTATGGTCTCACAGCTCAGTAGTAACTCCACTTTCTGCACGTAGATCGTGGGTTTGGCTCTCACCCAGGGCAAACCAGAAAATCTTCATAGATTTTAAGGATGCAAGGCAAGTAACATACTCGCTGTTACTCAGTAGCTCAATCATGTGTTTACCTCAGTTGCTTACCAGGTTTCTTTGATGATTATTTAGTTGCATACTCGTTTATTAAGTCATGTTACGTGTTCTCATACAAACAATATTCTCGGCTCATAGATAAGAGAAAAGTATCTGTGACTAGAGTAGGCTCTAGTAGGTTCTTCTCGGTAATTCTAGGTAGGTTCGTTCTAGGTAATTCTATTCCATATTCTGGCTCGAGTAGGTACCTCTATTGCATATTCTGGCTCAAGTAGGTAACTTTATTGCATATTCTGGCTCAAATAGATAACTCTATTGCATATTCTATCTTTCTTTTTCATCCCAAAGCCAACATATTAGACTTCTCATTTATATCTTCGTTACGAAAATCTAACCTTAATAAACGCAATATGTTAAGTAAACACAGTTGTTTTAGTGGATTAATTGGCTCAACTCACCGACTCACAGTGATCCGTGTCCAGAATAAACACGGCACACCTGTCACACCTGAGCAGCTCCCGCGCCTCGGTCATGATCTTGGTGACGAGGCACTCCAGATTGCTCTGCTCCTCAAATATACTCCTCGCTAACGCCAACAGTATTTGGTTCCGCTTGTACTCCAGCACGGATGATTCGAACAACTGCGCGTTTTGTATTCCAATACCGCAGAAGGTGAGGTAGCGACGGAATACTTCCACGTCGCGGGGGGAGAACTCCTTGCATCCTGAAGAGAAGATAGTGATGCAATTTAGGGGGGGGGCACGTTGCTCTGGTCCGTAAGTGGATGGTGCGAAAAGAGCAATCCATAGTGGCAGTAGAACTTGCGCCAAGTTCGCCCGGAGAAGTACTGCCACCACACCTGGTAATCTGCCGCCAAGCAGTGATGCACTCGTGTTGCTGTGTTCCGGTGGAAGGGAGTGGGTGCCGGTGAAATTGCTGGCGCATGAGACGTAACATCCCCGTCTCGGGGCGATGGACGCAACACAGTGTGACTTGAGTCATCTCGTACTGAGAGGACTTGAGTGGTATTGTTGTTGTCTATGGGTAGCGGTTACCACTTAACATCAGGTGGGCCGTCAGCCGTTCCGTCACGAGAATCACAAAAAAACTTTATGACTTTTATCAGGGCTCTATTCTACGTATGAGTATTTACCATCAGTTTTATTTATAATCTGTGCCACGCCGACCACGTCCCCTTCGTAATTGCATATGGGCATGCAAAGTATCAGTTCCGTCTTGTAACCTGTTCTGGCGTCGATCTCGCTGTTAAACCTGAAAATGACAGGCACATGAGACATTCCATCCACGTCTCACAGTAACGGCCGCATACGATGCGACTTGGTCTTTCGTAACTAGTAGGGGAGGACCCGAGTCTCATCGATTGTTATGGACAGAGGTTAACACCAGGTGGGCCGTCGGCTCGTTCCGTAACTGCATCACATAAAAAAATGTAACTACACATTCTTAGAGAATTTTTACTTATCATTGGTAAATGTCCATAAAAGTGAAAATACTTTATTTTCATAGAATTCATAAAGAGATAGCTTGGAAACTGGAAAGAAATATTCCAAACATGAGGTCATGCGGGTGCTTTTTCAGGAAGTTTATTATAAAATAATAATATACGTTTATTTCAGACAAATGAATACCTACACGTCAATTATATTGTCCATAGATTACACTGAGTGACTATAAATCTACAATACCTTTTACTATCTAACCTAAACATGTTTATGCAAATAAATATCTTTATATTTATCTTCACATTTAATTAAATTAAATTAAATGAAAAAACAAGTACAGTTACAAGATGCATTACTTGTTATGGGCAGAGGTTACCACTTAACACCAGTTGGGCCGTCGGCTCGTTCTGTAACTGCATCACATTAAAAAAAAATTACAACTTGGTTTACTCAAATTATATGAGGTAGTTCCAACAAAATACTTTGTTAGTTTATAATAAAATATGAGTGGGCGGAAGGGGGGGAGATTCAAGTCATCTGTGTATTCACCCGAAACTCGGCCAGTTTGCAGCCAAATAGTAATCTGGCTCTCGCTTCCCGTGCTTAAGCTACTCGCACGTTGAAGTAAACTCATGCCTAAGTAGGCTACCTACTGTGTTTCACTATGTTGTACTTGGACTTACAGTGTTCGTAAACTATGCAGACTAATTACAATCCTACACTTGGTAACCCAAGAGAGCGATCGGTATAGTTCAAATAAAATTAAATCATTCAAAGCTATATCATCATCAAAACTATATGACACTTTTATAGCTTGTATATAATGTTTTCTTTCCAAATTTGATTCACATTATTTTTTATTCACCGCACATTTATATTTTTCTAAAAATAACATGTGTTCATCGAAAAATTAACAATAATTAATTTAATATTTTATTGCACACACAAAAAACGAAAGGAGGACTTAATGCTAAAAGCATTTTCTACCAGTCAACCTGGCTAGTGGAAAAACAATTCCGATGCTACGACTCCGCGGACATGTAGGTAGTTCCGACCGCGAACAGAGAAACTGACAATAAAACTGACCGTACCTACACAAAAATGGTGTTAGTTTCAACTGTCAAAACTTTCAATTTTTTTATTTTTATTCTGGGATATAGATGATAGAACGAGCTAACGGCCCACCTGATGTTAATTGGTAACCGCCGCTCATAGACAACAGCAATACGACTCAAGTCCTCTCCACCAGAGTATGAGATGACTCAAGTCGCATTGCGTTGCGTCTATCACCCCGAGACGGGGATGTTACGTCTCATGCGCATTAGTAGTTATGATTATTATTATGTAGCCCAGTTTGGTTCAAAAATATATTTGTCGTGTTATACCTGGGATCAGCGTAAGCATTTCTGATATTGATAGGGTTTTTCGTTTGTGCAGCCAAACCCGCCACACCCACGCCGAAGGGAATCTTGATCTCTTGCGAACTCGCCGTCCGGAGAGCGTCATGTAAGTCTGGAAGTTAAACACAATATTGCAATATCAACAAATTTCAAATATTAACATTGAACAAGCGCTGCGGGAACGCTGAACGTGATAATTCTAGCGTACCTACTATATTATCAATAGGAATAATACGGAGATTAATTAACATGTAACAGATTCATCCACGTCACGCCAGTCACTATGCCTCGATACGTGAGGAGGGTAGCTGACCAAAGATAAGGTCGACTCTGAGCAATGATTCATCAATCATGGATCATCAACGTGGTAATGTGGTAAATCTGGTAATCTGGTATCCGGTAAAAATGGTAATTTTTGCTCAAGCCCGTGGTTGGCCGTTGGTCTGAACGGAGCATTTGGCTACGGCAAAATATTTCGGCATACTTTTGGTAAGCATTATTAACGCTTCATTCCTCGCGAGTCCTCCCATTATTTTCAGCGGATTCCAGACATTATTATTTACCTCTTTGCTGCTATTGTGAAATTGTGCGGACCATTCGTTAAGAGACAAAGCCACGAAAGCGTGATAAATAATTATCTACTTGATTTACAGTACTTTGGTTGTAACTGAATAATAATTTTATGTACACAATATTATATACACTATCTGTTTTCTATATAAATTTCAAAGCAGCTTTCTGCTTACACGGAGCACAGCACAATTTCTCATTCTGCGGTACAAGGATTTACGTTGCAAAGGTGACCTAATTATTTTCGCTCGAGAAACGTTGTATGAGAAAGCGAAGCTTTTCCAAGAGATTGGTTAGGTATTTTTCTAGCTTTGAATTTTTAGTTTTAGATTGGCATTTGCCAATCTCGAGAGTCGTGCACTCGCTCGCAGTAGCAATTGCCGTTATGCGCTCGACGATGAGCTGTTTATTTAATATGTGACTTTTCAATCTGTGTACGTAATTTGGCTGATTATATAAAAATATTTATTCCTTTTCTTATTACTAGCTTTCCAACTGAATTTTGTTTAGCGCTGGCATTTATTTTACGTCCGGGAAAGTCATTGCACCAATTTTGTTCCACCAAACAGTCTCGCATTTCTTTCGATACGTTTCTTATATTTTAAGCGGTCTCATAGCTGTGCTGGTAGAAGCTCTGTCTTTTTTGCTGAGGTCGTGAGATTGATTCCCACTCACGGCAAATATTCTCGTGACGAACATAGATGTTTATACCGTATCTGAGTGTTAGGTGTAGTTATATTTATTATTGCCTGGAGAGATCGTATTATTGATAAGACAGCCCAATGTATTACATAAGTTTAATGTTTTATCATTACGTACGTAATTTCCTTGTATCATGTGCTTGATCAATAAAGTGTTATCTATGTATATCAGTTATCCGGTTCCCATAATACAGCCATGCTTAGTTTCGGCTTAGATGCGCTGTGTGAAATTTCAACCAATATTTATTTACCTTGTGAACCTTGGTGAGACAAATAACTCAGTTACTTCCTGAGGCGTGACAAAGAAGCGGGCGGGATCACAAACCAGAGGATATAACCGAGTTATTTAATAACTAAACTTTACTTAACCTTTGACGCAAAGCCGAAGCAATAAAAAAAACCATTTCAATTCGCGTGTGGTCTCCAAACAAGGACAAATGCAATACCTTTTGATGAGCCATTGTTTCATAACATTTGAAACAATTAAATTTCACAATAGACCCATTAGTAGCATTATTGCGTATTCAACAGTAACAGTTAAACGAAACGGCGTTACTTCCTGTAATTCCTTACGACCTTGCAGGCGTAGTGGTGTGCCAGTAAAGATTCCCACAGGTATAAGTACGAAGGTGTCATTAGCAGCGAACACCGGTCGCCGGTGAGAGCGTGGTGGCCTAGTGGTACTAACCCCGAGTTTCAATCCGGAGGTCGCTGGTTCAAATCCCGACGTGCACCTATGAATTTTTCGCTCGATTTATGTGCGCAATACCACGTCCTCAAAACGGTGAAGGAAAACAACGTGAGAAAACCGACATGTCCTAGAAATAAAAATCCGAAGATACGAGTATGTGTCAAGTGCACACAGTCATAGTTCAGCCGTTTGGTATAAAATATTTAACAATAATATACAATAAACCTTTCTCATTCGTGGCTCTTTCTATTAGTGAAAACTATGTACATCAAAATCCGTTGCGTGGTTTAGAAGTAAGCGGAGAAACTGACAGAGGCAGATCGCGACTATGTTTCATAATATTTAGACACAATTCAAAAGTACCGTCATCGTCAAGTAGGTGATCTTGGACCGCGGAGTTATTGACATCAACGTCAAATAGGTGATCTTGGACCGCGGAGTTATTGACATCAACGTCAAATAGGTGATCTTGGACCGCGGAGTTATTGACATCAACGTCAAATAGGTGATCTTGGACCGCGGAGTTATTGACATCAACGTCAAATAGGTGATCTTGGACCGCGGAGTTATTGACATCAACGTCAAATAGGTGATCTTGGACCGCGGAGTTATTGACATCAACGTCAAATAGGTGATCTTGGACCGCGGAGTTATTGACGTCAGCGTCAAATAGTAGATTTTGGACCGCGGAGTTATTGACGTCTGCGTCAAATAGTAGATTTTGGACCGCGAAGTTATTGACGTCAGCGTCAAGTAGTCGATCTTGGACCGCGGAGTTATTGACGTCAGCGTCAAATAGTCAATCTTGGACCGCGGAGTTATTGACGTCAGCGACGTTACGAAGTCTCTTCCAATTTCTCGCTTGAAAGCGCGCGACGCGAATCATAATTTTGAAATTACGATAATTCGTCGTCAACGTAACAGAATTCAATTTAGTAATTTTGATGTTGCTGAGATATTGAAGGCAATTTCAGTAGTAGGAATAACCTTTTGATCTTTCGATTGAATCTTTTGGCAGTAAAATTGAAATTTACGTAAGTAACCGCGTTAAATAAATTGTAGGATTCTGAATTAGCTTGTTAATTTTAGTAATCAAATGTCGGATACCTAATAGCTTTGATCAAGATTTGGTGCAGTTTTTTCGACAATTTTATTATTATTATTTCTCCTACAGCTTTAGAACCTCACATTTCCATAATATTACGAGCAATTTCAGCACGATTACATTACAATTAGGCTTAGACTAACAATACTACTACGAAATACAAAACTGGGAGCAATAACATTATGGTTGACATTCTTCTCAAAACTAACTTTTAGATAAATGTATGCGTATTTTTTTCCTCGATCGTTTGGGTGAAACTTTTATAAAACTTAAACGAAGGATTGTTAACAAAAAGTTGATTTATTATGATGACTGATAATGGAATGTCTCCCTGCGTTGATAAATATTTACCGATTAGTCTGTCGCTAAATTGATAATAGTAACAATCCTTACAAAACGAGGAATCTCGGATTAAATTCCTAACCGGGACAGACTTATTTGCATGAAGAACACGTAAGATATATTCGGTTCGTGAAAGTTTCTGTTTCGGATAATTATTGTTTATGTTACATGCGACGGCTTAAAGTCAAAATTAAAAACTTGGTTTCCGTAGAACTAATAAAGAAATGGCTTGGAAACGTCAATAATATTTAAAACATAAGCTCACGTGTACTTATCGCTAAGTTTGACGCCTCTTCAAACCCTACCCGACCCTCCATGGGAAGAACAGCCAAGAAACCCTTAAAGAAGGGATTCCTTTTTTGCAAGCACGATCCTTCCCATCTAAGTACTAAGATCTATGTTACATTTATGTCTACATAAAATACTGGAATAAGATATAACAAGATGTTTTGTGTCGTTGAGCAGAGCGACATCAGACCATGGGGACTTATCACTTATATAATCATTTAGAGAGTTAATCTAGAAGTGTACCTAAAATGTATGTTGTTAAATATGAATTGTATGTGCATACCGGTATCTCTAGTGACGTCAAAGAGCTTCGCTTGCAGGTAGCGATGCGGCGGAACTCCCTTCGCCAGAAACAAACTCCCTCTATCGGCAGACGTCAGCAAACACACGTTCACTAAAATCTGTAAACGAAGAAGAAATAACTATGATTTTGGGATTATGGCAGTAATTAGTTGAAAATTTTGAATTCTCGTATCTTTTGTCTTTGACGAGCATCAGTAAAATGGCTGTTCATTTGTTGTCTTTGTGTAACTTTACCTATATACTACTATATATTTAATTATTTTTATATTTTACTCTCTGTATTTTTAAAAGATTCGAATTATTTCCGTCCGGTACGAACGCCCCCGAAGTGGTTGCAGACGTAACATCAACGCACAGACTAAACAGCTGGTAGACCATAGACACTTGTGTAAACGAATAAAGGAATATTGGAAATGTGTATTCTCAGCGGATCAAAACGGTTTTAGTGGGAATAATATCCGTATTTCGGCTTGAAATTTAACATGTAAATACCTAATTAAAAATAAAATTTCGATGTTTATTGCTTTATATAAACAATGAGACTTTAATCTCCTAGTTTAGAAGTGCAGAGCGCAATGCGAGGCGAATATGGTATTCTCGTATTTCAAGATAGGGCGGAATCAAGTGATATTGCTGTTGTTTTGGTCACAGGATACCACTTAGCAAGGTGGGGGAGCAGCTCATTTAGTCAACACACTTTAATCGCAGAAAAATGTTGTTAAAATTCTGCGTACTGTTTAAGCAAATAATAATTTGCATTTTAATAAACATACCCCGCCGTAAAAATGTACGCAACAATATAAAAAAGCCCTTAAGAACCTTCCAGGCCATATAGATAAATGCGGGATTGCAATTGGCTATTATTCGGGTAGGGTTACAAAAATGTACACAAACCCTTTTTAATTTTAATAAGATAGGTACTGTTTGGTGCCTCAGTTCTACCAAGCTTTACATTTTCGGGGTTACCTTTTGTGTATATTAACGGAACTGGGTCATCATATTTTTTTTTATAAACATAACACAAACATTCCAGAGATCGATATGAAAATGACGAAATAAATAATAAATAAATATTGGTGGACATTTCACACAGCGCCATCTAGCACCAAAAGTAAGCTAAGTATAGTTTGTAGTATGGGAACCAGATAAGTTACGTTGAACTAATAGGTAATTTAAATTAATTAATAAAAAAAAAAAAAAAATATTATTATATTAATTTTATTTTATTTCACACACATACACACACGCACGCACGCAAGCACGCACGCAAGCACACATACACACATATACACACACCTTTAAAATTACGAGATTTGAGTCGTTGTGAAAATATGTCATTGTATTGAGTTTTTCCGTTTTTATCATATCAGCCATCTAACCTCTAAGGGTCAAAAAGGGTTCTCTAAGGGTAAACATATATAAGTGGCGTAGGGCGAGAACGTGGCGCGGCGGCGCATTGCCGTCTGTGTTCATATCTAACAAACCATAATGGTTGCGAAGTAATGTTTTGCACCTAATTATCTACATATTACCTACCTACGAAATCCTCGGAGTTATTATGTTATTGACCAGGTGATTAATTGGACATAATACAATCATAACGCCCAGGCAATATGAATAATGTTTAAAAAGAGCAGGAAATGCGATAATAGCTATGTTCGGCGTATGCTGCCGCGGCAAGCTCGCTACGCTCACTCACCTCAGCCCTGTGTAAGGACACATTCTAACCCACCCAACTGATTTTAAACTGTGTAGACCAGTAACTTCAACTTAGACTTGTAATTATTCATACTGTCCGGGTATTATGTAACTAATCACTTAGTCCATGAGATATTCTTATTCCAGTATTATGTAGAAACTTAATATAACATAGATTAAAGTTACTGTTAAAAGTTATTTTATTAAATTTATTAATATAGAATGTTATTAATCATACACTGTCTAATAAATATAACTTTTGCTAAACAATTGAATTAACGTCAAATAAATAAATAATAAGCTTACATCCCCTAATACAAGACCAATCTTTCACACGTGTAATAAACGTCAAGGTATAAAGAGGTTTGAATACGCATTTTTATGTTAATATATATTATATATATATATGTATTTGCAAAAAAGTGTATTGTTAATATATGTATTCTATCAGTTGTCTGGTTCCCACAGGACAAGCTATGCTTAGTTTGGGGCTAGATGGCGCTGTGTAAATTGTCCACCAATATTATTATATAAATATAATATACTTCTTAAAAATACAAGTACGAATATTTGATTCAAACACTACCAACATTCCCTACAGACTGTTAGAAATATAATACATAAACCTTTTTTACTTCAAAAATGTAATCCCTGAAGAAGGAATGAAAGTAAAGAAAATGGTTTTTTCTATCCTAAACAGTCCTGCAGAACTCAGTAGGACACTTACATACCCTCGTAAAAGTCTAAATTACCGGTAAGGGGACGCTGTTTTGCATAACGTTTTAAACAAAAACGGCATTTGTATGTATTATATATTTGGTGTGCACAGTTAGTAGTATAGACTGGCCTCACAGCTCAGTTGGTAGTAACCCTGCCTTCTGCGCTATACATCGTGGGTCTGTCTCCCGCCCAGGGCAAGCATTTGTGTGATGACAATAGATTCTTGAACTGGGTGTCGATATGTATAATATGTATATATTTACAAAAAAGTATATTACTATTATATCAGTTGTGGTTCCCATGATACAAGCTATGCTTAGCTTACTATGTGGCTTAATGGCGCTGTGTGATATGTCCACCATTATTTATTTATAGTTGAATTAGTGATGATTATCAAATAGTTTGGATGTACAAGAATACAGATACAGAGGTACACAGTCACTCGTGTAGCAGTAAAAGAAATACATTTCGAGGAACTCATTAGGCTGAAGTTCAACAGGCGAACTGAACTGGAAATATTCCATATATTAATTATGATGTTGTCGTCTATGGGCAGTGGGTACCACTTAACATCAAGCGAGCCGTCGGCATCGGCTCGTTCTATCATCTAAATGGTATAAAAAATAATTGAAGAAAAAAAACACTAATTTCGATAACTTAGCGGTACAAGGCATAGCAAATCGTTGCAAAATCTAAAAATCCTCTAAGTAGAAAAATCTATGTTGTGTGATCCAATTTGATCACAACAACTGATGGCAGCAACTACCAACTTCACGTCGCTGAGAACTAAAACACAAGTTTGTCCAACTGCGGTCACTTCCCGTGAAGTTTTCAACTTCATACGAAACTTCAGCTTTCACAGCGGTACGGTAGTTCGGACTTCCGGATCAGTTCGTTTCAAACTTTTAGCTGCTAACAAAAAGCTCTCGTCTCTGGCGAAGTTGTAGGCACGAGATGAACCGTCTCGATGTTATAGTGAAAGGTACAATGCGATGTAATTAATGGGAATAAGTTCCCATCATAATCATTTTTAGTTCTTACAAGGTTGAGCTTGCGTGCATTGGCTTAATTTTAAAGAAAGAAGAAAGAAAGAAACAGTTTTTATTGTCTCTACAATACAAAATTCCAAATTATATTAAATATTATCGTATAATAAGTCGTACCTAGTAGGGGAAGACCCAAGTCGCATCGTTTGTTATGGGCAGAGGTTACCACTTAACACCAGGTGGGCCGTCGGCTCGTTCCGTAACTGTATCACATAAAAAAATCCCCTAAGTTTTTTTACTACGCTTTCTTTAACTGTAAGTTGACAATGAAGGATTCGCTGGGGTGTTTATGCAAAAAAGATAATTCTGTCCCTTCCGAAGTGGTAGGACCGTGGACTTAACAACCATCTCAGCTATCATCGCTTTATAAATAAACAGGTACGACATAGGCAGCTTCAAGAGAAATATAAAGAGAAATCTCCAGGGTAGGCAACGCATCAGTAATGCTCCCGGTGTTGCTGACGTCTGTAGGCTGCGGTGACCGCGCTACATCAGGCGGGCCGTAAGCCGATTTGCCTAAACATAACTTAAAAAAAAAAAGATCAGCCACATTATAACTTACCTTATGACAAAGCACGTCGATATCCAGCTCATTGGCTACATCTTTGATGAGGTCCATGAAAAGATCTGCCTCATCAAGCTGCCTCTGCGTGGAGTTGCTTGGAGACCTCGACCTCTGGAAAGGAAGCCACCATGTTAGACATAGATTGACGCTCCTTCCACCATATATGTGTAAGTAGTCACAATTTATTTTTATGTTAAGTACATTATTCACACGTAGTGTTCATAGTTGACTGGCCTCATAGCTCAGTTGGTTAGTAACCCTACCTTCTGCGCTGTAGGTCGTGGGTTCGATCCCCACTCAGAACAAACATTTATGTGAAATTTGTAACATTGATGTTTGTTCTGTATCTGGGTGTTAATATGTATTATATGTATGTATTTACAAAAGAAAAGTATATAAGTATTATATCAGTTGTCTGGTTCCCATGATACAAGCTATGCTTAGCTTACTTTGGGGCTAGATGGCGCTGTGTGAAATGTCCAAAAAAATAAATATAGTCTAAAAACAAAATTTGACCATATCTATCACCTTTCACTTTTTTCTATGTACACAATATATCTAGTAACTAATCTTGGAATCTTGGACGTGATTCACAGAATTCTTCGAAACTATCTGCCCCAATACCTAGTTAGCTTATGTGTCGAATTAAGTAGTAAATTATGGTAGTACAGGCCCGAATGAGCTTTGCATATACTGTTAGTATTACTGCCAATAATTTGTCCAGCAGCGTCCTCTCCGTACCCGAATTATATAATACTAGCTGTTGCCCGCGAGTTTGTCCGCGTGGAATTCGGTTTTATCACTCACCCCTATTTTACACCTCTGAAAAGTAGCCTTAGTTACTCCTTGTTACATCAGCTATCTGCCAGTGAAAGTCCCGTCAAAATCGGTCCAGCCGTTTCAGAGATTAGCCGGAACAAACAGACAGACAAAAATTTAAAAAAAATGTTGTTTTTGTATATGTACGGTGTATACGTCCATATGCACTTAGTAAAAAGTGGTTATTTTAATATTACAAACAGACACTCCAATTTTATTTATTTGAATAGATATGTGAGAATTCTAATTATCACTCTCAGTGTTTGCTGAAATGTTTACTCCGTAACGTGATTTCGATTCAATATAGCGTTAAGTGAATTCAGTTACGTTGCGACGCCAAACATTGTGACCGCGAAATGCAAACAATGTCCATATAACTGGGTTTTACGAAGCATATTGGCAGTACGAGAAGAAATAACACATTCGTAGCTTTAGGAGTTTATCTGGCCTCACAGCTCAGATGGTAGCAACTGCCTTTAGGCCGTGGGTTCGATTCCCACCCAGGACAAACATTTGTGTGACGAACGCAGATTGTTGTTCTGTGCCTAGGTGTTGATATGTATTATATGTATGTATTTACAAAAAAGTATGTAAGTATTATATCAGTTGTCTGGTTCCAGTGATACAAGCTATGCTTAGCTTACTTTGGGGCTAGATGGCGCTGTGTGAAATGTCCACCAATATATATTATTATTATATATTATCTGAATAGAGGATATACGTAAGGACTGTAAGAGAGAGAGGAGAGTAAGGGGATTATTGCTCGTCGCTCCTGATTAGCTCGGTACGAACAAATTGGAAATTATATTATAAGGGTTGATAGATGCGATTAAGTTGACAATAACGACTGGTCTCACAGCTCAGTTGGTAGTAGCCCTGCTTTCTGCGCTGTAGGTCGTAGGTTTGTTCCCACCCGGGACAAATATTTGTATGAGGAATATTGTTATGTTTATATTGAGATGTTTGTTCTGGGTCTGGATGTTGATATGTATTATGTGTATGCATTTACAAATAAGTATATAAGTATTATATCAGTTGTCTGGTACCCGATACAAGCTATGCTGAGCTTGTACTCTAGGAACCAGACTACTGATAAAATAGACATATTATTTTCTTGTAAACTAATAATTAAATTTAAAATTAGTTATTATCACTCGAGACATGGAAAAACGTTTGTGCTCTTCACTCTAGGAACCAGACAATTGATAAAACAAGTATATTCTTTACCTGAAAATTAATAATTATTATCACCTACACATAGAAAAAACATTTGTGTTCTTCACACAAACGTAAACGTATTGTCATGGGTGGAAATCGAACCCAGACTTCATGAATTGACATCCGCTTAAGCGTTATCTACCCATAACAACATCCGTATGATATTGGTCCCCTCTACAATTATGCAGTACCTAACATCAGGCGATATGTAGTCAAAAGTCACCACGACAAAGGTATTTTTTTTTATGTGATACACTTGCAGAACGCGCTGACGGCCCACCTGGTGTTAAGTGGTAACCTCTGCCCATATCAACCGATGCGACTTGGGTCCTCCCCTACTAGGTACGACAAGACCCAAGTCACATCGTATGCGCCCGTAACTTTGAGACGTGTAGGTGGAATGTCTCATGTGCCTTTAATTTCACCGGCAACCACAACTTTCAAACCGGAACAGAATAACGCTAATGCGTTACTGCTTGGCGGCAGGAATAGGTATGGTGGCAGTACTTCCCCGGACGAACTGGCGTAAGTTCTACTACTCTTCGCTGCGCCTGAGACGTGAAAATTCAAATTCTCATGTGCCCGTACATTGTCTGGCTTAGCCTTATCTCAGGCCTCCGTTTAAACTCCGTATCATCAGTACCCATCTGAAACGTACTCGTGGGTTCGATTCCCATTCAGCATTACCACGGGAGCGTTTTATTTGATAGCTTATCTCGTTGACAAATGTTTGCCCGGACCCTGGGGATCAAACCCGGGCCTCTCTCTACACAAGCAGGATTGCTACCAACTTAACTACAGGTTTATCATATTTTTTTAACTCAGCACTATGTAGCCCTAAACTAAGCAACGCTTGCACTGTGGGAACTAGATAACTGATATAAAACACTTATAGACACACCCAGACACAGTATAAGCACTATGTTCCTCGCATAAATGTTATTTCTGGGTGGGAATCCAACCCACGACCTGCAGCGCAGAAAGCAGTCATTACCAACTTAACTGTGAGGCAGAATTGGGGATGAATTTATGTTTCGAGAACGTAGTAGCCGAGTGGTACCTGATTTCTATACGTAGATTGCTGGTGGGCGTTTCTCTGTAGCTCAAGAAACGTGCAACAATGCACCTATGTGTAGAGATGACGCATATATTTTTTATAACAACCGAACCTTGGAAGTCCTAACTCACAATACTAATGATCGAGTTGTACACAAAAAACTGAACATGGAATAGTAAACAGTACAAAGTTGGATGTCTACGGTTTCGGAACCACAAATTGACTATTGAAAAGTGGTTGGAACTTTACGGTATACCTACGCATAATATTCTGATATGGGTATTATATTATATTATATTATTTTATATTATATTATATCACTATTCATGGACAGTACAATTTTGACATGCATTTGAAAGTCATCGTTGTTTCATATTCACTTGAAATAGCAATCACATAGATTTATAAATGTTAAATATTAGGGGTCTATCTTCGTTATGGTAACAAAAACATCCGTACTAAAATATGGGATTAAATTAATCAGACACAAATTTAGGCTTTTAGCTCATATATCAAAAGTGTTTATATATTTATTAGCTATGTAATTGTGTCTTGATGAATTGTCAACATAAAATTGCGTAGATAATAATTTATGTTTATATCCGATTGCTCTCTCTAAAAGATTAAAATGAATATAAAATAAATCCTTTATTAGATGTAAGTATTAATATTTAAGATATTTTATGTATATGTTTAAGATCTGTGGATTTTGTGATATTAAATAAAAAAAAAAAAAAAAATAATAATATTCCTGATAAATAGTAATTAAATTCAACGTTATAAATAGACTTTAATTTTAAAATGCATTAATTTGAGGGATTAACGGATGGTTTTAAGTTTTTACCATAATTGCGTGCACACTAGTAATTTAATCCCATGCATGCGATCATTAAATCATTCTGGAATACGATCGTTCACAGAATTCATTAATTCATTCTGTATTTATCGAAATCAACGCCTTTGTGCTCGAACAGAATTTTAATATAATTGTTTACGTTTGGTTAGCAATCCATGTGGGAAATACATATTTTATAATAATAATACTGGTGGACAATTCACACAGCGCCATCTAGCCCCAAACTATAGCTTGTACTATGGGAACCAGACAACTGATATAATACTTAAATATTTTGTTTTTGTAAATACATACATATACATACGTTTCCTCACGATGTTTTCCTTCACCGTTTTGAGAACGTAGTATTGCGCACATAAATATTTCAAGCGAAAAACTCATAGGTGCACGTCGAGATTTGAACCAGCGACCTCCAGATTGAAGATCGGGGTCAGTACCACTAGACCACCACGCTAACAGAGAAGAGAGAGAGGATTCTTTCTCCTCAAATCGCAAATCCTGTTGCTCAGTCCTCAGTGATTGCACGTTCTGAAAGGAGAGAGCGTTAGTGGATGGCCCCTATTATATAACAAAATGGCCACGTTTTATCGTTCTTACAAATAAAAGTTAAATCTACCCGAAGGTATGAAAACTCGAAAAGACCTTTTCAGCGCAACTTTCTTTCATTACTTAAAAGGTTTTAACGAGTAACAAAATGAATTGTGAGAGTTTATTGCTTTAACGTTTTATTTTTTCGGTGCGCATTTCATTTTTTTGTATCAAAGAGTTTCACTTGTAAATTAAATTTGATTCTTAATAAATATGGTACCGATTTAATATCGTCATTGTCTCTCTCAGACCAGTGTGGTAAAGTATTCCGTCTTTGAAGTGCGCCTCAAATAAGCGTCGTGTACCAAATGCAATGGAAACATGTCTTCTAGAGTTTTAGGTCCTAGATTATATCGGTGTCACAGTATACAGTATACAGTTTTGCTGGAGAAAATCTTAGATTTAAACCAGCGACCTACGGAGTTAAACTCAAGGTACCTGGGCCACTACATTTCTGAATGATATTTTGCGCATATAAAGAATAGAATATCTTATTGTACACCATAATTAAAAAAAACAAAAATACTGCTGTAGAAATATAAGTGGCACAATGCACTCATTGTGCCACTTATATGCCTTATCGCTAAAAGCGATCTCTTCCAGACAACCCTTTAATTGAAAAAAAATGTTGCTCCAGTTTTAGCATCTGGGCGCTTTGGTGTGTACTGTTAGCCCTTATGTGAAGTGAAATATATAAATAAATAAAACCCTTAGAGTCTTGTAAGACATTGCTCATTGTAATAAGACCGCCAATTGCTATTACAAATTTAGACACATCATACATACATTGCAAGTTAATTAAAAGCTTGTAATAATCGGTCACCGCATTGTCTGTATTACAATGAATGGACGAATTCACGACTAGAATTAACTAAATTTCTCAGTAGGTAATCCATAAAAAACAAACAATGGCCTGTTTAACTAGCTTGATGATAAATTTATAAATACGGCCTCAAACTCAGTTGGTAACTCTGCCTAACTCTGCCTTCTGCGTTGTAGGTCGTGGATTCGATCCCCACCCATGACAAACATTTGCGTGACGAACGTTTGTTCTGTGTCTGGATGTTAATATGTATCTATATGTAAGTATTTACAAAAAGTTAATAAGTATTCTATCAGTTATCTGGTTCTCATTACAAGCTGTGCATAGCATTTGGGGCTAGATGGCGCTGTGTGAAATGTCCACCAATAAATATTTATTTATTCATTTATAAATGCAGATATACGATTGGTTAAAGGTATATTAACTATGTTAACGATATTAACAGCCTCTAATGAATTTTTGAAGTTTGCCCACAAACTGGCTCTAACCCAAAGCTTTATCAGAACTACGAATAATCCTCTTTTAGCTAAGAATAGCGCTCACCTTTGAAAGGCCAAAGGAATTTTGGGACACGAGAAAATAATGGAGAAATTTTAATTAAATGCAGTATTTCATAGTGAGTCACTTTAAAGGTATGCAGTAAATTATGTAAAGAATTAATCATGATGTAAGATGCAAACGTGTTGGATAAGGATAGATTGACCAAAATTTCCCGTTTTTGTCATCTGGCTATGGAATGGCCTCATAGCTCAGTTGGTAGTAACTCTGACTTCTGTGCTGTAGGTTCGATTCCCACCCAGGACAAACATTTGTGTGACAAACATAGATGTTTTATCTGTCTGGGTGTTTAATATGTATTAAATGTATGTACAAAAAAAGTAAACAAGATATAAGTTGTCTAGTTCCCATGATACACGCTATGCTTAGCTTACTATGGAGCTAGATGGCGCTGTGTGAAATACAAAATTAACTGAAAATGATCGCTTTTTCAATGAAGCTAATGAAACCTGGACTCGTAAAGTCTACGTAAATCGTTTTTCAGACATAGCCTGAGACTGGGTAATTCATACCAGGCTATTAGCCATTGCTTAGTCTTTGAGCCGGATTGAATTCTCAGAATTCCCGTTCCCGGGACGTGACCACAATTTTGATTGGGATCTGAGAATACGGGCTTCAGGGAAACATAAGCCCCAGAACGCGTCAAAATTCCCGTGAATAATACAGACTAATATAAACTATGCTTGATGACCATAAAATAATTTTAAAATATTGAATTAATAAATAATAATAATAATATTTATATTTAATTTTTTTTTAATTACGAATAATTTTAAGTAACCTAATTTTAAGAGCTGTAGATTCTATTGAAAAAAAAAAAAAAAAATGCTAGGCGCTCACCCGCTTTTCTTTTGCCGATTAATACAACTGTATTAAAGTTAAAAACATGCTTTGGTTCTTTCAAATTAAATAACATTCAAATATTAATTATTTCAATATTAGAGTTTTAGAATAACCAACAACTACAATAAATAATCTTAAATACAACAGTTAAATAAACATGAAAATATGTAAAAATAATAAATTACGCTTAAACACTCACGATTGCATTAGAATTTCGTAGACATGCCATGATTAGAATGGACATCAAGTATAATATAATAATTCCAATAAACAAAGAAAAGAAATATTCCTTACAAATGTTTCACATAGCCGGATGTCAAAAGTAGTACTTTGTCATCCGGCTAGGTCCAAGCAAGGTATAAGATCAAAGCTATTTACTTTGTCTGTCGGTCAATGTAAGTACGTTCTATGCCTTATATACAAGCACTTTTATTACTTTTGGGTCTACCATCTGGAGCCGACGGAAAGCTATCAAAAAGCTATTTGTGCAGAATATCAGAAATGTACTACTTATACCCGTAAGCTCCACCAGATAGTTCAGTACCTTCTGAAGAGAAACAAAGGGGTTTAGCGGATTATGGACACTACTCAGCTATCTATCAATAACATAGTCTCACACTGAGGAAAGTGTCCTCCAGGACAAGACATTCAAAACTGCACCAAAGGACATTGGTTCGAGAGCGCAATTCTGCCGTCCTTTAACTAAAAGGCCGTTAAGCCCAAATTGTTGTTTTTGAGATATGTTCAGAGAACTCTTTTTAATTCCTTTTAAATCCGTCACTTAACGACCTGCAATTTTTTTTATATCTCCAGAACTAATTATAATTTACAAACGTTTCTTAGACAGAAAGATAGAGAATTTTGAACTGTATCGCTTCATATTAAAAAGTCAAAATTGACCTTTAGAGGGTTAACGGCTTTCTTGTTAAAGGGCGGCAGTATTAATAATAATCATCATCATAAGTAGCAGTAGAATTCATGCCAAGTTCGTTCAGGGAAGTTATGCTACCATACCCATTTCAGTTTCCAAGCAGTAATACGTTTGCTTTGCTGTTTTGGTTGGTGTGGTTGTCGGTGAAATTGCACATTCCACCTTCAGGTCTCAGAGTAACGGGCGCATAAGGGAGGACCCAAGCCGTATTCCTTGCCATAGACAGAGGACACTTAATACCAGGTGAGCCATCAGTTCGTTCCGTAACTTTAAAACATTAAAAAAACGTTTAATTTGGTAAGTATATGGTATCAATTATAAAACTTAATGACATATAGATCAGTACTTCATAATTACAGCCTATATAACATCAAATTTTTCTTATGTTTACCTAGTTTATACTAAATTATATACTATAATATTGAGATACATGACACAAGTAGTAAGTAAGGTACACAACTATTTATTTGAGACAGGTAAACCTAACAAGATGAGTACAAAGGCCTACCAAAGAGGAACATTTTAACGTCGCCTCAATAAAATCGATAGGGGAACATGACTGAAGCCATAAAGTACCCCGCACCCCGCTGGGGGAAGTAATAGCTTCGTTGTCTGCAAATTGCCAGACATAATACTTTCGTATGTCGCTCCGGCCAGCCGAACGCGTGTTAAGCAAGGAGACGCAGTGTTCGCAGCGGTCACGAATCGGATTGGTGGCCATTAGATTACCAAGACGAAATAATAAAAAAACTATGTTTTTTTTTTCAGTGCAAATGATGCTAATTGGTTATGGTTTTATTGTCACAAATTTTATTGTAAATTATATCATATGTACAAACTACAATAACTGTAGTATTGTAATTCTACTTCTAATTTTACTTTTTACACATACACTACATTCTACTTTTTTGATTGAATAACTTGCATAACGAGCAATATGGATATATATACCCACCTGATATGAAGCATCCTCCCCTACTTAGGTATGGTAAGACCCAAGTAAAATTTTGTTGCGCCCGTAACTTTGAGACGTAAAGGTGAAACGTCGCTTGTGTATGTATTTTCACCAAAAATAAATTTGCATGCGTTACTGCTTGACGTCATAAATGGGCATGGTGGCAGTACTGGCCAGACGAATACTGCGTCTAAATCTGGTTCTACAAAGTTCGGTAAGTGTGGACGTACAGTTATGGAAATGTATATGATGGTAAAAAATATGGTCTGCCTTGTTTTATCGATATTTAGACTCAATAATATAATATTGGCGGACATTTCACACAGCGCCAACTAGCCCCAAACTGAGCTTAGCTTGTACTATGAGAATCAGAGAACTGATAGAATTCATATATATATTTATTTGTAAATACATACATATTAATCCCCAGACACAGAACAAACATCTACGATCTTCACACAAATATTTGTCTTAGATGGGAATCGGACCCACGACCTACGCGCAGAAGGCAGGTTTACTACCAACTGAGCTGTGAGGCCAGAACGTGTGACTTGGGTTTAGTCGTTTTTATAGAAGGGAGGACCTAAGTCATATTCCTTGTTATGGGCAGTAGTTAACACTTAACACCAGGTGCGCCATCTGCTCGTTCTATAACTTTATAACATAAAAATCCGCTATAAAATGTTATCTATATGTCTACCACCTCCCTGTGAAGCTTACAACCCACACAGATTTTAATATTTCCCAGACCTTGTATCGAACACAATTCAAACGGAACACCTACACGCCATACAATCTGCACGTACGACATTTCAGAAATAAACTCTGTCATAGCCAACACAATACATCAATAAACAGTATGTCAACTGCTTATAATTTCACACTAGAAAAAAGCATAGTCACAGTCTTTTCTTTTTTGGGATGAGATAATGAACAGCTTCTGGCATTTTTATTGTGACAGAAATTGGTAAGGTTAATTTCATTAATAATGGTTATGAGAGTAACATAGAACACTGCTTTATGTAAATACTTAATTAAAAACACATTTAGTTAAAGCAAAAACTAGTATATAGTTTGAATCAAATTCTAGGTACGTAACTTAAGACAGCGACGAAGTTTATGCACAACACCCATTTTATTTGATCGCATATAGAAGAATATAAACACAGTTTAAAACTTTCTTAGAAAAATGCAAAAAAAATAACCTATTAATAAAAAATAAAATAAGCTATTTCTTGCCATCACGGTAGCCACCTGTTGAAAAGTGGCACCGTACACAATACAGAGGCATGAGCAAGGCAATGTTGTCTGGAAGAGATCGCTTCATAGCGTTAAGACCACCCTTTGTTCTAAGTTTTTATTTTTATTTATTATGTTTTCAGGTGTACAATAAAGTATTTTTATTATTATTGTGGGATCCCATCAAGAAAAAAACCGCAGAAAGAATACCGATTCATAACTTACTAGTGCGCTATACAAAAGCTTGTGAGAAGTGAGGATTTAAAATTTGTCTTACTGTATAGAGTACATATATGGTGACTTTCGATGAAGTGGAATCAATCAGCATGTCAACAATATCGAGTTCGGGACTCGAGCAGTCTCGCGAGATCGGGACAGCTGACTTTTACTGCAAATAGGTAAACGATATCTTTCCGATTTCGCCTTTTACTCACTAAGAAATTCTTATTTACATGGCGTATTAGCTCGAAACTTTGTAAGGGGGTTTCCGTTAAGAATATTTATGTTTTTCTCACTCTTAATAATAGAATTCTGGAAGAGAGAAATTCAACCGTTAGCCGAGGTCCCGGTGGGTCGACCCATTACCATGGGTAATTTTACGGTTTCATTAGGAGTTGTTCCCGGTCTTCTGACTATATTGATAGAAAATTAATTTAAATAAAATATAAGGTAAAAAGTTTCATGAATAAAAATTATTAATTTCAAATGAATATACCTTACGTTAAGATAAAGTTTGATGGACAATCGTCATTCCATGAGTACTATAACCAAATTTCACAGGAAAGAACTAGAATCAGTTATTGTTTTATTCTGGAAAGGATTAGTAGTCAGACTGTGGGTTATACTATACAGATATGACAATAAGTGAATGCATCGGAGCCATTGCATTTTGTTCTTGACGTAATCAATAGGGTTTATAAGTTTGATAGGCATGCTTAATATTGGAATTTTAATTCTTTAAGTCAGAATTTGAATTATTAAATAAATATAAAGGTTTTGTCTGTTTATTATGTTTTAACTATATTTATCCATAACTACCTGTTGCCCGCGATTTCGTCCGCGTGGAATTCGGTTTTATCACGCACCCCTATTTTACACCTCGGAAAAGTAGCCTAAGTTACTCCTTGTTACATCAGCTATCTGCCAGTGAAAGTCCCGTCAAAATTGGTCCAGCCATTTCTGAGATTAGCCGGAACAAACAGACAGACAGACAAAAATTGGTAAAAATGTTGTTTTGGTATATGTACCGTGCATGCATCTATGCACTTAGTAAAAAGCGGTTGTTTTAATATTACAAACAGACACTCCAATTTTATTTATTTGTATATTTATCCATAATAAATTAACATAATGTAGTGCTGTCTCAGTTAAGCTTACTAACCGGTGACCAGTTCAACTAGTTGTTTGTTGCAGTGGTTAGGTTTAATCCGAGCTTAATGACTGCTTAGTTAGCTATGTAGGCGTAACTTAATGTAGAATACTGATCCTATCAAAGCGGGTTTGGCAGCTTGGCTTCGGTAAGTAAAGCTTAAAGTTACTAACTTTGTTGTGTGTCTGGAGCAAACGCTGGTTATTAGTAGACGCCAAGTTTGGAACACATGTGTGATTTGTTTGGAGGTGGTCTCATGATGGAGCCAAGAGGTGGGCGCAGGATATTATAAAAAAAAATACCTGGTCTTTTGATGTGATATAGTTACGGATCGAGCCGATGCCCTACCTCGTGTTAAGTGGTAACCTCTGCCCATAACAACCGATGCGACTTGGGTCCTCTTCTACTAGGTACGATAACACCCAAGTCGCATCGTATGCGCCCGTAACTCTGAGACGTGAAGGTGGAATGTCTCATGTGCCCGTATTTAATCTTTTCGTTACCATAAAATATTTTAGAATCAAAAGTTGTCACAAGGCATCTTTTATTTCCCTTTTCCAATTAAGAATGGAAAAAGGCGATTATCAAACCAAGTCTCAGTTGTTAAGGCAGGATTTAGGGAAGTGCGTTATACCGCTGGGAAATTAGACGAATGAATTACTTTTTGTTTTATACCATACTAAGGCGCGGTAGTCAAGTGGAACGGCCCAGTGGTACGCATTACGCCTTTCAATCTGAAGGTAACCGGGTCAAACCAATAAGTTTTTTAGCTTGAAAAAACATGTTTTATAAGTTACAAAAGAAAGCATTGTGAGAAAAAGCAATTTTTGTATGATTTTTACTTTGACACTGAACTTTGTTTTTTGACAGGCCTCACAGCTTAGTTGGTAGTAAACCTTCTGCGCAGAGGTCGTGGGTTCGATTCCCACTCAGGACAAACATTTGTGTGACGAATATAGATGTTTGTTCTGAGTCTGGATGTTAATATGTATTTATTTGCAAAAAAAATATATTTGTATTCTATCAGTTGTCTGGTTCCCATCCCATAGTACAAGCTGTGTTTAGTTGGGGGCTAGACGGCGCTGTGTGAATTGTCCACCAATATTATTATTTCATTCCCTAGGGAGATTAAAAAAGGTTGCGTAAATCTAAAATTAAAGTATAAATAGTTGCCTAATCATTACTGAAGCCTGTTCTTAGTGAACACCATAAAATCCGCAAAAAATAATATTCTAAATAATATTTTTTGAATAAAATAAAATTATTAATATTACAATTCAACTCATTCGCTGTATATATACTCATTATCATAGACAAACCATATACCGGAATAACTACTGAACCCTCAAAAAATATAATGTGAAATCAATAATAATACATATTGTAAAAGTAATGCTACCGAAATAAACACTTCACTAAGAAAACAGTACTCAAATCCACTTGCACCCATAAGAACGTATTGACGAGCGAGCAAAAAGGTTTTTATTCAACAATGCCTCAGCAATCTTTAACAATAGCTGTCCCCCGGGACGTAAAATCGTTTTCAACTCTAAATTGAAACGGCTTGGTAGCCTTTTGCAGCCCTCTAAGGTAACGGATGAACGACCAACACGTGTGTGGATATTCGCTTTTGTCAGAGGAAGGGGAGGTAGGGGAGAATTGGGCACTTTACGTTAATATAAACAAAATAATAATAATATTGGTGGACATTTCACACAGCGACATCTAACCCCAAAGTAAGCTAAGCATAGCTTGTATCATGGGAACCAGACAACTGATATAATACTTATATACTTTTTTGTAAATACATTATATGTAATAATACATACTGACACCCAGACACAGTACAAACATTTAGGTCTTCTCACAATTTTTTTCCTGGGTGGGAATCGAACCCACGACCTCTGCGCGGAAGGCAGGGTTACTAAACTGAGCTATGAGGCCAGTCAAAGCTTATTTCTCTACGAAATCAGCTTAAAATTTCTTTCAACTACGAAGCATACATTCGGCTCTAATGTACAGAACAGTCTACATCTATACAAATAAATAAAATGGGATTGGAAAAAAAAACTGATTCTGCAATACGAAAACACCACGCTCACATGCAACATATGACCCAAAACGTAAAGGGAATCTGCTAAATTGGTAAACTGGTAAATTGATTCTGCCTACGACGTAGGAGAACAAGGGTGTTAATCTATGTAGTGTATAATCCAAACAGTAATTGATATTCTGTCCAGGTCTCGAATGAAAAACAGACATTATTCAAAAGCATGACAACAACGTGGAACGATCCAGTAATGTATGGTAATCCAGCATAGAAATTACGTTTTAGGGAATATCTGCTCGCTCGCGCGCTACCGGAGCTACGGACGTGTTTAATATTTATGAATCAAAATCTTTTAGCATGCTTATAAAGTACAATAGAAGCTGGATTATTAATTCAAATCAAAATGAAGATATAACATAATATGTTTGGGGGGCCTTGTTGCTCACGTCCGTAGGTGATAACCCTTTGAATCCCTACACGTGTCCCCCGTTAGGTGCGAAAGGAGCAACCCGAAGTAGCAGTAGAACTTGTGCCAAGTTCGCCCGGAGAAGTACTGCCACCACACCTGGTAATCCACCGCCAAGCAGTGATGCACTCGTGTTGCTGTGTTCCGGTGGAATGGAGTGGGTGCCGGTGAAATTGTAGCCGCATGAGACGTAACATCCCCGTCTCGGGATGATGGACGCAACGCAACGACTTGAGTCATCTCGTTCTTTGGGGGAGAGGACTTGAGTCGTATTGTTGTTGTCTATGGGTGGCGGTTACCACTTAACATCAGTTGGGCCGTAAGCTCGTTCTATGAACTATATCACAAAAAAAAACGTATAGTAAGTAGACAAAGTATTACAATCGCTATTAATTACAAGAAAAGACAAGAATATTGAAGTTGAATTGAATTGAAATATAAGAAATTGTGACATAAACAAACATACATACAAACATTTCAAGTAAAATAAAAGCTTTTGAAAAGATTATCACATACCAACAAAAATACAAGAACCTTCCAAAGGAGAAATGAAACCAACGTTTTTAGAAAAAAAATATTTTTTGTAAATCCCCAGTGACAGCCATTATAATTTCTAACGAGCGAAAGGATTATCCACACAAATAATTGGTATAATACACGCACGGGCAATTTTACACAATGGTACGGTTTGAAAAGAGTCCACTTTCACGTCTCAAAGTTATGGGCGCATAAATTGCGACTTGGGTTTTCCTTTACCTAAGAAGTGTCTAAGACCTATTGCTTTCGTTAGGAGCAGAGGTTAACTCGACAGAGAGGGCCTCTTCTTACTTACTTGTTAACTTAAAAATAAAGTGAAATGATGTCGATCGGTCCAAACTATTCGTTTATGATCTACTTCGACTTTTATTTTTTCACTGTCGTATTATTCTTATCCGCAAGTCACAATAAAGAAAAGTTGATCAAGATACCGCATTAGCTTTTACTACCCCCTTTTCTTATTATTTGTTTATGTATGTCTTATTTATTTATTCATTTATGATACATACTTGATGTTATAAGGAGTAACTGAGGATACTTTTCTAAGGGGTAACACATGGGTGAGTAATTAAATCGATTTGCACGCGAAGCCACGGGCAACAGCCAGTAAAAAATAAACGTCAATTATGTACATATATACATACACATAAATATAAAATGTGGTATATATTATATACAACCCTATATAATACAACGACTGAATACAAAGATAGGACTGTATATCTCCATCAAAATGAAATTATAAAAACATTGGGCACTCCCTCTACACATCGCCTTCGGTTATATATTTAACATAATCCGCCGCCAGCGCCCTGCGTCCTGAATCAGCAAGTACCTCTCTCATTTATTATCTGTTTATACTCGACGAGCTGATGGCACACTTGGTGTTAAGTGGTAACTATCTCATAATGGGGAAGGAAAACATCGTGAGGATACCAACATATACAAAAATGAATGTTCTTCTTCTAATACGGTTACTTTAAACTTAACAGAAGAGTTCGCAATTCATCAATCATTCAATTCATTCAATCATGCTCGCGAAAAAAAGGAATCCCTCCATTAGGGGTTTCTTGTTTGTTCTTCGCCATGGAGGGTCGGATAGGGTTTGAACAGGCGTCAAACTTAGCGATAAGTACGCGTGACCTTATGTTTTGAATATTATTGACGTTTCCAAGCCATTTCTTTATGAAGTCTATCGAATAAAGTGTTTGACTTTGACTTGATCAAAGCAACATTGTAATTTAAATAAATAACTTTGTTTGTATTGTTTGTTAACATGTCCTGGAATCAAAAATTCGAAGGCCTGGCGTCAAGTTCATGAAAGGAGCCTATTTGGGGCGCATTTAAGTTCTTTCACTACACTAGTTCGACAGAGTAGTAGATGGTAGTACTAGTGAGACGTTAACTAAAAGAAAAAAAAAATAGTGCAAGAATTTTACATTTCTCGATTCTCATTTCTCGGGTTAAGTAACTCATCGCGCTAACATACGGGTAAATTAATTTTTCCCAAGTACGTGACTTGGATTAAGCTCCCGGGGGAGGAGATATTAAACCCCGTTTACCATCTGAGTGTTTAACAGAATGGGGTTGCTAGCTTGCAATGCGTTTTAATAAGTTTAACTTGTGACAGAGAATATTTAATATTGGAATGTAGACAGTTCTACACAATATGTAGGTACTATTGTTTGTTACATATTCATTTTTCTGGCCTCACGGCTCAGGTGGTAGTAGCCCCTGCCTTCTGCGCTGTAGGTCGTGGGTTCGATTCCACCCAGGACAAACAATTGTGTGACGAACATAAATGTTTGCTCTGTGTCTGGGTATTAATAGGTATGCATTGTATGTATATGCATATTTTCAAATAAAAAGTAAATAAATATTCTTCCAGTTGTCTAGTACCCACTGTACAAGCTATGCTTAGTTTGGGGTTAGATGACACTATCCATCAAACGAAAAGAAAGAAATAATGATTTGATGAAACCGGTTAATAAATGACAGAGAAGAATGTTAAGAACACAAAAAATAAAATATGATAGCCTCCTCCTTTTGAAGTCGGTTGATAACATATAAAACGTAGTTATTAAAGTAAACATATGAAGCTTTTATCATACGAGTTCTGTTGTGAAATAAATAAACATAGGCTTTTAGCAAAATAATATTGTTGGCTTTTAGAGATATCACACGATAGAGTGCTTATTAACACACTCGCTCAAACAACTTGATAATAATATGATGTCGGTATAGAAAGCGAAGTGACAAAACGTATAGTGACGTCATTACTAAACTTTTTTCTTTTGTTTTCATGTTATTCTTAGGTAAACAAGCAGACGGCCCACCTGATGTTAAGTGGTTACCGTCGTCTATTGACACTTGCATCCGCGGGGATGCTTGACTTTTCTTTTGAAATTGCCCATGTCATACCTTAGTGGAAAAACCTCAGGAAGCTCATTCCTAAATTGACAAGTGCTAGGCAGGAAGGTGCGACTAAAGCGAGTTGTACATACATACAAGCTATGCTTAGCTTACTTTGGGGCTAGATGGCGCTGTGTGCAATGTCCACCAATATTTATTATTATTATTTATTTATTTATTTATTATTAATTATTTTTAAATAAAGTAATTTAAGTTTTTAGTATGCCCATAACATTTGTTTAAAAACTAGTTATTATAATAATAAGAGGTTGATATCATGCACAGTAACAGTACATTGATTAATTCAGTACAAGTAGGATTAATGTTATAAGTTTTGTACAGTAAAGACATATATATCAACAGCTTTAGAGTTTCGGCTCGTCTCCCAACATTTGACCAATTCAACCGAACAATAGGTTTGTGGTCTATACGACACAAATCAATCCATTATCATTTACGACTCATTGACCGTTGTATGCGTAATAAGCAGTTAAGATCCGACAATAATGTATTAAATAATACAATAGATGCTTTCAGATCCCACAATGACATAACAAAGTAGAAAATCAAAATGATATTATTATATTTTCTTGAAATTTAATTGAAAAGTATGACTTCTATCATTGTTTCGTATTCATCCTCATGAAACATTATCAAAAATACTCTAAACATGCTAATAACCGATATTTTATTAATGTGATTACAATCAACAAAAAATATCTACATGTTTGACATTTCCGATGGATTATGTTGTCGATTCAGTAATCAAAACACTGAGATTAATGGCGGATAATGCGCCTTAAAAGCTGAAAGTAATAAAAATCGTAATAAGATTGACTTTTATTGACATTAAAATTAGGGATTCGAAAAGTTCAGGAGGCACAGATACTATCAATTGCAATAATAATTGTCAGTGTTTACGATTTGTCTTTTTCTTTGCAACATAATTAGAATAAATTGATGTATTCATTTTTGTGGTATAATACCAAAAGAACCCGTTTTCGAGTAGTAGTATAATACTAAATTATACCAGTTTTCGATTAGCTTTCTCTAATCGAAAACTGGTATAATTTAAAACTGAATTACTTTCGTAAGTTAATAATTTGTACATTTAAATTAATAATAATAATACTGCTTAACATTTCACACAGCGCCATCTAGCCTCAAAATTAAGAATAGCTTGTACTGTGGGCACCAGACAAGTGACAACTGATAGAATACATATATACTTTTTGTATACATAATACATACACCCAATTTTAACTAAATGAATGCTCACCTTAACCGGAGACGAAGACAGCCAAAGCTGGAACAGGTCCGAGGTGACAGAGGTACTCCTAGCCTCGTGATGAGGCCGCGGGGACAGCGGACCCGATGACGTCACACTGTGTATCCTATTCACTTCTTCAACACTGGCACTTTCACGTAAATATCTCTCCAATACTTTTGGCTTTGACTCTAACAACTTCTTCAGTTCATTGACGTCATCATCGGTACAGTCGTCTGGGGACGCTCTATCTATCACTTCCTTGAATTCTTCATACATTATATCAGTAGTTACTACGTCATAAACGACCTTATCACCTAAATCTGGACTCTCGACTTCAATGTAAACGTTATCACATGCAGCGCCTAGCTCTGTATCACAACCGTTCTGTTCCGTTATCTCGACTATAGTTATGGGTGGGTTCTCTGTAAGCATGTTGTTGTTTTCTATAATATCTGGCTTTCTTATCTCATCAGGTAACTCGTAGACTAGTCGCATCAGCTCGTGCGATTTCCTCTTCTGTTCTGCTTCTTTCTTTTCGGGTAAATCTTTGGCAAAGTTTGCGCAGGCATCTGTTTTTTTGGAGTCAGCTTTCTTGACGACATCGATCGACTCTTCCGAAGTCATGGCGATGTCGTTTATGTGACGATCCTTTCGCAAAGTACGTCGTCGTCTCGTTTATTCCACATTTCTTTTTAGCTTTTAATATCTGAAAATAAACGAAAAGCTTCATAATTCTGGGTACTACAATAATAATAAATAATAAATATTGGTGGACATGTCACACAGTGCCATCTAGCCCCAAAGTAAGCTAAGTATAGCTTGTTTTGTAGGAACCACACAACTGATATACTACTTATATACTTTTTGTAAATACATACATATGACATAAATAGGTTTAAAAACACATGAATTAGAAAATCTATTGTATTTTTTGTTGGATAAATAAATAAATAATAATAAAAATAATAATGAACACCCAGACACAGAACAAACATCTACTTTTGTCACACAAATGTTTGTCCTGGGTTGGAATCGAACTCACGACCTACAGCGTAGAAGGCACTACCAACTGAGCTGTGAGGCCAGTCCAGTGCCAGACCATTATGTAATTACTACCTACACATTCACTTTAGCTGGCCGAGAGTAGGCTTTCTTGCAGTCAGAATATTCGAGGCAGATACAATTCAAGTTACAAACAATTAGATAGTTAATAGAAAAAAGTCCGAACAAATTACCAAGATCACACAAACATTTATCACAGGCAAATAGGCATCCCAGCTCAAACAAATCCAACCAGACCAATACAACGAATGACTCATGTGTAAACGCGTAGGAAATACGGTCACAGACCAGCTGAGACGGCCAGATCACTCCGCGTCTAGTCAGGCACTCTATATGCTCCGTATGATCGCCAGAAATACTAGGGTTCCTTTTACTTACTGCCCGCGACTACGTCCGCGTAGAATTCGGTTTTATCACGAACCCCTATTTTACCCCTCGGAAAAGTAGCCTAAGTTACTCCTTGTACATCAGCTATCTGCCAGTGAAAGTCCCGTCAAAATCGGTCCAGCCATTTCAGAGATTAGCCGGAACAAACAGACAGACAGATAAAAACTGATAAAAAAATTGTTTTGGTATATGTACCGTGTGTACCATACCATATGCACTTAGTAAAAAGCGGTTATTTTAATATTACAAACAGACACTCCAATTTTATTTATTTGTATAGATATTTAAAAGTATATCCGTTGAATGGTATTACTGTAATCTTGCCTTTCGAGAAGAAAGTAACCGAGCAGTCGATACTGAGCTGCGAAGGTTACAGTACAGACCTATAGTAGCAAAAATTTGGAAACATGAAAAAATATATCGGGGAAAGTTAAAATAGTGAAAAACGAAATGTGTACGCGTTTTCACATTTAAAATTACGATGAATGTTACCCAGCTATCTTTGTTTGTCCTGTGAAGGCAATACAGAAATACCGGCGAGCTTGCGAGCCATTACACTTATGTAAGACAGGATCGCCGTATAGGGAAAGTGATTTGTGAATAGGTGTGTTATTTATTTATGTCTGGTACCATAGTTGAATTATACTTACTAACTCTTTTCTATTCGAGTCGGGTGAAAGGATTTTAAGTGCGCCTCAAACAGGCTCCTTTCGTGCACTTGACACATGTCTTCGAATTTTTTGTTCTAGGACATGTCGGTTTCCTCCCGATGTTTTCCTTCACCGTTTTGAGAACGTGGCATTGCGCACATAAATCTTTCAAGCGACAAACTCATAGGTGCAAGTCGGGATTTCAACCGGCGCACTTCGGATTGAAAATCGGGATCAGTACCACTAGACCACCACGCTCTCAACTTACTAACGAAAACGTAATATAATTATGAATACTTCAAATCACGACATTTATTTTTCGTGGAAAGGGTAGGCAGACCTTCTGAGATCCACTTTCATCTTTATGTATGTACTTTATGTACAGAGCTATAAGCTGGGTGCCTGTAACATATTTTCAATAAACTTTCATCGGTGTAGCAAGATTACCATGATAATTTAGTTAGGGCAACATAATTTGTGCCAAGTGCGGCCGGGAAAGTACTGTCACCTTATATATTTCTGCCTGCAGCTAGTAACGCATTTATATAAATGAATTTTAATAATTTGTATGAAGTTGATATACACTAAAACTGGTTGATCGATCAACATGAAAATTGACGCACCAAAGTGAATTTGCACGTTAAAGATTTTCGTTATCCATTTTACCTATAACAGAACATTATAATAGTTTATTGTAATAAAAAACAGAATAGAAGGATCCGTTACAATGACATTTTAATGTTATTTTCATGTCAAAAATACCCACAATTTACGTTAACGGCCTTATATTTCACGTTATTTTCGTTACCTGAATAACTGCGGTACTTCCGAAACCACAAGCAAGGAGCATTAACTAAGATTTACGTTTCCTAAACATCTGCAGAAAAACCAAATAGAGAAATCTCATTCATATTGTATATGGTAATATATATATATATATATATATATATATATATATATATATATATATATATATATATATATGAATGGATAAATGTGTTTGTTACTCGTAATAAACGTACCTACTGTAGTTTGAAATATCGATAGGTGATGAGGAATAACATAATTTATTCCTCATCACCTATTGTAGAAGTAACCTGCATAACTAATCATTTGTACAGTAATGTATTATACGTTGAATAATAGTATCATTATTAGTTACAGAGGTATCTAACCTACACTGAAAAAGTTTTAATCATATAAATACTTTTTTCTTTCGTCCGTCCACTAACTCGATTAGGATGGTGAGCCTGTGCCTTCTAAAAAGAAACCATAACTTTCTTGTCCTCTTAAAGTCAGAGTTTGAAACTCAATAGCAGCAAATCCACTAAAGTCCTTTCCTGTCGGATTTTTTTATCGCTTAGGATTACACGCCAATGCAACTGTAACAGCGAGAAAGAATGCCGTCAATCTTGCAATGAATCTACTATTACTAATATATTAAATCCACTCTTTCCCATCGCGAATGACTTGTCGCGAAAACTAGTAGACTGACCGATTTATACGATAATATCTCGTTTTAGTACCTATTTAGGAATAAAGTAAGTCATGGAAAAAAATCTTAGTGGGCCATGAAATGTTGAGTCTTTTACTACTTCTAATATATTATTATTTCTAATTATTCTTATACGCTTCAAATCCAAGAATATTTTTTTCGGTATTGAGGTTTGTAGATACGAAAAATATCTTCAAATAGCTTCTTTATTTTAGTGTGGCTTCATATGCTTGGATTAAGATTGATCGGACATTTAACACAGCGCTATCTAGCCCCATAATAAACAAAGCTTGTAGCTTAAAGCTTAGTACAATCTGTGAGAACCTGATAACTGATAGAATACGTACATATGTTTTTAAGTACGGCCAGACACAGAACAAACATCTTCGTTCGTCGCCCAAATGCTTGTAAGTGGGAATCGAACTCACGACCTACAGGTGCCAGAGTTACCAACTGAGCTGTGAAGCCGATCGAACAGACATACGAAAACGTTAGGATAGTAATGTCTCAGAGACAGTAAATCGAATGAACGAATTTTGTAAATCTGCTTTCAAAATACGCGCGACCCAAGACCGATCTTATTAGATTCCATATCCGTCAGCAATCCCAGACAGGGCGTCAACACAATACCAGCTTCGGTCCAGTCGTTGTTATAAGGTCTGCTAAGTGACAGCTCACAGCTCAGTTGGTAGTAACTCTGCCTTCTGCGCTATATGTCGTGGGTTCGATTCCCACCCAGGACAAACATTTATGTGACGAACATTTATGTTTGTTCTGTGTCTGGGTGTTAATATGTATTATATGTATGTATTTACAAAAAATTATATAAGTATTCTGTCCGTTGTCTGGTTCCCATAGTACAAGATATGCTTAATTTGGGGGTAAATGGCGAAGTGTAAAACAAAATGTGGCATAACACGACTGGCCTCATAGCTCAGTTGGTAGTAACCCTGCCTTCTGCGCTGTAGCTCGTGGACAAACATACATAGATGTTTGTGCTGTTTCTGAGTGTTAATATGTTATAATGTATGTATTTACAAAAAAAAAGTAAAGTATTATATCAGTTGTCTGGTTCTCATGATACAAGAATGCTTAGCTACTTTGGGGCTAGATGGCACTGTGTGATTTGTCCACCAATATTATTAAACTAAACGAAAAAAAATACTCCATTACAGACTGCGTATAAACAGACAAATTAGCCAACGCTCATACATTAACTTTTCTTCTTAATAAAATCAATGTCAGTCGTAAATAAGAACCAAAATCTGAAAAAAAAAACAGGAGTATCAGCGTAATAAATAACATACTGTAGACATGTATATAATACTTTCTGGAAGGCTCAGCAGTCAGATGTGACGCATGACGGTACTAAGAACTAACTAATAGTCTGTTGGTAATTGCGCATTACAGTAGCAACGATCGTACGTGTGTAGAATACATTTGATATCATAACTTTAGATGGAATGTCGCTAAGTTTCATGTATTGTGACCAAATCTTTGGATGTAATTCATAGAAAATCCAGTTTGAAATCGTGCGTAGTTCGTAGTATAAAGGTATTTTAATTTAAATACGGATTAACCAATTATATCTGTTGAATACATAATTAAATATACAAATACGATTATTTACTATTAATACATAATGTCAATGTCAAAGAAATAAATGAGAAAATGATACAGTTATAAAATGTCCAGTAAATAAACATCTCAAAATAAAACAAGCAAATTGACTGGCCTCACAGCTCAGATGGTAGTAATCCTGCCTTCTGCGCTGTAGGTTGTGGGTTCGATTCCCACCCCGGACAAACATTTGTGTGAAGATGGTAATCGTTTGTTAGTATCTGGGTGTTAATATGTATTATAATCTATTGACAAAAAATGTATAAGTATTATATCAGTTGTCTGGTTCCCAAGATACAATCTATGCTTAGCTACTTTGGGGCTAGAGTGCGCTGTGTGAAATGTCCACCAATATTTATTTATTTCTCTATACAAATAAATAAAATTGGAGTGTCTGTTTGTAATATTAAAATAACCGCTTTTTACTAAGTGCATAATGGATGTATCCACGGTACATAAACCAAAACAACATTTTTTGAAATTTTTGTCTGTCTATCTGTCTGTTTGTTCCGGCTATTCTCTGAAATGGCTGGATCGAAGTCGCGGGCAACAGCTAGTTTAATATAGATTAAAAAACCGAAATTAATAACTTACCAAAGTAACTTATTCATTGCTCTCACAAAATCTAAGGCAATCTAAGACAAAGAGACAATAATGTCTGGATTTGAATCTGCGACCTCGGATCCTCCCCATACGCTAATCAACAGTTGACATTATCGTGTGCGGCATCGCGTGATATACTTCCATTGAATGGTAATCACCCCGCCGCCGTGATCCGCAAACGAAGGTAAACTGCTTCTTTATTTATTAACATTTCGTTTGTTTTTGAAGGAAATTACTTTTATGGGTCATTTTGAGGCGAGACTGGTTTGTTGAGCGATGAAGTAAGCGGCATCTACCTATCCTCAGTACGTACGTATTTTACTGGCAGTAGAGTTCTGTAAGTGGCAGCAAGTTCATCCAGGAAGTACTGCCACTACATCCATTTCTGCTGCTGAACCGTAATGCATTCGCGTTACTGTGTTCCAGTTTGAAAGGTGTGGTTGCCGTAGAAAGTACAGGCACATGAGATATTCCACATCGTACGTACATATTGATTGTTATGAGCCAAGATTGCTATTTAACACCAGGTGGGCCTGCTCGTTCAATAAGTTTATCACGTACAACCCACAAAGAATGAACTAAAAGTCACTGTCATTTTTCGCAATATTTGATGTCAATTTAAGGCTAACAGACGATTTTCACATGTATCAAAAAGTCTGGATGCCCATTATAACAAAAACATCATCATTAAAAATAATAAAACGTATTTACTTAAAATATAGCGGGCAAAAAACATACTATCTTGCTATTTGCTAAAATGGGACATAAAAATGTTTCAATACAATTCAGATGTTATGAAACTAAAAAAAGCATTTAAAAATAAATTACAATAATTATCTCCCTTGGTCGTAAATTGCCATCGAAAATTGCAGCGACAATCAAGCTTAAGCCGTTTTGCATCAATCATATCTGGTAAGAAACTTGAATTCTCAGAAACCTATAAATCCATTAACGACTTAAAGTCTTTTTTTACTCACTTGAAACAAAGTTGAAGATGTTGCGAACAAGACATTCGCTGTCACTTGGAGCTTAGACAGAAAAGCAATTTCAAACTGTCTTGCATGAACAGTGCATTGTTCTTTGGCAGGAAACGGTAGCGAAAGACAAAAGGGAAGACAATTACATAACCCCGGGGCAAAGTGAAAAGATTAATTTGCCTTTAGTTTCTTCCCCTTTTCTAGTCCCAGGCTTGCAGGTAATAATAATTGTTGTCTGCCCAGGGGAGGAATTCAAGAAGATTTAACTCCACACATCGAGCAAGCTCAGCGCGCTGCGATTTAAAGATTCTGAGGATTCTGTTTTAAAAAGCACCTGTTTGGTGTGTTCCATCTTATTATTATTATTATTATCAAAATTATTTTTATTATTATCATTATTACTATTAAAATTATTATCAAGGAGCCACTAAGGTTGATGGACAGCACAGCATCGTCGTTCAGCCCCAAACTAAGTTTGTACTATAGTTACGGACACTGATAGAATATTAACACTCAAACAGCACAAAAATATTTGCCTTGGGTGGGAATAGAACCCACGAATTACGGCGCAGAAGGCAGAGTTTTACCTAGCAAACGAGCTGCTGTTAAGCCAGTCAATATTTTGTTATTTCTTCATTTATTGTTATGCTTATGTAGTACGTGGTAGCTACTAAATTCACGGCTATGTGATATGATGGAAATGATGAAGAGGCCGAATCGCATGGTCTTATGCACACCTTGGAGCTTAGTTTCGAGTCAATACAATACTACACTCTAATTTTTATATTTGTTTCTGAGTAGGAATACTCAAACCATTACTCAAAGCGTTAAGATTTGGGCATAAAAAGCAGGTCTACTGGATCAGTCTGTCAGAAAGTACCTGTTCATATCAATTCTTGTTAGTTTCGAAGTTGCGTTCAGCCATTCAAATATCGACACTGTTCGTACTAATATAAATTAGTACGAACAGTGTTGATATTTGAGGGTCAAAATAATTTCGCAGTGAAATGAACTTTGTAATAATAAAAATATGGTAGACGCAAAAAGATTAACTTCATTCGTAATTAGGCCTGAATATTCAACAGTCATTATAAATGCCATTCATCTGTTAAATTATAAATTCCTTTAGAAATCTGCTTTAAAGTCGTCCATCCCTAGATTTAATACAGCGCTTCACAAATAATTTCCATTTTGATTTGCGAAATAAAATGTATTTTGCCTCTTAACCTCACACGGGTGTTTGTTAGTGCGGTCGAAAAGAGCAACGACAAGTTCATCCAGGGAAGTACTGCCACGATGCCCATTTCTGCCGCCAAGCAGTAACGCATTCGCGTTAGTGTATTCCGGTATGAAAGATGTGGTTGCCGGTGAAGTTACAGGCACATGAAATTCCACCTGCACGTCTCAGAGTTACGGGCGCATACGATGCGTACCTGACCTGACGACCCAAGTCGCATCGGTTGTTATGGGCAGAGGTTACGACAGCACCAGGTGGGCCGTCAGCTCGTTCCGTAACTGTATCACATAGAAAAACATGTGTAGTAATTGCTAAGATGCGCCGGAACGAACAATAGGGTTATTGAAGAAAGTGCCCGTAAGTTATTCCTCAGAGACGGTAGTTAAGCTAGATAGTTATTTGTTAGACCTTTTCAGTTGACTGTACTTTCGAAGCACAATTTTAATATAACATGACGTAGTTTTACGTGTTTTGTGATTAAACCACAAGTTTTATTGCAAAAGTTATGAATGTATCACGCGCTTCATAAATATTTGAAGAAGTTTTAAGTATCCATTATTTTCGTTGAAAGTTTGCGGTGTCTGAGACGAATTTTTGCTGCGGTCCCTGAATTATTCTGATGGTTTTTTATATAAAATTTTCGTGGACTTGTTTTCTTTAAAATTTGTTGTGTTCGTCATATAATTAAGGAATTAATTACCGGAAGAAAGTGTGGCTAAGATCGTGGGATAACATTGACACCGATGAGCTTACAACTTGTCACTCTATTTCTTACTATAGTGTAATTCATGAGGTGAATTAGGGTTCCAACCCTTCGTTGGGGGGTCATCTATAATTGTCACAATAATTTTTTTCTTAGATGGAAATTGTACCAGGTCAGTCAAACTTAGGTACAATCTATGTATCGTTATATACTTAAATTAAAGGAAGATGATTATGCAATACATCTTAAAGGAACAATAAACGACTCATATTTATTTATATATCTACACTTGGATCGCTTTTGCCATCGAAACATAACAAACTAATACACAATACAAGAATCCATCCAAGAACCTAAACAAACGTGCTATTAGGCTTGCACGAGAATCAAACCTGAGACCCCGCTTTGGATCACGGCACCTACTAAGCGGAAAAAACCGTCGAGTATTTACTTAACACGCCCTTATTTCGCCCCCTTGATTATTTACAAGTGGGTCAAACGAAAATAACGTCGAGTGGCAATTCTAAACGACGAGCTTTTAAACGAGCCACCATTGACATTCAAATCGCATTTTAATTTGATGAAAAATCTAGTTATGCGGCTGGGAAGAGATTCGCCCGGATTTGGACAGTTACGCTATTACTGTCTTGTTTGTCTATTTACTGACGGCCGTACTGTTTTTGGATGAAACTGTGATAACGGTTTTATTTTGGATACTAGGTGTGCCCGCAGCTTCGCCCGCGTTGAATTCAGTTAGACTAAGAGTAGCTACATGGTAGAGTCATTTTTAATAATTAGTGAATTTACCTTTGTAAAAGTAACTTAAGTTACTCCATATAACACCAGATATCAGCCAGTGAAAGTCCCGTCAAATCGGTCCAGCCATTTCAGAGATTCGCCAGAACATACAAACACAAACACAGAAAAAAATTATATAAGCCGTAGATACGTCACATCATGTGCATTAAGTAAAAAGCTGTTACTTGACATTGAAACAGACACTTCAATTTATTTACTTATATATTGTACTATATTTTTTTAAATGCTTATTGTATCTGATACAAATTTTGAAGTCGATTTCAAACTTACCGATGAGAACAGTTAAATACGTTATACGTCGTCAATTTGTGGTAATTACATATCGGCGGTTTTTGTGTCAGCGATTACAGTTTTATAGGAAAAATGTGAATGAATCATAGTAGGCAGCTGGTTTGTTATTCCTCTATAAAGTTTGTCAATGCAAAAAATGAAAAACATACTCATTCAATAAAAACGAGCGGTTTTTTGTTTTAAAAAATGACGTATGACTAAAAATGACATTTGCAATGACAAGTAAAAGGATGGGACAGCTGAAGAAAATGGCGTACACACTGTACGCCATAAAAACGCCGTAAAATAAAATAAATAAATAAATAAAATAAACTTTATGTAGAGTTTTCTCTATTTATATAAATTATATGCGTAGCTTTGAACGTTTCAAATATGGAACGTTGCATTTAATAATTATTTAATAAAATTAAAGTAAAATGAAGCGTATCTCTACCGAAAATGTATTATGATATAATACAAGTCAAGTAAAATTTATGAAAAATCGAAATAACTATGGAATTATGTTTGCGATACAAATACATAATATCCCTACTTTAATAGTAATAACAATATATAATACCAAATAGAAAAACCCATTTTCTTGCTCACAACAAAGTTAATAACGCCCCATCTTACAACAGAAAGCTCAAACCATTAGATTAAGAAAATAAACAAAATGATGTTGGCAAAATACAAGGAAGAAACAATAATAATATCAACATAGCATAACATGATAAATGTACCATGAACAATAGCGAAATATCGTGACATTTCCCTTTCAAGAAATTATGTTTTATATAAAACTCCAAAATGTCAACTCGTGGCTAATTAAGTGACCAATTAAGAGCAAAATGAGGAAAAAACTCCTTTGAAAGAGTATGAAGCCTACAACGGGCACAGTAATAATCAAAGACACATATTCAAATTCGGTAATTATTTCTATATAATAATATTGAATTAGTCACTGGTTTCTCAATCAAGTATACCTAAGCCGTTTGATTTCTGTGTTAGTTTGGCAGGTTCTATTTCCCAAAGGCACATACATATATTCGCAGTTATATTAATTTCACGTAAGTTGGACTAATGTGGAATTAATTGCTTAGCTATTCATTCGTTTAATTAGAAATACTGGTACACCTAATTGGTATAGCGGGGATTTTTTAAATATATATATATGTATCTACTAGTTGGTTCCCGCATTGTCATCTGCGTAGGATTGTATTTCTAATAGCCTTTTTTCTCCAAGCTTTCAACAATCTCCATACAAAGGAAGGGAATAAGAATTTAAAAAAATTACATTATTCCCTAAGTAAGTTGAGTGGTCAAAAATGCGGACATTATTTCGTAACAAAAGTGTAATTATGATGAGTTTTATATCGCTTACTCAAGAAATGATTGATTTCTTCAAGTTTTATTTTCGCTGCAAAAAGTATATCCTTTTCTGTCCTTTTCCAAGGTCTAATATATATAAAAAATAAAACTCATCAAAACTGATTCAATGGTTTAGGCGTAAAAAGGTAACAGACAGAGTTACTTAGTCTATAACATTAGTATGGATATAAAACAACATTAAACATATGCTCAAAATTATGTTATTTTGACATGTCACCTTGTATGAAGTTGTTTATTGGTATGCAACAGATACTGTAATACTTAGTGGGCATAATTCATAATCTGTGCTTACGCCAGCCTACAAATAGGCATTGCCTTTCACCACGACCCCGCCGCGCCGACTCGCAGTAGTAAATCCTGTTACCTGCAGAAATTGTATTAGAAATATTTAACGACAAATCACTTGTGGGTAATGAAAATATATATATTATTATAACTGCCGAATCTGCTGGTATATTTTGTGTAAAACCTAAGACTTATAGATCAGACCTAATATAAAACTGTTTTATTTATATCTATTGAATGTTGGCAGCCCTAAGTGCCGTCAGTCTTGACCTACAAAGCGGTCAGCCGCGACCCGAACGGCGTAAATATCCTTTGAAGATCCATTGCAGCGGATAATGTGCAACAATATTGTTGTTCATGCTGCAGTATAGCGCGGATGTAAAAATAACCGCTTTAATTGCAATATTGAGAGATTATAACAATAAATAACCTAATTATGGACTGTCACCAGTTTTGCGATCAAAGTAAAGAATTTCGGTCATTGACCCGCATTTTCTCATACCTACTGTGAAATTTATTCTTTATTACCTGCGCCCCGCGTTTTATCCGCGGTGAATAAGTACCTAATCCCACGGGACCACTGCACTTTTCCGGGATCAAAGTAGCCTATGTGTTAATCCAGGATATAAGCTATCTTGGTACCAAATTTCATCCAAATCCATTCAGCCGTTTTAGCGTGAAATAGTAACAAACATCCATACAAACTTTCACGTTTATAATATTAGTATTAGTCATCTCACGAAAGCAAAGTTTGCACGCAATGGATTCTAAAAAATAACAACGTTTGGGCCCATATTCTACACATGAATTACGAAATTAGAATTACCGTTGAATCGTTGGGTGAGTCTTAAGCCGTTCACATAACGAAAAACGGAGAGCATAGGCAATTGGGCCGTTACAAGACTGGCAGTTTCGTTATCCGCAAGATGAATTTCTCGGTCATCACAATTCAAAAGCAATTATATCACCCATTATTGCTACGTCAGCTAAATTTCCTTCAAGAAAAATAAATTATACCGAGAATTGAAGGCAAGATTGCTGAAGAAATATTACCTACATCCATTTTGTAGCGTCGCGGTTTTGCGTCGGCGACCTCAGACAAGATACCTAACATAGTTATATATATCTAATAGGGAACATTAAATGGCCATTTCATTATGCAGTGATTTAGTAAAATAAAATTATTTTAGTAAAATTTAAAAAAATGTTTTGTACCGTGTATACATCCATATGCACTTGGTTATTTTAATATTTCAAACAGACACTCCAATTTTATTTATTTGTATAGATTAATATAGTAGGTACTCATCGCAGGATACATTCATTAAACAGAAAGAAAATTACAAGTTTATTACAGTAAAACGAAAAATAAACAGTTAAACAAGTTTCCAATTCTACAATTTCAATTTAAAAAACGCATCGTTAAACGGACCGTCATAAAACAGTCTGATAAGGGCCCATCCGTCCCGCGAAGGGACAATGTTTATTTCCAGGCTGTAAATCCCGTGTTACAGCGTCCGTTCATTGCGGTTTGTATTACATTGCTACAGTAATAGGAACTCATCGAGTTGAACCCTGTTGAGGCGGTAATCTATGCTGTATATTTAATTGAGGTGACTTACTGAATTTCACAGGTCTTCGCTGAATGATTGCGCGGTTATATTATAAAGAAATATATACTGGTGAACATTTCATACAGGGTCAGCTAGGCCCAAAAACAAAGCATAGCTTGAACTATGGAAACAAGATAGCTGATAGAATACTTATATACTTTTTTCGTAAAAACAATAATACCCACATACAGAACAAACATCTAAGTTCGTCACCCAAATGTTTGTCTCGGGTGGGAATCGAACCCACGATTTACAGCGTAGATGGCTGTAGTAACCCTATATAGAGGAACGAGCAGATTTTACCTATAACACTAGTATTAAACGGGTCCGCCACTAAAGTGCACACATCAGTTATGTTCCAAGCTAGATAAAAATGTATTCTAGATTAATATTTAGATTGTTAGCTTGTAATGTGTATTGTGTTGCTTAATAAATAAATAACGGTAAGTATGGGAAGACCCAAGTCACCTCTGAGACTTGATGAAATGTCTCATGAATTAGGTAATACGTTTGAACTGATAAAGTAGCGAACCCCGTTTAAACATCATTGTTATTAGAAGGGGATAATTGGGGGCTTTGTCTCAATTTGCGTGTTGCGATTCCACAATCGGATTCCTGTTAGATTAATGCTGTGTTTCTCCCATCTTATTGGTAAACTATCAAATTTACCTCATGCACGCATGCTTTATGTTTTCCTCTTTCTCATGTAATAAATTAAGTTTTTGAATATCCTATTTTTGTGGTGAACATTTCACACAGTGCCATCTAGCCCCAAAGTAAGCTAATCATAGCTTGTATCATGTCCCATGAACGAGACCACTGATTTTATTATTTTGTAAATTCGTACATATAATACATATTAACACCCAGACACAGAACAAACATCTATATTCGTCACACAAAAGTTTATCTCAGGTGGGAATCGAACCCACGACCTTCAGCGCATAAGGCAGGGTTACTACCAACTGAGCTATGAGGCCACTCAAACAAATGTATCATCGATAGACCAAAGAGATGAGGGGGCTCTTCTGATACAGGTTTATTATAAGACTCTCCAGTTTTTATCTTAACAAAAGAGTTCTTCTGAGTTAGTCTTCATAAGTTGTAAACCTTGTAATAAAAATATATAACTTTTGTTTGTTTTTCGTTTTTACCTCTTTGCAAGCAGATTTTCTATGGTTCCTATCGGTAACCTAACTGCTACCTTTTATGGGGCAAGTCTCTGCTTTTCAGTCTCTTCATATGGTTTTCTATGCCTAAATTCATGAGAAAAGTTCCATGAGACCCTGAAAAATGTATTTTTCAGAGACCCTGAAACCTGACCCCGAGGGTCTAAAACTTGTGCCGATTTCGTCTGTGGTTACTGCAACCATATAAAACATAAAAATCGTGTATGTCATTTTGTTTTATTTTAAGATGAAAGAAAATGCTTCGTCTGCTCATGCATTACAATTATAAAATTCTCAAATCAAAATAAATAAAATTAAGTGACTGTAGTTCCTATCCTCATGTCTGTGGGCAAGTTATCAAAACACGGCTTTATTAAATTGTGTGTCTGCTTTGGAAGCCAACTTTAAACTGTAAGCCAATTATATAATCTTATTAGTGAAGTAAGTAGCGTTAATCGGTAGTCATATAATAAACGCGTATACATCAGGAAGGGTCGCTAGTTACATGAATCATTTCAGGCATAATAGCTCGGCTTGGTTAACTAAGACTGAAAATTAATTAATTAAATTAATCAATGAACCATACAGACTTTAAGTCCTAGTACTTTTTTGCACTTTTTGGTGCTTATGCGAAAGATGTAATAAAGATATAATTATAAGAAATATAATATTTCTATTATTAATATCGTATTCTCAAAATTTGCAAACGTGATATGGAAATAAATGTCATAAAAACCATACTTAACCACAGAATTGAAGTGGCATATATAAGCGTAGACTAGACATGCCAAAAAAACAATCATTTGAAGAAAAAATATAATCCTTAGCGGCAAAAAACTAGATACTAAAATATTTCGAAAGAAAATCTCGAGATAAAAGTCGTTTTTCATACTTGACAATCGAATTGTTCTCTGTTTTCTCTTCGTAAAAACTGAGTTAACGCTTTCTTCAGTAATGATATTTGTCATAAGCTCGCGGGCAGGACAAACCAGATTGAAAATGATGAAGGCAATTAAATTTAAATTACGAAGCTCTCGAAGCGTTTCTTATACATATAATAAGGTTCTAGACCTTATTTCCGGCTCGTAGAGCAACATTTAATATATTTTCTACCACTAAAAACACCTTAAGAAAAAAAAATTGGACAAGAAACATAAAATACCTGAAAGTATTTATTTTATCATATGTATATTTATAAGTAACATCCCCGTCTCGGGGTGATAGACGCAACGCAATGCGACTTGAGTTATCTCGTACTTTGGTGGAGAGGACTCGAGTCGTATTGCTGTTGCCTATGGGCGGCTGTTACAACTTAACATCAGGTGAGCCGTCAGCTCGTTCTGTCACTAATATGATATAAAAAAAACTAATAAAACTTGATAAAAAAAAGTTTAATGGTACTTCTCACGTAGTGCCAGCAACAGGGCCTTTCGTGTCATAGCTGATCGTACTAGTTAAACACAGTTTAAAGGGATGGCGCCGACGCCGCGCCGTGGTGGTTTGCCTGGGAAGCGGGGACTAGGTGTTTGATCCTCGGTCATGCCATTCTTGATTTTGTTCCTTAATTTTTTGTGGATTTTATCATATTTAAAACAGAATATTGTAGAGCTAATAATAATAATATAATATTGGTGAACAATTCACACAGCGCCATCTAGCCCCGAACTAACAAAAGCTTTAGTATGGAACCAGACAACTGATATAATACTTACATACTTTTTTGTAAATACAAAAATGAATACATATCAACACCCAGAAACCGAAAAAACATCTACGTTCCCCACATTATTTTTTGTCCTGGGTGGGAATGGAACCCACCAACTACACTACAGAAGGCAGTGTGACGGTCGTCACACTAATGTTTGTCCTGGGTGGGAACCGAACCCACGACCTAAAGCGCAGAAGACAGGGTTACTAATAATTGAGCTGTGAGGCCAGTCCATCCAAAACAGAACAAATATAAAAAAAAAATTCACCTTGGACTGTCGCACAGTTTAGGATCCATTTATTGAAACAAATGGAAATTTTCACAACTAGGTACAATCGTATCTACAAGTGCTTGATAAATTCAACAGGGGCTTACTTGGAGAGGACGATAAGATAAAAGATTTTTTCGTAATGCACATGATTGACAAACTGATAATGTGACAGCTGTTTACTGATGTTATGCTCATCCGTGCTAGTCGAAGTGCAGATTGTCGCGCCTACGCAACGACCCCGCCGGCGGGGTCGAAGTAATCCCGCCCGCCCTGGGCGTATCTAAGTATAATATGCATGTATTTACAAAAAAGTATATAAGTATTATTATATCAGTTGTCTGGTTCCCATGATACAAGCTATGCTTAGTTTGGGGCTAGATGGCGCTGTTTGAAATGTCTACCAATGTTTATTTATTTATCTTCTCCCATTCCTCCCGATTCGCAACGCCCCAAGCCGAGTATACCTAAGTCGAAGAGCCCTCCGCTCTCTCAAAAAGCCCACATAAACGCTGTTAAGGCCACCTGTGGTCAAAAGCGACAAATTTTACGACTACTGCGACACAGTTCACCTGGCACTGCCGTGTAACTTATTACAGTTATGTTCAAAACAAACGACAGTATAATACAGCTTCCGTTCCGCGAAATATAATATGGAGGCTATTTTACAGTTGTCTTGCGCAGTCATCGGCTTACGCGCGACTTTGGGCTTAATATAAATGAGGATGTTGACTCCTTCGAATCTTTACGAAGGAAGCAGTGGAGTGCCAAATTTATTTTTTAAATATTGCGACGCAGTTATCCTTTCACTGTTTAATCCATTACATTAATGTTCAAGACAGATGAAAATATCACATAATATATTTTCTTCTCTGCCACGTCATATTATAATATTCTATTCTATCCGAGTCACTGGTTCTCTCGAACCAGTGCGCTGAAAGGATTTGAACTGTACCTCAAAGAGGCTTCATGCACTTGAAACATGTATTCGAATTTTTAGTTCTAGGACATGTCTTTTCCTCAGGATGTTTTACTTCACCGTTTTGAGAACGTAGTATTGCGCACATAAATCTTAATCGAAAAACTCATAGGTGAAGGTCGAGATTTCAACCGGTGACCTCCAGATTGAAACTCGGGGTCAGTACCACTAGACCACCACGCTCTCATACCGCTGCCTAAATTCGATAGTGGCACAAAACCAGATGTATCAAAATTGAGTTATTAGTGTAGTTCGACGTGAAATCTTCTGTATTATAATGTGAATAAAATTCATATTCCTATTCGCCCAACTGAGCCAGTGACGTCACTAAATGTCGTTATCTGATTGGTTGGATTTACTCGCCATCGCTCAACGCAAAACCGCTCTCCTGAAAAATGAATTTTTTTTAGTTGTGTCAATGTCGAATTTAGACAGCGATGTAATAATAGCAGGTAATATACAGTTAGGCTCGCAGCACAAGTCGGAAGTTCGATTTTCCAATTCGGTTCCCAGACCGGATGAGCCCCGCACACGGACGGTTCCCTCGACCCGGATTATCGACATTTTTCTAACAATAGTTTTTAACAGTACGGACAGAACCGGAAGTGTCCGGCGTACTGTCCATTCATTTGACAGTGACAACTTCAGGCGCTTTCTCCGTAAAACCTCATTTTGGTCACTAAGCTCGAGATAATGAATGAAAGAAGAATGACGAAACAAGTGCGTAAGGCGAGTGCGAATTTTCTTGCCATTTAAAGAGACTTCTTTAAAGTATAAATAATGAATCGTAATCTATTCAACAAATTTAAATATTCATGAGATTTTATTAATATTAAGGTTGTTTTTGTCTTTCTCAAAGTTTATTACTAAAAATATTACTGACATGTTGACAGATAGAAACTTCCCGATACGTTGTTGTCAAGTCAAGATTAACAATCTTTATGTGCTACGAAATCTTAGGAGAAAACTTGTTTACAACTCTAGTATTCAAAATGTCCTACATTACTACACTTACTGCTAAATTTGGCGCTTGTCACCCTAAGCCTTACATAAGTATCCGTAGGTGATTATCCTCTGAATCCCTACACGTGTCCCCCGGGTGGTGCGAAGGGAGCAACCCTAACTACCAGCAGAACTTGTGCTAAGTTCGCCCGGAGCAGTACTGCCACCACACGTGGTAATCTGCCGCCAAGCAGTGATGCACTCGTGTTGCTGTGTTCCGGTGGAAGGGAGTGGGTGCCGGCGAAATTGCAGCCGCATGAGACGTAACACCCCGTCTCGGGGTGAAGGACGCAACGCAAAGAGACTTTTGACGTTTGTCTGTGGGTGGCGGTTACCACTTAACATCAGCTTTACGTCACTTGCATCAAATAAACAAAAACTGATAGTGACAATGCGTCAGAGGGTAGAGGGTTTGTTTTCCTCGATCAATTAATATTTTATGCATAAAACACTTTTTTTTTAACAACAGGTTATAGTTTTGCATACCTCTCGCATTTCGGGACTGCGAGAGGCTATGTGGGACTCACCCCCCCCCCCCTTATTGAAGATGCATAATACACCTGTTTCAACAACCAACCAAAGTGAAGGAATGAGACGATCTATACCCACTACGTTTCATGTTTTCCACAAGGCTTTTTTTGGTGATCATTCCACACTGTATTATCTGCCGAAAACGAAACATAGCTTGTATTATGGGAACTAGATAACTCATAGAATAATAATAATAATATCTTTTTAAGTAACCTTTTTGTTCAAAGATTACAGCAAAAATCTTCTCTCCTTTTTGTCGAAAACATGAGGAATGTTAGCAACCAAAAGGTACATAAAAGAGGTCAAATAGATCTGTGATGTCAACGGATGGCCGCCACAGATGTTATTGGATAATGATCTTGTCATTATGAGCGATTCGATGGCCAAGGCGTAACTACGTGGTACGATACGATAGAGGACTGGCCTCACAGCTCAGTCGGTAGTCACACTGCCTTCTGTACTGCAGGTGGTGGGTTCCATTCCCATCCAGGACAAACATTGTGTAACGAACATAGATGTTTGTTCTGTCTTTCTGTTAATATGTATTATATGTATGTATTTACAAAAAAGTATATTCTTCTATCAGTCGTCTGGTTCCCATGATACAAGCTATGCTTAGCTTACTTTGGAGCTAGATGGCGCTGTATGAAATGTTCACCAATATTTATTTATTTATTTACATCGCAGAATGAACACAATAACAGATAATTCGAGCTATTTTTGCTGTACCTCCTCACAAATAGCAAGTTGATAAATCAACGAATGGCAAAACCATCATAGATTTATACCTGAATTGATTGATTAAAAGTAATGTAATTACCTTATTGATCTCCGCTCGACTGGCCTCTTAGCTCAGTTGGGAGTAGCTCTACATTCACTTTTAGGTAGTAGGTTTGATTCCCATACATACATATGTTCATTCTAAGAATGAATTTTTATGTAGAGACAGATAGACAATGGAGAAAAAAATAGGCTACTTGAAATACTAAGTCTATGCAAAGTTGCGAGTACCATTTAGTCCTACTAATATTATGAACGTGAAAGTTTGTATGTATGTATGTTTGTTACTCTTTCACTCTCAAACGACTGAATGGATTTGGATTAAATTTGGTATCAAGATAGCTTATATCCTGGCTTAACACATAGGCTACTTTGATCCCGGAAAAGTGCGGTGTTCCCGTGGGTTGACTTACTCACAGCGGGGAATACCGAGGGGCGCAGCTAGTATAATATAAATATTGGGTGAGTACATCTCGTCCTGTGAATAAATCCCAGATCATTAGGCAAATTACAGGCGTAACAAGTCTAGATGCTAATCTGCCTCCTTAATAGGCGTAATTTAAAGATTCCTAGGCTCCAGGCTAAGCAGACTTGGCGCCAATACTTTTAATTGACGCTAAGAACGATAGGAATTACCGGTGTTAGACTTGTTCATGCATAGCAGCAGATAACTTATGCCAAGTTCGTCTGTACTGCCACCATACTCATTTCTAGCAGTAATTTATTCGGGTTTCGGTTTGAAACGTGTGGTTTCCAGTGAAATTACAGGCACATGAGATACTCTACCTTCGCGTCTCAGTGTTAAGGGCACATACGATGTCACTTGGGTCTCGTCATACCTATGTAGGGGTGAACCAAGTTGTATCGCTTGTTAAGGGCAGAGGCTACCACTTAACACCAGGTGGGCCATCTACTGTTTCTTAACGTAACTTTATCATATAAAAAACTCATCCCTCGATCAATATGATATCACTCACAAGATGAGATAAGATAAATGTAAGTAGTCGATAATTTTGTCAGTTAAAGGTAACATCCTTACGCCACCGCTCAATCAATACAAGATAAATATAACGCAAATATGTAACACAAAGTAACATTTATGTATCGTATACTAGCTGCGCCCCGCGGTATTCCCCGCAGTGAGTAAGTCAACCCACGGGAACACTGCACTTTTCCGCGATCAAATGTGTTAAGCCAGGATAATATCTTGATACCAAATTTTCCATCATCCAAAATCCAAAATTTCCATTATCCAAATCATCCAAATCCATTCGTTTGAGCGTGAAAGTGTAACTAACATCCATACATACAAACTTTCATGTTTATTAATAGTAGGATAATAATAATAATATTGGTGGACGTTTGACACAGCGCCATCTAGCCCCAAAGTAAGCTAAGCATAGCTGGTATCATGGGAACCAGACAACTGATATAAAACTTACATATATTTTTGTAAATACTTATATATAAGTATTTACAAAAAATATAAATATATAAGAAAAAAATATATAAATATAATAATACATTTAAACAACCCTGGCACAGAACAAACATCTATGTTTGGCACATAAATGATTGTCCTGGGTGGGAATCGGACCCACGACCTACAGCGCAGAAGGCAGCGTTACTACCAACTGAGCTATAAGGCCAATAAATTTGTCGTATATAATAATATATAATTCCGACTATACGCTGCCTAGCCGAGACTTTTTGTCCGCTACAAGGAAAACCGCTATTTAGGCATACGACGTACGGAATTTTTGCCTTTCTTGTTAGAAGTACCGATATTATTTATTTTTGATTGAGCTTATATTATTTATTTTCCGTACTGATATATTATAACTTGTTTGATTTAATGTGGATATGTCGTTTCTAATATGGTTGTGATAATTATTTATTCAATTAGTGGTTTTTGTAATAAAGTACGTTGGTATAAAGCGGATTTTTTGTACGATTCAATTTACGAAATGAGCAAGATTGCCCACCTGATTAAGTGGTAACTTCTGCCCTTAACAAAAGCAAAACAACTTGGGTCTTTCCTTAGGAAAGACCAAAGTCTTACGTAGGACCCAAGTCTTAGTATCTTACGTAGGAAGACCCAAGTCGCTTTGTATTACGCCCGTAACTTTGAAACGTGAGTATGGAATATCTCGAGTGCCTGTAATACGATACTGTATTATTTCATATAATAATCAATTTAATATTTATTGAACCATTTAATTATGGTAGCAATTTATTACCAGTTTGTACTTAAAACCGTATCCCAAACTTAACCTAACCCAACGTTTAAGTAATACCCACCTAATAATAAATGAGGTAGAGAATTCGTCGAGCTAAAATAGGTACTGGATGGGTACGCTTCTACCTCTTAAATAAGATAGACAGAGATAGAAGTACAGTTAGGAAAATGGTGATATAATAATGTTATGGGTCGCTGAATATTGTTTTAGAGACCTAATTCCGTGAAACCTACAATAATATATACGTTACTATATACACGGTCTAAAAGGGTAAAAAATTACATATTCGTTAAATGTTAAAACTGGATTATACTGTTTCTTCTTTACCTGCAAACTGCAAAGTCAAAAGTCAAGGGGATATATTAATCGTATGTTGTGATTTTAGTTATATTAGGTATCATTTATAGAACAAAGCAAGACTACGTATCACAGAAAATCGTCTACGAATTCAGACTTGCAGAATTGTTTGCCTTTTGACTGTTGGTCAATCTACCCACGCAAAGACAACTGGGCTATAAAGTTACCCACTAATTAGCTGTTATTACCGTCGTACCCACTCCTAATGATCAAAACACGCCATTGTGTGTGTGTATACACTTACCTACACTGAAATACTATTTCCCTCAAACAGATCGCGTTACGTCCAATATTGACGCGATACGAAAACAACCCCGCACCTGCTGACGTCACGGGCTCGGGAAAAACACAACACTGTCGCCGAACGGATTTCACAAGCAATTTAATTTAGGATTCGGTGTTTTAGCGGCGCGGGTGGTGAGGTTATGTTTGGTGCGACGGACGTGCGCCCTGCGCGGCGGCTCGGCGCAGACTGAGGGTAAGGCTTCTTGGTTGGTCAGGCTCGGCCGGGCCGATACCTCTCCTCTCCCCCCCCCCTCTCCCCGCCCCCCCTCAACCTCCTGCCTTCGAACTCGGCACAGATAAGACATCACAGATGTGATAAGGTTCGTGATAACGTTTTGTTTATTTATAAGCACGCGACTGTCTAATCGTTTGCAGAATGAACAAGAACGAGTTGTTTAGAGGAAGGTCAAGAATTTATAGCGTGTTTTCCTCTATTGACTATAAAATATTCACGATAATAAGGATAATAGGTACAAGGTCCATCAGTGATTGAAATTCGATTGAAGGTAAATAAATGTAGACCTCCCTGACTTTTAGACTTCAAACTTGAAGGTAGGTAGAGTTCCAGCCAATACATATGTGGCCTTTCTTTCTATAAGAATAAGGACTGCTAATTCTTCGGAACTAGGCTCTTACTTATCACAAAACTACCTGCCAGTATTTCTTCCTTTACAGCAATAGCTACTTTCAAATTAGTAATAAATAAATATTGGTGGACATCTAGCAACAAAGCAAGCTAATCATAGCTTGGGAACTATCATGGGATCTAGACAATTGATGAAATACTTTTATATTTTAATTTGTTTTTTGTTAATATATACATATAATATATATTAACACTCAGACACAGAACAAATATCCATGTTCGTCACACAAATGTGGGGATCGAACCCATGACCTGCCGCGCAGAAAGCACGGTTACAACCAACTGAGCTGTCGAAAAAGTAAAAAAAAAATCATTTAATAATCATTAACTTTGTTATTGAACACATAACTGCAAGGTTATGTACGTGTTGAGTGTGTATAGCAATAACTGAGAATCTATCTCATTTTCAAGCCCCCCCCGGCAGGAAGAAGTAAAAGTAAAAACGAGCGTTAATAAAATGGGTATGTTTTTTAAAAAAAAAGTTCCAGTTACGCGTTAGAACTGGCACGCACAATTTGTTTATGATTATATCCTGACTGGAATTTACACTCTATTTTCGAACCTGGATGCAGTTTTCTAGGATCACCAAAATATACTGTAAATGACATCATAACCAACGGATATTCCGTGTTACTTCTAAAACATTTTTAGTAGAAGTAGAACTTCACCACATCCGGGGAAGAATTGCGACTATGCCCATTTCTGCCAAGCAGTAATGCATTCGTGATACTATATTCCGGTTTGAAAGGTGTGGTTGTCGGGGAAAATTACAGGCACATGAGACATTCCACTATCACGTCTCAGAGTTACGGGCACATACGCTGTGACTTGGGTCTCGTCGTACTTAAGTAGCTTGCTATGGGCACAGGTTACCACTTAACACCGGGTGGGCCATCTGACCGTTCCGAGACTGTATCACAGTAAAAACAGAAATTTCGAAGGCGCAACGAGTAAGGCTTAAACCGAACCAATCTAATATGAATCGGTCAGCTTTGTTCAGCAGGTTACCTTACCTTAGGGTGAAAGTCGATTCGTCGTTTTAGAAAACGGCACGGTTTGTAAAATGCGACTAGGTTATACATTTTAACTATGACAAAAAGTAATTCAATCATCGCATAAGGTTATGTTCATGTGTGTTTTCTGAAAGCTACAATACAGATGTCTTCAAGAAGAGAGTAAATAGGCTACGCCCAGGTAACCATGCTACGTCATAGATCTCATCGTTACTAAACGTCATCTGGAATTACGGACAAATTAGCCTGTCTCAGAAACTGACTGAAAAATGCCCCATCTACGCGCACTTATTCATTGGACATTACTGTCACACTGTTTCTGATTAGACCTGAAAGGATGTTCCATTCATGAAAAAATTAGCTGTTTAGCTATTTTTAGAGCCTCTAATGTCTTAACGTTGCTATGAGAAAAAATTACTTAATATAATAGCATAATTAGCATGTTATTGGATCATGGTCCGATATATGTTACTCAATTTTATTTGACCATCTTGTTTTAGCTGTGACGTAGGTTTAAAGATAACTCGATACCTAATAAATAGTACCCTGCTTTCATAGCGAAGGGTTCCCGACTCATAGACAAACTAGATAAAAAAATATATAAACTATTCACTATTTAGCACAAAATCATATACATTACACACAAATAATATAACCGAAACATTTATTAAACGTATACAAACCAAATATTAGAAAATATTATAAGAGAAAAAAACCACATACTTAATTTATGAAACATATTGAGAAACTAGAAAAAAAAATTAACCTATTTGTGTGCTACAACAGCAAAATGGTCTATTCTCAGCATTTTGCCTGACCACATCGCTGAGATGTAGCTAGATATATAAGTATATGAAATATTGATTCGAGCCCAAACGCGGCAAATATTTGTGTAAATAATGTTTGTTCTCGGTTCTTTGATGTTTGCTACGTGTGATTGAGTCGATGAGTAGGACGCAGGAGAATTTTTGTGTGGCCCATGAGCATGGAAGCGTTATTGTTTGCGTAAGTGAATGCGGATACCTTAAGCTGGGCTCAATGCTTACTGAGAAAGAATAGTGAGCAAATATCCTACAGAGGGCTGTGTGTTTTTTGTTTATTTACTCGTTTATCACAGCGTATTAGTAAAATAAATAATATATTGTCAAATAAATGCTACTTATTCTTATGCCTATTCAAACCCCCATTTTGTAACTTGAGGCGGTGTGAAAAAATAGGTAAATACATTTAATATATACACATACAAATCTAATTTAAAAGGTTCATTTTTTTTATTGAACCATATATATAAGAAGGAAGATGATTTTTACTTGCTGTCTGCTAACATTTGACTGCTACCTCACCTGATGTTGAGTTACAATGCGGCCTGCGTAGTAGCATGCTTGCCTAAGAGTAACCTATTTATAAGTACTTCTCTCTTACAGGCTCCCAATTATAGTTTCGAGGACTTACAGACGCGGGTATTTCATTCTTTAACGGTCCATTGTTGGGCTGATGATGATAATAGATAGCTATTCTTTATATATATATAGCTATTATATCTTCATTGCTGACTCTATCAGCTACTGATACATTATTATGGAAGAAAGAACAAACTTCTATGAACTTGAAAATTTCATATCATGAAACAATGGAATTCTTTTAGGGTTTCTTGTTTATTTTTTATGAATGAAAGAAAGAAAGAAAGAAAGAAGAAGAAAGAAAATATTTTATTTGTAACTCAACATACATGATTTAAAATTACAATTAAAAGTTTCAGACAATTTGAGTCACAAAACGGTCTCTGTCTCAGCATGAGCTAGTTGTAAACACGTTACAACTAACGCTGGTCTTCCGACAGAGCCGTTTGGTGAAGTCACGGAAGATAACACAGAAGACACAAAACAATCAAAAATGTAACAATAAATAAACATAATCTATGGCAATGGTTGACAAATACAAAATGCAGACAATAAAAAGAAAAAAGACAAAAAAAGACAAACCATAATCTACTATAATGTAATCATACATATACATATATACACACACACACACACATACATATACACATGCATACATATATAGCATGTATGTATATGTGTGTATGTATATGTGTATATACACATACACATATACATGCATACACAGCACATATATGTGTATATATATACACATACATATATGTATATACATATATACACATACACACACACACACACACGCATACATACATACATATACACACACACATACATACATCATCATATGATACTTGCATCGTTTTTAAGACTCTCTTGTTTTTTCTGACCTTCAAAAATAAAATGACGTAGTTTGAGTTTAAATCCATAAAAACTGTGCAGGTTCCTTATTGGTGGGGGAATATTATTCCAGCACCGCGATGCAGCGTAACGGAAACTGCCTCGAAAGGAGGCCGAACTATGACGCTGCATCGAGAGCTGTTTGGCACTCTGTCGGGGTCCGCACGATCTGGTGCTGCCTAACCATGACAGTTTCTCATAGAGATATGAGGGTACTCGGTGCTTGAGGACACCAAAGAGTAAACAAGCTAAATGAAATTTTCTACGATGCCTCATTTTCATAGTGCCGTGTTGATTCAAAAACGGTGTAACATGACCTCTCAACGGGATATCATAACAAAAACGAGCACAGGCGTTCTGTACTCGCTGGATCAACTTTTGCGTTCTAGAAAGCAGTCTAGGACTAATGACTGTGTCAGAGTAATTTAACTTGGATAGTATGAGTGACTCAACTAGACGCATTCGAAGGTCCATTTGAATATGAGGCCTCATTCTATATAGGACTTTCAGCCTGTAAAAACAGTTGGCTACTGTATCAGCAACATGTTTTTCGAACCGAAGATCGCAGTCCATATGTAACCCTAAGTTACGCGCTTCGTACACGCGCTCAACGGGCGCACCCATAAGCTCCACATCAACAATTGGACTGAAATTAGCTAGTTGGTATTTGCTACCAAAGACCATATATTTGGTTTTTGTAGGGTTAAGTAAGAGACTGTTGTTTTTAGACCACTGAGAAATATTACATAAATCACTATTAAGTTTCCTAATTGCCTCATCAACATCCGAGGGCTTACATGATATGTATAGCTGCGTATCGTCCGCGTAAATATGGAACTGACAGTACTTTATATGCCGCTGAATATCTGCCGAATACAAAACGAACAACAACGGCCCTAAAATGGATCCTTGAGGAACCCCATTCTCGACCGGTAATATGTCGGATAGCAATGTCGTACCATCATCGCGAGAGAGCTTAGTGTACTGTTGGCGATTACTAAGATAGCTGTGAAACCAGAGAATTGATTTATTATCAAAACCATAAAAATGTAACTTTGACAGAAGAAGATTAGTATTTATTGAGTCGAATGCCCTAGAGAAATCTAAAAGAACCAACAAAGTACACATGCCTTTATCTTGAGCGCAAAGAATATTATCTGTTACATCTAACAGTGCAGTTACTGTGCTGTGTCCCCTTCTAAATCCTGACTGTACTACAGGCAAAATGCAGTTACTTTCGAGGTATTCGGTTACTTGCCTATATACCACCTTCTCCAATACTTTTGACAAGCAAGGCAAAATACTGATCGGGCGCAGATCTTTTGGTTCAGTAGGGTTAGATATTTTAGGCAATGGCTGTACGCTTGCTAGCTTCCACATATCTGGGAAAGTTGACGTTTCTACCGAGGTATTAACGATACATGTAATTAATTCAAGTGCTTCAGGCAGTGTCAACATGAGCATGTTTAGGGTTATGTGGACTGGACTCTTTTGCTGTTGGTCGCAGATGGCCTTGACAGCTTTTACACGGGCTTTTGGCGAGAGCAGACGGCTCTCAACCGGTGGGTTCTTGTGCTACACTGTAGAAGATTTATTTCTATATTATATGATGGATACAATCATAATTATAAATTGCCCAAAAAGAAATGAACAAATACAAATAATAATTAATTATTATTTGTATTATTGTTCATTTGACTCGCCAATATAATATGACGATATGGTAAAATAGAAAGTCATGCTTTTTATAAGTTTAGGTACTAAAAGGTATGATTGAGGAGAATGAACTGAAGAATTTGACTCTAGGCACTTGATCAGGGCAGATTTTCCTGAAGCTTCAGATTCGTCAATGTTCTTTTTCGTCAATCTTTGATCCAAAAAGAGGGTTTTTACCTATTACCTAAAACTCTACCAAAACACGCAGAAACAACAGTTCCAATTGTGAATCATCCATTGCACTTGCATGTAACGCGTAGTGACACTAAATTCATGCAAATCCGCAATGTTTATCGTGGTTCAACTTTCGGTCGGGTCATAATAAAATACATAGATACAATAATTTGTAAATTTTTCTCCATTAAGGTTGTATAGGGTTTGTACAGTTGATAAAATAGCTATACGGTGATCAAGTAGTTTTCAAGTTGACTTATTGCGTTTCCAAGTAATTTAATAAAGATTGTAATGGAAATTTTGGCTATAGCCACTATTTGCTCATAAATTATTTGCTTTATTCTTCGAAAGCCTATATAAATCCTTGTTTTAAATTTGGAACGGGTTTGTTTACTCCACAGGCTACGGATCGTCTACGACCACGCTACAGTTCCGCTACGGATTCGCTACGATCACACGAGGGTTACGCTACAGAGTAGCTACGGAGATGTTATACATAATGATATTATTAACTAGCTGTTGCCCGCTACTTCGTCCGCGTGGAATTCGGTTTTATCACGCACCCCTATTTTACCCTTCAGAAAAGTAGCCTAAGTTACTCCTTGTTACATCAGCTATCTGCCAGTGAAAGTCCCGTTAAAATCAGTCCAGCCATTTCAGAGATTAGCCGGAACAAACAGACAGACAGACAGTCAGACAAAAATTGTAAATTAATGTTGTTTTTGTATATGTACCGTGTATAATATGCACTTAGTAAAAAGCGGTTATTTTAATATTACAAACAGACACCAATCATTTTATTTATATGTATAGATATAGATGTATAGATTTAAAATTATTGAATATGTTATAAGTTGCTAAGTAGATCCCCAATATTTTATCAGGTGTAGATATCTTGATATAGATTTTTGTAGAAGAACTCGACATTTGAATGAACTAAAACGGTTAGAGTTTTTCATCGCGTAAAACACTACACTACTACACGTAAAACTAACAAAATATTAGACGCTTAGACCATATTTTTTTAATGTCTATGTTACGGAATAGGAAAGGTCACCTTTTAAGCGGTAAGCTCTGCTCATCACATAAAACAATTCATTTTAGAGTACTCTCCTACATTTCAGCAGCAGTAGAACTTGTGCCAAGTTCGCCCGGTTAAGTACTGCAATGAGACGTAACATCCCCGTCTCGGGACGCAATGCAATGCGACTTGAGTCATCTCGTACTTTGGTGGAGAGGACTTGAGTCGTATTGATGTTTTCTATGGGCGGCGATTACCACTTAACATCAGGTGGGCCGTCAGCTCGTTCTTCACCAAAATTGCACAAATAATAAATAAAAAAGGTATGGGAAGACCGCGTCTCACTGTATTGCGCTGCGCACGTAACTTTAGATACATGAAGATGGAAGGTTTCGCGTGCGCGTTATTTCACCGGAAAATACACCTTTCAAACCGGAACACAGTAATGGGTAGGTATGCGTTACTGCTTTGCGTCAGAAATAGGTGTGGTTCTGTCAAGTTCTGCTGTCTGTATATGCAGTTACATACCATACAGTACTTTCGTACAATTAATACCAGAAGTGCCAATAAGTTGAGTCAAGTCAAAGTCAAATTAAGACGTACGTGACAGATGGCTGAATAATTGCAGAGCGTTATTTCTTTTCACGGCTTCCGCCCGCGGCTTCGCCTGCATCTTATTGCGACAAATGGCACCGGAGTGATCAGCAAATTTGATGCGTCTGGTGTTGAGTTGTAGAACTTTGTATGTGCTCATGGATATTTTTCGCTGAGTGTACTTACGGGGAGCTTTTTGGAGGCCTGCCAAGCGAGGTTTGATGTTGAAACGAAATGCATCACCGCAAATTGGTGGTTGTGAAACGATGACAGTTCATTTGTAGTGACGTTAATATAAAATAAAAATATATTTTATTTTTAAGATTTGCATGTGTTGATTTTAAAACGGTCTTCTTATCGTATCTGCTATCTTGCAGACTACATAGATTCACGGCCTTTTCTTGAAGGAGTAAGCAAAGTCTCAATGGCCATTACTCACTTGTGGATCACACTTTTTTTGATAACGTAGCCTTGACAAGTTGTAAGCTCATCAGCACCATTATAAACCAAGAAATTAGCTACAACAGCTAATAATTTACTCTGTTTAACATATAAAAGACAAATTTTGACTGCAAGGGTGAGCCATTAAGTTGGAAGTATACAAATGATGACAGATCTGGCGCATGAATGTAGCAACGTCATAAAAAACGTTGACAGCCGTAAAACGCAGAGATAGCCGAGTTTATTGAATCAAACGTCGCGTCGCAAGGTAGGGTTATCTAACGGAGCGCATCGGAACGGGGAATTGGATAAAACATTTATCACTTAGTTACAGTCAACGGCTGAAGTCGATGAACAAAAAACATCGATGAAATTAAAGTTCTCGTAAGTAACTCGTTAGCACCTAATGGATATAATAATAAATATCGGTGGACATTTCACACAGCGCTATCTAGCCCGAAAGTAAGCTAAGCATAGCTTGTATCATGGGACCCAGACAACTGATATAATACTTGAATACTTTTATTTGTAAATACATACATATAATACATATTAACACCAAGACACAGAACAAATGTCACAAAAATGTTTGTCCTGGGTGAGAATCGAACCCATGACCTACTGCGCGGAAGGCAGGATTACTACCAACTGAGCTATGAGGCCAATATAATGTCGCTAATCAGATCTGGCCAGAGTAGGTAAACGACTAACGACGAATAACCAATTTATGTGACGTTATGATGTTTTCGTAACGGCTTCTATAGATATGTAACTAACGACATAACGGGGCAAAAATACGTGAGAAGCTTAAGAAATGTAATGTTGGAGCAGGATGGTTATAATACACACACTCTCTCTTGAAACCGTCATTATAATGTTCATTGAAATTTAAATTACTTTTATATCACTGTATCATTTCTGTTGTAGAGTGTTCATAACGTTGACCAGGCTCGATAAAAAAAAAATATCCCCTTATATAAAACCTTCGATAATTCAATTTGTATTAACAATAGAGAGGGCTGTTTTGTTGATTGCCCTTATTGAACCTGTTTACTTAGTAGACAGTTAATTAATTACTAGCTTTTCCCCGGACCTTCGTCCACTTAGACATTTGTTAATTACAATTGACTACGTGATAGTGTGTTTGTAAAAACGAGAATAAAACTCACACCTTGCCATTATGCCCAATAGTTCTACTAAGACCCATTTCAAGGTTATCCATTCATTAACCGACACCCTGTATATATGTATATATTATTATTAGTTTAGTTAGTAGTATTGTACTGGCTAATTAATAAATAAATTACCTACATAACTAAGGTCTTTCTATTCAATATTGATACCTTCATCCACTGACAAATTAAAACACTTGTCCATCATTTTCTGAGCCAATCTTATCCAAAGTAATTTAATTTATCTCGCCCTTCAGTCGCTACGACGGACCCAATATAGCATTAAACATTTTCCTTAGCTGTATAAACTGTTTTAAGTATTTCATTTCATCTAATATTAAATATAATATATTTAGTATGATCCTAATTAGGTTTAATTAGGTATTCAATTATAAAAGATTTATAATTAGGAATTATTTATTAGTGTCACTTCAAAATAACTCTAGTTCTAGTTCATGAAAAATTATAAAATCCTTTCGTAGGTTAATATTATATTTTTAAGAGCAGTAGAACTCACGCCAAGTTCGTCCGGGGCAGTACTGCCACCATGCCCATTTCTGCCGCCAAGCAGTAACGCATTCACGTTACTGTGTTCCGGTTTGAAAGGTGTGGTTTCCGGTGAAATTACAGGCACATGAGACATTCCACCTACACGTCTCAGGGTTACGGGCGCATACGATGCGACTTGAGTCTTGTTATACCAAGTAGGGGAGGACCCAAGTCGCATCGATTGTTATGGGCCGAGGTTACCACTTAACACCAGGTGGGCTGCCGGCTAGTTCCGTATCTCAATCACATAAAAAAAAAATAAAAAAAAAATATTCCTACTACTAATTTAATTGTTTTAGATACAAATGGCTTGGAAACGGCCAAATTTGATAATAGAACCATACGAATTTCCGCCGCTAATATATATCGCACTATACTAAAAGCAATAACACCAGCACTATAGACTAGCATGTTTGCGTTCTCTCTTGTTTCTGGCCATTGTCATGACCGCTAAATATCAACAGGAATCCGTCAGTCGATATAACTAAAAAATGTTATGATAATAGCCTTATGGTGAAAATAAGTAAGAAAAGTAAAGTCGGACAAAATAAATCAATTTAAAGAAATTTATTCTCAAAAGAACATTATAGAGTTTCCTTACATGAGATGATTAATACATATTAAAAACTTAAATATACTGTCGCTAGTATCATACATTTTTTTCTTAAATTATTTCTTTGATTTGTCAATTGGTAACAAATATGGTACAACCAAAATTCCGTCAGAAACAGAAGTGGGTAGCTTGCCGATCAAATATACTCAAACATAAAATACTAAATACCTACTATAAAGTTTGGACAAGTGCTGAGAACAGAGTTCCACGTCAACAATGACTTGAGTTAGGATCCCCATTAGACGCGGCAGTGACCGCCGCGCCGCCTTCAGACACAATAACGCCAAAGGAAGGGATCCAATTTATTTTCACTTGTATAAACGCCGGCGCCGTTCCCAAATTTCAACCAATTCGCCCGCGATCCTCTCTCTGATGATCTAACGACGAACTGCCAAATGGATTGTATCTACGAAACATTTCCCAACTGTTGTACAATATTGAACTTTATCCCCGGCATGTTGAATTAAAATTAGCTCCAGTGTTATTTGTCTTGTAAACTCAATTTGGGAGATTTCAGCAAACATTTCGAGTTCACTTCATTTGTTCGCCGCTTCCCTCGCAATAACTTTAAAAGCTCTTTGTTCGTTGTGATCTACTAGCGTTAATTTTCAAAGAAGAAACAAGCTTAACAGTACTTATCTAGAAGACAGCCGACAAATGGCCACTTTCACAACAAAACTTTGGGACGTTTCGAAGAAAACTATTGGCTAACCGGTAGCTTTTTTTATGTAATTAAGTTACGGAGCAACCCAATGGCCTTTCTGGTGTTAAAGTGCAACCTCTACCCATAACAAGCAATACGAATTGGGTCCTCTCCTTATGTAAGACAAAAAGTTGCATCATATGCGCCCCTAGCCCTGAAACATGAAGGTAAAATGTCTCATATGCCTGTAACTATATAAGCCTATGTAAACTATGAAAGGAGAGTGTAAAATATAAATCGATTATTTACCAAACAATTTCAACCCACAATACTTTGGTTTTTTATTTGTTTTGTAGAATTATTTATAGTTACAATTGTATATAAACAAAAAAAATGTGTCATGGTTAATTTCAGTATAATGGAAAAACTAGTGTTAGAATCAGAGTGTAAAAGAATATAATATCCCCGATTAAATTATACTATATGGTGGGCCATGATGCTTCGCTCTAATGCTGGATGAATATAACCACCTGCTTTATTAACATTAGCGAGTGTAAGGATCTCAATCCTTAGAGTTAGCAGTAGTTAGATAGGATTTTCTTATATAACAAAGGTATCAAAAACCTGTACCTACTTACAAAATAATCAGTTGTTAGCAAAACGTACAATAATTTAAGTACTTCGATAGCTATATGCTGTTTTGTCTAACAAACGATAATACCTTTAGGTGTCAAATACTAAATTTCTTCCAATATACATTATACTCCGAAAGTAATAAACCTTGTAATTAGAGCGATAAAGGCCTTTACGACACTGAAGAATTATGCCTCGGATCAAATTCGAGGCTCGTAAAGCGGATCATATGGACACAGTTGTACCAAAATGTACCAACAAGTCAGATACAGCCAAATGTTAGAATATCAACACAAAATTTATAACAAAATTATAATTATTAATATAATTCAAAATTATAGTTACGTCGCGTGACATAAATCGAAAGCTTTGAAAGAACGAGAAACCAAGTGTTTTCAAATTTAATTACTTATGTTGCATTTATATTATATAGTTAGTTGTATTATTAAATAATCGAAGTTGCGTTATCATGGGGAAACATATCCAATTAAGGGAAATATATAAATATTAGTGGACATTTCACACAGCGCCATCTAGCACCAAAGTAAACTAAGCATAGCTTGTATCATAGGAACCAGACAACTGATATAATAATATAATAATTATATACTTTTTTTTTGTAAATATATACATATAATACATATCAACACCCTGACACAGAACAAACACGTAAGTTCGTCACACAAATGTTTGTCCTGGGTGGGAATCGAACCCACGACCTACAGCGTAGCAGTCAAGGTTACTACCAACTGAGCTGTGAGGCCATATGAATCTGGATTGGTACATTTCAGCATAGCGAGGACTTGTTGGTATAAGAATTGTCCTACTGTCGGATATTAACGATTGAATTACTGGAAGAAAGTGCTAGCCGAATTCTTCGCGAGATAACAACGGCGGTGATGAGCTCACCACTCGTCACGTCTACGTACTTACGATGGTGTAACCCACAGGCGAAAAGTGGCCCACTGTGACCCTGCCTACCTTGCCTAGGCGTGAATGTTTGGAATCTAAGGCGTGGTGCTTTTCGGCATAACTCGATCCAGTTTTAGGTGTAGTTTATACTGTAATTACTTTGTGATCGTGAGGGTAATACTGTGTCGTAAATACGAGTTTGTACGGCGCTTGTGGTAGATGATTCTGTGAAAATATATAACTACATTATCTAATGAATAAATAAATATTGGTGGAAGTTTCACGTCACCATCTAGCCCCAAACTAAGCATAGCTTGTACTAAGGGAACCAGATGACTGATAGAACACATAATAGAGGTATGTGTTTTTATATTTTTAAATGTATACATATATGTATATGTATTTCAGTCATCTGGTTCCCTTAGTACAAGCTACGCTTAATTTGGGGCTAGATGGCGCTGTGTGATCTATCCAGCAATATTTATTTATTTATATATACTTTTAGTAAATACATATATATTAACACCCACACAGAACAAACCTCAATGCTCGTCACACAAATGTTTGTCCTGGGTGGGAATCGAACCCACGACCTACAGCTCAGAAGGCAGAGTTACTACCAAGCTGTGAGGCCAGTGAATGTATCGCAAAGCATTTATTTTTCATGTGTAATCTTCGTTACTAGGCACTCTATGACTTTTCTCACTGGCTTGTTCGAACTAGTGTAGAGACGCCTCAAAGGCTTTGGAGGGTCAGATAGGGTTTGAACAGGCGTCAAACTTTGCGATAAGTACGCATGACCTTATGTTTTGAATATTATTGACGTTTCCAAACCATTTCTTTATGAATTCTATGGTAATAAAGTTCTTGACTTTCACTTTGCACTTGACAACATGTCTCCAACTTTCTTCTAAGTCGGTTTCGTCACAATGTTTTTTCTTCTTAGTTTCGAAAACGTGGTATTGCGGGTATTGAGTATTTCAAGCCAAACTCTTGTTCACGTTAGATTTGAACCAGCGATCTGTGGATTGAAACTCGTGCTTTGTACCTCTACGCTGCTGGCCACCACGCTCTATTTAAGTCCTATCTACATACTAATAATATATCTAAAATCAATAAGAGAATAAATAAGTTTGGGTACCAATGGTTTTCCAACCAAAAGAAATTTGAATGTATTTCTATGCTACCTATGTTAGTGCATTTTTTATTTACCTAATAACGTTTGTTGTTGAGAATAAATTTCATTTCATTTCAAATATTGTGTTTAGCTGTTTCTAATTCATAACTGTTGCTATTTTACCGATGAAATCTAATCCCAGCGTCAAAACTCAGCCAATCGTCGGATAGTCATCTACATTTCCCGTAGGTAATTTAAAAGGTTGGAAAGTTTTGCCATTAAAAGTCCGTCCATTCGATATAGGAAATGTAGATTGCGACGCGGAAATCAACATAATAGCCAATTTCATGAACATTTCATTAATAACATAGACTTTTAGATTGCTTATTTACATTTAGCACATAACGATTATGTACCTCATTAATGTTCTGCCAAAGTAGAACGATTCAGGCAGGATTTGGCAGGCCTTACAGCTCAGTTGGTAGTAACTCTGCTTTCTGCGCTCTAGGTCGCGGGTCCGATTCCCACCCAGGACAAATATTTGTGTGACGAACATAGATGTTTATATGGTATAGGGGGACCCAAGTTTTTGTGATAGTTTTGAGATGGATTTTCATGGGCAGAGGTACCACTTAACACCAGGTGGGCCATCTATTCTTCCCGTAATGAATCACATACAAATTTTTTTGGTGAAAATAGACTGATTCGTATATAGACGCCTAGTCTAGCCTTTTGAAGTTTTTCATTCTTTCAAGTACCTACTTAATAAAAGTTACTTTCGACTTTTTGGAAGTAGATTGTTAATAAATGTCAGAGGCGTCCTATATAATGGCATCCGAAGTTAAATCACTTTCATCACACGATATTTTTATTTAAATCTTAAGAAATAATATCTCGAGTAGCATTTTCGGCTTTTATCTTTTATTTTCAGCTTCGGCGTGCGGTACCAATATTCTAATTCTCTAATACATTGTTTTGATCCAAAACTGTATTTTTACTACGGTCATATATTATATGGATTAGAAATAAACTAATTCTGATGATTACAGGCATTTTAAACGGATATTTTCTGGTTGATATGTGGCAATTAGCTAAATTTTTGTCGATCACCTCAGTTTCGTCAATTTATTAGCCAACTAAATAACCTGTAAGTATCCCAAAGAGGAATAATCAACATTTGAAAAGAACCACCTCAAACAGTATCAACGAAAAGGCATATCTGAATAATTACAAATATTTAATGTCAGAATAAATTTTACAATATATTTAATTAAAAATTACACAATCCAAAAACACTGTTTTTCACTATCTAATTAAAATATAGATATACTAAAAGTGTGCATTTTAATGTTATAAAATAATTTTCTTACATTGTGAATAAATTTTAATGAATATGATGCTTTTCCACAAATATACTATTATTTTATGGAAGAAAAAATATCTTGCTATATAAAGACACACTGTCCCTGCAAATCCCGTCAAGAAAGTGTGACTTCACAGGCGGAAATCCGGGGGTATTCTTAGCTAGTCTACTAAGTACAGTCGACTCAACGTTTTTATATGACTGGCCTAATAGCTCAGTTGGTAGTAACCCTGCCTTCTGCACTATAGGTCGTGGGTTCGATTCCCACCCAGGACAAACATTTATGTGACATCATAGCTCAGGTGGTAGTAACCCTTACTACCAACTGAGCTATGAGGTCAGTTGTTTAAGGGTAAACTCGCTGAAAGGTTTGAGCTGACCATTATTTTCTTACATAAATTTACCGAAAAAAAAAAGTAAAAAAAAAACTTCGCCCGGGCTAAAAACTACAATATAAAGGGATTTGCGAAAAAAAATATTGGAAAGTTGAGAATTGAATTCGTAGCGTCTCATCTCATTCTGATAATAAACAGGTAGCGATTCCGTGGGTTTCCAATCAAACATAAACATACTGCCGTCCTTTAACTAGAAGGCCGTTAAGCCCAACTTGTAGTTGAGATATGTTCAGAGAACTCTTTTTAGTGCCCTTTAAATCCGTCACGTAATGGCCTACAATTTTTTTTATATCTCCGGAACTAATTATAATTTACAAACGTTTCTTAGACGGAAACATAGAGAATTATGAACTGTATCGCTTCCTATTAAAAAGTCAAAATAGACCGTTTGAGGGTTAACGGCTTTCTAGTTAAAGGACGGCAGCATATTAAAACGAACACTAGGTTCAAAATCATTTTTCTCTCCACAATGAATGAAGAGACAAATTGTCTAACATTATTATGTTTAGTTGGTTGTTCACTAAAAATACAAATCGCCACCATTGTCAAATAAAACAACTTTCTCCTTTGTGAAATATACCAGGAATGCGGTATAGCACAATACAAGTCGTTATGTGATGTATTTGCAAACAGTACAAGCTTTGAGATAATGACAAATGATTATAATAAATTTGCGAATCTTACAAATATCAAAAGATGACGTACACTCGATTTTCATACACACTGTACAAATACAAGAATATTTCCGTCTAGAGCAAAAGATGGCTAAAAAGACACATTATTTAATTCCAAACACGTATACTGCCTAACTACACTAACACAACTAAAGGAAATTTCAATCAACAAACTATTATGTCATTCTTCACAAAATCCTGTCACCTAGTATTTAAATATAGCTTAGAGCTAAGTTGTAGTTGGAAATGTTTAAATTGTTCAATCACGAGTCTCTGAACTCGAGATAAATGTCGAATGTATAAATTGAATCTTCACAACTGACAGATTTACTTAGGGTGTGCATTCTCGTGCATGATAATAATCAAGAATAAACATTTCGTTCGAGATTTTTATATTCGTCGAATAAAGTTTGAATTTTCAGTTGCATAATTTCAATACGCAGATCGACTGCATATTTTCTTGTTGTAATTTGGATTATTTAACTTTTCTGTTCAAAGTTCGGTACTACGGGAAAAACTATATACGCTATATACTTACATCTGCATAGCTTCTGAACTTTAGAGATTAGAGTTTCTTCCGAGAATCTTATCCGCAGAAGTAGATGTCAGTTATAGAAAGAAATCTTAAATAAACCAACAATAATTCTTAAATCTAGGTTACATTATACAAGCATTGGAAGAACATTTTGGCAGAGGGAATTCTTTTCACGCTATCAGTTTTAATATACGAATCTCAGTTAAAGGAATAATTTGAGTCAATCGTTAAAACTTAGGTGTGTTTTAATAATACACATTTTATTTATGCATTAACTTTTTATGGTTTGTATAATTATGAGTTTTAATTACAGCATAATGGAATAAAATCCAACTTTTATTATATATTTTAACAATACAACTTGAAGATTATTTTTATGCGAGATCAACGATTCTCGATATTTCTCATTCTCATTATTTTATTTTGATATTGAGAATTAACCCTTTCTACCCTTATTTCAAATTAAATAATTTCTCATTTGTTATATATATCAATAAATAACTAGAGATAAAAATTTCTACTAAAGATTATGTCAATTATTTTCCAGGTAGTTCTGGTTATCAACACCCTAATGATTTTGACAAGAGACTCAAATCAAATAATAATTAAATTTTAATAACTATTTACAAATTTTGTTCTAAAAACGTTGGTACATACATTATACACTTGAGTAACGATTTCTAACCAAAAAAGACTAGAGCAGAACGAACATTCATAATATCATAATACAATGGTGCTGATTTTAAGTCAAAATAAATATAAATTAACATCTCTTCCAGTTTTTTGCTAAAAAAAACAACCATTAAAATGCTGCGAAATTTTATTTAGCTTAATACCAAAGACGTGCTGTCTGGTAGTAAATAAAATAAAATATTGGTGGACACATCGCCATCTAGCCCCAAATTAGGCATAGCTTGTACTGTGGGAGCCAACCAGATGACTGATAGAATCTTATATAGTTTTTTGTAAATAGATACATATTAACACGCAGACTTGGAACAAATAGCTATATTCGTCACAAAAATTTGATCTGGGTGGGAATTGAAACCACAACCTACAGCGCAGAAGGCAGACTTACTGCCGACCGAGCTGTGAGGCCCGTCAAAGTTTTTAACGGGCCTTTGAACGCTGTGTCATGTAGTTGTGTGTCTGTGCCATCTTTTTTTTTTATGTAATTGTAGCAAACAAGCAGACGGCCCACCTAATGTTAAGTGGTTACCGTCTCCTATAGACATTTGCGTCCCCGGGGATGCCAATGCTTTGCCTACCCTGTAGATACCTCTTTACATTTTTTACATCTTTGACACAGACAGAAAAATACATTGGTACAAGTAAAGTTCGTTTTCATTATCCTGCCGTTTTATAATATACGTAAAACAAAACAATAAAACACAAAAACATAAAACAAAAAATATAATAGGAAAGATTTTATGTGAACGAGTTTGAAAGAGGAGATGGCCTATGTTCCACTTCGTGTTAAGTGGTAACCTCCACCCATAACAAACAATACGAATAGACTCTTCCCTTACTTAGGTACAAGAAGACCCAAGTCGTATTGTATCGACGCATATGCGCCGATGAAACGATATTGAAGAAAATTGTATCCTTTAAAAAAAATAAGTGAATTTTCAAAATCGGTTAACAAATAACAGAGATCTGAGCTAAAAAACCAAAAAAATTAGAACCTTTTCATGGAGTAGGTTAAAATAGCTCTGACAAAAAAAAAGGCTTATAAGTACCAACATTTCCAAAAATCAATTTAAAACCAATAGCGTGTACGTTACATAAAGAACTCCCTGTTGTCTTGTGGTGGTCATGTGTGCCGCGCGTTCATATTCGCGTTGCCGGTGGGACTCTGACAGTTGGGCAAGTCGACTATTGTGATCTCGATTACCCTCAGCCCTCTGAGAATAGGGTCCGTGATGTGGATCCCCCGCGGATTGTACACACGTTCGTTCTGCGTCGCTATGAATTTTGATACTTTTCTTAGGTGCTGTGGGAGGAAATATGTATGTTTTAGTGTTAAGGGTTGTTCGTGTGCATGCTCTGTGTTGCTCAAGGTAGAGCGAGAGGGGAGGAGAAAGGGGGAAAGGGGGAAGAGGGGGAGGGAGTGGGGGAACAAGGGGATACAATGAGAGTGGGGACTGAAGGGGAGACAATGAGAGGGGAGAAAGGGGGAGGGAGAGTGCAAGGAAGAGAGATGGAGGGAGGGAGGGAGGGGAAGAGCATATATACAAGATAGAGCTGTGCTTTAGAGTTTCATTCAAGTTTCAGCATTTGAGTCAATAATTTATGCCTACAATTTATATACTGAAATTATTTTTTTATTTTATAATAGACATGGAAATTACAGGCTATGAAAGTTATATGCAACGAGTTTTATATGGATGATCTTACAGTAATTAGTACAAAAGCTCTCGCTAACACTTACAGGCACACGAGACATTTCATCTTCTAGCCTCATGAGTGAGACGCACAACTATAATGATTATGAGCTCTACGTTTTTACCTTAGTTAAGTAATAGCAAGGGTACCAGGATACAGACTGATCAACATTGGGTGTGTCATCTGCTCATTCCATTACATAGAGCTCTTATCTAAGTGGCACTTTACTATATACTTGGCACTACACTTGGCTTAGGTGTTTTGTGCAGGTCGCTGTCACACACATCAAGATATAATGACATCTATTCAAAGCAACAATAAAGTACCTTTTCATAATGTGTCTCAGTACAAATGTAAATGAAGTATGCAGTCAGACATGCCAGACAACCTTCGCAGTATGTGCTGCAGTCGGCCGTCTCTGCCATGTCAAAGTGCTCATTGAGTCGCTCCATTGTGTACTCAAATGTTTGTCGGTCTATCTGTAAATTGAAAGAATGTTTTGTTATTGTAAGCCATTTTCTTCTTTTAGGTCCCAGATGAGAAAATTTAAAACAGCCACCATGTGAATGTGCAATCATAGGATGAATGTTAATGTAAGGGCTAATCGTATCCAGGAAGGTCATAATGCAGGGACAAGCACTGAGTGACACCGCAGAACACCTCTCAACACCGGCACCCTTTAGCCGTCCTCACCAACATTGCCCCTCACAGGTGCCAATCGCATTGTGATAGACCAATTCAACCAAACCAGTCAATTTTGTGTTCAACCACAATAGCCTGGAATTCTCCATAATATCTATCACTTAACCACCTACCTTCGCTACACGTTGCCATATTAAACACACCATAAAAAACAGACCTCTTATGCCACACATTGCAAAATGCCATTTTGGGAAGTAATAAGCAGATCCCAGCAGAATGCAATATGTAACCCAAACGTGACAAAGAAATCTGGAGCCAGTTCAATCAGTGAACATAACTGATGCGTTCCTACAGAGGCAGCAATAAAAATTAGGCATTCTTGTCATAAAAATTTCGGATCCTTATGACTATCTTTGACCTGAGGCTTTGCTCCTATTTCTTGCTCCAATTCCGTACCACACACAGGAATCATGCATTTTACAGGGCAAAAAGCAGCCTATATTAGCCTTGTGGAGAGTGAGCCAGAACATAAGTACATCTATAAATCATGTGGTACATTGTTTGATTGCTTTGTGAATGTCAAATAAACCAACAAACACATATTTGCAAATATAATATTAGTTGGTACCTGTTTCGAGTGACTTTAAGTTGAATTTGCCTTTCTTCATTCTCACAATGTTTTTGATAAAATAAGATAACAATGTGATCGACATAAAACCTATACACTTTTCATGACAGATATGGCAAAAAAACAAAAACTTTCAGAGTCTGTTGAGTTGAGAGAGATCTGTTGATATTGAAGATTAGATTTTATATAGTAATAAATATTTATACAAGACACAATTATGACATTTATGAGGCAGTGTATAGTTGTAAATAGTTTTTAAGTCTACAAAATTAAATGGTCTGTCTGAGTCGAAAACAAAGCAGAAAGCAGATCAAACTCCAATGATGAGAATAATTTAGATTTTGCCTCACCTACACTCGACTTTGTGCTGCAGTGTAGTGTAATATAGTTTTATCATCATGAGGTCAGCAAATGAAAAATAAAAAATGTTTCCCACTCACTCTGTTCTCCAGTTCCGGGGGAAACCTCGTCTGGAATTTCACAGCAGTGCCTTCAGAGTAGTCCCTTTGGATGAATATCTTTATACCCTGCTGTGTAGGAGTCTGCTGGCTTCCAGGCGTATTCGGACCAGACGGAATCCGATTATTTGCCATTGTAATAAACAACACCAAGTTATAAACGAGATAGTCGAAGTTGTGTCAAAAGCGTATCATAGTTTCTTCGACAAACAATCGTGGGAGTGGCAACAGTGTTTTCTGAATTTCTCAAATATGTAGCTCAGTATCAGTAAGAAAGTTGCTTTCTTACGTTCTGACGTACGTCACGGACGTCACGCATTACGAATAGTGTCAAGTGTTGCCAGTTTTGGCAAGCTCGGAATATAGTCACATTTTTCCGATTGTATAGATTATATAAATACATATATAGATTAAGACACACGGGAAATTGTAGTTGCTTAAAATTGAATGGCAAATCCGTTGGAATCATCAGTATACGCGGAATCAAGACATCCTCTCCTTTGTATTTTCCCTTGATGATGGTTGTCATATGACGTTATTCGTTACTGCTTGTTGTCAGAAATGGGGAACTTAGCGAGAGTTGTACTGTTTCGTTAAATCGAGATTGATTAATGTTATGCAACATATGTACTGAACCTACTTTTAATAGCAAACTGTGAGGCGAGGCAATACCAGTGAATTAAAATTTCCTGTGGGATAGTTGACCAGGTCACCCTGGTTGATAATTGTGTCAACTGATTTGAAGGAAAATAACTGACCCTCATGAAAATTCAGAATGGTCGCATTGAGATCATCGACATCTTTGTTTTTCGCCGCCAATATCTCGTTTGACAGGTGGCAGATCAAAATTAACAATGGCGAAGTGAAAGAAAGAAAAATATATTTATTCGTGACAATACAGACAACAATACAGACAAAGAACATAAGGCATTGAGAATGATGAGGAACATAAAAAAACAAACATAAGAGTAGGTACAATAAATAGTATGGTTATCATATTTTAATGTTGTGTGTGTTAGAGACTGCGGTTAGCCACTAAATGGCACCCAAGTCAGCATTTGCTAGGATACATAATGCACCCCAGCGCTGGTCTTCCGTTGGAGCCAGGAGTATGTGTGAAGCACGGATGTCTGCTTTAATAATGCGTGAAATACTTAGTTGTATATATATATAATATTATGGCTTATGAAATATTATGGCTGTGAGACCATGTAATTATATATACCGTAATTATAATATTATATATACATATATATATAGTAGCGTTGATAACACGTACTTTAATATAATGTGAATGCGAGGTTCACACAGGTTTTAAGAGCAGTAGAACTCACGCCAAGTTCGTCCGGGGAAGTACTGCCACCATGCCCATTTCTGCCGCCAAGCAGTAACGCATTAACGTTACTGTGTTCCGGTTTGAAAGGTGTGGTTTCCGGTGAAATTACAGGCACATGAGACATTCCACCTACACATCTCAGAGTTACGGGCGCATACGATGCAACTTGAGTCTTGTCATACCAAGTAGGGGAGGACCCAAGTCGCATCGATTGTTATGGGCCGAGGTTACCACTTAACACCAGGTGGGCCGTCGGCTCGTTCCGTATCTCAATCACATAAAAAAAAAAAAAGGTGCGTAGGTACTGAATATGACTAAACAAACCGAAAAACTCATCGTCATTGATTCTTACTCCATATTTATTTAGTTTTTCTATAGGATTTTCTCTACGTTTTTTTTTAAAACCACCTCTGTGTTAAAACATACCTAAGAAAAAAAAACGAATCGATCAAGCCCTTTTTGTATCTAGCGAGACTAACAACGGCGATTTATTTTTGTATATATTTCAGATGAAGACGGTACCCAATTAATTATATAATAGTATGTCAATGAGTAAGGCTAACGCATAATACAGAAGGTTACCAATAAAATAAAACATATTCGTTTCAGTTGTACTGTATTCAATTATCCGTGAAGAATGGCATTCTTTGGCATATTTGTACCGAATCGAATTAGCGGTCAAGAATGGCATAATTTTGTTTCATTCTTCTTCATTTGCCATAAAATAAATTAGTTTTCACGTCGCGAGAATTGCTCGACGAATAAGCCAAAGAGATAAATAATTAAAAGGTACAATATTAATAATGTTACCTTCTTCAATATCTAATCTAATCTTTACATAAGCCGTGAAGTTGGATTTTATGCAATATAATAAGATGCTTAACCCCTTCGATAGCGCTGTACGATTTGAATAAATATTTTTTTTATGTCATATTAGTGACAGAACGAGCTGACGGCCCACCTGATGTTAAGTGGTAACCGCCACCCAATACTCCAGCAATACGACTCGAGACCTCTCCACTAAAGTACGAGATAACTCAAGTCGCTTTGCGTTGCCTCCATCACCTGAGACGGGGATTTTACGTCTCATGCGCCTGCGATTTCGCCGGACTCCCTTCCTCCGGAACACAGCAACAAGAGTGCATCACTGCTTGGCGGCAGATTACCAGGTGTGGCTGTACTGCTCCGTGTGAACTTAGCACAAGTTCTAATGCTACTTAAGGTTGCTCCTTTCGCACCACCCGGGGGACACGGGTAGGGATTCGAAGGGTTATCATCTACGGACGCGAGCAACATGGCCCCCCAAAAATCTGAATAAATATTTTGAGACGACGCGTTATGACACGCCGTCTATGAATATATTAGTATTAGTCATATACTTGTCGAGTATGAAGTTAATTAATAATGCGTCAACATTTTTAGAATGCGCGCCACGCAGAGCCGGTTCATAGAATAGTAAAATAACCTTGAATTTTGTTCATACGTATAAGTTTGTTCGTCTAAGCTGTAGTTTCATTTAGGAATTATTTACTGTAAGAACGAAACCTGACCTATTCGTGCAAGTGTGGTTATAGGCTCTCATTTATTTCTCTACTAATTTCCTCTTCATTATTATGACATTAACCCATCTACATCGTGTACTGTTTGAGGTAAAAATATGTGTTTGAAGAAAATTGTTGTTATTAATTTATGTCTTGGCGTTGAAGTGTTAAAAAGCTACAAAATACCTATCTATGTACAGTGATGAATAAACACAGTTGCAAACATGGATTCGTGTAGGTAAGTAGGTCGTGTTATTAAAAGAAAGGTGATTATTATTATATACTTATTATATATCACAGGCCTCGCAGCTCAGTTGGTTAGTAACTCTGCCTTTTTCTGTGTCAGGGTGTTAATATGTATTTATTTACAAAAAAGTGTTCCATCAGTCATCTAGCTCCCATATTACAAGCTATGCTTAGCTTGGGGCTAGATAGCGATGTGTGAAATGTACACCAATATTATTTATATATTTAAAACAATATCAAGGTCATTGCAATCTGAATGCCGTAGTGTAGTGGTTAGACTACGCGAGGATCACGGGTTCAAATTCTGTAGCGGGACGAAATGTTCATCATTATGGCTTTCTTTAATGGAATTTTTAAAATTATTTAGGTAATAGATTAAGAATAGAACAGAATATTTTTTTATTTGACACGCACATGCATAAACTGTGAAAATAAAATAAATTGACTTTTGTTCATGGCCTGGTCAAATGGGTCTCCGCCTCAGCAAGATGCCACTCCCTAACATGATAGATATAAACCCATCATGCGGCAGCGGCGCTGGTTTTCAGGCGGAGTCTATAATGCATGACGTCACGAACATACCTCATTACAACATAAGATATTTAAAAAATAAGACTATAAAAAAATGTTAAAAATTACAAAAAAGAGTAAACAAGACTAAAATTATAAAGTGGTCATATTTAAATAGGAAAAAACAATGAAAAATACACAAAATTAACTACCGCTAATCAACGAAACGGATATTGCTATCTACACTGAAAGAAAAAAAAACTTAAAATTAACTATTAATATGGATGATCCTAATACATACAACAAAGAAAGATAAAACTAATTTACTTAAGTATCTATGTTTTATTTTAAAATGTCGATAATGCGAAAAGTACTAACCACCCAATACTCACTTATTACTTTTAACTGTATAAATAAAAATCTATGTTTGTATGTTTGTTCCCTATGCGTTCAGAAAACATTGATCAGATTGTAATGAAACTTTGACAGAGTGTTCTGGGGACGCCCGCGACAGTTCTGGTCCAAAAACTGAATTTTTAATTATTTTTTTTGTTAATAATCAAATTTTTTGTACTTATTTTATAAAAAAAAGTACTTCAATAAACAGTTTTGTTTTTTATTATACTCTTTATTTCTTAATACTTAACGTGGCATTGCAACGCATGCCGGGTACAGCTAATCTATACTCTATACTAATTAATAAAATTGGAATGTCTGTTTGTAATATTAAAATAACCTCATTTTACTAAGTGCATATGGATGTACCTATACACGGTACATATACCAAAACAATTTTTTTTACAATTTTTGTCTGTCTGTCTGTTTGTTTCGGCTAATCTCTGAAATGGCTGGACCTATTTTGACGGGACTTTCACTGGCAGATAGCTGATTTAACAATGAGTAACTCAGGCTACTTTTCCGATTAAATTTCCCTTTTCCCTTTTCCGGTAAAATAGGGGTGCGTGATAAAACCGAATTCCACGAGGACGAAGTCGCGGGCAACAGCTAGTAAAAAATATAATACTTTGTTATGTACAGGCGTGAAATCATTTGACTTCCAACTATACACCATTTTATTAGCGTGTCAAAGAGATAAAAATCAAAGAATTCAGAAGAGTATACATTTTTACAGACAGCGAGTAGCAAGCAAGTAATTTATGAAAAAAATAATATTATAATTATAAAGATTCTTTGTCTAGGTCTATAGGTCATCCCCGCTATGAAGCCATATGAGAGGACAATAGAAACATTTTAAGTTTTCGTTTAAAGGTGTTCTTAGAAATAGGATGACGTAAAGGAGGGGGAATAGTATGGCAATATTACGACAGTACTTACAAATAAACATTTAAAGCGCAGTAGAACTCAAACCAAGTTCGTCCGGGGAAGTACTGCCACATGCTCATTTCTGCCGCCAAGCAGTAACGCATTCGCGTTACTGTGTTTCGGTTTGAAAGGTGTGGTTGCCGTTGAAATTACTAGCACATGAGACATTCCAACAATTACTTAGATAAATAACTGTAAGCCCTTGTGTGATTATGTGATATAAATAAAAGAAATAAATAAAGTGTTGTGTTCCGGAAAGATTAGATTGAGATAGCGTGACGGGGGATAACGGACGGCCGTTGGTCATACAAGGCCTTCTCAATGTAAAGTTTTGTTTTACTGCTGCTTAGGTTTGCCCTGCAGTGGGAAAGATGTGGCAAAAAATTTGACAATCAGGGGCGGACCTTGATATTGTGGGGGCCTGGGTTGGGTGGGCCCCCTATTTGGGGACCATGTTGCTAGCGTCCGTAGGTGATAACCCTCTGAATCCCTACGTGTCCCCCGGGTGGTGCGCAAGGAGCGACCCAAAGCAGCAGTAGAACTTGTGCTAACTGCCACCACACCTGGTAATCTGCCGCCAAGCAGTGATGCACTCGTGTTTCTGTGTTCCGGTAGAAGAGTGGGTGCTGGTGAAATTGCAGGCGCATGAGACGTACTATCCCCGTCGCAAGGTGATGGACGTAACGCAATGCGACTTGAGTCATCTCGTACTTTGGTGGAGAGGACTTGAGTCGTATTGCTGTTGTCCATGGGCGACGGTTACCACTTAACATCAGGTGGGCCGTCTCGTTCAATCACCTACACGACATAAATAAAAGGGCCTGCCAAAACCCGCGACAGGGAATCCCATTCAGTTCAATAGGCGCGCAAACGGTTTAATTGATCTCAGGGTGCCAACCTTATGGTAGGATTTTTAAATTCACTTAATTTTTACACTCATAATATTGTCTATTTTGTCTTCTATCGGGGCTGGGGGCTCGTTCTAATTATGGGGCCTTGAGCTGCAGCCCAAATCACCTTTATACTAGATCCACCCCTGTTACCAACGCATTCTTGTCACTTACAGATTGTACGCTTGCGCGTTCTGGCTCTTCGCTTTGGTTATCACAGCCAAAGCAGATGAGGCGTCCGTGAGAAAGTTCCCTGAGAACTTCAAATTCGGTGTCGCTACGGCCGCTTACCAAATCGAGGGAGCATGGAACGTTTCAGGTAAACTAATTGATTACTCTTAACCTGCCTATTCTATTCTATTCGAGTCACTGGTACTCTCGAACCAGTGTGGTGAAAGGATTTTAATTGCGCCTCAAAGAGGCTCCTTTCGTGCACTTGACACATGATTTCGAATTTTTAGTTCTAGGACATGTTGGTTTTCTCACGATATTTTCCTTCACCGATTTAAAAACTTGGTATTGAGCACATAAATCTTTCAATCGAATCTTTTTTTTTTATTAAAATCTTAGGATTAAGGAGTTTTCGTGATGATATTTTCAGACAAAACGCAAAGCATCTGGGATGTCTTCGTAAGGGAACCGGGAACAGTCACCGATGGGACCACGGGCGACGACGCCTGCAAGTCCTACGAATACTGGAGACGTGACATTGAAATGCTCAAGTTCCTGGGCGTTGACTTCTACCGGTTTTCCATATCCTGGCCGAGACTCTTCCCCGACGGTTACGCGATCCATATTAGTGAAGACGGCCGGAGATATTACGATGATTTGATAAATGAATTGTTAGCTAACGGGATTGAACCTGTAGTCACAATTTACCATTGGGATCTTCCTCAAAATTTGCAGGATTTAGGGGGTTGGGCCAATCCACTGATAGCAGACTGGTTTGAGGATTACGCTCGGCAATTGTACTCCTTGTTTGGAGATAGAGTTAAGACTTGGGTGACTCTGAATGAACCAAAACAATTCGCTATCTACGGGTATGGTATGAAACGGTTTGCCCCGGGAGTCAATATTCCGGGAATAGGGGATTATCTGGCGGTGAAGAATTTGCTAATAGCACACGCGCGGGCTTGGCATGTCTACGATATGGAGTTTAGGGAAATACAAAGAGGTTAGTTTATTTTTATTCTATTATTGTGAAACATTGTGAATGGTGAAATATTCCACCTTCAAAAAAACAAAGTGACGAAGCATGTGATGTGTCTTTGTTCTTTCCATACTTACATTAATAGGGGATTTAAGTTGTATTTATATAATAAACGGATGAATGAGAAGAACAATAATATATCATTCTCCATATTATCTGTAATAGGCAGGCCTCACAGCTTCCCACCCAGGACAAATATTTGTATGACGAATATAGATGTTTGTTCTGTGTCTGGGTGTGTATATCAGTTGTCTGGTTCCCATGATACAAGCTACGCTTAGCTTTCTTTGGGGCTAGATGGTGCTATGTGAAATGTCCACCAATATTTATTTATTTTATTTATTTAATAGCCTTACTATGTACCTTCCACTCCACCTTTCCATAAACAGCCATATAAAACTGGCCTCATAGTGTTGGATTCGGCTCCATCTAACGCCTTGTAAAGAACTGGGCTAGGACCCGAGATAAAGAATGGTTGAGAGGAATAATGGAATGAATTAAATTTCTTGTCTCTCATAATCAGGTGGTACAAGAAAGTGCGTATCTAGAAGTATTAGTGCTATTATTATAAGCAAAGGAAGGATACTACTTAGCATCAGATGACCACCTCGAAGGTTCCGTACTGATTACAATAAACAAACCGCCATTTCTCTTTAAGTCCGAAGGTCCCAACAAGTAACGTGTAATACGACTGGCCTCAGCTCAGATGGTTGCCTTCTTGTTTCTGTTGCTCGTGGGTTCCATTCCCAACCAGGACAAACATTTGTCTGACGACCATTGATGTTTGTTCTGCGTCTAGGTGTTAATATGTATTTAAACGTATGAATATGCAATAAAAAAGTATAAATGTATTCTAATCGTCATCCGGTTCCTATAGTATAAGCTAAGCTTAGTTTGGGGGCTAGACGGGATTGTGTGAAATGCCCACATAAAATCTATCTTTCCAGGAAAATGCGGCATCACGATAGCTCTGGACTATAGGGAAGGAGCGTCCGACTCCCCTGAGGACGTAGAAACGGGACTCTACGCGATGGATTTCGAAGTGAGCTTGTACACTCATCCGATATTCTCAACTGGGGGCGGATGGCCCCAAAGGGTTATTGACAGGGTGATGGAAAGGAGTATAGAGCAGGGGTATAGTATCAGCCGACTTCCAGAGCTTAATCCCGAAGAAATCGAATACATCAAAGGTACCAATATGTGCTCTTTTTGGAAGATATGTAATTCAGATGTAAATATATTTATTACAACCCTAGCGGATCAATAAAAGTAAAAATAAATATTGGTGGACATTTCACACAGCGCCATCTAGCCGCTAAGTAAGCTAAGCACAGCTTGTAACATGGGAACCAGACAACTGATATAATACTTGTATACTTTTTTTGTAATAACATAGGTACATCTAATACATATTAACACCCAGATTCAGAACAAACATCTTTGTTCGTCACACAAGAGAGATTTTAAGAGCAGTAGAAGTCGCCCAGTTCGTCCGGGGAAGTACTGTCACTTAATATAAATAATTTACCGCTTAACATCAGGTACCTCTTGCTCGTTCCTTATCTTAATCTCATAATGATTGTTGTAGTGACTACTGTGACCGATGTTTTCGGTCACAGTATTGAGGTCTTTTAAATTTAGAACCAATGTCCTCCAGTTTGATACTCTGGAGTTTTTACTACTGTGCCATCACGCTCTGCTCATACTCAGATTTAATAGTATATGTGTAATTATGTAACTTATTAATATGTAGAATAAAAAAGTAATATACATTTTATTTTATTATTATATATTCATTTATAAAACACAAACACACACACACTCACACACACACACACACACACACGCACACACACACACACACACACACACACACACACACACACACACACACACTTTCTGGCGTTTGTAACGGGACCGCCGCACTATGGTCACCCTCCATACAACGCCGCCGCGCCGCCCGGTGCCAGCAGAATACCAGTGTTGGGTTGGTATTTCCAACCTGACGTACACTGAGCTGGTGCCTTTTTTGATGCAATATTTTTTTGTGGTGTTGGTTGTTTGGGATACGTAGGAAATTACTTATTTTTCGTGCTTGTTTGTTGTTTTTTTATAAATCTTACGTGTCCATTGTTTGTAAATAGTTGTGTCAAAATAAATAATATTTTCTTTTTTCTTTCTTTTTTTTTCTTGTTTCATAAAAAAAAAACTGATCATCCCTTCTTCCATACTTTCAGGCACAAGTGATTTCTTCGGTTTTAACCACTACTCTACGAGATTCTACACTCCATACACACGTGGAACATACGAGGTACCATCTTACAATGACGATATTGGAGGGGATAGTTCTTATTTAGACTATCCACAAGCTGTTCTGATTCACACCACGGTGAGTTTAATAATGATAATAATAATGGGGGTACATTTCACACAGCACCATCTAGCCCCAAAGTAAGCTCAGCATAGCTTGTATCATGGTAACTAGACAACTGATATAATAATTATATAGCCCACAGCCACGGCCCACCTGGTGTTAAGTCGTAATCTCGGCCCATAACAACCGATGCGACTTGGTTTCTCCCCTATTAGGTACGACAAGACCCAATTCGTATCGTATGCGCCCGTAACTCTGAGACGTGTGGTTGGAATGTCTCATGTGCCTGTAATTTCACCGGCAACCACACCTTTCAAACCGGAACATAGCGCGAATGCTTTACTGCTTGGCGGCAGAAATGGGCGTGGTGGCATTATTTCCTCGGACGAACTTGGCGTGAGTTTTACTGCTATTAATTTTAACATAAAATTTTACCGCAGTCGATTCCAAAAGGCATCAGAAAATCCCTGAACTGGGTGCGGGAAAACTGCAACGACCCTCCCATCATGATAACAGAGAACGGGTTCAGTACTCTGACCGGGCTGGCGGATAAGGAGAGAGTGGATTTTTTCAGGCAGTACTTGTGGAATGTTCTGGAAGCTATTGAGGACGGATGTAATGTGATCTCGTATACAACTTGGAGTCTGATGGATAACTTTGAGTGGAGCTCTGGACTGAGGTGAGATAGATAAATTGTGAATAATACAGCCCACGGTTTATAAATTGTAAATATAGCGCACGGCTTATAAATTGTAAATAATAGCTCACGGATTATAAATTGTAAATATAGCGCACGGCTCATAAATTGCAAATATAGGCCACGGCTTATAAATTGTAAATAATAGCTCACGGATTATAAATTGTAAATATAGCGCACGGCTCATAAAATGCAATATAATTTGAATATAATTGGTAAGACCGTTTAATTAAATGAAATAATAATAATAATAGCATTAGGTGAAATTGCAGGCGCATGAGACGTAACATCCCCGGTCTCGGGGTGATGGACGCAACGGAATGCGACTTGAGTCATCTCATACTCTGGTGGAGAGGGCTCGAGTCGTATTGCTGTTGTCCATGGGCGGCGGTTACCACTTAACACTTTGACTTTGACTTTGTATTCTAACAATATTATTTTTTCAGTATCAAGTTCGGGTTATTCGAAGTGGACTACGAAGATCCTTACCGAGTGCGGACTGCGCGTTCATCAGCCCTCTGGTACCGGCACACAGTCACTTCGCGCACACTTGATATGAACTACGAACCGGAACTAATAGATCTGTCTTTTTAACGTAGTGGAATAAATAAATAAATAATAATGGTAAATATTTTAGTACATTTGACAAACGCCATCTAGCCTCAAAATAAGCTAAGCATAGATTGTGTCATGGGAACCACACAACTGATAAACTTATATACTTTTTTGTAAATACATACATATAATGCATATTAACACCCAGACACAGAACAAACATCTATATTCGTCAGACAAATGTTTGTCTTTGATCTGTTTGGGTCGGAATCGAACCCAACATACAGCTCAGACGGCAGACTTACTAACCAACTCAGCTTCGAGGCTTGTCAGATAGAAAAAAACAAGTAAATTTATCCAAATACCTTATACTTCACCGTTTTGAGAACGTGGAATTGCGCACATGAATCTTTCAATCGAAAAACTCATAAGTGCACGTCGGGATTTGAACCGGCGACCTCCAGATTGAAACTCGGGGTCAGTACCACTAGACCACCACGCTCTCAACAACATTAGTCCAGTGAAATATTGAAAGAAGTACCGCTGTTTATGGTATAAGTATTAGTGGCCGTAAAATTACAGTCACATGAGACGTTCCAACTACATAGTCAGCGTGACGGGCGCATTGCTATGCCACTTGGGTCTTCCCATGATCAAGATATGATTACGACGATATCTACGACGATAACTACGACGATAACGGTACAGGAAGTTTAAGGCAGATAGTCTACAGTCATGTAGACGTTATCGGACTTAAGTCAACAAACAATGAGGGCTGAAGTCAACCAACAATGAGGGCTAAAGTCAACAAACAATGAGGGCTGAAGTCAACCAACAATGAGGGCTGAAGTCAACCAATAATGAGGGCTGAAGTCAACCAATAATGAGGGCTGAAGTCAACCTATAATGAGGGCTAAAGTCAACCAATAATGAGGGCTGAAGTCAACCAATAATGAGGGCTAAAGTCAACGAACAATGAGGGCTGAAGTCAACCAACAATGAGGGCTAAAGTCAACAAACAATGAGGGCTGAAGTAAACAAACAATGAGGGCTGAAGTCAACCAACAATGAGGGCTGAAGTCAACCAATAATGAGGGCTGAAGTCAACCTATAATGAGGGCTGAAGTCAACCTATAATGAGGGCTAAAGTCAACCAATAATGAGGGCTGAAGTCAACCAATAATGAGGGCTAAAGTCAACGAACAATGAGATATAAGCTGACTGGCCTCACAGCTCAGTTGGTATTGTAGTAACTCTGCCTTCTGCGCTGTAGGTCGTGAGTTCGATTCCTATCCAGGACAAATATTTGTGTGACGAATATAAATGTTTGTTCTGTGTCTGGTTGTTAATATGTATTTATATGTTTGTATTTATTCCAGCTTAGTTCCACTCTCTATAATGTTTCCTTGCCTATCTCCGACAACCTCGAACTTTTGGGTGTTACCTTAACGTCCACCCTTAATTTTGGCTTGTTCATAGAGTCCAAGGCCAAGACTGCTGCGAAAAAGCTGGGCATCACTTCTGAGGTGAGACGGTATTTCACACCGGGACAGCTCCTAAACTTGTACCAAGCCCAGGTCCGATCATGTGTGGAGTACTGCTCCCAACTATGGGATGGCTTGCCAAATGCCATCTTGCAGCCTTGGATTCTCTGGAAAGGCGAGCCAAAAGACTTATTGGGGACGACACACTAAACTTGAAAAAAAAACAAAACTTAAACTTGGTTGAAGCTAAACTTCTAAGTCTTGAACACCGACACAAAGTCGCCAGTCTAGCGGTATTCTATAGGTTACATTACGGCGAGTGCGCGGCTGAGTTGCACGATCTAATCCCCGCATCTCCATTCTACCACAGGACATCCAGACGTACGGCATCACGTCACCCTTTCTTGGTCGAATTACCACATATCCGTACGATGCGTTTTGCTTCCACTTTTATAATGCGGACAGCCCAAGAGTGGAACTCCTTGCCTGCGTCCGTATTTCCTAAAACCTACAATATGGAAGTCTTCAAGAGGAGAGTGAATAAGTTCCTTCTAGGCAAGCATGTTTCATCGTAGACCACATCGTCACTTAACATCAGGTGAGATTGTGGTCAAATGTATGCTTATCGCTAATAAAAAAAAAACATTTTAATTATTTTATTTGTATAATAAAAAAAAATGCAACAGATATTGTAAAAACAAACTATGCTGTGTACACATATTTTAGAATGCTATCCAGCTCCAAATTACTTTTAATCTAAAGTTTTATATTGTTTTATCGATTGGATTCTGTATTGTGTACCTAAATAAATTAATAAAATAAATAAGAACCCAAATCCTGATTCGTCAGAACACAGGTCCACTAATCATTAGACCATCGTAAGTGAATACGGGCCAACTATATCCGTCGGACTTGATTGCTATGATGAAGAACTACGAGAAATAGAGCCATCTACCCCCAAAGTAAGCTAAGCATAGCTTGTATCATGAGAACCAGACAACTGTCATTTGTACTTTTTTAGTAAATACATACATATAAAACATATTACAACTAGACAAAAATATCTATGTTTGTCACACAAATGTTTGTCCTAGGTGAAAATTGAACAGCGGAGAAGGCAAAGAAAAAGAAGGGTTACAACCAACTAATTAGAATTAAAAGCTGAAACAAATGCGCGCTGGTACACCCAGCTTCGCTCATACCATGGAAAATTTCTTCTCGTGTCAATAGCTACACTATACTTACTAGCGAATTTTCCTCCTTATAATTGTTTTTCCAACAATAAACGAATACAATATTTTTTCAAACGTGATATATTAAAAAGAGTTACAAACCCACAGCAAAGTTTTACTGCCAGTTTAAAAAGTAATTTTTTTTTATATTTAATTTATTCAATCATTTCTATCATTATTATTTTCATCTGTTACCAAGTCTTAGACCTGAATTAACGTTTTTCAAAACGAATGCTCACGGTTAATTTATGGAGCATTTAGGAGCACTCTTTTCATTGAATTATTTTGAAAATAGGTGTATTTAAAGCATTAATGTTTCTGACTGAAATAGCATTTTGGTCAATTTGTACGTGCTTAGTTTGGTTGATTACGTTTTTATGATTAAACCCTTTTAAATTGCATAAAACTGATGTGCGCAATATAATATTAATATAATACTGATGCGACAAAAAAGGAAGCCCTCGTTTAGGGGTTTCTTGCCTGTTCTTCCCATTCGTTTCGGATAGGGTTTGAACAGGCGTCAAACTTAGCGATAAGTACGCGTGACCTTGTTTTGAATATTATTGACGTTTCCAAGCCATTTCTTTATGAATTCTATGGAAGTAAAGTTTTTGACATTGAATTTGACTTTGATTTTGACTGCTTTCCTAAAAATTGAAATAACCCTAAACCTGGGAAGGAAAACATCGTGATGAAACCTTTTAATCTTAGAACCTAAAATTCTATGACATGTGACTTCTACCCATTTCATTCACCATCTCTTGTCGATAGACCGTATTCAGTGAAATTGCTTTTCCAATTAAATCGTTATTGTTATAGTTTTCTTTTATATGATAAAGTAACGGGAAGAGCAGATGGCCAACCTGTTCTTAAGAGTTAACTCTGCCCGTAACAAGCAAAACAAGGGTCCCCCTACAAGGGGGAAGGGATTCAAAGGTGGAATATACCATGCACCTGTAATTTCACCGGCAACCACATCATTCAAACCGGAACACAGTAACGCGAATGCATTACTGCTTGACGGTAGAAATGGGTGGTTACTCTTTGTCGGCAGAAATAGGTGGCAGCAATTCCACGGACGAACTTGGCATAAGTTCTCTTGCTCTTGCAATTAAATATTTATTTACTCAATATTTATATACAACGGCCAAGATTACTTACACTAATTAAAATAGCGTTTCAATCATTATCTTTAGATAATGACAACAAAAAAAATATGACTACACACGATGACAGAGGTATTTGATAAAAACCTAAAAATATTCGATAAGAAATCATTGGAACAATTAAATTCAGCTCATTGAAACGTCATATCAATCGTAAATACTTCTTTTATAATTATATAATTATATACTACCAGAAACCGGCAGACGTTGTTCTGTTAAAATGGATAGCAAAAAAGCCTTTTTCATAAAAAATACATTGGCTCTACCAATTTTTATGATCGGGTTTTGAAGTTTATCAACTTCATACAACACCGTACAATTTAGTAGCAGTAGAACTTGTGCTAAGTTCGCCCGGAGAAGTACTGCCACCACACCTGGTAATCTGTCGCCAAGCAGTGATGCACTCGTGTTGCTGTGTTCCGGTGGGTGGGAGTGGGTCCCGGCGAAATTGCAGGCGCATGAGACATATCATTCGCGTCTCCAGGTGATGGATGCAACACAATGCAACTTGAGTTATCTCGTACTTTGGTGGAGAGGACTTAAGTCGTCTTGCCGTTGTCTATGGGCGGCGGTTACCACTTAACACCAGGTCGGCCGTCACGTTCTAGTAGTAGTTCTAGGAAAAGCATTCCAAGTGTGAATAGCTTGTAGTATTTTACAATAGTTTCTTAATATTTAACGAAACATTTTTACTAGATTAAGCAGTATCTGTAAATTTATTAAGCTATTGCATAGCTTCTATCGCGGGCCTTGAGCGTGGAGACCGAATCCAGAAATTCCGTAACGAAAAAAACCTAACACCCCCCACTCCGACCACAGCGGTGATACTTTTTAGTTTTTCCATCTATCGATAAATACCAGAACTTTTATTGACTTTTTGAAATATCACGAGCAATAGCTTTACCGCGGCAGTCTCCGAGTGCCACACGTCTTTTTAATTAACAAATACACCTACTTGCATAAAGTTTTGCATGCTATTTGTTTATGTAGCGGAATACGGCTCGATCCTAATATGTTAACAATAATATTTGAACACCAAATGTACCTATTCCCGGCAAATAAAAATATTTCATTTCATTTCAACAGGTAGGGGTTTGGCACTTTTTATATGAATGTAAAGAGCATTCCAAATGTGAATAGTGTAGTATTTTAGTAGCTTAGCTTCTAGTACAAAAGAACTAGTTATTAATATTTGTGTTTCTATATGTGCTGGTTGTTTTGCACACCGTACCAGAGGGCTAATATGACGGCATCACACCAGCTGCCCAGGTGCTGAGTTAATGTGACTGTGTCATATGTAAATCAATAATTGCCTGGATAATTATTTGTTAGATATTTATCTATCGATAATATTTATTTTTTTGTATGTGGATGCAAGTGTTTTATCAGATTTAGATTACGCAGAAAAATATTTTGTGAAAATATAATTTGTACAACCTTGCAATAGCGCGAGTTGTAGTGAAATTTAAATTGATTGGGATTATCAAATTATCACGTACTCAAAATATTGAAGGAAACACCGTGAGGAAATCAAAATTTACATATTTTTTTTCTATGCTAACTTGTTTTATAATTTTTGGCAGTTACGGAACGACCCGACGCGACGGCCCAACTGGTGTTAAGTGGTAACCTCTGCCCATAACAACCGATGTGACTTAGGTCCTCCTTACTAGGTACGACAAGACCCAAATGGCATCGTATGCGCCCGTAACTCTGAGACCTGTAGGTGGAATGTCTCGTGTGCCTGTAATTTCACCGGCAACCACACCTTTCAAACCGGAACACAGTAACGCAAAAGCGTTACTGCTTGGCGGCAGAAATGGGTATGGTGGCAGTACTTCCCCGGACGAACTTGGCGCGAGTTCTGCTGCTTTTAAATGAATCCCATGCACAAATTATAATAAAATAAGTAAAATTACATATTAAATATTAAAAAATTTCAATGGCTGATGTTTATGAATATGAGGGTAGAAAAATAAATAACATCCAGAGTGCTAAGTTTATGGGAATCAGTAGTTATAATTGACGACTATTAAAACTGCAGGGTACGCCTCTGGTGAGCGTTTATTCCGGCGAAGCTGTACTCTCTGGGGTCGACAGAGGCCCCTGACTCCCTCTTTAATTCCCCTCTTAATTCCGGCTCTTTCAATGTCGAGACTGGAAGTGGAACCTATGTTACATACATATAACAAATATTAAACACCCAGACACAGAACAAACATCTATATTCGTGACACAAATCTTTTTCCTGGGTGGGAATCGAACCTACGACCTACAGCGCAGAAGGCAGGGTTACTACCAACTGAGCTATGAAACCAGTCTCTTTCCGTCTTTGTATACTATAATATAGGAATAATATAGTATTTGATTTTAATAGACCTGCTATATATTACATATGTATTATTGTATGGTTATATATAAATGTTTTTATAATACAACATAATTACTTATTGTAATTCATAGTTTGAAAATATCAATGATTATTTACAAACTTTTGCAATACGTGTACTATATATAACTTTTAATCCTTCTTCAAGCAAATAAACCATAAATTGGAATTTCATTAATGTGATTAATATCTAATCTAATCTGTATCATTAGGGAAAAATCGGTATTGATGTGATATGGTAAGATGATTAACCCTTTCGACAGCGCGGAGCGATCTGAACATGCGTATAATATATTTGAGGAGCATCTATTCGTTCTCACTTATAAATATAATACTTCGAATTACTAATAATAATTATAATAATAATATTGGTGGACAATTTACACAGCGTCATCTAATCCCAAACTAAGCATAGCCTGTATCATGGGAACCAGATAATTGATAGAATACATATATACCTACTTTTTTTTCAAATTCATACATTTAATACATATTAACAGCCAGACAGAACAAACATCTAATATCGTCCACAAATATTTGTCCTGGGTGGGAATCGTACCCACGACCTACAGTGCAGAAGACAGAGTTACTACCAACTGAGCTGTGAGGCCTGTCATAATGTTAGTCTATATAAATAAAAATGAACCACCGAAATGTTTGTATGCGCATAACTTCCAAACGACTGCACCAAACTGGATAAATCTTTATTTCATGTGTTCGTTATTGTCAGAAGAAGGTTTGTATGAAAAAAAAATATTTAAAAAAAATAGCAAATATTTAAAATTAAAATCTTAAACCCTAGACAGTATTGACGGCAAAAAAATATGGCGGTACGAAGTTTGCCGGGACAGCTAGTACTAATATAAATATGTATAAGGTACCATTTTAATAGTCCTAAATTGCTTTTACTACGGGAACCATACAACAGATAAAATTTTTACATATTTTTTCTGGTAAATGCTTACTAATAATACATATTAACATCCAGACACAGAACAAAAATCTATGTCAGTCACATAAATGTTTGTCCTGTGTAGGAATCGAAACCACGACCTATACAGTGCAGAAAGCAGATTATTAACTGAGCTGTGAGGCCAGTCAAGCCAGTATGGAGTACTATCGAGGTAAATACGTAAAATGTATGTTTAATATCTAAATATTTTTTTATTCACCAGACATTTGCAATTGACGTGTTAAATTAAATGCTACAGAATAAATAGTGATGTATTTCACTAACCAAACCAGTTATAATCATGGATTCGTGTAGGTAAGTGTTTTTAAAGGAATAGTAATAATAAATACTTATTTCATACTAAGCCTAAAACGCAAAGACGCACACAATTTAACTTCTTTGCGTTCAAATCCTGTAGCGGGACAAATTATATGAGTATTTCTTCTTTCCTGGAATTTTCAATGCTTATTTGAAAAATAATATTGTGTCCGTAATTATTTAACGGTACTCTAATTACTTTTCCATTTAACGCGACAAGATTAAACTGTTTCTACGTTAGATACCTATTTAAAATAATTCTATTATGTATTGTTTTTTAATTACTTGAAGCGGTACATTCGACGGCTCAATAGCTAAGTTTAATAGATAAGTACATATAATCCGGCTTGTAAATATCCTGAAAATTTTAACATAATAGGTTTTTAAACTGAGACAGATGGCTAGTCCTGAGAGTCAGTACTGAATCACAATATGATAAGGGGTATCAGAAAGTACGGGCACCCCGGTACTAGGTTTCCCTGTGTCTGACATGGCATGAATCTGTGATTAAACTCATATAACCATTTATTAATAACCCATAAACAAGCAATTGTCCCATCAGGCGCATGAGTATGAGTATTTATGTATACACGATACATATACCAAAACAACATTTTATTTTTATTTTTGTCAGTCTGTTAGTTAGTCTGTCTGGCTGTCTGTCTGTTTGTTCCGGCTAATCTCTGAAATGGCTGCACTGATTTTGACGGGACTTTCACTGACAGATAGCTGATATAACAAGGAGTAACTTAGGCTACTTTTCCGACGGGTAAAATAGGGGTGCGTGGTAAAACCGAATTCCACGCGGACGAAGTCGCGGGCAACAGCTAGTCTGATATATAGAGGTTTTACCTATCAGACTACAGTATACAGACAGTTTCCGGGCAGATTACGCGATTGCAGTGATTGATTGAGGAACGAGCCGATAACCGTACATCTAAAAAGAATTATAATATTTATGACGCATTATTGCTACACTGTGTACCTATTACAACAAAATAAATGTAACTAATGTTTACAGAAACAGCTAACTGAATACCTAAACTAAGATAGTTAATTATCTTTTAAGATCCAAGTGTTTGATTTATCTAATGCTGATCACGCTACCTTTGGGCGTCAATAAAAATCTTACCAATGCATTCTTGTCACTTACAGATTATATGTTTGCGCGTTCTGGCTCTTCGCTTTGGTTATCACAGCCAAAGCAGATGAGGCGTCCGTGAGAAAGATCCCTGAGAACTTCCAATTCGGTGCTGCTACGGCCGCTTACCAGATCGAGGGAGCATGGAACGTTTCAGGTATTTAATAATAATAATAAGAATAATAAATAAATATTGGTGGACATTTCACACAGCGCCATTTCATATAATATATAATTTTATATCTTTTCATGTGCAGCCTGAAAAGAAGATAATATTGTTATTATGATTATTATATCACATTCACAAAACAGTGAAAGAAAATATCCTAATTTGTTATATGACATTTGTCACCTGTGTCACGTTCTTCTTCGTCTTTCTTACGTACTTAATTATATTATTAGGTTTTCAACCTTAACCCTTAAATTGGCAGGATTTTGTTTTCAAAAAATTATATGATTAAATTTAGTTTTTTTCCTAATCATTATAATCTAGAATCTAGAATACTAAAAAAACGGCAAGAAAAAATAATTACATTTTAGTGTCCGAGAAAATGTATGTACACCACGAAGTAGTTTGCCGGTTACTGCATTACATCTACATTATCACGTCCCTGTACTCCGTGAAGTACTCTGCAAAGACCACAAAATACATTTTAATAAAAATATAATTTACTGTTACAAAACACATATTAAAATCACAATAAGTGGCCAAATTTTACAACTATTGTGTAAGAAAGCAGTTCGGTTCTTATTTTCTCCCACAACAAAGCAAAGATGCATGTTGCACATGATACAATAAACTTTAGTTCGCTGCCACTGCTACCAGCCTGACAACGGATGGATACTACGATTCTTAAGCATTTTTCCAGTTTTTTCCAGCCTTCAAAAAGTTCAAACCGGAATCCTATTTCACTTATAAACTATCTGTCTATCTGTAATGATCTCTGGTGAAAAGAAGAAAAGAAAGTATTCCAAAACGTTTCGTTTTGTCTATAATAGAGCTCATGCAACCATGCATCCTCTATGGCGTGAAACAACCCTCCTCCGCTGTGTTCCTAGTTTAAAATTTACTTCACTTTATTTTGATGATAACTTTGAGATAACCGTAGTACATGGATTTAAAAATCTTTTCAGACAAATCGCAAAGCATCTGGGACGTCTACGTAAGGAAACCGGGAACAGTCACCGATGGGACCACGGGCGACGACGCCTGCAAGTCCTACGAATACTGGAGACGTGACATTAAAATGCTCAAGTTCCTGGGCGTTGACTTCTACCGGTTTTCCATATCCTGGCCGAGAATATTCCCCAACGGTTTCGTGACCCATATCAGTGAAGACGGCCGGAGATATTACGATAATTTGATTAATGAGTTGTTAGCTAACGGGATTGAACCTGTAGTCACAATGTTCCATTGGGATCTTCCGCAAAACCTGCAGGATTTGGGTGGCTGGACCAATCCACTGGTAGCAGACTGGTTTGAGGATTACGCTAGGCAATTATACTCCTTGTTTGGGGACAGAGTTCAGACTTGGGTGACTCTGAACGAGCCCAAAGAGTTGGCTGTCTACGGATATGGATATAAGTATTTTGCTCCGGGAATCAATATGCCGGGAATCGCGGATTATCTGGCGGTGAAGAATTTGCTGATAGCACACGCGAGAGCTTGGCATATCTACGATAAAGAGTTCAGGGAGACACAAAAAGGTAAGATTATTTTATCTTCTTTTAAAAATTCAATGAAGAGAATGAAGTAAAATTCCATGCGCTTCAAACGTTAAGTGACGATGTGTCTTGGTTTTTTTTCATACTTGATTGCAGAATTGAAGTGGTATTGCTATTGCTATGAGCAGGTGGGCTTGCTAGTATTGCGTCACTGTTGCACCTAAATAATTATCGCAAGATATTCCACAACTCCTCGCTTCCTTGCCTCTCTTATCTCTTTATCCGACAATCTCAATTTGTAACGCAAAATATCTATTTTCCAGGAATTGTCGGCATCACAATAGCTATGAACTATAAAGAAGGAGCGTCAGAGTCCCCCGAGGATTTAGAAGCAGCCCTGATTGCGTTGGATTTCGAAGCAGGCTTGTACTCTCATCCGATATTCTCAGCCGAAGGCGGTTGGCCCAAACGGGTCATTGAGAGAGTGAATGAGAGGAGTATGGAACAGGGATTCACTAGGAGCCGGCTACCAGAGTTTACCCCAGAAGAAATAGAATACTTGAAAGGTAAAAATATGCATTCAAATAGATTCAATCTCTTCTTCTTCTCAAATAAAGAAGAATAATACAAGTAGAAGAACTAAAATACAAATTATATGGTTATTCATTGAACAAGCGAACCTTGCTTCAACAAGTCCCCAATGAAGATCCTATGTTTTGGACATAAACAACTGGGAACAAATGGTAATATATTGTATCTGATGACGTCACGCACGAATGGAGTAGGAAATAACATGTCATGTCCATTTAGTATAACAGAAACAGACTGTTGGCTAGCGCTGGGCGGTGTAACTAGCCAAGTATGCATTTGCCCAAGATTCGAACCCAACACCCAAAGTTGTTAATTCTAGGTCTAGGTTGTCTCTCTTTTGGCTACATGAGCACAAAGTACGGGTAACTAAACTTTTTCTAATCCATCCATTCCTCCGTTTGTTTCAGGCTCCAGTGACTTTTTCGGTTTCAATCACTACACCACACAATTCTACACTCCTTACACTCCGGGAACGTTCGACGTTCCATCGTATGAAGACGACATTGGCGGTAGCTTCTCTTATTTGGATTACCCACAGTCGGTTGTGCCTTACACCACGGTGGGTTCATAACGGTCAGCTGGTCATCAGCTGGTTCAAGACCGTTTTTATACTCTTTTATTTAGTTCCACCGTTTTGTCAATATTATCTTCTGATTTATCCGATCAAGGTGAAATACACATTTGGGTATGAACCTGATCACAACTGAAAGCAAATTTGTAATTCCACCCTTTTGTCTATTTTATCTTCTGATTTATCCGATCAAGGTGAAATACAAATATGGGTATGAACCTAATAACAACTGAAAACAAATTGATGGTACCATTGAATCTGATAATGGAGACGGAAATATCTTGTGTTATCCAGTATATGCTCAGTTCCGTTTTTTAAATGTGTTTAGGTTTAGGAGTTCTGACTAGGACTTCTCAGCAGTGGTTAGGTTTGCACTTGCATTGCTGTGTTCCGGTGTAAACAGTATATACATATTGTTGACACTGGTGAAATTAAAGGTTTCTTTCCATATTCATGTCTCAGGATGACGAGTCCAATGAGATGTCAGGTCTACTCTACGCTACGGAAAGTGCCTTATTTCCAGTTATGTCAAAGCTGTATTTACATGCAAAGTTGTAAAGTACGGTTTTGATGACCAGCAGGCATACAGTGTCGTTAGCAGAAAGTTTGTTGACGGGTCTTAGATTTCCTTGAGTAGCATCCGGAGTATGAGTGGAACTATTTATAAGTACAATATTGGCCTTAATTGCATTGCTGTTAAAGTGATCAGGGCATATCGCTCTACATAATGCAGAAGTATTTGCTCGTTCATCACTTAAAATGTAAATTCTATTATATTACCTATATTCCATTGGTGAAAGGATTATATTAAGTGTACTTCAATGAGGCTACTTCCTGTCTTCAAATTTTTACTACGAGGATATGTAGGATACGATGTTTTCCTTCACCGTTTTGAGAATGTACTATTGTGATATTGGAATTAGTATAAGTATTATATAATATTTATATATTATATTTATTTATTTATTTATTTATTGGGGATAAAAAACAGCTACAGTACATATTCTTAACTGATAAAATACATAAATAAGTGTTATTAGTACAGAAGCCTACCACATTATCGACAGATTAATTTACAATATTGACTCAAATGTGTCACTAGAGTAGCTATATATATTGGTAATATAATGTAAATAATATTTTTTCTTCAAAAAGTTCCTTACGGCATACGAAAAGCCCTGAATTGGGTGCGGGAAAACTGCAACAATCCGCCTGTCATTATAACGGAGAACGGGTACAGTACTCTGTCCGGTCTGGCAGATGCTGAGAGAGTGGATTATTACAGGCAGTACTTGTGGAATGTTCTGGAAGCTATTGAGGACGGATGTAATGTGGTCTCGTATACAGCTTGGAGTCTGATGGATAACTTTGAGTGGAGTTCTGGACTAAGGTGAATATATAGATAGATAGATAGGACGTTTATTTGTTTCTACTAGTTACTTGGTAAATATAACCCAAAGGCAATAAACTATTGAGTATTGAGTCCACGGCTTTTCCCTCTTGGTAACAGGATAAAATTATAGTCACTCCTATAAAACCTTTAACCATTCAGTTCTTTTTGATTTTTTAAGTAAAAGAATAACAATTTAAAAATAAACCCTCAAGAGACAGTTTTTATTGGTATAATATTTTAAATAGTAATTAAATTTCCAAATGCAAATAGCTTTTATCTTTTAATGTATTGCTAGTAGTTCATATTTATTATATAAATGGATGTGTTGTACTTAGTACATAAATAAAATTTATTCACCTTTTTGGCTTATGATTTTAAGACTTTTTTATATGACTTTTTGATTTAGGGAAACCTATAGTCTTTTTGTTATGGGCAGAGGTTACCACTTTATATCCGATGCGCAATTTTTAACGTTCCATAGTGAATTCCCAAAACAAACGCATCTATTAACTGATATATACTACTGATATACTATGGTTTATAAAATGGGACCAAGCGGTATCTGACCTCAACTGTCTTTTTTTATGCCATGTAAGTGATAGATCGAGACAGCCCACCTGATGTTAAGTGGTAACCGCCGCCCACAGACAACAGCAATGCGACTCAAGTCCTCTCCACCAAAGTACGAGATGACTGGAGTTGCATTGCATTGCCTCCATCACCCCGAGACATTATAAGTATTATAAGGTACTAACAGTATTAAATTTCCAGCATGAAGTTCGGGTTATTCGAAGTTGACTACGAAGATCCTTACCGAGTGCGGACTGCGCGTTCATCAGCCCTCTGGTACCGGCACACAGTCACTTCGCGCACACTGGATATGAACTACGAACCGGAAATGCAATACTTCTCATTTTGATTCAGTGCAGCAGATTCCACATCTCGCAAACCAAACTAACGAAACTATTCTGTTTACAATGTCAACAATCAGTCAATAAAAGACAATTTAAACTTGGTACTGTTCAATTATATTTTACTTTAGATGAATCCCAATAGAAGCCGACACCGATTTAGCGACTGCTATGTTCGAATGTAATAATTTTTTATGGCATGTTAGTGACGGAACAAACCGACGGGTTTATTATTTTTACCGTTTGACCTTCCGGCAAGACTTCTGAGTGCAAAATTTAAGACAAACTCGTTATTCGATGTTTTTGTTCATTATGAAATTCGCAATACACATTAGATATGATATAACTAAAACAGCGCTGTATTTAATATAAATAACAGATGCAACTCAAACTCCGCACCAAAATGGAAAACAGTTGTGCCAATCTAACAACAACAAAAAAAAATAAAAAAATTGATCTGGAACCATAAACAAATCATCCATTCCCGATACTTTTTTGACTGAATGTATAAACTTATATATGGTAGCAATATATAAGTTTTAATCTTCCATATAAAAATAAACCATTATATTGCATTTTAATTCTTGGATTTCATATCTTATCTTGTCATTATATAAGGCGAAAAAAGTTGGATTTTATGAGATATAGTAAGATACTTAACCCTTTCGATAGCGCGGACAGATCTGAGCGAATTACTTGAAAGGCATCAAGCCGTTCTAACTATACGACTGACCCCATAGCTCAGTTGGTAGTAACCCGGGCTCCTGCGCTGTAGCTCGTGGGTCTATTCCCACCCAGCACAAACATTTGTGTGATGAACTGATGTTGGTTCTGGGTCTGCCTGTTGATATAAAAAGTATATAAGTATTATAATTATCAGTTGTCTGATTCCCATGACACAAGCTATGCTTAGCTAACTTTGGGGCTAAATGGTGCTGTGAGAAATGTCCGCCAAAGTTGTTTTTTTTTTATGAAATATTGGGGATAGAACGAGCTGAGGACCCACCTGATGTCAAGTGGTAACCGCTGCTCATAGACAACAGCAATACGACTCAAGTCCTCGCCACCAAAGTATGAGATAACTCAAGTCACATTGCGTTGCGTCTTTCACTCCTAGACGGGGATGTTACGTCTCATGCACCTGCAATTTCACCGGCACCCACTCCCTTCCACCGGAACAAAGCAACACAAGTGCATCACTGCTTGGCAGCAGATTATCAGGTGTGGTAGCAGTACTTCTCCGGGCGAACTTAGCACAAGTCCTACTGCTACTTTGGGTTGCTCCTTTCGCACCACCCGGGAGGCATGTGTAGGGATTCAGAGACGTGTGTGGGCAAATGACCATAAGTGAGTATTTGCATTCATATACTATTTGTACTTAAGGTTTGAGAAATTTATTTAACTATAAAGATTAGGTTTTTAAATGATTATGCCAAATAGCGTAGCAAGAACTAACAACTTTTCAACTCAAAAGTGCGGTATTACTCAGTGCCTACCCGCACAGAAAAAAACATTATGAATGAACAGACAAGCTCGAGTTACAAGTAATGAAACATAAGGTAGCGGACTTGGTAATAAGATATGCCATATTAAGAATGATATTTTAAAATGTGATGTTTAAAAATAAAATTAAAAGTCATTAGGGATTTAGCGTCTTTAATACTTTTTGGTAGTATACTTCAGTAGTAGTAATTCCTAATTAATTTCATCTGACGTTCTTTATGTATTTTATGGAAAATAATTTTTGATTCTGCATTCATAATACTTTAAATGTATATGAACATATTTATATTCTTATGTAAAAACCATTTAATGTACTACTTACAGCAAAGAATGCAGACTTACTAGACTAGCTGTGAGGCCAGTCCAGCCAGTGTGGAGTCTCCTTTCGGGGTAGATAAGTAAACCACTGTTTAAAACAAAAAACATGCTCCAGGTGCCGCTAAAGTGTTAAGTCAAATGCTCATAATAAATAGTGATGATTTGCCATCAAACCAAGCCAGTTACAATCATGGATTCGTCCAGGTAAGTGTTATTTAACGATTAATAACAATAAAATGTTAAACACAAAAACACAAAGAAAATACAATTTGGGTTTTGTTTAGCAGTGTTTGATGCAAGGATAACGCAGGAATCACAACTAATACTTTTCTATTTAGCTCAACAATCCAAATTGTTTGTTTTCCAAAAATTATGATCTATTGACATTATTTTACCAGCTTTAATGTTCCTCGATTTATTATTATTTTTATTATTTTTTATTATTACAAAATCTACAGCTCTTAATTTAAAACAATAAAATCTTAATTACTTTTCCTACAGCCTATAAAGGATTACATTTTTTTTAATCTGGGGGCACGCCAGTGCCTCCCCCGAGTCGAGCAACAACAAGCGGCACGGCCGTAACATCCTTTTCTCGAAGTAGTTCAGGCTACTTTCGACCCCCTTATAACTTCGTTGTGGATAAAACTAGAAGCCTGAATTTTCAGTAACTAAGCAGGCATTGTATAAACTCGGTATATCTCAAATTTCATTCAATTTGAACACAACTACTTACTATTTACTACTTTTAGAGAGTACGAGTAACTCTTCAAATGCTTTCCCTGTGTCGCACATGACATCTACAGGAAAAAGCATAGAACTATGTATTTATTCCAGTCCTCCTATTCGAGTCATGGGTTCTCTTGAACCAGTGTGGTGAAAGGATTTTAAATGCGCCTCAAAGAGGCTCCTTTCGTGCACTTGACACATGTCTTCGAATTTTTAGTTCTAGGACATGTCGCTTTCCTCACGATGTTTTCCTTCACCGTTTTGAGAACGTGGTGTTTCGCACATATATCTTTAAATAGAAAAACTCATAGGTGCACGTCATAATTAAAACCGGCGACCTCCGGATTGGGGTCAGTACCACTAGACCACCACGCTCTTTATTGCAGTAAGAATAGAGGAAATTTTCAAATCATCGTCGGAAAATATTGACGGATAAATAAGTCCCACCATAATTCAATAAATATAAAGTGTATAATAAAAATATATTTTCAAGAGATTACGTTATATTGACTGATTGAGGAACGGGCCGATTGTCCTATCTCTACGTATGTTTGTTTACTAGTGCGTATGCATTTTTTTTTTTATGTGACACCTCTACGGAATGAGCCGACGGCCCACCTGTGTTAAATGGTAACCTCGGCCCATAACAACCGATGCAACTTGGATCCTCCCCTACTAGGTACGAAAAGACCCAAGACGCATCGTATGCACCCGTAACTCTGAGACGTGTGGGAATGTCTCATGTGCCTGTAATTTCACCTTTAACCACACCTTTCAAACCGGAGCACACTAACGCGAAAGCGTTACTGCTCGGCGGCAGAACTGGGCATGGTGGCAGTACTTATTACTTATTACTATGTACCTATGTATATTTTTGTTAATTATTTAATTTTTTTTTTTTTGGGCGTGTCAAATAAATGTTTTTCTTTCTTTCTTTCTTTCTTTCTTTCTTTACTTCCCCGGATGAACTTGGCGTGAGTTCTACTGCTCTTTGCCCCGCATTTTCCATCAGGCTAAAAATCTTACCAATGCATTCTTGTCACTTACAGATTATATGTTTGCGCGTTCTGGCTCTTCGCTTTGGTTATCACAGCCAAAGCAGATGAGGCGTCCGTGAGAAAGTTCCCTGAGAACTTCCAATTCGGTGCTGCTACGGCCTCCTACCAAATCGAGGGAGCATGGAACGTTTCAGGTAACAGTTCTGATAGAATATGGAGTTAGTTATGAATGTACCCACTTATATAGAAGACTAGCTGTTGCCCGCGACTTTGTCCGCGTGGAATTCGGTTTTATCACGCACCCCTATTTTACCCCTCGGAAAAGTAGCCTAAGTTACTCCTTGTTACATTAGCTATCTGCCAGTCCCGTCAAAATCGGTCCAGCCATTTCAGAGATTAGCCGGAACAAACAGACAGACAGACAAAAATAAATAAAATGTTGATTTGGTATATGTACCGTGTATACATCCATATGCATTTAGTAAAAAGCGGTTATTTTAATATTAAGTCAAAGTTAAAGTCAAAAACTTTATTTCCATAGAATTCATAAAGGAATGGCTTGGAAACGTCAATATTCAAAACATAAGGTCACGCGTACTTATCGATAAGTTTGATGCCTGTTCAAACCCTATCCGACCCTCCATGGGGAAGAATAGACAAGAAACCCCTAATGGAGGGATTCCTTTTTTTTCGCGAGCCCGATCCTTGTCACAATTGAGTACTTAGGTCTATGTTACATTTATGACTACAATTTGAAATGACAAAAAATGTATGATTACAAACAGACATCTAATTTTATTTATTTGTATAGATAGCAGTAGCCGAGAGTCGGGTACGGGGAATGGCCGTTATAGTAGAGCACTAGTAGATCCATAAAGCTTAACAAGAGAATCCATAGAGTTCACACAAATGAGTGAAGATTTACCAGAGTCCAGTTGTTGGACCATAAACACCATAAAAAACTCAAGTCACTGTCTTTCTGTTATTTATAACATATACTTGACTTTCGTAAAAATTTTGAGGTTATGATCCACAAGGTAGTACACGAGTAGTTAGTTTTAAGAGCAGTAGAACTCTCGCCAAGTTCGTCCGGGGAAGTACTGCCACCATGCCCTTTTCTGCCGCCAAGCAGTAACGCTTTCGTGTTACTGTGTTCCGGTTTGAAAGGTGTGGTTGCCGGTGAAATTACAGGCACATGAGACATTCCACCTTCACGTCTCACAGTTACGGGCGCATACGATGCGACTTTGGTCTTGTCATACCTAGTATGGGAGGACCCAAGTCGCATCGGCTGTTATGGGCCGAGGTTACCACTTAACACCAGGTGGGCTGTCGGCTCGTTCCGTAAATTAATTAAATAAAAATAAAAAAAACACGAATGAAAACATTTTCAGATAAATCACTAAGCATCTGGGACGTCTACGTAAGGGAACCGGGAGCAATCAGAGATGGCACCACGGGCGACGACGCCTGCAAGTCCTACGAATACTGGAGACGTGACATTGAAATGCTCAAGTTCTTGGGCGTTGGCTTCTACCGGTTTTCCATATCCTGGCCGAGACTCTTCCCCAACGGTTTCGTGACCCATATCAGTGAAGACGGCCTGAGATATTACGATAATTTGATAAATGAGTTGTTAGCTAACGGGATTGAACCTGTAGTCACAATGTTCCATTGGGATCTTCCGCAAAGCTTTCAGGATTTAGGCGGTTGGGCCAATCCACTGGCAGCAGACTGGTTTGCGGATTACGCTAGGCAATTGTACTCCTTGTTTGGAGATAGAGTTAAGACTTGGGTGACTCTGAACGAGCCCAAAGAGTTCGCTATCTACGGATACGGATATGAGTGGTTTGCTCCGGGAATAAAAAATATGGCAGGAATAGCGGAATATATGGCGGTGAAGTATTTGTTGATAGCGCACGCGCGGGCTTGGCATATCTACGATAAGGAGTTTAGGGAGAAACAAAAAGGTGAGATAGTTATTCCCTCCTACAAGTTTGTTAGATTAAAAGTGGTGAAATTACATGCCCGTCAAACGAATCTCATCTTCGAATCTCTGATGCCGGGCGCAGGCGATGTGATTTTTTCTCATCAGTATTGATTGCAGAATGGAAGTGGTTTTGATATTGTTATGAGCAGGGGATAGCGCTTAGTATCAGCTGGGCCGTCTAGTATTCCATAACTTTGCACCTAAATAAGTATCGCAAGTTATTCCACAATTCCTCGCTTCCTTGTCTCTTGTCTCTTTATCTGACAATCTCAATTTGTAACGCATAATATCTACTTTTCAGGAATTGTTGGCATCACAATTGCTATGAACTTTAGAGAAGGAGCGACGGACTCCCCCGAGGACATAGAAGCCGGACTGTACGCGTTGGACTTCGAAGCGGGCTTGTACTCTCATCCGATATTCTCAACTGAAGGCGATTGGCCCCAACGAGTCATTGAGAGAGTGAATGAGAGGAGTATGGAACAGGGATTCACCAGGAGCCGGCTTCCAGAGTTTACCCCGGAAGAAATCGAATTAGTGAAAGGTACAAATATTTACGTATTCTATTTGAAATACATATGTTTATTGATTGTACTCGCGACCCTTGCGTCAGTCAAGACACCTATGATGATCTTGTTTTTTACTACATGAACAAATGGGAATATAATGTATCTGATCATGACGACACGAACGAATCAAGTACGAAATAACATGTCACCTCCATTTAGGATGCCAAAAACAGACTGTTAGTTGGCGTTGTGGCAGATACACTAGAGTGTGGTATAACTTTTTTTTTTACGATGGGAAAATCCTTTACGGTTCACCCTGCTTGGGGACAGCAAAGGGTATGGCGGACTCTCCGGTAAACGTAGATGTTAGGAGCTAACTACTTAAATATCGACTAAAAACCCATCGACTTTCCTTCACGTTACCTCAGAGCCAATGCATCGTCATACCACTCGTCCTCTGACGAGTAGATCGGCGCTGCATTGGCACTAGATAGAGTCACGGGGTCTCTCTCGATTTCAACCGCAACTCTATCGGTAAGTGTGGTATAACTAGCCTAGCATGCATTTGCCCTACCAACGTACTACGCGTTCTTTAAGATGCTAATTTACCACGGAAGGTCAAGCTCATAGGATGCGAACCTAAGACCTATACATTTTAATTCAACGTATTGACGTCGAATTATAATTTATGGGTCAGAACCAACTGAAGTATCATCGCTGTTTTCTAATACCACCTGATTGTCTAGATCTCTCTTTCAGCTATATGACCAAAGTACGAGTAACTAAACGGTCTTTTCTAATCCATCCGTTCTATCGTTTGTTTCAGGCTCGAGTGACTTTTTTGGTTTCAATCACTATTCCACGAAATTCTACACTCCATACACTCCAGGGATGTACAAAGTTCCATCTTACGATGACGACATGGGAGTATATGGCTCTTATTTAGATTATCCACAGGCTGTTATGGCTCATACCACGGTTAGTTCTTCTTGGATCAGCTGGGATGGCCATTTTATATATATATGATTTTATTTCGTTCCACTGCTTTGACAATTTCGTTTATACCTAAGTAATTGAATTTATCATCTGATTATATTATAGTGGTTGTTCAATGGTATTTGTGAGTGTTTGGTCAAAAATTCGTTCATAATGATGGCCATGTGCGAAGGCGCATTATCATGGTGCAAAATCCAAGAATTTTCTTTCCACAAATCTGGCCTTTTTGAGTGCAAAATTGAAGACAAACTCTTTGTTCGATGTTTTTGTCCATTATGAAATTCGCAATACACACTAGATATCTTACTTATGTAAACGAGTAATTCTTGTATATATATATATAATCTGGATCTCGGAAACGGCTCCAACGATTTTCATAAAATTTTGTATACAGGGGATTTTGGGGGCGATAAATCGATCTAGCTAGGATTCATTTTCAGAAAATGTTGTTTTATTCGTGTTTTCAAAAATCAACTTAACGACTGCAACGCCATCTATTGTCGAGTAGCATAACTGCTTGAACGTAAACTCTACCTAAAAACCCGTGAATTCTGGAAATTTCGCGGCTTACAGTCTCACTACTGAACTGATGGCTCTTTAAAATGAGATTCTAAACCTTTGCCTATTCATTAGATACATTTTTTCATGCATCATTTCAATATCATACCTTTAATATAATATGTTTCACCTTCGGAATATAATATTTTGAGTACGATGATTGTTTCACACCTTGTATCTTACTATATTTAAACGAGCAATTCTTGTATATATAATCTTAATCTCGGAAACGGCTCCAACGATTTTCATAAAATTTAGTTACAGGGGATTTCGGGGGCGATAAATCGATCTAGGTAGGATTCATTTTCAGAAAATCAACTTAAACATAAACTTTTTTTTTTATTGAAAGAAAATAACAAAATTGTGGCGTTTATTCTGTCGGTAAGATCGAAAAATATTATTCATGTTTCATCATTTTATCAGTATATAATTCGTACTTAAATATAATTCCTAAAAAACACAATATATCAAAAATAAAAAACCGAGCAAAGCTCGGCCATCCAGGTACTGATATAACTAAAAACAGCACTGTATTCAATATAAATAACAGATGCAACTCAAACTCCGCGCCAAAATGGAAAACAGTTGTGCCAATCTAACAACAACAAAATATACAATTTTTTTAATTTGGAACCATAAACAAATCATCCATTCCCGATACTTTTTTGACTGAATGTGCATACTCATTTACTCAACCACAGCAGTGATATGGAAAGCGTTCCTTGTTCCGGTTATGTCAAAGTTGTAGGGTAGGAAGCAAATTTTCGATGACCCTCTGGACATTAAGTGTCATAAGCGTAAAGTTTGTTGAACGGATCTTGGATTTCCGTGTTGTGTTGTGTCGGCATCTGGAGTATGCGTATGCGATCGTTATTTATTAGTACCTATTTATATTGGAAAGGGCCTTAATAATAATTGTTTTGCTGTTAAAATGGTCAGGGCATATATTGCTTAACATAATGCAGTAGCATTTGTTCTTTCGTCACAAAATTTAAATTATATGTTTTCTTCAGAAAATTCCTTACGGCATGCGAAAAGCCCTGAATTGGGTGCGGGAAAATTGTAACGACCCGATCATCATAATAACGGAGAACGGGTTCAGCTCTCTGTCCGGTCTGGCAGATGACGAGAGAGTGGATTATTACAGGCAGTACTTGTGGAACGTTCTGGAAGCTATTGAGGACGGGTGTAAAGTGATCTCGTATACAGCTTGGAGTCTGATGGATAACTTTGAGTGGAGCTCTGGACTAAGGTAAGAAGTGATATCCATGGTAAATTATAGCCCACGGCTTTGCCCCTCTTGGTACCGGGATAACAGTAGTCATTCCAATGATCATCTACCTATGTTGTGTAAATATTTATCTTTATCTTGCTCGTTCCGTAGCTAATTTATATAAAACATTTAATAAACACAACTTTTGATGTGAAACATCTATAGCCGCACGTAAAACCGATTTCTGGCCTGGCGACGCGTCGCCACGGCATGAGCGCTGATTGGTCCGTTCAAGGTTACGACAAATCATAAACATTATTAGTGATGGGGTACTTAGTTTCTTACAAAATAATGTCGATGTTTCACATCTGCCAGGCGTCCCGTGACGGCTCACATTTTTGAGTGGGTATTAAATATGGTTTACAAAATAGGATGTAAACCAGGTGATATGTTGGCCCCGGGCTAGGACATGAGATAAAAAAATAATGCTGATTTTAAATTTACAGCATGAAGTTCGGGTTATTCGAAGTGGACTACGAAGATCCTTACCGAACGCGGACTGCGCGCTCATCAGCCCTCTGGTACCAGCATACGGTCACTTCGCGCACACTGGATATGAACTACGAACCGGAACCACAACACGTCTCATTTTAATTCATTGGAGATGACTCCACAGATCACTAACCAACCCTAAATTGACGAAATTGCTTACATATAATGTTAACTTATAAACTCAATAAAATAAAAGTATAAATTTATGCTTTCTAATTCATTGTATAATTGAATCCCAATAGAGCCAGACACCATTAAATGATGTATCCTTTCATTCGATACCATTGAGCTATCATATCGATTTGCTACAATAAATACATTTTGGAGGACAAAAATATTTATTTCATAATATTTATTTATTGATATTGCATGCAAGGCTACATGACCTTCAAACAGAAAAGCTTATAGGTATACTATAATATTACCAACTTTGGGAACTAGATAACTGATAGAATAACTAGGACGTATTAAAAATATGTCTCTACTACTTTTCTGTAAAAGGTATAATGCATTATAATAAATATGCAAATAACGCATCACTAGCGCCCAGACACAAAATAACCAAACAAACGATAATAGTAACATAAATCTTTAGCGCCCAGACACAAAACAACCATATATTTAATAGTAACACAAATCTTTTTCGTGGGTATGATTCAGTCCAACAAACTACACCACTGAGGTGTTATGGAATAAATATGTGGCATAAGATGTCGTCGCCGGCCCTAGTGAATAACAATATCCATCAGTGAGAAAAAAAAACAGTTGTCTATACATTTTGGTAGAATAGGACGCGTTTTGTTTTGTTGCTGTGTTATTGTATATTTCGCCGTAATTTAGTATTTTTGACAATGTATATTTACGAGCTGCCATTCGACATAAATAGGGAGCTATGTCGTCTGCTAGATATCGATGACACTTGGAAGGAGCTGGCTGGGGATCAGATGAAATATTCTGCTTTTGATATTATCGTAAGTTACACCAAATGTTTGGTTTTCCCCCGGTGCTAACCATCCTTAAACTTTCTTGCCTGCCGTTGTGGATATTCCGTGGCTAGTTATTAGCATAAAGTAAAATAATAAAGTCGAAATTGGTCATTATGATTATAATTTTATAAGTGTTTTCAATCTTTAAATTTCCCTTATTATACTTGGAAAGTTTATTACGTATAACATGTTGTTTTGCTACTAGCTTTCTCTACATTCGTGTTGGATATACATTCTTAAATATTAATTTTGCACTCATAATGATATAAGCAGGAAAATTGGTATAATGATGATAAATATAACTATGATTATTATAAAAGTATGATTCATACCTTCTGTGATATTTGAATATATTTGAATGAGTTTTATAAAAAACAAGCTTAGTCCATTTTTCGAGTTAATGAAATTGGGAATCAGGTACTTGAAGAGGATGAAAACTTGAATGGGGAATTGATCATTTCTCAAGTAAGGGATATAAAACTCATTATAATTATACATTTGGTAAGAAATAATTAATGATTTTGGCCAATTAAGTTAATAGGGGATGATTTCAGTTTTTAAAATACTTACCTACCTTTAATAACCACTAAAAGGTACATAAGTAGTTACATCAGAGATATTTTTTTTTCATATGTCATACAGTTATGGAAGAGTGGTGGTATGAAGGTTGTTACCTGGTGTTAATTTAATAACAATTATTAAGAAATGTCCTATACTTGGAATTTTTGATTTTAATCTTGTTGGTTGATTGTAATGATTATTGATTTCCAATCTAAGTTACCTTCATGACATAACTTGTTCAAGCAGATTCAATTATGCTTGCCTGAATTTGCACCCACAACCTTCATTTTGAGAGCTGGGCTCCACCCTTATACACACATATACCCCATCACTACAATAATCATAAAATTTTCAGGAAATAGAAACAACAGCTGTACGCTTATCAAACTCACCGACGCACCAGCTCTTCACGCGATGGGGACAGCTAAACCAAACCGTGGAAGCGTTGTTCATATTGTTGTATCACATGAAGCATGTGCCAGCGTTGAGAGTTCTGGTACACGTAGTGGACGAACGCTTCCATAGATTACTACACAAACTGGACAGTAAAAATGGCCTGAAGGAGCAAAAGAAGAGATCTAATGATGGTAGGTTTAAAGATAATATCTATCATTTAACTGATAACTATTAGATATCTGTTAAGTCGACCATCCAATACAATATCAATAAATAAATACTGGTGGACATTTCACACAGCCCCAAACGAAGCATAAGTTGTATAGAACGTTTTATAGAACTAAAAACTAATAAAGTAATGGGTTGGCAGGATTACCGAGAAGAGCCGAACCGTGCATCCGAGTGTCAACGAAAACGGCGGGGAAACCGCGGTGCACAGCTATTATTAAATATCCTCTATAGAGTATTAATTATGTGAAAGCAAGGAATTTCATTGATTGAATATTTCAGAAAATGGCAACATTAAAGTTACACCAAAATGTGACAATGGCAGAAGCTCATCGATTCCCTTGCCAGTGATGCTTATGCAGGTAAATATTCTGTTAGGATTTTTTTTTATAAATTGTATTTTTTTTATATACCTGAGACTAATGCAGATATTACTTAGTAGCAAGTGCTGATTTTGAGATTAGAGTAATAATAAGTGCGTTTTTTTATGTGATATTGTTACGAAACGAACCTGGTGTAGAGTGGTGATCATTGCCCATAATTAGCGATACGACTTGGGTCCTCCCCTACCTAAGTACGACAAGACCCAAGTCGCATTGTGTGCGCCCGTAACTGAGACGTGAAGGTGGAACGTCTCACGTGCCTGTAATTTCACCTCAAAACCAAACTAATGAATCGATTTTGACGTCATTTAAATGGGACCATTTTGGAATGAACCTGTTCCGAAAACGGAGTATTGCTCAAACATACAATAAAAAATATAAACATCGGAATTGAGAACCTCCTCCTTTTTTGAAGTCGGTTTAAAGGGAGATGGAATGCTCCTTAGAAACTCTCATCACGTTTTTTATTTTAGGGGGGACAAAGCCAGTCCAGTACACGAGACCGCACTGGCACAGCGCACTCGGAACTATCCAGTACAGTTGACAGTAGGGTAAGTTAAACCATACATTTTTTTATATGTGATGGAACGAGCTGACGGCCCACCTGACGTTAAGTGGTAACCGCCTCCCATAGACAACAGCAATACCACTCAATTCCTGTCCACCAAAGTACGAGATGACTCAAGTCACATTGTGTTCCGTCCATCACCCCGAGACGGAGATGTTACGTCTCATGCGGCTGCAATTTCACCGGCACCCACTCCCTTCCACCGGAACACAACAACACGAGTGCATCACTGCTTGGCGGCAGATTACCAGGTGTGGCGGCAGTACTTCTCCGGGCGAACTTAGCACAAGTTCTACTGCTACTTTGGGTTGCTGCTTTCGCACCATCCGTGGGACACGTGTATGGATTAAAAGGGTAATCGCCTACGGACGCGAGCAACGTGGGCCTCCGTAATATTATTAAATATAAATAAAGTATTTAAGTATTATATCAGTTGTCTGGTTCCCATGATACAAGCTATGCTTAGCTTACTTTGGGACTAGATGGCGCTGTGTAAATTGTCCATCAACATTTTTTATTATAATGTACTAACTTAAGCATAATTAAGCGTATATTTAACACACTGTGTCATAAATATTTGTTCAAAATCACAAATGATTTGTAAGATTGATGAGAAAGTATTACATTACAGAATTCAACGAGTAACAGCAGATCTAAAAGCGTTGACGATGAAATCACTAAGAACGTATCGGCCATACCTAAGATAAGTTACGATGAATTACGGGACGCAACTGATAATTGGAGCGAAAAGAATCTTCTTGGCAAAGGAGGATTTGGGCAGGTGTACAAAGGTAACAAAAAACAAGAAAATCAACTTTAGTGAACTTTTGAAAGTTTACTAAAGTTGACTTTCCATATATCGCCCATGATACAAGCTATGCTTAGCTTACTTTGGGGCTAGATGGTGCTGTGTGAAATGTCGTCCAATATTTATTATTTATTTATTCAGGGGAGTACGTGTGCACTACAGTAGCGGTCAAGAAGTTGAAGGACAATGGTAAACTGAACCAAGAGTTGATCAGAGAGATGTGCCTCAATCAGTACCGGCACGACAATATACTGCCCCTCTACGGATATAGTATTGGAGGTAAAATATCTTTTAAATTAATAATAAGTTAAATAAATTAAATAATTCAGGCCTAAATCAGGTACATAACACAGGCCTCACAGCTCAGTTGGTAGTAACGCTGCTTCCTGCTCTGTAGGTCGTGGATTCGATTCCCACCCAGGATTTATGTATGTATTTACAAAAAAAAATATATGTTTATGTATCATATCAGTTGTCTGGTCCCCATAGTATAAGCTAAGAGCAAAGAGCTAAGCTTTAAGAGCAGTAGAACTCTCGCCAAGTTCGTCCGGGGAAGTACTGCCACCATGCCCATTTCTGCCGCCAAGCAGTAACGCGTTACTGTGTTCCGGTTTGAAAGGTGTGGTTGCCGGTGAAATTACCGGCACACGAGACATTCCATCTTCACGTCTCACAGTTACGGGCGCATACGATGCGACTTGGGTCTTGCCGTACTTAAGTAGGGGAGGACCCAAGCCGCATCGCTTGTTATGGGCTGAGGTTACCACTTAACACCAGGTGGGCCGTCAGCTCGTTCTGTAACTGTATTACATAAAAAAAAGCTATGTTTTCTTTGGGGCTAGATGGCGCTGTGTGAATTGTCCAGCAATATTATTATTATATTTTGAATAAATATATATTTTTGACTATATTTATTATAACAAGTATTCTATAGTTGTCTGGTGCTTAATTTGGGGTTAGGTTGGGGTGTGTGAAATGTTCACCGATATTAATTTATAGGCATTGAATCACTCTGATTGTAATTTCCAGGACCTGAAGCGTGTCTGGTGTACCAGCTCATGGCGGGTGGCTCGTTGGAGCACAGGATACACAGGAGCAAGGGGAATTACATGCCGCTGAGTTGGCCGCAGCGGTACAGGATCGCACACGGTGTTGCCAGGTAAATCTTTTTTAATATTTTTATTTGCGAAAGGAAAGCATTTGACCAATATTATACAAAATAATCAATTTCAATATAAAATTTATAATTGGCTTTGTGACAGGTATCTTTATTCGTTGGATTATATGTGTGGATAATTTTATTTATTTTTAATTCATAATTTTTTTCAATTATAATCTGTGGAAAATCTAACTAATATTTGTATGACAGCTAGTCGACTACAGTGATACCTGATTCGTGTAAAAAATAAACTATTTTCAAACAAATAAAGTATCAATTCTTTTCAAAATTTGCCGCGTTTTTGTAAGCGTGATTCATAATAAAATTCTCGATGGGTTGTTTTTTCGTTTTGAACTAGGTTTTTGTTACAGAACGAGCTAGATGGCCCACCTGATGTTAAGCGGCGTCCTCTGCACATAACAAATACAATACGTTTAGGGATCCTCGCATACTTATAAATGTATTGTTATTGTAAGAGATGTGGTTTTTTTTAGTAAAAAGTCTTGTTTTTCAAAATAAAAAATATATTATTATTATGTATAGTATTTGTATTTAAGGGGTCTCCAATACTTGCACTACATGGAAGGCACGCCGCTCATACACGGAGACATCAAACCCGCTAACATACTGTTGGACCAGTGCCTCATACCCAAGATAGGGGACTTCGGCCTCGCAAGGAAGGGGCCCTACGACGATAGGACTCACTTGAAGGTATCCAAGTAAGTTTATATTTACTGTTGACTGTCTTCAATACTCAGGTGGTACCTGAAAAGAAAAATGAAATCGCTGTTAGCGATACGACCGCACATTGTATTACCTCAGCTTAAATAGTCTTTACGAAGTTTCCATGTACGGTCAATAAAGTATATATATATATCTATGTACCTCTTGTTGTTGTATCTACCTTCTGAGCTGCAGATCGTGGGTTCGATTCATGCCTAAGACAAACTTTTGTGTGTCGAACATATATGTAAAATCAACTTTTGTTGTTTTGTTATCCTGAGACTCCTAGTGGAATATCTCATGTGCCTATAATTTCACCGGCAACCACACCTTCCCAACCGGAACATAATAACGCGAATGTATTACTGCTTGGCGGCAGAAATTCCTGGACGAACTTAGCATAAGTTCTACGGCAGTAGAAACGCCTGTTTTGTCGGAGGGGTAGGCAGAGAGCAAGGTTTCTTGTTTAGGTGTATATTCCCGGCTACCCGTTCGAAGCCGGAGCGGGTCGCTAGTCCTACTAATATTATAAACGTGAAAGTTTGTATGTATGGATGTTTGTTACTCTTTCACGCTCAAACGGCTGAATGTATTTGGATGAAATTTGGTATCAAGATAGCTTATATCCCGGATTAATACATAGGCTACTTTGATCCCGGAAAAGTGCAGCGTTCCCGTGGGATGACTTACTCACCGCGGGGAATACCGCGAGGCGCAGCTAGTATTTAATAAATAATCGTTTGTTTTTTATTCACAGACCAATCGGTACTGCTTACTATCTCCCTAAGGAATACCGTACCGCCTCAGTTCTGTCCCCTGCTTTGGATACTTATAGTTACGGGGTCGTTGTACTGGAGGTAAGTTTTCTTTTCTTAATGTTACGGTCCCCTTCCCATCGTCACAACACCGGCCTATTTTTAACAGACTTAAGAAAATGGAGAAGGATATTAACTCGGTTGTTTATTTTTATGTTTGTTCCTTCAGATCTCCGCCATTTATGAAATGATAATAATAATAATAATAATAAATCAGCGGGAAGTCTATTAAACCAACTTCAATAATTAGCAGTCGTGTAAGGGAACGAACTGGTTTCCGACATACAGCTAACGCTAGTTCGGAAAACATGGCCTTAACAAACTGTACAATGGTTTATTCAAATAATACTTTATTATTTACTTAGTGTTTAAATTAAAATTACTGAAAAATATGTCGTCCAAGTGCGTGATAAAACGAAACTTTTACAATAACTCTGTTGCTATTAACTGAGATAGATAGATAGATAAACGCTTTATAGTGCATAACACCTTAACTAAACAATTACATTTTTAAACTAAATTAATGTAATATAAAAAACAGCGATTTCTTCCAGACAACTGTGAGGCCTGTCATTATTTGCTTTCTTTATTTCTTTCTTATGTATACAATTGTTATCGTTGTTTGCAGATGTCGACCGCGCGTCCCCCCGCACGTAAAGTAAGACACAAGGACAACGGGAGAGATATAGATATAGTACATCTCACCACAGACGTGCACAATATGGCGAAGGACAACTTCTTTGATTTCTGTAAGTTTATATATATATACTAGCTGTTGCCCGCTACTTCGTCCGCGTGGAATTTGGGTTTTATCACGCACCCCTATTTTACCCCTCGGAAAAGTAGCCTAAGTTATTCTTTGTTACATCTGCCAGTGAAAGTCCCGTCAAAATCAGTCCAGCCATTTCAGAGATTAGCCGGAACAAACAGACAGACAGATAAAAATTGTAAAAAAATGTTTTGGTATATGTACCGTGTATACATCCGTGTATACAGGTTTACTAGCAACTGAGCTGAGAGGCCAGTCGAAAATAAATGAATCTATTTAAAAAAAGGTGAGTGAGTATTCTATCAGTTATCTGGTTCCCACAGTTCAAGCTATGCGTAGTTTAGAGTTAGATGGCGCTGTTTGAAATAGTGATAATTTCAAACAGCGCCATCTAGCAATCAATATATTTTTTGTTCATAGTTCATATCCGGTTAATTCATAAAAAATACCCATGGTGTCACATTATTCATTTATAATATTCATTTTTTTCATAACAGCTACCCTCGAAGACCCCGCGATCAAAGGCACCCCGGATTCGAACCCGGCACTGTGTGTGGAACTCATAACTATAGGAGTACACTGCACTCAGGAGCGAAGACAAGAACGACCTACAATGCTCGATGTATATAAACGATTGGACGCGTTACAGTTCCCTGGAAAACACTATTCATAGCTGGCAACACCCTACTTACTTAAGTAAACACATCTGTTGACCCCTTAACTGCGGGAAAAACACGTTGCGTTATTAGTACTACTACCAACTGGTCTCAGCTTAGTTGGTAACACTGTCTGCGCTATTGGTAAAACTATCTGCGCTGTTGGTAACACTGTTTGACCTATTGGTAAAACCATCTGCGCTGTTGGTAACACTGCGCTGTTGGTCGTGCGGTTCTTAAGTATGATATTGTGAGTTTAATTACTGAATTGAAAATATTTTGCCTCGAATATAATTAGTATAATTACTATTATATAATTATTTTTCCATTTACTAGTCTAATAATTTACGTTAGATATTTACACATTGTATATAAACGCAATAAATTCTATAATATGTTAATATTAAAATAAGAATAAAAAATAATTTAAGCAGTAGATATGAAATATGTCTTCCAATCTCGTGCCTTTGAAAAAGTGTCCTGTCACACGAATTTATACAATTGAATAAATATATTTCACCTTGGTATTTTTATTTTATTTTGCTTTATTTGGGAAACAAACAATATTTTAGTCATGTAATACTAATATATAATACAGAAACCAGTAAAGTTTCCACCATAAGGAATCGTTTTTTAATTAATTATTACGTTCTGTTTCGGAATAATTACTGTCAAAATTTTAACCTGATCTCCTATGTTGTATATGACACTATCACTAGCGGTCTTTGGCAGACTGGTGGGCTCACATAGACTGTAGCTATCAACAAAGAATAAGAATAAATATACTTATATTTCTTCTAAAAGTGCTTTTTCTCCAGAAATTCCGTATTAAATAAAAAATGTGCGTTTCTGTTCTGACGCGCCAAGTCAAAGTCAATGTCAAAAACTTTATCTCCATAGAATTCATAAAGAAATCTTGCTTGAACGTCAATAATATTCAAAACATAAGGTAATGCTACTTATCGCTACTTATATAATTAATTATTAGCTTAATGCTACTTATATAAGTTAAAATTTCGTTTGGTTTAAGTTTATTAATATTAGCTTCGCAAATTAAGAGATAAGTAGATACTAACCTAAAATTGAACATTCGTTTATTATTTGAAAATCACGGAGCTAATTTATTCAATTAGGAAAAGAAAAATTGTAAGCGAAAATAATTATTTTCGCTGTAATTATTTTTGCTGTAGAATTCTACACATTGGTCATTAAAATTATAGTTATTTTGGTTATTTTGCTGTGTGAAATAATTATGATTTATTATATATGCTGTGCCCGCGGGTTTCGCCCGCGTTGAATTCAGTTGGTGAATAAAAGAGTAGTACTACGTGTATTAGTCATTTTTATAAATTTTTTGAATTAACCTTGTATAAAATAACTTAAGTTACTCCTTGTAACATTAGCTATCTGCCAGTGAAAGTGCCGTCAAAATCGGTCCAGCCGTTTCGGAGATTAACCGGTACAAGCAGACAGACAAAACTTTTAAAAACTGTTTATTTGTATAAGTTGTATAAGTAACTAAGCGTTTAGTAAAAAGCTGTTATTTTGACATTACAAACAGACCGTTCAGTTTAATTTATTTCTATGTAAAGATGGTGAGCAGACGAGCTGATGGACCACCTGATGGAAAGTGGTCACCGTAGTCCATATACCAGAGCCAATCAATTTTGAAATCGCATGACCACTAAGTACTGCCACCATGCCCATTTCTGCCGCCAAGCAGTGACGCTTTCGCGTTACTGTGTTCCGGTTTGCAAGGTGTGGTTGCCGGTGAAATTACAGGCACATGAGACATTCTTACACGTCTCAAAGTTACGGGCGCATACGATGCCGCTTAGGTTTTGTCGTACCTAGTAACGAGGATCAAGTCGCATCGGCTGTTGTGGGCCGTCGGCTCGCTCCATTACAGTATCACATAAAAAATACGTTTTTCACAGTTATTATTCCTTTTGAATGAAATGAAAGAAAATCTTTATTTGTAGCTAAGCTACATTCTAGTTCGTAACGTTAGTAATTACTACTAACACTAATAATAATAACTACTTTTGAATCACTTGCTTCTCACTTTTGGATTTATTTAAGGTAAAGGCACTAATGCTCAACACTTTAAGGAATATGAGCACTTTTAGGTTCTCAATTAGGTACATTTTTTTATTTAGAATTGGTTCTTGTTTTATATGAGTACAGTAACATTTGGAAAATGGATTTTCATTATAAAACCTTAAATTATCAACAAATTTTATATGAAAACTAATTTTTTTGTTGACTAACACATAGGTATTTTTCTGTTGACCGTACCTACTCACATAATCTATAAATCCCTAGATGTATTGATAACTGTGGTTGTGAAACCGCGTAACGCAAGAAGCTTGATCTAATTTGTCCCCTAAGTAGGTGAGGGCGTCGCTTACTGCCCTGTCTACACATAAGTAAGTATGTACCTACCTATTTACATTGTTTAGTAGCAGTAGAACTCGTGCCAAGTTCGCCCGGAGAAGTACTGCCACCACACCTGGTAATCTGCCGCCAAGCAGTGATGCACTCGTGTTGCTGTGTTCCGGTGGAAGTGGGTGCCGGCGAAATTGCAGGCGCATGAGACGTAACATCCCCGTCTCGGGGTGATGGACACAACGCAATGCGACTTGAGTCATCTCGTACTTTGGTGGAGAGGACCCACCTGATGTTAAGTGGTAAGCGCCACCTATAGACAACAGCAATATGACTCAAGTCCTCTCCACCAAAGTACGAGATGACTCAAGTCGCATTGCGTTGCGTGCATCACCTCGAGACGGGGATGTTACCTTATTTAATTTGAATGGTACCATGATGTACCATACAAATTGAATAAAAACCACAGTTAGACGCCGTGACCCAAAAAACGTAGTCTACATAATGTACAATAGCATTATTTGAAGAGAACCACGAAAAGAATTAAAATTGATTATAACAAAAGACTTTCACTGGAATGGGAGCAGATATATTGATTTGCACAACTGTTAGCTCATGTTGACACTCGTACACGAACGAACGAGTGAAGCGAGCTAATTCGTCTACGTTGATTTGGATAAACCAGTAATTGTTTTTATGTGATGAAATTCAAATTTTTCTTTATGTTATACAGTTATAGAACGAGCTGACGGCCCACCTGGTGTTTATTTATTTATTAACCACACAAACATCATATATAAAACAATTAAATAAAAATAGAATAACAAAAAGAGCGTTCTAATATATATGACAATTATAAGTGTAAGTACATAACATTTAGACATACACTCATAGAAAATTAAAAAGGAAATAAGTACCTACTTGGTGTTAAGTGGTAACTTCGGCCCATTACAACCGAAGCGACTTAGGTACGGACAAAAGCCAAGTTGCATCGTATGAGCCCGTAACTCTGAGACGTGTAGGAATATCTCATGTGCCTGTAATTTCACCGGCAACCACACCTTTCATACCGGAACACAGTAATGCGAATGCGTTACTGCTTGGCGGCAGAAATGGGCATACGGTTGTCGGTATGTATAACATTTTTTCGATTATGCAACCATTTGTAGTCATGACATTTTCCATGAAAAAATAACCAGCTACCTACCACGGAAAAGAATCCACGGAGTTAAGATGAGGGCTTAGCAATAAAGTCCGTCCCTTTGAATACGGGATCTTAAAATTTAAAAATGTCAGCCGAGTTACCTACACTTACGCAGGAATTAGAACAAATATAACAGACACTTGAATACACATTAAACCACACGGAAGCAGGGCTGCACTCAGGAGCTTAATCAGTATTTATTTCCATTGTATAATGAAGAATACATAAAAAATAATCAGTGGTACTCAGCAATTAAAATATTTTACTGAAATTCAAGGATTACGGGTTGAATTTGGAATTTCCTGCTTATATTGGCATGGTGCTGTGAAATTACTTTAAATTTGAATAAATAACAGTTAAAATATTTACTTTAATAGCATAAAATACTGTTTAATTTTTGGGATAAGTTTAATACAGAATGCAGAAATAGGGCTTGCGTTCTGACAACACCCTTTCACATACGTAATGTCTACAATTCCTTTATATTACTTCATACATACAGAGCAGAAAGCAGGGTTACTACCAACTGAGCTGTGAGGCCAGTCAAAAGCCTGAGTAAATGACTGAGAATGTATCTTGGTGACTTGGTGACGCCTCAGTTCACCCCTGGCTCTGAAGGCTGTACCAACGTTTCCAAGACCTACATTGTTTCACCGCACCCAACATCTACCTCAGTCTACCTCGTATCACCTCCACCACAGGTCTGTCCGTATTCACTCTTCGACAATAACCACTTTGGAATACACGTGCTAACATTAAATTGCACGATTCCACATGGAAAACTGAATAACTTGGTGAGTTTATCTTTTTTATCTGACTCGCAGAACGACTGTTCTGTCCTAGATAAAATGGGTACCGAAAAACCTATGAACTTGGCAATTTTCATTTTGATCGGTCATTTTAAGGAGTTATCAACTTCACATTTCGATATTCATCTATACTACTTACTAGCTGTTGCCCGCGGCTTCGTCCGCGTGTAATTCGGTTTTATCACGCACCCCTACTTTACCCCTCGGAAAAGTAGCCTTAGTTACTCCTTGTTACATCAGCTATCTGCCAGTGAAAGTTCCGTCAAAATCGGTCCAGCCGTTTCAGAGATTAGCTGGATCGAACAGACAGACAAACAACAATTTAAAAAACTGTTTTTTTTTTGTATATGTACCATGTATACATCCATATGTACTTAGTAAAAAGCGGTTATTTTAATATTACAAACAGACACTCCCATTTTATTTATTTGTATAGATAAAGCCGTAGTGTGTTGAACGCGTTAATCTCTGTAACTACTCCTAGAATTATAAAAAAATAATTCATTTTGTTGCCCGATTTTTGATAAAAATAATAAATATTGGTTGACATTTCACACAGCGCCATCTAGCCTCAAAGTAAGCTAAGCATAACTTGTATCATGGGTACGAGGCAACTGATATAATACTATATATTTATTACTATTTACTGCTTCTTCGCCTTTTCCTCATTTATTTGGAATCGGAGCATTGACTTCTATTCCTTGATAATTGATCTTCTATTCCTGACTTAATATTCCATCATGATGTACTCTGGCCTGAAAACTATAATATTATTATTTTTTCAGACACAGCTAGCAATCCAGTATAAATTTAATAAAATTTCAGTGCGTCAAGCGCTTTTTGTATTTGTTCAAGTGTTTAGTTAGCTCATTGTTGGATCGCCTCGTTTTTCGTCCCAGACAAGGTTTTTGAATTGCATAATATGCGCCCACGTTTACTTACTTTTATGCAGCGCTCAAATGAAAAATGAATCAAGATGGTGGATAGTCATTACATTCTCTATTCGGGCTCCGTTTTGAGCATCTTGACTCTATTGGGATCTTAGATTTAAAGCGATCACGGCCCATTTCATAATAATAAAAAAAAAGAAAAAAGTACTTGTAGACGTTTCACAAACTTGGGGCTAGGTGGCGCACCTAGCCCCAAGGTAAGCTAACACTTTTTGTAAATCTATAGAAATAAATAAAATTGGAGTGTTTGTTTGTAATATTAAATTAACCGCTTTTTACTAAGTGCATATGGATGTATACACGGTACATATACCAAAACAAATTTTTTTTTAAATTTTGTCTGTCTGTCTGTCTCTGTCTGTTTGTTCCGGCTAATCTCTAAAACGGCTGGCCCGATTTTGACGGGACTTTCACTGGCAGATAGCTGATTTAACAAGGAGTAACTTAGGCTACTTTTCCGAGGGGTAAAATAGGCGTGATAAAACTGAATTCCACGTGGACGAAGTCGCGGGTAACAGCTAGTACACATTTGAACCCGTGGACGCAGTGTTCAGGCAGCCATCCCTGGACCCGATCTGGGTGTGCAGTCACAGGACCCCTGTGCTATGTCCGCCCTCGCATCCAGAAACTTCCTTGGCATAAGAGGTGAGCCCCTATGGGGCTTGCGAGCGAGCGACGAGCGACCCGGCCCTGCCGTCTACAAGCGTTAGATACAACCAACTATGATTGTATCTAACCATTAATTTGTATGTATTATTTATTATGACTACCTAACGTTTGGGCACTTTGGATTTATCTGTAAGCTCATTGTGTAATTTAATAAATAAATAAACTGATTTAGATCTTTATTCACCAGTAACTAAAAAAATACACGTGGCTGGTTAAGACATCGGCCGTGAAATCGGCTATGAAGCTCTATTCTATTCGAGTTACTGGTTCTCTCGAACCAGTGTGATGAAAGGATTTTAAATGCGCCTCAAAGAGGCTCCTTTCGTGCACATGACACATGTCTTCGAATTTTTAGTTCTAGGGCATGTCGGTTTCCTCACGATGTTTTCCTTCACCGTTTTGAGAACGTGGTCCAATACAAATAAATCTTTCAAGCGAACTAGCAGCGACGTGTTTCTCATAGGTGCACGTCGGGATTTGAACCGGCGACCTCCGGATTTAAACTCGTGGTCAGTACCACTAGACCACCACGGTATGAAGTATGTATGACTATTAATTGCTAGCCCGATTTGACTCGCCAGTATTCATAATAGAACAGATAATAGAGATAAAGTAACGCCCAAACAAATTAACTAAGTAGGCATAAAGTAATAGTTATATTTACTGTTTGCACCCTATTAGCTAATTAACTCCCTAACGAGACAAAGAGATGTGAAACAAAGTTGTTTCTTTATCTATTGTAAACACAGCCTAAATTAGTAATTATGGAAAACTTGAATGGTTTGTAATTTTAAGTTATAAGTAAAATGTTACGTTAACTTTTCCATCCATCTGTGATTAAACAGATTTTATTATTTCTGTGGACGATCCCAGATGCTTGAAAAAAATTAATTATAGTAATCAGGCTACTGGGACCGCGGTCCAGGTTTCGTAGCGGTCTTAATCTTCTTTAATTATTGATTTGGTGACTGTTTTTATACTTGTTTTATTTTTGTTTTCTACAGTTACGGAACGAGCCGACGACCCACCTGGTGTTAAATGGTAACCTCGGCCTATAACTACCGGTGCGACTTGGGTCCTCCCCTACTAGGTACGACAAGACCCAAGTTGCATCGTATGCGCCCGTAACTCTGAGACGTGTAGGTGGAATGTCTCATGTGCCTGTAATTTCACCAGAAAACCACACCTTTCCAACCGAAACATAGTAAAACAAATGCATTACTGCTTGGTGGCAGAAATGGAGATGGTGGCAGTACTTCCCCGGACGGACTTGGCGTGAGTTCTACTGCAATACGTGTGACCTTCCGTTTCATAATGATATTCAGCTCAACTCAAGTGTTCAGGCAGAAGAAAGAAGATATGTATTTGTGAAGCGAAGTTTGTTTGTGACCGTCACTAACGGGCAGTGATGTATATTTGCCCGTTTTGACGATCGCAAAATGAACTCACTTGACTATATTCAACAGTGCAGAACAGAAGATAAGAGAAGATAAGAAAGAAGAGAAGAGTTCCAATAAGAGCTTTTGGGTGGAATGTGTATGTGGAATGGAACGTAGAATGTGTGTCAGGTTTCATATTAAGAATGTGTGCTTATGTAAAATAGTTTATTTATATATGACCTATGTTATGTATATATGTGTGTATTTTTAATGTGAACTACATAGTTATAGTGTTAGTAAAGTGGAGCGCCCATCTAAATTTGCAATGCCTGAGAAAGGTTAGAGAAACTAAGTTAAGCACCAGATTATCTGTAAGATCTTATTGTACACTTAGTGGGCAAATAAATTTTGTATTTGTAATCGTATTTATATCTATGTAGTCAAAGTTATAAACTAAATGTAACATAGATTTACGTAGGACTTTAATTGTTACAGGGATCATGCTCGCGAAAAATATTAATCTCTCTTTTAGGGGTTTCTTGTCTGTTCTACACATGGAGGGTCGGACAGGGTTTGAACAGGCGTCAAAGTTAGCGATAAGCACGCGTGACCGCGTTTTGAATTTTACGTACTGACGTTTTCAAGCCATTTCTTGACTAATTCTATGGAAATAAAGTTATTGAGTCCTCGAATTTATGATTGTTTTACTTGTGTTATTTTTATTTTCTCACTCAAGTACAACGTGTTTTAGTGTTATAAGGTCTCTCGAAAACAAATGATATTTAACCGCTTAGCAACAGCAGTTAGCAACGTAGTCCATATGGTTTCAGGTGGTTTTCAAGAAGAAACCTAAAACAGTTATATAAAAAAATTGAACGGTCAACTGAGTGAGTAATCTCAGCATTTTTTATTTGATTAAGTGACGTAATCAGCCGACAGCCCACCTAATGTTAAGCGGTAACCACCCATACACAACAGCAATACGACTCAAGTCTTCTCCACCAAAATAGAGATGACTCAATGACGGGGATGTTACGTCTCATGAGTCTGCAATTTCACCGGCATCCACTCCCTTCCACCGGAACACAGCAACACGAGTGCATCACTGCTTGGCGGCGGATTACCAGGTGTGGTGGCAGTACTTCTCCTTGCCTCCCTGCCTGCTTCTGTATTTCCTGGTAAAAAGCATGCTACATCGTAGACCGCATCTTCAGTCAAAAAACTATGATTTTCGGAAAAAATCGTAGCAGTCGTAGACATTCTACGAAAACTCACTGATTTCACTTATATATTTACTATTATTAAACATATCAAACTGAAGGGGTAGAAAGAGTTTCCATGGGCCCCTTTCCACTGTGTGGATTTATTATATGAGAATATAACGTATGGCCCACCTATTGTTAAGCGCGGTAACCTCTGCCCTTAACAAAGCAATACCCTTAGATCATGCCCTACAACTTTTTTCAACAAGTGCTAAGTCGCGCCCGTTAATCTGAAAGATGAAGGTAGAATATCTCATGTGCCTGTAATAGCACCGGTAACCATAACTTTGAAACTGGGACACAATAATACGAATGTGTCACTACTTGACAGACGTGGGTACGGTGGCAGTACTTCCCTGGACGAGCTGGAACAATTTCAACTGCCTTAATACAAGTCAAAAGCGTGGTAACGTAGACTTGACTAGTGGTAAGATCATGACCGCCATAGTTTTCCCACGAATAACTCAGCTGTAACTTCCTACCAGTAAGACACACAATAGCCAACGGTCAGGACATTAATATTTTACCAGCGGAATTGCCTACAAGTCTAAACGGATATAAATTCTACAAGCGATATATACTACAGCTTATTGATGGAATCAGCGAATGTGGGTACTTAGATACATACCAATACTTTTTGAGTACTATCTTAGATCACATGTCACTTATAATTAGGAGAATATATATTTTTATATAGAGCTCATTCGCTAATGCGAATATGTCGGTCTGTCTTATAAAATAGTCCTGGGTGGAAATCGAACCCACAACCGATTGCACAGAAGGCAGAGTTACTACCAAACAAACAGTTGCATCTGGAATACTGTCATAATAATAATAATAAAGGTGGACAATTCACACAGCGCCATCTAGCCACAAACTAAGCATAGCTTGTACTCTGGGAACCAGCCAACTGATAGAAAACATAGGTACTTTTTTATAAATACATACATATTAACACCCAGACACAGAACAAACATCTATATTCTTCACACAAATGTTTCTCCTGAGTGGGAATCGAATCCACGACCTACAACGCAGAAGGCAGAATTACTACCAACTGAGCTGTGAGGGATATCTTTTCATTAAATGCATATGAAAGTGTAATGATGTGAACAAAAACTAGAATTACAAAATACTCTGTCTATCTGTTTATTCCGTGTAATCCCCGCAACGGCTGGACCGATTTTTGTCGGAAGCTTCCACTGGCAGATAGCTGAGCTACTAGGAGTAACTTAGGCTACTTTTAGTACAACTATTCAGAACCAAAAGCAATGCGGGCTAAGCCATGGCCACCGACAATTTTCAATAATAAACAAGCTCATTTAACATTAATACGATAATAATACTATTTTCAAAAATAAACCCATTAGGAATAAGAACTATGGTCACAAGGACAAACAAGTATTTGTTTATTTTCAAATTCAAAACAAAAATTACTTAGTTGAAACGATCACTAATTACTTTCATCCCCTAATGCAGCTAAGTCATTAGCCCTTTCTGGCAAGTATAAATATTACGATTTTTAAATCTCTAATCAGTATTTGGTTTGTTCCAGTGAGGTACAGAAGTATTGAATTAGTGACAGTAGATAATAATTACGAACTTCAAAATTAACAATTATACTTCAAATTATAAATGCAGTTTATATTTTCAAAGTGAAAGTTATATAAGTGAATTTCAAGGTACAATTCAAAGTATCGTGTTGCAGCATCGTTAATTTGTTGTGTATATAAGTAGATTTTGTTCGGCTTCTTTTCCACTCAAAGCCAACCATATTCTACTTGAATCCACGGCAAAAATACCATCTATGGAAGAAATTGGAGTTCTGTGAATGAGATATTATGAGGTTAATTTTGGCTATAAGTATTAACTTACTTTTACCGTGACTGTAAGTAGATTTTGTTAGACTATTTTCTATATAAGGTCGTTTATTACAGGATTATATTTATTGTTTTTGTCTAATGTTCCATTTGGTCGACAATGTCTCACTTGTTGGAAGTTATTTGGCATTAAGGGATTGTCGATGAAATGATACAAAAATGTTATTTGTAAGGCTGCAGAGAATGTAAATTATTTATGTCTCCGTTTATCACTCAATAAGTTATAATTAAGCAAATTAAAAGATAAGCTAACAGTTTTGCCGTGACTCTAAGTAGATTTAATTAGGTTTTATTTCTATCGAAACCCGATATATTCTACTTGAATTAATGGCAAAAGGACCAACGAAGATAATTGAAATGCAAGGATTTTGACCATTTTGTATGGAAGTAAAGCTAACACTTTTACCGGGACTGTAAGTAGATTTTATTCGGTTTTTTATTCCTATCAAAGCCCAATATATTCTATTTGCAGCCACAGTAAGAAAACCCTCTTAATAAGCTCTATACAGGAATTGGAGGACGAAAGGTGTTATGGAATGAATTTAAGTAGATTTTGTCCGATTTTGTTTCTATGAAGTCGTACAAATTGTACTTCAAATTCAATCCAATTTAAAAACATTACGCGCTGTCAATAGAAGAAATTGGAAATATTGCATTAGCATTGTTATAAGTAGGTTTCCTTCGACTATTTTCAGATTTTAGTCGAATAAATCCTACTTTTCTCAAAGCTAAATTGAATAATTGAAGAAAAGAAGCATCTAATTGAAGAAGACAGAAGAATCAGATGTTTTACGCAGATCTTATTTAATTTTCCTTCAGTTCTGTTTAATACAATGATATAATTTGTAATAATGTAACTTTTGGACATTTTTTATATAAATATATGTTTCATTGATATTTTCAAATAATTCATCTTAACGTATTACGGAGATCCTTTAAGTTTTCCAATTTAAGTTTATCTATTATGTAAACTATGTACAAAATTTATTAGTACATTATAAAATTATGTACATACTTGATATTACACACATCAGATTGTAATGGTCCAGTGGTAAACCACGAGTGAAGCACCCCGACGAAGGTTGCGGGATCCAATAAGTATTCAATTGAAAAATAATGTACGCGAATAATCATGTTATCATCTTTAAGGTGCACTATTAATCCTTTCACCAAACTGGATCGAGAAAGCCAGTGACAAGAAGACATACGAAAAATTACAAAATAATGATAAAATATTAAAGTGAGGAATAAAAATATTTATTTTATTAAGATATATTATTTTAATTAATTCAAGAGACCCATTACATTTTATAATATTCACACCCACAATGGGGTGGGAATCGAACCGACGGCCTACGCGCAAAGCGTTAAAGGAGTTACTATTACTAACAACTGAGCTGTGAGGAATAAAAAACTAATTAAGGCCCGTCTTTTATTGAGTATCCATTTTATTTCCGCACAGAAATAAGTTATTCGAATTTTACTTAGAGTTAGGTAACATACCGTCATTTCCAACTCGCATACCGAGGGTTCCATACCCCAGCTTTGTTTTCTTGGCTGGTTATTATTACTTGTTATTTCAATATGTAGATTACTTTTAAGTTCTAACTTATTACTTGACTGGATGCGCCCCGCGGTTAATAAGTCATCCCACAGAAACACTCACAGTCACTGGTTTCGACATAACCAGTTTCCTCGAAAGGAAAAGGGAAGTTAAGCCTATAAAGGCCACTTTCTACCTAGTGTGTTACACTATCGTAGGAACATAGAAATTACGGTGAGCTATTCCACGCTATCCACTGGTTTCGACAGAACCAGTGACTCGAAGAGAAGACTGCACTTCTTTTCATCCAGACTGCCAAATTTCGAGCAGATCCATTCAGCCGTTCTGGCGTGATTAACAAACATCCATACATCCAAATTTTCGCATACATAATAATATATCAGTCTTCTTCTTCTTCTTCTTCGAGTCACCGGTTCTGTCGAACCAGTGCGGTGAAAGGATTGTAAGTGCGCCTCAAAGAGGCTCCTTTCGTGCACACGACACATGTCTTCGAATTTTTAGTTCTAGGACATGTCGGTTTCCTCACGATGTTTTCCTTCACCGTTTTGAGAACGTGGTATTGCGCACATAAATCTTTCAATCGAAAAACTCATAGGTGCACGTCGGGATTAGAACCGGCGATAAAACTCGGGGTCAGTACCGCTAGACCACCACGCTCTCAAAATATATCAGTAATATTACACTACAATTATTGAAATGTGTAACTACATCACCCCCATTTCTTACTTTTTGTTTTTTATTCTTTCAAGACAGGCCACTCAGCTCAGTTGGCAGTAACTAAAAAAGTATATATATATATGTATTTTATCAGTCATCTGGTTCCTATAGTACAAGCTATGCTTAGTTTGGGGCTAGATGGCGATGTGCGAATTGTCCACCATTTAAGTTTTTTTTTTGTAATGGTTAAGTTTAGCATAAAGCTAGACAGTGAAAAACCGTGAAAACTTAATCATAGGTAAACGGGAGAAAGCACCAGACATAACTTCGTCACTCGTAACAGAGTCAATTTAACGTAAGTCGGTATAAACACAATGATCCCACACACCCCTCGATGCCAATGAAAATATAATGTGCCTACTATTATACCCCGTTCTATTTAAGGCTAATCAAGCCCAGTTAGCGAGCAGTCGGTTGTGATGCGCGGGCGACGATTGGCGTGGCGCGTCCGCCGCGCCATCTTGTATTACAGTTTGATTTCAAATTTCCAACGTGCCGCGTGTGTTTGACGTTAACCAGTGACAATTTGGAAACGGATAGTATTTTTTATGGCGGTAAGTACAGTTTGTTGCCCGTCTGGAGCTAATCAGTCATTTTAATGGATCGTACGACTGAAACTTCGACAGTAACATGATTTGAAGACATAAAAATTATGAGAAGGAATTTATTTACTACCGTTAGCTACTAGTGTAGCTAGTTCTTTGAATAAAAACTCTTTTGTGTTGTACTTCGTAGAGCATTAACTTCATTTTTTCTTTTTTATTATATTGGTGTATGATTTTGAAAATAGGTTAAATTAATGAAGTATGTATTACGTACCTACTGATAACCACAGATATGATAATGTTATAATACATAAATAAATAGATTCCTGCCTGTTTCCTCGAAAGGAAAAGGGAAGTTAGGCCTTTAAAGGCCATCTCCTACCTAGTGTGTTACACTATCGTAGGAACATAGAAATTACAACGGTGAGCTATCCCACGAATAACTCAGCTAACACTTTCAGTAATACATTATATCAATCATAAACCGGCAGTCACGACAAATTAAAAACGATATTACAACAAGTCCGAACGAAATACTACATCGGTAAACTATAAAGGAATAAACTTAAAAAAAAAATGAGGAAAAGGCTTATTGACGTTTATGTTATTATCCCATTCAAATGCGGCCTACTTCGTCGCGTTCAATGATGTATCATACATTCGTATGACGTGATCGAGTATTTAGAGCATTTGCAGACATGGTGATTCATCCCATCTAGGTGTCATCTAAGGAAATTAACCTTATTAGTGTGTGTTGAGGGTTGAGCAACACAGGAAGTAATGAGAGGAGAGAGATATATAATGTGAATGGAATAAAACGAATCATGTTGTTTACTTGAGTATAATAAATACGTCTTCAACAACATCAATATGTTGTTATGTATGATGTTTGGCCTGGGTCTGGGTGTTTATACACTTTATATATACCCAGATGTATGTATGTATTTACAAAAAGTATATAAGTATTCTATCAGTTGTCTAGTTCAATTAATACAAGCCATGCTTAGTGAAGGCCAAGATGGCGCTGTGTTGTAAAGTCCACCAATACTTAAATATAATGCTATAAATTTCTACATTAGTAGTGACTTAAGATGTAAATAGTTTTTAATTTTAAGGTCGAGTCATTAAAATTTAATTTAAAATTTAGTTTAATATTTAAATGTCTAGTTTTCGCCAGTAGTCAATTAACATTTTGTACGTTTGAGTGATTAATTAAAATTTTAAACGCTGAATTCAGTAAAACATTTTGTGTCGAAAAAGATTGTATCATCTGCATGTAATTACATGTCATTTACACATGTTTCAGCAAATACAATATGTTTTATTTTTTATACTTATTATAGTCTTTTTTTTTTTTTGAAGTATAAAGAATATGATTCAAGTAGGTACGATATAAGTATCAACCAGTATGTAAGTTTTATATTCAAACTTTTAATATAATATCAGTGCCAACTGAGACACAAAGTAATGGGTATAAACCTGTGTACAGATAAGAAAAGACAAAATATTTAAGTACCATTTTCTCTTCTGTTTTTGAATGTTTTCATTAAATTTACAATATTGACATAATCGTTATCATGTCGAATTTTGATAAATTGGGCGAACGTTATTATTATTAATTGTCTATGTGGATATAATAATGGTTGAATGAAAAAAAAACTATTACAGTTAGAATAACTAACTTTATGAAGAAAAAAACAAATGAGGCCGTTACATATTAGATGGTTGAATGACCAGCATTTACGATGCCAATTTTCAACGCCGAAAAAAAAACGTTAAAATTGCATGTATTCTTAGTTTGAACGCAGAGAATGAACAAATAAGTATAACAGGACACTGTTGACACGGCTGGCAGATAAACCGGGGTGGCAACCTGATACCAAAGGGCAAAAGTTAAGATGGCCATTGACGATAAGTAACGAGACAGTGTGATGAACTTGTACAAACACTTGGGTTTTATTTATAAACTTTGTTTAAGACTTCTGTTGTGGATTTGCTTCTATTGTTCTGAAAATTAGAATTGTTTTAAACTGCTAGTATGTTATACTAATCGAGTCACTGGGTCTGTCCAACCAGTATGCTGAAAGGATATTAAGTGCGCCACAAAGAGGCTCGTTTCAAGCAGTTTCACCTCCTTTTTTTAAGTTTAAATTGAAGTTTAGGAAAGGTAAGGAAAATGAGTTTTTTTGGTAATTACTTAAAGTATATAGACTGAACAAATACTTATATTCTCACACCAGCTGTTCATTATGTATTATTCATTATTTTAGTAGCAGTAGAACTTGCGCTAAGTTCGTCCGGGTAAGTAATGCCACTATACCCGTTTCTGCCGACAAGCAATGATGCTTTCGCGTTACTGTGGTTTAAAATTATTTTAAAAAAGTTACGTTTTATATGTGAGACGTTTAAAATTTCAACTAAGTTTTAAACATTTTAAATGTGGAACGCGACTCGGGGGATGCCGAAATGATGGTCATTAATCCCGATGCCATATGGGCGCGCACGTAGCCCTTACACTACATAGAATTGACACGTTCAACTGCATAATTAATAATAGTTACCATATTTCGATGTGCAATCAGTTAAGTGCACCTATCTCTTTCACGCTTAAATGAATAAAGAGTTTTTCTTTTTTTCATATTGGTGGACATTTCACAGAACGCCATCTAGCCCCAAAGTAAGCTAAGCATAGCTTGTGTCATGGGAACCAGACAACTGATATAATTCTTATATACTTTTTTACAAATACATACATATAATACATATTAACACCCAGATACAGAACAAACATCTATGTTCGTCACACAAAATGTATGTCCTGGGTGGGAATCGAACCTACAGCGCAGTAGGCAGAGTTACTACCAGCTGTGCTAAAAAAGAAGGCCCACCTGATATTATGTTTTGCTATCTGTATATAACAGTAATAAGTACGACTTTGATCTCACCGACTTCAAACCGGAACAGAGCAGTGGGAGTACCTAGACTATCGCTCGGCAGAAGAGGGTAACTATTGTAGTAAATTACCCTACTTCTGTCGAATTCTGCACACACCTTTAATTCTGCTACTAATTTATTTATTTAATTCAGATATTTATTTTATATATTAACTGTTGCAATAAGTTCGCAATAACATTTAATTATGTTTATGGGTATAAATGAGTAATACTCATGTTCGTCTCTGCTTTATCTATCTGACGCACCTACCTACGGAACAACATTATTATGACGGCCGTATATCAGCTCATTTTCCTACTCACCTATCAATATCAATTTATACCTAACGTGTGACTACGTAATATATATAGAGAAACTCTTTTATAAATCCTCGCTTCCGAATAATTTAAACTGGTTCAGATGGAAGATCTTATAATAATAATAATAAGTACAAGCTTACATTTCACACAGCGCCATCTAGCCCCAAAGTAAACTAAGCAAATAAGTATTTACTTATTAACCAGATATATTATAACTTGACATATATGTGTTTTGTATTTACACTGTTATTTGTCGGTGGCCCAGTGGTACGGACTCCGAGTTTAAATCCGGAGGCCGCTGCATCAAACCTCGACGTGCTCCAGTGTGATTTTTTCTAGTAGTACTAGTAGTAATTATCACAACGTAATAGGCACCAGATCTTGATTTAACGAGTCCAATCATCCAATAAGACCTCAAATCAAATACCTCGCTATCAATTTAAGCGTTCAAGAACCAATGGTGATTCATTTACCTTCGTTCTGATAATCTTACATTTTTATGGTTTTTATAATACTCCGAACTGTGTACGGGTTTATCGAATGTTTAATTATATTTTTTGTCTTATAGTTAATAAATATTTCAATCTTTCAGTCGCGGTTTTGTCCTTGTGGTGACGGTCGCTCTAACCCCGGCGCCAGACCAGTCAAATATTTGAACATAGACTTTGACAAACTTTGTACACACATTTGAACATATGCTTGATGTACCTGCCACACAAGCTTTGTGGTGATTCAATGGCGAATGAACTTTGCGCAAGTGTGACAGACTACGCAATATATGAAGTTTGAACGCTTTGTGTGCGCTCGAAAAACCGACACCGAATGGCAAAATGCAAATATTTAATCAAATATTCAAAAAATCCAATCCAAAAATATGTTCAAATGTTGCTGCTGTGTCTGGCGTCGGGGTAAGTCTTATAAACTGTGTCTATGTAAAAAAAACACATCGATCTTCAAAGGTTAAAATGAAATTCCTAAAGATTTTTTTATACAATGTATGTATTATGTATATATACAAGTTTATAAGAAGTTATTAATAACGATTCAAAAACTGTTCTATACGTTTGTAAGTCTATGGCGCGGATGCGTTCAATTGAACAATTAGCGACTGAAGTTAGTCAGAAGTTGTGGTGGTCATAGGAATTTGCTCGTATGCTGTTTCAAAAATCATTTCACATGAATAAATATAGATCCCAAATTGAGTTTTAATGTGAACTAGCATCTCGCCCCGGCTTTGCACGGGTGCTATTAATTTACAAATGATGTACACAACAACCTTCCTCGTTCTTTCTATTAGTGAAAACCGTATTAAAATCCACTGCATGGTTTAGAAGAAGTCAGCCTAGAAACAGACAGAGGTAGATAATTACTTTGATATACACTATTTTGAGATGGACTTAACATCTTCAGTTACCTAGTTGTGTTTTTAATTTCTCACTAAAAGGAGCCAAACAATTATTACTCCAAAACAAAAAAGACAGAGGCATTTAGGGGTAGAGCAAGATGTCTCAGACAAAATTTTCAAATAAAAATTATCTACAGTCTTTCACCCTGTAGGGAGAGATAGGTGTGACAGTAGAGAATAGAAAAAAAGAGATGATTGTTTACTAATGCCACTGTAGAGCAGAATTGTTTTGAGAACTTTTTGGAATTATACGTAGACCGATTTCTTAGTGGCAGGCTTGTAGGCTTTTTGGTGAACTCACTAACTGGTTAAATTCAAAATAACCTAATACCTCAACATTCCTCCATTACCCAAACATGACTGGCCTCGTAGCTCAGTTGGAAGTTGGTTGTACAAGCTTCTGCGCTGTAGGTCGTGGGTTCAATTCCCACCCAGGACAAACGTAGGTGTTTGTTCTGTGTCTGGGTGTTATAATGTATGTATATTAAAAAAAAATAAGTATATAAGTATTGTGACAGTTGTCTGGTTCCCATGACATAAGCTATGCTTAGCTTACTTTGGGGCTAGATGGCGCTGTGAGAAATGTCCACCGTTATTATTATTATTATATTAAAGAAATCTCACATAAGGAAACATTACAAGTGCCACTACAATTATAGGCGAAGACTACATGTGTTTAAGACAAGAGCGAGTAAGAAAATAAAAGTAAGATTAAATTAAGATTATTCATGTGCAAAATAAGGAAATGAGGTAGTAAATGTTTCTTACACAAATATTTGTCCCGAGTGGGAATCGAACCCACGACCTACAGCGTAGAAGGTAGGGCTACTAACCAACTGCGCTGCGAGGCGAGTCAATGTATCGATGTACACTATGATGGTGATCTATTAATAAATAAATAAACTTAACTTGCGTATTCTGAACACAGTGCGCCCGTACTGTAGTGACGGCATATTGTAACATTCCCTTTATCCCTCTCGGTGATGACGAAGTCAATTTACTGGTCTGGCTTTACGATTAATGAGTAATAAAGATGTCTGGTATGCTTGCCGGTTTCATTTTATTAGAAAACTCTTGCACATTGGAGTTCAACGAATTCATGAATGGTACTTTTGGTAGATAGATAATACATTTATTCAGCACTTAGGACACAAAAGAGCAATGAACTAAAAAACTACAAGATAAAAGAACAATATGTTGTGCGTCCAGTGCCGAAAAAGGGGTAGAGAGAGAGTAGAACTCTTACCAAGTTCGTCCGGAGAAGTACTGCCACCATTTATGCCGCCAAGCAGTAACGCATTCGCGTTACTGTGTTCCGGTTTGAAAGGTGTGGTTGCCGGTGAAATTACAGGCACATGAGACATTCCACCTACACATAGTTATCATATTATATCATAGTTACGGGCGCATACGATGCGACTTGGGTCTTGTCGTACCTAGTAGAGGACCAAGCCGAATCGGTTATTATGGGCTGAGGTTACCACTTACCACCAGGTGGGCCGTAATATATCACATAAAAAGAAAATGAATATGATATATTAAAAATAAATAAAATATAATTATAGACACTGAAATAATAAAGATAATTAATTTAACATACCTGTATGATTCAACTTTATAAAGGTCTGTTTAACATCGCCATCAGAAGATAAGAAGAACTAAGAAGAATCGAGAAGGACAAAACTAAATGTTATTCCTAAGTACTAGTGCCGCAGGAGTGCTTACTATTTCTCCTGCTGCCTCAGTGCTTATCAATGAATTTAGCTATATCTCCGCTCAAGAACAGAAGATATCAAGAATAGAAGATCGACATCCTCAAGAAGTAACACAAAGCTCAGCATGACAACTAAAGACTGATTACATCATAGACTGATAAATAATAAACTTAGCATATACCTACTGATAATAGTAGGCTCTTAAACTGTACTTCGATATCTCCGCCTCTATTTTTGGCGAACTCGCTTTTTGCTTTATTCGCGAACAACCACATAAGGGTTGGTACATCGACGACCCTGAGGATCTAGCTTCACAGTGGCGCTGTGTGGGCTGAGGTGAACTGATCCAAGCGCATCCCACAAAAATGTAATTTAGCTCGTAAATAAAATGTTGTATTAATTTAGACCGTTAATACATAAATAATACTATAAATTATACTCCGCTTGTATATTTACAGTATAGTTGTTACCTTTATGGAAACAAATAAATGTAAAAAAAAAAAATTGTTATTGTTTATGCTACTTATGTTTGTTTTTATTATATATTCTCTAAGTTCACAAGCTTTCTAAACTGTACTACGTTATAACGGAAACTTTACTGTTTTCTGTATAATTTATAAGTAGGTATGTATTTAACATGAATCATGTATTATGTATTGTTTGTCTCCCAAATAAAACAAAATAAAAAAAATAATCTTACATGGGACTGTCCTATAATAAACCACTGGGTGTTGAGACACAATTATTGTTAAATAAATGAGTGTTTCAGCATCCAGAGACGTTATTGTTATTGATAAGAATTTTATTTAATTGTGGACGTGTCATTGCTATTTTAATTTGATTTTTTTTATCTCTTACCTATGGAAAACGTCATATTCCGAAATAAATTTATATTATTATTATTATTATTATTTGCAATTTGATAAAAAAACCGCCAATGAATGCAGTTTTGAATTCGAAATATTATTTTTATATTTTAAATATAAAATATACTTAAGGATTGATAAAATAAGCTTCATGCTTGAAGATTTTTAATGCAGCAAAATCTTTTCAATTATGTCTTGGGTTCCGACAATGACTAGCGCTGTGTTACGGTTTCGTAGATAAACTGCTTTGGACTGCCTTTTAGGTATTCCGGGCTCTACCTACTCCCAGAATTACTCGAGAAAAAGGCCAGGGTCTTGGACTATGTCGCAGAGGATGAGATGCTTCTGCGAACCCTGAGCCCCAGCAAACCACAGTCCAGATAGGGCACCGAGGGATTTATGAAGAAATCTTACATATCCCTTCCAATTGCTTCCGAAGGTTACTTTACAAGCCTCACGGCTCTAATGATGATTACTCAGCCTTATGGTCATGGGTTCGATTCTCACCCAGGACAAACATTTATGTGACGAACATAGATGTTTGTTTTGACTGTTCTTATGTATTTACATGAAGTTATATGTAACCTATCAGTTATCTGGGTCCCATAGTACAAGTTATGTTTAGTTTGGGGCTAGATAGCGCTGTGAAATGTCCAGCACCAATATTTATTTTATTTTTATTATAACATGCCACCTGCGACACGGTGCCCATGGTAGTGAATGCGTCAGCATAATTTGACGGAGGCCTGACACAAAAGAAACATTATATATTATTTAGGTGTATACCTATGTAGCTAAGGAAACAGTAGAAGGTAATGTAGACTTTATTTTTATGTGGGTGAAGTTTCATATCGATGGCCCACCTGATGTCGAGCTGTATAATCTGCCCATTACAAAAGCAACACAATCAAGTCTTCCGCTAAGTATGGGAAGAATCAAGTTGTTGCATAGCGTTTAATCCGGGCAAATCATCCTACCATTAAAAAGACTTTGAGTCATTTGAGTAACATAAAAGAATCAATGGGGACTAATACTACTAGTACTAATTATATTACGTTGCATCCATCATCCACGAATCTACGAGACGGGGATGTTACGTCTCAAGCGCCTGCAATTTCATGTACAACGCAAGGAACCCTAATGGGAAAATACTACCAATCAATCACACAGGGGGTCCACTGATCAACCAAACAAAGCGATCAAGTAGAAAATAACCTTCAGTAAATCACTGCACCGACTCACCTCACACGCCAATTGCATAGCCAATTGAAAAATTGCATCCATAACAAATCTCAATGACAAAATCACTCGAAATATTATTCCTAACAACGAATATCCGCTTCGGTGGAATACAAGCGGGCGATAATCGCCAATTTATCGTGACCCCTCGCCGAACTATGGGCCGACGTGTGACAGGTCACGTTAAATTGGGTGTCGCCCGTATACCACTTAACTCAATAAAGAGTCCCCTTGAGAGCATTAAATTTAATAGTCTATGAAAGGAACGCTGGCAAATACGTCTTCCTGCCGAGAGCGGAAGACGGCGATTGGTCCAATTGTGGACTCATTCACCAATCAGCGTGTGTTGTCCAATTGTAGCTCACAAATCTTTGATGGTGTACCTAGTTTGTTGGATTTCGTTTTTGTGGATTCCATTCAAACGCTTCGCCTACCCCTTGGCGGAAAACGCAAGACTGTCAACCACAAATTGCTGTTATATATTACAAATTATATCCAAGTGATGCTAAGCGATATCTTCTGTCATTAAGAACATTTAAATGTATAAATTAATACTTATGTTAATTAAAATTTTCCGGTTGAGAGCCCTCCGCTCTCACCAAAAGCGCGCGCAAACGCTGTCACGGTCATCTGTGGCTAAAAGCTAAAATGTCGATTCAAAAAAAATATTTTTTTGCAGGGACCACACTGAGATACGGCAATGGATCGTCGCCTGGCTGGTGACATGTCGCGGGCAACAGCTAGTCTCAAATAAAATATATCTTTATATTTCATTTATATTTATTCATTGGCCCTTATAAACCTAGTAACGATATATTACAATCAATTATATATAAAACTTTTTTCTATATAAACAATTTACAGCACACATGGCTTTCACAATCTAAGTTTTCATTATAAACTGTTTCATATTTCACCATATCGTCCCTGTAGTTGGAAAACTAAATAACTAACACATTTTGCCAAATCGACTTTATAGCACCTTCATAAAGTACAATTCAAGCTGCATCTTTCTGTGTCACTAAAGTTTTGATATCGTATTTCAATAAAAAGATATACAAAAATGAACCTGTCAAGACGTTAAAGACGAAAAAATGAATTTTGAATTAATGATAAAAAAGTAGCGCAGGAGAAATAGTTAACTCAGCAATAAAATAGCTAAGTGTAATTAAGCGTTAACTTTGCGGCGAATAAAATGCATAAAGTTACTTATTCAGTTTTCCTTCGACACATTTCTACGCTCTACAGGATCAATCCAGTTAGGAATAATTAATATTTAATTTTCATTTTCAATTTTATTAATTAGCTAATATAGGAAAATTAAATAAAGGCACTTAATGCTAGCTTTTTTAAGTTGTATGGAGAACATTGACGAAGAAGAACTAAATAACTGACATGATAAAATAAATAAGTGCTTTAAAACTTTAAAACTTTGTTGAGGGAAAAATACATAGTCGCTTTTTATTTTTTTTCTTACAAACTAATTAACTAACGTTTAAGACCTTTATATTGAAAAATAGCTTAAGTAACAATCTATAACATAGCAAAAGATGCATAATAAAAATGTTCCCAAACAAAAATTTATAGCCATATTACACGCAAAAAAATAGTAAATCGCGTTTTTCTCCCGATTTTAGTTTTGTTAGTTATTTAGTTTTCCAACTACAGGGACGATATATAAAAAAACACTATAGAAAAAGGCACCAGAATTGCTAAGTATATTTTGCTGGTTGGACATATTATGAACATTTCTCAAATTTCAACTCATTATAACAAGACTTAATGCTGTCTCATTTAGGTACTCCTTGGAATAGAAAGAAATGGATACCGTATAGTTGATTTTCCATTTGCTTTGGCAGCAATAGAGTAAACATGTAATATTTAAAAAAAAGGAAGCCCTGGTTTAGGGGGTTCTTGGCTGTTTTCCCATGGTGGGTCGGATAGGGTTTGAACAGGCTTCAAACTTAGCGATAAGTATGCGTGACCTTATGTTTTGACTATTATTGACGTTTCTAAGACATTTCTTTATGAATTCTATGGAAATAAAGTTTTGACTGACTTATCTAGCGTCCCTGTACCCCGGCGTCTCCTAGGCACAGGTACTGGGATAGGTAAATGCTAGCCCCCTACTAGGTAAGTACTTGGAACTTGGGTCAAGTTACCCACGTTAGTTCTACATAGATAATAATATATTTTCTTAGGTTAGTTCCTAGGGCTATCGCGGGACTTGTTGATTGGCACACTAGAGGCTAGAGTTGGATAAGTTGTTAAGTGGACTTTCACATTTGTCCCAAGAAATGAATCCCATGGAAGAGGCTTTATTTTCTAAACAATTGTATATTCTTACGTTAGTTTATGCGACTGCCGCAAGATTTTGACCTTGTATAATAGATTTTTTGATGATCACTTTACTTTGATACGAATGATAGGAAATATATCAATTAGTTAATTGTTTTACAGAAAGATAAAATATAGCTTGATTGCAGAATAATATCTATTTTTGTTAATTGCGGTATTTGCTACGCGATTACCTTGAACCCGCAGACCGCCTTTATGTATTTTTTTATGTTACCTCACAGTAGTCGAAAGGTTAACTGAAACAGACTATAAGTTCGACTAGAATCTGTCAATCTTGACTTCCAATGTTCCAATCTTCTCTATATCATTGGTGATGACATCCCCAGGTTTCAAGTACTCCGGGGGCTGACGGTACATGCCAACACCCCCCGGTGTTCCAGTTAGCAGCACGTCTCCGGGTAAAAGAGTCATCACGCTGAAAGAATAATACATTTACTGAAAGTGACCTACTCAAAAAAGATATATGATTATGTGTAATATTGATTCCAGAACAAAATAGCCAGAATGAAGACGAATAGTCCAACAGTACGTTTTTATGTGATAAGTAACGAAACGAGCAGATGGCCCACCTGGTTAGGTGGTAACCCATAACAAGCAATACAACTTGGGTCTTCCCCTACCTAGGTACGACACACCCAAGTCACATTGTTGCGCCTGTAACTCTCGAAACGTGAAAGCACACCCTTAAAACCGGAACACAATAACGCGAATGCATTTTTTTATGTTATTTGGGTCATAGAATGAGCTGACGGCCCACCTGATGTTAAGTGGTAACCGCCTCCCATAAACAACAGCAATAAGACTCAAACCTCTCCACCAAAGTACGAGATGACTCAAGTCGCATTGCGTTGCGTCCATCACCCCGAGACGGGGATGTTACGTCTCATACGCCTGCAATTTCGCCGGCACCCACTCCCTTCCACCGGAACACAGCAACACGAGTGCATTACTGCTTGTCGGCAGAAATGGTAACAGTAATTCCCCGGATTTACTTGGCTCAAATTAAATTGTACTCACGAAGTTAGCCTCTCGATGACATCTTCGATTTTATGCACGAGTTGGTTGGTGTTACTCTTCTGCTTCTCCACTCCGTTTAGCTTACAGGAAATGCCCAACGCTTGAGGGTCACCGATCTCTTCATGACTCACTATCCACGGTCCGAGTGGGCAGAAAGTATCCATTGCCTAATTAAAAAAACATGTCATCTATACAAATAAATAAAATTGGAGTGTATGTATGTAATATTAAAATAACCGCTTTTTACTAAGTGCATATGGATGTATACACGGTACATATATACTAAAACAACATATTTTTTTAATTTATGTCTGCCTGTCTGTCTGTGTGTTTGTTCCGGCTAATCTCTGAAATAGCTGGACCGATTTTGACGGGACTTTCACTGGCAGATAGCTGATGTAACAAGGAGTAATTAAGGTTACTTTCCGAAGGATAAAATAGGGGTGCGTGATAAAACTGAATTCAACGCGGACGAAGTCGCGGGCAACAGCTAGTCTCGAATACGAACGTGAAGATCAGGGATACGGAATTTAGGCGCCATTTTCGAGATAGGATAGACGCCATCTTTTTAACATACAATCAATGGCGGTAATGTTGCCAGCAGCGGCAAAGAATAATTAGTAAAGATTTGACGACAACAATTTGAATAATTTGGAAACTAAAATTATCTAATTATATCTAGAATGTTCAACTGACCTTTCCCAATAAGAACTGTCCCATATTCCTCTCCTTCTGCCAGTCTCTCGCGCTGATGTCCTGCGCGATCGTGTACCCCAGTACGTAATCGAACGCGTCGCCCGCTTTCACGTTGCTGGCCTTCTTACCGATAACCACGGCAAGCTCCACCTCCCAATCCACTTTCTGGAAACCATATGAGATTTAACAAAAAAATAATAGATTTATAATAAATATTAGTGGACGTTTCACACAGCGCCACCTAGCACCTAACTAAGCATAGCTATGGGAACGAGACGACTGTTAGAAATACTTATATAGTTATTTTTGTTGTATATTCATACTAAGTAGTAAGTAAGTAGTAGTAAGTATGGAATCTATTGTAATGCAGAATGTGAAATTAAAGAATCAAGTGTAAAAATGTATCTAATAAAAAAACTCTGATCATGTCAGAGATAACCCAAACGGGAGCTTGCAATTCCCCAGAGGAAAGAAATAAAATACATAAATATTTTACGTTTTACCATTCAAACAATGAAAACATATTATGTTCGTCACACAAATGTGTGTCTTGGGTGGGAATCGAACCCGTTAGCACTAAGTCCACTAAGCCTCTGAACGCGACTAATTCAAGTCTATTCGCGACTAGTTACAGTGAATAGTACTCTAATCTACCACGGCAGTCCACTATGAACTAATATTAAAATATTCGAATTGCGATTATTCTATGATATATTTTGGTTTTCAGGATCTTTTTCATTCCAACAAAACATGCAGACTCTTATAGACCGTTAAAAATCCCAACTAGAGACACATTTCAAATGGTATCCACGAAATGGTAGACCATATTATATCATCACTACACCTCCTACGCTCGTATGAATTACTGTCTCAATTTGCTTCAATAATTGACCCCAATTGTTCCCGTGCGGGGTCAGATCGGACCCGTGATTCATGGCACAAAAGTTTGACCCCATGTTATATTGAACTATTTTCCGTGAACCCTGCTCATACTTTCGGGCAAATCTGTTTCTTAAGTTTGGGTTACATACATAAAACAATAATGATATATAATTATATAATACTAGCTGTTGCCCGCGACTTCGCCCGCGACTTCGCCCACGACTTCGTCCGCGTGGAATTCGGTTTTATCACGCACCCCTATTTTACCCCTCGGAAAAGTAGCCTAAGTTACTCCTTGTTATTACAGCTATATACCAGTGCAATTCCCGTCAAAAAAAAAATTTTAGAAGAAGAAGAAGAAGAAGAAGACTCAGTTGGTCTAAGGATGGTGCTAGCAAACTTGCTTAACACCTTTGGCTTGCTGAACACCTTTGGCACTGGCAGGGCTTGGAGATAAGAGATGTTAGTTCTAGTTTCACACTCACCTTGGTGACATCAGTCCTCAGCTTCACAGACTCGGTTGGCCCGATGATGGTGCTAGCAAACTTGCTGAACACCATTGGTACAGGCGGGGGTTGGAGATTTTGTTCAGCGCAGTGATCTTTGTAGTTCAGACCTATGCACAACACTTTGTCCATCCCGGTGATAGGAGCCCTTAGATTTACAGATGACAGCGGTACTAATGATTTGGAGTTAACACATCTGTAAACAAGAAAAAAAAGTTCACCTATGGGTTCTGAAAACCAGCACTGCTCCTAGCATGATCACTTCTTTTTTAGACAGTCCGTTTCAAACTTTGTCTGGATGAAATCACTTTAAGCGTTAAGACAGCTCATTGCATATTTCTGGGTTTAATGTTAAATTACTGGACACAATTTCGTGTAATTAATTAGGTGTAATGTACCTACTTCACCTGGCCTGGTTGGTAATTTTGTTGGCCTAAGATTTGTCATGGCTTTGGAAGGTTAAGAAATGAACGAATACCCACTTACTTCTTTATTTTATCCAAGTCACCCCTTCTCAGAATATCCAAAAGATTGGTAGGTATCGTCGAATCTATTTTATTCACATCAACAACTTCGGTTCCATTCAATATACCGACGCGTACTTCCTCCGGCTTTTCCTTGTAAGAGAACTGTAACAACTTCATGTTCCGGCTTTGGGTTACAGAAAAACTCCTCAAAGGACCTAATTTCTCGCAGCAGCGGCTAATTTGAGTGGAATTTTTACTTCTACCACAAGATAGCGCCGCACGGGTTATCAATCCACTCATAGTTCGTAAAACTACGTCACCGCCAACGAAACGCGTTAACAGTATTTAAATATTCTATTACGTAATCCGCCGAAGTTTACATACAAGCACCAATGAATCTCAAGGGCGTTTACAACGCTGTACCCCTGAAATATTACAATTTACAAACAAGTCTTAATCAGCTGATGCGCGTTGATATTCTCAGAGTATATTGTATAACCAGAAAAAGCATGGCTTGATAATGTACCTACAGGATAAACCGTCGTCGATCGACTGCAGCCACATTCATATAAAATTCTTATAGATTTAATCTAACTGGCTGACTGTGTTAGGCAGGACAATATTATTTTTACTAAAATTACTATTATATTTCCACAGTTTCATGGTACCAACACGGCAATAGTTTAGTCATTGGATTTGAATGATTGCCTTTCATTTTCAATATATAAATAAATACTACTGTAAACTTGCTTGATATATGACAAGCTGACAAAAGTGTGGAATACGTGTATTACACAATTACCAAACAAGGTTACAAATATATTTTTGATTACGTAACGGTAAAGCTCGTAACGTAAAAAATAGTAATCTACGTCATATTGTGATATGGTTATGCTTGAAAACAATGTTGTTGGTAGTAGCACCTCGAGATGTAAGAAAACCTTTGTTGTTAAAGTTTTAACATTGGTATTGAAAATTCTTTGCAACCCTATCAAAGAGTAGCACAAATTGTTGTCAAGTTTAGAAACACTGTCATCTTAATAAAAGATTAAATAACAAGCCATACAATATAACCATGCAATATTAGAATGAACAATAGCTTCTTCGGAAACGGGACGTCAATGTGGCGAATTATCGTTCAAATTTTTTCTTTCATTGATAAAAAAAAAACAATGAAATTTATATTTATATTTAATATAGTATTGCTATACACTTACCTAATTCCGAATGTCATCGAAAATCCCTGAATATACAGATATACAGATACAGATATACAAATTATGGATAACTATTTCGTACACGACTATACTGTACCTGCGCAGGCTCTCCACTACTGACGCTCGTCAAGTCTAATCTTTCGTGGCGTGGAACAAGGGAAATTGGCCCAGATGATGACTGTCAATTGGGAACCTCTGCCTAAAACAAATGCATCTTGGGCTCTCCTGTACTTGTGTACAGAAAGACCCAACCGAAAGAAATAACCGAAAGATCATAGCTTTCCAAACTAATAAAACAGTAATGCGTATCCGATACTGCTTGGAGGCAGAAATAGGTATGACGGCAATACATCCACAAACGAATCTTGCACAAGTATCTACTTCGTGAGAAAAAATAAACGCAATCAGCTCAATAAAATAAAATAACGCATTTTCTATACTATAAGCAATTATTATTATCCGAAATGGCTCTAGTCTATTTAGCTAATTATTAACGTACATAGAACATTGACGTCGCTTGTAGTGCCATCTAAGGTAGTAACTCAAAAATAGAATGCACTACAAGCAAAGCTCAGTCGCCCAGGTCAAAGTCACAGATTTAGTATTAGTAGATTTTATACTAAGAGAGTTGACCAAGTCAAATTCACAATGTAGTATTAGTAGTATTTATACTAAGTGATCTCAAATACATATATAACGTATTTAGATTTTTTTTCCTAAAGTTAATGTCACACTGCTGAAATATATTTACTTTTTTTTTTATTGTACCTGTAGTAATATTAGAACATGGCGCTTGTTTTTTTTCTACCACAGTATGAAAGAGAAGCCTATTAATTTTTCTGGTATCTCACCTAATACAATACCTATCTAGTTTTGTTTTAAAATAATGCACCAATATTAAATATTTTTTGTAGGTATATGTTTTTTTTTAAACCACGCAATATATAACTATGAACTATTTTAAATGTATTAGTTATGTCAAGATTTTACTGCTGTAGAAAACTATGAAACATAGCAGTACTGAAGAGGATGATAAAAATAAGTTTTAAGCAAAGTATATCTCTACCTGACATAATTTTTATTGCTCACATAGTAACTGAAACAGTATTTGATTACACTAAAATATATTATAAAACTACTGATTACACCATCTCACTTGTTCAGTGGTTTTCTTCTAGTAGTGTAAAACTCATCTCTTGTATGATACGGTGCATATGGATCATCAACATAATATTTTGGCTTCTTCCAGAATTTAGTGACCATTTTATCTAGTAGTGTATTCTGTGTAGCATTACAAAATACATGTTGTCGGAGACGTCTTTTCTGTGAACTTGACTTTTTCCACATCTTCTTATGCCTGCCCACTTTGGGGCGAATCCAGCCTCCCCAATGCAACCTAAAAAACCTCCTTACTACAGCCTTTACGGTCTTACGTTTTCCTCTTTTCAGGCTGAATTTTGTAACTGTTCTGATTTGAATTGGATATATTTTACTAGAAATGTCCAATATCTGTTTGTTGTTTAGTAGTGACTGCTGTTGTGCATTGAATAAAGTTGACAGCCCACGAACATTATTCTGATATGAATGCTTTAAATCATTTGTAATAATCTTGGCCGTATTGCAGTAAGGGATTGCAAGGGGCCGAATCACGCGAGCCACTGAAAGAAAAATAACCTCATAATAAACAAAAATATAACAATAAAATGACACTAGAACCTAGATGAAGAACGCGCAGGATTATAGATAACAAAACAAAGTTATTCTTACCAGAAAAGACTAATCGCAACATTTTTTTTATTACTTCATTTACAAACAGGTAAAATAAAAAATAATGCCAATTTTTTTTACTTAACGGTGTTGCCAAATTGTGTTATGAATTCTCCAATTTCCCTGTAGATAAAACTGTAACACACTCACGTAAATTAATTTTCTCAAGTGTATGTGGTTTACACACAAAAGGTGTTAATACAACTTGTATTTATCGTTAAAGTAATAAAATAGTTAAAAGATATCACTCTTTTGGCATGATGTAAATAAATTGTTGATAAAATCATAGTGTATCTCGTTTCATCAACAAAGCTCAAAATAACGGTAGATACTAAAATAAATATGCTGCTACCTGTCTCATCACCAAAAATAGTTATTAGTAACCTAGCAATATTGATGCATCGACAAAATGATCAGCTTCTCTCATATTATATACGTAATATAATATTCTCAGTTTTGTGTTGACTATGAACCATTTTGTGTCAGATGTTTTTTCTCTGGTACATATTGATTTAATAGGCTGTAGTAACTTAACTTATTAGATCGTGATAACTTGTATCACGATCTAATATGACCTATATGACAGAGGATAAGACAAACTATAGTTTGTTTGTATTTTTTTTTATCGATGATAGTATAAATACTTTAGTATTCTGCATTTGGCACAGGTTTCCGAATCAAAGTATTTTTGAAAAGAAGATAGATTATTTTATATATTATTTATTTGCTTATGCCAAGTGGATTTGACACAGTTTATCTAGTTGTTATAATTTATTTCAACAGCCTTAGCTTTCAAGTTCATTAACTTTGTGTCCATGTCAAATATTGTGCTCGTGCAAAAAACTTGTCTATCCTCGAAACTTCACAATTATTACACCAATCCTCTTAAATTTCCCATCTATATAGGGAAACCCTAAAATCTGGTAACACTGAAGTTTTGAAGTTTGCGTTTTTTTCTAATTTTAGCCGGATTTCGTACAGGTGATGGTAACTTTGGCCATGGACTATTTATGCTACCTCCACACCAGGCATGTATGAGTGAAGGTTTTCCGACACAAAAGAAGAAAGATAGTGTCTACTGATTGCCCAATTTACTAAGTTATATTGTCTCGACCTATAGATAGTTATATTGGGGGTATAAATTCAAGGTAAAACATAACAAAACTATTCAGTTTCTGATCGAGTTTGGTTTAAAATAATAGAAATAAGAACCAAGAAAGCATGCTGTTATGGAGCAATTGCTACCAAGTAGCATGTGTATCTATAAGAATGGACGTACGCAATGATTCGCTTGTTGTTTAAATGAGCATGCTAGTTGTATGCGGTTGTACGCGGCAAGTTTGGGTCGCATAGGTATATGTCTCACTGAGGAAATGACAGATACATTAACTTTTAATGATTTTAGATGATTTTCGTCAGTTCTAGCGGTTAGTCTCTCAATTTTCCTTGAATTTCTATCATAGAGACTACTGTAAATTTCACTATACTAGCATAGTCTGACAGGGAATGGCATGTGTATTGATGTGTTTGCTTTGGGCATGCTTATTCAGGAGTTTGTTTAGTACCTAGTATATCTATCTATACCTTTTTAGTCTACTTTTCTCTATGTCTATGCTATGCGAATTTTTTAGTCTCTGAGTTTTGACAGCCCCAGTGAGATTCGTGCCGAAAATGTATAAATTTACCAGCCATTTATCTAATTCCAAATTGGTTTTGGTATGTATACCATCTGCTTTTTGCAATTTCCTTGCGTAGCCCAAAACGAATTCATGTTTCAGAGCCCACAGCTGCCCTGCAAAGAGTACTGATATACATAGGTTTAGCCAATGTTGTGATGAATTTGTGTAATGTTATTGACTAAAATTTTGGTAATTAGGCGCCTCGGGCGTATTTTCATTGTCAGTATTCCATAAATTACCTGTAACATTAGTTTGGACCTTGATTTTTGTTGTGCCTTACATAATCGGCAAACGTCATTTACAATAACCTAAAATGCAGTAAAGGTGTGTACATATTGCGGTGTTTTGTACAGTCAGCTGATGTTAACAAAAGTACGATCTTGTTGTGTTTTAGCTGGATACATTAAACTTTATTTATGACTAGCAGTGCCCGCGGCTTCGAACGCGTTGTATTTATTTTATAATTTTTATGAATTTGTGAATTAACCTCAATAAAAGTAGCCTAAATTAGTCCTTACAACATCAGCCAGTGAAAGCCCCCATCAAAATCGATCCAGCAGTTTCGAACATTTGCTTGAACAAAAAGCCAGAAAGGCAGACAATATTTTTTTTATACTCATTTAGTAAAAATATGTTATTTGACTGTTGCAACAGATATTTCAATTTTTTTTATTTAAATAGATTGCCTTAAAAAATATTCATTTAGCAAAATACATAAACACTAAACCTTACCAGGTAAGAAGACACTTAGCAGATGGATCATGTTCAGCATTGATAGTATTGCGTTCTCCTCACCGGCGGTATGCCACTGAAGACCAGTGCAAGGCGCCGCCTCCACCACCCAAATCTAGGAAGCTGTTCTGGGGTACCATTGGTGCTACCGTGCTGACCGGTGCTGCTGTTGTATATGCTAAGTAAGTTTACCTTATTGTTATTAACCTCCTTGGTCATAATGATATTGTTTCGAATTTCCCAGTTTAATTTGTAAATTCACATAATAGTTAATAATTTCTTAGTATTACAGGCGAATATGTAAAAAATATATTGCATAGATGGATATTTCAGCATTGTATGTTGTTACTTTAAGCACATAGTTTAAAGAAATCCCAATGCTTTTTAAATAATTACAGATTTTAATACCTTAATGTTAATGGTTTGCGGCAAATAAGCCTCTAGTGGACACAAGAACTTTTTCTCATTATAGTTTATGTAATTAAAGATAGGCAGTGAAGTAACTAAATTAATGATAATTCTTTTTGCGACGTTACCACCTCTCCTTTTTTCCTTCTTTTAAATATTGTGCTAACAAAGGTTGCCTGAAAGAGATTGCTGTTAGCAGTAAGGCTGCCAATTGTCCCACAACTGTTATTATTTCTTCGTTATGATGTTTTTCGTTTTGTTTTGGTGTATACTTTAAAGAGTTTATCTATGTACTGATCAAATTTTTGTATTTCAGGAACAGCCCAGAGGCTCGGAACTGGTTGGAGTCCAACGCCCCCTGGGCTAATGACTTTGTGGCTCTCGTGTACCAGGAGAACAACACGTACTGGAAGTTCACAGTCAACCAGTTCAACAAGACAACCACCACTATTGGCAACTTCTTGTTTGGAAAGGTATGTGATGTCTATAATGCATATTATAATTAAGAATTTAATGGATTAGTATACATTTATTTAAATGTATTTAAATTAAATTTATATTTAGTCCAGTAGCCCCTCATTTAGAGATATTAAACAGCTATTGTCAGGTGATACTAACAAAGTCAAAAATCAATAAAATGGTATAGTTCTTATAGGCTATTTCCATTGTATTGAGTAATCCTTCATGATTTATACATATTTATTGGTACTTACAATGATTAACTAATTACTAATTAATATTAAGACCACTTTGTTATGACCATACATTTTATATGACCAATTGTACACTTAGTTACACATTTAAATATCTTGAATCAAATCTGATACCATGCAGTTCAAAAAGATTACAATAGTGACCTCTGCCTTATAAATACACACATATGTTTAAAGTCATGACCATAGACATCAGTTATGTAATAGAATACATATATAGTAGCAGTTGTCCCATTCTGAAAGGTGTGGTTGCTGGTGAAATTACAAGCACTTGAGACATTCCACTTTTACATCTTAGTGTTATGGGCGCAAACTATGAAACTTGGGTCTTCTTATACCTAAGTAGGGAAGGAGCCAAGTCGTATTTCTTTGTTATGGGCAGATGTTACCACTGAACACCAGGTGAGCTATCTTCGTGTTCCCATAACTGTGTCAAATAGAAATAATTGCAGAAATATTGGTTTAAAATATATAATAAGAATTTCTCTTAATTTCAGGAGGGTGTTTCTCCACCGGATTTTCAACAGAGAGCTGAACAAGACTTGGATAAAGATGCAGCAAAGGGTTTCGCTAAAAAGGATTACCAATGTGAGTCTCTAGACAGTTATCATAAAACGTTTCTCGGACTAATCTTCAGTTTTGATTTGCTCTTACATTAAAGGTATAAGAAAATAAAGAGGCTTATGCATTGTTGGCTGAAAGTAAATTAGGTTTTTTTTACTACATTAATGTGAGTTTGGAATGGTAAGCATGAAACTGCTCTCACCATTCATAAATACACATATTAATAAGAAATTATCTCCATTATTGTTTCTTACATCATACCATTTGTAATAAATGAACTGGTAAGAATACTATATGTAAAAAGTTGCCATTTTTAAAAAAAACTTAACATCCATTATCAAAATTATAAAACATTTAATAATGATCCATACATACTTTCATACTTTGTTCCTACAATAATATATAAATTTCATAATGAAATGTTTAGTTCATATTAATATTCGTTGGTATACTAATAGTAGATAACGTGTGTGCTTCTAACAGTGCCGCCTCCGTCATTTGAGCCCCTGTTCGTTGAAGAGAAGAAGATTGAGACGCCTGAAGTTGAGACGCCAGGTGAGCACTATAGCGGTGCGGACATACTGAACATCCCACGAGATCTCCATGTCGATATTCACCCCAAACACAAGTAGACATTCATTGATATGCTACTAAAACACACATTAACAAATAAACATAGTAAGCAAATAAAACAAATAAATATAATTATAAAAGTGAAAGTTGTGCAAAATAGGCCTCAGCATTATAGGGCACTCAACACATAGATATACATTGTTGGATAACTCACACATGCCACCTAGTCCTAAATTAAACATAGCGTAGCGTGTACTATGGGGGCAAGGAAAACTGGTAGGATGCTTATATGAGTATACTTTTTAAATACATACTTATAATACATATTAGCACCCAGACGCAGAACCAGAAATAGAAAACTGTTGCCAACAATGCACAGTTTTCCCACATTTGAAGGAGTACCCATGGTGAGACAACGCTCATTTACAAGGGAACTCCTTAGAATACAGATATCACTATGTGGGACATCAACACAGGCCTACCTATATAAATGAACCACATAGTCTCATATAAAGTCCAGTATATCTTGTCCATCCAAAGGTTGTCTTTAAGAGATCGCTTTATAGCGATAAGACCGCCCGTTGTTTCATTCTTGTGTACATTAGTACTGATTGTTATTATTTTGATTTTGTGAGCAATAAAGTGTCATCAATCTATAAAACATTTTTATATATGATTCCAGCGACATTAATCCAAACGGAAAAATGCGAGCAGAAGTCGCCTCCCCCGATCAGGATAACTAAGGACATGGTGGAATTGGAGCACGAGATGCATGAAAACACCAAAATCGCCATCGACAACTACAAAAAAGCAATTAAGTTCTCCGCAGATTATAACAAGTCACTATTTAAGGTAAGGAACTGACTCACCCTATACGGAGAATAATAAACATAATCATTAGTCGACAATTCCGTTGGTACGTCTAGCCCCTAACTAAGCATAGCTTGTACTATGGGAATGGAATAAGTGATAGAATTATAATATTAATTATTTAATTTGAATTACATATTAATAGCCAGCCACAGAACAAACATCTGTGTTCATCGAACTCACGACCTACGGCGCAAGGGCAGGGTTACTTCCAAACTGAACTGTGAGAGTCACAGCTCAGTTGGTAGTAAAAATGGATTTCATCATTCGCCTTTATCTATGAAATGATCAGTTTCATTCATTCTAGAATGCTAAGGAAACTGAGCACTGCATCCTACTAATCAAGTCTGTTACTAAAAGCTAGTATTTGGCTAGATGACGCTGTCTGATATTTGTATTATATCCGTACTTACTATTAGTCGCTAAGGTATCTGTTTATATGGGCCAATGTATTTAATACTAAGTAGCCTGAAATAAATACATTATTACATATAATATGATACAAATGTTTTTAATATAATTATTTATTATAGTATATGTTGAATAGTTGTGGTATGTGGTATATTTCATCATGTAGTATATAATATAATGATATATTGCGTATATATGACAGATAGTGGAGTCTTCGATAGGCGACCTCGAACAGAAGCACTACACGGCGGTGCGCGCCGCTCAGACCGAAAGGGACGCCACTCTAGCGAAGGCCAAGGAAGCGGCCGCGAAGGCCAAGTGCGCTATCGGTGAGTCATTTACAATTTTAGCAATGCATCGATGCTAAAAAGTGACCCACTTAGACCCTGCCTAACCCCTACGAGAATGAAGACGTTAGGGTAAAAGGTACACAGGCACGCACGCACACGCGTCAACACACACACAAGCTCTTTGTATGTATATTGGTTGTAATTGTATTGGCAACAAAGTATACCGAATTTAAAGTTCAACTATTGGTCTCTCTATCTGTCTCTCTTTATTCCACGATAGAAAGAGACATATTGACTTATCACAGTTGTGGCGACAGATCTTGAATTGAATTTGTTTGTAATTGTTATTTCTATTACCGCATCTTCATCGGTGAAGTGTCTAATCTGACTTGTTGATCACTCGACTCACCGTACTCCTGTCATGTAAATACATAGATATCAATACATTTTAACGCCCATACACAGAACAAACATAAATATTTTTTTACACATGTTTGTCCTGGGTGGGAATCGAACAGCGCAGAAGGAGAGTTACTATCAACTGAGCTGTGAGGCCAGTCTAATTAGCAATTAGCTATTGATAACCATAAATTCCAGAGACACTGGACCGCTTGATAGCTGCGGGCGTACAAGCGCCTCCCGAGAGTGTAGCGGCGACACGGCGTTACATCAAGCAGTTCCGCGCGGACCTCAGCAGCGCCGAGCACGCGTATAAGGAAGAGGCGGAGAGGGCTGTGCTCAGCGACAAGTACTGGAATAAGGTATCTGTGGATGGAATTGGTTTCTTTTTATGTAACTGCAGTCATGAAACGAGCTGACGGCCCACCTGATGTTAAGTGGTAACCGCCGCCCATAGACAACAGCAATACGACTCGAGCCCTCTCCACCGAAGTACGAGATGACTGAAGTCGCATTGCGTCCGTCACCTCGAGACGGGGATGTTACGTCTCGTGCGGCTGCAATTTATTTATATAATATAATTTAATAATAATTTATTAAATTAAAGTTTATATTTGTCAGGTGGAAGCCGCCCGCAAGATGTACAAGGAGGAACTGCAGGCTCTGTTCCCGGGGGTGGACATATGCGCGCGCAAACTCGACCTCAGGGGAGACACTGACCTGTTGCTCATTTATACACTCAAACAGGTAAAAGTACAGTCTATATACTTTATTACTATAGAATTCATAAAGAATTCAAAGTCAAAAACTGTATTTTCATAGAATTTTTTAAAAATGGCTTGGTAACGTCAATAATATTCAAAACATAAGATCGCGCGTACTTATCGCTAAGTTTGACGCCTGTTCAAACCCTATCCGACCCTCCATTGGGCAGAACAACCAAGAAACCCCTAAAGGAGGGCTTCCTATTTTTCGCGAGCTTGAATTGGCTTTGGAACCGTTAATAAGTAATATTCGAAACCTAAGGCCATACGTACTATTCGCTAAGTGTGACGCCTGTTCAAACCCTATCCGACTTAAGAGAACAGGCAAGAAACTCCTAAATAAGGGTTTCGTGAGCAGCATAAAAGTTACAGTGTAGTGATCAACCCCGCTGCCGCCGTTGAAACTCCATATAATTTTCCACGTATTTTTGCCAATTCGTTCCAAATTTAATTTTGATCTCACTTTTTAAACAGACCTAAAAATGAGTCTTTTTGTTGAGGCCTTAGATGGCTTCGAAAGCGTTTGCGTGTGACCATTAGTGAGAGCGGTTGGCTCTCAACTCTCAGCAATATTATAATTATTTTAATTTAGACTAATTATTTTTTACCTTTAATGCGATTGTTGCTTACAGATACAATTTCTTCAAAATGAACTAGCTGAGCTGCAAACGGTTCGGGAACTGAAAATCAACAGAGCTATTGAATGTAAGTATTTTTTGTTATCGTATAGACTTCAGTCTACCACGAGCCGGACTGGCAGATGTTACAAGACTTCTATTTTTAGGTACTAGGATACGCCACTTGCCACTATAGTTTTTGAGACGGATGACTCATACTTTTGACGCTGTTAACTTGAACCTGTGACCTTTGGATTCAAAGTCTATAATTATCTTTAATGACTCTTACATATATTTTTTTTCGAATTGTTTATCATATCATCTTCGTAATAGAGTCATGTTTAAAATTTCAGGTCACGACGAAAAAGCAATAATAGAAGCGAAAGTTGAAGAAATGATCAAACGCGAGCGATTGGAGAAAGAAATCGAATTTAAAAAGAAGGTAAACTAGTAAAATAATTTAAAAATTATTTCACTAACAGAAAGCTATATTATCACTGAGTTGAGTGCGGTCATTTTTTTATTGTGATAAAGTTGATTTCCAGCCGTGAATAATTAACAGTATCCGGACGTTAGTATTCTAAAAATTTAGTTGTACTATTGACCAGTGACTAGTGACTTTGCACGGGTGCGATTTACTAATAAAAAAAACGAGTGCTCTTATCGAGATAATATTAACAGGTTCTTGAAAAAACATATTCATGGTGCAGCCATTATGTACAAAATATTTACATATTATATACCTTCCTAGTTTATCGCTGTTTCTATTAGTGAAAACCGTAACAAAATCCATTGCGTGGTTTAGAAGAAGTTCGCGGTGAAACAGACGTAGATAGCGATCGTTGTATACTATAGAGCTGTTATTTGTTTCAGTCTTTAGAAATCCAAGCGCAAGCGCAGAGAACCATGAAAGAACAGCTGAAGAAACAATTCGAAATACAACAAGAGGTATTACAGGACCGACTCGCCAGGAAGGAGAAAGAGGTAACCGCATACACATCAGTCATACCGTGTACTCAAAACGGTGACGGAAAACATTGCTTTTGATACGAGAGAATATGTAGCAGCACCTAACTACATACCTGATAAATTTAATAATAATAATTAATTGATAATTGATTTTGACTGGCCTCACAGCTCAGTTTGTAGTAACCCTGCCCTCTGCGCTGTAGGTCGTGGGTTCGATTTCCACCCAAGACAAACATTTTTGTGGCGAACATAGGTGTTTGTTCTGTATCTGGGTGTTGATATGTATTATATGTATGTATTTACAAAACAAGTATATAGGTATTGTATCAGTTGTTTGGTTCCCATGATACAAGCTACGCTAAGCTTACTTTAGGGTTAGATGGCGCCGTGTGTAATGTCCACCAATATTTATTTATTTATTTACCTACATATTATTATTATATTCTGTGTAATACCAACTTACACACAAAATATTACGCTGAATAAATATAATATATTTGATACATAAAATGTATTAGAAATATGTAATTTAGTTATTAAATTTAGCCTCGTTACTGGACCACTTAGGAAGTGATTGCTTTTATTATATTTCAGGTTATGAGCAAATTCAGTCGTTCAGTATCCGAACAGGTGGAGAAAGAACGTGTGGAGTTTAAGAGGGAGCTAGCGGCCATGGCGGGCAAACTGAAGGCCATCGAGCAGACACTTAAACGTGAGCACATTCATTTCACTGGTCTCACAGCTCAGTTGGTAGTGACCCTGCCTTCGGCGCTGTAGGTCGTGAGTTCGATTTCCACCAAAGGCAAACATATTTGTGTGACGAACATAGATGTTTGTTCTGTGTTTGGGTGTTGATATGTATCATATTTATGTTATAAAAAAGAAATGTACCAGTTACGGAACGAGCCAACGGCCCACCTGATGTTAAGTGGTAAACTCGGCCCATAACAACAGATGGGAATTGGGTCCTCCCCTACTAGGTATGACATGACCCAAGTCGCATCGTATCCGCCGTAACTCTGGCACGTGTAGGTGGAATGTCTCATGTGTCTGTAATTTCACCGGCAACAACACCTTTCAAACCGGAACACGAAAGAGTTACTGCTTGGCGGTAGAACTGGGCATGGTGGCAGTACTTCCACGGACGAACTTGGCGTGAGTTCTACTGCTCTTGAACTATATAACTGTTCCCAAAATTATATTTCAATGAAAATTTCCCGTGCTGGGAGGAATGAATTCCTTTATTCATTACCATTTTCTTGTTACAATTATATACGGAATAAGTGAGTTTGAAACGCAATGTGTGATCTCTTAATCTCTTAATCTCTATATCTCTTAAACGTGTTAGGTAAAGGTTAGTTACACAGTTACGAACGCTCTACATAAGCTGTGCTTAAAAAAATACATGTATATTTCCAGAGAGGGCGAAGGCCGAGGCCGAAGCGCGTCGCTCCCAGTCGCTGTGGGCGGCGGCGGAAGCGCTGCTCGCCGCCACGCGCCGCTGCGCACCCGACGCGCGCGTCGACAACGAACTCAAGGCGTTAGAGAAAGCCGGTCAGTATACCACACCACACCGCACCGCACCAAAAAATTGTATACTTATTGGGGGGTAGTATGAGAAATATAAAAGAAGTAGAACGCTAAGTGAAAATGTAATGATAGCGCGGAAGGGCGGTGATGTGTAGTGATTTGTTTCCAGGCAAAGACGACAAGCTAGTTCAGACCGTATTGAAAGGAATACCACAAGATGTCCGCGAGAAGGGAATCGCCACGGAGAAGTCACTCCGCGATAGGTTCGACGCGGTATGTAGCATTAATATGTATATTGTTTCACTCAAGAAGCTGGGAAAGTTTTTGTCATAATATGTATTTATCTCTATTTATTTACACACAATATTACACAAATCCACATAAAAGAGGTCTCTTGTGTTGACGTTCCCAGTAACGCATGCCAAAAAACCGGGCTAGACCCGAGGAACCAAATTCATGGGAAGTAACGCGTAGTTTAGGACTAGATGGCGCTGTGTTACATATTCACCAATATCAACACCAAGCCCACGAATTCCATATTATGAGTTCTAATCAGTCGGCTTTTTAGATGGTTTTCTTTTTATTTCTTATTTTAGATGGAAAAGACAGCGGCCAAAGTTGCTCTAGTCGGCCGCGAAGGCGCCGCGCTACCCGTATACTTCCTATCCTGGCTTCAGTCCAAACTGTTATTCACTAAAGTAAGTGTCCTTATATAATTTGCGACGTGTATTTTTTGGGTATCCAGTGATTGGTTTGACGCCCGTCTGCACTAAATTCAACGTCTTAGATTTAGACTTAGTTGTGAAAAGTAAAAGTTACAATAATTTACTAATATACCTGTCATATACATTTTGATGGCAAAATGTATTTGCAAGGTATAATTAATTTAACTTTTAGATAAAACTATACAAGATACTTGGTATTTTATTGCATAACTAAGTGTACATTTGAATCTTATTGAAATAATTAGAGCTTACAACTTAGTTATCTGTTACAGGTATGGCAATATTATGATATTACAGTAATATTTCAGTCATCATGGGTTATATCTATTCTATATCAAACCGTTGAGCGTAATTTTCAGGTCTGAAACTGCATGAGAGCAATTTTTATTAAGATAATTATTTACCTTAAAAAATGGTTTAGTTAATATTGACTCTTTTACTGTCACATACCTCGAGTTTGAATCCTGACTTCGGTGGAATAAGTTCATAAGTGAGCACAATGCGTTGTTTCGCTTGAAATAAATAGTATAACATAATACATACACAGTACCACATTCTCAAAAAGTCTGGAGGAAACCGGCTTGTACCAGGACCAACTCGAGGCGCATTTTTTACCCGACTGGTTCGAGAGAGTGAGTCGAGTAGTGTCGTTAGGGTATCCAGGATAATAAAATAGCATTTTTTTTTGTATTTCAGTTTGCAGAAATTCCACAAGACGAACTGAACAACCGGCCCACAGACTTCTCCAAACTGGATACATTCGATATCATTCAGAGAGCGAGGTGAGAACTTATTCTAAATCTGGTAATCGACATTGCGTGGCTTCTCCCAAGTTTGCCTAACAAATCACACTTTTTTTTTTGGTCATTTCTCACAGCGCCATCTAGCCACAAAGTAAGCCAATCATAGCTTGTATCATGGGAACCAGACAACTGATATAATACTTATATACTTTTTTTGTTAATACATATAACACCCAAACACAGACCAAACATCTAAGATCGTCACACTAATGTTTGTCCTGGGTGGGAATCGAACCCACGACCTACAACTCGGAAGGCAGTATCCACTTATTTATCTCGTGTCTGAAATAAAGATATATTATTATTATTATTAAAAATGTTTATATAATATATTGAAGTCGTGTGTGTCCCCCCCCCCCCCCCCCCCCTCCGCCCCCCGGTGTAGATACCACATGGAGCAGGGCGAGGTGTCCGCCGCGGCGCGGTACGTGAACCTGCTGCAGGGCGGCGCGCGGGCGGCCGCCGCGCCCTGGCTGCGGGCCGCCACCGCACACCTCGAGGTGAAGCAGGCCGCCGAGGCGGTGATGGCGCACGCCTCCGTCGCGGGACTGCTCTACCTCTAACTGACACGGGCTGGCTCGGTGCTGTCGTACGGTGTTGCCAACTCCGCGTCTTTACCGGGACTTTACTTGTTCGTAATGCTGTGACGTTTTCTTTTATGTGATTCGAGTGGCGGTACGTGCTGACTGTTAAGTGGTAACCGCCGCCCGTAGATAACAGCAACACCACTCAAGTCCTCTCCACAGTTGACTCAAGTCGCATTGCGTTGCGTACATTACCCCGAAACGGGGATGTTACGTCTCATGCGCTTGCAATTTCGCTAGCCCCAAGTTAGCTTCGAGGTGCCATAATATATTTTTGTCGCTTCGCATATCTCATAAATGGTAACAAGAATTATTCTACGTGTAGATTATGAAATTTTGTTATAATCGTGGACCAGTTAAGAGGCCAACTATGCATATACATTGGTCACTATCACTCTCAGTGATAATACGCGCAGTGCGAGAGGGACGGATTCGGCAATCGAAGACAACATACCAAATAAACTCGTCTAAAAATGTATTGAAACAAAAATAAAAGGAAATGTTCGGGCCACTTTCTTTAAATATATATGACATCTTGTATACTAAAATTATAGCCCAAATATTTTGAGTTGTGGATTAAAATTTTACAAAGACGAACATTTGAAAATTTCACACAATCTTGTTCTGATTGTAAATAATAATAATAATATTGGTGGACATTTCACACAGTGCCATCTAACCCCAAAGTAAGTTAAGTATAGCTTGTGTCATGGGAACCACAACTGATATAATACTTAAATATGTTTTTTTTGTAAATCCATAGGTACATATAAAACATTAAAAAAAAAGATATTCAAAATACATGATCAAATTTTAAACAGTTCAAAGTAAAATCCAATTTTTCCTATTATTTTAAATAAGCCGAATCGTAGATCCTTACACATAGGCGGCCTCTTAATATCCAGTCAAAGTTCTTACTGTTTCTTACTGGCAGCTCAGCTGAGCTCCAAGATCCGAAATATATTCAATTTTTTTTTATTCAAGTAACTATTTTACAAACGTGTATGAATTTGTTCTAAACTAGCATAACTTGTTTCATAGATTAATATATATTATTCCACCTCGCCATATCTCATGCATGGAGACAAACTTTTTGCATCCGAAAACAGAGTTGGTAACATTCGTCGCCAGAACTGCGAGTGAAGTCTCAAAGATGAGAACAATGAAAGACGAACTGTCCCTTGTGTGTACGTGAATCACACTTCGATTTAACGAAAATAACGACTTAAGGCCACGGAAGGATAAAAATGTTACCAACTTGACCATACACGATTGCTGGCAACAAAACTGGGAGGAAACTGTGTCTAAATGGGCCTTAACTGTTATCTGTAGCAATATGTATTTCTTATAACAGCAATAAATAACTTGAATTATCAACAAGTAAATAATCAGTTTGCTGTCAAAACACAGATTCTACATCAAAATTTAATCTCGAAAAAATCGAAAACGTACATATTTGCAATATGCTTTAAAAATCGGTAAAATTCTTATGATGATACCAATATGGTTCTAGTGCTGTTGAAATGGAAAAAAATACTGAGTGATTCTAATAATATCTAAAATCATCTAAATGAGTACAGAAACAAATAATACAATTTGATTTATTACGCCGAGTATATTCGTACCAACAACTAATGTCTTTAGTATTTAAAAAACACAAAACTCGGCTTAAATTGTCAAAACGGCAATCAACACTGTACTTAGTCATTTTTTTGTCATAATACATATTGTTTATTACTCACATTGGTAATTTTAATCACGGTTAATTGTACAATTATTTGTTAAAACATGAAAAATGAAATGAAAAAAAATGGTGTTTATACCTGATTGTGATTACTGATGTATTTTTGAGTAGTCCAAATGCAAAGAAGTCCATTTTTGACCGAATGCGAGTAACGGAAATTAAAAGATTAACAGCTACATGAAAAATTGAAAATAAAGCCAATACTACCAAAGTATCATTCTATCTGACTAACCCCTGCGCCAGGCACCGTCAAATATTTGAATAAAGATTTACACAAACGTACACATATTTGAACACATGTTTGATGTACCTGCCACACATCTCGCAAAGATGATGCAATAGCAAATAAACATTGGGCAAGTGTGGCAAGCTACGCAATGTGTGAAGTTTGAATTCTTAGATGTGCGCTTGAAAAGCCGACACCGAATGGCAAAGGGCAAACATTTGATCAAATCTCAAATATCCGCGCCATACAAGTGTTCAAATGCTGTATCTGGCGCCGGGGTAAGAATAGTCAATCGTATACTACAAATAAATACAGTTTATTGCAATCGTCTCGAATTTTGTTTTGGTCTAACTTAGCCCCTTTTACAATTGGACTACTCATTTGTATGTTTTCATACATCTCTGTTATGATTTCCTTTTTTTTATATTAACGTTCGAAAATGAACCATATACGTAGGACAGACGGTACAACATGACCATTTTGTTTTACCTAGTAAATTATTATTAATTTAATTTAGTTATTAGAAATGAAAGGACGAATCGGCGTTGGTACAAGATTATTTATTATAAACATGTTAAAATAGAGAATTCAATATTCTAGTATTTTCTTTACATTACATTACTGTTAATGTTATAAATTTATTTATGGCAATCTATCAAATTCACCTCGAGAACTGCATTTAGTAACTGAATCAAAAAATTGTAAAGGGCTACGCACACTAAGGGCCTTAGTAAATCTGATATAAAAAAGGTTTAATTCGTAAATATGATTATGATCAGCCCACACTACTAGCCTCCGAGACATAGGCCTGTCCTAGTAAGTACCGCTGAGTCCAACCAGGCTTCCCACATTTACATATGGGATGATAGCTTGGATAAGTGAAGCTCGCAGCATACACTTTAGAACTTACATAATAAAATCTATAATTATAACTATGTATAACTAGACTCTTTCTAATACAGGTTTCTTAAATTTAAGAGAAAAGTTCCCAAACCATTTTACGACAGCATTGTAATCTAAATAAATAACTTTTGTTTGTTTTGAGCTAATTTTCAGTAAGTAGCTAGTCGCTATGGCCCCTTATTTATAAACCTAGACCAAACTACAGAGGTCTAAATCTGTTCTGGTTTCATTCTAACTGCATGACGCGTAATAAAGTTTATTATATAATATCCCATTTGTGTTGTGACGTCACACGCGCTGTGTATACAAAGTACGCCGCAGTGGAGTGCTGTGTATACAAATACAAAATACGAAAATATTTCGACAATATATATATTGACAGAGTAAAGGTACAAATAACTGCTGTAGCTATGCCTCCTGTTTTAGTTAACAGAAACTGTGTTACAGGAAGCAGTGACTTCCAAAATATAGGAACATACATAATCACTCTTACGTTCTCAACAAGAAAAACTACTTAACATTATTAAGAAAACATACATGTATACAATAAAGTACGTTGCAGTGGAGTGCTGTGTATACAAAGTACGTTGCAGTGGACTTGCTAGGCTTGATAACATGACTAGTGTGCGATGTCTCTTATGAACTATTAGCCGTTGACGAAATAAATTCAAGGGTCTAGATGTTACTTGTAAATATAAAAATATAGTAATGTAATAGATTAAAATTATGATTTTTATTTCGATTTTGTGTTTTTATTAATTATTATTCGTACATTACCCCCGGCGCCATCCTCTTGCGCACATTGATGATAGCCCTACTGATGTTGTTTGGTAACCGCCGTCCATAGACAACAGGAATACCACTCAAGTCCTCTCCATAGTACGAGATGACTCAATACTCATTGCGTTGCGTCCATCACCTCGAGATGGGGATGTTATTTCTCATGCGCCTGCAATTTCACCAGTGGGTGCTGCTCCTTTCGCTGTTATTGGCAGATTACCAAGTATAGTCGAAGTACTTCTCCGGGCGAACTTAGCAAAAGTTTTACTGCTACTTTGCTCCTTTCGCACCACTAATATTATGGGTGAAATTAAATCCTGTAGATTACGTTGGCTTGGTCATGTTGAATGGGGATGATGGAGCGGTTAAGATGGCTTATGGGCAACCAACTGGGAAATGACCTAAGGGCCGTCCAAGATATCGCTGGAAGGAGGAAGTGGAAGCTGAGATGCGTGGACTCAATGCCTTACCTGGCGAAGAATCGTACACGACAGAAGCTTGGAGCAGTCTTGGTCGGAGGCCAAAACCCACTTCGGATTGCTGAGCCAGCGGAAGTTTCGCACCACCCGGGGGACACATAGGTTTTAAATGGTAATCATCTGCGGATGCGTGTAACGTGGCCCCCCAAATAACTATCAAATTTAATTTAATTCACAATTCTGTTCATCCCCCTACGACAATAATGATAATACTCTTTGGTCCTTATTTCGACCTAAACTATAACCTTTTTGGTAATCCTTGATTGCGCAGTTGACACAATGAAATGTATGGACCTGCTAGAAACTCTTTTGACATAATGACAGAAAAAAAAGAAGAATATTGAATGAAGACGCCAAAACTAAAAGCCAATAAACAATCCAAAAATAATGTTCAGGATCACGCCTTATATTATTTCTGCTAGAACTTTACTGGTGAGTATTGATTTTATTTAACACGAATTATGTGAAATTGCAGGCGCATGAGACGTAACATCCCCGTCTCGGGGTGATGGACGCAACGCAATGCGACTTAAGTCATCTCGTACTTTGGTGAGGACTTGAGTCGTATTGCTGTTTTCTATGGGCGGCGGTTACCACTTAACATAAGGTGGGCCGTCAGCTCGTTCTATCACCTACATCACATAAAAAAATGTTTGATTGATTGATTGACTGATAATATCGTTCCTACTGACATAGTACCTATACCTATTAATCAAAGAAATGAAATTGAAATGAGAATTCTGGCTCAAGCCGCAGCGTACACGATTCGCCATCTTCCTTTTCATGACTGGCCTCACAGCTCAGTTGGTAGTAACCCTGCCTTCTGCGCTGCAGGTCGTGGGTTTGATTCCCACCCAGGGCAAACATTTGTGTGACGAACATAGATGTTTTGTTCTGTGTCTGGGTGTTATTAACAAAAAAGTATATATATCAGTCGTCTGGTTCACATGATACACGCTATACTTAGCTTATTTGGGGCTAGATGGCGCTGTGTGACAATGACCACCAATATATATTGTGGATGCCGCAAACACATGACTATCTTCAAGTCAATGAGTGAGTCCAATGTGTTGCCAACTTATTCAGTTTTCCCATATTTTGTTACGGGAACACCTATTTGTCTTTCAGTACCGTCGCCACCCCTCCGATATCCAGGTAATGGCTATATCCCGGACACCGCCCGCCCACAAATACAAGAACCCTACTGAACGGGACACTTGTAAGGTACCCCCGCCCCCCCCGCCGCCGCCGCCCAAAGATGACACCCTGTTCTGGGGCGCTTTAGCTGTCGTGTTCATGGCTGGGGGATTCGCTGTTTATGCCAAGTGAGTATCTACTATACAAATAAATAAAATTGGAGTGTCTGTTGTAATATTAAAATAACCGCTTTTTACTAAGTGAATACGGATGTATGGTACACATACCAAAACAACATTTTTTTAAATTTTTGTCTGTCTGTTTGTTTGTTCCGGCTAATCTCTGAAATGGCTGGACCGATTTTACGGAACTTTCACTGGCAGATAGCTGATGTTATAAGGAGTAACTTAGGCTACTTTTCCAAGGGATAAAATGGGGGTGCGCGATAAAACCGATTTCTACGCGGACGAAGTCGCGGGCAACAGCTAGTTATTATATACTCTTTGAACTATTAACTAGAATAATCGTGGAAATTATACAAGTTTTATCAGCGATTTGTGCTATCTCCCCCAGAACTCAGCCAGAGGTCCGCGACTGGCTGACTATCCACGCGCCCTGGTTCGACGACCTGATATCTGTGTTGTACCAGGAGAACATGACGTACTCGGAGTTCGCGTTGCAGTGCGCCGACGATTTCAAGAGATACATCGCGGACCGCAACAAGGAGAAGCCGAAGGAATGTTCGTTGGATGCTGCGCCCGCGCCGGTTATGGGACCCGAGGCGGCGCCGGAAGAGAAACCTCTCGATGAAGGTAAGATGCTTTTGGACTTCTTAGTCATTGTCAACGCAAGAAAGGAAGGAAGTAAATAAATATTGGTGGACTTTTCACACAGTGCCATCTAGCTCCAAAGTAGGCTAAACATAGGTTGTATCATGGGAACCAGACAACTGGTAGAATACTTATATATTTTTTTGTAAATACATACGTATAATACATATCAACACCCAGACACAGAACAAACATCTATGTTCGTCAATTGATAGTAGTTTCTGAGAATACTCCCTACTAACAAACTTAACAGATAACACCTCTTTTAAATATTAGTATAGATGGCGACTGATGGGGGCAACTACTCAAAGGTCCTTTATAGTTCTTTGTAGCAGTAGAACTTACTGACCGCTCATTCCGTCATGTAACATATTGCAGAAGAGAAGATCGATGAGAGTCCATGCGTGAAGTTGCCTCCGCCTGTAGTCACCAAGGACATCTGCGAGATAGAATCGTGCTTGAAGGACTTGGGCGAGACGGCCATCATCAACCTGATCACTGCCAAGGATGCATGCGCTTACTATAACAAGGTACACTTATTTTGATAGTTTTTAAGTTTTTTTATTTGCAACTAGCTGTTGCCCGCGACGTCGTCCGCGTGGAATTCGGTTATATCACGCACCCCTATTTTACCCCTCGGAAAAGTAGCCTAAGTTACTCCTTGTCACATCAGCTATCTGCCAGTGAAAGTCCCGTCAAAATAGGTCCAGCTATTTCAGAGATTAGCCGGAATAAACAAACAGACAGTAAAAATTGTAAAAAATGTTGTGTTGGTATATGTACCGTGTATACATCCATATGCACTTAGTAAAAAGCGGTTATTTTAATACTACAAACAAACACTCCAATTTTATTTATTTGTATAGATTTAGCTTTGTAGATGGTTACTACCTAATTGTCCACGGAACTGTCATTCAAATAGAGAAATCTCCTGTACTTTCAGCTAGTGGAGGAAACTATGTTGAATTTCTCGATGCAAGGAATGAAGGAACTGCACGAAGCGATGCAGGAACGATTTGCGCTCGTGAAGCAGTCCGTTGACAACGCGGCCGAAGCCACTGACAAATTGAGTGAGTAATGCCGGGTTCACACTACACTCATATTCTCATCTATTTCTATTCGAGTCACTGCTTCTCTCGGACCATTGTGGTGTGTTTAAGTGCGCCTCAAAGAGGCTCCTTTCGAACTTGACAAATGTCTTGTACGAGGACATGTCGGTTTCCTCTCGATGTTTTCCATCACCGTCTTGAGAACATAAACATAAATCTTTCAATTGAAAAACTCATTGGTGCACGTCGGGATTTGAACCGGCGACCTCCGGATTGAAACTCGGGGTCAGTATCAATAGACCACCACGCTCTCAGCATAAAAATGTTAACGGGTATTATAAATATGTTTGTGTTGTGTGTCAGTCTGTCTGTTTCACTGCGTTTAACTGCATCACAGCTGTTTCCTAGCGCGAGTGTGTGTTAAAACAATTTTACGCCACTGCAGATGAATTGACCCGGTACTTCGAGTGCGGTGTGAAGACATCCAAGGAAGCCATGGAAAACACGCAGGCATTGCTCAGGGAATACCGGGACAAGATTAAGACCATATCTATGCAATACCAATGGGAAAATGACAAAGCTCTGGCCTTGGATATGCAGTGGCAGAAAGTATGTGTTTACAGCAGTTCAGTTCAGTTCATCTATTTATTCCTTTTTGATACTAATGTACACTCGGAAACGTCACTAACATTATTGTTATTATCGTAGATTTACTAAAATCACACAAAAAATGTTTTATTGCTTATGTATAGGTATGTACTACATATAAATATAAGCAAAAAATCCTTTTATTTCAAATGACTACACTAAATTTATCAGCAAGCATAACCTACTAGTAGTTAATCTATAATCTGGCATCTGGAAGTCTTCCAGAGTCAGTCTTCTGTCCTGGATGGGAATCGAACCCACGACCTACAGCGCAGAAGGCAGGGTTACTACCGACTGAGCTGTGAGGCCCGTCTAAGAATTGTTCTCCAGAAATGGTTATGGATTTGAATATTTTCAGGTGGAAACCGTCTTAGATAAATACACGGACGAGAGTCAAACCCTGTTCCCAGGACTCAAATACGAGAGCAAGAAACCCTTTATTCAGGGGGATGCTGATCTGCTGCTGTATCATTCTTTGAGATATGTATGAAACTAGTTTTTATTATAAATAAACCAACTCGAGGGTAGTCGGAAATTTTTAGTAATAGGTACTTTGTTATCTCTCTGACAACGAGTATACACTCCGTTCACAGAGTTGAGCTAATCTAATCTGAAACTGTGCTATTTTAGTAGAATAATTAAAATTCAATTATTTCAGTCTAAACATAAACAAATCGTACAGGAAATAATGACTTTATTTTGTTTTGATTATACAACACACTTACATAGTCCCTAACCAAATTAGCCTCACCAAATTAAATTTAGATTCTCTTAAATCTTATTATTTTTCTCGCAAAAAAATATTTATTATAACGATCAAACGAATTGGTTCAATACTTCTTAGATACTTCTCAAATTTATGTGAATTAAGTGACGGACCGAGCTGACATCCCACCTGATGTTAAGTGGTGACCGCGGCCCATACACAACAGCAATATGACTCAAGTCCTTCCCACCAAAGTACGAGATGACTCAAGTCGCATTGCTTTGCGTCCGTCACCTCGAGAGAGGGATGTTACGTCTCATGCGGCTGCAATTTCACCGGCGCCCACTCCCTTCCAACGGAACACAGCAACACGAGTGCATCACTTTGGCAGATTATCAGGTGTGTTGGCAGTACTTCTTGAGCTTAGCACAAGTTCTACTGCTACTTGAGGTTGCTCCTTTCACACCACTCGGGGGACACGTGTAGGAATTCAAAGGGTAATCATCTACGCGAATCAGGTGAGCAACGTGGGCGTAAGTTTCTCGTGAATGAACATTTTTTTCTTCAGGTTGAAAAATTGAGAGCTGAATTGGGTGAAACCGTTTCTGGGATGACAGAACGAGTGAACCGTTCAGTTGAAAGTGAGTCAACTGTAATTGTACCAATGTTTATTCTATTTAATCACTATACCATGTAGTATACCTGCTATCAACCATCACATATTATTTCGAATTAGATGTTGCCCGCAACTTCGTCCGCGTGGAATTCGGTTTTATCACGCACCCCTATTTTACCCCTGGGAAAAGTAGCCTAAGTTACTCCTTGTTACATCAGCTATCTGCCAGTGAAAATCCCGTCAAAATCGGTCCAGCCGTTTCGGAGATTAGCCGGAACAAACAGACAGACAGACAGGCAATAATTGTAAAAAAGGTTGTTTTGGTATATGTACCGTGTATACATCTATATGTACTTAGCAAAAAGCGGTTATTTTAATATTACAAACAGACACTCTAATTTTATTTATTTGTATATGTATAGGCTCAGTCCGCTATAGTTAACTCATCGGCACCTGGTTTGCAGCTCTGCCTCAAGGTGAAAAAGAGAAGAGGGCAAGAGATGCAGAAATACAGTCTCAGTATAGAAAGAAGAAAGCGGAGCTTGATAAAGAATACCGCAAGAGAGTGAGTATCCACACGATGCAGCGTTAGCTTAAAGGTAGAAGACAAATTACCTACATGTGTCATAATGTATATGTATGACTTATTTACACGACTGCCCAAAAAAGGAAAGAAATAAAGAAAGAGAATATTTTATTTGTAAATCAACCAACAAAAACAAACGTGGTTACATGCAAGACACAGCTTTTGTCAAGGAGAGTGTTCTTCTTCATCTTTTGTCAAGGAATGTAATGTATTTAGTATGTGAGTTTCTTTATTCCACCATAACTTTTGAATGCCTGAACAGATTTGGTTGTGTGTTAGAATCCTTACAACATTCGGAATGACACAGACTATATTTTTTTTTATATGGTGGCAATATTGCTTCATTTTCAAATGTGAAAAAAGATAGCATTACTACTAGTTTTTTGTTTAACGCCACCCTCCCATATCATTCTTTCTAATCCAGTCCATCCAAAGGTTGCCTGGAAGAAATTGCTTTAAGCAATAAGGCCACCTATTGTATGACACAAGTATTGTTATTTCTTTTAAATCTGTTTATTTATTGTGTGGTGTACAATAAAAAGTTTTCTATTCTATTCTACGCACTGTATTACAGAATACCCATATACAGGTGTCCGGTAATGAATGGATAACCTTGAAATGGGTTAGTAGAACTATTGGGCATTCGGGAAAAAATATCAAATAAAAAAAAATCGAAAGTCACGGGCACTCTAGTTTGTTATAAGTACCGTCAACGGCTAACCATAATTTTGCTTTTCAGTACGACGACCAAAGGACTGCTAACGACAAACTGTTAAAAGAATCGCTGAAGAAACAGTTGGAGAGGAGCCAGGAAACTCTCGCGACAAGATTACAACAGAAGGAAAAAGAAGTACCTACTCTAACATTTTATTTAATTTTTATTGGAGGTTACTCCCTAAGAATCGACTTTCATATGTAACCCGCGGTATGCAAATTTAATGGGGAGAAAAATCGAGAAATCAATCTGTTCCTTATACGAGTAAATAATTAAATATTGGTGGGTGGGCATTTGATACAGCGCCATCTAGCCCCAAATTAAGCATGGCTTGTACCTACAATGGGAATCAGACATTTAATACAATACTTATATACTTTTTGTAAATACATATATATTAACAACCAGACACAGAAAACACCTATGTATATGATACAAATGTTCGTGGTGGGAATCGAACCCACGACGTACAGTGTCGAAGGCACAGTTACTACCATCTCGTGCTGAACGTTTGAACTTTCCTAAGTAGTAAACTCCAGTCGCACGATAGTAATAAGACGCACCATATTTATTTATTTCAAGACTACAGAAAAACTGAACAAATTAGTCGGCGAGAAAGTGGCGGCCGAGAAGCGACTGATGAAGAAACAGCTCAGTGAAATGTCCATGAAATTGAAGATTATTGAGGATAAACTCAATGGTGAGAGCTGATTAAAAACTTAGCGTTAGCGACAAATTGGTATTTGCATATCTTGAAAATATTTATGCGAATAATTCATATTTGACAGGCCTCACAGCTCAGTTGGTAGTACTAGTAACTCTGCCTTTTGTGCTGTAGGTCGTAGGTTAGATTCCCATCTGGGACGAACGTTTGTGTGACGAATATAGATGTTTGTTCTGTGTCTCGGTGTTAATATGTACCTATTGTATCTATGTATTTCTAAAAAAAATGTATCTATCAGTTGTCTGGTTGTAATACGAGCTATCCTTAGTTTGGGGCTAGATGGCGATGTGTGGAAATGTCCACCAATATTTGTTAATATATAAAATACTACCTCATTTAACACATTTTTTAGATTTCTAGACAATTAATTTTTTCGATTCCATTTTTCGACCTGTAGAGAAGTAATTTCGGATTTTTCTTAGAATCCACTATTCACTCTAATTGGGACTTTCAGCATCTGTGCGAATGCTACTAAGCTGACCAGTCAAGGTCGTTTTCAGCTCGACTGAAGGCTGAACAAGAGACGCGCCGCTCGCAAGAGCTGTGGACTGCTGGCGCCTCCCTCCTCGCCGCCACGAAGAAGGGAGATCCTTACGTTAAAGTTGATAGAGAACTCAAGGCTATTGAGAAGGCTTCTGGTTAGTTTATCTACGTGTCATCATCATACAAATATACAGATTTGTCATACTGTCGACTGGCCTCACAGCTCTGTTGGTAGGAACCCTGCCTTCTGCGCTGTAGGTCGCGGGTTGGATTCCACCTGAGACAAACATTAGTGTGACGAATATAGATGTTTGTTAGTAACAAACATCCATACAAACTTTCACGTTTATAATATTAGTAGGATTATTTACTAACTGTGTGTATGGCTCGGAGCAGTTCCAAGATTACCTTGTCTCTAGGTGATGGTGACAAACTTGTGCAAACAGTGTTGAAGGCGATACCGGAATCTGTTCGGGAACAAGGTCTAGTGCCAGAGAGTGTACTGCGAGAGAAATATCATGTGGTGAGACCAAATTACTTTTAAAAAACGCTCCTGCCTGCATAGCTGGTTGAAATCCTGCCAAATTTGCCCAGAAAATACCTACTGCCAAACACATTTATGTTCCGCGTTACGTTAAACTATATATCTGCCCATAAGATACGACTTAGGTCTTTTTCTTGTTCAGTCATATTTCATATTTCTTCATATTTCATATGAAGAGCCTGGTCTTACTGCATCTAACCTATTACCCTAAGACGTGTTGCAATGTCTCTTGATCCCTGAAGGTAGTTTATTAAACCTTCAGATAGGGTTACCTTCAGATAGGCTACTTATTTATTTATTTAATTTATTTATTTATAATAAAGCAATGGCTCTACCACTTGTCGCCAGAAACGGTTAAGTACTTCTTCGACGAATTTTGCACCTCAAAATTATTGATGATTCTTGGTTAAAGAAATACTTTAACCGTCGTTAGGCTTGTTTCTGGCAAATACCCAAGCTGTGTGGATACGTGGGAAAGGCCCTTAGCCTTGTGCCTACGTTTCATGTGCCTCAGCTGTAACTAAATGCAGATAAGTTTCACGTGTTGCCAGATGGAGCAGACGGCGTTGAAAGTGGCGCTGGTGGAGCAGGATGGGGCTCCGCTGCCGATATACTTTCTGTCCTGGCTTCAGTCTATGCTACTGTTTATGAAGGTTTTAAGAAAGACTTTTTTTTAAGTGTTCTGCTGATTTGCCCTACAGCATGATACCGTATGTCATAACACTATGACAAATAACTAAAATATACCAACCTAGCAGTAGCTTCTTGTGTTAGCTGTAGCTAGTTTTGCAAGGATGCAGGTCCTATGCGGTCTTGAAGATTTTAGTTTCTATCTTTAAGCTTTTAAATCCTAGCTTAACAAGGTTTTCGTGACTTTCCAGTGATTTAGGTACGTTTTGTAAGATTTGTTTTAAGTAATAACCCAATAACTTTCAGATATCTGGGATACCACAAGACGAAATCGACAAACCACCGAAAGAGCCGTCTAAAGATTTAGACACCTTTGACTTACTACAGAGAGCGAGGTTTGTGATAAAAATAAACTTTGTACTCCAACGTAACCATGATTTATTAACAGTACCTACTAAATATCGAAGATGTGAATAAATTTACAATGTTGGTCAGTATTTTTAAAGAATTATTTTCTTACGCGTACCTACTTAAATAGTTTCATATTTTTGTGGCAGAAACTGAATTGAATATGTAGTAGGTACCTAGTAGTTAGCACGGTTAAGTACATAAAGGGACTATCAGTCGTCAAGTAGCCCATTTCATGATCTCTTGTTTTGTCAATACTGAAACATTTACTATAAAAATATTATATATTGAAGTTGAGGATATAATATTCTATGTATATACTTTGTTATGAACACAATTCACAATGAAACACAATTCCTGAAACTTTTGTCCTTAATTTTTTTTTCTAATTATATTCAAAATTAACATTAATTCGCGTAATGCGTTACAATGGTTTATGAATTTTTTTATTAATTTTTTGGTATTCGCATAATGCACGTTATATTTTTTCAGTTTTTCTATGTAACTTTGAGCAAGCTATAGAAGTGTTCCCAGGTTTTGGATAGAACGTGGCAACATAGCCAACGCGTTGCGCTACGTGAATTCCCTGGAGGGGGCGTCGCGCGGCGCGTCGGTAGCGTGGCGTGACGCGGCTCGCTCGCACCTCGAGACGCGGCAGGCGGCCGAGGCAGTGTTGGCGCACGCCGCCGCTTTAGGCCTGCAGTATATATAGACACGTTTGTACGTAGCAAAACAACCATTCCTCCCGACTCGCAACGCCCCAAGCCGAGGTCCGCACCTAAGTGGTGCCCTTGGTGACGTTGTGTAGGTATAATTTTAAGTTTTACCGGTTGAGAGCCGTCTGCTCTCACCAAAAGCCCGTGTAAACGCTGTCAAGGCCATCTACGGCCATCGGCAACTTATCCAGTCATAAAAAAAAGCAAAATAACACCGGTGGAGAGCCGTCTGCTCTCACCAAAAGCCCGTGTAAATGCTGACAGGGCCATCTGCGGCCATCAGCAACTTATCCAGTCATAAAAAAACAAGCTTTTACAGTCAGAGCCTGGACACCACTAAGGGATATAGTTTTGTTAAGACATACCCACGAGCCCAAAGACGACGGAGTTATGTCGAGAAGTTGAGGAGTTCCTATGGCCACCTCCCTGACTCCATCATGATACCACCCTCCATGTTCACATATGATTGCATTGTTGTGTTCCAAATTTCAGGTCAATCGGAGAAAGATAACTGCTTTAAAATTCAGAAAATTCAATTATAGCTTGTAAAAATGGTTCCAAAGCCGCACGTTCCAAACCCGCGTATGTTGTGTGATTTCCCCAGAAGGTGCAACGGGGCTTGGGATTGCAGTGTACTACTCTATAACTTCGTTCTGGCTTAGTCTGGACAAAGGCAGGTCAAAATGTTTGCATGTTCATATGCATTGAAACTAATTTTTTTTATCTAAACATCTTTATTGTAATATAATAGTGCCTATTTCTCATATTTTTCGCATTCGCGTTACTCTGTTTCGGTTTAAAAGGTGTGGTTCCTGGTGAAATTACAGGCATTTGGGATATTCCAGCCAAGGTACGGGAGCATACGATGTGACTTGTGCTTCCCATACCTATGTTGGGGAGGACCCAAGTCGTATTGCATCGTATTGTCATTGCATTTTATAGGCAAAAGTTACCACTTAATACCAGGTGGGCAATCTGCTCGTGCCGTATCATTTTCAGTAAAAAAAAAAGGAAGCCCTACCCGTTTACCCTGTATCTGAAGCACAGATTTTCTTTTGCAGGTGACATGTTTTTGAAGGAAATTCCTGTAATGTATCAATCAAGATTAAGAATATCATTGTTGCATTTCGTTTTTAACATTGTATATTTATAATAAAAATAGAATAAAATGGTGTTTTTATTTTACCATGTTCCCGCTGTTTATGACGTTTAGAAAAATAGGTCATGTCAATGTCAGAGTGGCTGAGTGACGACTGACAAATAAAGATGAGTTAATACCGATATTTTACAATATCACTGATACCAATATATTCATTGAGAAGTATTATAATACGTAAACTAATATTGGATATCACTGATATTCATGTAATTGGTGGCTATACCTAATACTATGAATACCCATCTACTCTTAATATTATTATCACGTTTATTGTGAAATTAATATTAATGCCTATTATGTATGCCTTTCATTAATCTATCGGATTTTGTTGAATTATTGGAATCAATAAAAAAAAACGATGAAACACTATTAGGTAGTTAAATAAAAGTTTACAAAAAAAAGTTGGGTGTAAACAATTATTCAATCAATTTATACAATAAATAAAGAAAAATGTAATAGGCAAAACATAAAACATAGTAAGTAAAATGTAATGTAAATTATGTAAGTAAGTCAATGATATTTTTTAATTAACATCTTTGTCTGAAGTAAGTTGCATTTCAAATATCCCGCCGGCCCAACCACTCAAGCGTCCACCCCGCGCAAACGACACTCGCTTCGCTTCACCTGTCCGCGCATTAAACGTCACATTCGTTTTCTACAACCGCGCGAGTAGTCTACAAAAACGATTAGGTACTACTGAGAAACTACTGTAGCCACAGTTGATTAAAAAATACTACCGAAAAGTTCAAAGAATCGAAAATCTAATGAACTTCAAAATAAATTACTTAGATTGATGACAAAAGAAGAAAATAAAGCTTAAAGTTGGGGATTTTCGAAAAAAATGTCGTGTATCCTTATTGTTTCTAGTTTTACAAGAAAATATGAAAGTTAATAGGAATAATTCTTTTATGTAACAGAGTACACGATATGCCCTTTAAAATGATATCAGAATCTCAGTATAAATATTAAGCTTTCTCAGAAAAAAACAAATATAGAAGTACTTCCCGCCGGGTCAAGAGGCCTCGGGCGACGTAACCATCCATCCATTCATCCATCAGACGCATCTCAGTATATTTCGTTTGTTGAATGGTCTAGATGTAATGATAGTGAAGCATTATCTTATATTTAGCATTTATTTTTACAAAGATACTATTATAAATTTTCAACAACGTACAATCACAATCAATTATAGCGTCGAGATCATGTAACTTTTCGGACCAAATTATTCTACGAAAACCTTTCGGGATCGTCGTCATTATACATATTTCGAACATAAAATATCTTCACGATTAATCGCAAAGAAACAAAAAAATTACTTCATTTTAGTTCGACCACAAATTCACAAACAAGAATGGCGAACCGTCACTTTAACTTTTTTTTTCTAAATATTTTGTTTCTGGACAGGTACTATTCACTCTCACGGATGCCAAATTTAATATATTGCCATCTAGTAATTTCCCCTTGAACTATTAACAACTGATTGAGGCGCGCCTACATGACAAAATATGTCCAATGCAAAATAGTCCTTAAGCAATGCACAAAAGACTCACTTTCCCTACGTAACTATTTGTCTCGCTTGTTCTGATCACGTATCACATATTAGCGAATCAGAGTGAGGCATAATTTACACGAAGCCCGCCGACAGATATATCAGCCAATGAATAGTGAATACGAGTAGAATACTGATATTATACGACCGATATTAAACGCCCGCTAATATGGTAGAGTGAATATTAAGATTAGCATACCAGATTTCGTGGGATTACTGATACATGAATACACGACATATCACTGATATCTTAGCGAATACTAATATATCGGACTCACCCTTACTGACAAACCTTTTCTGGATGGTGGTGTGGTTTATTCGTGATAAAAACAAATCCTTCCATTAAAATTAATTAACTAGCTACTAAGATAATAAACCAAATCAGCCATGTCTTTCTTCATGAAACAACTGACTCGTCGGGTAAGTTGCTTTCGCTTACAAAACAATAAATTGGCGACCAGTGCCACTGTTTTCTTATTTGCAATTGTAATTTCAGGTCATTCCTGCATTTTCTGCTGCCAGGAATAATAATTTCTCAACAAGTAAGTCGCCCGCGTCATTGTTTTTTCCAAAGAGGTTACATAACCTTACGTAGGAATAAATGCCGGCTGGAACAAAAAACTGGTACGGATTTTTTTCTGTTTACAGCCAGTGCAGTTTTCGTACCTAGAGTCCAGAAGCCAGCTCCGGATTTCTGTGCTACAGCCGTAGTAAACGGGGAATTCAATCAGCTCAAGTTATCTGATTACAATGGAAAATATGTTGTGCTGTTCTTTTATCCTTTAGATTTGTAAGTAATATTTTTTTAATAACATGAGATAATAGAGGTTAAGATACGTGATCAGTAACGTGAAAATAATAACAAAGAACCATTTCAGTATTGCCTAGTTATATAATATAATTTGTGTAGTGTTGACCTGTGGGCAAACCTCATTAGTAATGCCAAACTTCAAAGACTGGAACAAACATGGACTAATTTGTTGTGAAGGACTTTTTTTATTGTGTAATGGAATGAAATGATGGCCCACCTGATGATAAGTGTTAACCACTGCCTATAGACCACAGCAATGCGATTCTTCTCTCCACCAAAATATGGACTCAAAGTCACACTGTGTTGTGTCCCTCACCCCGAGACAAGGTTGTTATGTCTCATGCGCCTGCAATTTCACCGGCACCCACTCCTTTCCACCGGAACACAGCAATATGAGTGCATCCCTGGTTAGTGACAGATTACCAGGTGTGGTGGCAGTACTTCCCCAGGTGATTCTCATGCATAAGCTTATTTTAACCAACTAAGTAACTTATTTTAGCTAACAGCCCGCCAATGATAGTAGAACTTTACCAAGTTGATCCAGTAAAGTAATGCCACCGAACCCATTTCTGCTGCCAAGCAGTAATGCATGTGCATTACTGTGTTCTGACTTAAATGATGTGGCAGCTGGTGAAATCATAGGGCCATGAGATTTTCACATTCACCTCTCACAGTTATGAGCACATATGATGCGACTTGGGTCTTTTTGTACCTAAGTTGGGAGGACCCAAATTGTATTGTTTGTTTTGGGCATTTAGCACTTAATAATAAGTGGATCATCTGCTCGTTCTATATAATATTTTCCATTAATAATTCACATAAAAACTGTTATTTTGTACTTACAGCACATTTGTGTGCCCCACCGAGTTGATAGCATTCAGTGAGAAAGCCAAAGAGTTTGCCAACATTGACTGCCAGGTGATTGGAGTTTCCACTGACTCTGAGTTCAGCCATCTAGCTTGGACCAACACACCCCGGAAGGTAAGAAAAATAATCTACCGTTAAGTACTGCGTTCTGTCAAACCTGTGTGGTGAAAGGATTTTAATTGCACCTCAAAAAGCTCCTTTCATGTCCTTGCCATATGTCGTCGAATTTTTGGTTCCAGAACATGTCGGTTTCCTCACGATGTTTTCCTTCACCACTTTGAGAGCATGGTATGGCACATTTAAATTTATCACGTGAAAAAACTCATTAGTGCATGTCGGGATCAGAACCAATGGATTGTGAGTCGTGGTCAGTACAACTGGGCCACCACACACAAGTGCAAAGTTATTAAGATGGACCATACAGATTTCAACAAATACATTGACATCCTGATGGTTAATTATATTGTCTGGCCTCACAGCTCAGTTGGTAACCTTGCCTTCTAGGACGTGGGTTTGATTCCCACACAGGACAAATATTTGTGTGATGAATATAGATGTTTGTACTGTGTCTTTTGACTGTTACTTGTGTTGAAATGTCCTCCAATATTTATTTATTGATTTCAGGATGGCGGGTTAGGCAAGTTAGATATTCCACTGCTCTCCGACTACAACAAAACCATTTCAAAAGACTATGATGTGCTGTTGGATGAAGGTTTTGCACTAAGAGGTAATTGCACTAACATTTTCTTATTATAATTAATATTAGTTCTATAAGACATTGTGGATCCTTCACAATAAAAGTTGTTGATAGGGCACCAAAAATAAAAATACTAGTTTAAAATTTATATGATCACTAATATTAATTTATATTTTTTATTAACTATCTAAGGTTGACAGGCCTTACAGCTCAGTTGGTAGTAACTCTGCACTCTGCGCTGTAGGTAGTGGGTTCGATTCTCACCCAGGACAAACATTTGTATTACAAATAGATGTTTGTTTTGTGTCTGGGTTTTAATATGTATTATATGTATGTATTTACGAAAACTATTAAAGTATTATATCAGTTGTCTGGTTCCTATGATACAAGCTATTTACTTAGCTTACCTTGGGGCTAGATGGCGCTGTGTGAAATGTACAACAATATTATTAGCTTCATTCATATGAATGGAACAATTTTCTGTAATCCTCTTACACAGATTTCAAACTTTGGATATTTTTAACGGTTTTTTTTTTACTTGCAGGTCTCTTCATAATAGACAGGAACGGAGTGCTCCGTCACATGTCTGTTAACGATCTGCCCGTCGGCAGATCCGTAGACGAGACACTCAGGCTCGTTAAGGCTTTCCAGTTTGCCGACAAACACGGAGAAGGTATACTTACTACTTCTTACTGGAATAACAGAATAATAGAGAGCGAGGTGGTCTAGTTGTACTGACCCCGAGTTTCAATCCGGAGATCGCCGGTTCAAATCCCGACCTATGAGTTTTTCGATTGAAAGATTTATGTGCCCAATTCCACGTTCTCAAAACGGTGAAGGAAAATATCTTGAGGAAACCGACATGTCCTAGAATGAAAAATTCGAAGACATGTGTCAAGTGCACGAAAGGCGCACTTAAATCCTTTCACCGCACTGGTTTCGAGAGAACCAGTTACTCGAATAAAATAGATAGATTTAGTTATTGTCTTCTTTACCTATTTCAGTGTGTCCCGCCAATTGGAACCCGGAAACCAATTCGAGCACGATCAAACCAAACCCCAAGGAAAGCAAGGAGTACTTCAAGAGGGCAAACTAACGTCGCGTCACACACTCAATGTAACCGCATTTATATAAGGGTAGTTTTTGATTCGGAATATTTGTGTCCGTTATGTTATTTAAAATATAATTTAATAAAATCAGTGTTTATCTAAGTACATTTTTTGTGATTTATAACCTCCTAAATGAAGCTTTTTTATTATTGTTATTATGAGTAGTAAGAATTTGGCAGACCTCATTCTGCCTTAGGTAAAGCTAGCTGAGCCCGCGGCTTCGCCCGCGTTTAATTCAGTTTGTGGCTGAAAGAGTAAGTGGTCATTTCCTCCATTTGTGAACTATAATAGCCTAAGTTATGTAATCGTTATAACATCAGCTGTCTGCCAGTGAAAGTCCCGTCAAAATCGTCCATTGCTTTCGGAGATTGGCGAAACAAACAGACAACTTTTTTTTTGTTATGATAACCTACATAATATGCTTTTTTTTAATGTAAGAATGAGCTGACGGTTCATCTGATGTTGAGTGGTAACCGCCGCCCATAGACAACAGCAATACCACTCAAGTCCTCTCCATCAAACTGAGACATGACTCAAGTAGCATTGCGTTGCGTCCATCACCACGAGACGGGGATGTTACATCTCATGTGGCTGCAATTTCGCTGGCACCCACTCCCTTCCAACGGAACACAGCAACACGAGTGCATCACTGCTTGGCGGCAGATTACCAGGTGTGGAGGCAGTACAACTTCTCGTAGGTACTGCTAGTTATCTATACAAATAAATATAATTGAAGCGCCTGTTTATAGTGTCAAAATTAAAGCTTCATATTAAAATTGTTCATTACAAATTATAATGGAGTTTGCCACTTCCCACCAGGTGCGCCATCTGCTTGTTCCGTAAATATATCACGTAGAGGTTGGAGATCGTTAACGCTTAGTGTTATTTTATATGGATGCACACAATACTAATGATTGTAAGCAATTATTATTTAACGATTCCATAGATATATGAAGTTGGGTCGAGAGGTCATGTTTTTATGTGATTTGGCTTCAAGTGATTTATAATAACGACGTTATTAGCGACAGAAAACACCTGCCCCAGTGCGAAACACAATAGTGATTATTTTTTAGTTCTTGCTATCGTTAATCTGTTCTGATAGTTTAAAGTTCAACAAAAACTCATTACCTTAGAGGTACCTAGTGGTGTAAAGAATAATAGTATGAATACAGTGTAAATAACATTGCTTCCTTAAGTTACTAATCGACATCTAACATAATTATACTTAAACTCATATTAATCAGAATCAGAAATCTTTATTTTATAATACTAAAGAAATTAAAATGTATGATCAAAGAACTCTTTCTTAACTCTCTTTGTCTCTTATAACAGATGGTTCGTTTCGCCCTATATTCAATTTGAAGCGATTGAACCATTTCATTCAGTTAAGGTGTTATAATTAATTCTAAATAAATAAATAAATTTCGTTAATCTAAAAGGTTTTCAGCTTTTCAGTCGCTTTCGGATGCCAGGTTTTTTGCAGAGCTAGGATTGGATGGTGTAGGTAGACGTAAGCCAGGCATATTTGCATCTGCTCATAGGCAAGGAGCATGGAAGGTTCCTGAGGCTCAGTTACGGTTGTCAACTACTCCAGATGCGCTGCCTTCCGTTCGGCCTCTCGTCAGCACCACGGACGTTCTCCTCTCTGACAAACTGGATAGCCGAATACCTAAGAAGCCACAATATGCGGTGCGTAGTATATTTAGACGATTTCCTTTTTTTTTTTAGTTGCGACCAAATCTACGAAACTTCTAGATCTGACTCGCAGGCTATTACTGGTAATGGACCAGTTAAATATATCTCTCACGGCACAATACCCCGGCCGATTCAATTGCGAAGTAGATGCTCTATCACGAGGCAAGATATGTCCGGAATGGCACCTGATGTCAGCGGCAACGGAGATAACATTAAAATTGTGGGGGACACCTGACCTGTTTGCATCACGGACAGCACGTGTGACAATCAGGTATGCATCGTTGGATCTACAGGACCAAGAAGCCTTATTCACAACGCGTTTCTTCACCGATGGGACTACGAGCTAGCATGGGTGTTTCCACCGCTGAACCTGATACCTCGTACTATCTCACCTGAACACATCCAGAGGTCGATACATCCTGATAGCTCCCAAGTGGAACAGGGTATTTTGGCGACCAGACCTTCAAGTCCGAGCAATTCAAGATCCTTAAAGATTCCCGAACCTTCCACAAGTTTAAATAAACACGAGAACCGGGGTACATCCTCTGGAAATTCAAGATACTCTTTTAGAAGCATGGTTGATTTTGGGTGGACAGATGAAATAAAAAATTGGTCAGTAGAAGAAAAATCTTTATGAATATCGAGCTGGCGGACATCGACTCTAAATATATACCACCCTGCATGGAAAAAATGGAAAACATGAAGCATCGGTAATAACGTTTCGTACAAGAGTCCAATTCCAGAACAAGTTGCTCGTTACCTAGCGCATCTACATAATGATGAAGGTTTGGCTTATCGTACTGTGCACACAATCGGTACACAAATCCGTAATTGCCACCTTTAGCTATTTTTCGAGTAATGTTTTTTCGACAAATTTTTTCGTAAAACATATTCTTAAAGATATTTCAGTCGCATAGAACAAGAAGCCCCCAGGAAGCTATTTGGAATGCAAAAAAATATGTGTTACAATATTTGGAAAACAATGCACCAGACGAGAATGACTTGTACAAAGTATCCCGTCGCTGCGCCATCTTACTGTTACTAGCTTCGGAGCGACGAGTCCATGACCTGACGCTGCTGAGTATCGATGCTGAGGACTGCTAAGATGAAGGTAATGCAGTTGTACTCTGGCCTTGTTTTGGATCAAAAACCGACAACACAAACTATAGGCAATCTGGATGGAGACTGAAAAGACATCAGAACAAGAACTTTGATTATGTATATTGGACTCGCCAGTTAATTAAGACTTCACAAAATCGTAGAAATTCAAATGGGCATTCGGTGCTATTTGTAACTACTAGGGGGAACCAGGACCAGCTTCCAAAACCGTAATCGGCGGCTGGGTCAAGTCTGTCAAGTCTGGGCTTGATGAATTGATTGGAAAAGTTTCCTCTTGATCAAATTCTCGACACAGGAATCGCGCGACAGCTTTTTGATAAGAAATAATATACCTATCTGACATTAAGTCAGAGAAAACCATGTCCGTCCCTAGCATCGCACTCAATGAAATCACAATCGTTTGATACCAATGTCTGGATTTGTTGTACGCTGTGTATATCATTCTTTTCTAGATTTTATACAGATGCCATGTAGACGGCCAATTCTTTTTTTTTAATGTAATTTAAGTCACGGTACGAGCTGACACATACACTACAGCAATACCACTCAAGTCCTCTCAACGAGATGACTCAAGTCGCATTGTGTTGCGTCCATCACTCCAGGGACAGCGCTGGTTTTCAGACTGAACTTATGACATCTCGGACGGAATCTTAAATTGAGCATAATAATAAGCAATAAGCAATATACCCACACACACGCACACACCCACTCGCTCACTCACTCTCACTCACACACACACACACTCAACTCGACTTGTAGCTGCTAACCTAATATCTAATTGCCCAGAACCCTCATGTATTCAATGTAATCATAATGTAACCCACACATACATACATGTTTTTATAGTTAATCAAAATTATTCGAATGCAGTGAAAATACTGACCATTAACAAAATTAAAATATAAAAAGCCAATAATGCAGTAAAATCTATACAAATAAATAAAATTGGAGTGTCTGTTTGTAATATTAAAATAACCGCGTTTTACTAAGTGCACATGGATGTATACACTTTACATATACCAAAACATTTTTTTTACAATTTTGGTCTGTCCCTCTGTATGTTCCGGCTAATCTCTGAAATGGCTGGACCTATTTTGACGGGACTTTCACTGGCAGATAGTTGATGTAACAAGGAGTAACTTAGGCTACTTTTCCGAGGGGGTAAAATAGGGGTGCGTGATAAAAACGAATTCCACGCGGACAAAGTTGCGGGCAACAGCAGAGAGGGAGAGAGGGAGAGAGAGAGAGAGAGAGAGTTTGGAACGTCTTACCCCCATCCGTCACCACCCCCTAGTGCCTGATAAAACCGAATTCCACGCGGAAAAAGTCGCGGGCAACAGCTAGTATTACTATAAAATTAAAATTAATGAATTTACGTTAAATAAATAAATTTTAAAATTACTAATTCAATAAAACGAATTTACCGAATGCCAAAAAATTAATAAATCCTAGAATAAGTAATAATTAGATTTATACACCAAAAAAAAACAATATCAAATATAAAAAAAAAACAATATTAAACCAGTGTTTAGTACAAATGTTTAGTTTACCAATGACTGAGAAGAAAATAATGATATTTTTTAGATTACCTCGTATCATCATATTATACATTATTACATACAAATATGCACGCCAGGTCACTCAAAACATAAAAATACTGTTTTTTATTTTTATTTTTATGACTGGAAATTTTGCTTTTAGCCGCAGACGACCTTGACTGACAGCGCGTTTACATGGACTTTTTTGAGAGCAGACGGCTTTCAACCGGTTATAAACATGTTCCATAATTATCGCTACATTTCATATTTAACCAAAATGTCACGCTTAGATGCACTATTTGCGACGAACAAAGTGACAAGCGCACTTGTGTTTTTAATTTCAAAATGTTTATGATATTTTTGATGGTTTTATTGTTATTAGTTTATGGTTATTATCAGTGTTATCGGCTGAGAAGTTTACCCCCTGTTATAGATGGATTTTTGCCAATAATTGGACATTCCTTGTTGTTTGTGAAAGCTACTAGTGAGCAAAATTACTATAATATTTTTTCGCAAAACATACAGTAAATATATATGCTTTCTTCCCACTTGGCTGTTAAAAATGAGTACTATATAGATAATAATAGTATAATACAATCAGGTAAAAATTTGTTGGTAAATAATTTTAATTTTGCAGACATATTCGCGTTAATTGAAGCAAATGTACATACGTTTCTAGAGCGTAAAATTTATAGCTTGACTTTATGCCTTGGCCCTTGGAATTTTTACGGTGAGCAAAGTTTACTTAAATTACTATATACATCTAATTAGCTTTAAAACTATACCTAGTAAAAAAAACGAGGCCGGCTTGAAAGGTTGCCCATAAGGCTTTAATTTGGTCTAAGTCTAACTTTTTTCGTCCGTAAGTTTTTTTTTAGAAATGCTCAAATTAAGTAATAAAGTGAAGTTCCTGTTCTGTATTTAAAACTTAGTTTATCTCTTTTATTATATTACTTTGAGCTGTCTGTTGTTGGTACATGTAGGGATTAGGTCACATTTTAATTAATATTGTACCTACTTCTATTAGTGATGACCTTTAATTGGCTAGCTATTTCTATTTAAGTTTGTACGGACATAGTATATAAGCTGTTGTTTTCCGAAATAAAATAAATAAATAAAAGACGTTATTCGTTGGATAGTTTGATCTTTGAGATTGAGATTTTGAGATCAATACCGAAAAGACTTATTGTGTTTTTAATAACGAAGAAGGCTCTGAGCAAGTGGAAGAAATAAAATATTTATTGTTTTATCGTTGATCTGCAACTTAAGTAACGTGTTGCTTTTCGATTAAAGAAAATTAAAAATGTTTTCAGGAATCTTAGATCCGGACGACGCATATGCTGTCGCTAACTCGTGTCTCACGAAGGATCGAAAGATTTACGATTTCTTGAAGTCATTTTTTGGCGAAGGGCTCGTTACCGCTGACGGTAAGTCAATTTGTTTCATTTATTACAGTTTTTATACTATATTTATATTAGTAGTCTTAAATACTAAATGTTAATAGATAATGCAATTCGTACGAGTACTCGCTATGCATTGCACTGTATACCAACAATACTATTAATACTAAACAATATTGTACATATTAATAACTGCGCCCCGCGGGAACGAAGTAGCCTATGTGTTAATTCAGGATATATCTTGGTATCTATTTTCATCATTTCATGGGCTTCTTTGATCCCGTAATAGTCTAGTAGGATAAGATAAGATGACTTATTCACCGCGGGGAGCGGCTAGTTTCCAATAAATTTGTCATTTAGCTATTAAGTCTTTTAATATCCTTCACTGACTCGCGTCTAGTCAAAAATAGATTAAGCCATGTTTGCAATTGGTAAGGTTATTACTAGGTATACTAGGATGATAACATTTCGATAATGCATCCATTCATCTTTCTATGTTTTTTTGTATACATAATATGTAATTTCATTTGGAAGTAACTAATGCCCTTGATATGTTGATACAGGCCTAGTTAAGGCATTACAGATTAATTTATTCTTGTATTTATAACCTAATTTATGTATGTAAAAGTGGTTACAAAAGTACCAGTACTTTAAAACATAGTTTTATTAATAACAATTATAAATCTTTTGAATTAACATTGTTGGGCATTGCCTGTGAGAAACAGAGAACGCACAAAAAAGAAACAAAAAAAAATGGTTGTCTGTAAAGTCGGTTTACTGACGATAGTTGAACGTGACAACGTCTTAAGAAAATACTGATGGAATGGTAGCATTTTTCAAAAGAAAATTTTAATTTCATTCATCATCATTCAACCGATTGTGCTTCTTTGTCGCTCGTTCCGCGCTCTCGCTTGCACTTGCACAAGCCTTACATGGAACGCCTCAGAGCGAGGTAACGCCGCATGAGTCATGTTTTTTCGTGCGTGCAGCCGGTTCTATCGAATTATAAGACGTTGTCACGTCAAAAAATAGCAATAACGCTTTTTTTTTTTTTTTATGAATGGACATTATGCTGTTGGCCGCAGATGGCCTTGACAGCGTTTACACGGGCTTTTGGTGAGAGCAGACGGCTCTCAACCGGTAAAACTTAATATTATACACAACGTCACCAAGGGCATCACTTAGGTTCGGACCTCGGCTTGGGGCGTTGCGAGTCGGGAGGAATTGGAGAAAATGCGCCCCGCGCGGGCATTTACGGAGATACTTCGACCCCGCCGGCGGGGTCGGTGTGAAGGTTGAGTGTTTTCTCTGTGGGGGGCTGACGATAGGAATAACTCCGGATAGGTGGCCGTTATCTCGTCAGGGGGGTCACCAAGTACGTGTCTTGGTCTACGGAGAGAGCGGGCAATAACGCTGAAATTATCTAAAATTAGGTACACTAGTCGAGTGAGAGTGTCTATTTATTGTTATCAGTTCCAAAATGGAAGATTCACCGCAAGCTACTGAGCCCCACATTCAACCAGCAAGTGTTAGACGGCTTCTTGCCAGAGTTCAACCACCAAACGAGGCAGCTCATCGACGCCATCTCCGTTAAAGTGGGAAAAGGACCGTTTGACCAAACCAAGTACATAAACGATGCGATCATGAAGATTACATGGAGTGAGTACTAGTTTATTTTGTCCCACTGTTGGCCAAAGCTGTTCTGCCGTTCGAGTGGGGCCGTCACAACGAATATTTGGGCTTAGTATATGTGTGTGTGCGCGCGCGCATGTGTGTGTGTGTGTGTGTGTGTGTGTGTGTGTGTGTGTGTGTGTGTGTGTGTGTTGTGCGGGTGTATGTGTCAGTAAAGGTAAAGACCACATTGCAGGCACCACATGAATTAGAAATTCCACCTTCACGTCTCAGAGTTACGGGCGCATAAGATGCGACTTGGGTTTTGTAACCAAGAAGGGGAGGATCCAAGTCTTATTGCTTGTTATGGACTTACGTTACCAATTAACACCATGTGGGCCTTCTGCCCGCTCCGTAACTTTATCGCATAAAAAACCTAATGTCAGTTCGACGAAACTGCAATATTTTATGAATTTTGTTGCATTGAGATCTATGTGTGATCTTTAATGCGAACAAATGGTACTTAACCAATTTATTCAATAACTAGCTGTACCCGGCATGCGTTGCAATGCCACGTTAAGGTAAGTGTCATTAAACACAAAAAAAAAATCATTTTGTCAGTAATCGACCATCGAGGGTTGCAAATTATTCAAATACTAATCGCAATTACAAAATAGGGGTTGGTGGTGGAAGGTTGAAAATTTAGGGTTGTATGTATTGTTTTTATGCTGAATCATAAAAAAAAAAAAAAAAAAAAAATTTGGTCGATAAAATAAAATAAAAAAAATGTTGAAGTGGCCACCCTTACCACTTAGGGGTATGAAAAATAATTTACGTCCTATGCTCAGACCTACCGAATATACACAAAAAAATTCAGAAAAATCGATCAGGCCGTTTCGGAGGTATTTGTTACAAATACTGTGACACGAGAATTTTATATATGTATTAGATTGCTTGTTTCAGCCACCACTCTCGGCTCGAGTGTTGAGGAAGAGGACATTACATCGAGAGACATTTTTATAAAAGCGGAGAATGATTATTTGAACTGTGTGGTGTACCGACTTACAAGATTTTGGCTGCACAGCGATTTGATCTTTGCACTCACTGGTCGGAAAAAGGAACATGATAAGCTTGTGGATATATTGAAAACACAAAGTCACGCTGTGAGATATTTTGGCATAACTTTTAATTGCATTGCCAAGTATTCATTAATTATTAACGGTCGCTACCGATTATTATGTTTCAGCTGTATGTAAGTAAAAAGCTCCAGTACGAGAAAAACAAAACTGAGACCATTAGTAAGTATAATATTTATGCATTTCATCAAACCACGGACACAAGAACACACACACACACACACACACACACGCACGCACGCACTCACCCACGCATGCACGCACTCACCCACGCACGCACGCACTCACCCACGCATGCACGCACGCACGCACTCACGCACGCACGCACGCACCCACGCACACCCAACGTTCAGTCAAACTAAATCTGCATCACTAAAAGAAGGACCACTCCGCTACGACACGTAGCGTTTAGTTTTCGTAGCGTAAGCTACGAATCTTTATGTCACCTCGAGGTTAGTCACTGCTACAAGCACTGCTACGTCTTGCTTCCAAATGACTGCTACGCAATCAAATACATAATTGCGACATGGAAATTGGTTTATTTTTTATTTTCTACTATTTTAATTTGCTTTCAACTGCGAAAAATATGTCTATCCATCATAAAAATACACAAAAACAAATAATAATTAATAACATGCAATTTACAACAAATTCTATGGGCAATTCTATGGGCCACTAAGCATCTGCTCGATCCTAACTTACTGACATAACCCATAATGCTATAAATAAGGATATTTTACGAAATATTTTTTCGGAACTTCGGTCATAGCGTTTTCCAGTATCTTTGGACTTATTTATTCCCAGTTCAATTAGGGATCTGTATTTATCGAAGTGCCGCCAGTTTGTTTTTCCAAAAATTGCTTCTAATATTTTTAACAATTTCTTATTTCAGATTCAAAAAAGCATTTCAAGTGCCTTATGGAGCTTCTCTTAGAGTCAGCGGAGGAGGCGAAGTTGACAGAGCAAGAAATTACAGATGAATTGAACACATTCTTCGTAGCGGGAACTGACACGATAGCTGCGGCTCTGTCAGCCATTTTGACGTGTTTAGGCTCCTATTTGCCTGTGCAACAACGGGTACTACATGAGTAAGACTTTATGATTGCCGTGCCAATTATTTTAAAAATAAAAAATATTCGTGGATGTTTATCATATATAAAACATTTATATATATTTTTTGTAAATATGATATATATTAGCACCCAGACACCCATTCCATTTCTTATTCCCCTTTCTGCCCAGTTCTGCCGCCAAGCAGTATTCGTATTCGTGTTATTGTGTTCCGGTTTGAAAGGTGTGGTTTCCGGTGAAATTACAGGCACATGAGACATTCCACCTACTCGTCTATAATACTTAAAACAAAATAACACGTAAAAGACTATATTATTCACAGATTGCGGGAAGTGTTCCAAGGTTCTGACAGAGACGTGGAAAAGGAAGATCTATCGAGTCTGAAATATTTGGACGCGGTGGTTAAGGAAACGCTAAGACTGTACCCACCCGTGCCTATTTTTGGAAGGGTTCTCGATAGAGATATTCAGATAAGTAAGTTTGTGAAATGCAAAATGTCGGAATGTACAGTCATCAACAATAATAAAAACATCTGATGTAGCTCTGCTTAACAACACACAAAACATCCTGTAATATCTTATTTCATTATATTATGTAGTCATAAATGTAACACAGATCTAACTACTCAGATTGTTACAAGAATCGTGCTCGTGAAAAAAAAAGGAAGCCCTCCTTTAGGGTTTTCTTGACTGTTCTCCCTATGGAGGGTAGGATATGGCTTGAACAGGCGTCAAACATAGCGATAAATACACATGACCTTACGTTTTGAATATTATTGACGTTTCCAAGCCATTTCTTTATGAATCTATGGAAATAATGTTTTTGACTTTGACTTTAAATCAATAGAATCTAACTTCTCTTTATGTGCATACATACATACATAAAATCACGCCTGTTTCCCGGAGGGGTAGGCAGAGATCATGGTTTTACACCAGCTACGATCTTGACATACCTCCTTAGCTTCATCTACTCTCATCACATTCTTCATGCATGCTCGTCGGTTTAGGGTACTCTAGACCTGGCTTTTTTCCAAAACGTCACCGATTTGGTGCAAGTATGTATGCCGAGGTCTACCCCTTCCACCGTTTCCATTCACCCTCGCCTTATGCACTTGTTTCGTCATTCTTCTTTCATTAATCCTCTCTAGGTGTCCAAACCATCTGAGCATACCTATCTGAATCCTCGTCACTACGTCTAGCGTTATGGAGTGAACCATAACGCTCCCTTTTCACGCTGTTCCTCACTTTCACACTCCTCTTTAGTTTTGCATTTCCCCGACAGAGGGCTACACTCTGCGGGCCGGCAGCAAATGTTACGTCGTAGGGTACGGTGTACTGAGGCATCCGACATGGGGGCCTGACGCGCACCACTTCAGGCCGGAGAGGTGGATCGACGGCTCACTGCCTCCGAATTTGAAAGGATTCGCTGTGTTCGGCTTTGGAAAACGAAGTTGCATAGGTAACTAGTGAGCTACACTGTACTCGAGCTCGTATCATTAAACGACCATTCTGGAAACGTTATTGTTGACATTACTTACGCTTGTACAAGTCAGGTTATAATAATATTGACTGGCCTCATAGCTCTGTTTGTAGTCATCCTGCCTTCTGCGCTGTAGGTCGTGGGTTCAATTCCCACCCCGGACAAACATTTATGTGACATTTGATGTTTGTTCTGTGTCTGGGGTCTTAATATGTATTTTATGTATGTATTTACAAAAGACAACTATATAAGTATTATATCAGTTGTCTGGTTCCCACGATACAAGCCATGCTTAGCTTACTTTGGGGCTAGATGGCGCCGTGTGAAATGTACACCAATATTTATTTACTTATTTATTATTTCAGGTTTTAACATGGCACTGATGTGCATTAAAACAGTACTAGCGAGCTTCCTCCGAAGATACTCCATCACCAGTGACGTCACACGATTGGTGCAAGACTTCGCAATAGTAACCAAACCTATATCAGGACATCACATTGCAATTGAAAAAATACAACCCTAATTAGGGAATAAATTTATAATAATTCATATTAATTGTGATGTTATTATAATAAGTGAAGACCTGTTCTTAGCCTTATGTTTTTCATTACGTTTGGATTATTATGTTTTTATGAGATGTTCCTCAAATAAATAAATAATAACAATTATTACAATTATTGTAAATATTGTAATACTACTTTCATTTATGAAATACGTATATGCATTTAGAAAAAGCTGGCTTGGCCTGTGTTTCCTCTTTGATGATGAAATAATGTAGGTACATAAACTTTTTCTACATAGAGTATAGAGTTGGGTTTGCGACATTCTATGGTCACAATATTACTCCTAAGTAACCTAAAAAATTGAATTACTACCAGCAGAATCCTAGATCACCAGAGAATTAACTCCAGAATAGTGTGTGATCTGAAATTATTTAATACGTTTTCAGTGTTGGATCCATTCAAAAGTAACTAAGTAAACAAAAAAAAACTTTTCACTAATAATTATAGTCTACTGACTATATAGAGACATTCCACTTACAGATTACCTGGCTTTGTTGCAAATTCAGTCAATGGGAATCGTAATGTACTTTGTTACTTTCGTCTACTGAAACTATAGAACTAGAGCCGAAGTGAAGTCTAGATAAAAGTGTACCTAATGGATAAGCTGATAGTATTAACGTCGTGCGAAGACGGATCTTGCTGTTGCTTACCAACAAGAACCACCATTGCGCTTATATCCATGCTAAGCTTTGTAAGTTAAGGTTTGTTCGTTTCTGACTGGCCTTACAGCTCAGTAGTAACTTTACCTTCTGCGCTGTAGGTCGTGGGTTGGATTCCCACCCAGGACAAACATTTGTGTGACGAGTCTTGTTTGTTCTGTGTCTGGGTGTTAATATGTATTATATGTATGCATTTATAAAAAAAAAATAAGTACCTATTATAGTTGTCTGGTTCCCATGATACAAGCTATGCTTAGCTTACTTTGGGGCTAGATGGAGCTGTGTGAAATGTCCACCAATATTATTAATTATTACCTAACTACATCATTCCTAATAATAGAAAAAAAGGACATAAAATAACAAAAAAGGTCAAAGAGAAAAAAAAAGAAGGTCAAAATAGTCAGCTGCAACGCGTGACTGTAGGAACTACATGTTCAGTACAAGATGTGCGAAAATGTCGCGCGGAGGGGCAACATTACATAAATGCACATATTTAATTTATACTAGCTGCGCCCCGCGGTGTTACCCGCTGTGAATAAGTAATCCCATGGGAACACTGCACTTTTCCGGGATCAACGCCTATGTGTTAATCCAGGACATAAGCTGTCTTGACCAAATTTCATCCAAATCCATTTAGCCTTTTGAGCGTGAAAGAGTAACAAACGTCCATACAAACTTTCACGTTTATAATATTAGTAGGATTTGTGGCCATTTCACACAGCGCCATCTAGCGCCAAACTAAGCATAGCTTTAGGTATACTTTTTCTTTCTACTTACATTGTAGGCTGCCTCCGTTGTTGACATGCTATCACCACAGCCTACAAACTGCTGTCCCATGAAGGAATACGTGGAGGCCATGAGGTCGGTGCTCGGCGCGACATTCCAGCTCGCTAACTTGTTGCTGCTTCTCGCTTCAGTTATTGTTAGTTTTGTTGCATTTACTGTTGGAAAGTGACGATGGAAATCGTCCCTTACTATGGGAATACCCAGATGTATTTATAATACTACCGACCTGCCTCGGCTTCGCTTGGGTGCAATTGACTAATAGAGGTGAGGAAGGCACTTAGCTACAAAGTATTTTGATGTGAAACATCTATAGCCGCACGTAAAACCGATTTCTGGCTTGGCGACGCGTCGCCACGGCATGAGCGCTGATTGGTCCGTTCAAGATTACGACAAATCATAAACATTATTAGTGATGGGGTACTTAGTTTCTTACAAAATAATGTCGATGTTTCACATCTGCCAGGCGTCCCGTGACGGCTCACATTTTTTTTTTTCAAAACACCGTCATAGGTCAGCCATTTTAGAAAATATTTATAATTTATACACCATCCTCGTTTATCGCTGTTTCTATAACTGAAAAAAGTACCATATCCGTTGCGTAATTAATTAAGAAGTAAGCGGACAAACAGAGAGGCAGATAGCGACTCTGTTTTAAACTTATTATTTATTAGAGACCAATATAATAAATATTATTGCATTGCCGTTTTTTTCTGAGATCGTCTACCCGTAACTCCAAGATGGAATCATCTTTTATGCGCCTGTAATTTCTAGCATTTTTAAATGCATTTATTTAATTTACAATGTTTGTTGTAAAATATGCAACTGAATTTAGATCGTTCCCTCCAAACTATTGAAGTTTGGATGTGTAACATATTTACTCCCAGAAACAGAACAAACATCTATGTTCGTCACACAAATGTTTGTCCGTGGGAATCGAACCCAAGACCTACAGCGTAGACTGTTACTACCAACTGAGCTGAGGCCAGTCTCAATAAGTATTTGATCAGTCATCTGGTTTAAATACATATTTCAGGAGAACTCTTTGTTGGTGAATATCTACTTGTGTTACACCCTCGGCTTTGTGGTGACGGGCCTCTGTGTGTCCATAATGGAGCTCCTGTACCGGATCAAACACGAGGGACTCGCCGCAATCATCAGCTTTGTACCAGAAGCCGCGTTCATATTTGGTAAACATATTTATTAACATTATTATTATTGACTGTCCTCATAGCTCACTTGGTAGTAATTGCCTTCGTCGTGGGTTCGATTCTCACCCAGGACAAACGTTTGTGTGACGAACATTATGTTTTTTCTACGTCTGGGTATTTCATGTGTATTTACAAAAAAGTGTATACTAATAAGTACTGACAGGCCTCATACCTCAGTTGGTAGTAACCCTGCCTTCTGCGCTGTAAGTCGTGGATTCGATTCCCACCCATTATTTATTTATTTATTCTATCACTCGTCTGGTTCCCATAGTTCAAGCTATGCTTAGTTTGGGGCTAGGTGGCGCTGTGTGTAATGTCCACCAATAGGTATGGTGTTTACTTCGACAAGATTATCCTCATTAGTCGTAGACGTAGATGTAAATACATTTTGTACGGCGTTTCTAGATTTCGGCGATGGTCAAAAGGCTAATAGCAACGTAATACCTAGGTATTTTATTTTATTTTATTTATTTCCTTTCCAGTGATTTCCCGTTGTCTCCCGCTGGTGAACGAATACAAAAGACATTTAGAGCATCGATCGACCTAAGAATATATACAAATAAATAAAATTGGAGTGTGTTTGTAATATTAAAATAACCGCTTTTTACTAAGTGCATATGGATGTATACACGGTACATATACCAAAACATTTTTCACGATTTTGTCTGTCTGTCTGTTTGTTCCGGCTAATCTCTGAAATGGCTGGACCGATTTTGACGGGACTTTCACTGGCAGATAGCTGATGTAACAAGGAGTTTGAAATAAAAATCCATAATATTTAACATTTTTTTATTCAATATTTTTTGTACTATCTACTATTTACAAAGTGAACATCGATATATAGATTATAGAAAAAAAACATTATTATACAAAAACTTAGAACTAAAATACAGACGACTTGTTTTTGAACTTAAAACATTTAAAAACTATTTTATTAGCTATAATAATAAACAATGTATGTAAGCGCTCGCAGCGTAACTTGCCCAGTCGTTTATAACAAATCGATTATACTTAAACAATACGGCTTCATTCTGAGACTGCGTATTTCCTAGTTAGTCGTTGAAACAAAACAAAATATAAGAGTTTTTCGTTAATAATAAGTTAATTCGTAGATAAGTACAATTTTCTTAAGACGCTGACATGGGCCGATAATATAAAAAAACTAAGGATTATTCGAAACTGTTTGATAACCTAAAAAAAATCAAAAGCGGGGTTTCATTATTGAATAATAAGTTATTATTGTAATTTTGATGATTACTGCTTGATATTTTACATTTGCTTTGAAATAATAATAAAATAATATAAGAGGGAAATAATCCCTTCTTAAATTAAAAATAATCCTGAGATTACTCAGGATTATTTTTAATCCATAAAAATGTTGTATAATCGTGTTTTCGGAACAACCATGATTTAGTTAATATGACGAATGATAAAAAAAAAACCACTGCCACAACTTTACTGATCTTATCTGATTTCTGAGTATCTAACGTATGTCAGCGCCTTAATAAACAAAGCGTGCTATCGACTAGCGAGATAGAATCCCCTGTATTATACCACTCAAGGTACTCTACTTCACATGAAATAATAACATTATGTATTTTTTTTTTTAATTCCGTATTGAGTTATATTTAACATAAGAATTTCAGGGACATGAGACATTCCACCATCACCTCTCAAAGTTACAGGCGCATACGCGACTTGGGTCTCGTCTTACCTAAGTAAGGGACCTAATTCTTATTGCTTGTTAAGGCAGAGGTCGTAACTTAGTGGGCGATTCTGGACGTTCCGTAACATACATATTTTTTTTTAGTAAAAACACCTGGAATATTTTTTCTTCGCTGGTTTTGTACTAATATTATGATCCATAATCGAAATGGAGTTTTTTTTAATAATGCTTATTTTTATAAGCATTATTAACCAACTTACATTTCGATTAGTTAAGCAGTTAACTAACGGATATCTGAATTTAAATAAAAAACAAAACAGTCTGTTTGAAGCTTAGCAATAAAAGGCACGTTTTTGCAAGGAAACTACGAGTACATCCAATTCTACATTAACGAAATGACCACGAGTCAATGTGACCGACAATATTTTAACCGGTAAGACTGATTTACACAAGAAGCGTTATTCAAACGACGCGGGCGAGAAACAGTATGGGATATTATAAGATAGCGTTTGGTACGATTATTGAATTAAACTTTTTTGATATCAAGACTGTGTCAGCAGGCGACAATAGATTTCAGAGGGCACTTCAAAGATTGAATTTATTAATAAAATAAAATATATGTAATAAGTTTTATTATTGTAGCTTTGGACAATTCACACAGCGCCATCTAGCCCCAAACTAAGCATACTTGTACTATAGGAACTAGATAACTGATCGAATACTTTTTTAAATACATGTTAACACCCAGATACAGAACAAACATCTATATTCGTCACACAATTGTTTGTCCTGGGTGGGAATCGAAACCACGACCTACAGCGCAGAAGAAGAGGTACTACCAACTGAGCTGTGAGGCCAGTCGGTATATGCAATTAATGGACAGAATAAATTAATATTAATAAAATGACATTACAACACTAGGTGACAAAATTCTCGCCCGCTGGAGTTCGACAAATTCCTGTCTAAATCAGTCTTTAATATTCTTCAGGTTCATAATCAAAAAAAGGGTTACTTTTCATTCAATCGTTAGCGCCGTCTCTGTCATCACAGTTAAGACAGACAGAAACGGCGATACAATTTAAAAGATCAAGTAAATAATCGTCAGACTATAAATACGGTATAAAAATAACATATTTTATTTATTTACAAAGCAATAGATACAGGCACAAATTACTACGAATAGTTCAGCGAAATTTTCACCCGTCAGATGTGAGAGTAACGAGGCGATTCTTAATAATTAACTGGCACTTGATCGGTGATATTTTAATGCTGGATTCCAATACTGCCGTCCTTTAACTAAAAGGCCGTTGAGCCCAAATTGTTGTTTTTGAGATATGTTTAATTCCTTTTAAATCCGTCACTTAACGGCCTACAAATTTATTTATATCTCCGGAATTCCGGAATCTCCGGAACGTTTCTTAGACAGAAAGATAGAGAATTTTTAACTGTATCGCTTCCAGTTAAAAAGTAAAAATTGTCCTTTTGAGGTTTAACGGCTTTCTAGTTAAAGGACGGCAGAATAATATACACACAGATTCGATTACGTATTATCGATTACAATTTAGTATCAACTTTTTAATAAGTCAAAAAAAAATAGGTCGAGTGATAATAAAAAATTTGCTTTGGTGATCTTGCAATGTTAGGTTGTAAGTCGAACGTAGCTTTTTATTAATGAAATAACTATTAGAAGAGTTTGAGATATTACCTCTTTTTCTCTCTTTCTTTCAGTAAATTGTGTATATTCATGATTCATTGGTAATAATAAAAAAGGCATTGTTTTCAATTGACCATATTTCTGTCACAGCCAATATTTATTTTAGATAAATGGAGTAAAATAAAAGGTAAAACTACATGATAAATGAAATTTTATAAACAGAGGTTCGACAATGTCGCTTGGCTTCGCGAAATGGAAGAAACGAAAGCGAGAGGGCACTAAACAGTCAAATCGACTAAGTGATTGGTTCTTGAATATTTTACAATGTGAATTGTGTATTCTAATTGGAAATTTCACTAATTAGCACCCTCATAAACATACTTAAAAACAAGTGAACACTAAAAATAAACCAAAGCTTGAGCAAATCCAGCTCAATCGGATGGGGGAAACTGGCTAAACAGTGAATTGGGGGGGACTGGTTAGACAGTCAGTTGGGGGAATATGTTAAACAGTTGGGTGAATTGGTTAAACAGTCAGTTGGGCGACTGGTTAAGCAGTCAGTTGGAGGAGTTGGTTATACAGTCAGTTGGGGGAACTGACTAAACAGTCAGTTGCGAGGCTGGTTAAACAGTAGTTGGGGAACTGGTTAAACAGTCAGTTGGGCGACTGGTTAAGCAGTCAGTTGGAGGAGTTGGTTATACAGTCAGTTGGGGGAACTGACTAAACAGTCAGTTGCGAGGCTGGTTAAACAGTAGTTGGGGAACTGGTTAAACAGTCAGTTGGGCGACTGGTTAAGCAGTCAGTTGGAGGAGTTGGTTATACAGTCAGTTGGGGGAACTGACTAAACAGTCAGTTGCGAGGCTGGTTAAACAGTAGTTGGGGAACTGGTTAAACAGTCAGTTGGGCGACTGGTTAAGCAGTCAGTTGGAGGAGTTGGTTATACAGTCAGTTGGGGGAACTGACTAAACAGTCAGTTGCGAGGCTGGTTAAACAGTAGTTGGGGAACTGGTTAAACAGTCAGTTGGGCGACTGGTTAAGCAGTCAGTTGGAGGAGTTGGTTATACAGTCAGTTGGGGGAACTGACTAAACAGTCAGTTGCGAGGCTGGTTAAACAGTAGTTGGGGAACTGGTTAAACAGTCAGTTGGGCGACTGGTTAAGCAGTCAGTTGGAGGAATTGGTTATACAGTCAGTTGGGGGAACTGACTAAACAGTCAGTTGCGAGGCTGATTAAACAGTAGTTGGGGAACTGGTTAAACAGTCAGTTGGGCGACTGGTTAAGCAGTCAGTTGGAGGAATTGGTTATACAGTCAGTTGGGGGAACTGACTAAACAGTCAGTTGCGAGGCTGATTAAACAGTAGTTGGGGAACTGGTTAAACAGTCAGTTGGGCGACTGGTTAAGCAGTCAGTTGGAGGAATTGGTTATACAGTCAGTTGGGGGAACTGACTAAACAGTCAGTTGCGAGGCTGGTTAAACAGTAGTTGGGGAACTGGTTAAACAGTCAGTTGGGCGACTGGTTAAGCAGTCAGTTGGAGGAGTTGGTTATACAGTCAGTTGGGGGAACTGACTAAACAGTCAGTTGCGAGGCTGGTTAAACAGTAGTTGGGGAACTGGTTAAACAGTCAGTTGGGCGACTGGTTAAGCAGTCAGTTGGAGGAATTGGTTATACAGTCAGTTGGGGGAACTGACTAAACAGTCAGTTGCGAGGCTGATTAAACAGTAGTTGGGGAACTGGTTAAACAGTCAGTTGGGCGACTGGTTAAGCAGTCAGTTGGAGGAATTGGTTATACAGTCAGTTGGGGGAACTGACTAAACAGTCAGTTGCGAGGCTGATTAAACAGTAGTTGGGGAACTGGTTAAACAGTCAGTTGGGCGACTGGTTAAGCAGTCAGTTGGAGGATTTGGTTATACAGTCAGTTGGGGGAACTGACTAAACAGTCAGTTGCGAGGCTGGTTAAACAGTAGTTGGGGAACTGGTTAAACAGTCAGTTGGGCGACTGGTTAAGCAGTCAGTTGGAGGAATTGGTTATACAGTCAGTTGGGGGAACTGACTAAACAGTCAGTTGCGAGGCTGATTAAACAGTAGTTGGGGAACTGGTTAAACAGTCAGTTGGGCGACTGGTTAAGCAGTCAGTTGGAGGAATTGGTTATACAGTCAGTTGGGGGAACTGACTAAACAGTCAGTTGCGAGGCTGGTTAAACAGTAGTTGGGGAACTGGTTAAACAGTCAGTTGGGCGACTGGTTAAGCAGTCAGTTGTGGGGAGGCACTGGTTAAACAGTCAGTTGGGTGGTAGAGATTCAGTAGCTAGATTGGAAAAATATTAACAGGTCCCCTTAAAATAAGGTGATCATCGTCAAACACAGCGAATAAATGACGCAAATGACGAACGAAGGCGAAATAGCAATTTACATCTCAGTATAAGGTGAGGTCTCTGAGTTTACAAGCTCGCCTTAATACAATAAAAAGGCACTATCATTCATCTAGCTAATATTAATATGAACTTGAATCTATTTATTTATACTATATATATAATATAGATATATTTATTGCTCGCATAAGACGTGCACCTATTTAAATACCTCTACTGGGTTTCTATAATAAACATACGTTTGAATCCATCCGATGAAGGAAGATACATAAAAACATTTTATTGTTTATTCGTCAAATAATAACAAAATATAAAATTAATAAACAAATTTCCCACGAATAGAAGCATTCGTAAGTATGTTATTGGAACCCATCATAATTAAATTACGTTGGTGTTTATGATTGCAGTATGTAAAAAAAACAGTATTATTATAAAGGTATCATAATATTGGTAACGAATCAAGCTACTCAACTAAAAGGCATTGATATCTGTTTATTAAATAAAGGAAGGACAGCATCATTTAAGTGCCGTTAAAGTCGCTGTAAATTTTGAATAGATCGACATTGTAAAATAAACTTAAAGGCAGATTTACACTCAGAGTTACTAACGCCACTAATGGAAAGAATTTAAAAAAATCTAGACAGAATACTTAAGTGATCAAGTATGGAAGTGATATATTGACTTAAATGTTTACATACATAGATTAAAGCATTTATCCCCGAAGGGGTAGATAAGAGCTTCAGTGGGCCACTTTACGCCTTGAAGGTTACACTATCGTGGGAACATAGACGTGACTAGGGGTGAGCTCACCGCCGCCATTATTTTGCACGGCGTTTCTTCCAGTTATTAATTCCTCAGTAACCAGACATTCAGGACAAACCTCATACCAACGAAATTACCAACAAGTCCAGCCGAATATTATGTTTACCACTGAAAGCTTGAATATTTAAGTGTGTAAATATTCCGAGACACGGCGAAATGGCATACAATGGAAACGCGTCAACCCTACGTAGTTCAATATTAAACTGTAGATGTCGCTATATATATTTCATATAGGATGTCAGTAATGTGATGAACGAGTTTTCTTGAATTTCAAATCATTAATTGTCTCAGTGTAAATCCGCCTTAACTTTCGTAGCAAAGTAGTATCGTTATATTAGTCGATAAAACGTCAAACATTGGTTCAGTTGCAAGATTTGACCCAAACAAACATACATTGCAAGTTAACTTATAAAAACGCTTCTTTTCTAGATACCGTATAATATATTTACTTCGTTAATAATATTATAACGGAGATTTTTCTCTTGGTCCTTTTCTGCGAGGAGAGAGCCTTTATTATATCTACTAATAAACTGCCAATTGCATATTATCGCTACTTTACCTGAAACACATTTTTGGCACTACATTTTTAACTTCACAAAACTCTTTCTCAATCTGAGATCATTTTCATTCCCATTACCAATACAAAAAGTCGTACACAATTTTACGTTTAATATAAACTACTCAAAACAAAATAAGGGCCACCACTTATTGTCAGCATAGTTTGATATCTAAAACCTAGATTGATCTGATATTTTTCTGAAGAAAAAACCGGTTTTTTTACACTAAAGCTGTGCTATCGTAATGTAAAAAAATATATTAGCTATTTATATCTAAATAAGTGTATGTAATAGTGTCGGTCTCATATTGTTTTGAGTAGTATATAAAGAACCAAATGTGAACATAATAAATATAAACTCCATTGGGTCTATTGGGTAATACTTCCATGATTGATTATTCTCATATACTACAGACTACAGATGCATCAAATAATCTTTTTCGTATCTACTTATTTTGTGAATAACAATGGGTTTCTCCAATAAGTCTTTCAACGTGGTACGGTGCGGTATAAAAAGTTCGAAGGCATTTAATGTATCATCAAATGAAATTTCAATTGCTGATATCCCACCGGCTGCGCCAGTTTTCTAATCAGGCTCACCGCCAATGTATCCAAGTACAATTTAAAAATATTTTATATGAGCTATGTAAAAATATCCGATGTTTAAAACGAGATATATCTGCATTGCATCGTCAATTTCATCACAAAATCGACTATCCCAATTGAATACCCTAGCAACCACTGGCCTTAGCTGACGCTCTGGTTCATAGAGGCCAGTGAGACTATGGGTTGTTGGTTCGCTGTCGCCACTATGGTGGCATTCGCGGGTATTTTCAAGGGTACAGCGCCCTCTAGCGGTTTGTATTTCTTTAACCTGGTCCATTGCCCGTTGTTGTAGTTCATTTGGAAGTGCATTTCGGAGATCATCGCTATGTACGTGTCGTCTGTTTGCACGACGTTTTCTATGTTTTCTGACAGCTTTATGGTCACAATGTTGCCCAGGTTTGGACACGGGTTATCTGTGAACAGCAACATTTTGCTATAGAACATTTTTAAATTGATTTAATTTCATTGAATTTTTAGTTCTAGGATATGTCACCTCACGATGTTTTCCTTCATCGTTTTGAGAACGTGGTATTGCGCACATAAATCTTTCAAGCGAAAAACTCATAGGTGTACGTCGTGATTTGAACCGGCAACCTCCGGATTGAAACTTGGGGTCAGTACCACTAGACCACCACGCTCTCGAAAGGAGCAGTCATAATAATAATAATGATATGATCGCTACCTCTCGATCCCGCCATGAAGCCGAGTATGAGAGCTTTCTCTGGCCGCGTAACCCGATTCGCATTTCTGAACATATCCTGTGCCTCCAACATTTGCTCCCGCTGAAACAAATAAATAAATAAATAAATATTGGTGGACATTTCACACAGCCCGAAGAAAAAACATCTAGCCCCAAACTAAGCTAAGCATACCTTGTATCATGGGAACCAGACAACTGATATAATACTTATATACTTTCTTTCGTAAATACATACATATCATACATATGATATGTATGTCAATTACAATAATTGCAAAAAAATCCTTAAGGATACCCTCCAGAGTATGTCTTACCATGATACAGAGAACTTATTGAGTGTGTTACAATAAATCTTTTTAGTTTCTATAAATTTAATTAAGTCACTTAAGTTATAAAAAATTTGCAATTACGGACTTTGTTATTCGGTCTAGTTAGTTTTTGAAATGTTTACTTTTACGTTCAATTCCAAATTGTTTACACATTATGTATACTTGTAGCTATAAGTAGGTACCTATAATAATAACAAAGTAGGTGATTATTTTAGATTAAATGTTAGCTCTTCTCGCCTGAAACACAGGATTACCTAGTTCAGGCTCCCGTGTTATATATACCTATGTCTAAATAAGTTTTATGTTTTTTTTTATATTTACCATGTTTTATTTGAATAAATTTATTATTATTATTATTATATACACCCAGACAGAACAAACACTAATGTTACAAATGTCACATAAATGTTTGTCCTGTGTGGGGATCGAACCCACGACCTATAGCGCAGAAGGTACTACCAACTGAGCTATTAGGCCGGTATATACACGTGTCCCCCGGGTGGTGCAAAAGGAGCAACCCAAAGTAGCAGTAGAACTTGAGCCAAGTTCACCCGGAGAAGTACTGCCACCACACCTGGTAATCTGCCGCCAAGCAGTGATGTACTCGTGTTGCTGTGTTCCGGTGGAAGGGAGTGGGTGCCGGTGAAATTGCAGGCGCATGAGACGTAACATCCCCGTCTCGAGGTGATAGACGCAACGCAGTGCGACTTGAGTCATCTCGTACTATGGAGAGGACTTGAGTGGTATTGCTGTTGTGTATGGGCGGTGGTTACCACTTAACATCAGGTGGGCCGTCAGCTCGTTCCGTGACTTCAATGACATAAAAAAAATGCGTTACCGTCAGTGAGAGTCCTCTCCTCGGTAGGAGTGGCTGCGGCGGCTGGGCGGGGGCGGGGGCGGGGGCCGGGGGCTGCGACACTTGCTGCACCGGAGTACCCATTTGTACCTGTCGAATATATTTCATTTATTTATTTTTCGACCAACAAAGATCATTACATACACACAAAAATTAAAAATCATAAAAACACACACATTAGAAAATTAAATTAATTAAATTTAATTATATTATATTATATATGAATTATATAAAGCATGTGAAAAAATCTATGTAAGTCTATGAAATCCCTATTTCAAATGAGTCATTGCACAAATATAGTCATGTAACTGTTAATATAGCACATCTGGACTGGACTGTGGGATCCAATTATTAGTAAAATTTGCAAGCAGATTCAAAAATTATTACTTATTTGCATATGTGTTAATCCAGGATATAAGCTATCTTAGTACCAAATTTCATCCAAATCCATTCAGCCGTTTGTGCGTGAAAGAGTAACATACATCCGTACAAACTTTCACGTTTATTAGTGGAATATATAAATAGTTTGTCGTACGTGTTGGTGCAGCGGCGGCGGCGTCGGCGGCATCGGCGGCATCGGCGGCATCGGCGGTATCGACTGCACCCTCGTCTGCTGGCTCGCCTGCTGGGAGACCTGACAACAACACACATTTGACATCCCCATTTGCATTCAACGTCAATGTCAAACGTTACCAGAACATCATTTTCACAGAAAAAGAAAGGAATTGAGAGCGTGGTGGTCTAGTGGTACTGACATTTCAGTTCTCTAGGAAGGTTAAGGCTGTTCGTGGTCTGTCAGTCAGTCAGGACATATTTTTATAACATATGTAAATAAGTCTCTTTTAAGTATTTATAATTTATAAATATCGGTGGAGATTTAACACAACGCCATCTAGCGACAAAGCACAGCTTTTCTTATTGGAACCCAATATACCAGATATTAGTTTTTTGTGAGAACATGGTGGGCCAGTGGTACTGAGCCCGAGTTTCAATCCGGAGGTCACCGGTTCAAATCCCAACGTACGCCTATGAGTTTTTCGCTTGAAAGAATTATTTATGCAATATCACGTTCTCAAAACGGTGAAGGAAAACATCCTGAGGAAACCGACATGTCCTAGAACTAAAAATTCGAAAACATTTGTCAAGTGCAAGAAAGGAGCCTGTTTGAGGGGCACTAAAAAACCTTCACCACACTGGTTCGATAGAACCAGTGACTCGAACAGATAGACAAAGGCTTGGAAACGCCATTAAGCAATATTCAACACATAAGGATGGCTACGTAGATTGAAGTCCGTACGCGTGACCTTATGTTTCGAATATTATTGACGTTTTCAAGCCATTTCTCAATGATTCTATGGAAATAAAGTTTTTGACATTGACTTTACGGTTGTCGGGTGTAGGCCTGTGTGTATGTGACACACGAGGCCGACAAAAGCAGTACGTTACCGGTTTGATATTCTGCAAGAATGCCAATTTCCCCCCGGGCTGCAGTATCACTGTGGATGATGAGATGATGTTCTGTGCGGAGAGCAGCACGGGCTTGCCTCCCGCCTGGCCCGTTATCAGCAGCTTCGGCTGTTGGTTTATCATTATCGGCTTCGCACCGGTGCCCTGGATGGAAGACATTTATGTAAAACAGCGCCATCTAGCCCTGAAGTAAGTATTATCATATCTTGTATTATGGTAACTAGACAACTGATATAATACTTATATACTTTTTTGTTAATACATACATATAATACATATTAAAACCCAGACACAGAACACGTATATTCGTCACTCAAATGTTTGTCCAAGTTGGGAATCGAACCCACGACCTACAGCGCAGAAGGCAGGGTTACTACCAATTGAGCTGTGACGCCAGTCTACGATTCTATCAGTCTACGATTAAAGCAATCCCACCATCCCACAGTACTTACAAACAATTGGAAATGACGGTCTTGGAAATGATCCTCAAATTATGAATCAGCATTAATGTTGACCACAAATCCTCATACTTTTGTAGAGAGGACTTTAGTCGTATTGTTGTTGTCTATGGGCTGCGGTTACCACTTAACATCAGGTGGGCCGTCAGCTCGTTCCGCCAACCCAATTACATACAAATATTTTTCTTTGTTGATTTCTTATTCTGTCCTTTGCTACCCGCATGGTAACATACAGAAATGTATGCTACCATTTTCAGAGTTTACTATATCTTCAGTGAAGGGTTCAGGTTACCTGTTGGACGATGATGGGCGCGGCGCGGGGCGGCGCGGCCGCGGGGCTGGGCTCCTCCGGCGCGGCGGGCGGGGAGGACGCCGGCGGCTCCGTCCCACACACCGCTGGGTACACACGAGGTTTATAATACAATACAATAACACTTTATTGCAAAACCACAATACAAATGAATACTTATAAAATAAAACAATTTTACGTGTACACTAAATGCGGAATAACAATGGGCGGCCTTATTGCAATGAGCAATCTAAAAAACTAACTTAAATAAAAAACTAAACTAAGTAACTTACTATCGCATACATTATTAAGACAGTCTAAACATTTCAGGTCTCTAGGACCGGTTAAGGCTGTTGTCTGTCAGTCAGTCAGCTAGGTCATATTTTTATAACATGTAATGAGTCTGTCTCTTTTAAGTATTTATAATTTATAAATATCGGTTGGTATTTAACACAGCGCCATCTAGCCACGTACAAAGCACAACTTTTATTATGGGAACCCCATATACCGGATATTAGTCGTTTGTGAGAACATGGTGGCCCAGTGGTACTGAGCCCGAGTTTCAATCCGAAGATCGCTGGTTTAAATCCCAACACGCACCAATGACTTTTCCGCTCCAAAAGTTTATATGCGCAATACCACGTTCTCAAAACGACGAAGGAAAACACCGTGTGAAAACCGAGACATGCCAAAAATTCTAAGCAAAAAACAAAATTATACAATAAATAATAATAATTAAAGAATATTATATAATAATAATATGATATAATAATATTAATAAAATAATAATAATAACAACTTACGCGCAGTTTGCGGTTCCTCCGTTTTGACTTCCATCTTGGGCATTTTGGGGAAGTCGGGCGCGGGCGGCGACAGTGGCGCCTTTTCTGGCTTCTCGGCTTTTTTGCCCTCCTCCATTTCTGCAAGTTATGCACTTTCGTTAGCGTGACAGCACAGCCAGATGTCAGATTATCGCGTTAGGTTATCCGGTGCAGTTACCACAGTCAGGGCATCTGAACGTACATTTATATATGAAAGGACTATTTGACACACACACACGCCAGTTTTTACCCGTACGGTTGAAAAATGCGCGACGTACTCACTCCTGGTAGCGTCTATGTTCCCACGGCGGTGTAACCCACGAGGTGAAAAGTGTCCAACTGAAGTTCTGCCTCCCCATTGGGAGATAAAGGCATGAATCTATGTATGACATCAGTGTCCTATGTAACCTAGAGTTTGAGTAAGCAGGTAACTCACCGAGCTTCCTTCTCTTCTTGATCTGCGCATGCGTGGCGGGTTGTTCCGTGATGTCGAGCAGCTTGATGCCGGCGCGCGGCGCTGGGCGCGGCGCAGGCGGGGGCGCGCGGGGAGGGGCGGCCGCACCCCCGCCCGCGCCTCCGCCCCCGCCCGCGCCGCCGCCCCGCGCCGCCCACCGGGACGGCAGACCTTTTAGCGGGGCTGTAAGTTAAAACGCTCTAGCTTAGAACAGCACAACTCTAGGTGGATTGTTTGTCTATTAGATCTTTTTTGGTGCCTTTTCGAAAAATGTATTAATAATTTTATTCTAAGTGCAGTTTTATAACTTCTATATTGGGTTTAGCATAGTTTTATGTTTTTCACACAAATGTTGGTACTGGATGGGAATCGAACCTACGACCTACAGCGCAGAAGGCAAAGTTATCACCGACTTAAGTGTGAGGTTAAATTATCCCTGTGGACCGTAAACGGGCATGTGCGGGCTGGGCTTGTTTGTTTTGTGTGACCTGTGTTACGATGTACGGCTTTGAGTGGGTAGCTTTGTGTGACCTGTGTTACGATGTACGGCTTTGAGTGGGTAGCTTTGTGTGACCTGTGTTACGATGTACGGCTTTGAGTGGGTAGCTTTGTGTGACCTGTGTTACGATGTACGGCTTTGAGTGGGTAGCTTTGTGTGACCTGTGTTACGATGTACGGCTTTGAGTGGGTAGCTTTGTGTGACCTGTGTTACGATGTACGGCTTTGAGTGGGTAGCTTTGTGTGACCTGTGTTACGATGTACGGCTTTGAGTGGGTAGCTTTGTGTGACCTGTGTTACGATGTACGGCTTTGAGTGGGTAGCTTTGTGTGACCTGTGTTACGATGTACGGCTTTGAGTGGGTAGCTTTGTGTGACCTGTGTTACGATGTACGGCTTTGAGTGGGTAGCTTTGTGTGACCTGTGTTACGATGTACGGCTTTGAGTGGGTAGCTTTGTGTGACCTGTGTTACGATGTACGGCTTTGAGTGGGTAGCTTTGTGTGACCTGTGTTACGATGTACGGCTTTGAGTGGGTAGCTTTGTGTGACCTGTGTTACGATGTACGGCTTTGAGTGGGTAGCTTTGTGTGACCTGTGTTACGATGTACGGCTTTGAGTGGGTAGCTTTGTGTGACCTGTGTTACGATGTACGGCTTTGAGTGGGTAGCTTTGTGTGACCTGTGTTACGATGTACGGCTTTGAGTGGGTAGCTTTGTGTGACCTGTGTTACGATGTACGGCTTTGAGTGGGTAGCTTTGTGTGACCTGTGTTACGATGTACGGCTTTGAGTGGGTAGCTTTGTGTGACCTGTGTTACGATGTACGGCTTTGAGTGGGTAGCTTTGTGTGACCTGTGTTACGATGTACGGCTTTGAGTGGGTAGCTTTGTGTGACCTGTGTTACGATGTACGGCTTTGAGTGGGTAGCTTTGTGTGACCTGTGTTACGATGTACGGCTTTGAGTGGGTAGCTTTGTGTGACCTGTGTTACGATGTACGGCTTTGAGTGGGTAGCTTTGTGTGACCTGTGTTACGATGTACGGCTTTGAGTGGGTAGCTTTGTGTGACCTGTGTTACGATGTACGGCTTTGAGTGGGTAGCTTTGTGTGACCTGTGTTACGATGTACGGCTTTGAGTGGGTAGCTTTGTGTGACCTGTGTTACGATGTACGGCTTTGAGTGGGTAGCTTTGTGTGACCTGTGTTACGATGTACGGCTTTGAGTGGGTAGCTTTGTGTGACCTGTGTTACGATGTACGGCTTTGAGTGGGTAGCTTTGTGTGACCTGTGTTACGATGTACGGCTTTGAGTGGGTAGCTTTGTGTGACCTGTGTTACGATGTACGGCTTTGAGTGGGTAGCTTTGTGTGACCTGTGTTACGATGTACGGCTTTGAGTGGGTAGCTTTGTGTGACCTGTGTTACGATGTACGGCTTTGAGTGGGTAGCTTTGTGTGACCTGTGTTACGATGTACGGCTTTGAGTGGGTAGCTTTGTGTGACCTGTGTTACGATGTACGGCTTTGAGTGGGTAGCTTTGTGTGACCTGTGTTACGATGTACGGCTTTGAATGGTTAGCTACTAATGCCAATATCTCATTGTATAGGAGGCACTCACTAGTGTCAGTCATTTTCCGAGGCATGCCTCTGCTCCTCACTGGCACGGTGGGTGTCAGCGCTTTCTTCTGATTGGCGGCCACTTCGGTGGCCTTCGCTAACAACTCGCTTCTCAACGCCACAGACTTTGGTTTGCGTTTCAGTGTGAAATGTTTTACTGGAGCGGGCTGTTGACCCACCTGGAGAGACAAGTACATATATGATTAGAAATTATCTACACTTATATATTACTAGCAAGCCTATTTTACCCCTCAGAAAAGTAGCCTAAGTTACTCCTTGTTACATCAGTTATCTGCCAGTGAAAGTCCCGTCAAAATCGGTTCAGCCATTTCAGACGGCCGGAACAAACAGAAAGACAGACACAAACATTTAAAAAAAATTGTTTTGGTATATGTACTGGTGTATACATCCATATGCACTTAGTAAAAAGCGGTTATTTTAATATTACAAACAGACACTCCAATTTTATTTATTTGTATAAATAGGTAACTGGCGACCCGCCCGGGCTTCGCACGGGTATCAGAACATTATACGCCTAAAAAAGAACACGATGGTCTAATATAATTTAATAAGGATATACAACTCTATTAGTTTACCCTTATTTTAAGCAAATAAAATATTTGATTGATTGATTTACGCCAGTGTACGCGGTGTACGCCACTAAAGGTCCCAGTCGGCTAGATTTTTTCCGACATCTTGATCTATTATCGTCATATTTCAACAAATTAATAAAACAACAAAATTAAACTTATGTATAAACCTTTCATTTGAATCACTCTATCTATTGCTGAAAACTACATTAAAATCCGTTGCGTAGTTTAAAATATCTAAGCGTACAGACAGCGGGAGCGACTGTTTTATACTGTGTAAAGAAGTTTATAAGTTTGTATACAGGAGGTATTATCGGAAACTATTAATCCGATTCTGATAATTCTTACACCATTATCCCTAAGTGCTACAGGCTATGTTTTTGTGTTGATAAAGATGAGATATACTTAACGCTACACATTTGAAGCCGGGAAAGGTTGCTAGTATGATTTATAAAGCCTATGAATCTGAGTTATGAAGGTGGAATATTTCATCAACGCATCATCATGTTTGCGGGATCTAATAAGACAATATTATTTTATGTGATACAGTTACGGAACAAGCAGTTGGCCCACCTGTTGTTAAGTGATCACACTGCTCGTAACAAGTAATATGACTTAGGTCCTCCGGTACCTAGGTATGACAAGACATTGCGACTTGAGATATTCTACCATCATGTCTCAGAGTTACGGGTGCATTCAATGCGACTTGAGTCTTGTCGTAATTAAGTAGGGGAAGTGGTGAAAAAAGATGCCTCGGACACGGGTCAAAGAACCAGCTCAACAAAAAGCACTCGAATCACAATTTTCACCCACACATTCCCAAATCGAATAATGAATGTGATTGTTTATGGTATTACTAGATTTTTGAAGATAGTTGTCTGCTTTTTAATGTGATTAAGAATACCTCTGCCCATAACAAATAAAACCTTGGTCCTACTAGGTCTACTCATATATGAGACGACCCAAGTCATTTGTAATGCATCCATAACTTGGGAAATGTTAAGGTGGAATGTATCATGATTTTGTAACATCAGAAGAGAACACAACAAATGAGTCACTGCTTGGTGGTAGAAATAGGAATGATGTCAGTATTTTCCCAGTCAAATTTGCCACAAATTTTATTCCCTGATTAGCTTGTTTATTATTACATTCATGCCATTAAATATACCTATAAACTCTAAGCATTACAGATATATGTTAAAAACTTACCACAGAGACTAAGGCATTTTTATTCAAATATAGGCACTCTAGCGGCAATAGTCCAAGATCGGAATGCTTAGCCAACGCCCTCCTCAGTTCTCCGATCATGTCACTGAAGATGGGTCGGGTCTCATCAAATTCTGCTATCTCAGTATTAAGGGTACCGGCGGAGGGGAACGTTTTGAGGACCTCCGCGAGCATGGCCACCCACAGATCGGAGTCCACACCCGCCACTTCAATGATTTCTTCCAGCTCACTCTTCCACTAAAATTCAATATGAATATAAAATTAGTGTATGTAGTACCACCATGATTCATGATCTCATATTCAAATTGATTTATCGCATAATATGGGTAAGTAACAGATGGTCCCCACAGTACAAAGAAGGAAAGAAAAATATATTTATTTATAGCAGATTGCAGGAATTACAAGTAATAAGTATATCATGTATTTGTCAAAGTAGCTGATATAACTCAGCTAAAGAAGCAGTGACATCCAAAAATTGAGTTAGAAGTGGACATTTACTAGCATTTATAGCTTGTACTATGGGAACCAGACAACAGATAGAATACTTATACACTTTTCTGTAAATACATACAACCAAACACAAAACACCATCTATGTTCGTCACACAAATATTTGTCCTGGGTGGGAATTGAACCCACAACCTAAATCACAGTAGGCAGAGCTGCTACCAACTGAGCTGTGAGACAAGTCAACTTTCACATGCATACCTCCAGCACGAGTCTGAACCCAATAGGAAAACTAAAGAGATCTCAAGATGGTTCATAACAACTACCCTCTTCTTTGGCATTTACAGATGTAAAAATTATAAGAGCTATGTATTTATTTCTAATATTACGTATAGAAGCTAATTATTTTCAAAAATTTGTATAATTATATTTTGCTGTAATTAAATTATGTACAGTATTATAATGTTTGATCAGTGTTGTTGTTGTCCATTTTTGAGGTTAGCTTCTAGCAGGCCAAACATTATTTAACCAGAATCTAATTGAATTAGATATTTTGGCCTTGATAATCAGAGGTAAATATTATGTTTTTGTGTACCAATACAATTAATTTTTCAGCAGGTTTCAGAAATCAGTACAACAAAATTTTGACTACTGTACACAATTTCGTTAAAGGTTCAGAAGCATTTAGAAAGCACTGTAAATGATGACAGAATTATTTAATAATAAACAGTTTTATATCGTTTATTCATGACAACAAATAAATACATGTGAAGATTGTGTATCTCTCTTTAACTCGCGCCAACTACATGCAATGAGAGAGATAAAAAACACTATACAGTTACGCAAAACCCTACAGCGTACAGAAAAGTTACCTCTTCAACATTTCTGCGCGGGATATGAAAGAAACTCAGCAATAATTTTAGTTTCACTTGTGTTTGTAACTCTGGGAAACAATCTTTGATATTCTTCAAAACTTCGGCATTTAATTGTGTACAAATTGACCCAGTAGTCCACGAATCATTCGAAGTTCCGAGTTTATTGTGGAGCCACAAAGATGTATCACTATCCCGCACGTTCGCCATTTTGCAACTGGAATAGTGTCGTGCTTGGAATGCTGTGGATGACATGCCACGCCGCTAATCGAGATGTGTATTGAGATTTTAATCAATTTATCATCATGATCGATTTGTGTCATTTGTAGTTTTTACAACTATTGCATAGTGACTGAATTCTATGAAATCAGGAACAAAAGAATTTCTGATTGTCGCGTCACTGTTAGATCAATTTTTAAAGTCCACTTTGAAATATTGATTTTTAAAGGTGAGTCGAATATTTAATCGTCGCATCTCGAGCTTTCATTCGAATCGAAGGTTCGAGATTAGAGGTATTTCAAGCAAAGGTTTAGAAATAGGGAGGCCACTAACAAAAAAAAATAACTTAAAATACAATTGATATTCTCGTACTTTTACAAAATTCATCAAACAGGATGTAAATAGTCTCCTCTGATGTTGTTGTGACACATGCATTGCTTGGTACTTTTACTGCTGACGTTTAAATGACTAACGGAGCCGCTTATTTTTGAAATATTGTATTGATCAAACATTATTTTATTTTATCAAGATGTCTGAAACTTCTAGTGCGAATTATTGTGCGTTAAATATTTACGAAGAAACACTGAATGAAGAAACAATTTGTGATTGTTCATCACAGAGGCTCGAAGTTGTTCCGGAAATTGGAAATAAGTTGTTAAGTGTGAGTTTATAGGCAAATCGATCGCTAACTGCACCTCGCCTTGCTATTATTGAACACCTTACAGATCCGTAGGTTATACTTGTCTTGAATTATTTCAATAAAATCGGCATATTTTTTACTACTTAATTTTGCGGTTGACTTTGTACTCTACTCATAATTTCGACTGTTGGTAAGTTTGCCAATGGTGGCGCCTCGCAACACCTGGATTGGGAACTGGCTACCGGAACACCATTTTGACTTTGGTACTCAGCAGCAAAGATCGAATCGGCAATGGCGACAATGCCTACCCACAGGACAAAAATTTTTTTTTCTGAGAAGTAAGAGGCCTTTCTTCGAGTCAGTATACCAGTCTTAAATAATGTTTTGTAAAATTTGATAACCTCGATAGCACCTAGATAGAGGCCCGCGTGCAGGCATCAGGGCTCAAGGGGCACACGAATAATTGAGGCATAATCTGGAATTGGAATTCCACACTCACAAGCAGTTGGAATCTCGCACGCCCCACATAACATGCCAACTTATAATAGGTATTACATATATTATTTATGTAATATGGTGTCGTAGGTTCAATTCCCACTATTCTTCAAACAATACGACGTCGGTTGGTGCAGTTAGCACCGTTTGTGTTAGAAGCCGAATATTTTCTGATGTTGACAGCACCCGCCAATTGAGTTTTAATATTTTCTACGAGCCAAAAAACTCCTTTTTTATTTTACAGGTACTATATTTACAAAATAATAAAATCTCGACACTGCCCGACGACTTTTTCCCTTCGTTGCCAAATCTCATGTATCTGGACTTACGCGATAATCTGCTGACAGAAATTTCGAAGACCATAGACCATCACCCAAGCCTCACACATTTATTACTGCAAAACAACAAACTGACATCATTGCCATATGAACTAGGATCAGTCAAAACATTAAAAGTACTTCAGTTGAACGGAAATCCGCTCACGTTCCCGCCGAAAGAGATAATAAACGCGGGAGTTTTGAAAATCAAAACATTTTTGCACGAAAAATACCTAGAGAATACTTTTGGAAGATCCCAATCGGATTATTCTGAGGACACGAGAAGTGCGAGCGGTATTTTTAACGAGAGTCACGACGTTGTAAGTTACAATTCAGTTGTTGATGAGGAAAAGTTTAAAAAGAATAACTTGACTGTTAAAATTAACGAAAGAGAGTCTGAGGAATCCAGTGCGGAATACTACGGTAAAATGAAAGGAAAATGTCCGAAACTGGCCAAGAGCCGCCATAAGACACTGCCAACTTACTTCCAGAGTTCGAAATGTCTGAGACCGCTCGTCGCCGATTCAAAAAGCGTGCAGAATGAGAAGATAAAACAGAGCTATCTTAAAGATTTGGCCATAAAGAAACATAAAGATCTATTAGCGACAAGGGATAAGATTTTGCAAGAGAGAAAGTCAGTCCTCTTTGATTGCCGCCGCTTTTTGACCCTATGAATAAAAATATATGAAATCAACCCGTGACCCATGCATAACAGCTTGTTAGGTTCTTGTCTATCGCACATTAGTTACGTTTCAATGGAGCTTTCTAAATGCTTTTCTAACACATTTTTCTTCACTCAAACTTTTCATTGTGAATTAAGCTTCTCTGCAGAGTGCATGAGCGATGTCTGTAGCTGTAGCCAGTTGTACTTGGGATTCGATTCTTCTAACACTAATGTTTCTTCAGCCTTGTTTGCTAACATGTTTCAGAAACATAGAACTCCTCAGAAACTGGCGTCAGACCTACCGAAAACTGCAGAGGACCGCTAACGGCTCGTACAAACTCAACCGTTTTCCGTACGACACAAGTCCGGAATACATGGCGTTACTCAGCCGTGAGGACATAGAAAACGATCTACCCGATAAATACAAGAAGAAATTAATCAAAAGGTGTAAGCCCACTGTGCCGCGGAGGAGCAACAACGACGTACACTTGGCGATGAAAATTAAGCAGCTGTTTGAGAATTTGGAAGCGATCGACTTGAACAAAGATGGAATGACGCCGCGTACGGAGCAGAAAGTGCTCATCAATGAGATACAGAAGGTTATTTTGGTTAATTTCTGGCTAGCTTGTGACGTCATGATAGTTCAGTTGGTGACGTCAGCTTGTAGCTAAAATATTAATTATGATTTTCTTACCTATATTTTAAGCTGTGCCCGAGACTTCACCCGCTTTGTACCTGTTCAATTTGTAACTAAAAGATTAGATACGTGGTTTAGTCATATTCAAAGTAGCCTAAGTCACTCCTTATACCTAACATCAGCTATCTGCCATTTAAAGTCCCGTCAGAATCGGTCCACCCGTATCGCAGATCAGCCAAAACAAACAATTTTTTTTTGTTATACGTACCATAAACGCTTTCATATGCATTTATAAAAAGCTGTTTGACATTACAAACAGACACTTCTACTTTTTTTTGTATAGTATAACTTTTACCCGAGGCTATGGTTTTCTCTAGAAACCGTAAAATATCTTTCCCCCTGTATCGTGCAAATGGAGGGCATACAAAAAACAATCGCATAGTATAATTGATTTAAAATTTTGCCTATTTCAGATAACGGAGATAAAGCAAAAATTAAAGGAGCTATCTATAACTAATGTGAAATCTGTTGACGCCGATTAAAATAAAGTTTCTCAACTGGAAAACTGGTATTCCCCCTAGATCGCGCAACGCAACGTTAGGAAGAAAATGGCGTCCATTCTATTAGCCTATTTTTTTAAAAATTACTATTAAAGTGCTGTCAGTGTCGATTTTAACATTGACAGCACTTAAATTGCTCTCTATAAATTGATAAAGCGATTACGTATTTAATTACCTATTACTTATAAACTCATCACGGATCACGGCCAAACAACGCCCACGACGACGCGACGTCGGTTTCACACTATCCGATCCGATATCGTTATATTTTATATTCGTTTTTATGTTACCGTTATTGAAACGTACAATGTTGTTATGGTTACTTTCATTTTACTTCGAATATTGTAGACCATTCTAATTCAGTGGAGAATTTTTTAAATCTAAAGGCAATATACATCTGATTAATAAAATAAGGGGTATTTAGATTAGAACAACTGAGTTTATAATTAAATCTTTTACATTACTTAGCTAACATTAATATTAATAAATAATTACAAAAAAAAGCATTTGATTTCCATTATTTTTATTGATTTTCACGATGGCCTGCACCATTCACATTTTCATAAATACAAATATATATACTAAACATTACATTCAATTCGGATTATACAAAAATTAAAAACCTACTTACACTTACTACATTGTGGGACAAAAGTTACATAAAGGAACAATAATTAAATTATTAAAGGGAACCATTAAAATAGACTTATTACGAACCAAGAATTACACACATAGCCTGTACATTACATATATGTGTCCAAAAATGGGTCCAATACAATAAATAAATATTGGTGGACATTTCACACAGCGCCATCTAGACTCAAGCTGAGCATATATATGATACATATTAACACCCAGACACAGAAGAAACATCATACAAACATTTGTCCTGGGTGGGGATCGAACTCACAACCTACAGTGCAGAAGGCAGAGTTACTAACAAATGAGCCCGAATGAATCCTAGCTTCTGAGCAAAAATTATAAACAGGACTTATTCAACACAACCATAATTTCATAAAAGGTTCCTCACATAATAATTTTTGGACACAATAACTTTCATATCACGAACTAAAACTTATATAATTGCAATAAACAATGATAAAATTATAATAATATTGTCATTTTGTTAAAAAAATACATCAGCGGTAAATATAATTAAAACTAGATTAATAATGACCCATTCGCGAAGCACTTAAATTACCAATGAGGTGCAGTGGCCGCGGGTTCATTCCCGAATAGAATAAATTTGATTATCTTACAAATATTTAGTATTGGAAGGGTCTGTTACCATAGTTATGGGTATCACATTATAGAAATATGGTAGACTATGGTCCGTGATGTTTATTTTATGTATTTATATTTTCAAATGCAATATTTAGCAAATGTTGCTGGATTACAATAATATGCCGTCTATTGGAACCATAGGGTACATAGGTTGCGCGTTTACCATAGCGAAGCCGTCGTCGGAAAAGTCCATACAATTTGACAACGTGCCAGATTTTTACTTGACGAATGATTTTGTAAAACTATGTTACTGGAACCCAGAGTTAATAACAGAAGTCCCTACTTGACATACCAAAAGTATTTGCGAAGGTTGAAATTATTATTAGTAAATATTATTGGTGGACATTTCACACAGCGCCATCTAACCTCAAATTTTAGCTAACTTGTAATGGGAAACTGACAACTAATAGAATGTAAAAACACTTTACAGGGTAACTACCAACTGAGCTGTGAGTCCAGTCTAAGTTCCCAAAGTTAATTGAGGATTCTATATTTGTGATGTTTCTCTCCTTTGATCTGAGGGAGATAGCGACAGTATTGTGAAGTAATGCATATAAGGTAATAATAATGCATACCCATTGAAAATTGTGATTTGAGATTAAATCTATAAAGTAAATTTTGGGACCCTAGAGATTATAATGTTAATTATAAAGCGTCTTGACCAAATTTTCTCAATATCGGTAATTTTCGATAATGTTTATGAAACACGGAACCCCGATTTTTGCGTGATTCGATAGGCTTTGATCAGTTTTATCATACAACGGAACCAAGCATCACCGTATATCTACATACAATCGAGTTCACAACATCGATACTTCGTTCGATCTTGTCAACCTTTTTCTCTGAAATCTCATACATAACACTTCGATATAAATCCTAAAAAGCTTCTAACTAAATTGCCATCCGAAAGTACAACTTCTAAAGTTGGCATCTTCACATCAGTCCCTATTACCCAATGTTATAGTACCCGGTATAAATAATAGGTTCAAGCAGAAACTAAAATTATGACACTCAATCTGTATTGAGTGTCATAACTTTAGTTTCTGTTAAGCTAATTAATTTCATACATATTTGTTCTAATAAGATAAAGTTTTATTGAAAATGCAATCCTGGACCGTAAATATAAACCCATAATGTCAAAGTCAAAAACTTTATTTCCATAGAATTAGCTGAACAACTTATTCGTTGTTCAGCTAATTTTATGGAAATTAGGAATCAGGTACTGTAACATTGTAGGTAACATTTTGGCGCCAAATTTACTTGACGCCAACTTCACGATTTCCTATCAGTCTTAGCAATTGTGACTAGGATTTCCAAACAGATTTTCACTCCTGTCGCTGTGATGTTATAAATTTGAAGATTTTTTTTGCACAAAACCGACTTTACTACATGTTACTACAGTCCGGTTTGATAGGTGTGGTTGCCTGTGAAATTACAGACACAAGAGACATTCCACCTTCACGTCTCAGAGTTACGGGCGCGACTTGGGCCTTGTCGTACCTAATTAGGGTAGGCCCCAAGTCAATGAATTAAAACATCTACTAACAAAATGAAATAATTTCCTTACAAGGTAGAACATAACGTTGTGCTATCAGTTTTTTTTTATTTCATTGATTCATCAGTATATTTTATTTAAATATTGCAAGTATATGCACATATTAATTTATAAGCGATTCTCACTCCATGGAATTACAAATGATTACTCCAAATATTTAGAAATGCAATTATCTTAATTATTCAAATTACTTTAAATTTGCCCGTCGACAATATCAAATCATCTGAAAACACTTTAACAGTGTAACTTCTTATTAGTTTGCACGTTAGCTTTGCCTGTTAGTCCGTCATTGCCCGGACCGATTACTTTATGTGCCAACATGTTAGTTTTCCGTGCTAGGTTTACGGGCTGGCACATTAGCTTCACGTTTCAACATTAACTTACATGCTGGAGCACTGACTTTATCAGTTTGCCCGTTGATTTTAATTCCTGAATGGTTCGTTTTATTTGCTATTCTGCCAACTTTACCTACAGGCCCGTTAAATTTACGAGCCCGTACACTGACTTTACGAGCTGGGGCATTTACTTCATCAGTTTGCCTGTTGATTTTAATTCCTGAATGGTTCGTTTTATTTGCTATTCTGCCAACTTTACCCACTGGCCCGTTAACTTTACGAGCCCGTATATTGAGTTTACGGGTTGGTACGTTACCATTAATTCCGGTTCCGTTAGCCTTGCATCCATGACTCTTTCGTGCTGATCTAGATTTCCTTCCAGTTCCGATATAGTTTCGTGCAACTGCGTGCATATTCCCGCACGCGCCGTGCACGCAACTAGCGAACTGCTAGAAGGAGCGCGCCAAGTAGACCCTGGTGTCCGTCCGGTGTATTTCTGCGAAGCCCAGTTTGCTGTAGAACTCGTGAAGGCAGCTGTCGGTAGAGTTTATACACGCGTGCACGCCGCCCACACCTGTCATAATAAACATACAACTAGTCATATCGTTAAACCCAAACGCTAAGCAGGAAATTAGAATAAATATAACGAGAATTAATACAGACCAAATAACTGTAAAATAAGAGTATGATAATGATGATATGTTTGTTACCGTGTGCTCTGAGCGCGGCTAGGAGGCACGCCAGCAGACGATGCTTGGCGTGCGGGTCGCGCGACATCGCGACGCAGCACGTCAGCAGCGCCGGGTGCGACCGCGACACCTCCTCGGGCGGGATCATCTCCTCGCCGTTGAACTCGTGGAAGTGACGGACGCATTCCTACAACAACACAAACATTCTGTTCATTATTATTATTTCGACTGGCCTCACAGCTCAGTTGGTAGTAACCATACCTTCTGCGCTGTAGGTCGTGGGTTCGATTTGCACCCAAGACAAACATTTGTGTGACATTTGTAACATTGATGTTTGTTCTGTGTCTGGGTGTTAATATGTATGTATTTACAAAAGAAAAGTATATAAGTATTATATCAGTTGTCTGGTTCCCATGATACAAGGTATGCTTAGCTTACTTTGGGCTAGATGGCGCTGTGTTGATTGTCCACCAATATTATGTACTTGTAGGCTGTGGAATGGGCTACCTCTTGAAGTCTTCCCGGCAAGGTATGACATGGGCAGCTTCAACAGAAATACAAAAAGAAATCTCCAGAGTAGGCAACGCATCAGTAATGCTCCCGGTGTTGCTGACGTCTGTAGGCTGCGGTGACCGCGCTACATCAGGCGGGCCGTAAGCCCGTTTGCATAAACTAAACATAAAAAAAACATAAGGTTACCTTGGCAGCGGGGCTGAGGTCCTCTCTGTCCATGAGCTCCTTGGGATACTTGGCGCACATCTCCGGTATCCAGGCCACCTCCTGCTTCCTGTAGAACTCCCTCGTGTTGAGCGCCGCGCACGCGTACCCCAGGATTTCCGGCTTCACTCCTGAAGTAAGAATTACAGTCAGGACTTTACTTCTTACCGCACCCCCGCACACCCTGCTCTGACATATTATATAGGCCTTGGATATGAATTTGTATCGCACTTATAAATTCAATTCTATGCGAGATTTGCCATAAAACTGGGCATTCGAATTCAAAACTTATTAATTTCCATAGCTGATAAGGAAAAATCGAATGTCAAGGAAGTTATTTTGCCCTCTGTTGTTCTCTGTCTGTTGTAATCTGTTGTTTTTTTTATGTGGGACAGTTACGGGATGACCCACCTGGTGTTAAGTGGTAACCTCTGCCCATAACAACCGATGCGACTTGTGTCCTCCCCTACCCGGTACGACAAGACCCAAGTCGCATCGTATGCGCCCGTGACTCTGAGACGTATAGGTGGAATGCCTCACGTGCCGGTAATTTAACTGACAAACTCCACAACCAGTTGACCGATCACTGTGACAATTGGCACATCGAATTGTTTTTTCATGGAGAAGATTTTGATATCCTTTTTATCTAAGGCAGAAACAACGACTGCCGGGCTTTTCTAGTAACAACGAACAATGTCTTACCGTTTATCGTGCCCGGTACATTCTCTTCCCCGTCGGGACACACAAAATCGTCGTCATCTTCTATAACCATACACAGCTCCGGAGTCAACGTTAGGAATGGTACTACTAGCCTGTAAGACATTTGCTGATTAAAACAATGATAATTACAGTTTCCATATAGATAAATTTTTAATTAAAAATATATATATAAGTTTAGTGCCACGATACTTAAACTATGTTCATATTAACATGATTTAACATTTATTAATCCTAACGACTCTACAAAAGCTTAGTATATGTATTAAATAATATTAGTCCAAACTTTTTAGTGGTCCACTCTAGTGATAGATAAATGTGAACCGCAAAAGTACTGCATCTACATGCAGCATAGAAGACAAGAGACAAACATATTTCGGGCTTCAACAGTTACTTTCAGAGTTCACAACACTCAACGCTATAAATGTAGTAATTACGATGTGGTAACAAGATTCGTCCCAATATAAAAATGTTTGTGAATAAAGCTGAATTAAGTATATATATTATTTCAATGGTTTAACTTATTTTGCCGATGTATTCGCGCTAGAGGCTATTATTTGTTTCTCTGGAGTCTTTACATAGTAGCTTACCCAACGTGAAAATCAAAAAAAAATCAGACTTATACTTTGTATTTATACAAAATTTTGTGGGTTTTCATTATCATCACATAAGGTATATTGCAACTTACCTGTCGGCAGGTAACGTCTGCAGATCGCTTGGGAACAGGTCACTGCAATCAGAGCCATCTCTACAAGTCTTGTGGCAGATTTCACAAACCTACAACAGAGAAAAAGTTAATACAATTAAGAAATATAAATTTATATCACGACACAGTTTCTGTCGCAAAATTTCGTGTGGGTGCCGGGGAAAATCCATAGGCACGTACTTAGAAATGAAAGCACCCAAGGACGTTCATAAATCTATCCTCAATTTCTAGTATTCTAACAGCGAATCTCGATGGGAAAATTTCCTGTGGATCCTGTCATTGGTGAGATGTGATGTACGCTTACAGCTTGTTCGTCAGACGCGGTGTAGGGGCGCACAGTGGAGGGCGGGCCGCTGGGTACGAGCTGCCGCATCAGCTCGCCGCTGCACTCGACTGGAAGCAAGCGCCGCAGGTCGGCGGTAAGCCCGCCCCGGAACACCCAAGGCTCTTGCGCGCCGCTCTCGAACGCTTCGCGCCACCCTTTCGAGAACCCTGAAGGATTTTTTATCCCCTTGTGTTAACAAGTTAAGATCATAGCTAAAATGACTGATTCTATGAATTTTGTAGTTTGTACATTTGACTGAGTTGAAGTCTCCTCGCTGTTGTTATTTACGATAGATTATCCTAAGTTCAGAGAAACGTAAAGACCGTTTTACATCGGTCCAGTATTTCAGATTTCAGATTTTTTATTGGCCAAATAACATTGGATGCTATAACAAGGCAAGTCATATTATACATTTGTTACTTATAATTAGTTAAAAATAAAAAAGAAGTTAATACAAAACAGTTTCAAAAATAAGTTAAAGATCCATTTAAAAGTAATATGCCTAATCGAAGATCAACACAAATATTTCATTCCTCTGCAGCATCCATCGACAATGAATCCGTTTTATAATGCTCAATTCAGTTGAGTTGTCATATTATATATGGGCCATATTGGATTCAGGCGCAAGATCAAAATATGGGCCATTAAATCTGCTTGAATGGGAAGGGAAACTGAAAACGAATTGTTAAAAAATTTAGTGTCTATCGTAACATTGTGACTTACAGGTATAACTTCCTGGTGTATTTGTCGGCGCGGTCGCGGGGAATTTACCCAGTTCTGCAAACAAAATATTTTTTTTTATTAAAAATCGCAAACAGTTTATATATCATTATGAGGAAAAAAGATGTAAAACGATTAGTCTAGCTGAATATAGCCTGTTAATTCGGGAGGTCCTTTGCCGTATTTGATGAAACTTTATAGGAGTCGAAAATAGTCTAAATGGTATGACAAAAGAGTATGTGACCTCAGGCAACTATAGAGGTAGTTTGACTGCTATAAAGTGTGATTTTATTCGGGATGTTTCTTTCCTGATATTTGCCTGACTGGCCTCATAGCTCAGTTGGTAGTAACCCTGCCTTCTGCGCTGTAGGTAGTGGATTCGATTCCCACCGACGACAAACATTTGTGTGATGAAAATAGATGTTTGTTCTGTTTCTGGGTGTTAATATGTATAATATGTATATATTTACAACAAAAAAGTATATATTTATCATTTCATTTGCCTGGTTCCCATGACACAATCTATGCTTAGCTTTGGGGCTAGATGGCGCTGTGTGAGATGAGCTGAGTCCAGAATTGCACCGGTGCGACGCCGGTCGCTAGTTATAAATAAATATTGATGGACTTTTCACACAGCGGCATCTAGCCCCAAATTAAGCATAGCTTGTACTATGGAAACCAGATGACTGATAGAATACATATATCCTTTTTTTTTGTAAATTCATACATATAAATCAGTTAGAGTAATACATAAATACATTTTTTTTGTAAATTCATACATATAAATCAGTTAGAGTAATACATAAATACATTTTTTTAGGTAAATTCATACATATAAATCAGTTAGAGTAATACATAAATACATTTTTTTTTGTAAATTCATACATATAAATCAGTTAGAGTAATACATATATCCTTTTTTTTGTAAATTCATACATATAAATCAGTTAGAGTAATACATATATCCTTTTTTTTGTAAATTCATACATATAAATCAGTTAGAGTAATACATAAATACTTTTTTTTATGTAAATTCATACATATAAATCAGTTAGAGTATGTGTAGAGGTATAGTCACCGAGCCACCGCAGGAACGCGTCGAGCAGCGAGAGCACCGCGCACAGCTCCCACAGATAGGGCTCCAGCTCGGCGCACAGCTCGCGGTTGGGCGCCGCGTGCAGCCGGCGCGCGACGCGACGCGCGCGGCACATCCAAAACGCGAACCGGCTGCGACGTCGCCGCCACTCGCTCGTCTGCACGCGACACAACACAACAATACTGATCTCTGTACTTAAAAAGTAACATTTTAATTAAACAATACTCGGTAAAACCAACAATGCACCAATATCTGACTTACTCCCTTCTTGTTCAGACAACTGCTGACTCCAATCACAATAACAATTATGCAACAATATCTGGCTTACATCCTTATATGCACCAATATCTGGCTTACATCCTTATATGCTCCAATATCTGGCTTACATCCTTATATGCTCCAATATCTGGCTTACATCCTTATATGCAACAATATCTGGCTTACATCATTATACGCACCAATATCTGGCTTACATCCTACAGACATCTGCTGAACTCAAACTCAAAACCAACTATGCACCAATATCTGGCTCATATCTGGCATCAATATCTGGCTAACATCCTTATATGCACCAATATCTGGCTTACATCCTACAGACAACTGCTGAACACAAACTGAACACTGCTGGTGCACCGTGTGTTACCTCCTTGTTGTTCTGCGTGGCGTGCGGCGAGTGTTTGTGCACGAGCAGCCAGTTGTAGTCGTGTAGCAGCCGCAGCCCGCGCGCGCCGTGCTCGAACGGCAAGTAGAACAGCTCGCAGAGGAGGAGAAGATCGTCCGCGGTTACCGGATTATCGTCTATGCTCAACTCCTCAGTCTCCACGATGCTGGACAAACATATGACAAGTTATCACCTTAGTTGCTGTAACTCAGGGTGTGGTAGCTCAAGCAGTCAATGACATTCTTTCGGTCGCTACTTAAATAAAAATAAATAAATATCGCTGGACATTTTACACAGCGCCATCTAGTTCCAAACTAAGCACAGCTATGTAAAATGACATAACAAGGCAACTCATAAAATATTTGTGTATTTCTTTTGGAAATATATCCATGTCATACATATTAACTACCTTCTGCGCTGGTAGGTCAGGTCGTGGGTTCGATTCCCACCCAGGACAAATATTTGTGTGACGAACATAGATGTTTGTTCTGTGTCTGGGTGTTGATATGTATACATAGTATTTACAAAAAAATACTTCTTCGCTTAGACTTCGCCAGCGTAGAATTCAGTTTTATCGTGCGCCCCTATATACCCCTCGGAAAAGTAGCCTAAGTTACTCCTAATAACATAAGCATCCTGCCAGTGAAAATCCCGTCAAAATACGTCCAACCGTTTCTGAAGCCTTTAGCTGGAACAAACTGACAGACAAACATTTTAAAATTGCTTTTTTCTTATAGGTACTGTATATACTTTCAAACGCATTTAGTACAAACCTGTTGACATTACCAACAGACAACTCAATTTCATTTATTTGTTGTATTAGATACTCACTCGTCGCTAACTTCAACTGTCTCGGAGAGTTCGACCATCATGTCGGTGCTCAGCGGACTGTGGCTAGGCTCTACTTGCATTGAACCACTCTGAAAATCAACGTACAATCTCGTTACGTCTAACAACTGGACCCATTAACGCTAAATGTTCCGTTCTGTTGTGACACAAATACGATGGTCTTACTTGTACTGGTTCTAAACAACGGGTCGACGTGATTTTTGGCCACAGTTTATGGGCCGGATAATGACATAGGTATGACATACATATGTATACTTTATGGAGCAAAATTGTATGGTTCCTATGGGATAGATATAATAATAATAATATTGATGGACAATTCACACAGCACCATCTAGCACCAAAATAAACAGAACTTGTACACAAACAACTGATAATAATAATAAACATACTTTTTTTTGTATATACATATATATAATACATATCAACACCGAAACACAGAACAAACATCTATGTTCGTCGCACAAATATTTGTCTGGGCTGGAATCGAAGCCACGACCTACAGCGTAGAAGGCAGGGTTACCAATTGAGCTGCGAGTCGACCAGTGTGTATTGTGTATGGTGTATTCACCTCGCTCATGGTGTCGTTCATGACGACGTCTGACTCGGGCCCGGCGGAGGGCGGGTCCACGTCTAAAGGCTCCACCTCCGAGGCGAGGGCTCGTACAGGGCTCAGAGTCTGTGGCGTGTCTGTCGCAATATACTTATGTTTAGTGATTGAACAAACATATGATTTATTCTTGTAGATAGCTGAAGACATTTATTTTGAGCACAAACAGAACAAGAAAAAACAATCAATTCTATTCAAGTCACTGGTTCTCTCGAAAAAACAAAAACAATATAAAAATACATTTAAACAATGAGTATGTGTGTACAATTTGACGTTCGAATCAGTCTTCGATCATAAAATCTTTCCTTTACGGGTTTCTTGGCTATTCTCCTCATGGAGGGTCGGATAGCGTTTGAAGAGGCGTCTAACTTAGCGATAAGCGCGTGACTTAATGTTTTGAATGTTACTTACTGACGCCTCTAAGACATTACTTCTTTTTTTCGTTCTCTAAACTGGACGATCACATATAAGTTATATTAAAGATTCCTCATATAACAACATGAGAGTGAATGACTACATACAACACTACATGCAAATAAATTGATCATAATACCTGAAATACACTACTTTCTGAACTGTCAATTGTCACTAAAAAATTAAACTTATATAAATTTTGGTATAGATGGTTTAATTTTATGAATTCTATGGAAATAAAGATTTTTGACTTTGACGTGATTCAAAAACTCACCTCCCACACTCATGTTTCCGTTCCTGAGCTGCTCGTCCAAATCATCCAAGACAATATCATCCTTCTTCTCCTCGAAGCCTTCATCATGCATCTTCTCTCCGCTGTCAACAAGTGCCTTTATCCCCATTATAGGAACGGGAAGAGTTGAGACTGGTATTTCCGATGGAATGGACATGTTTGAACTTGCTATAGGGATAATTGGGTTCGGAATTGACTCGTTTAGGATCACTTTTGTCGGGGAGACCAGAGAGTTCATGACTGGGTTTGAGACGGGGTTGAAGGCTTCGATTGATGAGATCTGTGGAAGAATAAAGTATTCTCTATACTACTATTTGATATACAGTTTAGTCATCCAGTTATATATATATATAAATAAGTTATTTATTCAATTAATAAAGTTCAATCATTGAGCTAGTCTCCAATTTATTCTACATGGAACCAGATTCCCGATGTAAAGATCCATAATAGACATATAATGATTTAACGAGTTTAATTACGATTTTTAGGAACAAAATGTGTGTATATTCTGCTTTTTTCCATATTTAAGATGGAAAATAATAAGCTCTAATTCTCACCATATAGGCCTGTGCCGGTAGAGGCAATAAAAAAAGCACATATTTATTACCAACACAGGAAAACAGTTTTACCGGTTGAGAGCCATCTGCTCTCACCAAAAGCCCGTGTAAACGCTGTCAAGGCCATCTGCGGCCAACAGCAAATTGTCCAGTAAATAAAACACTCACCCCGGGCGCCCGGTCGGAGTCTGCGTACGCCTGCAGCTGGCTCGCGGTGACCGTCGGGATGGCGGCGCCCGCGCCCGCAGTCGTGCACGTCGCCGTCGTGCACGTGGACGTCACCAGCGACATGCACGTGTTCACAGACGGAACGATCGGTATTATAGGCACTGGAGGCGCTGCGAACGTATAGCGGTTCACATTCCCACAACAGAACACACGTTTTAAAGTTAAACAATGATTATTTAGTTGTACCGGCGCCGATTTGATTGCCAACAAAACAAATGCAATTTTAAATACGTGTCAAAGCCTCACATCCGGACATCAAAATCGGCCTTATCCCAGTCGTATTTTTTTACAGCGGAGCTAGATGGCACTGTGTGAAATGTTCAACATATTTTTTTTGCGGTGATTGACTGGCATGACCGTTGCTTAACTAAACTACGCTACGCTGCGATAAATAAACGAGGAGTCCAGACTCGGTATGATATTTGTTACCGGTTATGGTCGGCTGCGGTTTGACGACAGGCCCTTGTGAGGTCTTCGGTATCGAGAACTCCGGTAGCCATTCGTTGATGGCTTGCCTGAAATTAAAATAGGAATGAAACTTAATCAAATTTATTTTAAATTCGTGTGACTGGTTCTCTCGAACCGGTGTGTTGAAGTGTTGAAAGGATTAAAGTACGCCTCAAACAGGCGTATTTTTTTTATTTTTTATATGTCATTGAAGTAACGGAACTTGCTGTCAGCCCTGATGTTTGAGTGGTAACCGCCGCCCATAGACAACAGCAATACCACTCAAAGTCCACTCCATAGTACGAGATGACTCGAGTCGCACTGCGTTGCGATTTGCGTAATTATTAATTAGATTATTATAAGATTTACGTAATTATCATATATACAGGGTTACAGGAAAAGTCGTGCTAGATCCGTTAAGGGCGTGGAGTACCCATCATTTCTGACTTATTTCACTATGAAACACCCTACCCTAAACTTAACCCTTTTCGAGATATTCGACTTTTAATTTTTTATTGAATAATGCCGATTTTTAGGCTACGAAATTTATTTTTGTTTATTTTGTGTATCTTATTATTATTATTATTGCATTTTTACATGTGTAATAAGATGCTTTAGGACATCAATCATTAAAATAGTGCATAAGTTAATTGAATAGACCGTAGTAGACAAGTGAAAGTAAAAAAATAAAAAATATATTAGCAAGCTTATTTTTCTCTAAGGGATATCTAAAAAAAATATTATGACACTTGTTCGGCAGATATTTTTTAAAATATCTACGTTTCATCAGCTATCTAACGAGGTCTAACAATCTAGGGTTTGTATTACATTTCGTGGAAAAAAGTAGAGAAAGACCCAGATTTTCTAAGAAATATCTTGTGGACGGATGAGTCCAAATTTGATAAAGATGGCATAACCAACTATCACAACGTCCATTACTGGGCCCCAAAAGAACTAAGGAATCCCAATAAGAAAAGAGTGAAAGGGTCCCAACGAAGATTCAGCGTGAATGTGTGGATGGGCATTATCTCTAATCATTTGATTGGACCTTACTTTCTCCCGGATAATCTAAATGGGGAAAGCTACGAAAATTTCCTGAGAGCAGACTTGAGTGATTTGCTGGATGATCTGCCACTCAACCTGATCAGGGACATGTGGTTCCAACACGATGGCTGCCCTGCCCATTTCAGGAGAAGTGTCAGAGACTGGCTGGACACAAATTATCCAAACAAATGGATAGGACGAGGTGGGCCGTTGCCATGGCCAGCAAGAAGTCCGGACCTAACTCCCATGGATTTTCATGTATGGGGGTGCATGAAAAGTCTTGTGTACAGCGAGCCGAATCCAGTTTTGTCTGTGGAAGACTTAAGAGAAAGGATTGTGGATGCAGCAAATAAAATGAGGACCACGTTGACCACTGGAGTAGTGAAGACTGGTCTCCGTAGAAGGATGCGACAATGTTTCAGAAATAGAGGCGGCCATGTTGAACATGAACTGTAGAATAAGAAAAAGTTGTGTGAAAACCTTTAATAAATGACATTTCATGCATACCTAATGTTTTATTTTACTTTTTAGGGCTAAGTATAAATTTTCTTCTCCACTGTCGCCTATGAAACTAATTTTTTTCCAATGCATTTGAATAAAACCCTAGATTATTATACCTCGTTAGATAGCTGATGAAACGTAGATATTTTAAAAAATATCTGCCGAACAAGTGTCATAATATTTTTTTTAGATATCCCTTAGAGAAAAATAAGCTTGCTAATATATTTTTTATTTTTTTACTTTCACTTGTCTACTACGGTCTATTCAATTAACTTATGCACTATTTTAATGATTGATGTCCTAAAGCATCTTATTACACATGTAAAAATGCAATAATAATAATAATAAGATACACAAAATAAACAAAAATAAATTTCGTAGCCTAAAAATCGGCATTATTCAATAAAAAATTAAAAGTCGAATATCTCGAAAAGGGTTAAGTTTAGGGTAGGGTGTTTCATAGTGAAATAAGTCAGAAATGATGGGTACTCCACGCCCTTAACGGATCTAGCACGACTTTTCCTGTAACCCTGTATACAAATAAATAAAATTAGTGTCTGTTTGTAATATTAAAATAACCGCTATTTACTACGTGCATATGGATGTATACACGTTACATACCTATACCAAAACAACATTTTTAACAATTTTAGTGTGTCTGTCTGTTTGTTCCGGCTAATCTCTGAAACGGCTGGACCGATTTAGATTTAGCCTAAGTTACTCCTTGTTACATCAGCTTGACAGTATTTCCGAGGGGTAAAATAGGGGTGCGTGATAAAACCGAATTCCACGCGGACGAAGTTGCGGGCAACAGCTAGTTATACATAGAATGAGCGTTAGTTATAGTAACCTCAAAGCCTGTCGATGGTGGTAGACATGTTTGTCCAAAGGCACCGGAGTTTCGTCATCACATACGCCTTGCTCGCCCTCTCGCTCCAACTTTATGTCCCAAGATACGGCTTCCACTGAAACAGGAAAGCTATTATATAACTCAAGGACGTCACATCGGCTACAATTCAGATAGTAAATGAATATTGGTGTATATTTCACACAGAGCCATCTAGTTCCAAACTAAACATAGCCTGTATTTATTGAAACCAGATAAATTATTCATAACCAATGATATACTATTTCAATAGATCATATTAGTGTTTATGAACTGGTATAAAATCATGTCAATTATTTCTACCAATGTTGAATATCCTATCCTGGTCTTTTTTATGTTATGGGGGGTAGGGGGGGTGTGTACTAAGTAGATGAGGGGTATAGTTACTGTGTTGTGGCGCGTCCAGCGTGCAGGCGGCCCAGTGCGCGAGCGTGCGGATCGGTATCATGTTCGCGTTGTACTCGCAGTTGGGGTTGGTGAGAACGCCGCGAAGCAGCGGGATCAGCTCCGGCGACCGACCGCAATACGGACCTGCAGTGTATCACACACATTAGTAATAATAACTTTGAGCCATCTGAGAGGACAGAAGAAACATTTTAATAACATTAGTAGCTTCTTCTGTCCCCTCAAATGGCTTCATAACGGAGGTGACCAGTAATCCCCATACGACAAAGCCCTTTTGTTATTATAATTTTTAATACATTACTTAATTGCTACTCTCTCTGTCTCTAAATTTATACTTTTCTGTATCCTTTTATTTTGATGTCTTTGAAAATGTACAATGACACCACCTGTCTTAAACATTTTCAATGGGACAGAGTTGTCAGGTGCCCAGTCTCATTGCAATAGCCCAATAATCAGACAACTTTAGTGGTCAACCTCAATAGACCGGAATTCTCAATAATATCTATAATATATGTACAATCTGCCTTCCCACCTTTCCATAACAATCACCCATATAAAACGGAGCCCAAAGATTCGACTTTATTTCCATAGAATTCATAAAGAAATGGCTTGGAAACGTCAATAATATTCAAAACATAAGGTCACGCGTACTTATCGCAAAGTTTGACGCCTGTTCAAACCCTATCCGACCCTCCACGGGAAATAACAGCCGAGAAACCCCTAAAAGAGGGCTTCCTATTTGACAAGTAGTAACAGTACCTAGAAAAATTCGTTTCTGATCGTAGTCGTTCGCATGCAAGTTGTCCCAAATGACTGGCGGCCGCCGCAACACCTGAGTTATCTCCTCGATGCATTCCGTTGTTAACGTCTTTGATATCACTTTTGGACCTGAAACAGTGTATTCAATAAATAACTAAATAAAATTATTTGTGGATATTTCAAACAGCGCCTAGATTGTATCATGGGAAACAGACAAGATTAAGATTAAAGATTAATTTATTTGCGTCAACATAACGTAGGTTAAGGTGCCCATTGACGATGCGGCCATCAATCCAAATGGAGTGGACGTCTTCCAAAATCGTTTCGTGAATGTGAAAAACGTATGCCAATTGAATGGACGTCGTCCAGGTCTGGATTTCCAAACGGATTGAAATCCATGCGTCCAGGCCAAATGGACGTCATCCGCGGCCGTCCGTCAATGTCAGAAACGTGTGCCACGCCATATGGAAGCAGTCCGAATTGTCCGTGAATGGGCGAAACGGCGTCCATTTTTTTGAGTTTATTGTTTCAGTTTATGTTTTGATGTCGATGGTGGTGCATGTGCTGTGCATTTGTCAAGCGTTATAATTTATTTATTTTATTATGTCTTTGTCCGCGCGTGACTTTGTGTTGGAAGTAATAGAAAAATATAAATCATATCCATGTTTATGGCAAGTAAAACATCCTGATTATCACAACAGAGAAAAGAGAAATGCAGCGATGAATGCTTTGTTGGAATTGTTTAAAACAAAGGATCCAGAAGCTAACCTAGATACGGTTAAAAAAAAGATTACCACTTTAAGAAATTGTTTTAAAAAGGAATTAAATAAGGTATGTGTTGTAAATTTATAGAAAATTATTCGTTTCGGTAGTTATTTGTAATATGTGTAGACAAATAAAATAACACAATAAAATAGAATATTTATTTCAAGTCTTCGATCATTAATATAGGTACATTAAAATTAGGAGTTTATGTTAACATGGTTAACGAATTGCTTAATTACTTATTTATTATATTTGAACCGACTTTATATTGTGTTACAGGTTAAGGCATCAGAAAGATCTGGTGCAGGAACAGCAGAAATTCACGTCCCTAAGTTGTGGTACTACAGTGAAATGTTTTTCTTAGCAGATGTGGATGTACCAAGGGTCACAAGATCAGTGAATTCCATCCTCGATGACATGCCATTTGAAGATAGTGCTGAGGTACATGCATACGTTATACTATTTTATCATCTTGCCAACTGACACTACCTTCCCCATTAAAATATTGCACAAAGGCTTCCCTTACATTTTTTGCATTACTGCTGGCATTCCTATTTGTAATATTTAATGAAGTAAAACCGATTGCAGAAGTTGAATCATTAGTATTGATGTCAATATCGAATACATTATCCGTTGCATAAGGGGAGCTAGATTTTCTAAGAAAATTGTGAAGGAGACAGCAAGTTAAAACAACTAGATCTATTCTATCTAAACGTAAGTTTATAGCAGTATGAAAGATTCTGAAACGGTGTGACATAATACCGAATACATTTTCTATTATTCGCCTAGCTCTTGACAACCTATAATTGAAAATTTTTCTTTCTTTTGTCAGAGCTGCTCTGCTAAATGGCTTCATAAAATCACTTCGTAGAGCAAAAGCTTCATCTCCTACAAATACAAAAGGTAGTTTAGTGTGGCTGTTTTGACACCTCATTGGGGAGTCATCATTGGGGATGTTAAGTTCCTTTCTCAGTAATTTTTCATAAAAAATTGTATTCTGTATGGCTCCTCCATCTGAAACTCGACCATTTGTACCAACTTCACACCATATAAATTCATAGTTGGCATTTGCACAAGCCATTAACACAATGCTATTGAAATTCTTGTAATTCCAAAAATAGGAACCACTACCTGGAGGTGGTATTATCCTTATATGCTTTCCGTCTATAGCCCCTAAACAATTAGGAAACTGCCATCTTTCTTCAAAGTCCTTTGCGATTTTCCTCCATTCTTCTTCAGTATCTGGCATCTGTAACAAAAACATTTTTTTTTTTCAGATGAACGATGATGAAACTGAAACCAGTGTATCAATGAATGTGCCATCGCCACTTTCACAAAGTAGTGTGGCTTCATCGTCAAGGACTCAAACAAGAAAAACCAAAGCCCAAGCTGACTATGTTCTAACAAAGATAGCAAAAAAATTGGAAGAACCTCCACAAGTGAAACAGCAATATGACTCATTTGGTGAACATATTGCAGAAAAATTAAGAAATTTGCCGGCAATGATGGCTACATACTGCCAAAAAATAATTAATGATGCGATATTCATGGCTGAGACCAACAATTTAACTATTCATTCGCACATTGTAGATACCCATTTGAACCAGAACAATGCAAATAATTCGCAAATATATATGAATCTGCCAAACCAGAATAATGACAATTCTGTTTTTGTGAATAATTCAGTGAATGAGCCTGGATCTTCACAACAGCACCATAATTTATTGTATGAAGCATTTGTTACCGCTGTAGGCGACACAGATTCAGACAACACTAAATAATTACTTTTAAATATGTTACTTTTACTCTAATAAATGATTGTAATACTCGATAATAAAAATACTAAATACACATTGTATTATTTACTTACCTTCATATAACTCTTCAAAACCGTTATGATTGCCTTGCAAGTTTCTGGAATAATGGTTCCCAGGCACTGTGCAGAAATTGCAGTTTCAAATTTCAGATTTTCATATGTCGTTCCTGAGGCTAAAAAACGAAGTGTAGCACATAGCCTTTCGTGAGCAGTTATGGCTTGCCTCATATTAGTATCTTGTTTTATTATTATTGGCGTCACAAGTCCAAGTAATTTGAAATACGTCTGTTCGTCCATTCTTAAGAAGTTTCTCCAATCAGTGGGCTCTAGAGACAATTCAGACAATAAGTTGGTATGTGTAAAAGTATTTCTTTGTTTCAACCAATCCTTCATCCACTTTCTCTTAGGTTTTTTTTGTCTTTTTAATAAAATACACACAGCTGCTGCTACCAGTAAAGTATTGTTATCCATAGTATTATTTATTTCCGTTCCGTACGATTGCAAAGTTCGAAGTGACGCCATGCATCCAAATGGAAGTATTGTGAATGGTACCGTATCTGGATAAATTTCCATTTGGAGTGCATCCAAAAGGAAGTCTACTAAATGGACGTATCGTCAATGGTAGCCTTTACAGCAGATCTTAAATATATTACAAATATTATAATACTTGTATACTTTTCTTTGTAAATACATATTAACACCCAGATACAGAACAAACATCTATGTTTGTCACACAAAAATATCTGAAATAAATAGATGTATATTGATGAGGCACAAGAGAATGTCATGGTCATACGACATACCTCTTGGGCCTCATCCACTCTCATCACATTCTTCATGCATGCTCATAGGGTTCAGGCTACTCTTGACTTGGCCTTTAAATAAACCGATTTGGTCTAAGTAGGCAAACCAATGTCTTCCCATTCACACTCGCCTATGCACTTGTTTTTTTTTCGAAGACACGTGTCAAGTGCACAAAATGAGGCGCACTGCAAATCCTGTTACCACATTGCTTCGATAAAACCAGTAACTAGTAGTAATACTCACCAGTCCACATAATATCGATCTCCTGAGACAGTTTAGTCCCCAAAGTGTTGAGATACTCGGAGCTGTTGACCGTGGGCATGGCGCGCGTCGAGCAATACTGCGTGGGACACAACAGGAAGCGCGGGCAACCGAGGTGCTGGTGGATCTCATTTGTCACAGATACCTACAGAATGGAGATAACATTCAATACACTTCTATCATGGGCTCTACACTGCCATGTAGGTAGATAAATATAGGTGCAAAGTTCACACCATCTAGCCCGTAAATATGCTAAGCATAGCTTAAATCATCGGAACCAGACAACTGATACTTATATACTTACATACACGCTGAGCCAGAGACCTTTTTGTGACAACTAGGCTTTATTCAACTTCTATATAATATATAATTTTAATTTTAATTTTAAATTAATTTTTACATACATACTAATTTTTGTATTTTTATGTCCGGTGTAAGCTTAGTGCCATGAATAAAATATTTTTCTTTCTTTCTTTCATAATAACATGACAACAAACAGCATAGAAGGCAGAGTTACTACCAGCTGAGTTATGAGGCCAGTCATTATGTTTTACATCATATACTCACTTGAGCATGAGCGAAGCTCTGGAAGATCTGCTTGTCAGATTCACTCATCTCCGGTTCAATGTCATCAAACAGCAGAGCGAAGCACATGCAGCCAAACTGAGAAACCTGGAAGCAATCAATAGACTGACAATTAATGAATGAAAATAACTGTTAGTAATTGCATAATAACAGCATTTTAATAAATGCATATGAAATTATATAACATGGTACTTATAATGAAAAACAGGTTATAACATTTATGTCTGTCTGTCTGTTTGTACTAGCGAATCTCTGAAATGATGACCTATTTTGATGGGACTTTGCAGATAGCTGATGTTATAAGGAGTAACTAAGGCTACTTTTTACAAAGATTATAGATATTTATTAAGATTAACTCACAAAACTGAATTCAATGTAAATTCAATCACAATTAAATTTTGTAGCTGTAGAACTTGTGTTAAGTTCACCTGGAGAAGTATTGCCAACACAACTGGTAATCTGCCGCCAAGCAGTGATGCACTCGTGTTACTGTGTTCCAGTGAAAAGGAGTGGGTGCCGGTGAACTTGAAGGGGCATGAGATGTAACATCCCCGTCTCGGGGCGATGGATGCAACTTGTGTCATCTCGTACTTTGGTGGAGAGGACTTGAGTCATATTGCTGTTGTCTATTGGCGGCAGTTACCACTACAGGTGGTTCGTCAGCTCGTTCCATCACTATCATTACATAAAAAAAACACAGTCAACAAGTCTACAAAGCTACTCATCACAATTCTAAATACCTGTTCCAATTTCCGTTTCAAGGTGGTGATTTCCTTTTGGCTGCTGTATGTGATATCGAGTCCCGGAGAGAGGGCATAGCAGAACACAATCCCTTGCTCCTTGGCCGCAGAGATTAGAGACGTGAGGTGTTCCGCCTCCTCCACAGTGTACAGCTCCCGCCAGTATGCTCGGTGCTTGTAGTCGTCTTTCGGTGCATACACATATGTGTCCATGCCCCATTTTTTTAGTCTATGAAAATAAAGAATGCAATTTTGATAAATATACCATATTTGTTGTAATTAAGTTAGAACATGAAGATGGCCCACCTGGTTAAGTGGTAACCTGTGCCCTGAACAAGCAATATGACTCGGGTTCAATGACAGATAACAAATCAAGCAAACAGTGTTTTACTGAATTTAGGTATACATATCATAAATTTGCTATCCTATTAAAATCTATATATCTATGTATCTGGAGATTTTTAAAGTTATTTAAGCAAAGAAAGAAGAAAGATAAACATTTATTTTAGCCACACAAATACACACTAAGAAGAAACAAAAAACATAAACAGAATAGATAGAACAAAAAAATACAAGTATGTACATATAAATATAAACTAGGTAGAATATAGACTCTTTATATTTATGACAAAGTTAAACAGTCCTTCAGTAGATATACGAGAAAATGTTAAAAATCAATAACCCCTGTCTTGAAACAGCAAATCAGTAGATAAAAATAAACAAACAACACAAAAACAGACATGGCAATTTTTTATTTGGTAATTTGTTAATAATAAGACTTATCAGGAAGATGGGTAATATAAGTAAAAAATACTTACTTTTGGAACAGATCCTTCCTTTGTTCCGTGGTCCACGGCCGACCGTAAAAGCCTGCAAGTGAAATCACAGGTCATTCACACCACTCAAACACCCAAACACGCCTCATATGCCACATAACGAAACATGCAACAAACCTTCAACGACCCCACAAATGAAGTCCTTCCTCTTCCCATGAGGCTCATCTGGAGAACTGTCGGTCATTCCGATGCAAATAAATTTGCGAGATGAAAATGTCCTAATTTTAGGGCTTTGCACCCACGAAATTTATGCAAGGCGCGCCGGACCTCACTCGTAAGGACACTAGTGCTGATGGTACAACTTCAAATAAGTCTAGAGATCAGCCTCGATACGAGCACAAAAGGAAAAGGATTTTTCTATTCCGACATGGAATTAAATTGAAATTACCTACGACAAAGCAGCGGATAATTTTATACAGACCGACATTCAAACAAAATGGCAGTGGCATGCAATCTACTATCTAATTTTTACTATACTAAACAAACTGACACTGACTGACACCACACAATGGTTGGAATCTTCGATTGTTATGTCAATGTCAAGTTAACAACTGTATCTTCCAGTGTGTTGCCAGGTTTATTAATTTCATTTATTATTTCTACCATTCGTCTTGTTTGTTCAGTCACTTACCACGGATTCTGCTGACTTGCAGTTCTAGGTAAATCATATAATAAAAATAAAAGCAGTCAATATAAAAAGGAAGATGAAGAAATAAAACAACCAAAATATACATTTCCACATTTTATTATTTTCAATCCATGAGCTAACCAAATGATATTTAAATAACATTACTTATGGATAAAAAAATGTGTTGAATTTAAATCTTTTGAATATCAACAGTTTTTCAAATTATTTATAGTTGTTTTTAAGTAGGTACTTTTTCTATGACTAGAACATTGTAATACTGATGATTAAAACATAAATGCTTATTTACAAAATAGTTGCTTAATAACCTATAATATTTATAATTTTATTTTACAGATGTAGTGTGTACCCGCGATAAAAGTCGTTGCACCACTATTTCTCAATCGAAAATCCGCAAACGTCCGTTAAACGTTCACGAACTCGAGCGATCCTCTTTACCGTCTCCTCAAACACGGGCAAAACATCAACGTATCTTTCGCGTCCCATCTTAATCTTGGATAGGATGGTTTGCGAAATTATTTTACCTTTGACCAGTAGCTCAGAGGTTGGACGATTATGTACCCGCACCATTTACTTATATGGTGCTTTAGTATTTATGTAGATGATTATTTAGGATTCATCTTTTTTGTGCCACAAACTGATTTCACATTGATATTTTATTCCACTTTGATGACATAAAAAGCCAACATCGAAGTGGAAATTTTTGTAGTAATCTTCAAATCTTCTAAGAAACTATTACCCTAGTGAACAGGGAGAATTGTCTAAGGCCGTATTATACAAGTGTTGTCAGACCAAATGAACTATTACACACCAACTCTGTACTTATAGGTTACTTTTCGTTTGGTCAAACCTAGCGATAAGTAAGTACGCGTGACTTATGTTTAGAATATTACTTAGTACTGACGTTTCCAAGCAATTTCTTTATGAATTCTATAGTAATAAAGTTTTTGATACATGGTCACGCTATTTGTGGCAAACTGAGCACTTCCTTAGTAGGACACTTGTATAAATTAGGCATCTTTCTATAGAATCTGCGTGGCAAGCCTTGATTTGATAGGTAGGCATGTATATTATTTACATTTATTTTATGGTCCACAAGTTTCCAGCCTTCAGCGGCAATATTTAAATATATCCGTAGAAACTGATCTACTACATTAAAGTGAAGAAAAACAAAGACGTATCTTTATACATCCAGAGTAAACTCCATACAAGGTTTAGGGGTTAGATGATGTTGGAGCACCAAGTGTATTCCAGGGGGTACTTTCTGGAGTTTCTACGTCTAAAACAAGCAACGTGTTAAGCTTGGTGTACATCTAGACACATCTAGACCACGATTTTGGTGTCCCAGTGACGGAATGGCCCCTGGTGAGTTCACAGCACGTGTATCCTTCACTATTCATTAGCTATTATTCCACCACGACTGGCAGAAGTTATTTTCATTCGTACTATCATTGGGAATGGCCATATAAATGGCGAAATGTGTCGCATTGAAAGCACACATCTTCCAATTATATCCCTCACGGTGATTGACTGGCGGAATTGACGGGATTGAAAGAGTGTTATTATTTCTCATTCCTCATCAATTTTCTTCTCAATCCTCATGTGCCATTGTTTTACTGTGTGTCCCATTGAGTGACGTCACCAGTCCGCCGTCAACCGAGCATGCCGCCCGACATATTGCCGTGGACGCGCATGTGCCGGTTCAGATTGCCCGACTGCGAGAATCTGAAATAAAAACTAATTAAATTAAATATTAAATATTGGTTTAAATATTAATATCTTTATTATATAACTTATTTTATAATAATTAATATTGGTGGACATCTCACACAGCGCCATCTTGCCCCAAAGTAAGCTAAGCATAGCTTGTATCATGGGAACCAGACAACTGATATACATACTTATATACATTTGTTTTGTAAATACATACATATAATACATATTAACACCCATACACAGAACAAACATCAATGTTACAGATATCACATAAATGTTTGTCCTGGGTGGGGATCGAACCCACGACCTACACTACCAATTGGTAGTAACCCTGACTTCTGCGCTGTAGGTCATGGGTTCGATTCCTACCCAGGACAAACATTTGTATCACGAACATAGATGTTTGTTCAGTGTGTGATTGTTAGTATATATTATAAATTCCTATGTATTTACAAAAAAAAATCGTTTTATATCAGTTGTCTAGTTCCCATGATACAAGCTACGCTTAGCTTACTTTGGGGCTAGATGGCGCTGTGTGACAATGACCACCAATCTTTATTTATTTAGATGTTCTACTGGAAGTGACGTAGCGTATCATCCCTGTGACGTGAACAGCGCCCCCCGCGCCCTTACCTAAGCAAACACAGCTTGCATTGGTACGGCTTTTCTCCCGAATGTATCCGCAAGTGTTTGGTCAGTGTCGAACTGTCAGAAAACGCCTTTTTGCAGGATCTACATCTGTGGAAAACACAAAATGCAATTATAATGCCATTAAACGGAACCAAATCTATAAATATTTAAAAATGAAGACTTGTGTTCCGTGGTGATGCCATAACTTGAGAACCACTGTACTGATTTAATTAGTATTTTTTTTTCAAAAGTTTTCTTATACTTTGTAAAAGGTTCTTACGGAAAGAAAAGTTTAAGAAAATTGCGCAGAATTTTGGGTAATTTTAGAAAACTAACTTCACGAGTTCGGCAGTACGCGTGTTAGACGAATGTGAATTTGACACATAGCTTTTCGTTTTTAAGGCCTCAAAGAGGCTCCTTCCGTGCACTTGACGACAGGAGCCTCTTTGAGTCATATCTTCGAATTTTTAGTTCTAGGACATGTCGTTTTGCTCACAATGTTTGATCGTTTTGAGAACGTGGTATTGCGCACATATATCTTTCAATCGAAAAACTCATAGGTGCACGTCGGGATTTGAACCGGCGACCTCCAGATTGAAACTCGAGTACCACTAGACCACCACGCTTCAGGCCAGCCTGAATCGCGCTGACGAAAAAGTCAGTGTCAAGGCCATCAGCTACATTGTCCATTCATAAACAGTTAGAAGCAAGGTTATGCTACTCACTGGTATGGTCGCTCGCCAGAGTGGGTCCTCATGTGCGTCGTCACACTGGAGCTTTGGCTAAACCTTCTATCACAAATTGGACACCTGAAAATGCAAAAACATACTAAAATATGTAGCTGCTACCTATTTTAATAACGCTGAACCATTTTTATATAGACAAGAAAATATAATACACAAAATTAGTCCGTGGAATACTTACGTTTAGGCACATTTTGTTTAATGAGGGAGAAGAAAGATATGACGAAGAGAAAAATAGAAAGAGAGCTTTATATATTCCGATGTCACGGCAGTGGAGCAAAAGAGAACGGTGTATACCTACTTACACGATACAAATAAATAAAATCATAAATAACTACTGCAAATTTGACAGGAACGGTTATCACAAACGAAGTATCTAAAACTTCTACTGCCTGTAAAAATGTTGCCAACGTCAGTCTACTGCATTCAACTGCCTGTAAAAAAAAGTTGCTGCAGCAACTGCAAAAGCAACTTTTTTTTACAAAACTTTTTTCTAAAACTCCTCACCTGAAAGGCTTCTGGCCAGTGTGTGTCCTCACATGAGCGGTCAGGTTGGCTGCTTGCGAGAAGCTCTTGTTGCAGTCCCCGCAGCGGTAGGGTCGCTCCCCCGAGTGGGTCCTCAGGTGTGTCTTCAGCGTGCTGGGGCGCGCGTACGTCTTGCCGCAGATCCGGCACAGGTTTGGCTTCTGCTCGTCGTCATCAGAACACCCGCTTAGAGCACCCACCTGATTGTAATATAGAAACAGTGGGGTCAATCAGTGGGGGTGCATAAGTATGTATCGTCATCAGTGTACCTACAATTTTCTTATATTCTATGTTTAATTTTTTTTGTGATTAAAGAGTTTTATTCTCAAAAGAAATAATAAATTTCACTCGATGAGAAAATAATAAATTATAACTAATTACACAATGAACGAGTCGGATACAGAATCGATATAACAAAAATGATTGAGCTATTCACTATTTCAATGTGGTTCAATGGCTAAACTACAATTCAAATACAAAAAACCAAAATAATGATATATTTAACAAGTAAAAAGGACTTCGTTGCTTCAAAATATTTTATCACTGTAAAACCATAGAAAGCGTAAGTTAATATTGTTACCTGAACCTTCCCCGACACAGCTCCACAGCCATACCCATACTCCTGCGACTGCATCTGTCCCTGATGGTTGTGTATATTATAGCTTCCCATGTGCTGCTGCTCCTTCTGCTCATACAGCTTCTGAGCTTCATATATCTTCGGCTGAGCATCGTACAGCTTGGGGCTCTCATATTTCGAGGGCCTTTTCTGCCCTTTTTGCGCGCAGAAGTTCGGTTTTTGCTGGAAGATGTAGTTACTGGGCTTCTGGGCGTTTTGGATGAGCGGTTTGAAGGTGGAGGCAGTGATGAGGGGATCCGATTGATTGGGAGCCCGGAAATCCGCCGTGAACGAGTAAGTGGCTGATGGGTAAGTGGTCGGGCTGATCACGGTTTGAGTTTGAGGGTACACGACGTTCACTGACGGTGAGGCCTGGTTTTGGTTCCATTGTACCTGCAGGGAGGAACACAGGGAGGTAACGTAAACTAACTTAAACTGAAACTAACTTAAAACTACTTTAATTCATAGCTCTCATAAGGCTCTCATAAATAAATAACTACTTTAGTTCATAGATTCATAAGGAAAAAGCTAAAAACGATAATTTTTGTTTGAAATTATATATTTTTAATCAATAAAAGTATAAGATGTTCTCGAAACGTAATTAATTGAGATTGTGTTATATTTTAATGGTATTTTTTTTTTTAATAACTCTATTTTTTTTGTACACGATACAAAAGGCGTTGATATTTTTCGTTTGAAATACTATTCACAAGAAAACGTGAAAATGTATGTTTTTTGACAGCCTAAAAAAATGTATTACTATAGTTTTATATTATTAGTATAATTACAGTAATTGTGAAAAACTGTTTTCAATCATTCTGAGGGCATTCATTTTCAGTCAAAAATTTTCACAATGAACAGTGAGCAGTGAACTAGCCTCGCGTTCCCCACCGCACCTGTTTCCCACTTACTTGTGAGCACAGCTGATCTGGCGGGCACCCGTGCATGGTCATGTTCATGGAGACATTGACACTCATGGTAGGGAACAGCGGGGGCATAGCGCCGCCATAGTGCTCGTAGTAAGGATACCCGCCGCCGCCGCCGGAACCACCGTTCACCATCACCTATGATGGTATTGCCACCATTATTGCACACTCATGGTAACTTAACTGGATAAACAATTTTGCTTTAAGTACATTTATGCAAAATTATTTATGTGGCGCAGAACAAATTGGGCTGGCAAAATAAAAGGGATATGCCTCCCTTTTATTTTGCCACCAACCCAACAGTGGACGATTACAGGCGAGAATGATGATGATATTTATGCAGGTCATACGAACATTTCCAGATATGTTGGTACTAACGTATAATATAGAATAATTAATCAAAAATATATATTGGTTCTAATTCTTATTTTTAATTATTATTTCAACACTGAATTGTTATATTTTGAATTATAATTATTTTAATGGACATGTAAATTGTAATTTACTAGTACATCATTGTTTACTCTGTTTACTAAATTTCAATTGGATACTTTTACTAAAGCTAATTATTTTTATGAAAATTCTAATCACGAAGATTTTTAGAATTATAGATATATGTAACAAAATAAGTATACTTTGTCAACAATTCATTAAATTGTCATTTATCCGGGCCGGTTTATGGAAATGAACCAGTTACAAAGCTTTTAATTTTAACTTTCATTTACTGTCATAGCCAGAAAACAGATAAACCATTGTCAAGTTTATAACATATTTTTCTTATTACTAATAATTGATTAACAAACAAAATAAATAAATTACAAAAATGCATTCTAACATAAAATATGACATCAGATCAGAGGCTCATAAAAGCTCGTTTCATTTCTCTGAGAAAAATCAATGAATCAGTAACAGAAAGTGAATCCTTACACGATTCCATATTAATTACAATACTTCATAACGGGGCCCGCCCCTAACGTTTTCCGGATTTCCCCAATTTCAGCCCCCTAAAAGGAGATGTAGTATACTGAAACTCGTGTAACAAATAGAGACAGAGCATATTCACCCTTCCTATTGACTTCCCCAAAAATTAGAGCGAGATGCTAAGCTGCATTGAATCAGCGGAAACGCACTGAGCAAATCATTAATCAGACCTCTCGCCCAAACTTTAATTAATAAAATGAGGCTTTACGCTGACTTATTTTTGTGCATGTAATCTTTTTTTTTTGTTATTAATACATTTGACATAATTAATGTCAACTAAAACAGTTCGCGTAGGATCACAGATTGTTTTAGAAGTTATTTTACAATACTCAGTTGTTTAAAATCTGATCGAAGAATATATTTCATCAGGTTTTTTCACTACTAACAAGATGCATAAAATCAAACTTAACAATCAACCAGAAATCCAGTTACAGCTCAGTAACATATTGTCACCTCGTTTCGCCGCTCGGGCAAATCTGTACGCTAGAGCGTGATGGATATACCTGAGGGTGCACAGTCTCGGAGGCGTAGTCTCCGTGAACCACAGCGTGCTTGAGTGACAGTAGGACGTCCGCGGCTTCCCCTCCCCCTCTCTCCCGGCAGTCGGCAGAGTTGTTCCTGCTAATTGCGGGTAGTTTATTAAATAATAATAATAACATTCATTTATTGCCAGAATACATAAGTTGTTTAACTATATTCTACCCCTCTGTAAGGTGTGCAATTATGCATTATTTTTTTATTATAAGTGAAATACACTATTATATAGTATTGCAAAATGTTATTAAAATATTACTTAATTACTTTTTATAGTCAAAATACTCTTCAATAGTATAAAAGCTGTTATTCAAAAGCCATAGTTTTAGTTTATTAGAATTAACTGATTGAAATCTTATTATGACATTTGTAGAAATAAAAAAAAAAAAAAACCTGTTTGTTGAAAAGTAAAATCTGTATTAATAAATCAATTTAAAAATACATAAGTATAACAGATTGAATGTCAGTACTGATCACAATTCATTCTCAAGATCATATTTTAACCATCTGGGCAAACCAGATAACTCTGTCCCTTGCTGCGGCGTGGTAGGTGTTAATCACAACTTCCTACCCTTATTATATCCCACGTTAGATGGGGTTAGTACAACACGTTTTTCTGCCATTTCCCTGTGTCAGATTTCATCTCAGCGCTCACTTAATTACTCGTATCATCTTTCACACAACATCTGTAGCTTATGTCTCTAAACTTATATCCATCCACATGCATATTCAACATCTTTACACAACATGGCTTTCATCCCTCCGCATAACATATCCATACATATATTATATACTACGCTAACCTGCTACGGCGTAGCATAGAAATGAATCTACTTCGTCGTAGCTAGGCTACGTCGTAGCGTTCGTGCGTAGGTATAAGAATAAACCTGTGTTAAATTTTTGTCCGGTCCAACTAGGTAGAAGTTAGATAAAATTGGTATTAACAGTTTCTGTGTCAAATAAACTAATATAAATTTATGAATTTTGACGGCATGTTTTCAACCCCTTCTGCTTATCGACGCGTTTTTCAAACAACTGAATTACTACGACTCTATATACATAGTATAAAACAATGTCACTCACGCTGTCTGTACGCTTCGATCTTACAAGGTACAAACTTTCACCTTATAAATTAGCAGGATACTAGCGACATCTCCGGCTTCGCACCAGTGCAATTAATTTACAAATTATATTACATAAACTTTCGTCGTTTATCGCCCTTTACATTACTGGAAACCGTATCAAAATCGTTGAGTGGTTTAGAAGAAGTAAGCGGAGCAAACCGATAGCCTCTTTTGTTAACCAACTTCAAAAAAAGGAGGAGGTTCTCAATTCGGTTGTAATTTTTTAATACTATTGAGAGATAACTTATACACTAGCATTTGCCTGCTAACCCACGTGGACAATAAGAAGCCTATTTTTATTCAAAGTCCGATACTCACGTAAATTATTTTTTTTGCCACATTCAGACCGTAAGCTTGAGAGAGTAACAAACATAAGTAAATAATAATAATGCGAAGTATATACTTTCGCATTTATAATCTAATTTGATGTTTTGCGACCACGTTACAAACATTCCATCATTTCGCGAACTTAAAATGATCTTTCATATGAGCCGTAGCCGGTGGGCAAGGCGAGGAGGTTATCAAAGACGGGTAACCCTTGACTTTTAGTCTTTCAGTGTCACCTGTACGATGGGCAGGAGGAGAAAGGGAACAGAGACGGCAACGGTTCAAGCTCAAGCGTTGACAGCGAGAATTGGAATACCGCCCCCCTTACCCCTTCTTTATGGCGGGAATGGGGAAAAGAGGAAATCTTGATGTTTAGTCGTTACTTCCGTCTCACCTGTACGGCGGGCAGGGGGAGAAGGGGAACAGAGACGGCAACGGTTCATGCTCAAGCGTTGACAGCGAGAATTGGAATACCGCCCCCCTTACCCCTTCTTTATGGCGGGAAGGGGGAAAAGAGGAAATCTTGATGTTTAGTCGTTACTTCCGTCTCACCTGTATGGCGGGCAGGGGGAGAAGGGGAACAGAGACGGCAACGGTTCAAGCTCAAGCGTTGACAGCGAGAATTGGAATACCGCCCCCCTTACCCCTTCTTTATGGCGGGAAGGGGGCAAAGAGGAAATCTTGATGTTTAGTCGTTACTTCCGTCTCACCTGTACGGCGGGCAGGGGGAGAAGGGGAACAGCGACGGCAACGGGTCGAGCTCGAGCGCCGGCAGCGAGAAGGAGCCCATGTCTTCGGCGGGCCACTCGCCACCACTCACCCCTTCCAGCACATCGCAAGTGTTGAGTGACTCGCTCAACACGTTCAGGTCTTCGCCATTTTCCGGACAGCAGTTCTCGTTTTCTTGCTGCAATGGAATCTACGTTCAACAAAGAAAATTTACTGTATATTCTTTGCGCACTTGTTCTTAGATAAAATTCACGATATATTTATTTATATTATTTTTACAATTTTAGGAAATCTTACATCTAGATGAATGGATGGTTAATAAATAGATCCTAAGGCAGATACCACACCATCCACAGATATGTATTAGGGGTTAACCCCTATGTATGAAATTGTCGATTTGTACAAAAAAATTGAAAATCGTTTTTTTTCTAAGATGTTACATATTTATTTAATCAAAATATTTACTATCATTAGCTATACATTGCTGCCATCTAAAGGAAGTTCATTAATGCCTTTACAACAGAACTCTGGGAATCTAGATTCGACAAACTGTGTGAAAGCATTTTGTAGGTACTATCTCCTGGGAAGAAAACTTTTTATCACGTAGAAAACTGTCCAAATCACGAAAAAAATGGTAATCCTTTGGAGCAAGCTCTGGCGAGTACGGAGGACGTATGATTTCTAACTGCAGCTCCTGTTGACTTACAACGGTTTCTCGTGCAGTGTGAATTCTTGCGTTATCACGGAGCAATAATGGTGAAGATCGATTCACGAGTCGGGGCTTCCTTCATTTCTGTACCAATTCAACAAGGCAACACAAGTTTCAACACGCATTTATTTCTGCAGATCAGTCAAATCATGATGAACTCTTTTTACAAATTTTTTATCATATTTATTTAATGCAAATGAGTCAACATTGTAGGTAGGGTAACGTTAAGCCATGCCGCTAATTTAGTTTTTTTAGATTTTTTATTTACCATTTCGTTATATTACATAACTTAGGCTAGTCAGATATACAATAATACTAATAATAATTAATACTTAGGCTAATTTTCATAAATCACAAAATTTGTTGTCACAAAGTTTGACTCGGATCGGCTTCTATCATCTCCATTCAGCGTTATTCACCTGTGTGAAACGCAGCGTTGATATTGCGAGCCGTTACTGCCGCGTTAGTTCCGCCTCGGAACTCGTATTCAAAAATGCCTCGGGTTTTCGAAGTATCCATCTTTCACGTCTAAGCTGAATAAAAACAATTGAAAATAAGAAAACGAATGTTGCACATTATTTTAAAAGAAGAACCTCTTTGGTACCTATCATGTGAAAAAAGTTTCACACGAAAATCTCACACCATGAAGATTTTATGTATTAACAACAAATGTATGATGTTGTACCCTTTAGTTATACATGAATATGTCTGTAATTTCACGGCAGCATACTTGAAACTGGACCACAGCAATGTGAATACACTGCGATAAGGAAATACGCAGGCTATCGCTGATGAATATTGTCATCTTTAATAGGTACGAGTAAAATCTATATAACCTTTATCGGCACGATTATTATAACCAACACGTAGGTATTTAGTATATAATAGATGTAATTGAGAGCGCGGTGGACTATTGGTAATGATCCCGAGTTTCAATGCGGAGGTCGCCAGTTCAAATACCGACGTGCACCTATGAGTTTTTCGATTGAAAGATTTATGTGCGCAATTCTCTCGAAAAACTTCTCAAAACGGTGAAGGAAAACATAGTGAGGAAACCGACATGTCCTCGAACTAAAAATTCGAAGACATGACAAGTGCACGAAAGGAGCCTCTCTGAGGCGCACTTAAAATCCTTTCACCACATGGTTCGAGAGAACAAGTGACTCGAACAGAAATTGAGACATTAAATGGAATTTGTGTTTGGACATCACTATGTAGTTTTATTAAGAATTTATTAGACATTATTACAGCAACACAGATTAGCGGCCGCGGGCAACACCAAATGTCATCCCTCGTTCCGGAGCGTGCGTGTAGATGCATTTGGCGTGCGTTGCTTGGCAGTTCGATGCGACGCACAGTAGTTCCAAACCAAAAAAAAGTGGACATAGGGTCGAAAGTCAGAATTTCGATCTAATATTTTTTTTACAGAATAGGTCTCAGCTATCCTGACAACTTTTATTCTATGGAGAAAATCTGTAAGTAGCGTTGTTTTCGAGAAAAAAAAAAAAACAATATTTTTTTGTATGGGGAAAAACATACTTTATTTTTTTTCTCAGATTGGATCAATTTGGGCGGTGTTTGGTTGGTACCATGTGTTAGCCCTGGTGATATACTAACAAAAAAAATATAACACGCGCGGTTACTTGCGGCCACGAGAGATAATTGAGGTTAAAAAAAAAATTGCTTGTTTTGCGAAGAGTTCTTGTTTCTCCATATCTTTTCATTGATTTTCGTGTACTGTAGTATTTTTTAATTGGCTTCTTAAAGATAAAATAATAAAAAAAACTAGCTGAGACCTATTCTGTAAGAAAAAACAGATCGAAATTCTGACTTTCGACCCTATGTCCACTTTTTTTTGGTTTGGAACTACTGTGCGGACGTGCCGACGCGGGCGCACGCACCTTGCCACAGTTCTATGCAACCGTGTAAACGAAATCCAAACCCGGCGCGGCGGGCTGTTTGGCTCGTGGTCAGATCTGCGCGGGTCTATTCTACAAGACGTTCTTCAACTGTTATACATATTCTCAACTAGCTGTCCCGGCGAACTTCGTACTACCATATTTTTTTGCCGTCAATACTGTCTAAAGTTTTTAAGATTTTAATTTTAAATATATGCAATTTTTTTTATAGTGTTTTATTCAATTCGTTTCCTGAGAATTACGAACACATAAAAGAAAGATATATCCAATTTGGTGCAGTCGTTTGGAAGTTATTTGCATACAAACATTTCGGTGATTCATTTTTATTTATATAGATTTAGTCACTTCACTTATAATAATAATAATAGCTTTATTTAAACTAATATAGTAAAATGGTTAAAGAAACTGAACTAACTTATTTTACATTATATGTACATAAATAATATATTTTAGTATTGGTTCAATGTTTCTATGTAAGGGCCGCCTTCGTGGTGAAAGCCTCCTCCAGCTGGTTCACTTCACTTACATGAGGAACATTTTAAGTTTTATTCTTAGTCAATTTGAAACATATAACAAGGTAACTTCTTTTACACTACCCGCTGTATAAATTAAAATTCGAGCCACAATCTAGTTTTACGCAGCTGTGTAACAATTCATTTGAAAAATGTGTGATCGTACTGTGTGTGTTTTTTACATGTACCTCTATATTTTATATTATATGTATATTTGTTCCAGCAAGCAATCAAAACTGTCACTACACATTCTAAGATAATTTTTGAAATGTAATAGCTAACGAGACATTACTCCTTGTTCACTTATCATTAGTATATGTCCATAAAAGTGAAAAAACTTAATTTTCATAGAATTCATAAAGAAATAGCTTGGAACTGGGAAGTAATATTTAAAACATAAGGCCATGCGGGTGTTTTTTCAGGAAGTTTATTATGAAAGCGTACTATACGATTTTCCATAAAACAACCATTTTTAATTATACCTACCCAAATTCTCCGTTTTTTTTTTTCGTTTTTCAAACCAACCACATATCCAACGCGATCAACCAAACGAATATCCATTTCTGTTATGAGGGTTCAAACTGATGAAAATGATCACATTCCACGCTCCAGTACAAACCGCGCTTCAAACTTACAAATCGTTTAAACGCAGTTTGGTTTGCAGACAGCAATGAAAGATTTAACCATGGTTCACACCGTGGCTTTAATTTAACCGTACATTAGCACACACGCGGTTAGATTTGCGCGGATCTATCCGCCCGTGCCGGTAGGAACGCAGTCCAAGATGCGGCGGTCCGTACCTTAAATGTAGCGGGCCCTTTTGACTGACTTTTTTTTTTATTTAGTTAGATATGGTATGAAGGCGAAGTGTGTAAGGCCTTAGTTATGGACAAAGATCCATACTAATATCATGAATACGAAAGTAACTGTGTGTCTGTCTGTATGTCACCTTTTCACGCCAAAACCGCTGAAGCAATTCTGATCATTTTTTTGTATAGAGATAGGTTGTACCTTGGAGAAGGACAAAGGCTACTTTTTGTGGCAAAAATAAAAATTGTAGGGGGTGAAATAATAGGTGATGTAAGTTTTTAAGGTGAATCAATAATTTCTTAAGAGATTAAAAAATCATTATAAACATTATACTTTTGGTAAGAACTAAAGAATGTTTTTAACCTTAATTAGAGGATAATTTCTCCTTTTTAAAAGTACTTGCCTACCTTTGTATTGAAATTTATGAAAGCTTGGAGAAAAAAAATTAGCTAACCGAAATACTAATTCTACGCGTTGTTAGTTGCTAAGCGGCACACCTAGTAATTAACAACGGTGGATCCTATCATTCATTTTTTTTGTATTTATTTTTATCAGGAGTGTAAGTGTAACTCCCTATAACCCACCTCCCGGTGCTGCTACAGGAATATGCTAGGATTGCACCACCTAATGCAAAAAATACGGTTGATAAAAATAGTGAAATGTAATGTAATGTACTACTAATCTAGCTACTAATCGGTTTGCTATTAAACTATTGCAACTTTAATTTTTAATTGATTAATTTTACAAACTTTACTAGACAACGTTTACCAAGCAGCGGAGTCCAGAAAAGCAATTTCATACTGTTGTTTTTGGATTAAAACTCTAGTAAAATTTAGAAACCTGTCACGTGAGAGCATATTGAAAGTACTGGTAACACAGCCAAATGTGATTATTCTTTCGTCTCCTTTCCTGTGCTGAACAGTTTTAGTGTTTGTGAACTGTGAACGATATTATAGTCTCAGAGACAATGCTGTCAAAGACTATGTCAAGTTGCAGATGGAACCTGTTTTCTTAACACCGATAATGGTGGTATACCTTTATGCTAGTGATCTTGTCAATCGACTTTGAAGACAATGGTTTGGGATGTTGATTTATGCAAGCGCACAGCTTCAGCTGGTCATTACAATTGTGTTAATTACTAAGTTAGTTAACGCTTGCTTGCTGAGTGTTTAGGGTTCTTTGGCGACCTGGTCACCTGTCAGCCATGGTCTGAGAAGTGAATGTTACGCGCAGGCCACGTTGGGAGAGATTCATGTTACGAGCAATGCCGCAGCATGTAGATCCTTTTGCTGCGCGAGCTCTAGTCTGCTTACTGACACTGTAGGACATTCTGGCGACAGGGTTCCCTGGCAGCAATGGTCTGGGAAGTGGATGTTACGCGCAGGCCGCGTTTAGAGAGATTCATGTTACGAGCAATGCCGCAGCATGTAGATCCTTTTGCTGCGCGAGTTATAGTCTGCTTACCGACACTGTAGGACGTTCTGGCGACAGGTTTACCTGGCAGCAATGGTCCGTGAAGTCGATGTCACGCGCAGGCCGCGTTTAGAGAGATTCATGTTATGAGCAATGCCGCAGCATGTAGATTCTTTTGTTGCGCGAGTTCTAGTCTGCTTACTGACACTGTAGGACGTTCTAGCGACAGGGTTCCCTGGCAGCAATGGTCTGGGAAGTGGATATTACGCGCAGGCCGCGTTGGGAGAGATTTATAATACGAGCAATACCGCAGCATGTAGATCCTTTTGCTGCGCGAGTTATAGTCTGCTTACTGACACTGTAGGACGTTCTAGCGACAGGGTTCCCTGGCAGCAATGGTCTGGGAAGTGGATATTACGCGCAGGCCGCGTTGGGAGAGATTTATAATACGAGCAATACCGCAGCATGTAGATCCTTTTGCTGCGCGAGTTATAGTCTGCTTACTGACACTGTAGGACGTTCTGGCGACAGGTTTACCTGGCAGCAATGGTCCGTGAAGTCGATGTCACGCGCAGGCCGCGTTTAGAGAGATTCATGTTACGAGCAATGCCGCAGCATGTAGATTCTTTTGTTGCGCGAGCTCTAGTCTGCTTACTGACACTGTAGGACGTTCTAGCGACAGGGTTCCCTGGCAGCAATGGTCTGGGAAGTGGATGTTACGCGCAGGCCGCGTTGGGAGAGATTCATGTTATGAGCAATGCCGCAGCATGTAGATCCTTTTGCTGCGCGAGCTATAGTCTGCTTACTGACACTGTAGGGTGTTCTGGCGACAGGGTTACCTGGCAGCAATGGTCCGTGAAGTCGATGTTGTCGAGGCAGGCGCACGGTTGCAGCGGGTCGCAGCACAGGCCGCGTTGGCAGCACGCCGCGAACTGCGGGTTGTTGGGCATGTACTCCATGGCCCCGCCCTCTCTTCCCGCGCATGACCGGGGGCGGGATCACAGCCTCTGGTACCTCATGCCTGCGGAGGCAACAGGGGGAGATCATTGAGGGGGTTATTCTCAAAGAGTTACCGTCTTCGAGATGTTGTTGACCGATGAGAGAATATAGCAATACCAAAATTCTCGACTTTGGTAATGGTTTGAGTTCATTGTAATAGTTTGATTACTCCAACCATAGAGCATCTCAGAGTGGAAACTAGGCCTCGAAGCAGTTTTAATTTTTTTTAAAACCTTTATAAATATTAATAAGTAAAATGCTGATGCTGCTCTATGTTGATGACACAGATGTAAAATTAGCCTGATCTATATTTAATTTTTAGTTTTATTTATTATTTATTATATAGATGGCGCTGTGTTAATTGTCCACCAATATTATTATTAGTATAACTTCGAGCACTAAGCACAAGCAATTTTAGATGTCTAGTTTCCTGTAATTCGAGTTTCATTCCTACCGAGCCTGAGTGTTGTTTGAGCGAAATCTTCTGCTCTACGGATGTCATCATACCGATTCAGCCTCTAGAGCTACCACAGACACAGTGGTCTGTTCTCAGCAAGTGAGAGTGATTGGGATTTAATCTTCCACAATAGTCTAATCCTGATTACCTTCATTTTCATTCTGTATATGATGTTTTTTTTTTTAACGGGAAAAACTAGTTTATGGCCTCAAAATTGAAATAATAGGCTACTTCATTTTCCGTTGCAAGTTTATATGAAACAAAATTAAGATGTTGATTTCAAAGAAAATGTAACGTTCGAGATATCATGTTATTCCTTCAAAATAGTCTTGTTTGCGCCGCGCCACGAGGAAGGGAGAATTTTCATAGTAAATTATTTGTGTCGGAATGAAATTAAATGAATTTGTTGAGCAACAATTTGATATATATTAAAATAGACAATAATGGAGGCATTTAATAACGGTGAGTAGATTTTGACGGTAGTGTCATGGTTGATCTCATACGTAAGAAATTCTTGCACCGTGTGCATTGTGTAAGTTCAAACTTACACATAACATTAAATTAATTATCTACAACCTAAGAACAGATTTTGGAAACATAACTATTTTAACTATCTGAAAAACGCATAAAAATCTTTTTAAATATTTTATAATGTCTTTAATTTTACTTGTTTCGTTCTATTTGCGAAGATACTTAATGAAATGAAATTTATTTTTATTTAGTAGTAAGCATAGTCTAGTTTTTACAACAAATATTAATATAATTTCATATACTAGTGTAATTATTATACTAAACTAGACAAGATACCTGAGTATTAAGGATCATATATTAAATTTTTAAAAGAAATATAAACTAATAAATAAATAAACATGACACAGAAACTTAGGTACCTATTTAAAGGGTGGGTTGATTTGGCAAATATGCGTGAATACAGACTTTGTGAATGTTACTTCTTACATAGGGCTAGGAATAAAACCTTACAACTACTTAACCTTAAAACTCATTCCTCTGAAAATCTTTACTTTGGAGCAGACTAGTACTTGTATAACTTATTTTATGTACCAATTTTCATTTTGATTATCTTGCAAATACCTAATAAAGAAAAAGGTAAAAGCCAGCCTTCCATTTAACCGACAAGGAATAGTATTAGCAAAAAATATTATATATTTTGTTAAAGAATGGACCCCAATAAGGCCTAAGCGTCAAGATGTAAGGTGTGAATTTGGGTGCTCTAATCAAACGATAGATGCTTCAATATCTCATTCATTAACGTCTATATCTAGCCTACATTGCAAGCATTATACCATTATATATGTGTTTTGCCGCCGGATGCCGGAAGCCACAGATTACTAGCCAGTGAATTGTGTTTCACAAGATGGCCGTCGGAATTTTAAGATTCGTCACGTGGCTCCTCCCAAGTCAACAATTGTTTCTACCTTTTCAAAAAAATTAATGCTTACGAATTCCCATTCTTAATAACTTTGGTTCTTGAGTACCGAAATATTATTATTATTATTATTATTATGTGATACAGTTACGTAACGAGCCGACGGCCCACCTGATGTTAAGCAGGGACCTCGGCCCATAACAAACTATGCGAGTTGCTCCCCTACTAGGTACGACAAGAACCAAGTCGCATGTAGCCTGAGTATCAAATGCTGAAGTCATCTGACATTGCATCGACTGCTAAATACTGGATTCGAGAGAAACTTCTAAGAATGGAAAGGCAATAGAGAGAAACGCTTTCAGCGAACTATTGAGCGATTGAAAAGGACGTGGTTTGATTTGGTTCTCAAATTCAAAATAAAATTTGCTTTGTGGACGGAAGACCTTTCTATATAGAACCTGTGGATTCAAGTAATTTACATTTTTACCTTACAGCCACAGATTAGAAAATTTATTATAATTGCTTACAGGGCAAAAAGAAAAACCGACTTCATCGCCAGTGAACTAGAATAATTCCTCGTAAAACAAACAACAAACTTCATTGAGAAAATTCATAGCAGACGCGAAATGAATCCAAATCTATCCACTAGTATTGATTTTTTGTGTTCTATATTAATTACTTGATTTTAACTTGTAACTACGCTTAACGGCACATTTTTTTATTATATTACCTTTATGTTCTCAATAAGTGAATTTGTAAATTTTGAATGAGAAATAAATATCTTAAAACGTTATCTCGTACTTGAACGATGTTATTTCCAATTAATTTGATTTTAAAACAAAACTACTTAATCGTTTTGGATGAAATTTTATATGAAACCAATCAGAAAAAAATAATTTTCTCATATCAGTTCATAAATGACAGAGACTGAGGTAACTAACATAAAAACAATACAAACGAATTGAAACCTCCTTTTTCTGAAGTCGGTTAAAAACTAGCTTTAACCAGTAGCTTTACCTCCGTGGACAAAATAAGTAAATGGCAGTGGGCGCTTCATCCGTTGCATTCGAACAAAGAAAAAACTACACCATTTTTTTCATTCTACGATTTTGATCTTTTAATTTATCAGAACCAATAGACTCCTCTATTTCTAAGTGTCCTGTTTACTCTGAATCGTTCTGACACTAATTTATGTGTCCAATTTACATTTTCGTTACTTTTAAAACGATTCCCCACTTATCACGTATCCCTATATCCCCACGTATCATAATTCAAGTACTGGAACTTCAAACTTTAAAAAAACTACAACTAAATCTATTTAAATTTTTATTTTGTCCAGTTCTGAACTCCTCATAAAAAGGCTCATAAAATATTTGATAAAAGTCTATTACAAAACGCTACTGGCACAGGAAATTGACAAAATAAGCTTATAAATGTGCTGCAGCACATTTATATGCTTATTATGTCAATTTAAAAAAAAATGATTTGAAAAGTCCGCCCTCATGTGTTTTCAGGATAAATATTTAAAATTGTTTAAACATATCATGACATGGTTAAAAATTATCTAAAGTTTTCTGAAATAGTTTATTCCTTTCATAATATAACTCGATTTTTAACGCTTATGGGACCAATTTCCAAATTTGCTCCCTTAGCAACATATCCTCAAAATATCAAGTCTCTTAAATCTGCGGTTTAGGCTGTACCATAACAGTCAATCAGTCAGCCAGGACTACTCTTTTATATTTCGATAAAACAGCCAAGTGCGAGTGGCACACGCATCGAGGGTTCTGTATCTAATTAAAATTTCCTTTCATTATTGTATTGTATTCTGCATTTAAAATTCCATTCTTTCATATTAACGCATACTTCAAAAAATAATAATTTATAGATACAGTCTTGTTTAGCAACGTCACAGTATTACGAGTATACTGTAAAGAAATTTCTATCAAAAATGCGAAACAAGCTTATGAATTTCATTGCTTTAAAAACCTTTAGTTTTTGGCTTATATTATCCCACACAATTACTATTCAATCATTTTAAACAATAGGCAATTACTCCAGCTAGCACTAAATACTGTAGAATCTGACGCAAAGGCCTGTTTCGTAGAATGAAGAGAAATAGAGGCAACCTCTCTTCACTATTCTGACAGTATAGTTTACATTAAGCCTCTAAATATCCTGATGAAAATGCGAATTTTTTATTCATTCTTGTCTCTCTATTAGTTACTGAACCCCGCTATAATGGAATATTTTACATTACGCCCTTAATTTTTAAAACTATGAGGTCCTGTTATTCTTATTTAAAAAAATATTTTATTCTCCTTATTTATTTATTCATTTAGATTCACAAAACAGAATACAATGGATATAACAATAAAACTTTAGATTAAAACTAATTTAGAGCTAGATAGCATTCTAAACATGTGTACACAGCACATTTATTTTATACAATATCTGTTGCGTTTTTTTTAATGTTACTTAAACATTTGGTATATTAAACTGGTTAAATTCAAGCTTTGATCAAAGAGCTAGTGCTCTGTACTGATGTACCTAGATAATTTTTTGTTGGTATGGAACCTACCTAGTAAGGCAAGTGGAGCCTTTTATCGAATCTAATCAAATTATATGCAAGGGAGAAACGGTAAACCACACACACCTTTAAACACACCTGCACTTACCCTTTTGCCGATAAAATCCAAAACAAACATCCAAAATAAGGCACAATTTCACAAAACACAACGAAACATCACAAATCACTGGTACACCTCATTGCAACACTAATTAAATTAAACGGAACAACGGTGGCAGCACTGGCGCGGTGAAAAAATAATTTTTTTTACCCGTTACGAGAGGACGCTCCGTGTCAGCCACTTGCCAGTGACTAAACTATCTATCAAGTGCACTCCGCCCGCCCCTAATGTAATTGGCTGTTTGTAACCAACCCCGTTAAAAAAAACACGACACATTGTGCGCGGGAAAGCGTCTGTCAGCGGGTGTCATGTGACGGCTCGGCGGCGCGGCGGCGGCGGCGGGCGGGCGGAAGCTTTGTTTTTGCGGCCAGTGCGTTTAGCGGCGCTAAGTGTTAATGTACTTTCATATTATTAAAGTTAGTATCTATCTCCTTACATATTTAGTCTATAAATGGTCTACGACCTGTACACTGTTTTCTCCTAAAAATAAGTCACTCGCAAAACAAGGAATCCTACTGTAGGCACTAGCGAACTTATATTACAGATACAAAATATTTATTAATACAAAGTAAGGGTACAAATAACTGTTGAAGCTCTGCCTCTAGTTTTAGTTTACATAAACTGTGTTACAGGAAGCAGTGTCTTCCCAAATATAGGAACATACATAATGACTATTACGTTGCAGACAAGAAAAAAAAGTAAATAATCATGTTATGTGACTTGATTAACTGCTCAATACTGTATACACACATAGCATATAAATTATGCATTATTATTAAATGAGACATTACACTGTCACGTCGCATAGTACGGGTGCAATACGATACGGTTTGTCTTCCCGTACAGTAAGGCAGGACCCAAGTCGTATCGCCTTTGTCGTGGGCAGAAGTCACTTAATAGCTTAGAGGCAAACGGTTATTAGACCATCCATATACAACACTTCGTTAATTTTATTTTCTTTAATTATATTCTAAATACTTTTTTAATTAGTTTTAGATTATTACATTATCAAACGATAGTTTTATTTAAACACTTACCCTCTTCGAAGAAACCAATCCCTCGTCGCAGTAAATATGTCCATTTTCAAATACAGAATTACGTAACTGAACTCTTTAGTGAACTGTAACAAAATAAAGTCGATATTATATTTTTAATCATCAAACTATTTTGACACAATGGTAGTTAAAACAACAGCGAATGGGATACCATTATTAGCAAAAACAATTATTAAGCTCAGTGGAGCGAGAGGATCGGGTGCTACTACGAAAGCGGGGAGTTAAGACGCGCCTCCAGCCGTCACAACATACCAACATCCTCTCCTAATATTAAGTAACAGCTTACTACCAAATCTTTGAACCACCGAATCAATTTTGATGAATTTTGTTATAGAGATAGAATGGACCTAATTCAAATTCAAAGCAGTTATTGCACTATGATGTTACAAAGATTTTAACATATTTATAGGATACAAACATAAACCCTGTTATGGCACAGCAAGACAAGGATACAGGCTACATTTTATAGCAAACATAAAAATTGTAGATTAATTATATTTTTCACCAATCAAGTTAATAATGGAAAGGATATTTTTTTTATTTTCGCAACCCGTTTTCTGACATTGTTGATGAAAACTTGGAGAAATAAAATAGTCTACGCCTAAACTCTACGCAGACGTAGGTTGCTGGTACCAGGAATTTATTAAATTCTATTTATTTATTTTTTATCCATTATACCTCTATATCATTTATTAAATATAATCAATAAATTCAAAAGTCAATGGCTTTCCGAGTACACACGTAGAATAGAAAGAAAGAAAGAAAATAATTTATTTTCTACAAACTGTACATACTTATATAACTAGGAGAAATTAAACAAAAAAACAAAATGCCTACGCGGATCGCTGCTGGGTACATTGCTTGCGAAAAAAAGCTCTGTGATCAACATGTGCTGAGGACACAAGATCCCCAGCGCTGATTTTCAGCACAGGCTTAAGAAGATACGTTAACACTAATACGCTACTAATAACACAAGTAATGTTTCACAGTAAACCCCCAGGCCCACCCAGGTAGCGCCATCGAAGCGTAAGCCCAGACCTGTTGGGAGGTGAAATCAGATGATCGTCAAATATCTCTCACATATATAATATGTTATTATAATATACTCGTTGAAATTTTCGTTCTATCATATTTTAGTTTTGATTTAAGAACCAGGTGTTAATTTCTTTGTTATAGGTAGGTATTTAGTGCAAATTTTAATCTGAGTTATTCGTCGAAAGGAATGACTGAATTCACAACTTGTCACGTTTGTGCTGCTGCGATGGTATACCACAGAGTGAAAAGTGTATTATGTAGGCGCTGTCTAGCCCCTCCGAGAAAAAAAGAGTGATTATATTTTTATTATAGGCATATGTGCAGAGACCAAGGCTTTTAGCAATACGCTTGTAATGCTTGTAATTTTTTTGAGATAGAAGGTGGGTAAGTGACGTTATAAGCAGATGGCCTACCTGATTAAGCGGTAAACCCTACTAATAAACAGCACACAACTTAGGTCCTCCGTAACTGATACTAACGACCAAAGTTTTAACGCCCGTTTTGAAACGAACCAAAACAGAGCAACATAAGCTTTGAGAACCAACATCTCCAAAAAAAAGCAGTGGAAAAAAGTTCGCAGCAGTTTTTCACCGAAGCCCGAGTAATACAGGATTCGCAAAAAGTGCACTGCACATCGTGTGAACCCGCGACCGTGCCTGCTGACCACTCGGCCCAGTGGGCAGAATGCCGACCAGCTGCGCCACACACGACGACGGAATGCACCCGGGATGGGATATTTTAGGTTATAATATAATCTCACGGTGCTTCCTTACATAAACGGTCGTTACATTTATCTGATTATGCAAATAAATAATTAATTATAATAAATAAATGTAGGTGAACACTTCACACAGCGCCAAAATAAGCTAAGCATAGCTTGTATCATGGGACCTAGACAACTGACATAATACTTAAATACTTTTTTGGCCAAACATCTATATTCGTCACACGAATATTTGACCCGGGTGGGAATCGAACCCACGACCTACAGCGCAGAAGTCAGAGTTACTACCACTGAGCTGTGAGACCAGTCAACTGATATACCTACATTTTCTTTAGTAAATACATTAATATTAATATTATAATACATATAGCACATATAAACACCCAGATCCATAACAAACGCTCGTCAGTCAAATGTTTGTGCAGAAAATCGAACCTACGACCTACAACAGCGCTCATGGCTGAGTTACTACAGTCTCATAAAGAGTTTAATAAAAGTAGCATTGATTGAAGCAATTATTTTTACTTGCATGGCCTGACTGACATTTACTGTATTTGCCCTGTATTTAACTAAATTGTGGAAAGCGCGACGGCAAAATACAAGAATAAATTCACAGTTTACGACATAGGCTTTCTAACAACTCACGTTTTTTTATTCAATTCAATTTTTTTCATACAAGTAATGTAAATAGGTTATAATTTAATTATAGTTAAAATAAGAATAAGAATAATTATTATGCCTGTGTGTGAGGATGATCAATGCCGGAAATAAATTCCTGCATTGATTACCCTCCGCACAAGGCACTCCCACAGTGGAGAAGTCAAACACTCCGACACAGTGTGTAGGATGCTGTTGCAACTGCCCCGTATTCCACTCATCAGGGATGCAGTATTTTTGCACAAGATGGCGTGAAACCCGTCTGTATGTTACTGTGCAAACATCCCCGATGCACTACAGAATCGAGGCAGCCCCAACAACATCCGGAAGATATTAATATGTCTATCTTGGCGTGACTGACCCACAGACTACCCGTGTAAAAATTCTGACCGTTTTACATAAACAAGAAAATTACAGATAAAAACTTACGAATGATTACGTACTGAAGTTATTTCCGTGATGTTTTTAAATTCCAAAACTCTAGAATATTTTTTTAATACTAAATTCAAACAGTCCTCCAGACACAGGTAATCCCCGATCGATCGCGCTCACCTGTCGGAAAGTCGATCGTTCGGAAACGGAAGTGTCCGGTGTCCGTAACCGGAGCGGATGCGGATACTACGTCACAACGGCTTACCGGGGTGAAACGAGTTTGTATTTCGGACTATTTTTATATTCGACTATTTTTTGACGTGACAACGTCTTATAATTCGATAGAGCCGGCTGCACGCACGAAAAAACATGACTCATGCGGCGTTACCTCGCTCTGAGGCGTTCCATGTAAGGCTTGTGCAAGTGCAAGCGAGAGCGCGGAACGAGCGACAAAGAAGCACAATCGGCCTTTGCGTTCGGCAGCGTTCGACATCCGTCTCTCTCCTACTTGAGTGAGCGATGCGTCTGCGTGGACAGCTGCTAATACTTACATTTACATGTTTTGATCGAGTATCAAGTGCAGTGTAAAACTATTAAATTGTAAAAAAAAAATTGACATAATTGTATTTATGCGTACAAATAAATCTAACTTGATCAATTTCATTGTGATTTCCAATTACCTCCTTCTCTATATACATACAAATCTATTAAACAAATGAAATTAAAATTTTCTTTTGAAAAATGCTACCATTCCATCAGTATTTTCTTAAGACGTTGTCACGTTCAACTATCGTCAGTAAACCGACTTTACAGACAACCATTTTTTTAATGTAATTGTAGTGACGGTGCGAGCAGACGGTCCACCTGATGTTAAGTGGTATCCGCCGCCCACAGACCACAGCAATACCACTCAAGTCCTCTCCATGGTACGAGATAACTCAAGTCGCATTGCGTTGCGTCCATCACCACGAGACGGGGATGTTACGTCTCATGCGCCTGCAATTTCACTGGCACCCACTCCCTTCCACCGGAACACAGTAACGCGTTATTGCTTGGCGGCAGAAATGGACTTGGTGGCAGTACTTTGCCGGACGAATTCGCGTGAAGAGACTAGAGAAGACTCCGAATACTCTAGAACTAGACTTTTGAAATTCTCAGTTCATTTCATTCATTTGTTCACATTTTTAATTTTTTAATTTGTTCTAAAGAGCACCGACTATATGTTTAGGAAATTCGGGTAATGGCGAACAGTATTAATAATTATGATAAGTGCAAGATAAACATAGCGTTGTCGTCCCGATAGATATTCTCATTTCTTATGGGGTCGGTTGGAGTTATCTCTTTTTAAAACGTATAAATGCATAATTTTAGGTAGAAATCCTCGCCGCTTTTGATCAATTTAATTACCTATTCCCACACTTACGTAAAATATAATATTTCACTCTATCAAATTGTTAAAACACAGAACATCACCAATTTCAACAAGTGACTCCCCATATTCAGCCCTAGATAAAAACGTTACACAAACATTGTAAATCATCTATTGAATGCAAGTTTAGAGCCAAAATACAAATAAGATAACACCTGTATTTGCCCGCGAGCCAATTACAAGTGGGATTAATAAAACTACACAGTAAAATGTGTTTATAGAGCAAACATTATTTGTTAACAGGTAGGTCACTTTTGAAACGTTTTATTTACGAAGGGGAGACTGGATGCATTAAATAAAAACTTGGATGTGTGTTAATTGTTTACTGGAGCTTGTTATTATAGTTACAACTAGCTGTTTTTGCACATCGCATAGTTAACCACGCCACTGTCTCTCATGTGGGAGACTGGGATTGTGGGCCAGAGCAGAAAATCTTGTACCGTTATGTACCTGTGGTGGAGAGTGCAACTATTCCTCCCCACTGTCCCCCAATGGACACCATGTGGTAGTAAATAGAAATTGGTAATAAACCGGGTTGAACTGGTAAATACTTTACCTACACGAACCATCCTCGTAAATCATTCCTCCCCACTGTCCCCCAATGGACACCATGTGGTAGAAAATGGTAATAAACCGGGTTGAACTGGTAAATACTTTACCTACACGAACCATCCTCGTAAATCTGTCTCTCTATTTGGTGAAAATCGTATGAAAATCTTTACAATACTTTCTGAGATTAGCCTGCATTATACAGAACAATCAGGTTTATTTTATAACAATATAATGCAGTGATAATTAATCTCAGGCACCGCAAATAAAATAGTCTTCTGATATGGGTAATGCGATTGTCTCGTTTTATTTATGTTTGTCCTTATATGTTTCCTTGTGGGGATCGGACCCGCGACCTGCACCGCAAAAACAGTTACTAGAAAATAAAAGGAGCTGTGAGGCTGGTCTAGGAAATAAAAAGATTGCCATAATAATGACGACACTATGAAACAGGCCAAGTTCAGTACTAGGTCAAGTATAGGCTGATGCAGATGACACTGGTTTGAGTGATAGCATATTTCAGTGTTAGCTAATTACTGTATAATTCTTATGAAGAATATTCAAGTGTGGCATAATAAAGTGGCCTTACTTAGCCGCCGTTTATAAGAGCAATCGTTAGATTGACAAAAACAAAACAAATGAATCGAAATCCGCAGCCACTTGTAAAAACAAAACTATTCCCATAGACAACAATAACATTTAGCTAATCGACCGGCAACCACCGGTAACATTATACGCCCCAATCGGAAATGTAAATAAAAGATAGTGTGTAATTCAATCTTTCAGCACATTCATCAGTTATCTGTGCAGATTTCTTACGATTGATTTCCATTTATCGTATAATAGGGGGTTTGCGGTCGCGTGTCGAGCGCGTGTCGTTGCAGATTGCGGCCGCCATGTTTTTCGGTTACCCGCCAAAATGTATTTGAGTTAGCTATTAGTTCTGGTAATCGCTGTCATTTTGTCATCTGTTTTGAGGATTAAACTGTAATGCGCGAACATTAAACGATTGCTCTTTTGCGATTATGATTGAAATTTGTGATATGCGATATAATAATATTCCATATCGCACACGATACTTGTGCATCTTTTACTCTACCCTTTAAGTAATTTTTTTTAGGTCGTAGGTTACGGTGGCAATACATGAAGACGATTCCATTGACACCAGCTTGACCTAACTGTTATAGGTTATTTCCTTAACGAAAAACAATATTTAGAAAAGGTATTTTTTTTTCAATACTTCACAAGAAGAGAGTTAATAGGTATATTCTAGGCAAGCATGCTACATCGTAGACCGCATCGTCACTTAACATCAGGTGAGATTGCGGTCAAATGTGAGCCTTACGCAATAAAAAAAAAACTCAAAACTACTAGGGGTATCGACATAGATACTCTTTTCATCTATAGATAAAAAAAATCACGACGAAGGTTTTTTTACGTGTTTTTGTATCAAAGTCGCTTAGATAATCAGTGCTACCCGTGCGAATCCGGGGCAGGTCACTAATCTATACAAATAAATAACATTGGAGTGTCTGTTTGTAATATTAAAATAACCGCTTTTTACTAAGTGCATATGAATGTATACACGGTACATATACCAATACAACATTTTTTTTTATTTTTGTCTGTATCTCTGTCTATCTGTTTGTTCCGGCTAATCTCTGAAATGGCTGGACCGATGTTGACTGGACTTTCACTGGCAGATGGCTGATGTAACAAGGAGTAACTAAGGCTACTTTTCCGAGGGGTAAAATAGGGGTGCATGATAAAACTGAATTCCAATCGGACGAAGTCACGGGCAACAGCTAGTACTTAATAAATACTGAACACACGTCAACCATATTCTGGGGCGAAGTTTATACAAAAGAAACTGAAGTTTTGAAGTCTTACAAACATTTGAATGGAAGAGTTTAAGAAAAGCCAGCATATTTTACTTGTGTACTTTCATTTTTATACTTTTCGCTACTTAAAAAAATCTTTGTAATTGTACGTTATAACGTTTCATTTAATAGTAGGTAAGTACGTATTACGTATAGGTACTGAAGGCATATTTTCCGACAAGCGGTTACGTATTCGGTGAAATTACAGGCACGTGAGATATTTCACCTACATATACCTATCAGAGTAACGAGTACAATACGATGTAACTTGGGACCCATACCTAAGTAGTGGAGGCCTTAAGTGTATTTGTTTTGTTATGGGCAGAAGCGCATCTATACAAATAAATAAAATCGGAGTGTCTATTTGTAATATTAAAATAACCGCTTTTTACTAACTGCATATGGATGTATACATGGTACATATACCAATACACAATTTTTTTTAATTTTTGTCTGTCTGTCTGTTTGTTCCGGCTAATCTCTGAAATGGCTTGACCGATTTTGACGGGACTTTCATTGGCAGATAGCTGATGTAACAAGGAGTAACTAAGGCTACTTTTCCGAGGGATAAAATAGGGGTGCGTGATAAAACCGAATTCCACGCGGACGAAGTCGCGGGCAACAGCTAGTACCAAATAACATTCGAAAGGAATGCTCGATCCATAACTTTTTTCCTAACCTATACTGTCCCACTGCTGAACAAAGATCTCCCATAAGTCCTTCCACACATCCCGGTCCTAAGCTATTTCCCCACTTTAATTATTAACATAACTTATTTAAAAAGTTTAATTATTTGTGTCTACTTTTATTGTAGGTGTGCTTTCATTAGGCACAATCGAGATGCACCGTTGCAATTTACGTTATCAAATGATCAACAAACAAATAAGCGAATGTTACACGGTGGCGGACTAGCTTTCAGTTTTCAAACACAGTAGTGTACCTACAATTTAAAAAGTAAATACTGATCGTGTTACTATCGAACCTGTTTGAACACAAATCCATCCAAAAAGTATGTATTTGTCTAACAAACTGTCTGAACCATAGAGTATGGGTCTGAAAATTTGTAAATCACCCCTCGAAAGCTGGCTAAACTTCGAAAGCGACTCAATCGATGTACTTACAAGGCTTCTAGGGCTTCACTCGGCAAATTAAAAACGATAGCTATCTTTATTATGGGGAGCTTTTCTTTTATCTACGGCTGTTCTCCTGGTCGAGTCGTTGAGCTGAATTCAACTGTTTAAAACCTCTATGGACCGTTCATAACAAACTATTTAAAAAAAAGAACTTGCCGTTTTTTTTATGTGGCAATGTTACGGAACGAACTAATTGCTACCTGGTGTTAAGTAACCTGTGCCCATAACTAAGAAGCAATCCGACTTGGGTCCTCACTTGCATAGGTACAACAAGACTCATTTCGCATCGTATACCCCGTAACTATGAAACATGATAGATAAATTTACTCTTAAAATTCCGATTTTTCAAACAAGGATTATGCTTGTGTTTCCTAAGAACAGGATTGTAATCTCTGCTCGCATTAACTAATTTTCATTACGTAGATAGCGTATTTAAAATAAACAGAAACAAAAATTACTAGTAAGTATCCGACGAGTTCCGACAAGGCTTATAAGGAGTTTTGTGTTCAAAAGTGAAAGTACAAAGTAAAGTTTTGTCTCATTGCGGATACACCAACGTTCAAGACTAGCACTTAGCATCAGAAAAAAAAAAGTTACGTATACGATAAGGTAGCCGAGTGACCGGCTTTCGATTTCATGGTCGCTCGTTCAATGCAAACCGGCGCGGCACTACACCGATGCTGCCGCTTACGAAAATTCAAGAAGATGAAGTAAAACATTATGAGGAAGTAGACATATCCTACGAGTTAAATTTGTTGCCAGAGTAAGCCCCTAAGTAATTACTTTTATTTTACTCGTATTTATTCCGCGCCTTAAATCGTAATGGGAACCTGCACTGCAGTGCTAACATTGACGTGGCTCTATTGACACGGCACGTCAGCAGTCACAATTCGACCAATAAGCGAGGGATGGATTCCTTCGAGGTCAAGCCCTTATTACACTATTCAACATTCTGCTATTTTGAGATTCAGAGCAGAGTAATAAGCCTTGGCCTTGCTAACTCTATACAAAATAGATTAGATTTATTCTGGGCCACTTAAAAATATAAATATATATAATATCTCATAAAAATTATAACGACTCTTTATTTAAATTTTGTAAACTCCATTCCGGTCCAAAAACAAGTCAAAATGCAGATATTAATGGTGTTTTTTTTTTTCATGTAATACATTTACGGAACGAGCCGACGGCCCACCTGGTGTTAAGTGGTAACCTCGGCCCATAACAAGCGATGCGACTTGGGTCCTCCCAAAGTAGGTATGACAAGACCCAAATCGCATCGTATGCGCCCGTAAATGTGAGACGTGCAGGTAGAATGTCTCATGTGCCTGTAATTTCACCGGCAACCACACCTTTCAAACCAGAACACAGTAACGCAAATGCATCACTGCTTGGCGGCAGAAAAGGGCATGGTGGCAGTACTTCCCCGGACGAACTTGGCGAGAGTTCTACTGCTCTTAAAATTTATTTCATGTATGATAATTACCGAACTCATACAATTAATACGAGTCAAGTAAAACAAAAAAACTTATTATTACTACAGCCAAAAAACTTTTTCGGCAAAAGAACTAGAAACTACATTATACCGAGATTGAACGCTATTCCTACGGAATTTCGAGATAAAATCAATACGAAGAACAAAAAAGTTATGTTAAATTATTTACCTACTGAATAAAATCATTTTATCAATTGACTTCTAACATACAAGCATATTTTTCACTCTGTATACAGGTTGTCCGGTAATGAATGGATAACCTTGAAATGGGTCTTAGTAGAACTATTGGGCATTCGGAAAAAAATATCAAATAAAAAAAAAAGCAAGTAGTATCAAAGATATGTATATGTATTTTTTAAATAATAGCGATGTTTTTTTTTTTTTGTTTTTTTTTTATACTACTTGGTTTTTTTATTTGATATTTTTTCCGAATGCCCAACAGTTTTACTAAGACCCATTTCAAGGTTATCCATTCATTACCGGACACCTGTATATCCTTGCGTAACTGGAAGTACATTTATTATTAAATATAATTAGGGTAGTAACCGTATAGGACCAGCGAATTAATCGCAAGTTTATTGTTTTCAATTCACTATCGAATCAACTCTTACTTTGTTGTTTTATTACGAAACTTTATCATGTTATGATAGGTAAGTGTGTTTATTGATTGTTTATCGAGTTGTTTATTGAGATTCCTCATCTATGCACTCAGGAAAAACCCAGTAGGGATTTTTGAGTGTAGAATACTTAAATGTAACTTTTTTAATAAATTATGTAATTAATAAAAAAAACATAAAATGTTGATTAATTGCGCATTCGTATACGTACTCGCATACCACCTAGCCACGGGGAGACAGCGGTTATTTGGAACTAGGTGACATTACCTACAAACACTACACCACGTCCGCCTCTGCCGCTTAGTGGCGGGAACAAGGTGACGGTGTCCTATTCTTCCTCAAACCCGCCGCAGCTGTCCGTTTCCGGACCCTCCCTTGTGTCACCATTCTCCTTCGTTACAACGCGCCATAATATATCAACTCGGATACCATGTAATTCCTATTGTAAAATATAATTCTTACCCAAATACTGAACGAATATGCAAATGATATTTTATATGATCGTGCACTCTATCTATTGCATTTCAGTTCCATGTAAACTTATAGCGTAAGCAAGTTAATTAACAAGTAGATTTAGTATTAAAATAATCCATCGTCAAGCATATTATTATGAGAAAAATGAAACGTACATATTGTAAGAAAAGTTAAAATCACAACATTAAAAATAAATCAATGGTAGAATATAAAGTAGCACACATGGCAATAATAATTCACAATTTTTACTAAATGGAATGGAACTATATAGTTGTAGTCAGGCAACACTGTTTGGTAAACGTCATAATTTTCTTGTTGCAAAAATTTCAGTCATAATTTCATGTTTCATACGTGCAATAAAATAGAGAAAAATACCAGAAAAATCGTTTCAAAAGCACTCGTGCAGTGTGTCCGCCATGTTTTGATGGGAAATTACGAATCGGGCGGTGGGATAAATTCTGAATGTTTTGTCGCAAGGTGTGCTTCGATGAATAATGTCGTTGAGGTCGAAGGCTCTGGCGCTGGTGGAGGTGTTCCTGAGGGTTCCGCCGCTATTTGTGGTGGATGAGTTCCTGAAGATCAGCCTGGGGCTGCCGATGACGACGGACGAGATCGCGGCCCTTAGCAACATTACGATCGACGTAGCGGATCCCGAGATCTACTATGATGCAAACTTCTACAACGCGTTTGCATTCTCCTTCTTCATATTCCTCACTTGTTGCTTGGGTAAGTTTTCTTATTCGATCGCTCGTGCGCCATGTCATCTAGCCTTTCATTTCGTTTCACAAGTAGCTCTTTCGAAACCCTTGTTTAATAAATGTCACAATGTACATTACATAGATGTAATGTAAAAGTTGTGATGTACAATATGTCGGGCTTGAGAGCCGCTAACTTACCTTTGATAATTTACATATAAATTAGTCGTCTACTTCAGATAAATAAATGATGTCAACAAATAGGTATTGACAAGGAAAACTGTGATACTGAGTACAGTATTCATAAGTTTTCTAGTATTTAACTTTGGTAGTAGAATGTTACTGCACATGCAGAGTTAACATAAAAAAAATTGTGGCAGACATTTCACACAATGCCATCTAACCCCAAATTAAGCATAGCTTGTCCTAGGAAGACCAGATGACTGATAGAATACTTATATACTTTTTTTGTATACATACATAAATATACACCCTGACACAGAACAAACATCTATGTCCTGGATGGGAATTGAAACTGACCTATAGTAGCAGAAGCCAGTGAAGCCAACTGTGTAGCCAGTCAAAGCTTACTGAGAACTACTCACTACATCAAACACATCAATTTCTGCTACCACATAATATAGTAATAGTGCACTCATGCCACCCCCACTCGTCCCACTTTCATTTTAAGATTGAAGAGTGCATTGCGATGGCCCTTGGGTTTGCCTGTATTGAATTTGGGAAATCCTGTCTTTTTGCGTTCTTTGAAGTGTATTTACTAAATAGTTACTTTTTATGAGTATTGGGATACCATTCTCTGCAGTTAAGGTGCCGAGTGTATAATTCTTAATAATAATTTATACATGCAATAACAATACTTAACATTAAATATGGTACACTATGGCACACTATTTGGTGATAAATTCTTTTTGGACAGGCAGTCATCTAAATTTTAAACTATTATTATATTTTTATTTAAGACTTATAATAAGCTATTCTTTTAGCTACTATGTTTTTTTTTAATAATTAACTTCATTTTCCTTGTATAACTACTGTTTTTTTTTTGTTTATTTATTTTGTCATGTCGTCTACTTAGTTCTGTTTTCTTTATATCTTACTTTTTGTTAACCTATAAGTGGAAACTTATAATTAGCCTTCAGCTCAAAATGCATGTGCCTCGCCATGCATTTTTATATACTTTAATATCCTTTATGTTTAGCTGTAAGTTTTCCTACAATTTTTAAAATAAAATAAAATAAATAAACAAGCCATCAAAACAAATCAAATGGCCATCTTATTCATTCCACAAATTACTTCAATAAAAAAATGTAACTTGGAAAACTGTACTTGTACTGATGGATAAATATACTGCCATTTAAGTGATCGAAAATTGTAAAAATATAATCCAAGTAAGAACCAAGTTTACAAAGTAACTGACTAAATATGTTCGCTCAGGCCAAACGGGTTCAAAGGGGTCAAATAGTTTGTTTGTTCAGTTATGAAACCCAGTGTAGTGGTAACTGTTTTAGTAATAAATAACATTTTGATAGTATTCATACACAAATCAGGTCATAACAGATATTTTATAAGGTTATATTAATACATTTTATTGAGGTGAAATGAAGATTTTAGTCATTTGAGTTTGTTAAAAAAATTCATTCTCTTCCTTTTAGGTTATTTTAGTATTTTTCTAAACTGTTATTGTCATATAGCTTCGAATATCTCATGCTGGACTTCTATGAATTACCATTTGTGCCCAGTGACATATTTTTTGACAAATAAGGCCCTACATTTTTGACACCTGGTTGTCTTTTAGAATTTTAGAACCACCTTACCACCAAAACCCTGAAATGAATCCTTTAACCAGTTTTATTTGGACAACTAGCGCATAAGATAATATTAATAAATTAAATGCATAAAAAGCGTTAATAACACCAAGGTTATATTCATTTATGCATCTATGATGGCCTTGACTTTATAATTGTCATTCTTTCTTCATATTCTATAACATTTACCTACTATGCATTTATGTTAAGTGGCTTGATTTGAAAGCCTTTGAAACCGTGTGCAAAAATGCACTTGCTTAATTGTTATGGCTACCTTAGTATGTATTCAGTTTTTCAGTTCTGATCACTCATATAGACCTATTTTTGGGTTTTATTCATTTATTAGATCACGAACCTAGTATACATTTGTACATACAAATTAGAAGAAGAATAAACTTTATGGATACCTAGATATTAAGATAACTAAGAGTATTTTGAAAATGAATTTTGTTAGCATCACCGCATACTTTCAAACTTTGGTAGACTTAGAGGATAGTGAATAGATTACTTTAATCCGTTTACTGCAACATCACTTAACATCAAGTGAAATTGTGGTCAAATGTTAGCCAAACGAAAATAAAAAAAACTTAAACACTATCCAACCACTTAAGTAGTTCAATGACAAAATTTGCATTGAAAGGTCTAGACTAAATCGAGCTTTTGGAAAATACGAGAAATCTCAGACAGATGAGAACTAGGCTGTTTATAAGAAATATAGAAACTGATGTAAGCAGCTATGTCAAAATGAACTGCAGTTACATTGCTCTGACTGGTATCACAGCTCAGTTGGTAGTAACTCTGCATTGTGTGATTCTGGTTGGGAAACGAATCCAAGACGTAGGTCTTGGGTTCGTTTCCTAACCAGGACAAACAGTTGTGTGACAAACACAGATGTATGTTCTGTGTTAATATGTATGTGTCTTGACAAAAAGTATGTAAGTATTATATTATGTAGTTGCTTAGTTCCCCTATTACAAGCTGTTCTTAGTTTGGGGCTAGATGGCGCTGCGTGGAATCTCCGCTATTTATTTACTAACTGTGCCCCGCGGTTTCACCCGCCGTTTTCGTTTACATAGTCATGCACAGTTCGGCACTTCTCAGTAATGCTCGGTTCATCGGCGGGCGGCCGCCCTCGGCCCCCGAACCACCGTGTCTCATGGCAAACGTACATTTTACTTCGTGGTACAAACTAAGTCTTTCGACCGAATTTGGCACTTAAATGAAAGTAAATTTCTTGTTTAAATTTAAATTAATACGAGTTCTTACTTTTTTACTATAGTTTCTCACGACGTCATCGAAAAGATTTTAACTTCTACGAATTCTAAGGCTCTGGGTAATTATGACATTGGTCGCCTAATGTTATATCCGTAATTGATTATATTTTTCCCTCTATTCTTCATATAATTAATTAGTGTTTATTATGACATTGGCGTTTAGCCCAAGTTTTACTGTTTCCTAAAATATCCTTAAAGATCACTCACTCTCACAGTGTTATTGTAAAGCCAGTTCACGTTCTTATCACGACCGAAATTTCCAATCCGCCGACTCATTGATTTCCAAATCTTGACGTTTGGAGGTCATTCTCATTATGTACTTACATTGTAGTCAATTTAACGGCACTATTCTCGGCAGTAAAGTGTTACAGAGTGTAAACGAGTCTCAAAACTATTAATTGAGATTTTGCGCACTATAAAGCCGCGCGAAATAAATAAATAAATAATAAAAAAATGCTAAGTGCGCGTTGCGCCCCACAAATTCATACGATATCCAACTATACCAACTATAAGCTGCGATATGCTGCATCTAATTACATCGAAAGGACGCGCGATACTAGGCCCAATATAACATTTACATACATTATTAATTTCTTATCTTACAAGTAAATATTCTGGCTTGTAAAACATTGGACCAAACGAAATACTGTATCTATTAACATGATAATCACGAGTTTTTGAATTTTAGATCAGGATTTGTTTATAAAGATCAAGGTTAAATAATAAGTTCAAGTATATCCCATTTGGTCGCGTACAACTTAATATTAGTAATATAAGTAAGTAAATAAAAGTGATTAGAATAGATACTATACTATTAATAATTATAAAAGGCGCCAGACATAAGGACGCTTGTTCAATTTTAATCAATCGGCGCGGCGCGGCGTATGCAAAGTTATAATGTATTTAAGAATTTACTGGAAATTCAGTTTTGGTCTGTTGTCTATACGCTAGCTTTAATTTTATAGATCAAAGTCAAAGCCAAAAACTTTATTTCTATGGAATTCATAAAGAAATGGCTTGGAAACGTCAATAATATTCAAAACATAAGGTCACGCGTACTTATCGCTAAATTTGACGCCTGTTCAAACCCGACCCTCCATGACGAAGAACAGCCAAGAAACCCCTAAAGATCGGCTAGACTTTTCTTATAACGCCACTTTTACTGAACCTAAGGCTTAGGTCTCTTCTTCTATCCATTTTGTGAAAAGAAAGCTTTTGGACGATCGAAAGATTCAAATAGTAATTTGCAGAAATAATTTTATATGGTCAATTTTTTTTTTTGCAGAATATTATAAAAATATGTGTATCCCTTTTGCTATTCGTGTATATTGAAAGAGAACTTTGTTAGTTCAGCAGTTCCGTGCCATGTAATTCTTTGTTTAGTAACAGCAGAGGCATTATAATAATAAATTGAATAAGAGAATCAAAACAATTACCTTCATATTTATTGGGGGTTTTGCAGAAGAGTTAGGCTTAAATTCCGAAAAAGAACTTAAAATTAGGACAAAATTCAGGTTTCTATACTTTACAGATGTAAAAAAAAATATACCTTTATTAATTTCCTTTTTTGTTGGATCTAAAAAGATGGTGGCATTAATGTCTCTTTTAATTGACTCTTTCTCTTAGAAAGTAATTATATTTTATTTTATTATCTATATCTTTGATGTCTACTTTGTTTACCAAACAGTTAAACAAAGGTTTAATAAAAAAAAACTGAACCCGTCACTTTCCCTGATATTAACGGTAAGTGACGCTGAGAACCGGTCCGATTGGTTTATTCAATCTGGTTTGCACTTTATCTTCTGTGTCATGTAAATATTGTGAGGCAGTACTTGTTTCGTAGCCGTTTTTCGATTAGCCGGAACAAACACAGATAGTTTAAAAAAAAAAAAAAGTTGTTTTGGTATATGTGCCGTGTATACATCCATATGCACTTAGTAAAAAGCGGTTATTTTAATTATACAAACAGACACTCCAATTTTATTTATTTGTATAGATTATCCATTATTATATTTTGCAATTGTCAGTTTTTTTATTGCAATCTGAAGAACGGTATAGCACCGCGTACATTTCGAACAAACAAACGTTGATTTATTTGCAGTAGAGGATTCTAAAGTACGAATTTAAAAGTTGATTAAATGTTAATATAAGTTTTATTGTTTCTTCCTTATCGAATTCAAAATGTCTGTCATTGCACGTAGACCAATTCTTTATTCTTTATTCTGTGTACAACAGATAACAAAATTCACTAGTGTCTGTATAATGGATGTCCAAATATGAGCTTAACCCTCAGAAGTGATCTCTTCTAGCAAACCTTTGAGCTAAAGAAAAATGCGTTTTTCTTATAGAGAGGGCGTGTAAATAAAAAACCAAAATAAATTTAAATTTTCAAGGTTTTTCTACCAAATTAAACATTTAATTATATAATTGTTGTCCGAACGTATCGTAGTATCAATCATAACAAAATTATCGCAACATTGTTTTTCTTGAGCGCAATGATCACAAGCTAAATGCAAAACATAATTGCTGTATGTTTCAATTTCATTGAAAAAGCCAATAATCTTAACGTTTTACATCAATCGGTCAAACTTATTACTTGCATAAAACAAGGGTAACATTTTTCTAGGGCAGAATTACAAGGAACCACGTTGCTAGCGCATTATTAGTATAAAACCAATACTGAGTTAGTCTTCTGTTACTAGAGAGTGCTGGGCGTTTTCAGAATCAGGATATCTATAACGATATCTTACGATATCTTTAACGTTTTAAGGGCAAGAACTCGCGCTAAGTTCGTCCGGGGAAGTACTGCCACCGTGCCCATTTCTGCCGCCAAGCAGTGACGCATTCGCGTCCCTGTGATCCATTTTGAAAGGTGTGGTTACCTGTGAAATTACAGGCACATGTGACATTCCACCTACACCTTTCAGAGTTACGGGCGCATACGATGCGACTTGGGTCTTGTCGGACCTAGTAGGGGAGGGCCCAAGTCGCATCGGTTGTTATGGGCAGAGGTTACCACTTAACACCAGGTGGGCCGTCGGCTGGTTCCGTAATTGTATAAAAGAAAAAGAAACATTTGGGGTGGCTCCTTCGGTGCACTTCTTCAGTTTTTCAAATTAATGGCTCATTTAATTTGTCGTTGTTATTGTTTTCTTATCAATGAGTTTTTTATCTCGCATGATTATCGTTACGTCATATACATGCCTCATCTCTTAGGGAAGTTCTCATGAATTTTCTCACAATCATAATTACCTACATTTGTTTAATAAACCTTGAATGAAATAAGGCTTTATGTATTCGTTTATTGAAGACATTTGCCCAGACGCAGACAATCGCTATATATCTATTTTGCTAGATTACATCATATAAAAAATTGTCTTAAAGACATGAACCAGAATATCCGAATTGTGTGTGACATTTGAAATTGATTTAAAATTACTATTAAAGCGTGATTTATTTGCATGGGTTAGCTACCCAAACAAAAACCACTTGTATTACTGTATGTACTTGTATTTGACTGGCCTCACAGCTCAGTTGGTAGTAACCATGCCTTCTGCGCTGTAGGTCGTGGGTTCGACTCCCACCCAGGACAGACATTTGTGTGACGAGCATTGATTTTTGATGATTGAGATTGATGATTGTTCTGAAAAAATATCTCTCCTATAAACTCCTTTACAGTTTCCTGCAGATACACAATACTCACTAATTCAGACCTATATACTAACTGTAGTATAATATATTATATTATACTTACTTTAATACTAAATATGTATTCAGTTCAAAAATAACCTGCCTAAAGTTTTGACAACAGTGCAATGACTTCTGTGTTGATAAAGTCGATGAACGTTCTCGACTTGATGTTATGTCCTTAGCCTTCACCTGACCTCCGTCCACGGCTAATGATAGAACTTTCAGGTAGAGTCCTTCCCACACAGATTAAAAGCGTGCGATACTAATTTATTTATAACTTACTAGCTGTACCCGGCATGCGTTGCAATGCCACGTTAAGTATTTTTTTATGTCATTGAAGTGACGGAACAAGCTGACGGCCCACCTGATGTTAGGTGGTTACCGCCGCCCATAGATAACAGCGATGTTATCTATGACGGGGATGTTACGTCTCATGCTAATATGCGAACTTAAAATAGTAGGCAGGGTAAAACATTGTTGTAAAATTTCCCAGTCTATTTTTACACACATCGCATTATCGTCATTCGGTCGTTTTTATGTGAATCAGTTACGAGCAAAATTGTCCAACTTATGTTAAGCGGTAACCTCTGTTCGTAACGAAAACAAATCGTATCGGGTTCCTCCCCTACATAGGTCTTATCTTTCAGACGTGAAGGTGGAATATCTCACGTTCCAGGTCCTTTCACCGCAACGACACTTAAAACCGGAACACATACAATTCTACTAATCTGTCGTCTGTGTTCATATTATATTTAAATGGTTGTGGTCGTTTAAACACCGTCTTTACCTAATACTATTGTGTCAAACTTGCATCGCGTTTGAACAAAATTCAATTCGAGTGAATCAATTATCCGTCGAGGTCGTACGCATTCGAATAATATGAATTCATTTAGCCAAATAACTGTAATGAATGCCTTTAACTACGTTTATACGATTTTAAAACTGAATTATGTGTTAATTTATATAACTGTAACGGTTTTTTCGTCCTTTTATTGCCCGAGTGACTAAGAAGTACAGTGATTTTTGAAGTGTTCTTTGAAATCTTATGTATCCCAAATAGAAAGAAGACATTTGAAATACGACTTTCTGTCATTCTTTTGTTTACAGTGTGGAGTAAGCTGTTTGTTTGTAGTGATACAAATACTACTCTCGCATTTTAAAAGGCATTAGAACTTGTGCCAAGTTCGTCGGGGGACGTACTGTCGCCGTAATCATTTCTGCCGCCGGGCAGTAATGCATTCGCATTACTGTGTTCCGGTTGAAAAGGTGTGGTTGCGGGTGAAATTACTGGCACTTGGGGCATTCTGTCTTCATCACAAAATTACGGGCGCCTACGGTGCGAATTGTCTTTCCATACCTCAGCTGGAGAGGACCCAAGTCGTATTGCTTTGTTATAGGCAGAGGTTACCACTTACCACCAGGTGGGCTGTCTGCTCATTCCGTAACTTTTAACACAAGAAAAAAATACATATTAACAGTTTCCCTTGTAGTCGGACCCGGTATATAACTCATTTTTATTGTGTTTTTGAGAAAAGGCTTATGAAGCGGAAGATCAGCTACTTACATCGTTTTAATGTTATTATACAATTTAGTTTTTATGATCTAAATGTACATAGAGACTGCAATACGATGATTTTTGTGTAGGTCATATGGATCAAACGAATTACCTGCTTTGTTTGTTATTTACAAGTCTTCAAACAACTATATTTGCTTGTATTGAGTGAAGGACAATAAAAAATTGGAATTGTTGTGCTTGACTCACAGCCGGTTGTTGCCCTGTTCGTGCTTTAAATGACAATGGTAATTTGGCCTTTCCAAATATGCAATGAGCTGGATTTATTTTTACATCTTTAGATTTCCTACCTCTCCTTAACCTTAAAAACTTACTAACTAGATCCTTCGATGCATATTAAACTATTATTTTTCATTATTTCCAGGTTGCCTAGCATCGCTGTGCGTGTTTGTATTATACACGAAGCATCTGATCATCGTGTACCTCTACCTGACGTCTGTCGGCATTGTGTTCGTGTCCTACTGGACGAACGTGTCCACCATAAAGCAGATACAAGCATTGACGTCAGTCGCCACCTCGTCACATCATTCCACGAGCATTCTCGAAGATCTACTCAACCTAAATGTAAAAAATCTATTCGATCTCGACGGGCCAGGGGTCCTTGTTATGCAAAACTTCGTCATACAATTCGTTCTGTCGGTTGTTTTCAAAAATGTCCACCTCGGTCCGCGGCACAACACACTCCAAAAGATGCTCACGGTCAGCTTCATGGCTCCATCGTTCCTCGCCATGCTGCCGGTACCGCCGAACCTCCTCCGCCATTCGCCAGTTTTCGCCTCCTTAGTGCCGCTAATTCTCGTCAAATTCGTCATTTGGACGTCGACATACAAAATCATCCAGGTGATATACGCGGGATACCAACACGGGAGGTTATTCGTCAGCAATTACGGCCTGTCAGCTCTCGTGGAAACTGAGTGGATGCGCCTGAACGTACCGTGCGTATTGAGAGTGTTCTGGGTGTTGCGTGTCGCCGAACACGTCATTATTCTACTGATGGATAACTACGACGGCGAAAACGAAGAAGTGACCAAGGTTTCCACCCTGCTGGCCGTGCAATCGATCGCTTCGATGGCAAAGTCCTTGCTGGTGTCCGGGTGCGAGACGATCACGGCCGTGTTGGGCATGACGTCGGTGATCTCATTCTTCTGTCACTACATCGGCAACTTCTTCCAGTGGGTACTGCTCACTGACGAGGAAGAGGACAAGAGCATCGGCACCGTGTCCGCCATCCTGTTCTACATACTAGCCCTGCAGACGGGACTGACTTCTCTGAATCCGGAGAAAAGATTTATTCGACTTTGCAGAAACTTCTGTTTACTCTTCACGGCTTTGCTTCACTTCTTGCACAACATTGTGAACCCGATGCTGATGTCGCTGAGCGCTTCGCACAACCCCAGCACGCACAGACACGTCAGAGCGTTAGGCGTGTGCGCATTTCTGATATTCTTCCCTATATTCTTATTGGGATATCTGTGGTCCCAGCACAGTATATCGACGTGGCTTTTAGCTGTCAGCGCATTCAGCATCGAGGTGATAGTCAAAGTGACAGTCAGCCTCGCCATTTACTCGCTGTTTCTTATCGACGCGTGCCGAAGCTCCTTCTGGGAGCAGCTCGACGATTACGTGTACTACATCCGGGCTTTCGGCAACACGATCGAATTCTGTTTCGGTATATTCCTGTTCTTCAACGGCGCTTGGATATTGTTGTTCGAGTCAGGCGGCGCCATTCGAGCGGTGATGATGTGCATTCACGCGTACTTCAACATCTGGTGCGAAGCGCGCGCCGGCTGGTCCGTCTTCATGAAGCGGAGGACCGCCGTCAACAAGATCAACTCGCTCAGAGAGGCGTCCGTCGACCAGTTGAGTCATTTAGACGATGTTTGCGCTATATGTTACCAGGAGATGCATTCGGCTAAGATCACTCGCTGCAACCATTTCTTCCACGGTGTTTGCTTACGGAAATGGCTGTACGTTCAAGACCGGTGCCCGCTCTGTCACGACATTCTGTACAAGATCGACTCCGACAATAAGGATAACAATTCGGAGGCGGGCAACGAAGAGAACAGCAATAATCAGAATCTGCTTCTTGAGGAGGAACCTGACCTGTTGCTGGGCGAGGGGGTGAGGTGACTATTCGACGAACGCTATGACCCGCTACACTAAAACTTTTAGTTATTCGACGTTTGAGTGGTTTATTTTTCGATTTTGTATAGTAAGTTATTGTTTTTTTTTTTTATTAATTTTAAAATCAGCGTAATACCTGTGATTTAAGGTTTAAATTATCTTGTGATGAACGGTGTTTTTCAGTGTGACTTAGTGTAAGTTCAGTGGTGTGTGAGGGAGCTACGTTTCGTCGCTTCGTGTTTCAATTACATTAGTGAATGTAAAAAAATTACAAGTGTGCTGTTTGTCGAGCTACCAAAAACTACCATATAAAATATTGGAAGTCCTAAAAATTATTATAAATATGTAAATGTTAAAGCTATTTCTAAATACTTAGATACTGTTTATAAATAGCTTTAGACCATTGGATGTAACGTATCGAGAAAAACTTAGAAAAATAGAGGGAATAGAGAAAATAAGGTCTCATAACATGTAAATAAACTTATTTTTAGATGAAAATCAGGATTATTTTGTATGAATTTACGACAGTGTCTCGGGGTGTGGGGAATAAAAGTGCTTCATAAATTTCATAATTTATTGACAACTGAACATGGTAACAAATACAAAAAATATTACTTTCCTAAAAGCTAATTTTTTAAGTATCCGCTTAGGTAAATAAAACAAGTATGATTAACTTTAGTGATTTCGATACAATTATGTACCTAATTTATAATAGTTTTTTTTTTAGTAAAGAAATACTTAATTGTAGTAGTCTTTTAGATAGTATTATAAGAAATGGTAGAATCATCATTCATTTTGTGCTTAGAACTCTTTCATCGTCAATGTCGGCCACGTGTTTTGTTTAAATTATAGAATTTGTTAACGATGTTTTTTTGCAATGTATGAATGTTCTTTATTTAGTAATAAATTTAGTTCAATTACAGAAATTAACTAATGAATAGTGTTTTCTACCATTCTAATATTTTTAAGCCTGGTCATATCATCTGCTAGGTTAGAACGCTTCAAAACTTCCAAATTCACCAGGAATTATCATTTGATGACATATTTTAAAATTTATAGATTTCGCGCGCATTCTGTCATAAGCTTATATGTATTTGTTGAATAACAGGCATCTGAAATGAACTTACGAATGCTTTTTTTTCTATTATTCTATTCTAAATCTTGGCATAATCATGAAATTTGTCACACCTAAAAAAATCCTAGGTACAGCTTGAAATTGGACATTTTATCCTACATTTACGTCCACTTTCGTCTAAAAATATTTTGCTTAGTTTCGCTGCGAAATAAAGTGCAGATTCGTATTACAAAATGAACCAATTTGCAATTTTAATTGAATATCAAATCCTTGTAATTAGAAAGTAAATAGTAGTTTGACACTTGACAGTTGGTGGATGTTCTGACGACAGTGGTGCGGTCGGCGCGCTCGAAGTTTGCCTTCACGATCTCGTAGTAACGACCGTCACTGAATATATACATAATATACATTTAAATACAACTGTTAATAACAATAATTTAAATATTTTTAGTTGAGAAAAACACAATCAGACCCACTGAGGACTGTCTCTGTCAGACGCCTCACGGCTCAGTTGGTAGTAACCCTGCCTTCTATGCTGTAGGTCGTGGGTTCGATTCCCATCCAGGACAAACATTTGTATGACGAATATAGATGTCTGTTCTGTGTCTGGGTGTCAATATGTATTATATGTATGTATTTCCAAAAAAAGTAAGTATTATATCAGTTGTCTGGTTCCCATGACAAAATTTTACCCAATTCGGGCTACGAGAACTGGTTTAAAATTTGCTTGCAAATTTTGACCTAAACAAACATACGTACAAACATTACAAGTTAAGTAAAAGCTTGTAAAAAAATGGTGGACATTTCACAGCGCCATCTGGCTCCAAACTGTAAATAGCTTGCATTATAGGAACAAGATATACTTTTTGTAAATGCATACATTGAAATACAAATTAAAATCCAGACAGAATAAACATCGTTATTCCAGACAAATATGTAGCAATCTAAAACAAATCTGCGTTCTTGCTAGGTATACTATATCACAAAACGAGGGTTATTGACCGTCTTTGACAGATATAAATGTTAGGTTCATCTGCAAAAAGGCTTATTTGGCAAATTACTGGTAAATAGCCAGGTTATCCAGGGGTCGTAGTTATGTTTTTGTAATGTAAATTTTTAGTTAATTTAAGTCCAGTTGCCTAACAGCTCAGTTGGTCTCTGCCTTTGTATTTACAGAAAAGTATATAAGCATTCCATCATATATTTTAGCATATCCATGGCTCGTATAGTATAGTATAAGCTATGCTTAGTTTGGGGTTAGAGACCTATAAAGTCCCCACATATATTAGTTATCAGAATTATCTACGATATTGAATTAAACATGTTATCGACATCAGACATCGTAAACACACGTTCTTCTATATTTCGAGGTCGAAGATTCGATATGAATAAAATTAATATAATATAATAATCTTCACCTAATACGTGTAGGTATTTAATTGTTTTTTTTTAATTAATGCTTCTTAATGTGTTCAAATCTATTTACATAATATTAAAAAATTTCATAAAGATGTTGCTTGCTTGACCTACGGCTCTTGCTATTGAAACTTTCTGTACCTAAATAATGATGCCGTAAAAACCTAGTCCTGAAGATATTATATATCTCAATTTATTTTCGTGTACAATAATTTACGAAGACTTATTTGTGCACACGCACACGTTCCAACTATATACAGATAGCCCAACTGATCCAGTTCAGTAAATAAATATTGGTGGAAATTTCACACAGCGCCATCTAGCCCCAAAGTAAGATAGGTAAATAGCGTGTATCATGGGAACCAGACAACTGATATAATACTTACTTTTTTTTATACATACATATCAACAGACACAGAACAAACACCTATGTTCGTCACACAAATGTTTGTCCTGGGTGGGAATTGAACTCATGACCTTACAGAAGGCAGGGTACTATCAATGAGCTGTGAGGCCATTCATACTTGAAATAGTGCAATCAATGTGGCAATATCATGACTGAAACTGACAGGTCCTTATCAAATCCCCTCCCTTCCCCCCCCCCCCCCATCCCTCCGAGCATACCTCAGCACAAGACACTTCAGTTTCAAACACTTGACGCGCAGGATGTCGATTGCCTTCTGACTCTTGTCGCTGAAACGCAGGTTTTCAGGGTCCCACCGCAGCTCCAGCCGCTCCAGGTTGGGGCAGCTGTTGGCTATACCGTCCATCAGCTGAAACCAGAAACAAATTTATATAGACACTTGGAACCAGAAATAAATTTGTATAGACACTTGGAACCGGAAACAAATTTGTATAGACACTTGGAACCAGAAACTGTCTCAAAAATGAAAAGAAAGCAATTTTCGGGCTTAATACAGAGTTATTTTCCGTTTTTTTTTAATATTCATAAATGTTTATTTCATTAATACAATATTTTTTGTGACCCCTTTTTTTTAAGTATAAAATACCTGTGCAGAACTTGAGAAGAAGATTAATGATGAGGAAGACAAGAATAAACTGGTTAATTGAAATTAGACTACATAGGGTACTACTACTACTATGAAAACCTACCTACCTACTATGAAAAATTCTGATTTTCTGTGTTATTTCCAAGAAATGGTTGAATGGATTTCGACTAGATATGCCTTACGCTAATTAATACCGTAGTTACAAGCAAACAAAAAATATTGCCACAAAAGTACACCTGACAAAAATTCTGTTTTTCTTTTAATGTTACTTTTGATCATTAATCGTGTTCTCTCGAAACAGTGTGTTGAAATGATTATGCGCCACAAAGGAAGCTCATTTTGTTCACGTAACTTCGTATTTTGTTTTTAGAACATGTCGGTTTCCTCACGGTGTTTTCCTTCACCGTATTGAGAACTTAGTATTTCGCACAAGTGTAAAAACTCATTTGCAGCGACCTCCGCATTGAAAGCAGCAACTCAGGGTCAATACTGCTAGGCCACCAAACTCTTAAATTATGACATTAATACCTACTAAACTCATAAATAAATAATGATAATAAGTTAAAGCGTATTCTTTTATTTTAATAAAAGATTATAAATAAATATTCGTGGACATTTCACACAGCACCATCTAGCCCAAATAAGTTAAGCATAGCTTGTATCATGGGAACCAGACAACTGATATAAGTAATGCCTAAAAAATTTCTTGATTTTGTAAATACATAATAACACCCAGACACAGAACAAACATCTATATTAGTCACACAAATGTTTGTCCTGGGTGGGAATCGAACCCACGACCTGCAGCGCAGAAGGCAGGGTTACTACCAACTGAGCTATGAGTCGATTAACTACTAAACACATAAATAAAGATGTTAAGTTAATGCATATTCTTTTATTCTTAAAAATGATAATTGTGGTAGGTAGTTGTATAGACAGCTGCAGTTACCTGATCAACGTGAATGTTGACGCCAAGACGCTCGTGGGTACCCATTATGAGGATCCTGCGAAAATTAATCTCTTGTCATTTTTGGCTAACTAGATTCACAGATCACAGCGACCCGCCCCGGCTTCGCGGGGGTATCAGAACAATATACGCCTAAAAAAGAAGACGATGGTCTAATATAATTTAATAAGGATACACAACTCTATTGGTTTACGCCAGTAAAGCTCCCAGTCGGCTGGATTTCTTTCGACATCTCGAACAGTTATCGTCATATTTCAACAAATTAATAAAAACAATATTAAACTTTACGTATAAACCTTCCTCTTGAATCACTCTTAACTATTGCTGAAAACTGCATTAAAATCCGTTGCGTAGTTTAAAAGATCTAAGCGTACAGACAGACTTAGTTTTATACTGTGTAAAAATTATAATGTAGATGCGAAAGTTTGGATGTATGGATGTTTATTACTCAATCACGCCAGAACGGGTCTGGATATATTTTGCACAGAGAGTCTAAAATAGCACATTTAAATAGCTATTTTTATTCCGGAAAAGTGCAGTGGTTCCCGTGGGATAACTTATTACTATACATATTACATTACTATACTTATTATTATACACCGCGGGGCAAAGCTATTACGAAGCGTTTCGCTTCCACTTTCATAATGCGGACAGCCCAAGAGGGGAACTCCTTGCCTGCGTCTGTATTTCCTAAGAACTATAATCTGGAGGTCTTCAAGAGGAGAGTGACCACATCGTCACTTAACATCAGGTGAGATTGCGGTCAAATGTTTGAATATCTCAAATAAAAAAAAGCTATTATAAATTAAATGACTGTTTCAAAGTTTTGAGAAAAATCTCTTGTTCAAAAGTTATGTAATTTTTTGACGTGTCAACGTCTTATAATTCGATAGAGCCGGCTGCACGCACGAAAAAACATGACTCATGCGGCGTTACCTCGCTCTGAGGCGTTCCATGTAAGGCTTGTGCAAGTGCAAGCGAGAGCGCGGAACGAGCGACAAAGAAGCACAATCGGCCTTTGCGTTCGGCAGCGTTCGACATCCGTCTCTCTCCTACTTGAGTGAGCGATGCGTCTGCGTGGACAGCTGCTAATACTTACATTTACATGTTTTGATCGAGTATCAAGTGCATATATACATACAAATCTATTAAACAAATGAAATTAAAATTTTCTTTTGAAAAATGCTACCATTCCATCAGTATTTTCTTAAGACGTTGTCACGTTCAACTATCGTCAGTAAACCGACTTTACAGACAACCATTTTTTTTTTTATATTTGTGTACCTACATTTCACACATCTAGCCCCAAAGTAAGCTAATCACAGCTTTTATCATGGGAACCAGAAAACTGATATAATTATATACTTTTTTATGAATATATACATATAATACACATCCCGATACAGAACAAACAACTATGTTCACCACACAATTTTTCTCCTGGGCGGCAATCAAACCCATGACCTACAGCGCAGAAGGCAGCGTTACTAGCAACTGAGCTGTGAGGCCTATTAAAAATGTATTCTCGTAGTTAAATACTTCTGTAATGAGAGTTGTCGCCGTGTGTAGTTGGTATGTGTGTGAAGTGAGTGAGCGAGCTGACTGAGCTGAGCGGAACTCACTTCGCGTTGGTGAGCAGCTGCAGCACGCTCTGCCACAGCTGGTCGGTGATGTGCGGCATGCCGCTCATCACGAGCCCCCACAGCTGCGAGCCGTGCCGCGACAGGAAACGATGCAGCGCCTCGTCCGTTATGTTGTCCGACGAGGCCAGATCCAGCGCTATCAGATTCCTGCAAACGAGTTACAACTACCCTCACATTACTTTATTTTTTATGTGAGTTGTTGGACGGATCATACATACAGTAAGACGACTCAAGTCCTCTCCACTAAAGTACGAGCTGACCTAAGTCGCATTGCGTTGAGACCTCACCCCGAGACGGGGATGTTACGTCTTATGCGCCTGCAATTTCACAGGCACCCACTACCTTCACCGGAACACAGCAAGACGAGTGCACCACTGGTTGGCGGCAGATTATCAGTTGTGGTGGCAGTTGAACGGGTGAACTTAATACTCAGGTATCTAGTGTAGTTTAGTATAATAATTAATCGATGAAGGTAGGTACCCTAGACTAAGTTTACTCAATGTAGTAAGTTTATGTTCATATTAGTTTGTAAAAACATACATTTCTTGGCATATGTGAACATTGCACACTGCAAAAGGGTCAAAAATGTACAGTCCATCTTTCTCTACCATTACCTACTAAAATATCAATAAAATGTAATTCCATTTCTCATGTGCCAGTAATTTCACCGGCAACCATAAGAAGTATTGTGTGTTCTGTTGGTGAGTGTGTCACCTGGCTGTGCCGGCTTCCATCCACGCCTTGAGCACGGAGTCGTTGAACCCGTTGATCTGTCCGGCGCTGAGGAACCGCAGGTTGGGTATACGCGTCAGCATGTCGATCAGGCACTCCGCAGAGAGGTCAGTCGCTGTCACGTCCAGCTCCTGAATCGAGGACTTCTCCCATTCCACTTGCATCACGTGCTCCGATTGCAGATCTGACAATATTGGCGGATATTACTCACAGCGCTATCAAGCCGCAAAGTAAGCACAGCGAAATAAGGAAGCCCTCCTTTAGGGGGTTTCTTCTGTTCTTCCCCTTGGAGGGTTTGAACAGGCGTCAAACTTTGCGATAAGTACGCGTGACCTTATGTTTTATTATTATTGAAGTTTCCAAGTCATTTCTTTATGAATTCTATGGAAATAAAGTTTAAATAAAACAAGGTATTTTGGGAAACATACTAGTCTTTTACACCTGTAAGCGAAAATGTTTTTTTTAAGTAATAGGCTTATTGGTGCGAGTCACGACTTGAAATAGCGACCTCCAGACTCCGAGGTCCGCACCCTAAGGCACTTACTGCATCCGCTCATGAGGAGGCAGGTGAGACGCCGGGAGCGCTGGAAAAGCGTCTTCATTGTGGAACCGGTCACTTTGTTGCAGAAGTTCACAGCTAGGCATTCCAGCTGAAGACAATTAGATGAATATATATTATTCATTATTGAACACAAAAATAAAAACATTAATTATCTTATATAAAAGACATGTACAAAGGAGAGCTTAACCCTTAAAAGGATTTTCTTCCAGCAAACCTTTGAGGCTGGAAAACGTTTGTTAACGAAAGGTGGGTATGATGTGTACCTACACTTACACGAGATAACATATATATTGTATACAAATAACTACATACATAGAATATTATGTATTTTTTATGAGAAAAAGTATGATACGAGTTGATGGTCTACCATATTACTTCATAACGAGCAATACGATTTGGGTCCTCCCCTACTTAGGTACCTACAACAAAACAGGCCGCATCATATGCGCCCGTAATGTGAAGGTGAAATGTCTCAAGTGCCTGTAATTTCACAGGCAACCACATCTTTCCAACAAGAACACAGTTACGAATGCATAACTGCTTGGCGACAGACACGGGTTGGTGGCAGTACTTCCCGGACGAACTTGGAAAAGGTTTTTAAGCCTATCATATGAATTGCTTGCGTAGCTACCTACATTTCATATATTCGCTTACCTCACTGTACTTGAGGGTAGGCGCTAATTCCTTTATTACAAGATATTAAAATGTCAGTTTATGTTCTAGCTGTTGTCACTGAAATTGTTACTATAACTACCTTATTTTATATTAGCATGAGACGTAACATCCCCGTCAGGTGATGGACGCAACGCAGTGCGATTTGAGTCACCTCGTACTATGGAGAGGATATGAGTGGTATTGCTGTTGTCTATGGGCGGCGGTTACCACTTAACACCAGGTGGACCGTCAGCTCGTTCCGTCACTTCAATGACATAAAAAAAAATACTTAACGTGGCATTAATATAAATATTAATGCCATTAACATAAATAAATAAATAATGGTGGACATATCACACAGCGCCATCTAGCCCCAAAGTAAGCTAAGCATAGCTTGTATCATGGAAACCAGACAACTGATATACATACTTATATACTTTTCTTGTGTAAATACATACATATAATACATATTAACACCCAGACACAGAACAAACATCAATGTTACAAATGTCACATAAATGTTTGTCCTGAGTGGGGATCGAACCCACGACCTACAGCCTACATTCCTACGACCTACATTCACCGCATCGTGTAAACGTCCCTTTATTACCTGAATACAGTTTGAGCTGAACGCGTCAATGTGTGAGTCGTCCACAAAGTTGATGCCGTACAGGTTGATCACGCGCAGGTTGGGCGTCGCGGACTTCAACTTGTGGACGTTGATCACCTCGTAGATTTCCTCCTCCTCCTCTTCCACCTTCTCGTAGGTACCTGCAATAACAAGCTTAGAATAGGAACCTTCTCGTAGGTACCTGCAATAATAAGCTTAGAATAGGAACCTTCTCGTAGGTACCTGCAATAATAAGCTTAGAATAGGAACCTTCTCGTAGGTACCTGCAATAATAAGCTTAGAATAGGAACTCTCAAAGTTCAATTCAAATTGCTGTGGAAAATAGGACTGTGAAACTTCGCAAGCAGCCTTATACGCGCATGCGTTCTCATTACATTTCAACCATTTATATTATTAGTGTACCAGTTTACATATAGTTTTTAAAAGTATTATACGTTGTCCCACAAACTAGTGTTTTACTACAAACCAATTAAAAGCTAAAAGGGATTTTAAGGATATCCGTAACATCCTACCTACGCGCAAAGCCAAATAGTACTTACGTCCTTTTTACATTAAGATTCACCATTGTTAGGAAAAAAATATTATTATTAAATATTTTGCATTTTATGAAATAGTTTTTCAAAGTGAAAATGAAAAAACGATAAAAAGAAAAGAGAACAGAAAGCGCCTTTAAACTTTGAGTGAGCAATCGTATTTGATGGATATGAGTCGTGCGTATTATTCGAGTCCCTATCTAATTCTCGTACTAAAATACTTTTTTTTTCTAATCTATAAATGTTTCGTCAACGCTAACTCCCGGTAATAAAAACATGCATGAAACAATCAAAGTTCAAACAAGTTGCGCTTCAACAAGCTGTATGACAATGCCAACATGTTTCGATACACTGACGGAAAACACAGTTGCCATCATAATTTCGAGTAAATAGAGCAAATTCGCATTTGGTAAAGCAGTTAGTAAAACGCATACATTTTCACAATATCCCACTCCCCCCTCACCGATTAGATGTAAGATCTCCAACCCATTGATGAAGTTGTAAATCTTCCTCATGAAGCCTTCCATGAAGATGACTTCGGACAGGCAGATGCAGAGGTATCGCAGCTTGGTCGGGAAAGCCTGCATCTCAGAGAAGTCGTGAAGTTGCATGGCTGAAAATATGATTAGAGGAATGAAATCAGTTAAATTCAAAATTCAATTGCATCCATGAAGTTGAAACAAAATTTAGGTGCTGTAAATAGTTAAGACATTTATGTAACGACTAGCTGTTGCCCTCGACTTCGATTACGTGGAATTCAGTTTTACCACACACCCCTTTTTTCCCCTAGAAAAAGTAATAATAATAATAAAGCGTCATCATAAGTAGCCTGAGTTACTCCTTAAAACATCAGCTATCCCACGACTTATCGAACCTATCGAAGGCATACCTAATGACATCTATTACAAACCCTAATCAAGTTCTTTCACTTCACTTGTCGAAAGTGTTTGTGTACCATAGACTATAGAATACTAAAATATCTGTGCTCTATGGCGAATAGATATCTATTCTTGAAATGGGTCACCAATATAATTCCCAAGCACTAATTGCGGGTCGCTAAACTTACATTGCTCGAGACTATTTCAGTCCAAGGGCTTATCCGCATTTTATTATCGATCTTACCAGTACTAAAATCGAGTAACATGTGAGTCAGGTTCGGGCATTTGGCGGCTAGCTCATGGAGAACCGTGTGAGTTATCAACTCGATAGGCAGCTCTATGTACCGGAGTGAAGGGCCGAACCTTATTGAAATAAGGGCCAGAAGTGATTCCAACGAACCTAAAAACAATAAAATTATTAACGAAATATGGTCGAATAAAAAGGCCTTTCGCGCCTTAATTTTGCAACGTTTAAAAATATAGCGGATGCGCATATAACTATTTTGAAAGAAATTCCAAAATGGCGCGATTTTTATCAACAACCGAATGAATGTTGCCGCTAAAATAGTTTTTGCCTTTTTTACTGGGAAATAACATGACGCAGGTAAGTGTGTGAAGTGTTATCTTGAACAATAAGTAGGATATTAATTTAATCATAAATCGCTACCGCTAATAATTTTATTATGACATAAAGTCATGTACTCCAAACGAACTGTATTGTACATTACGGAAGTGATTCCCGAATAGGTATATAATTTTTTTATTCTTAAATTAGGGTGAATTTAAAGCGGTCATTTGAACACGGCCTGCAAACTTACCAACATGCAATCCGGAAATCTCAGGTCGTAGACTGACGTGGGTCCAGAGGCGGGTGTCGTAAGCGATCAGTCGCCATCGCCTGCATACCGTCGCCATGCGACATATCTCCCGGTGTGATAAATATGAAAATACGTTCAGTAGCACCTTGTCGGGAAGTTTCTCTATGGTCTGAAATACGATATATTTCATGATGATGAAAATGTCGCAATTTATAAACATAATGTCTTTGATATACAGAAGATGGCGTTATGCGTTATTTCAGTATCACGAGAATAGCTTTTTTTTAATTAATTTATTGCTTGAAAGTACTGCTCTGTAGAATATACCTACGAGTAACATATTGTACGATTGAAAAATATTACACGAAAGGGTATTTAATGTTTCAACGACGATAGTTCGAGAGATCCATGAATCGAGTAGAAGTAGAAGTAGTAGTAATAAAAATAAAATGATCAAAATCTTAAAACTTATTTACAGTTTCTTATACACAAGATGTCCTGGTGTGACCTGAAGGCTATAGGTCGAATAGGTTAGAGTTATATCTTGAAATAGGTACAGTACTCAGGCTAGCCCAGTCTTTGCACCTGGCATTAGTGGGACTGATCCGATCAATTAGAGTCCTGTGTTTTGCTATTATTTTTACCAAAGATTAAGCTCCTATCTATTAAATAATCAAAACAAGTTGCTAACGGTGCCAGGGTAAAAAAATGGTACATATTTACATTCTTGGAACCGATATTAATACTGCAATAAATATCATAGCAAACATAAACACAATTTACATAACATTAACAGTACCGTGTTTGCAAATGGACTCCTGACTTGGCCTCCTTCAGTGAGATACACCTGACTGGCTTCTAAAGCCAGTTGGCCCCATACATCGGTTGGTATATCCATACTGATTGCACTATTTAAAGTTTTATTATCACGGAATAAACATTAAAACACGGGTTTTCGTTCGAAATTCACTTGAAAGGTTTTACTTCATACGCGTGGATTGTGAGCCGCGAGCGTTTCAATGGAGCGCTGTGTTTAATTTTGGAAACATCTGGGAGTGGGCTAGTTGAAAGCGTGCGATGTAAAAATATTTTAGGAATCCGTTTACAAATACACTTAATGTTCATATAAGTGAAGTTTATTCATAATATACAAATATAACAAGTAATGGTATGTGAAAATATTAATAATAATAATAACTGGAAAGTATTTTCTAAACTAAAAAATCACATAGGTCATCACACAGCTTTTAAGTTTTGGTACCTACCTACTTACATGCAATATTTTTTATAAATTTATTTTTACCTTGGAGAGTGTTTTTTTTAATCTCTACATTGGTTATAGCACTGATTTAAATTATCAATAAAAAAATGTTTTGGAAACGAAATAGTCATTACGTTTTGTGTGATGAATTATTTACTTGAAAACAAGAGATGCTTCAAGAACAAAAATTGATCATTCGCGTCCGAATTACAAATCCTAATATAAAGATATTTTGTCTGCATATTTGAGCTTCTTGGCAAGCTAGCACGTATTTCCTGAATCAATGACTCACTGATTGACGTTTTAAGAAAAAAAAAATCGTCTCTTAGTATAGTCTAGTCTTAGTTACACATTGCTCCTGGGTTTAAGATCATCCCAATATACAAAATGAATGTTTGGATGGTTTGAACATTTAAATATATATCCAATTTTTTTTAAAGTTTTTATTTTATTGGTAATTATTTATTATTTCAGAAAATACATCCTAGTGTATATACTGAGACTTAATTTACATCTAACTATCATTATTTGTACAGTAGCTACGGCAGGTATATGAATTTTGGCGTCTTTGTCTTTATCTTTAAAGCCCGTAGTTTATTTTAATTAGGTACTGTTATCTCATTAGATAAGTATTGTTAGTAATACAAAAGTTTTGCATTTTCCAAAAAATCCAAGATCACTTTTGTGATAAATTAAGGTTTGCTTCGGGTACTCAAATGAATGAAATTTCTTGTATATTTCAGTAAGATTTCTTGATTTGTTTACGATTTTTCACATGAATAGATAATTAAAATAAATAATTAATAATAGTTAATTAATTGTATCAGTAGTGACTATACAGAACAGTAAGTAGTACTGAAATAGTTTAAAGTGAGAATGATTTATCATTTATTGAATTAATAACATAGTCGGACTAATGAAAACAAAATAAAAAAATGTAATAGACGTACGTAGGTATACTATATTTGTATTGTTTTTATGTATTAGTTAATTTATTGTAATTGTGACTTTGTCATTCTTGAAGCGAACTAAATATGCTCTGGAGATAGGCAATATGCTTAGCAGACATCCGCTTAGCTTTTGACGTGACAACGTCTTATAATTCGATAGAGCCGGCTGCACGCACGAAAAAACATGACTCATGCGGCGTTACCTCGCTCTGAGGCGTTCCATGTAAGGCTTGTGCAAGTGCAAGCGAGAGCGCGGAACGAGCGACAAAGAAGCACAATCGGCCTGCGTTCGCAGCGTTCGACATCCGTCTCTCTCCTACTTGAGTGAGCGATGCGTCTGCGTGGACAGCTGCTAATACTTACATTTACATGTTTTGATCGAGTATCAAGTGCAGTGTAAAACTATTAAATTGTAAAAAAAAATTGACATAATTGTATTTATGCGTACAAATAAATCTAACTTGATCAATTTCATTGTGATTTCCAATTACCTCCTTCTCTATATACATACAAATCTATTAAACAAATGAAATTAAAATTTTCTTTTGAAAAATGCTACCATTCCATCAGTATTTTCTTAAGACGTTGTCACGTTCAACTATCGTCAGTAAACCGACTTTACAGACAACCATTTTTTTTTCATCTTATAGTCGAGTCTAGAGTATCCTCAGGAATGCTCTTGTTAAATCAAGATGTCAACATTGCCAAAAGCTTCATTTCTGGCTTTAGGTTTTAGTAACAACAAAACTTATAGACTTATATTTTACTACATATATATAAACTTATATTTTAACTCGATGCGTTTTCCGTGTGTAACTTTTACTCATTGCGTTTTCCGTATTTGTATAAGGTGTGTGTATGTCGTGTTGTTCTGCCAGCAACGTACTAAATACAGGATCTTCTGGTTGCTTGCTTTGCGAGCAAATGGCCTACCTGGTGTTAAGTGGTAACCTCTGCCCATAACAAGCAATACGACTTGCGCCCTCCCGTAGTTTTGTATGACAAGACCCAAGTGGCATCATATACGCCCGTAACTCTGAGACGTGAAGGTAGAATGTCTCATGTGCCTGTAATTTTACCAGCTACCAGACCTGTTAAACTGGAACAGAAATGGGTATGGTGGCAGTACTTCCCCGGGCGAACTTGGCGAGAGTTCTACTGCTCGTAAAATTGCGTGATGTTGCGTGGTTACCACAAAAGCGATGCTTTTATTGAATTAAAAGTTTTGCACACTCTACATTATCGTTAATGATATAAACTTCAGACAAACATCTGTTGCGTGTCAAACTTCGCGGAGATATATAAGACTGGAGAAATTTAATTTTAAAATTGCATGACGCATGTAGCAACAAGGAATACAGCAGCTACTTATTAGAAACAAAATGACCTGCCTTTGCAGTTGATAAATATACTTAAATTCTTTATGTTTGGAATTATTAACTCCAAATGTATCATTTTGTTTGTAAGTTTGCCGTAAAAGCAAGCAGACTTTAAGAGTACCTTACTACTTACTACTCGTGCAAGAAAGTATAAAAATATTTACCAATTTTCATTCATATAGTTTCATAACCATTGCTGGTTGGTTTATTGTCAACTGTTACTTACCTTCTTTAATAATTCGCATTAAAAGTAAATTAGCCATTTAACTGTTACGAATATGGATGGAAAATTAAGAGTTTATTTGCTTACTTACTTATATGTAAATAATATATCGAAATAATTTCCACCTTTTCATTTATAATACGAGACATCTTTAAATTACTTAAATATGTCGATTTGTAATGAATTTATAATTAGACTTGCTAATAAAATGTTAGCTTCTCTCCGCTATCTGATTCTAATAATTCTGACTAGTGCTGGATTTTGATTCAATCAATAGAAAGAGAATCTAGACTAGTACAAGATAATTTCTTCAACATTCATCTACTTATTTCAAACGCAGGCACACAATCACAAAACACAGGAATCAAACCCACCACATTTTTTCTTCGAAAGCTTGAGCTCATATCATCCCTGATAGCTATTGTATCCACATTGAGCATCCCCCACGAATCCATTGTTGAATAATTAACAACTCACTTTTAGGTCACCACGAATAATTATACACGGAGCTCCCAGATAATCAATCAAAAGGGCACCACTACCGAAATGTTCACATACGTGAGTGGCGCGGAAGTCCACAACGCAAACTATGACTTTACATTAATTTCCAACAAATACACAGTCATGTCGGTAAACGGACGACTTTAATGTGACAGAACAAATTTAAGATGAAAGCTCTGCAAATCTATAGCACACGTATGCTGTCTGAGGTTTAAATTGGCGGGCCAAAATAAGTGTGGCATTTTGCTTCAACTGGGCGCTGTGGGCCGTTGCCTCTGCCAAGAAGACTCGTGTTGCATATTATACGTATCAATTTAGGTACAAAACAATCGACTCTTCAGTGTTATATTATTGTCTCGATTTCAAAAATGTTATACTTTACTGGAACAGGATATAAAATGGTCATTTTTGAATTAAATATAAAGATTGCGATTTCGTAAAATTGAATAATTTAAGTACCTATCTGCTATGCTCCTATGCTGCCCTGGTACCATTTCATATTCAGAATAGATGAAACATAATATAAGTGCAAAAGCATAATACAGCATCACAATTTAGATACAAACTGTTGCTTGAGTATTTAAAACTTACCATAAATATTGAAAACGGCCATGATCCATGATATACGATGGTTCAAATGAAGTTCACAGATGACGATGTAATTGTTGAATCCTAAAATGGACATAAATCAACAAATAATAAATGAAAGATTCCTTTAATGACAAACAACCACGTGCCTATGATAATTTACTCTCAGTATGAAAAAATACTGGATATTCGAATAAATATTTTTTTCTTACCAAACGCCTTTTTAATTTATCTGGTGGCAGTGGTAACGGCTTAGGTACAGGAATGGGAGTACCAGGAGGACTCGGAGTTGTTGGTATTTCCATTATTTAAAATAATATATTAATACAATAGATCATAAATTACTGTTACAATTTGGCTTTTCGGAATGTACGCTGTACTTTATACTACTACTTATAGATAGTTTTATAGATTTGGCTATTTTAATACTCAGTGCCTAATCAAGGTCAAGGTACATTTTATTCCGATCACCAGGAAGATTGTTTACCTTTTTATATCATTGTTATAACACATATTTTAATTCGTCTGTTCTGTTTATTTACTGAAATTAAAATGCACCACCTTTTTATTTGATTTAGACATTATTTTGTGCATACCCAAACAAATACGAAAAGCCACATTTTGTTTATATACAGGCAACATTCTTAACCGATATTTCACGCTAATGTCATTTTGTTGTTCTGTGTTGTTCAGATTTGTTCGTTTTGTGAATTGACATTTACATGACAGATACGTCACATTTCATGTCATTAAAACGTCACATTTTTAGCGACCACTATTGCTGTTAATAAAGGAGTTTTCTTTACAAGTTTTCGTTTTCCAACTTCACGTTACCACATCTTTCTTGTGCCTATTTTATTTAGAACGGTAGATCTTACAACTTTATGTGCACATAATGTATACCACCTACTCTCAAAACGAAGACTAATAAATAGTGAATTTCAATATTATTCACTCTCTTTCGAGTAATACCTCGCCGTCCACACGCCCTCAATCACGTTTATTTTCAAACATTTTATCAAAATAAAGCTTACGGGAGCGAAACAGTCAGAAATAAATGATATGAAATTCATATTACACAGTAAAAGTAACGTTTCTCCAAACAAGAACCGTTTCTAATCAGACTATATATGCCGTCTTCCCAATTTGCTGGCAGCACAGACAGCGTTGCCAGACAAAGCGTTTTCCCCTCGCTTTTATGACAAAGGATTCACTATAATCACGGTTCCTGCTTATTCCGAACATGCTCGTGCAAACCAGTTTTATAGTTTTACCACTTTTGTCATACCTAGGTAGGTACACATCGTATCAAAAGAAAACTGGTAAAAAAATATATAACTCCGAACAGAAAGAAAGAAAAGAAAGAGAACAGAAAAATCAGAGATCCGAGAATTCGATGACTATGCTGAAGAATTATTTACCTTCGAATAATTATGACTTGATGTATAATAATACAAAAATGCACCCGCACAGTCGTGGGATTCACCACACTTTGCTGATAAATTCATAGTTTTTTAAGGTTCATTCAGAAACTTCATTTAAATATTATATGAAAAACAAATAAAAACACATCAAGCCTATGAAGTGAGAATATAAAATCGAAATTAATAATACAACATTTTTTATAGTTATTTCTCCACTGCTACACTTTTCCATCTTCTCTATCTGGCAGTACTAGCGCAGCGTAGCAACACTGTTTTCTTTTGTTTAAAATAAAATTAGTTTGGTTTTCTGGCGCTAGTGGGGGTTGTCTTTGTCGGGGGCGTAATTTATTATGTCGCACAAAAATAAATAATTATGTTAATTCATCCAATAAACAATCTAGCACTGTACGAAGATAAGAAATACGAGACTGCGCACTTCAACTCGCTGAATGATCATTTGTTTGGAAGGCATTTTATCTTGGAAATGTGAACATAACATCACTTCAGCCAGTGTGCTCGTTGATATTACTGATTTAGTTCTTCGCGTTGAACAGTACGCCGCAGTCGTCGCTTCCCAGACATGGAAAAATAAACTATCCGATTGACAATACTCGGAAACAAAGCCGCTGATATTTGTGAAAAAAACTTATCAATTTGCGCGGTGCTAATTAGTAGCCATGGAAGGAGTTCTTCCGGATATTTACTCTTGGATGGATCAACTCGACGAGCATCCTTGGCTGTTCGCTGGTCTGGCGTCTGTTCTTGTGGGAATGAGCGGCATTCTTCCCCTCCTGATTATCCCCATAGATTCATCAGCAGCTTTCGAAGATGGACGTGAGTATTGATATTGAATATCCATTAGAACTGGTATGCGATCTATTTTTAGATTTTCCATGTCATGTGGTGTAGGAATTGGCGCGTGCGCTCTTTTATTGTTGTGATTGTAATGACAATAATTATGAATGCATGAAGCAAACAAACAAATTAATTTAACTATTCAGAGTTCAGAGTAATAAAATTATCTTTGTAATAAACATGCAGAAGGAATTACTATGCCAAGTTTTATGAGATAATTACATGTAGAATTTTTGTGATTTATGATAGATTCTGCCAACAGATCTATAATTTCTGTGTTACCTATTAAATGCACTGGTAGTCATTTGAGGAGAAAATCCAATTTAAAAGCAACATCATGTTTAAAGACATTTATTGTGCTGCAGTTTTGAATCAAATTTTAAGTGCCATTAATGTTGCATAAAATATCTAAAAATCACTTATTTACTCCAATAAAATGGGTCAAGTCAATGGTACCAATTACTTTAATTAAAGATCGCATTAAGATAAAAATATATTACAATTACAGAATAAAAATGAATAAGTAAACAAAGATATAAAATATGTGGCAGGGTGGACAATTATAAAATTGGAGATAATGTCAAAATTCTATTCAAAATACAATTTAAATAACACAATGACTTTAAATTAACTGGCTGCACCCCGCGCCCTGCGTTACCCCCCTGTGAATAAGTCATCTCACAGGAACACAGCCTAGACTAAGTAACCTATGCCAGATTATAGTCTCCCTAACAAACATCCATTCACACAAACTTTCTCCTATATAATAGTAGTAAGATTAGCTATTAGTCAATCAAACATTATAATAGAGAAATAAACTGATGAGATTGAAATTAAGACTAATGTTTAATCACTTTAATTACATGCAGAATATAATAATAATAATAATAATTTATTTATTTCAGGCTACTTAGTATTAAATACATTGGCCCATATAAATATAGTGTGTAGTTAGTATGTATCTATTGTTAATAAGTAATTTTATCCCTGATCGCTACAAAAAATACACCATAAAGTGCACAAAAAGTCATTAACAGATATTAAGGTATATTTGTTGCAGTGTTAATTAAATTTTTAATATGATAATATTACAAATAAGCTGTAACCAACAGGGACAATAAACTGATGAATTAGGTTTATAAAGTGGAATAATCTGTTTAATTAATACTTATAAAATTAAAGAATGTGTTAAATGAAGCAACTCCATTAAGCATTAAAGTATTTTGAATTTATAAATTTTTCCCAATAAGAAAAAATTTTATTTTGTTAATTTTCACTATCTCATTGTAGGTATGCGCAACATTGTAAGCAACATTTGAAATTGCTCTCAGAGAGTTGTGAAAACCTCTTGTTCTCATGTGGCAATCATTTGACGGTTGAATGATTTCAGCGGTATTGACAGTGTCAACGAGCGATGGTCTGATAAAATAGCATCTTACAATGTAAGCGTTACCAACATTCTAATACTCTTTAATTTCTCAAGTTGGTAATGAAAAGGAATGAAAACGGTGACCACTTCTCATCAGATGGTCTGTTAGCTATTTGCTAATTGACATTACATAAAAAAAAAATATAAAGGTTATTTTTATTCACATATTTTTTTAAATAAATATGTGAATAAAAATAAACCTTAACAGGCTCTAGTAAATTATTGTTATTATTATTAGTCCAGGGAGCCTTGTTGTATATACGGGCTCATATTATTAGTGAGTATCTGAGCTTTTCTGCTAATATAATGATCTTTTCTCTATTAGACTACACACCCCTCATTGTAAACTTTTTGCTATAATTTGATGCAATTTTCTTTGTTGGCTAGCCAACCATTCGTCATTTAAAGTTATTTTATGGCTTTTGTTATATAGTGTCATGTTAAGAGAATGTTGTGAAGAAATTCCAGTAAGACCACCTTATGTTTATATTTATCTTAAGTTTTATATTTGGTGTCTATTTCATGTTGCCACTTCCTGTGCTTAGATAAAATACTCTTTTTCGCACAAATAAATTAAAATGTTACAATATAAAATGAATCTTAATTAGGCTTAAAAGCTTGAAGCAACATATCTAGCCATCCTTAAAAATCAATAAAACTTATTATGTTTTTGATTATATTATAATATAGATTATTATTGATTACCACACATAGGACTAAAGATATAATAGGAGCAATAAATGTATTGAATTGAATTGAATTGAATTGGACTAGTTTAGGGCATTATTTTTAATCTGCCTCTGTGTGATGTGTTTATTTTGTTGATATCCAGTTCAGTCCCAATTTCGCTAGCGTTCTCCATCTACGTCACTAAAGAGCTTCCCAGAATAGCGCTCAGTTTATAATTGAAAAATATTAAAATAGTTTTCTTTTAAAAACAATAACTGCATAAAAGTTAGGTTGTATCCAAACTTTTATTTTATAGACCATGTTTGCAAAGTTTCAAATTCGTAACAACAAATCCTTAAGAAATGGAAAAAAATTTGGTTAGTATTGAATACTCAGAACTTATATATAATACCTTAGTATCTAGACAGTACGTTCGTACATTATATTGATAAGCCAAGATTAGAACTCCATTGTCACTAAGCACTACAATTTGAATCATCAATCATAACTCCGTACAATGTTGTAATCTTTATTCATAACTAGAGGCTCGTCCCGACTTCGCACGGATAGCGTTAAATATTTACATATCTTTATCAGAATTAAAATTAGTAACATTGAGGGATAATATATGTATCTTAAAATGAAGAAGAATTTTCGAAATCGGTGTCATCACAGTATTTATTATATTTTCTTAAAAACATATCTAATTTTGCGAAAAAAAGTGATGTTCATAGCAAGAACACTAGAAATCATAATAAATTAAACATTCCAAGATTCCGATTGCAAAAAGTCAACGGGTCTTTTGTGGGAAATTGTGTACACTTTTATAATAAACTTCCTGAACAAGCAACGAAGCTTCCGACCCAAAAATTCAAGTCATACATAAAGAAGGGTCTGGTAAGTAAAGCTTATTACATTGTAAATGATATATAAATGATAAATCCCCATGGTCTGATGTCGCTCTGCTCACGACACACAAAACATCCTGTAATATCTTATTTCAGTATTTTATTTAGACATAAATGCAGCATAGATCTAAATAAGTACTCAGATTGTTACAAGGATCGTGCTCGCGAAAAAAAAGGAAGCCCTCCATTTAATTAAATGTCCCGTTGAATCGGCCGCATTCGGGTTGTAGGGTTCGCCCTCAGCCATCAGCAACAAGAAACCAGTCAAACGTTAAACTTGATCCTGTGTACTGGATCCAGTGTACTGTGTTTGTGTGTGAATGGACTGTTAGATAGCGACTGTCACATGCCCCCGCCTTGGCGTGCACAGTTTGCACACTCGGTTTAGATGTCTCGTGGCTCTCCAGTTATCTGTTCGTCCGTCTGTCCGCTATCAGTACGTGAGGTGTCACCCGTGGTGATAAGGACCATCTTGACGACCGATAGCTGTGATGTGCCACTGACACTTGACCGATTGTTTATTTTTATTGTGCCTGAAATACACATGAATAAAACACAATTTATTTATTTCATTTAATTACTTAAACGGTATTGCCATTTATATAATTAAAGATACAGATTATATACAGCAATAATACTGATTAGTTGATGTCATACTACATCATTGCGAGCTAAATTCAATTTTGTTAAAATATTGAAATATTAATATATAAAATATTAAAAAAAAACAATACTTTGCCTGATGCTAGGTAGTACTGACGAATCACTCGCTGATGAATTTACGTATTGTTATTTGAAAGAATAAATAAATAGATAATAAATAAATATTGGTGAACATTTCACACAGCGCCATTTAGCCCCAAAGTAAGCTAAGCATAGCTTGTATCATGGGAACCAGACAATTGATATAATAGTTGTATACTTTTTTGTAAACACATACATATTGAATACAACATATTAACACCCAGACACCCTGAACTGTGAGGCCAGTCAATTTGAAAGAAAAAAAAAATATTCTATATTTAAATGTATGAAAATTATGTTAATTCATGTTAATGATATGTCCGTGTTTACCGTAACAGTAACAGTAAGAAATAAATAAATGAACTGAACTAAGTAACTTAATTTATAGAGTGAAATATTACCAAATAGCTGTAGAACTATTATTGAATTTGAAGATGCGTTAAGTTTTTTATGGATAATATTACAGAAAGCTCATATGGCCCTACTCTGCCCATAACAAGCATTACGACTTTGTTTCTCCCCTACTTAGGTAAAACAAGACCCAAGTCGCATCGTATGCGCCCGTACTCTGAGACGTGTAGGTGGAATGTCTCATGTACCTGTAATTTCAACGGTAACCACACCTTTCAAAATGGAACAGTAACGCGAATGCATTAGATACTGGTTTACGGCAGAAATGCGTATGGTGGCAGTACTTCCACGGAAGAAATTTGCTTAGGTTCTGATAAGCGGTGTTGCAACCGATGTGTCTCGCTTTTATAATTCGAAGGTATTTGGATTACTTTGGATGTTTTCATTCTACGTTACTAAAATCGCATCACTAACCAGTTTCAATCTTCTTGGTTGACCAGTCTAATGTAACGGATTCACAAAACTAGTTATATTGAATGATTCCACACGCGGTCCTACATATTTATTAAATAAATTTATCTACTAGGTAATGTTTATAATCGCTGATAAAGGTAATTGATGTTATCTAAACAAATATAATCACTGTTGAATTGCCACTTCGCGATAATCGATCAGTAATCGATATTATTACTTTTAAGTACATTATAGGGTTTGAACAGGCATCAAACTTATCGATAAGTACGCGTGACCTTATGTTTTGAATAATATTGACGTTTCCAAGCCATTTCTTTATGAATTCTATGGAAATAAAAGTTTTGACTTTGACTTTAACGGTTATACTTTTTAATATACCTACCTACTTGTCCGTATTCTTTCTTTTTTTTAATGTCATATTAGTGACATGTTAAGTGGTAACCGCCGCCCATAGACAACAGCAATACGACTCGAGTCCTCCACCAAAGTACGAGATAACTCAAGTCGCATTGCGTTGCGTCCTTCACCCCGAGACGGGGATGTTACGTCTTTCTGTTCCCACTTAAGGAACTGTTCTCGACAAACGAGAGTAAATGTTAACTAATCTACCAATGAAATCCAAATGAGATTGATAGATTACACATGCTATGTTAAGGACACCTCGTTTCTCGAGTTTTACGTGTATACATTTTTTATATTTTGTTTCTTTTATAAGCGTGAGTCTTCCCGTGAAAGACAAAGGCCTATTTTAACTCTGTCCACTAACCCTATATTATGTATCTTTTAAACGGAGACCCAAAAAGACCCTTTTTGGGTCTCAGTCTGGCTTTACTTAGTCGTCTTTAGTATAGTGATCTTCGCCCACAGCTAGTCTGGCATAAGACTAAAGTGTCCGGCCCAGTCCCGTTTGAGCTGACCTGCTTTCAGCGCTGCTGTGGCTATTTGTGTCTGGAAGCGCAGTATAGTATTTCTTATTTGGACCGTGAGCTTGACTCCCAAGGAACTGCGCTCCATAGCCCGCTGGGATACCCCAAGGCTGGACTATTGACCGTTGTTGAGCGACCAAGTCTGTGCATCATATGTGAGCATGGAGAGAGAATGCCATAGCTTCCATGAGCTTCCTTGGGCTTTCTCCTCCGATAAAGTTAATCTTTACCTTTACCTTACCTAAGCCTTTACCTTCCGCTATGTTCTTCATACACCAATAGCTCCTCCAGGCGATTAACTGGTATAGATATTATATTTAGTGATGTCCATTTTCAATCTCTACAGTTTCGACTTTTATTTTCTCTGGGTGCTGTTAGTTGGCCAAGTATAATTAATGGGTTGATAGTTGAAAAAGCACTCTGATAATTATGAATAGTTTGTATGCCCTATTATTTTAAATGCCATACGTCAAACATTCAGGCAAACAAGGCCAATAACACCGTTTAGCGCGCTACCTCTACTTATCGTCAGCATCGATTAGATAAACTGCGCGACTGATCTGACAATCTCTTTGTTACTGATATGAGATTCATCTCGTTTTGGTAGATTCCATAATGTATCGAAGACGTGATTAAATTAATGAAATTCTACAACACACTTGTAGGCTGTGTATGGTCTCCAGAGGTATTCCCGGGAAAATATGATGTTATGGGCAGCTTCAAGAGAAATATTAAAAAACTAGGGTAGGCAACGCATCAGTAATGCTCCCGGTGTTGCTGACGTCTATAGGCTGCGGTGACAGCTTTACATCAGGCGGGCCTTACTGTTTAGCTAAGCAATAAGAAAAATAGGCTATCACATCTACACAGGAATGGAGACTGCTTCATTCCTGTGTAGATGTGATAGCACCAAGTTCTTTTGTTGGTGTACTAATGTTTTTTTGAGGCTGTCTTCAAATACGAATCGCCATTCAGGCGTGACTTAATGCAATACAATTCTCTAATCTGTTTTTATGTCAGCGGTGACGAAACGGTCATGGTCTAACTGCTTTCTTCTCATCGCACAGAATAATAGAACAAGCTCAAATACTACAGCACGAATAATTAGATTCTTTATGTTTTTTGTCCCATTGATATCATATTCATTGCCCCCGTCTCTCTGAGAATTGAACATGGACCATCTCATGTGCCTGTATATCACCGGCTTTATTTCCTGTAGGGTTTCTTGTTTGTTCTCCTCCTTGAGAATCAGACCGACGCTAAATTTAGTTATAAGCACGCGTTACTGATTTTAGAAAATGACGTGTTGGAACTCATCTTTATCACAATAGAAAACTATAGCATTCAGGGGTACTATAACTTCCTAATTTCAGAACGGGAAGTAATTTTGGAGACTACCTCATACATCCAAATTTATAAAGTTTACCGTAGATAGGTAAATGTTGTAAGTGAATCTTTTAGCTATCCACAGGATTAGATTACTTACTACCAAGTCGGTATGTTGGTAATAATTTTTACGTAAATGCACTACCACATCCAGTCCATACTACAAAAGGTTAGCTGGAAGAAAATGCTAATTAGCATTAAGTTCTATTTTCTTTTTTGAATCTTTAGTTTGAATTTTCTGTCTATCTATCGACTTAAAAAGGTGTAATTTTCTGAATTTAATATTTATTTTTACCTTTCTTGACAGCGGGAGCGGCCACACTGCGGATACTACTGAGCTTCGCAGTCGGGGGGCTGTTAGGGGATGTGTTTCTCCATTTGCTGCCAGAGGCTTGGGCGAACGACGTGGCCAACAGTGATGGTAAGGACAGCTGGATGTGTGATGAAGTACCTCAGTACTACTAGTCGAGTCAATGGTTCCATCTAACCAGTGCTGAAGAGCGTTTCAGAGAGTGGTGGTCTGGTGGTACTGACCCCGAGTTTCATTCCGGAGGTCGCCGGTTCAAATCAAGACGTGCACCTATGAGTTTCTCGTTGAAAAGATGTATGTGCGTAATACCACGTTCTCAAAACGGTGAAGGAAACCTACGTGTCCTAGAGATAAAAATACATATGTCAAGAGCACGAAAGGAGCCTCTTTGAGGCGCACTTAAAATCCTTTCACCATACCGGTTCGAGAGAACCAGTGACTCGAATAGAAGAAGATATAAGTGCGGTGATAGGATTTTTAAGTGCGCCTCAAAGCCTGACAATTGATGTAATAATTATATACTTTTTTGTAAATACATATAAATAATACGTATAAACACCCTGACACAGAACAAATATCTATGTTTGTCCTGGGTGGGAATCGAACCATTACCTACAGCGCAGTAGGGAGGGTTACTACCAGCTGAGCTATTGGGCAATCTCAAGAGCCGCGGGTCCTCTATCGACATCTAAGAATGGCTTTACAGTAAGCCTTCGATTGTTTTCGCAAATAGTCGCCCAAATTGCCAAATACGGAAACACATCGAACCCAGGAAGGAAGCGATATCCAAACAGTATTCAATAGCTCAAAATTAAATGCATAACAATGAGGCATCACTTCCTATTCCTCAATAAACACGCCGCTGTTATCATACCAGACTTACCTACTGACTGTTGCGATATCTAGTGCAAGTTCATACTAACTGTCAGGTTATCTGGCGCTAGCTCATACTAACTGTTAGGTTATCTGGCGCCAGCTCATACTAACTGTCAGGTTATCTGGTACCATCTCATACTAACTGTTAGGTTGTCTGGCACCAGCTCATACTAACTGCCAGGTTATCTGGTGCCAGCTCGTACTAACTGTTAGGTTATCTGGTGCCAGCTCGTACTAACTATTCGATTATCCAGTGCCAGTCGCGCCCCGGCACAATGGCAAAGCATCTGTTCTCCTTATCGATACGGCTATTGTTATGGGAACTGGCTTTATTGCTAACTAGCTATCTAATACAATAATGTATGTATCAGTGTTTGATATCATCTACTTTTTTAATACAAATTACTTTAGGGAGGCCATCGGACAGTTAAAAAGTAAAAAAAAAACTACTAAGTACACTAATTTAGTGTAAACCAGCTGATGACCCACCTAATGTGAAAGTATCTTCTGCCCATAACAACATCAATATGACTTCAATCTTCCCATAGCAGTTAACACCTGCCCTTCTATGGGAGGACACATTTCACCCTCATGAGAAGACTGTCTTGTTTCATCCTTTTACAAACAGTTACAAAGTGTGTTAATAATTTGATTATTTTTAACTGAGTTATAAATAACTAACCTTATCAGTTTAGTAAATACTAGAAACCGTCTAATACCTACTTTATATTTATAATCGTTATATACATAACGTTTCCTTCATTATCCTCATACATATTTCACCGCTATAAACAAAACATATTACTGTTGAGGTTTTGTGCGTCAACGCTGGGAACTTGTCTCGATGCGTTAAGGTTCAGAATTAAACGATTAATTCCGTCGTAACGAATTATTATACATGTCGTTGTGAAGGTATTGTGTTCCGAGTTAGTATGAAAAAATGTAAATAATGATTCATGGGTAGCGCAATCAATTATGTTATCTTTGTTGCTATAGAATATAATTGTAGTTTTACGGTTTTGCGAGTTCGGTTCTCCGCACTCAAGTTGGACGGGCAAAATTTGTGTACATGGGGATTCTGACAGAATGGGACTGCGGTTATCCGTTGCAAACCATGCAGCATTTGCTGGTTTGCCCACTAAGCCCGGTCACATGCACAGAGGAGGAACTGAACGCAGCTACAGATAGCGCATTGCGTCTGGCATCGTATTATGCCAAATTAGTCTGAACCATTGACTCGTTTACAAACTTTAATATTAAATTTACTCCCATTTTATTTATTTGTATAGATTAGTTGATTCCGAGTATATGTCCTGACTTCATATTTTGAATATTATTGACGTTTTCAAGCCATTTCTTTATGTATGAATTGTATGGAAATAAAGTTTATGACTTTGACATTGATAAATAAAATTCATTCATGTCAATTTTAAATGGAAGTTCATTGTAATGCATTGACATCCGCTGTGCACACTTACAGTAGGTGGCCAAATTATTAGGGACAGTATTGATATTTTTGAATTTTCTAGTTTAATTGGATTTCTGTAACAGACGATTATTTGTAGGTCTCTTATATATTTTTTATTTGTGTCTGTATTCTATTAGGATCACAAAAACTACAAAAAATTATACAAAACTGTTTTATATTCTTCGTATGAGTATTATTAATAATGGTAAAAATTAATAAAATAAATTTTAATATTTAGTGATGCCACCCTTTGCTACAATAAGAGCTTCTATGCGTCGGGGCATACTCTCAATACATGTTTTTGCATCTTCCTGGAGTTTGGAGTTGTGATGCCATTCTCTGATGACAGTTTCAATCAACTGCCGCTTGTTGGTAATCGCTTCTTTCGCAATCGCCCGTTTGGTGAGTTCCCACATGTTTTCTATGGGATTCATGTCTGGTGAATTCCCTGGCCAAGGCAAAACAGACATTTTTTTCAGCCAAAAATGCAGTAACACTTCTGGCTTTGTGGCACAGTGCCGAGTCATGCATAAAAATGTATTCATCATCATCAGGAAACCATTCATTGACTTGCGGCAGTAACCGGGTTTCTAGTACTCGCTTGTATTGGTCTTGTTTCATTGTCCCTTCTACGATGTATAGGCGCCCCATGCCTTTGGCTGAGATGACAGACCATACCATGACACTAACCGTGTGTTTAACCCTCTCTACAAGACAATCAGCATGAAATTGTTCACCAGGGCGTCGTCTTAAAAAAGAACTTTTGTCAACAAAAATTTGGAAAGTTGATTCGTCGGAAAAACACACCTGTAAATTAATAGAATGATTAGTAGAAAATCGTTATTGACTAATTGCATTATTTAAAAAGTTACACTTACTCGACTCCAGTCTGCAGCAGTCATATTTCGATGTTGTCTAGCCCATTGGAGTCGTATCATTTTCATCCCGTCGGTTAGGCGTGGTTTTTTGGTAGGCCGCCGTCCCATCAGATTCTCTTCGGCCAGCCTCCGCATTGTCCTCTCCGAAATCTTTACACCCTCTTTGTGTATCTTCGTAGTCAAACGAGCAACGCTCTTTTTACGATTTTCGAGGCAGATGTTCCTTATTTTTCGATCGGTACGAGATGTGGTAATCCTTTTCCTGCCACATTTGCCAGCACGATTTGCCTCAAGAGGCTTTTTATTGTCAATTTTAATTTTTGTTCGATTAACGACAGACTTTGAAACCCCAGCAATAGCTGCTATGTGTCTCTGGGAATGTGTGAAGTGCAGTAACAACGTTTGTATCTCTCTACATTTTCTTGGAGACGTGTCCAAAGTCCTACCCATCCTAAAAAGTAGAAAATTTGGGGATATTGCGTCGAACCATTAATAAAATGCAAATTCATAGACAAAACACTTAGCAAAAGTATTCTTATACGGAGCATTAAATACCTCTTGATCATTCAAGACAGAAAAGACGGTTAAAACTAATGAAAAAATAAATCCTAGACAATACGACAACAATACTGCAAACCGCGCTTTTTAACAGCCAATGACTGCATGAGAAGAAATGTTACACAATTGACAAATAACGCACGTATTCTGTGTTGCCATTTGACAAAAACAATAATAATGATACCAGTAACTAAATCAGATAAAATAACCCTTTAAAAACAATATCATTTATTCAAAAAAATATAATAAACTATAAATTACATAAATACGAGCACTGTCCCTAATAATTTGGCCACCCATGGTAAGTGGTGCTGATAATGCGTCAGCCTCTCAATTAACTTATCTATATTATTTATATACCGTTTAATATTGGGTCAGTAGTATGTTTACATATTGTTAGTACACGACGATGGTCGAAGAACTCTTCAGTACAGATAAGCGTACAAAACATTACAAAGAATATTATTGTCTCCCATATCAATAGGAATGAACAAAGGTTTATTTTTTTATTGATAGGTGTGTCATACTAAACTTATAATGTGATTAGAATTTAAATTAGTGGCACATGATGAGACATTCCACCTACACGTCTCAGAGTTACGGGCGCATACGATGCCACTTGGGTCCTGTCGTACCTAGTAGGAAGGACCCGAGTCGCATTGGTTGTTACGGGCAGAGGTTACCATTAAACACCAGGTGGGCCGTCAGCTCGTTCCGTAACTGTATCACATAAAAAAAAACAACTTTCCTCCAGTAATTTCTTAACATCCGACAGCCAGAACAAATCTTATACTATTTGCTTGAATATTAACTTATTCGTTTTCTGTCCTTTCAGGTCACCACGTGTCCCTTAGAAGTGGAATATGGTGCCTCCTAGGAATGCTTGTGTTCATCGTGGTAGAGAAGCTATTCGCGTCAGAAGGTGACCACGAAGAGAGTTCACAGAAGGAGCAAGTCGCACAGAATGGAGTCGTCAAACAGATAGAGATAGAAGAGTTGGAGAAATTTATCAAGCAGGAGATGAAACAGAGAGGGAAGAGTAATGGAGAGTCGCTGTGCGGGAACGGGACGACTGCCAAGCAGCTGTTTGATTCGTGCGTTTTCAATAACAATTCAAAAGGTAATGTCCGTATTTTGCTTACTGGCTTCTCAGGTCATTTGGTAACCCTGCCTTCTTCGGTGTACGTCGTGGGTTCGATTCCCGCCTAGGACAAACATTTGTGTGACGAATATAGAAGTTAGGTCTGTCTGGGTGTTAATATGTATGTATTTACGAAAAAAATATGTAAGTATTGTATCAGTTCTCTGGTTCCCGTGATACAAGCTATGCTTAGCTTACTTTGGGGCTAGATGGCGCTGTGTGAAATGTCCACCAATATTTATATTTATTTGTATTTTTGTATAGGTGGACATTTCATGCAGCGCCATCTAGCCCCAAACCAGCGTAGATAACTGATTGAATACTTCAAAATTTTTTCAAATACATGTCTTTGCTTTTTGATGAGCTAGATGGCGTATTGATTGAAGTATCCAATGTATTTATGCACCATATGATTAGATGACATCAGTTTCTAAGTACAAATGTTGGTACTCCAGGTGAAGCCGGATGCTGCAGCAGTGTGTCCGCGTCCAACGGTGCGGTGCGGTGCAAGGCGGGCGCGGGCGCTGGCGGGCGCTGGATGGGGCGCTGTCTGCTGCGGGAAGCCAAGGAGCACTCACTCAAGGCCACCAGAGAGAAGGACAAAAAAGATGTGAGTCGTCAGTGTTGGTACTCCAGGTGAAGCCGGGTGCTGCAGCTGTGTAACTATTACCAGGTTACGATATGTGACGAAACTTTTAGGAGTAATATTTTTGATATATCATACAGCGCCATCTACCCCCAAATTAAGCTAAACATAGCTTGTACAGTGCAACCAGATGACTGATAGAATATTTATATACTTTTTGTAAATACATACATACAAATACATATTAACATCCAGATAAACCAAATAAACAAACATCAATGTTTGTCCTGGATGGGAATCGAACCCACGTCCTAAAGCGTAGAAGGCAGAGTTACTACCAAGTGATCTGTGAGGCCTGTCAAATGTTTTAACTGTGTCAATGTATTAATTGTTTTGTCAGGTGGCCGGGTACCTCAATCTGATGGCTAACTCTATAGACAACTTCACACACGGACTCGCCGTGGGCGGATCTTTCCTCGTCGGGTTCAGGGTGGGCGTGCTCACTACCTTCGCTATATTAGGTAAGCAACGGGGTTCAAATCAACTGTTAATTTGTCGAAATATTTACATTATTATAAATAGCCTAATATATTATTTCTACCTTCATGGTACTAACAAGTTTATACACACCTAACGGCTTGGCGGCATATTTGGACTGTTATGTACGATTATAAGAATGAAAATATATATATGTATATATTTTAATTTGTATTGTCGTCGATCCTAATTCATACATAACTTCGTCACTATGTGAGGTTTAAACTCAATTCACCAATCAATTACCATTGCTTTATCTCTTGAAAAGTATAAAACAAAGTCGTTATTATTTTGATACGTTTTTCACTATTATAAAAAGCGATAAACGACGGAAGGTTTTTGTATATAATTTGTAATCTTTTATTCAAAGTGTCTGAGTTGTGATAGTGTTTTGGAAAATAAAACTATTTATATTTTCTTGCTGAGCGCGCTCCTCAATTTTTTTTTATAAGTAATTTTTACCCGTACGAAGTCGGGACGAGTCGCTAGTTTGATATATATTGATTTTTAAATCGTCATAAATCAATATATATTTATATATGTACAGTTTATATATTTCAGTTCACGAAATCCCACATGAGGTTGGAGACTTCGCAATATTATTGAAGAGTGGTTTCTCAAGATGGGAGGCCGCCAAAGCTCAGTTGGTGAGTCTCTTAATTTTACACTTGAACTTAGTTTAGTTTGTCATTTTTATCAATTTGTCAATTAACCTTAATATAAGTAGGCTAAGTTACTCCTTGTAACATCAGATATCTGCCAGTGAAAGTCCCGTCAAAATCCTATACCCTATTTTACCGAAATACTTTTCCGAGGGGTAAAGTAGGGGTGCGTGATTAAACCGAATTCCACGCGGACGATGTCGCAGGCAACAGCTAGTAATAATCCAAAATAATGTATTCAGTGTCCGAAGGCAAAATTGTGATTCATATATACATAATCTCAAGCTTAAACACAGAAAATTTTGAGGAAGGTATGTAAATAAAATCTTTTTCAGGCTACAGCATCGGCCGGCCTGATCGGTGCCATGACAGCTGTTATATTTAGTGGTGCTAAAAACTCCATAGGTAAGTTTTTTACGTATTAATAGTCATTTCATACAGCGCCATCTAGCCTCTAAGCCTAAAGTCTCTTTTATATTTAATTCAGGTTGAAATCACAAGACTGTTGTTAAAGTTAACTAAATCTCGTGCGTAAGTTGGTTATTTCCGAACGCAGTGTTTTGTTCTCAATTTGCAGATAGTCGAAAGTTTTAGTTTTATCTTCTGGGACCTCCTTTAAGTTGTCGTATTTGGAGGAAATAAAAATAACGTACTCCGTCAGTTCGTAGATGCTGTTGTCATTGTCAGTACAAAGTGAAGTCTCGGTAAATGTTGCTGAACAACAGAAACAGAGATTCTTCAGAATTCTTGTCGAGTACTTTCTTTAAAACCTCAAATTTCTAGCGGCGGTTGAAATTTGGAGGGTAAATGGTATGAGATGTTACATTTGGAGCAGATTTTTACGGAGGTGTTACATTTGGAGCAGATTTTTACGGTTTAAGATATTTATTTCTCATTAAGAATTTACAAATTCACTTATTGAGAACATAAAGCTATAAAATAATGTGCCGTTAAGATTAGTTACAAGTTAAAATAAAGTAATTAATATAGAACACAAAAAACAACACAAGTGGGTAGATTTGGATTCATTTCGCGTCAGTGTGCTATGAATTTTTCAATGAGGTTTGTTGTTTGTAGTCCACTCGCCTCAGTATGGACATATGCAGTAGCCTAATTTTATTAATCTTCTTGATTTATCTATTTTTCATAATTAGAATCTATTAATGAAAAATCCTTTAAAATATGTAGTTTCAAAAGTCTTTCTTTGATATCTTTAGTAATAATGTAATTGATTTTACTAGTATTTATTGTAAGTAAATTTGATTTTAACTACTCGCTCAGGAGATTCACATCAGTTTGTGCTTGTTCTATTATGGAAACAGTTGAATGTCTTGAGTAAAACAAACTTGTGTCATGAGCGTAGAGAGTGATTTCACCCTTAAGGCCAATCTGGTGTATGCTGTTAATATTAATTAAAAATAGTAAGGGGCCTAGAACCGATCCTTGGAGAACGCCGTATGTTATTAGTTGTGGAGCACTTTGGTAATTTTCAATTTTAACAATCTGATATCTGTTAGTGAGATATGATTCAAATATATCGTAAGCAGTTCCTAACACACCTATACTTGTCAGCTCCATTAAAAGTATTTCATGGCTTACTGTATCGAATGCCTTTTTGAGATCTATGAATATGCCCAATGCCATTTTCTTTTCATCTATATTGATCTTGATTGTTGTAGTTATATCAACGGTTGCTGCAAGTGTGTTAGTCTTGGGCCGGAACCCGTATTGTTTTTTAGAGAGCAAATTGATGCTTGCAAGAAATTCACTAAGGCGACTGTGTACTTTGCAAAAACTTTTGACAAAATAGGCAATACCGATATTGGTCGATAGATTCCGGAATCCGTTTTGCTACCTGTTTTATGGATTTTTGTGGATTATATCCAATAATTATTCATTGCATTGTTTGCATATATCCTCAATTCTCTACAACCTATGAATAACGAACAATGAATACCAAAATGGAATATTGTGTTCTACAGAGGCGAAGACTTCGTGGATAGTTCCGTTCACTGCGGGCGGGTTCCTGCACATCGCGCTAGTGGTGGTGCTGCCCTCGCTGGTGCGCGAGGCGGACCGGGGGCAGGCGCTGCGGCACCTCGCCGCGCTCGCCGCCGGCATCGCCACCATGGGCGCGCTCACCCACTACTGCTGATGCTGTGCGCCGGGGGCGGGCTCCTGCACGTCGCGCAGGTGCCATTGTTTTCTCACGAATAACTCGGTTTACACTTCCAGTAATTCACTCATCAATAACCCGACAGCAGGGACTCATTTCACACGCTACAAAGTTATGTAAATTAAATAGATATTGATATTGACCAGAATACATGTTTGGTGTCAATAAAAATATTTTTTTAATTGTGTTGACAAATTTTTACGTTGATTAAAATATGAAAATTAGTCCTCCAGTGGACGCTCAAAAAGTATTAGTGTCGTTTATTACCAGATTACTATAAGGATTTAATAAACACTGTCTATATTCATGTTGTCCCTTATGGGCTTTTGTGCTCAAAATAAACACTACGAATATTTAGACAGTGTTTAAATCTGACCGTGGTTTTGTAGTACGACTGTTAGTTTGTAATTGTATGTAGACTGTGAATATTAGTTTAGGGGTAATTTAGTCTTTCCGAATAAAATTTGTAGAAATATCGATTTATTTACAATTATAGTGAATACTCTGCATTTTAGACGGTTTTTTAGTAATATGTTATCACATCTTATGAAATCCAGTTTGTAAAAATCACAACCAACTACCAAAAACATTACAATTAATTTAATCTTATATTTGAATAGCATGTTAAAATCTAAGTTCTAAATAAGTAAGCAGTAATTATTTTGTTTAGTTTAAATAATTGAAATAAGCAATCAATAATTATTAACTTAACTAATCGGCGTTTGAAAACAATATTTTAATGCTAAAAATCCAATAAACCAGTGAAAATAGTAATAAAAAATAAATAAATAATAAATAAAAAAATTAGTTTTTGGTAACCTTTTACAATAAGTATACAACTGTTACAAATCACTGTCTGAACCAAATATCTTTAAGGATTGAGGCCTAAGTCAGGACAGGTGGGGGCTGGGGGGTTGGGGGAGTGGTCCAGTGGGGGGTTGAGGGAGTGGTTCAGCGGGGGTCGTATACTTTTGCTAGGATTCAATTTTGGTATTTCAATTACACTCCAAACTCCACCCGAACGAAATAGCGACCATTTGTATGTTTCCTTAATAATGTATTTCATGATTTGACAGTGTTTTGGAACATGTTTCATATACTTAGTTATTTTTCATTATTTTTACTTTGTAAATATATAAAAGATCATGTTTCAATAACAGTTATATCATTTGTGTAGTCTCCGCCTCAATATGGCATATTTAATAGTATACGAGTCAGTAAAATGTTAATTAAACTCCACTTTAGAATTGTGATATTGTTTTAGTTTTAATTATTAATGTATTTGTCGGTTTTCTGCATTTTAAATGCATCCATGCGGTTATGTTTTTATGTGGCAATGTTACGAGCTGATGGCCCACCTGCGTGAAGTGGTAACCTCCGCCCATAACTAGCAATCCGACTTCGGTCCACCTTACATAGTACAACAAGGCCCAAGTCACATCGTATGCGCCCGTACCTCTGACACGTGAAGGTGGAATGTCCTATGTGCCTGTAATTTCACCGGCAACCACAACCAAGTTATTGAAGAAATGATTAGTTGTTGTTTTTTTTTAGTAATAGCACTTCCATGGGCGTCTTCAGTTGTTCTATTTGTATCAGTTTTAATCAGTTTTACAATCGAAAGTGTAGTTTTTTTTTTCATTTAATTTTGTGTAGATTTGACATGTCAATTTAAGTATTTTCCATTACACGTAAGATATATGCAATTATTAATTACATACCGGTCTGCAGTGTGGATGCATCGAAAATGCTGGAAAAACGTGACAATATACCCATCTTACGTTTACAAGTTATTTAGATACTTCTTTGACATAAAAATAACTGTAATCATACAATTTTATATAGTCTTAAAATTATCCATTTATTTTGCATTTTCATAGTAATATTATTCATTTTAGTTACTTGCAGCTTAAAAAAAAATTACAATATAATATCGGCCTACAAATACAACTATGCTTATGCGGATTTAGCGTAGTTTAGACATCAAATGTGATATATTGCCATTAATAAGTATTTCAAACTGTTTAACGAATACGTATATTTTAAGATGAATGTTTTAAAAATAAATGTTTCTATAAGTATCAGTATTTTGTATTTATAAAACCTTTTGAATGTAGTTTAAGATGGCCATGATATAATATTACAAATAAAAAAAGACGTGTGGCACTCGGAGACTGCCGCGGCAAAGCTATTGCATAGCATTTTTTATCAACTTATGCAATTATAATTATATATACAACCAATGCCACCTAAAGGTGGGTTGCTGAACTAAAGAGACAAGCGTGATATTTCAAAAAGTCATTAAAAGTTCTGGTATTTATCGATAGATGGAAAAACTAAAAAGTATCACCGCTGTGCCGGTCGGAGTGGGGGTGTTAGGTTTTTTTCGTTACGGAATTTCTGGATTCGGTCTCCACGCTCAAGGCCCGCGATAGAAGCTATGCAATAGCTTAATAATAATATTTGCGTTACATTACACATAAAAGAAGGAACAAAAGAAATGTGGTTTGTAAAACCAAAAAGGCTGCCACTCAGCATATGCTGTTATCAGCGGTGTGGCTGCTTCAGCGCTGGTTTTCTGTGGCATCGGTGTGTGTGTGTGTGTGTGTGTCAAACAGAAACGTTACGTTACTTAGTTAACTGAGGTTAGTTCGCAAATAAAAGCCTTCATTTGAGATTATCATATTTTGTGTATTAAGAATAAATACAATGAGTATATGTACTACTCAATATTTCCATATCGTTATAGGTACATGAGATAAACCTTAAAATAACACAGTCCGATAACCTGCGGTGGAAGCAGAAACAATGTTTTAAAGTATCGTAAAGGTAAAGATACATTCAATTCTTGCTCGAAAATATGACACTATCTAAACCAAGGGTTCCCAATCCCAAGCGTTTACAGTTCGCAGCGCACTAACGGGTTTAGTGTTTGCCTCGGCTACTCGAAATAGGGTGCAATGATAGGAAGCGTATTTTTTTATATTAATACACAATACATTTATTATTCAAGAAAAGTAGGAAAAATAATTAAGTGGCAAATAACTATCGACGCACTCGTCGATACATGCATAGCGACACATGCAGCGCGCGTTATTTGAATTATTGTTGAACCGCGAATACGTGAGGTTAGTTTGCGGAGAATGGTATAAAGTACTTCCTCCTACAACCTCTCATTACCCACTACGGCGCACACTTTGGGAACCCCTGACTTAAATTATTGCGACATACTTTCATTTGCCTCGCAATTATCATGAAAATTCAGATTAACATCGGGTCAAACCATCGCATCGATTCGCTGAACTTTACTTCTAAACCAACCTTATGCGAGGGGACATTTATTTTGGACTGTGACTTAATAAATATAATAATAAAATACATACAATATGCAATTAAAATCTCAAACCTCTTAGAAAACAATTACTATGGCAATGTAAAAACAAATGGACGATGAAAAAAATACCAATACAATAACAGAATGAAATTATTACCACTTTCATGTCTATTCGTGTGTTTTTTAAAATAATGGTTGTAAACATAAAACAAATTCATCCATATAATACAAGTGTATAAGAGTAAAAATAATTTTAAAAAACGTTACATTTGGAATTATATTATTAGCTTAATAAGGTAAAAACTTGTCTTGAGCTTTACTGATAAAACCTAATTCTATTTGGAACACGCGTCACAAATCGTAGAATAATTAAAAATCTATAATATTTATAAATGTCGAGAGCCGATTAAAAAAAATGCTACTAAAGCAAGACAAGAGAAATAACTTTTGCTATAGGAACTGCGCGCTGGCAACGCAGTCGAGCGTCGCAGGCGTCGGTAGCCACTTACCATCACGTGGGCCATCAGCTCGTGTGCCTCATTATTCACATTAAAAAACTACACGTGGCCTCCGACGATCGAAAGAGCTCTGCGTTTTGACTATTAAAACAAAATATATAAATAACTGCTCTCGTATGTAATGACTAAAACATGGGTAAAATATTATGACGAAGCATGCAATTTACATGACATACACTTTTTCGACGCGTTTCATGCAGAATACTTCTTTCGTTTTCGGACAGACGATGGAGCCTTGTTCCTTCATCATCTCCTTCAGCGCCTGAAATAAATCAGCATTGTGTTAACATAATTTATAAATATTTCAATGTATTGTTTTTACCGTTAGAAACAACCTGACAGCGACTCGGCTTACTGTTACAATTAACTTGGCACCAAAACCTCGCGCTTTGGAGACGGGGAAGGAAGACCAAACCCAGGTTTGTAAGACAGTCGGAGGATAAGTTGTGTTATTGTAGATGGCAGCGCCACGCAACGTCTCGAAAGATCGCTCAATATCTGTCTACAGTGTCAACCAATCAAATATCACATCAGTTCAAACTCCGTTCGTATGTTTGAAGGAACACTCCATTTGGTGTTCGGAGGTAGTCAGTCGTCTGTAAAGAGCGCGAGCAGTGAATGCAGTGCCCACGTTACCTTCTCGCCGTAGACCTGCCCGTTGGGCAGCACCATGGGCGGGTTGTACTCGTTGAGCGGCAGACTGGTGATGCGGCACACGAGGCGCGAGTGCGAGCAGTGCGCGTGCGGCAGCGTGCGCGCGAGTGCGCTCAGCGGCGGCTGGCACGCGGGGCACGCAGCCACGCGGGTCGACTCTACCATGCACTGATTGGATACCAGTTAAGGACTCATTCGTATATACGGTGGATATCCAAGTATGCGGTTGAGAAAGTTACATATGGGGTTAGGGAAGCGGTGTTCACAAAATAACCGTATTGTATGAGGTCGCTCTTGGGACCTGAAGATTGAATGATTCAATGTCTGTAAATTACACCGGCACCCAGTCATCGAACAGGAACACTGCTCGGCGGCAGGAATAGATATGGTGAGAGTTTTTCCCGGACGAACACTGAACATACAATATTTTTAGCGACTAAGGATTTTTCGCTACCAGTTGATAAAGTGTACTGAACAGTTGAGTTGTTCAGTTCAATGATTGAAATGAAAAAAAAAAATAAAAAAATGTTTTCCAGCTAACTGCTAAGAAACTTCGCTAGAAATTTTTAAAGCTTCACATAAAACTCAGATGTTATTTATGTAATTGTATTTGAAAGAGTATGTGGTGTTAACTAGTGTATGGTAAAGGATAAGTCGCATTGTAGAACTATCTTAGGTATTGTAAAGGATGGTGTAGTATCACTATGTATTGTAAAGGATATATGGTGTAGTACAACTAGTGTACAATAAAGAATATGTAGTGTTGCAGAACTAATGTATAGTAAAGAATATGTCGTGTTGCACAACTAGTGTATTGTAAAGGATATATAATATTATGGTGTAGTATAAATAGTGTATTGTAAAGGATATATGGTGTAGTATAACTAGTGTACAATAAAGGATATGTAGTGTTGCACAACTATGTATTGTAAAGGATATATGTTGTAGTATAACTAGTGTACAGTAAAGGATATGTAGTGTTGCACAACTATGTATTTTAAAGGATATATGGTGTAGTATAACTAGCGTACAATAAAGGATATAAGGTGTAGTATAACTAGTGTACAATAAAGGATATGTAGTGTTGCACAGCTATTGTATTGCAAAGGATATGGAGTGTTGAGCGCGTGCAGGCCGAGCTGCAGCGCGGCGGGCAGCGCGGGCGCGCGCGCCGGGTGCAGCAGCCGGCCGTGCTCGCGCCGGAACTGCGTCACGAGGTCGCTCCACCGCTCCGTGTCCAGCAGGGACGCGTACGGCTCCACACCTAACCAACCCAGGTGATACTCAATAATAATAAATCTCATATATTTCCTATTTCATATTTATTTCGGGGGGCCCACATTGCTCGCGTCCGTAGGTAGATAACCCTTATTATAGTATAACTAGCTGTTGCCCGCGACTTCGTCCGCGTGGAATTCGGTTTTATCACGCACACCTATTTTACCCCTCGGAAAAGTAGCTTAAATTACTCCTTATTACATCAGCTATCTGCCAGTGAAAGTCCCGTCAAAATAGGTCCATCCATTCCAGAGATTAGCCGGAACAAACAGACAGACAGACAAAAATTATAAAAAATTCTTACGGATCCCTAATTTTTTGAAAATAAATTATAGCCTATGTTACTCCTCGATAATGTAGCTTTCTATTGGTGAAAGAATTTTTGAAATCGGTTCAGTAGTTTCTGAGTTTACTTCGGACATACATACAACATACATACACCTTACCAACATTATCTCTTTATAATATTATTATTATTATATTATAGTATAGATTACGGCCCACCTGATTTTAAGTGGTAACCGCCGCCCATAGACAACAGTAATAGGACTCAAGTCCTCTCCACCAAAGTACGAGATGACAAAAGTGGCACTACGTTGCGTCCATCACCCCGAGACGGGGATGTTACGTCTCATGCGGCTGCAATTACACCGGCATCCACTCCCTTCCACCGGAACACAGCGACACGATTGCATCACTGGTCGGCGGCGGATTACCAGGTGTGGTGGCAGTACTTCTCCGGGCGGACTTAGCACAAGTTCAACTGGTATAGAGTGATGTAGTGTGTAGTATAGTGACCGGTGTCCTTGGGGAAGGCGAGCATGCCCATGCAGTGCTGAATGTGCTGCAGCTGTCCCTCCTCGTACGCGGAGAAGTGCTTCTTCGCGTAGCGAACCGCCTCCAGCCGCTTGTCCAAGCGTACCAGCTCAACGAACTCCTGCATCATTCAATGAAAGAAATAAAGAAAAATATTAATTTTGTGTTACATTAGAAATAAAAGAAAATGTAGCTTGTAACACCAAGAAATTCACTGATGTGCGTCTATGAATCGGCGTCAAGGCACACGTCAATAATAAATAAATATTGATGGGTATATCACACCGAGCCCCAAACTAAGCATAACTAGGACTATGGGAAGCAGGCAACTGGAATACTTTATTTGAAACACAGAACAAACATCTATGCTTGTCACAAAAATGTTGGGAGAATCCGAAGTTTCAATCCGAAAGTCGCTAGTTCCAATCCAGAAGTACAACAATGACTTTCTCGCTTGAATAATTTATGTGCGCAATACTTAATTTTCAAAACGGTTATGAAAAACATCTGACAAAAACCGGAATGTCCTAGAACCAAAACTTCGAGGCTATGCGTCGAATGCGCGAAAAGAGCCTATTTGAGGCGCACTTAAGTCCTATCCACAGTCGACTAGTATCAGTAGTACGACAAATGTGAATGTACTAACTGCAAGGTGTAGGTAGCAGTAGAACTCTCGCCAAGTTCGTCCGGGGAAGTACTGCCACCATGCCCATTTGTGCTGCCAAGCAGTAACGCGTTCGCGTTACTGTGTTCCGGTTTGAAAGGTGTGGTTGCCGGTGAAATTACAGGCACAAGAGACATTCCACCTACACGTCTCAGAGTTACGGACGCATACGATGCGACTTGGGTCTTGTCGTACCTAGTAAGGGAGGACCCAAGTCGCATCGGTTGTTATGGGCAGAGGTTACCACTTAACACCAGGTGGGCCGTCGGCTCGTTCCGTAACTGTAACACATAAAAAAAAAAAAAAAAGGTAGGTACCTGTACTCTGATGTTGAACTCCATGTTGGAGTTGATCTTCTTGAGCTTGGACTTGTTGTCGCTGCACCACTGCAGGCAGCGCGCGGTGCGCCGCGCGCGCAGCTCCACTTCCACAACCATCGCTTGCGCGTATATGTCTGTATGTACACAATTATATACATACACAACATATACACAGCGCCATCTAGCCACGAACTAAGCGTAGCTTGTACTATGGGAGCCAGAAAACTGATAGAATACATTATATGGTGTAGGTCGTGGGTTCCATTCCCACCCAGGACAAACATTTGTGTAACGAACATAGATGTTTCTTTGTCTGATTTCCATGATACAAGCAATGCTTAGCATACTTTGGGGCTAGATGACGCTATGTGAAATGTCCAACAATATTTATTTATTATTTACATACATAGTCTCATAATCCCCAGTAATTTCACTGGCAAAAATGACCACAAAAAAGACCACGCCGTATGTGTAACAGTAGCAAAAGCAAAACAATAACCGTCTCCCTCATACTCATAAGCTTGTCCACGCGTGCGAGAGAGACGGACAGACCATGACGCGCATGCAGTGCAATGTCACACCACACATTCACACACGCAAGCGCAACGTGTAAATGTTGAACGTGCCAGCTTGAGTTAACCGACCTTATAGGTCATTTAATAGTAACGAGGGGTCTGGTTAGACCCCTTGCCGTGTACTCACCCACGTTAGTGAGGTCTCGCAGACCCCGCGCGTCTGCGAGCTTCGCCGCGGATTCGTAATGTCCGTTCCGCAGGAAGTAGTCGACTAGCATCCGGTCTAGGCGGACCTTACGCCACTGATTCAGCTGGGTCTGTGAATACGATACCACAAAAAATAATATAATAATAAATTTATTTTTATTTGTTAATAAAAACATTACATCGTAGCACTTAAATAGGTAACACAATAGTTGAATACTTAAACTGATCAGACTGAATAACAGTGCAAGAATGTGCACTAGCCCCCACATTAGGATTCCGTGTGTTGTGGATGGCTAGTTCCTTCCACAAGTAACAGAAGTAGACAGCGCCCCGCGGTGTTACCCGCGGTGAATACGTAATCCCACGGAAACACTGCACATTTCCGGGATCAAAGTAGCCTATGTGTTAATCCACGATATAAGCTATCTTGATACCAAATTTCATCCAAATCCAATAAGCCGTTTGAGCGTGAAAGAGTAACAAACATCCATACAAACTATCACGTTTATAATTACAGTAGGATTAAATTAGTACATAAAGATTCAGTTTCGGAGCGTGATGGCCCACCTAGCGTTGGTAACCATAACACCCATAACAAGCAATACGGCTTGGGTCATCCCCTACTTAGGTACAAGAAGACACAAGTCGCATACGCGCGCGTAACTCTGGAGAAGTGAAGGTGGAATGTCTCATGCATGTGCCTGTAATTTAGTAATAACTTTTTAATTTGACATGCTTCACAGCTCAGTTGGTAGTAACTCTGCCTTGAGCTGTAGGTCGCGGGTTCGATTCCCACCCAGGACAAACGTTTTTGTGGCGAATATAGATGTTTGTTCTGTGTCTGGGTGTTTATATGTATGTAAGTATTTAGAAGAAGAAAAAAGTATTATATCAGTTGTCTGGTTCCCATAGTACAAGCTATGTTTAGTTTGGGGCTAGATGGCGCTGTGTGAAATGTCCACAAATATAAAAAAAAAATGAATTGACTAGCGACCCACCCCGGCTTCGCACCGGCGCAATAAATTTACAAATGTTACACACAAACCTACCTCGTTTATCGTTCCTATTAATGAACAATGTAACAAAATCTGTTGCCTGGTTTAGAAGTGAGCGGAGAAATAGAGACTTTGTTTTATACTGTTTAGATATCATAATATAGTGGAAGCGAACAAATGCAAAATTCTTTATTGTACAAAATTACACAAAACTACAAACATTAAAACTACTTAAGACACACGTACAACGGGCAGTCTTATCGCTAAAAAGCAATTTATTCCAGACAACCTTAGTTATTTATAGACAAAACTTTATTTCCATTGCATTCTTAAAAAACTGCAAATTAATATACTTCATTTTATATTTTAAATATTGTTACTACCTATTTATCACAAAAATAAAATTATTACCATAAACAGAACTAAGTAAGTCAATTGGTAAAAATATTCATTAGTCACCTCAACTGACCCGGGAAGTACTAACTGTTTTTTGAATAATTGTTTTAGATATTAGTGGAGGTCGTTCACTCGATGGACTGAATGTTTATTGTTTCTGTGACTAATAAGGGAATGAGCAGATGTCCCACCTGATGTTAAGCCCTCTTTTGCCCATAACAACAGCAATAATTAATACTTAAGATACTCCCTTACTCTTAGGTATAGAAGGCCCATGTTGAATTATGTCGTGCCTGTCTGCATCCTGAAGATGGAATTTCTCATGTGCCTGTAATTTAACCGACACCCACACTTTTCAAACCAAACACAGTAACGCGAGTTGCAAAGTGACTTCCATCCATTAAAATAAAAATTAAAATAATTAGGTGACTGGTAAAGGTCTAACTAATGCTCACTATGCTGGCCATTTAAGACTGTGGGCCTAATATGATCTCCGACAGATGCTGCATGTCTACATTTTTCTTTATAGTTACGGCACGAGCAGATGACCCACCTGGTCCAAGTGTCTCTGCCTATAAACAGCAATACCACTTGGATTCTCCCTCGCTAACAAGAAGACCTAATGCACCCTTAACTATGAACCGTGAAGGTGGAACGTCTAATGTGCCTGTAATTTCACCGGCAACCAAACACTTCAAACCGGAACATAGTAATGCGAATGCATGTTCTATTTAGCAGCATAAATGAGTATGGTGGCAGTGCCCGTACGAAATTGACATAAGTGCCACTGCATTAGTTTGGTTCATTGAAGCATTAAGACCTTTGGTATGGTGCCAGGAAAATTATATGAAAAATGTGTGCTGATGCAATAGCAGGTGATAAAAAATCAAGAACCAAAAAGCAATGATTCTTTGGCTTTGTAAAAAAAAACTGGGAAACTGTTTTTATTAATCTTTAGCTACAGAATCTTATTTATTTATTCAGACCCTACCCGAATCCTCTTGGGGAAGGTAAATAATGCTCCTTTTTACTTTGCAAGCACGACAGTCAACACACCACAAAAAAAAATTCCACCACAATTACACTAGAGTGTATAATGCCCACAAATATTTATTTATAGTATTGTGTATATGATATCAATCATAGAAACTGTACCTTGTTCTGAGATGAGGACGGTTCCGACAGAGTGACCGCATGCTCTTTCAGATGTTCCAAACGTTTCTTGCACACCATCGCTGCTTGAAGCTCTTCACTGATAGCCTCCGATGCCTTGCGTTTCATCGCTGTCAGTTTTTCAACCTATAACAATGCCACATATGAGTCGTACAGAAACCACGGTATGCCAAACACATCTCAACACACCTCTTTTGATTCTGTATTTAAAAACCATTTAATAAGTCTTTAAGTGGTTTTTAAATACAGAACATATAATTACAACATGGATTAATAACGGTAGCATTAGGACAAGCCTGTGTAGTTGGAGGTCCAATTACCTTTCATCAAATGACAGGGTTAAAACTGGCAATCTGTATCTATCAGTTATGGATATAGATCAAAAGAAATAAGGAAGGATAAATATTGATAGTCGACACAGTGTTTTTTTTTTATTGTTTTCGACTGTATATCAATATATAAGATAAAACAGCATTGCTTTATATATCATATAATATATATATTAATATATTTACTCATGGTTATAACCATGAGTAAAATTTATACCTTATTGTCCACAAAAACTTAAGCATAAAATTATCTTAAATAAATGGCACAATAAAATGTCAACATCTTTACTGAATTTAAAATTAAACTTTGAATATTTTTAGGCAGTTTAAAGGCCTATTGCAAAAATATGACATTGATGAATATGAAAACCTTACCATCCCTCCCAGCAAAGAGTCTATCTCTCCAGCTGTGAAAGGCTTCTTGGCAGCAGAGTCAAGGTCCCCCGAGGATGCGGCCACCTGTCTGGCTTCCACATCCAAAACTCGCTGTGCATTGCGATAGCGTTTGTTGAATATCTCATATGGAACCTGTGGGTATTGTTTGAGTCTTATTTTCTTTCTGATTGTAACAGGTATATCAATTGCCCATACAGTAAAGTAGTACAAAATTATTTAATAACCAGTATTTTCTCTATAAGTGTTTCTTTTTGTAAACCGATGCAGCATTTTTTTTTTAATGAAAATACAGAACTGAGAGTGCCGTATGTGACATTTTCTATGTATGTTATCTGTATGTACAAACGGTTCAGGTATAATAACTGTTTTGATAATGTGCAACAGTTGACCACACAGTGAAGTAATGTTCAGCGTCTAGAGAATTTATACACAATCTATTTAATCAATATTTTTTTATACATATATTTATGTCAGCTATGGAAAGAGTTTTTTTCCCCATATTAGTTATCTTGATACATGTATGTAGATAAAAAAAATCATTATTGGACAATGCAAAAACTTAACTTCTATTAAATTCATTTGAAATTAACTATGTAAGTAATGTATAATAACAAGTTTAAAATATATTTTTTATAATATTGAATTTCACTAGCCACATTAATTAAATGGTAAGCTAATATATATATATTGGTACCTGGTACTAGACAATAGAAAAACTTTATCTCCATTGAATTCATACAGAAATGGCTTGAAATAAACTGTGTGATGATTTATCAAGCTAAACAAAATATTTTTTAATTTGATTTCAACAGCTACTCTAATTAAACATAAAATAATTATATTCACAGGAACAAATTCAGCCATCTTAAAAATAGGAAGGACATCCGATACTTCGCGTTAAAAATTGAGAGACTTACCTTTAAAGTTGCATGTTCCAAAACCTTGAGCTCGTTCATTTTGGTGTCTGAATCTCTATCTTCCTATAAAATAGCAAATTTGTCTTTTTGACATAGATTCCTGATGAAAATACATAATAACAACAAAACTCAGCTGATTCTCTTGAAATTGAGTAGTACACGTGAAATACATTGCAACTTACGAAAAAAATATCTCGGGGTATATTTAAAAGACTGTAGCGATGTATTTTCATGATAATTAACTTATTTACCTTCATAGAGTTTTAAAATGGATGAATTCCACTACACCAATAATCAATAAAGCTTGCAGCAACGATGGACAAAGGTTTTATTGAATGAAAAAAGATTCAGACTGCTTACACTAGTACGTACCTCTCTACCTACGTTGTATACATTCTGATGCCTCATCCTCATCCGCAGTAGAAACGAGAGAGACAAAAGAACACGTCATTACAAATGTCAAAGTATATTTTTTTAAATTATGGCATAAGAATGAAATCTTTATTTACCGATGCGTGTGCATAAAAGAGAAGACATACACCTCCAATAATACCAAAATACTATCTTCATTCTATCTATTTACAATGTTTCCTGAGAATGAGATGCGTTCGCATTCTCCGAATTTCCCAAAAAAAAAAAAAAAACTTTAAGGCTCTACCAAACAAGTGAGATATAAACTGTAGATATTAGCAATTAATGCGTTATTGGGATATCTATTGTTATTATATCAAACTTGACTTCATAGGACCATTTTCTATACTAAGCTCTTTCTCTTCCTATGACTTTCACACTATGTGAGTCCCATTCATAATAGTGTGGCCGTGCGCATAGGACAGTGTTAGTACCAACATTCATGTATGGCAGTGAAAGCTGGGTATGGCAGAATAAGGATCAGTGGAAATGAGAACTTTGTGAAGTATGTGTGGGGTTGGAATAATAACGTAAGAAACCAAGGAACAGTGTGATAAGAGAGTATTGTGGAAGAAGACGTAGTGATGAAGAATGGAAAGGGTTAGTGCTTAGACGGTTGGGGCATGTAGAGAGGATGAAGTAAATCAGAATGGGAAAGAAATACTTAACATGAGTGGGTCCTTTGGAAGGGAAAGATCTCGGCGTACATACTTATTCCAAATCGTTGATGTTTTGGAAAAAAAGTCAGGTAAAGAGTACCCTATTGCCTAAACCGACGAGCATACATGAAGAATGTGATGAGAGTAGATGAATCAAAGGAGGTATATCAGGATTGTAGCAGGCGAAAAACAATGATCTTTGCATACCCTTCACCCTAAAGATTTAGTATTAAGACCGATTTTATCTTCCACACTGGGGGATGTTAAGTGATAACCGCTGTCCATTTAAACAGCAATACGCCTCAAGTCCTTTCCACCAAAATGACAGATGACTCAAGTCGCACTGCGTTGCGTCCATCGATAGGAAAAAAATATTAATAAGGTACAGGAATTCCTTTGAGCCTATTTTATTTAAGTCCTCGGTACGAAAATTAGGTTATAAAATGGAGCTTAAAAAAAGCGTCAAGTCAAATATCATCGCACTTAAGGAGTTAACTCCAATCGCACAATTTTATTTATATATTTTTAATTTTCACATTGCTTCAAGCAATATTGCGATATATGTTTATGTTATTACTACATATTTATATACCTATATATCATTTTGCAATAACGCGTGCAATAATATCACATTGGTATTGGTGTGATAGAACCTTTATTTTTTCCATGAATGCTCTTTGAACGCTATATTACATATAGTTTATTATAACATGATGGGTGCGGATTAAAAATATTTATTTTCCGATCTTTAGCCCAGCAACTGCAGAAGAATGATTAAATTTCAAAAAGATAGCTAATAAAGACATAAACCCCTTTCGGAACATATCATAGACAATCATTACATATTTCAGGGAGCACTGATAATGCATTATTATTTTTATATATACAAATACACTGAAAAACAATAATAATAAATAAAATTATTGGAATAATGTTAATACTAATTTGCTAAATAACGCCATTTAAACCAGGAAATAATAAAAAAAAACTATAGCCACGTTGCTCGACCATAGACACCGGTATGTTTCATTTGCCGGCGCGTCAGTGCGTCACTTTCGTTTCGTTTCCTTACGGCGAATCCGCCATTTTGTATGTAGCTGGCGGTGCTTCGCGGTGTACTTCCTCGGTTCAGTGATTACACCCACGAAAACTAGAAAACTTTCTGAAATTTTATCTTCGATAGATATTGTGGACGTTCTTGTCTATATTCGTGAAATAAATTTATCTGCAATAACTTGTGCTTTCGTGATTTGTGTGTGTCATATAATTGGAGCGCGTGGCTGGAGTCCCTTTGTTGTTGAATTCGGCTTATTTGAGGTGAGTTTGTTTGTAATATTGTGTGTCAGTGTGATAAGAGAGAGTACGCGACTAGCTGGTGATGTTTTGGGGTGTTCTGTAGAAGATGAGAGTTGATTGGAATGCCGTGGCGTCGGTGGCGCGGATACGGCGGCGCGCGGCGCGGTCCCGTCCAGCGGCCGACGACATTCTCGCGACGCCGACGCGTCACCTCTCAGTGGCGTGAGAAACGTGTTACCACTGAATTAGTTTCTAGAAGCCTCTGTGGGATTCCGTTAATTATCACCCGGCATCATCACGGATTTTTGTGCGGAACTTTCGCCAGTTTGGAACTCAATAGTGTTTTTTTTTTTATATTGATCATATTGCAAGGGTAAGGATGAAGTTATCCATGAAATATACGGATTTTAATTTACCACTCATGTATTAAATGATGGTGTTGACTCAAAGTTACTGAACTATCTATTTGTCTCTAAAGGTCTGTTGTTCAGACTTTTTATAAGCGGTCATGCCCTGTCACTCCAAGATGGTTTACTGGAGTACAATCATTTTACATAACGCATAATTATCACATCTGTTTACCATAGTTTAGGGTTAGACACCACTGTACATTCACTATGTTCCTCTTCTCATCACTTGCTCCAATCAAATCTGTCATGCATACCTCTCAGTGCGTGATGACCTATCCTGTAAGTACTGTACCATTTATGTCAAAGTTCTACCACTTAAGGATAATTATCATTCATTTTCCCAGAGTAAGTAGCACCTACAGATCTAACATTCCTTCAATATTCACTTTATGATTTCTATAACTTAAATTACTTGTCCCCAAAGTTGTTGCCCAACTTTGTATTCAGCAAAAAGTTTGAATGAGATTTCATTTGAAAGTTTCCACCTTTCATTGTTTACCTATTTGCTTGTGTTGAATTTGTTCACGACAGCCTGCCAGAGATCCTTTCAGTTTTGTTATAATCAAAAGTTTTTCTGTACAGAAGAATAACTTTTTGTTTTTGTAAAGTTTACTGAATAAGTTTTTGTGTTATTTTTTTGATTAAATCTTTGTTTCTTTGCTATGGCATCTGTTTACCACAAATGTTCTCAGGAGTCTAAGAGATGTGGTTCGTTTGGAGCATTTTAAAACTGTATGTTACACTTGTGGAGTCAGAGTTGCGATAATATATTAAATTCTGGTGTAATGACTACATCATCATCATCCTAGCCTGTAATCACCCACTGTTGGGTATAGGCCTCCCTTTTATTTTGCCACCCCGATCCGTTCTGTGCCGCTCTGGTACAATATTTTCCAACAGATTTTATTTTATCATCGACAATATATTATACTCACTACAACTACAATATAAATAGGGCATTTGTAATACAATAATGTGCTATACGAACTATGATGTGGATACATCCAGGGTATGCTTGTAAAGGACATTTTTTTTGTCTAAAACTGCTAAAACTTCCTGGCCTATACATATTAGTGGTCCATATGGATGTTGTCTAAAATTCTAATAAATATGAAATGTGAGACCAAAGATCAATGAGACTCAGCACATGATGAATGGTTCTTGAGGCTCCATTGTGTCCCTTAAAAAGGCTTTAAGGCCCTATACAGTTTTGATGAATTTATAATGTTTCAGTTATTAATTTATTTTTATAATTTGAAATTATTTAAGGATATCAATAATATATAATAAGTTAGTTTAATTAATTTCAGACATGATTTTAAGGAGAATTGTTTTGAAATGATAATGTTTCTGGTTGAAGGCATGAGGTGATGTTTGGGGAATTCCACATCATCAGATTTTACTAAAACTCATTGCAAATATTGTTAATGTTGGCTTATTTATTATCCAACAGGGTTGAATGGAAAATTCAGGTTCGTTGTCAGAAATCATGATTTGAAAAGCAAATATGTAATTCTGCACTCAGATGAATTACCAATCAAATTAAACAATAACTGCATTGTCGTCTCAATAATATAAAAAAAAAAACTTTAATTCTATTTGAGTCAAATAATAATGTTTTAGTTGTTAATCGTATTGTTATCACATATATTGTCATGTAACATGAATAAATCATAGAAAAGCCTTTACTAGAACACGTGTGATAGATAATTGGTTCACCATACATATAGATCAAGTACACACACTATATTATTACGTCTTATGTACAGAATAAATAGCACCATAGGATTTAATATAGCAATCGCCACGCTTGACCATCTCTGACTCAGCCATAACTTTTATAGTCTGTATATATGTTTAGGGAATAAGAGACGACCCAGTCTCATTGATATACTGCTACGTTCAGTTGGCTTATCTTAAATGTTATTTTTAAACTGTATTTCGTTAGTATAAGATTAGTACAGGCTGCCGGATATTAAGGAATGAATTAGTGGAAGAAAGTGTTAGCCGAGTTATTCGCGAGAAAACTGATGCTGTCACGCCTACGTTCCTACGACAGTGTGAAAAGTTGCTCACTGAAGTTCTGCCTACCCCTTGGGGAATAAAGAAGTGAATATCTATACAAATAAAATTGGAGTGTCTGTTTCTAATATTAAAATAACTGCTTTTTACTAAATGCATATGGATGTATACATGGTACATATACCAAAACAACATTTTTTTAAATGTTTGTCTGTCTGTCTGTTTGTTCCGGCTAATCTCTGAAATGGCTGGACCGATTTTGACGGGACTTTCACTGGCAAATAGTTGATGTAACAAGGAGTTACTTAAGCTACTTTTCCGAGGGGTAAAAAATAGTGATAAAAACGAATTCCACGCGGATGAAGTCGCGGGCAACACCTAGTATTTAAATAAAAATAATGTGTGAGGTAACCAAATTCTATTTACGTAGAAACTATGAAAAATTAATTAGTAATTAAAGATTTCGCTACGGAGTCTGAGCGAACTGCAGTGAATCACTTCACTTTGTTGCGCCTACAATGAGTGTATAAAACACTTTGTACACGTTTTTATTTCGGCGACCACCGGTATGTTGAAATATTCCCATACTTGGTCGTTTATAAATCGTTGAAATGTGCGTTTGTAATGGTTGGAATGGCCGTGGCTAGCTCAGTTTCTCTGTGAACGGTACCGTTTCCGTTAACGTCACGCTTCACCCACGCATAGGAGCTAGTTAGTGGTGACCCGGTGACCTTCCTGGCAGGGTTGGAAAAAATCACGAAAATCCAAAATATCATGATTTTTTAGATTTTTTGCTTGTGCCTTTAAAATAGTGCGTGAAACGAAACGCGCTTTTGTTTGTAAGCGGCTGGGGGATTTCCCTCGCTTTGTTTAGTTTGACACTTGAATTAGGTTTGGATTAGTTCGAAAAAAAAGCCAGTTTGGATCAATAAAATGAAGATACGCAAAACAAATATACCCAATCTTGACAGTTATTTGGGGCCATCGCATCGTCCGCATCAGTGGAAAGAGTCTTTTCCACCTTTGGATTTGTAGTTTATACATTTTAAATTTAGGAACGGAAAAAGCTGGAAAGTTGCTGATTTTATTTAAGTATGCGTTGAAACCTGCAATGGTGAGACGGCATCCTTTAATTAAGGCACTTGCAATTTTATATTACTTAATTTTATACTTTGCAGATATAAAATTATAATTTACATGTTTTGTACCTAGGTTTTTTACTTAGCTTAAATGAGCACGAGATACATTAATTAGCATAGTACAATGCTTATTTTTGAAGCTGAGTTTAGCCCGTGGCCCCTTGCGGACCGGATGCCAAACGAAACAGATGCATGTTACTACTGTATGGGATATATCGCACCAACTGTCCTTTATGGTAACGCTTGTCTTACGCCGTCCGTACCTACCGGTCTTGAAACGTTTTTTGTTTTATCGATGTTTAGATGTTGTTGTCTCAATCACACATGTGTGTTTTGATTACTCCTATTTAATTACTTAAATTCAATATAGTAATTACCTAATCAGTTTTTTAAACTTTGTGTACACCTGCGAATGCTAGTGAAGACTGCCTTTCAACTCGTTCACCGACAAACCTAGATGGTTAAATTTAAATTAGAACTTTTCTTGTGGCTTTTATGATAACTGAATTCCGTATTTAAATGAAAAGCCATTTGAACATTCTAAGAGAATGCAATCCAATTGATCATCGTTATACCACTTTACCCTATTGAGCGTCGAAGCATTCTTACATAAAAGAATATCGATTTAAATTCTATGCTCGGTGACGTGTAATTCGCTTAATGTATGCGCATAATCTCTGAGTCAGACGCTGTTGCCTGAAGCCGGTTAGGGTCGCCATTTTGGTCCGTATAACATATTCTGCTATTTAGATAATGAATGTCAATACATATTATGGAATCAGAACGCCGAAATGCGCGGATGATCTATAGTTATTTCGATTGACTTTCTTTTTGGATTTATTTCTTAATTCGGTAATGGATCAAGTCATTTTACGTCATCTGGTACTGGTTGGTAATTTCGTAGGCATAAGATTTCTCGTGGTTGTCGTTCTATGGAGGAATGAATTACTGGAAGAAGGTCTTAATCGAGTTATTCGTGAATAAAATGGCGGCGAGCGATTACTACTTGACACATGTCTTCGAATTTTTGGTTCTAGGACATGTCGGTTTCCTTAAGTTTTGAGAACGTAGCACATAAATTTATCCAGCGATAAAACTCATACACGTCGGGATTTGAACCAGGGACCTCCGGATTCAAACCCGCGGTCAGTACTCTGAGCCACCATGCTCTCAAATATCCATGAGCTACGTAGATCTTTTCTTCGATTTGAGTTCGAATATAGATGGACTTTCCCTCCTCTTTTTTTTTTTTTTTTTTTTTTTTTTTTATGTGATACAGTTACGGAACGAGCCGACGGCCCACCTGGTGTTAAGTGGTAACCTCTGCCCATAACAACCGATGCGACTTGGGTCCTCCCTTACTAGGTACGACAAGACCCAAGTCGCATCGTATGCGCCCGTAACCCTGAGACGTGTAGGTGGAATGTCTCTTATGCCTGTAATTTCACCGGCAACCACACCTTTCAAACCGGAACACAGTAACGCGAAGGCGTTACTGCTTGGCAGCAGAAATGGGCATGGTGGCAGTACTTCCCCGGACGAACTTGGCGAGAGTTCTACTGCTCTTAAGATCGCAGTAGATTCAAGCCAGCGGAATGTAGATATTTTTTTCCCAAGGTTGGTATTTGTAATTTGTTGCGACACACGACACTTGGATTTACCCGGCCACGGCTAACCTGTGGTTGTCTGTTGCTTATGTACTTTACGTAGATTCCACGGTTGAATGCCATTTGTAAATGGCTTACCCGAAAGAGTATCACAGTTCCGAAATTGCTTTGTTGGACACAGAATGTGCCTTATTTGTGAATGATCTTTGTTTTTGAACCGACATATCTATGTGTGTGTGTGTCAAAAGGCAACAATAGCTTGTCTTTATGCTTTACAATATATATTTTTTCTACTATAATAATTACAAATATCGCTTTTTCTTAATTAGTATAAATGATTTTTTAATCATTATAAACACTCTTGGGGAGTTTCGCACCCCAAACTTTCTTTCGACGCAAAAATTTTCTCTACAGAGCACCGCTTGCGACTAAATTGTATTGTTGATTTGTTGTAATGTTTGTAATTTTACGTAATATTATATTTTGTAAATAACTCATTGACAACCCTATTGTATTAATTCCTACTAGTGTCATGGTTCTCTCGATCCAGCGTGGTGAATGATTTAAGTGCGTCCTGTAATGATTGATAGTCGTTAACTGATATAAATTAATAAATCGTGAAGTTTTCTCTATGAAGCACTAAAAATATCTCTATAATTCAAATATTGCAGAATTGCACACTTGCACAGGAATGCTTTAAACTCCTTGCAAGGAATTATTACGAAGGAAAATAAAGGCAAACGGAGCCGCGTGCACGTGATATGTACATTATATGGGTACACAGTTCCCCATGTGTTAAAATGTGTTCACGAAGTCCAATTTACTGTTGTGCTGACTTCTCAATACGTACGCTCATCGTGCGATAAGTTATCTGCCTTGAACTACAAACGTATTTTCCATGACACAACAGCTATTGACTTTTATTATGTCAGCCATTTTGTTTATAAATTGATCGTATTAACCACGTTACAGGCCACTCAACACGTTTATCGATGTCCATATGGCTATTGCGATAATCATTATTTATTGGTGTGATGATTAATATTTTTTAGTATATTATGTGGCAACGGCCTTGTATTTAATTATTTATGCCCGTGGGCCTTATTCGTAAACGATTTTAATGGTAGTTACCAGTTCAATATAACAGCACCATATCCACTTACCAATTTCTGCCCCAAGCAGTAATGCATTCGCGTTGCTGTATTCGTGTTTGAAAGTTGTGTTCGCTGGTGAAATTACAGGCACATGAAACATTCCTTTGCCTCAGAATTACGGGCGCATATGATGTGACTTGGGTGATGTTGTACCTAGGTAGAAGAGGACCCAAGTCGGAACGCTTGTTATGGTCAGAGGCTACCACTTACCACTAGGTGATTATCGTAAAAAAATCCCTGAATATATTATAAAGGGGTATAAGTCATTGATAACAGTTGTATCATGCATTATGCCAGTTATTCAAGTAAGTAAAGCGTATTATGTCAAACATTGTTGAATCTATAATCCATCCTAGGTAACTAGCTATCTAACTACTATGTGGACACATTTATATTTTGACTTTTACTGTAACACATTTTAACCATTATTTGATCGGTCTGCAGATCAGATATTGAATATAAACTAATCGGACTCCATCTTGGAAATCAATTTTAATCTATTAAACATAAAAAAAACACCCTTTAGTTCGGAAATACATAAAAAAATTAAGTAAAGCTAACGTAAACTAAATGAATATTGTCACTAAACGCTGACGGCGATGTTAATTTTTGATACATCACGTTCTTTGTATTGTAGATTGAAACATTTGTAAATCTCATACATAATATTATATATGCTCTATATAATATAAATGCGCAATAAAACAGTAATGAATGATCAGTTCCAATCAACCACCGCTCAAATTAAACCTAGTTAATACATAACGGTAGCACGGGTTCAATCGTCCGGTACAATAATCAAAAATAATATAATTTAACTTGGTACTGTTTGTTCCATTGTGTTTTGGATCGTTAATTTCCCCCTCCCAGCTCACCCCATTTTAGGGTGGGGGGTATCCACCCGTACGGTGACCGAGCTATTAAAATTGTAATTACCGTCCGCCTGTAGTAATATTGTTGAAGTGATGTCCTATTGATTGCGGAGGGCAACCGCCCCGTTTTGGATTTTGAATTCATTACCTCTGGGAATGCAGCCGGAAATGTGGCAACAGATTTTATTCAAAAAGAAACTATTCTAAGAAACCTTCGGCTTTTATTCATCACCCTGTATGAATGATTAAACTGTAGTGTTACCTTATCAAAGTTAAAGATTACTTGGAACTGACACACAATAATATACATATGAATTGTAGTACCATTTGACATAAAATAATATTACTTAAGTATGATAAAATATAAACGGAAAATAACCAAATGCAAAATTGACAAGTAAAACAGCGAAAATTTGAATAAATGCATGAGAATTATGGATCGTAAACTCAATATTGCATATCCATATAACCGTAAACTAGATATTTCAACTAAAACATATAATCGACTGCCTGAAAGAAGGCTGTATAGGCCTAATGTATGTTGTATATAATCCAAAAATTTTGCCATAGAACGTACTTAGATCTGCAGTCTGCATCTGTCTACTGCGATGCAAGAGTTCATTTGTCGTTTATACTACATATTAACATTATAGTGTTACAACCAATGCACCATGTGAAAGCAATAAACTTGATAATATTTCTAAGCTAAAGCTTATTCCCAACTAGGAAGTAATAAATGTTGAAATATTTGCGTCGACTTCTCCAAAACGCTAAATCTTAATTCATTATCGCTGGCAAGTGCCTTTAAAACTCCGGACCATTTGCGTTCGCGAAACAAAAGCTTACGAATGGAATTCCTCATAGCCCCCATTAAACTCGAAAAGGAATTAAAAGAAATAAGGCGCAGTAAAAAAGTTTTAATGCACATAGGAAATGACTGTGGCGTGCCCGAGACAAGTTTCGCCCTCTACTACTCGGTAGTTTAGTTTACTCTGGGTAGCGGAACAAAGGATTGTCAGTGTTGGTAGTTGTCACTAAACTAATAATACACATGCAGTCGAGCCCGGGTGCTAGTTCATGTTCAATAAATAAATAATAATAAATATTGGTGGACATTTCACACAGCGCCATCTAGCCCCAAAGTAAGCTAAGCATAGCTTGTGTCATGGGAACCAGACAAGTGATATACATACTTTTTTTTTTGTAAATACATACATATGGACATCCAGACAGAACAAACATCGATATATTCATCATAAAATTTTTTGTTCTGGGTGGGAATCGAACCCACGTCCTACAGCTTGGAAGCCACTAACTACTAACTGAGCTGTGAGGCCTATATAGCTTACGTCTGTTTTTGAAAGAATTATTTTATTGATATTATGTAACGGAAAAAAACTGTCTTCACAGTTCAGTTGGTTTCCCTTCCAAAACAAACATTTTTTTATTATCTCATAATAGTATAAAAGAAAGTAGCTATCTACCTCCTGTCTGTTTCTCCGCTTACATTTACGCAACTGATTTTGATACGTTTTTCACTGATAGATAGAAAGCTATGAACGCGGAAGGTTTGTGTAACATCATTTGTAAATACTTTTAACAAAATTGCTGAAGTGTCGGTGTTTTGTCAAACACGGTTACTTATGGATAGCGCAATTAGTACTTTCAAAGCAAAGCGCACTCCTCATTTTCATTTAAATTGCACCCGTGCGAAGCCGGGGGCGGGTAGCTAGTTTGTAATATAAAGTAAACACTAGTGCTGGTGGTACATGAGATAGCATCAAAGCAATATTTGATTGTAACAGGACACGTGAATTCGCTTTAACGACGCCTCATTCACTTAATTCGCACACTAGTCCCAACAAAGCAATTGTAAACAATAGGTAATGTGATTTTCACACAATGCTATAGGGTTAGTTTAGGACGGGTCTGCGAACATAGTGTTTAGATTAGACCTCGCTCAATCCTTGTCAGCTGCACGTAAGAGGCTAGTTTAAGTTGGCCAGAAATAGGTAATGTTGTTAAGCGATTATTCTCTGTTTGAGCCTTTCAAATATTCACTCACATATTGAGGAAATTCCTTGATTGTCATTGAGAAACGTTCATACCGTTTTTATTTTGTGTTCAATGTGTATGAGACTGACTTCAGATTCGGTAGGAACTCTCTCTCTGGACGAACATTTGTGTGTATTGCATGCATGCATAAATGTTAATTCTGTGGCTGGGTGTAAATATGTACTAATGTATTTTACAAAAAGGAGTATTCTAAGTTATCTAGTATTAAAAACTATGATGTGAAATATTTACCATTATTTATTTATATATCATACTAGTAATATTCATCTAATCAAATTTCTGGTCCTCCAAATGCTCGCTTGGATTCTTAGCAATATCAGTCACTCAAACCTAGTTTCTGTCTACTCTAATAATATGTCAACGCTGCATTATGCTATCAGGTATCTCATTGTGTACGTCAGATGCAAGATACACGCGACCTTGGAACGTCGTTCGTCCGCAGTCGCTAATGTCGCAATGCCTTTACTCGAATACCTGTTGTGAGGAAGTTTTATAATTTGTATACTCATTGTACTATCTCATATCTTGCAGTTACAATCCTTTCGGATTACACAGAAAGGATGATAATAAAATCAAACCCAAACAGTTATAAAATACTTAACCCCATTTAGATTCCCTGATTGTTTAGGGGGTGGTGTGGACTAAGTTAACCCCGACAACACCCCATATTGAAGTAAAAAATGTGAACTTAATTTCACGATGTGATATTGCATTTTTACCCCTCTTTATGATCTGATATCGGGAGCTTGTTACGAAATCTGAAATGGAATCTTGAATATTAAATTGGAACCGAAGGAAGTTTGATTACTTCCACCGATGACACAAATCCAATTGGTTCGGTTCGGTTTGGTTTGTGTAATATTTTTATCCTGTTTCAGAATGTTCGAACTTTAGGACTAAATTTAGCTTGTTACTGGACCAGTTATTAATGTAACGTTTAGAATCAAAATGTTTCATTTTTCGCTTATTTAATACTATTCTCATTCCTCCACAGAATACTTTGGCTTATAAATTAATAACTATTGTGGTGGATATTTCATACAGCGCCATCTAGCCCCAAATTAAGCATAGCTTGTAGAATACTTACATACTAATTGTAATTACGTATTAATACCGAGACAACAAACATCTATGTTCGTCACGAAAATGTTTGTCCTGGGTGGGACTCGAACCCACGACCCGCAGCGAAGAAGGCAGAGTTACTACTAACTGAGCTGTGACATCAGTCAATAAACGCCCCCTTAATTTTCATTTCACGCTGTATCTCTTACTTTGACCGGGTTAGTAAAAGAATTTCCAATTTGAAAGATTTAATAAATGACATAACAGTAAGTAATACGTTCGGAACAAATGGGGTCAGGGCATCAGGAACCACGAGTACAACGCACAATGCCACTAACTACATCTAGACGATAAACAAATATTTGTTCAGATTATGGAAACTGATTTTTGATTTATTCGGTCAGTTCGCTTCTTACACGCATTATTTCAAGCTCAATTTGTTCTGAGACTGCCTTAAATATGAACTATTTGAACTAGCAGTAGTAGCATATAAATATATGTGATGGTACATTAGAAAATAAGTGCTTTTTTATTTTTGGCGGCCACCAATCAAACATTCTCAGCTCGTCGTGGGCGACCGCGCTAAGTTTAAGGTTATCTAAAAATATCGCGTTGCGTATCGTATTTGCGCAAATCATTATCAGTTCAGTTTATGCATGATACAGTTTCTAAATATGACCGACGTGGGAATTCGAAAAGGATACTTATTAATGATCAAACGAACATTTCAAAGGATGTTCGATCGATATTTTATTAGTCGTTTCATTCGAAGTGAAAAACGCGCCCGCCCAAAAAGAGACTAAATTTGAGAGTGTATGGACGCCATGCCCGATGGAAGTCCGTTTGATCAATTAATTGTATTAAATCCGTGGATATCAAAGCACAGTTTTGTACGAACAAAATACCTATATTATACACATAAAAAACATTTACTTTTAAAATTTAATTTATTATTTGCGTTCGTTATTTTATATTAGAAGTATTGCTGGTAGCTGCAGTGATGTAACGACGAGTTATCATTAGAATACGCTTAAATTTTTGCCGTTAAACGGCATGGACAACACAATTGGGACTAAGCGTTATGCGAATCAATTTATTTCTCTGCATTTTAAAAAATTTGTTTCTCACAATCTGTCTTCTAATAATTGACTATATTCGGTCAGCAGGTGATTAAAGCACCTGCGAACTTACATCTGATTCTGTGCCCGCCACCTGTTTAATGAAGATTTATATTATTATTTTTACCAGTGAAATATATATATGATGTCACTGCAACACCACATCGGAACTTTTATCTAAACGCCAGAACTTATTTTTTTTTGTTTCATATATAGGTTATTTTTTCCGATGCTGAGATATAAATGCGACCTATTCTTTAACCCTAACTAGAGTAAAGGTTCTAACCCTAACTAAATAATTCTTCCATTACCACATCCTACGCTAACACGGCCACTTCGGGTTCATGTAACATGTCTCATGTTCTAATTTGTACTGTGAAACTTGAAAACTGATAAAACTAGACGCCAGACCAGAGCACTATTCTAACAAAAAACTAATTAAAATCCGTTCATTTTGTTTTTGTTGTCGTTCGAATGACGTAGTTCATGGACCTACGCGATTATACTATTGTTTATCCGCTCCCTCGGTCATCAAACAAATAATGCACGATTTATGTCCCATTTTTATTGTTTCCACGGCATTAAAATAAACTGTTCGGCCAACGTGATTTATTTTGCCGCATCGTTCAAATGGTTTGTGGGGAACTTATTCAAACAATATCGCTCTGCTGCATCTAGAAGAACAAATCTACTTAAATCTAGAATTTGTGTGCATAGTAAGCTTTAGACTAAGAAATCTATCTAAATCTCTCACCTCGAAAGGGTTTGAGGTATCCGAAATTCCGTCTCTGGGTGGCCAGATGTAGTCCAACCCTTAGTAATCTAAAGTTCTATTCCACTGACAATAACCGCAATGTTTAAATGAACTAAGTCCTATAAAAACACCGTTATGACTTCGCTTCGATACGTATGGAACAGTGCGTTAGCATTTACATTTACTAAACCGGATCGAACGCACTCAACGCCGTCGTATACCCCAAGGCTTATATCTCACAGTTGATACGGACACCCATTTTCAGGCAGACATTATTACACGTTACATCGTTTGTCCTTGCGTTATTAAAACTCACCGCACCGGGGTGATCATTAAAATATCTGTAATGGGAGTCTTGTGTGAGCATTTTTTTTTCCTCGACTTGGCGAAAACTGTAAATTGTTGGCCCCACCCGGCCGGTTAATGAAAGCCCGACGAGATGCGACGGCTAATTGGATTCCATTTTGGATCGGAACACGTCCGCGCCCGCGCCCGCTCCAAGTCGCGTTTCCGTTTCCAATTGGTGCTATTCACCTTTACGTCACTTTGTCATGGAAATTTTTGGAACAATAATAGCGGCGCGGCCTTTTTTGGCTATTACTGCTTTATTTTGTAACTATCCGCCGTGCATAAATTACATTTTCGTCTGCTTTGGCTCAGAACCTGTTTCTGGTATCCTTTCAAAGCCCACTCAGAGGCAGAAGCTCATTTATATTTAAATTAAAGTACCCTTATTAGGTATTATACTATATTTGGTGTAGTTTTAAAAGTAATATCGTTTTTAAACTTCCAAAACCTTTACATCCCCACATCTGACCTCTATGTAAATTATCTTGCAGCGAACAGAATAAACTTTGCGAACTAGGTATCTTGAACTGGAGTTTTACATGAAAAATCCAACTTAAAAGTCTCGGTGTGTTCGCCGATCTAGATGAAGTTTCTCTACCACGCTGATCTTTACCGAAGTTTTTTAAAAAAAAACAATAAGATAACTTCTAACGGCGCTCGCCTTAATTTATTCTCTCTCGTCGTTCACCTTTTATCTTGCTAGTGTCGGCATTACGGAACGCTTTATCGGAAAAAAAATAGCTATTTACGGTGAAAAACAAGCCACTAGAAAGGCGACGTTGAATTTGATCTGAGGCGCGCTGCTGAGTCATGCAAGCGGCGACTGGTGGAGACGGTGAGGGGGGGGAGTATGGGTGTAGGGGGTGTTGGGGGGGGGGGCAGTAAACCGTTCAGCTCAGCCACCCATTATACTATTGTGGAGGCATGTTGTTTTCGCACAAAACGATGTGTCAGCTTCACTCCGGTCAGGACGAGCGACTCCATTCTAAGCGTATAGTCATTTCAAAAGGAACAGATAAACTATTTATGCGGTTATACGCTGCAGCTGGCAAGCGAGGATAAACAAATTATATGTATAGGTGAATGGTGATCTCCAATAATATGAATGAAGAGGATCTTTTTTTTTTTAAAGACTTGCAAAAGGCTGCTTTAAAGAAATTACATGCAAGAAATTGTTTCATTGAGGTCCACCTGGAATCTTATTGATATGCAATCCAAAACGCTTGATATTACTGAACGGAGTGACTTCACTCACATTGGAGATACGTTGGCGATTACTAGGGTTAGTAGTTAGTAGGTTGATTGCATATGTGGCTTTAGAATTTGAATGGTTTATGATTAATAATTATGTAGATAAGCGGGTTTAAGATGAATATGAGCGTAGTTCTACGATATGTGGAATCAAGCCGATAATTATTAATGATCTGAAATGTTTTGTATATTATTCTTGTTTCTTTATTATCCACATTATATATAATATGACAGTTGAGCATGTCATCATAATAATACACATGCGCCGCACATTCTGTATGAGCAATCCCTCTGAAATAAACCCTGACTTTGACTAATCTATGTGATGTCTGGTCTTTTGCAGTTATTTAATACATTTTAATACAATCGTTATATCTTCATCTATTTTTCGAGACCATTCCTTGAGAGTTAACGGTGTGGATTTCCTGCGAAAGCGTTGTTGGTGATGTGGAATGTAATAGTGAAAATTGTTTTGTAAACGCATTGATACGATCGTTTACCATTTGTCGTTCACAACTTTGCCAAGTTGGTCGGTACGTCGAACAAGAAGTACTTAATGTATATTTTGTCAAGCGACGTGTGGGGTACACTCACCAGACACAGTAATGTGTTAACATTATGTCCCAACAATTTTACAGTTAACACGATTCAATAATAATGCAAATAGGTCACGTGAAACTACCCCCCAACATTTTTTATGTGATTAAGTTTTGGATGGCAGATGGCGTTAAGTGTGGCCGAACAAGCAATACGGCTAGGTTCTTCCCTTACTTAGGTGCGACAGAACTCAAGGCGCATCATTTGCGCCCAGAAAGAAAGATTATTTATTTAACTCAATTGACACAACTATAAATTTATATAAATATTTTTAACGTCTCTTGTACTTGTAATTTCGCCGGCAACCACATCATCAAAATCGCAACACAGTAATGCGAATGCAGAAATGGGCATGGTGGCAGTACTTTCCCCGACGAACTTGGAAAATTTCTAACTGCTTTTAAAATTCAACGATTAAAAGAAAGAACAGTTCAAAGTTGAATCAACAGTTAAATTCTGCTCAAAAAAATGTCCCCTAGTAACAGTTACAAAGACTTGGATGAGTCAGCCGGGAAGTTTGTAACGACCAAACTGTATAAGCCAATTACTTAGCGTTAGACGAAGCGAAGTATCTACGATGCGTCGGGGAGCTGTTTCAAAATGGCCAGCCTACGTTTTATTTTTGTCATATGACCTCTTTCGCATTTGGCGACGTTTGATAGTCCGTAACAAGAACGTGAATGTTGGTGTTATATTATTCATTTGTAATCATATCGGTCCGACTGGCCTCACAGCTCAGTTGGTAGTAACGCTGCCTTCTGCGCTGTAGGGCGTGGGTTCGATTCCCACCCAGGACAAATATTTCTGTGACTAACATAGGTGTTTGTTCGGTGGCTGGGTCTTGATATGTATGATATTTGTGTTTACAAAAAAAATAGTATTATATCAGTTGTCTGGTTCCCATGGTACAAGCTATGCTTAGCTTACTTTATGGCGCTGTGTGACTAGTAGTCTAATATAAAATAATAATATACGGACGTGTTTGTCTCTAATCGCTGAATAGTCCGCTTCTTCTAAACCAAGCATCGGATTTAGATACCGTGTTCACTATTAGAAACAGCGATAAACGAGGAAGGTTTGTGTATATTTTTCGCAAAATGGCTGAAATTAATTGTTTTTTTTTTAATCAAAAGAACTGTTATTTCTTGCTAAGCGCGCTCTTCATTAGTAAACTGCAACCGTGCGAAGCAGGCGCGGGTCGCTAGTATATTATAAAATGCCCATGCCTTATGTCGTGGTCAAAAATGGAATTCAGGTAAAATAAAAAATAATTAATATTTTTTTAATTTATATTTTTTAATCATTAAGTAATATAACTTTAAAGTCCTTAATAAAATTATATTATATATCATAAACATACTTAGGTACATCATACGTCCTATGATTAGTCTTCATGGTTCATGATTTTGTTATTCGTTCATACTGATTATATTCGGAATGTGTTAAATCACTTTTATTTGTGCTGAATATAGGCAACAGTTGACCGGCGACCTGTAACTAAGATTGGCGAACCAATTATTTAATGAAAATGAACTAACTGCGATATACTTGCCATTAATATTTAATCGTTTGTTTGTAAGTGTGATCATTTTGGAAGTTTCCTTGTAACGCTACTTTTCAAAAGTGGTAAATTATGTACTGAAATAAGTGAGATACCTATATATAGACAACGAGATTGTGTATTTGATTTTTTTAAAAGATTTATCCAACAAATCAAAACAAATAAAATCACACATATTCCTGAAAGTCTAAATCTAATATCTAAATTATTTATAGACCCTTGTAAACTTCTTTTCTCAAGCAAATTTAATGTATAGACATAACTTTTTTCGTGTTTAACAGTGGGCGTAAACTACGCTAACTATACCTACTCTATTTGTTTACATATGTTTAAGTTGTCATCTTATCGGTCTTTTAGGTATCCCTCAGAGCTGGTGACAATATTTTTAAACACAAAATTGACTGATCACCTCTTAACGATGCCTCGTTCGCCTTTCCAATTCTGTAAGTGGTAAATTGTTGCGAGTAACGGAACGTTTCGGCTCTACAGTTATATACTGGAGACTGCGGATGACGTTGTTTGGATCTGTGTGCTCAATAATCATTTGTCGTAGTCTGTAATGTTTGAATTCAGTGTTGTTATTATGTTTATTAGTGACCAAATATTGTTTCAGAGTGAAAATACTTTTCGAAATAATATATAATACTAGATTGATTTTTAAAGCGATTCAAATGTTAAGAGGAACGTGATTAGGGTTTTTTTTATTAGATAATTACATATTATCGATAATTTGTAATTTTTGTTAAACAATCCACTGAACCAACAGACACCTATATTTGGCTTACAACTTACTAGTAGGATAGACAAAACTTAATTACAAACCTGATAATAAAAGTTTCGTATAAATAATATTCTTCCTTATTATAACGCTAACGAAAAAGGTCTAAATACAGGCTTCACCGGTGAGGTAAATTGAATTTAAATTATGATATTAACGATTTGGCGAGCGACTACCAAAATTAATATCCGGTACGACCTTTGGGACCAGAGGCGTGGCTGTTTGATGGATCGCTAACATTAGTTATGTAAGTAACTAGTGGATTCCGGGAATGTAATATCAAGCACAGTCTAGCGCATACATCAGTTGGAACACTAATATCTTTGAGGCAATCCACCCACACTAAAACAGTCCCTACAGACATTTTCGTATAATTACTGGTATCATGCTATTAAATACTATGTATTACTTGTATGTATTATTTTCACACGGTGTATTACAGCCGGTTGCTGACTTAATGAGTTATATGTATATAGTAGTTTTATGTTTAAATTTATTGAATATTCATGCGGTATTGTAATTAAAATATTTTTAACCACCTGAAATACTTGGACCCACTTTGTTTATTATAATTAATTCAGCTACCTACCGACTTGCGACCGAGTAATCTGTAATTGTATCTATTTTATTTTTCTTCATTTTGTGATTCACAATTGCATTGTGAGTGCGGTTACCTGCTTCAATTTATGCCTCTCCCGAGTCAACCATCGTTTTGCCTGTCACAAATCCAAAGAGCATGAATATAACGACTGTGTCCCAGTAAATCAACAACAGCGAAAGACGAAACTTTCCAACTTTTACAGCTGTACGTAATAACTGCGTGATTGCACGCTCCGCCCGCCCGCCCGCGCCGCGCCGCCCGGCGAGAATAGATTCTTGCACGTGAAACATAATAAAACTACGAGGTAGCCAGGTCGGTCGCCGTCTGCATTTGCGTTTGTACTTGTGTAACGTCCTGGTGATACGAGTTGTGTAGCGAATGACGGAAATATATTTTTATAAAGTTGCCGGCGATAAATATGCTGATGAGAATGTTACCGGCAAATGCTTGGATGTCTTTTCTAATTCTACTTAACCCATAACGACCTAACTGTTATTCACTAGTGTGCTTAGTTTTGTGATGAGATGAAACAGCTTTGATATACGATCTTAAAGGACCGCGAGATGTTGAAGTACTTTTCTAGGAACAATATTGTATCGCGCGTCTCTGTGCGATGTCTCGCAACGTTCGTAGTTTATTTGGAAGTGATAAGTCGGCGTCGTGTCTTTTAAATATACTGTCGTCCTTTAACTAGAAAGCCGTTAACCCACAAAAGGTCAATTTTTACTTTTTAATAGGAAGCAATATAGTTCAAAATTCTCTATCTTTCTGTCTAAGAAACGTTTGTAAATAACAATTAGTTCCGGAGATAAAAAAAAATTGTAGGCCGATACGTGACGGATTTAAAGGGAATTAAAAAGAGTTAACTGAACATATCTCAAAAACATCAATTTAGGCTTAACGGCCTTTTAGTTAAAGGCAGTATAGTTAGACCAACATCGTCTACGTTCGCATAATTGCTATCTGTAGATTTGATTGATTTGCTTTTAATGTAGCAGTCTGAATCAGAACAGAATATACATGTTAATCTACGTAACATTTATACAGTATGTTTGCCACTTTTTGGTTCTTTTAAATTTACTTGGGATGGAATTCTCCAAAGTAGAATTTTTGTTTGAGTAAATAGCAGAAGGCCCCACCTTGCCACCTCCCTGTGTTTATTTAATTAAAAACCAACTTTTATGTTAATAATATTAAAACCCATGCTAACTAAATTAAAATGAACGAAAACAATCCTCTTCTAGATTGATGATATTTATGAAATTGAAAATTAATATCTAAATTAATAACCTACTTTTTATAAATAATTTTAAAACCCGTACTAACTGAATTAAAATGAGCGAAGATGAATCCTCAAGATTGATGATTTTTATTAAATTGACATTCGACTATATCCGCTAATTATAAAATCCACCTGGCTCGTCTCACAAACCAGTTTGTGAAGCGACCCGGTTGGAATTCCACTCTGTTTTATATACGTACCTATTGTTTAGTGGCGGTCGTGTTGAGTGCTCTTGAAAAGATGCCATCTCGTAATATAATAAGAGCGAAAGCAAACATCATTATATGTGACGTCAAACTAAATACTATACAAATTATTGTAAAGGTTGGTGCAAACCGAAATCTGCATTTTCAAATACATATTCCTTTACCAAGGCCCTAGACAAACTCGTCCATTACTACGTATCACCGGTGGGGTATGACTTATGAAAGTGTGACTTTATGTAATGTTTATTTCCAATAAGCAATACAAAATATGGGATTTTGGTATTGCTTGTTGTGAGTTTTTAATCTGTATTCTGTATTTTTTTTTAAATGTAGTAATCTGATAGATGAGTAATTTTTCCAGTAAAATCCATCTAATGTTTTATGTACGAAACTTCTATATAAACTGCTTATGGAACGACGCTGCGGCACTCTTCTGTAATACTCTCTCTTGGTATTTCATCTACTCTAAAAACCGTAGCACAAAAAGGGTAAAATTCCCTGTTACTGCAACATAAGACTTAAACTGTTACATAAAATCTCTGTGTAATAAAACTTAAACTCTATATTTAATCGTTAAAGCGAGCCAAGAGACCCAGAGCGACACAGGTCGTCGGTAGGTTACATAGACAAGGGCGGCGACCTTGGCGGGGTGGCCACCCCCTCGCTGCTCAGCATCCCCCCCCCCACCCCCTCCCCCGCCCCTCCCAGCCACCCCAGGGACGAGATGTGAGCTGACTTTTGAGGACCCACTCCTTTGACTGTTACCATAGTATATCTCTGTGTATACGTGTTAGGAATCCACTGTGCGATCGTTGGCTTTTTGTTCTCGTGAAAATATTGCCGGTGTCTTATTCTTTTTCTTGTTTGCTGCAGGTGAGGATTTATTGTTGGCAGACTCCCGGAGAATAGATAAGGTAACTATTGCAATGTCAGTTAATTGTCACACCTACAAATAACTCTACATAGTTCATGTTCATATTTTTCTCCGTCGCTTATCATTGGGCAATATGCCAGCAAATTTTTTGTCATATTCTCATACGAACTGAATACGTCAAATTACTGAAATATTTCTGCATAAAATTAGAATATTATGGTTATGGTTAATTTTTCCTATAAAAAACATTATGTTATGCTAAAATACATCTCATTTCTCTGGGCGGGGAATGATGCGTTTTCTTATTACATCAGTGGAATGTTTTCAAATATGTACAAGTCAATCATTCGTCAAAGAAATTATAGTAATAACAAAATGTTCTCACATTTAACTGAATATAACTTTAAATGGTAAACTTCGTATCGATTAGGATGTAAGGCCGGAAATGCGTTATGTCGCGGTCGTTACTTGAATATTTAATGACAGTTTTCTGTACAAGGGGGAAAATGCAAGTGACTGAAATATGAATACTACTTTACTTTATAAATGTTATTTTGGAAATTTTATATTTAACATTTGGCGTCGACAGTATAGGCATAGCCTAGTGTGGAGACCGCTAAACCGTCTTTGCATTTATATTTTTATTTTATATTTCATTATCCGCAGTATTGTTTTGTGAACTCTTATTTAATTTTAACTTTGTAGTTGAAAGATTGTGTATGTATATTGTTGCGAATAAATATTTCATTTTTCATTCATTCGATCATTCAACTTGCGCTAATAAAGTTTCTTTGTTTGTTTTTATATTTTCAACAATATCATTTCAATCTAGAAGTATTAACAGAGTTCGAGTCCTAAATACGCATCCAAAACGTTTAGGCTTAGTAATCATCCTTATACCAAAGTTAAAAACAGAAAGAAATGAAAAAAGTATTTTGTGTAGTGATTTAGTTTCATTTTGACCATAACGTATTTCGTTTATTCTATTTCGATTTTACCATAGACGATTTTGTAGTGCCTTCTAATCCTTGTGATAACAGAAACAGTTCCAGACAGTTACTTAAGTTTAGTACTGTATATGTTAATCCTCCTAATAATGGAGTAACTTGAAATTGCAATTTGCACAACTCCGTATTCATTGTTAACTTTGATTCCACATTAAATGGCTTCGTAACTGTTACATAGCTAACAAGCGTAGTAGCTGATTTACTCTGGTACGTTTCACTGGTAGGTTTTACTCTGTAGTGCACGAAAAACACACCGTATATAGGTTTGACTGATAATCGATCTAGACTTAGGTCTTAAAAGCAGTGGAAACAGGATCTCATAAGAAATTTGCACCGAGTTACTTATTTATTTATTTATTGGGGATAAAAAACAGCTACAGTACATATTCTTAACTGATAAAATACATAAATAAGTGTTATTAGTACAGAAGCCTACCACATTATCCACAGATTAATTTACAATATTGACTCAAATGTGTCACTAGAGTTGCTATTATAATATTTATTTAATTAACTCTTACATATCTCTTTAATTAATATTACCTATAAATTTTACACATAACTTTTACTATTATTGGCTATCATTTGACATACCACTTCATTTAACTAATCTGCCTATTATCTGCAATATCATATAAATATTGGAACACATGATTTCTAAATTGCCATTTAGTACACGCAAATATATCAATATTAAGGAAATTTGAGTTGTAGGTCTCAACCATTCGACGTAGCGGACAACGTAAACCGGAATTTGTTCGACAGGCGTTAAGTGCAAACAAAGTTCCTGCGCGCACTTTGCGCTGGTTAGTAGTCCGTGGCACCATATAACATAAATTGTTCGTTAGCTCAATAGAATCAACGTAATTATGGATAATGCCAAACAGAGTATTGGTTACGCAGCGTTAATGTACTGCCGTCATACCCATCTCCGGCGAAAAGTGCGATGCATTACTGTGTTATGGTTGCCGGTGAAATTATACGCACTGAGACCTTTCACATTCACGTCTCAGAGATACGGGCGCATACGATGCGACTTGGGTCTTGTCTTACCCAAGTAGGAGAGGACCCAGTTCGTATTGATTATTGTTTCACTTTGAATGATGAGGTGCCAAGTACTCACAATAATAATTGTCAATGAGGAAAGTAGTTATATACAATAATAAACTTAATATATACATATCTAATCTCCTAGTAATCATTGACTTTCAATATGAACGCAGCGTTACGTATTGTGTATACCACCATCAAACAGGGTATAATAGAGTATTCATTTCACTTCCATACAAAATTATGCAAACGAGAGCTCCCTATATTACTTCGAACACTGTGTACAATGTAAATATTCCATCGATTGGTAACGTAATTCGAATGATCTGTCTGAGTCAGCCGTTGTACACTAAACTGCGGCCATAACTTGATAGTAATATTCCAAAGCGAGAGACATATCTGCCTGTGCGCTGGAAAGTTACGATATTTGATTGCACTTAGTTTAATTAGTTGTGATTCATGAGATATCGCTGTTATTTATGTTGTATAACGTCGGAGCGCGGTTGTAATTGCAAATAGTTATTGGCTTTGATGTTTCTTGTTTCATTTTCGTATGATCGGGCCTGTATATTGCTTCTTAACTCGAAGTCTTCTACTAAGTTCTTTGATCGTACTTAATACTCTTAGATTATTGCACGTTTTCTTTTTAAGGCATATCCGGCCTACTGCTATTACTATTCGATTAGTAATGGAATAGCATTAACATTTGGAATCACATCTCTGTTACCACGACACGAAGCTACGTCACTTTAGATCTGTCGATACGTGTTCGACGATAAAGCTTTGGAGTAACTTGGCGACGTTCCATTTGTAAGATAGTGCGAATTTAATAAACACTCGGCGAAACTTTTCGGATTAAAACTTGGTAAGTTAACATCGATGGCTAGTAGCGAGTAGCACACAGCTGTTAGCGGCATCTCCGTATCGTTCCCAAGAACTTTGAGCTATATTTTAGTTCACACTCGGCGAATTGCTGAAAGTTGACGCACCAACTTTGTAGACCCTCATGCCCCCCTAGAATCTCGAGTTTAGAACAGTTCTCGTAACACTACGTAGGGTAAACACACGAAACGCTTTGCATGTGTGCACATAAAACAAGCTGGTGGCAACTCGCGCACTAAACTCCCAGTGTATTGTGTAATCTCCCAACGCTCTCTCGACTTGCCAACTTCGTCCATCGCACGACGCTTACACTGTCGCGTGCGGTAATAACAGAAACCTCCTCTAATGTTACTTGAAGTTGTCGCTAATGCGGCTCTAATTTGCGTTGCGCCCCCTCTGTGGAACACTTGCCATATGTCGATGACGGTTTCTGTTTTTCGTCACACCCGCTAGAGCGTGTTGAGTCAGCGGTACCGATTTCGAGTTTCAGTACGGAGGTCGCTGGTTCAAATCCCTACGTGCACCTATGAGTATATTGAATTGTTGTGATTTGAACCACTGAATTCACTTAAAATGTATGAGCGCAATAATACGACGGTCTCAAAACTGTGAAGGAAAATGACGTGCCAGAATCTAAATTCGAAGAAGTTTGTCAGGTGCACGAAAGGAGTCTCTTTGAGGCGCACTTTAATACTTTCACCAATCTCTATCCGTGTCTCTTGTATTACTCTCTTGGCTCTATCGAACCAGTGGCACGAGAAGTAGTAATCACACCCATAAAAGTGGCATGCTGCTCAATGTTACAAAGTTGCTCACACAGTTTCGTCAAGCCGAGGCCGTACTGTCTGGAGAACACTTAAATTTATGAAAATTACTTCTCGGTTATACGGAACACACCTCTTATACAATGTTTATTGATGCGAGCTGCGATGTTCTAATTAGCAAAGTTAAGTTTACTTAACGAATGGAGATTATTCAAAGAACACCTAAATGTTAATTATGTTGCGAGCTCTCTCTCCATTAACGTGTAGAGTGGTAGAGCTCTATCTTTTTGTTTCTTTATTAAATTTATATTTGAGATACTGTCTAGATGTAGACTATAGTTTCTTTTAAGAATTATATGTATTAGAATGATTATAATCAAAAACAATTTAATTGAATAGAATAAGCATTTATTAAAAAGAAGAATATCTACAAAAAACTTAATATAATTAAAGTAAATTAATAGATAAGTTGATTGTTTCTCCTGATTTTTGTCGTGGTTTACATTAAAACATATATATATTGGTTGCCTATGTTTCTTATCATAATACCCTAGAAAAATAAATGAAACATCTAAATGTAGAGACACTTGTACATTAAATAATACAAATATAAGTGCTAAGAGGAAAATGTCTCGAAATAGCGCAATAGTGTGCAGCCGAGTCGCAGACCGATGTCGCTTATTATTACTATTTGTAGGCGAGGCCACCAGCGCGCGCTTGCGATCCGCCAGACGGCTAGTTCACTTACCGATGACGCGTTATTCTGCTATTATATATACAAGACGCTTTGTCATTTTCTAATGACCAATAACAATTTCGAGTCTATTTAAACGAACATTATTCGAGAACCTTTTACAAAAAGGTATGTAATGTTAAATTATATTATACGGACTGATAAGTTTGAGCTCATAATTTACATGACAAAGGCGACACCGCACCGGTGCGCGCGAGTGGGCTGAATGTGCACACGCGTCTTGCCGCACATATATATAAATCACGTTGTTTCCGCATGCTGTATGTGGCTTAATGCTTAACCTATTCACGTCGTGTTCCGTTGGAGATGACAGACGCCCGCGCGAGCTCACACCGCAACCAATTTATACGCAGAGTTTCACAATTTGTCAATCAACTCAAGTACAAGCGTGTTTCCGGTTGCGCTGGACGATTAATCGACGATTTACCCAAACAGGTTCCCACGTATAAGTAATCTATTTGTGTGTAATTGCTTCATTCTCCGAGGATTATCTTGTCGTTTTCATTGTATACATTGCCCGTTAAACGTAGTTGTTCGAAAACAACCTACGATAGTGGTAATTGGAGTCCGGGGCGTTCCCAATTAGAGTGATTAGAAAATGGCGCGGCCGACGCCAAATTGGATTATGGGCCCGTGAAACACTATGGCTCTCTGACATGCGACTTGGCGTCATACATAATATGCACAGCTTGCTCTGTTTACTGTCATAATACCGCGCTGAAACGGCGTTTACAATTATTATTGATAAATTGTACTATAGATAGAGGCACATAATAATAAGTGTTACGCAATTCGAGCCGTGAAAAACTACACGTTATCTCTCTGGTTCGAGAATGTTCGTGTGACCGCGTGGTTTTGCGCCCGCGCGCGCTTCGGTGCTACGTTTGAACGGTCTCTCCGTCTAACCGACACGCGTTTTATACACCGGACTCGTGATTATTATACATCGCCGGTGTGGAGTCTCTCTCGCTGCGGCTTGCAACGATCAGTAAATTGTATTTTCGCCGTCGTGAAAGGCGAGCGGCGGTACATTCACCGCTCACCGTATCGAATTGATCGCGCGATCGATACGCCAACGCGCTCCGTGCGCCAGTACGTACACACGCTCACCTGCGCGCTTGATGACCGGCTACGTCACCACACGTGGCGCATCGTCGGCCGTCACTGTGTGAGTGCGAGCCGCGCGATTATATGGAATTCAGCGGTTACGCCAACCGCCTACCTACCTATCGACACGACTACAGCGAGACGCTCTACGCGGTAATAATTAACCACTTCGTTATTATTGTTATTCGGGACGGGTGGCGGTCGCTGTCACCGACAGATAAGCGCGCTTCGCGACCGCGACGTGTTCGATTCTAGCGCTACTATTGTTGCTTTTGTTGACTGACAAGGAATAGTTGTTCCCTTTGTGTTGTGCGTACCTGATTGTTGTTGGATTGTGCTCGGACTGTTTGATTCTCGACTCTATCGAAGGGTTTTATCACAGAGGTAATGTAAACTCTCCACCTGTACTGTACATACAATAAACAGTAGCGCTGGGTTGTTACGAACCACTATACAATGCGTCGTACGTTACTGAATACTTCACCCCGGGGTGTAGGGCGTGGAACCGTTCACTGACCTTGTGCCGACTCTCTGGGTTTGCTTTGTGTATACATGTATGTATTATTATTGCCAGCGCTTCTAGTATGCAGCGACATTTTCGTTTGAAATTTATTTGACATCTATAAGTGATGGGTTGTACTATTTTAAATATTTATTTTATGCATGAATTTATTATTTATGAGTCTAGTATGGATCTAAAAAAATAAAAGAGATGCATGTGTCAAGAAAAAGAAAAGTAACTTTTTTTAATTATGTCTAAAAGTTCTTACTGATGTTGATCCTATGTTTTTGATAAAGCAAACATTAAAACTAGTATGCAGGGCAAACCGTTTTCAACCGTTTTGTCTGAACATTCAGTCCGTCTGCCAAAACGTAACCGCGTCGTGTTTTGTTATAATCTGCACGGTTCTGTCTGTCTGTTCCAAACAAAAATAAACTTTATAGTATGCCCTAAATTGAGGAGATGCAATTCGATTCCCAGCGGGGCGGTACTGTGACGTGATCGATGCGCCCCCGTACCGAGGCTAGCTAGCTTGTCCGCCGACATAAATCCGCGCGGTCGTCGGTATAAAACTGTTGCCTACCCTCTGCCTGCGGGCAATTTATGAAACAGCTCTCTGTGAAAGCGCCTCACTATACTGCGTACAAACTACAATTATATAATGTATTTTAATCGAATATGCTATGTTCTGTATGAATTGCTAATGTGCCGTTTTTAGGGGTTATCATATGAAGCCGTCATCATTACCGTTTACATTCCAACATCATTATCTTTATTGAGTTTAGGGAATGTTGATTTGAAGGCAAAGTATTTTATGTGAAATTATTTTTTATGTATGGCAGCAGAAATTGCTTAAATATACTACGCACTACTATTATTTGTACGTAACGATTATGAGATTATCCAACCAGATCCAAAATAACATACTCTCACAAAACTTTAGATATACGTTTAGATGGTAAGGTAAATATAGTGGTTATTTTACCTGTATATGAAAACAAAATAAAAAAATGTATTTGTATCATCGTCATTGGCATATGAAACGTTGCAATTTCTTCTGAATTACCACTCGGCTTGCATCTTCTCCGATTCCGCGAATGTAAAACATTATTATATAAATGCGAGCGTGCGGAAATTTGACGCAAATACTGCTTACTGTGTGTGTGAACGTGGCTATTTCGAAACGTGATTAACATTACAACCGATACACGCGGACGGACGTGTTTAAATAATACATTTGCAGGCATATTTGTTTAGTGATGTGACATTCATTATCTATGTTATGTATTCGCTGTTTCATTTAAATATTGAAGTGTCGGCGCTTTTTGATTGATACAATATATATCCAGAAACGTCCGCGCGTGACACATATGTGTGATTATGTCACGTACCCACACTTTATCTGTTTAGCATAATTCGCCGTTTTTATAATTACTCGTGTATGATTGTTTGATCATTTAGATAATTGAATTATGTCAAATGGAAATAGTTAATGGAAGAGCCAAAAAATTTCTAAATATATTGCGAGTTATAATTATTTATAATTTTGCTTTGAATTGAGTCTGTCTCGTACTAGATTTTACATTATATATCACAAACAGTGACCGACATATTAATTTATAAAAATAATAAAGTCTCGCGTTTATAAAACAACACATTATGATTTTCCATGTATTTGGATGCTTTATTGTTAATGTGATGCATAATCGATGCATACCTTAGATTTTTCAGCGTTTTTCATTACCGCCTGAACATTTTCAAATGGTTTCGCGTCGTCCTTGGTGCCATTTTCTTGTTTCCAGGCGATTCATACGTGGCCGCGGTGTTGGGCCGTTGACTTCCTGTAATATCCGTTATTCATTGGTCTTGTGAAAAGCTTGTGGTTCGTCGTAAAAGCGTTAAGAAAATAGTTTTATTATAACCTCTTTTTGAGAAGTATCCCCAAACGTGCTTTTTACTGGGTGTTTAACAATTCGTTCTACAAGTCTGTTATCGCCAGTTGATCAAGCACGAGGCACACCACGTACTTGGTTGGACTTTGATGAAGCATTATTTCGGGCAACTATTATCACAGTATAATGTTTGCCAAAACAAAGCATCGTCAGTAAACATTATCACACAGGCACAGTTTTTGTTTCCTAGTAGGTACCCCGAGTCATCCTTTTTATCACGACTTGCCTTTCTGAAAGAAACGGTTACATTGGTATTTTAATTCAAGCTCAGCTAAACGTGTACTAATTAAAGCTAGAGATATAATTGATTCTTTCTTTTTTCCTTAAGTCTTCTTGTGCGATTACAAAGATGTGCACGGAAATCCGTTTGTCGTCAGCGAACGACTTGTTTCTCGTTATACCACATTCTGGTTTTGTGAGAACGTTGGACGAAGCCATCGGTCTTGAGTCTCGCGTCTAACCTTGAAAAATAAAATCGAGTCAATATACCATGTGAACTGAACATGTAACAAAAACGATAAATGGCGGTCGTAAAAACTCTATCTCAATAATTATCAGTCGCACATTGTCACGCTTAATGGCGTCAATGTAGATAATTTACTTTGAAACCAAATAAAAGTTATACACTATCCGTGATACTGATCAAAATATATATTTTTCGTTTAAAAAGTCGTCTGCGATGTCATTAATTTACGTTTCGTGTACCTAATTAATATGTGATTAGTGTAATGTAATGTTTATCATAGATAAATTAGATAAATATAATAAATTTCTTATAATTCTTTTGCAAATGGCAAATGGCAATAAAAGACTGAACATTTTACGTTTTTCACATTATAATATCCTGGTGTATTTGAGATGTTTTTCCCAGTTTAAAATAAACTGAATATTTTCCCGCGTGGAATGCACCTTTCTAGCTGCGTTCACTGAACTATTTTATTCTTGTGCAAAACTGGCCGGCACTTATCTCGACCTACGCCACTGCAACTTTCTTTAGCCTCCCCACCCCTTCCCCTCCCCACCCCGCCCGCCCCTCATGCCCGGTCTATGTGTCTACTGTTTATACCTGTATTATGTGTGGTGTGCATTCGGCCGCGCCAACTCGACCGGTTCTCGACTCCAATGGAAATTGTAAAAACGTTATTTTCTGCCGTGTCGTTAGCTGTGTTTATGGGCCCTGTGCTATTTGTATAGAATGTGATGTTTTCGTTTTCTAGACTCCTACAGGAATAAGACACAGTTTTGAACTTATTTCATATGAAAACTCGTTTACGTCCAGTAGTTTTGTGTCGCCGAAAAGTTGTCTGCAAGGGATCGCTTTATTGTTTAGTTGTGTTAAGTTTTGTTATTCATTACACTATTTGGTAAGCAATAAGGTGTCTTCTATTTATCATTTATCTTTATTCAAAGTGACGAGGGTCCCTTTTACCGTTGCACGTAAGGGCAACACAATAAACACACCTTCTCATGTAGACCACAAGTAGGGGTTGTGTGTACCTTCGAGAATTAAACTAGTCTGCATACATCGGCTTGGATAAACTGCGATCTGAATTTATGCAACGACTCTCTCGAAGCGAGGCTTAACCTTTGCCAGTATGACATTTTCCCGTATCGCTATATCTTTAATCTAGTCTTACTCGTCTGCCGAGTTTGTTTACTCTCCCAGAATAAGGTTCTTTCCGTGTTATTTCAACTTGAAACTTTCCTATCACTTCCCTCGCCGCTAACTTTGAGTGGTTCTAGAAATAATTGCTCGGCCAGACGTAACCGGGGCCTGTCCGCTATCGATTAGGACGTCCCCGTCTTAATTGAAGTTTTAATTTCTTTTGTTCAGACTTTGGTTTATGTCCTAACACTTTGTCTTTGAAAATAAATCTTAAAACGAATCAGGTCGAACGATTCTAATTCGAATCGTCACACTTAAAGGTGGGCAATTTAAATGTCTCGAATAAGAAATCACAATTTCCTTGAACGTAAAGACGTATAGACGTATTATAGTAGTTACAGACAGTAGAAACTGATTTAGGATGATTAATGGGGAAACGTCAGGCCGGGGATTACCTTCGCTAAGTCACGCGTGGCCGGTTTCCAATTGGTGGTCTCTTCCTTTACGAAATACGACGTTTATTGATCGTCCGCCCGCTCTGCCGCTGCCGCTAGCTACCGAACGGAAAAGTGCCAGCTATTACATGCAAAGCAGAGAGTATGTAGTAAAGATTGGCCCCCACAGCTCAGTCGGTAGTAACCCTGCCTTCTGCGCTGTAGGTCGTGGGTTCGATTCCCACCCTGGACAAACATTTGTGTGGCGAATATAGATGTTTGTTCTGTGTCTGGGTGTTAATATGTATTAACAAAAAAATATATAAGTATTATATCAGTTTTCTGGTTCCTATGATACAAGCTATGCTTAGCTCACTTTGGGGCTAGATGGCGCTGTGTGAAATGTGTGAAAAAGTTTTATTCATTTATTCATTCATTCATCAGAGCATGAAAGGCAATGGAGGCAACCGAGGTATCGATGAAAACCTGTTTCCGTTTAATCAATTGATTTTTTTCTAGAATTTTGGAATAAATACAAACAAATTACCAATTATCGTATAAAATGTTCCCGAAACGTATTTAGTAATTGGTGTGATGTCACCTCAACCACAGATTGGCATACAGTGAGTGCCTAGAAAGGGGGGTGCTCGACTGCTAAAAATATTGCACTTGGCACTGAACAAAACGGCGTTAACTCTTTGAACTAAGGCCAACATTCAATACACTTGTAGTAGGTTCACAATCTGTTTGATAAAACGTTTACTTTGATATCTATTTTGTAATAATGATAACGCGTACGTGCATTCTTGTTGCTGAGTATAACGGTCTTTATCATAACAAGATATTCTTGTTATATTGTACTTTTACTTATGCCGAGTTCGTTCGGTGAAGTACTGTTACTATACTCATTTCTGCCGCCAACCAGTAATGCATTCGCGTTGCCGTAGATACACGCTCGTGAGACAATTCACCCCTTCACATGTTAGTTACGGGCGCATACAATGCGGCTTGGCTCTTGTAAGTAGGGGAGGCCCTAGGCGTTTTTACTTGTTATGGCTAGAGGGTACAACTTAGTATTAACTTTGGGCCATCTGCTTGTTTAATTAATTTATCCCATGAATAAATTGCCATAAGTGTATGGTAGAACAATCAATTCAATTCTTAGATGACCCTAATAGATTCGCTTCAAGCCTAGATCAATTAACTTATCTTCTTTGTTACTCGCACATTATTCCGAACCGCTTTCATTAACAGCATAATTAATAACGTCAAAGTAAAAAACTTTATTTCCACAGAATTCATAAAGAAATTGGAAACTTCAATAATGTTCAAGAGTATAGATCAATATTCATCGAGAGCCAAGTCAATTCCATATCCATAGAGTTAACGTAACCTCATCCGCCGAAAGATACCGGACTTGTACAAACGCTAACCTAAATTGGGCAAAAGTTTCGAGTGTCCGATCGTTCCGGAGCGGAGCGGAGGGGTGGCCGGCCGGCCGCCCGCGCGCCCGGCTGGGAGCGTCACGCGACCTCTGCGAAGGCCGAGCCCCGGCTTTTATTGATTTTTTATGCGCATTGTCCATTTCGTCGGCTGTGTACCTATATAGTCCGTTCTACGAAATAAGTCCTGCGGCAGTTAAGGGAACTAACGTAAAGCCGAACTGAAATTTCGCTTTTGCGTAGAAACTAGCGCCACAGCCGGGAGACTGCTTTCGTGGAACGGGCCTCTACCTACCGTACCGGCTCAACGATGGCGCCCGACTGACTCGAATGGGGCACTTATTCGCACTGGATGCTTATCCCGATGTTTGGGACCTTTTTTTTTGTTGTTGTTGGGGTCGTGACTTGTGTATAATGCGGTTGGTTCGTCGTCTTTTCTTAGTGGTTATGGGCTCGCATTCAAGACATTTGTTTTTTTAGTTGCCACTCTTTGAGATGGTGATTCCTAGACGTCCTAGTTGACACTGTCTTTACTCTTGTGTATCCAAATGTTATGTATATTATTTTTTATATATTTGACGTTCTTAATGTAAATTTTCCTTTTTGTTGCAGATCAAGGACTAAATAACAGCACCCTGGACAGTAAAGTGAGTGTTTTTTTTTCCACATTGTTTTGTTAACTTGATCCATCCATATCTGTTGAGAAAGTGGCTAAAACTCTCAATATAACGTCAAAATGAAGTCATATTGTACTTTTTATTGAGTTCAACGAAAATATTCTAAAGGTTAAGAACATTAATGTGCAAAAACAGCTTATTAACGAGAGATTAAACACTCACTTTATTATTACAAAAAAGAAAACTTCGTTACACCGAAATTCGGCGAAAAAATTTGTGTGTGTGTGTGCGCGGCAACCCTGAATAATCTCTGTTATAAGATCTAGTATTTGAAAGAGGTTTTATTGTGGTACAAGGTACTTAACTATCTGAAGTACTTATTTGACTGTGGACTCCATTCCGTAACGCTGTTGTCAACCAAGGTACATATCGAATCATACATGAAATGCTTCGTGACACGTAGCGTTTCGTCTTTGTTCCGCTGAGTTATGTCCTGCCTCCCCGCAGTCGCTAGTCGGAACGCTAACCGCGCCACAAATCATAGACTGTGCTAACTCAGTTCGCAAGCAAACCCACACACACCCTCTGCGTCTTCGTACGTAACGACACACACACCGGATACCTACAAGCGATTGTGACACCAAAACTTGCGAGACAAGCGCCACAGTCGCGTCCACACACACCCAGAGATCATACACCCATCGGGCTTAGAGCGCACACGATCATTAAACGTATATCTGTTAATAATAATTGCGATTGTCTGGTTGTACGTGCGCGGCGAGTTATGGCCAGTTGCCGGGCGGCTTGTGAGACGTCCCCCCGCCCCCGCCGCCGAGATCTGTAGCGACCGGCCGCATCTTGAGATGAAACGGCATTCAGTTTCGTTCTGTGACGGTTGAATGGGCGTGAATAGCGATATGTCGATCGTCACAACCGACCAAAGTCCGCCCTGCACCCTCTAATCGTTGACAAAATGTCGAATTGTCGACTCGACGAATTCCCTTCTGAGTTAAAACATTTGGCTCAACTAAGTCGTGATTCGGCGTTACGAGTGACCGACTTGAAACTTGTTTTTATGACTATTTTATGCAGACTTCCGCTCGGCCGTGACACTAATTCTTCTGTTCAAGTATGGTGGTAGCCGATCATAATTTCGGGGCCGTTTATTGAGGCATGTGGTCTTTTTTGACATGACAATGTCTTATAATTCGATAGAGCCGGCTGCACGCACGAAAAAACATGACTCATGCGTCGTTACCTCGCTCTGAGGCGTTCCATGTAAGGCTTGTGCAAGTGCAAGCGAGAGCGCGGAACGAGCGACAAAGAAGCACAATCGGCCTTTGCGTTCGGCAGCGTTCGACATCCGTCTCTCTCCTACTTGAGTGAGCGATGCGTCTGCGTGGACAGCTGCTAATACTTACATTTACATGTTTTGATCGAGTATCAAGTGCAGTGTAAAACTATTAAATTGTAAAAAAAAAATTGACATAATTGTATTTATGCGTACAAATAAATCTAACTTGATCAATTTCATTGTGATTTCCAATTACCTCCTTCTCTATATATATACAAATCTATTAAACAAATGAAATTAAAATTTTCTTTTGAAAAATGCTACCATTCCATCAGTATTTTCTTAAGACGTTGTCATGTTCAACTATCGTCAGTAAACCGACTTTACAGACAACCATTTTTTTCTTTTGTAAATGACCAATTTTGGATGCGGGCCGCGCGGACTCATGATTCAAATTACATTTAAATGTCAGTGTTTGGTATTTGAGGCAGTATATTACAATCAAATTGATTATCGGCGAGTAAGTTACGTACAAGCTATGAAAACGAGGTATTTAAGCTGATTTAGCGCGACGAAACGGCCAAAACCGCAATCCATGTCGTTTCCACGGAGATAATGTAAGTTTTCCGTTAGCTTGCACATTTTTACGACGCGGGGCGCGGCGGCCGTCGCTGGAGATATCAAGCTTCACTTTACGGTCGACGGTTTACTTGTACGTATACATATATGTTGCCGGCAATGTACGAAAAGCCGGCATTCTATGGAATACTAGACATTGAACATAATGCCCGGCTTTTTTAGACAAATGATACATTGGCATATTACATACTTTTCTAACCTAACCGCTTCTATTATAGGTTTGGTCGACTGTATCTCTACTATTTACTAAGTATACCATATTAAGTAAATGCCTAAGGCATTCTATAGAATACCGTATTATACAGAACGCCGGTAACATTACACACTGTTGCCAATATATGTATGGATGTATGTGCGGATGGTAATTGTGAGTCGAGTCGGAGTGTTCGGTGCGACGCGACCGACCGACCAGTCCCCTACGTGATCTCTGTGTACGCGTCTCGACTCGATAATGAGACGTGTGTGCGCGTCGACAGTATACATTTTGGGTTATATCGCTGCGCGGTGTAATGACGAGGCGATTTCAAAATTTGAACGTCTCATTGTTGGTTCTTGTACGCCGAATTCCCAATTTAATTGTTTATGTTTCACCTAAAGGAATAGTCCAGTCGTTTGGTAAAAATGGTTCGGTACGGAGTTATTCTCAAAAAACTGTTTTATTTTTCCAATATGGCGGCGCAAGCGGCAAAGATGCGAGGTGGCAAAGTGAAAATTCGTAAAGAGCACGTCGAAATATATAAAATCACCAATTTTCTAAACTCCCGGAAAACTTTCCAGGTAACCCCCTTTTAGACCACCAAATGACTACTAGAATTTGAAGATTCGGTAATATTGAAACTGTGAATTACAGTAATAATGATGGGATTAGAGTAGGGTGCTTTAATAATGTTGCTCACACACTCTTAGATATGTATCATCAATGTTCTGTTCATCGATAACTTTGTTATTGTAACGAAGGTCGATAATTATTTAGGAAAAACATTCTTTGGATTAGATAAGGGACATTACATATACACTTTATGACGTCATTTTTAGAATGTATTTTCTGTATCGCCCGGATTTTCTGGTAGTTTCGTTGGTATTGTTATAAATCAGTGACGGCGATAAGCTCACCTCTTGTCACGTCTACGTGCCCACAGTGGTGTTACCCACACGGTGATGAGTGGCCCCCTCTACACGTTCGGAGAACCATCTAGCATGAATCCACCTATCCAAACAAACAATAAAAAAAATCATGGTATTTTGATTTTAGTAATGTTATCATAACTACGAACAAATCAACATTACATAGTTGTGAAAAACATACGTTCGTAAAAACGTAATCGGTGTCTCAAACCCGATTTAACGTTGGCATGCGTAAATAGCCGAGATAAGCTGACCGTGGCTGGTGCAATGTTAATTTGACTCTTATCTTCGCGCGCTTAAGTAATCCGAATACTTTAATACGCCGTATCGCGTTCATTTGGCTACAAATTATACGAAATATGGTCACTACCTGGTGGTCAGTCAGTGTACTGTTGGGATGTAAATTTAACTTTCTTGCAAGTAGCAGCAGAACTTATGACAAGTTCTTTCCGGGGAGTAGGTACTGTCACCGTACCCATTTATGCCCCGAAGTTGTAATGCTAACGCGTAATATCGTAGAGCAGTTGCCGAACGTACGAATCGATTTTTCTAATGTTCGTTCCATGCCCGTGTATTTGCAAAATAATTTGTAGTGCACGATACACGTTATCTTATCAACTGCTATCGCTAACCTACCTGCTGTGTTACCGAAGCCATTATAACTTATCTGCTTATGATAATAACTTGATAAAACCCAACATAATTTCTTTTTTCTAGTTTCGGTTTTAGCCGGAGTTATCTCATTCAATTATTACAATTATCTTAATCTTTTGAAATATTAATTTACAATATCGTAAACACTTGACCTGATAAACTTTCGTGGAATTCGTAGCACACAAAATACATATAATAAAATGGTGGAGCAAGAAAAATAACTCAGGAGACCACAACTGAATTGCTTGTGTCATTTGAGATTACGTACGTCATTGTCATGAAAATATTTCCTCCTTATTCGTGTAATATCTCTTATAGTGCGTAGGCGGAGGTTGTCCTAGTATTTATGTGATAACGTTACGGAACGAGCAGATGGCCGACCTCTGCCCATAGCGAGCAATGCGACTTGGGCCCCCACCCCCATATTCAGGTACAAGTATCTACGTGTCGGGATTTGTCTACCTGCTCTCGTAAACAACATCGGCCACTAACCACGGCCGAGCAAGCAAAAACCCTCGTCAAATCCAATACTGATCGAGTTTCGAACTAATACCATTAATCTTTGGGTGGATTTGTCGTGAATGGCTTCTCGGTGCTTCTAATTCCGACAAAAATTTTAGTGTCACGATTTATTCGCTGTGTGTACTTATCAGTTTTATGTTTTTTTTTTGTGATGAATCTCGTGCTGTTTTGTTCTCTTGAATGCACTATTTGTGAAATGTGGAATGTAATTGTGCAATATGATTTCATCGCATCCGTAATCTTTTCAATAATTTGAAGATGTGGACGCTTATCATTTTAAGATCTTTATATTTCCGTCGTCTTCGCCACTTTTATTTATGCTCCTGTTGTGAAAACCAAATTATGAATATCTACGACAAAAAAATGTAATGAAATAACGGAGAACGTCCTTCGATATCCAATTTCTGAATTTTATCAAATATTTTCCGCTATCTCGTTTCTCAATTTCTACTCACAATGAATTCGTTTTGGGACATTTTTTAGAAAAATATATTGGATTAGCAGTAGCTGTTTTGTCCGCGGCTTTGCCCGCAACCTACCGCGATATACCTATCTCTTCCTTGATCCCTCAATACCCATAATCAAATTTCGTCGAAAATCGGTTCAGCAATTAAAAAGCAGACTACTCACTTTCACATGTATAATATTGGTACCAATTCATATATTTTGATTGTAGATTAGGTAAACTTGCAAGATGGCTGAAAATATATGCGTGTTTGATAGTATAATTTTATTTGTAGCTAGTCGGAGCTAGATAATTAATGTTAGGTTCAAGTAGGTTCGTCTGCAAACATTTAAGCGGCCAACTTGAGCACGTTACGAGGCAGTTTATATATATTTTTTTTTTTTTTTATTTAAATCGGAACGGCATTTACACCAATTACACCAATTAATAAATTTATGTGCGACGAGTGTGTCTACTTTGAATACACTTTGCTCACCAAATTTTTTATCACGCTTGTTATCATTTTCTGGTCTAGCGATTATGATTATGGTCGTAACAGTCTGTTTTGCACTGGACTGCCGTATAATTATATAGTTTAGTTTGTGTATTTTTGATAATAATGTAGTTCGGTATGTTATAATGTAAAAATTGTTGTTAATATTCCACCTTTTACTTAATAATGAAATATAGTTTCCAAAAATGTATAGTAATTATAATTAGTATTATTTGCTTTTTAATTTAGTTTTGTATATTTTAGTATATTACCTTACCAGTAACTCTGGATATTAAATGAAACATGAAAAGAAACGAAATAGGTAGAATTAATAAATTATTACAGAATCCGATCAAACGCCCAAAGCCTTTGATAAAAAATCATGTTATTTCTGTACGCTACGAATTTGTCAATATTCAATATTGGAAAACAACGGTTACCTTCACCAAAATAGGTAGGCTTTTATAAAATATTTCGTGAGTGCCAATTTTATTTTCGCAGTTATTTTTGCTGAGGGAATGTAATAAACAGGAAAATAAGAGAGTTTTAGCCCAGTACCTACCTACCTACCTTTGTTACTACCGCAACGTACTGTTGCTAAGGAAACTGGGTGTTTATTATTTAGTGGTAACACTTATAAATAAAAGCAAATACACACGTATTTGGCTGCGTCTCGTGCTTTTTAAATGTAACATTCGCAAAATAGGAAGACATTTGATTCATTATTACTGGCGCATGTATCGCTGTACCAGAGTAATGGGAGACTCAAATAGTATTGACTTGTAATTGACCTAGCTTACCGCTCAAAACCAGGCCGTTTTATTTACACAAACAAATAAACTTGAGAACATCCATACTAAATACTTTCTAATAATTGACCCCCATATGTACTTTATAAATGAGAGTCACAGTTAAACTCCTTTATTTCCATACAATTCATAAAGAAATAGCTTGTAAACGTCACTAGTCAGACTTAACGCTACTGCAGTTACGTCAAAAATGCGGAGCGATTTATAGCATTTCAACGTCGCGTCGTTTCGTCGGCGAGCTGCAATGCGACGCGATTTATTTACTTTTACGCGCTCTAAAGCTAGCAGCCTACAGAGGGCTTAAACTAATCACATATATACACAATCACGGGGCTCCAAACAGTTGTCACACAAAATAATAAAGTGTAAATAACCTCCAAGTGAATCAATTAAAACTAACCGATTAAAGTTTGCCGGCAGTCGGCCCGACACGACACTCTGATTTACGCTCGGCTACTAGCTACCCCTCCCCCCCCCCTCGTCCCCCGTTTGTGGCCACTCGGGTAGTTTGTTTGTCACTTTTTGTTTGTTTGTTTGTTCTTGAGGGGATGCCGAGCGCCGAGGTGTGTAAAGTTTCAGCCTATTAAAATGAGAGCTTGGAAATTCTCTCTGACGGTGTTATTTTGTTATCCTTTTGTAACCCGGGAGGTTAGCTTTGTTTTGCGGTTTGAACGTTGTTATTATTTCCTTGTAGTACTTGCCACGCGTGGTTTTAGTATCACTGGTTAACTTTATAAGCTTTTTGTAAGATGTTTATTTCCATGTTCATATGTTTTTAAATTTTAAGTTCTTGCAGCAACACCGGGAAGCATTACTTACATGTTGCCTCAAAAATTTGTAATTGTGGAATTTTCATCTAAACAGTTCGTAGGCGAATCATAACATATTTAACGGTTTGATTCATCATATCCTATAACTTTGATTATCTACTGATGTTTGAAATATATTGTAAAATGTACTTCAATTTTGAATGTTCACAAAATTTGATTAAATAATAAAAAACATTTCTTTTCTTTACTTACCTACCCTACGTGATATAAACTGATTGAAATTAGGAAGGAACTAATGCCTATGATACAGGCCCGGCCTAGTTTAGGCATTAGATATTTTTATGTGTATACTTTGTCGTGTAAAATGATTTAATAAATGTATCTTACTTAACATTGGTGGACATCTCACATTGCGCGATCTGGACCCAAAGTAAGGTAAGCATAGTTTGTATCATGGCAACCAAACACCTGACAACTATTTACTTAATACTTTTTTGTAAAAACATATTTTACATATTATCAGACACAGTACAAACATCTATGTTCGTCACACAAATGTTTGTCCTGGGTGGTAATCGAACCCACGACCTACGCAGACGGCAGGGCTACTTGTGAGGCCAGTCAAAACTCGAATGATTCCGACAAAACATATATGTTTCTCTGTAGGAAATGTGACATTCGTGTCACGTGTTCTGTAAACGGGCGTTATGTTGACACAATGTTTGTTTGTTCAACTAAACGTAAAGTTTGGTGCGTCACCTCTTCTCTTTCACACACGAACGCGCGCTATGTTTGCTTGATCCGGAAGTGTGATACTGTAATGTCAGCATCATTGTGATTCTAGACTCCTTTTCAAAGTTGCTTAAATTTTAGGCGTTAATTCGTCGCAATCGTAGAACAAAGGCTGATCTGCAATACAGTACTTTACAATAATTGAAAATCTAAGTGATGTATTTCCAATACACTGTCCACTTACATTTGATTTAGGATACGTATATTTTTATTTTCGTCCATGAGGTATCAATGGACAATTCAAATCTTAATATTAAACCATCTTGATTGTTTGTTCCTATATTTGGGAAGACACTGCTTCCTGTAACACAGTTTCTTAAACTAAAACAGGAGGCAGAGCTTCCACAATTATTTGTACCCTTACTTTGTATGAATAAAAATTTTTGTATTTTTGTTTTGTATTTTGATTAAAATTATGGCCGAAAGATGAGAGGAGAGACATAATGCTTTCAAATATTATTTTAACAACTCTAAAATTCGGTCTTTGATCTTCTTCCTAATTGACTAGGCAGGAAAAGAAACTTCAGTTTGTTGCAATTCAGACCCTATGTTACTACCCGTATGTTACCCCTTAATAGAAGCAATCAAACTTATCGTCCGGGGAAGTACTGCTACTAGGCCCATTCTGCCGCTAAGCAGTAATATATTCGCGTTACTATGTTCCGGTTTGAAATTACAGGCACATGAGACATTCCACCTTCACGTCTTACGAGTTACGGGCGCATAGATGAGACTTGTGTCTTGTTGTACCTAGGTAGGGGAGGATCGAAGTCGGATTGCGTGTCATGGTCAAAGGAAACCACCTAACACCAGATGGGCCATCAGCTCGTTCGGTAACATTGCCGCATAGAAACCTTTGTGTGTCGCCATCACTGCAGTACAAACAATGAGAATCCAAAAACTCGACATCCAATTACATTTGGACACAACATAAATCCATGAGTTTCCCGTTAGTTACTAGGCAAATGGTTTGCGACATGTCTCTAGTTTACACACACACGCGCACGCCGCGAACGAGGCCAAGTCGATTGACAAACGAACAACCCGTGCGCGTATATTTATATTGATTCAACTGTAAAAGGGCCGTGTGTCTGTCTGTACTGCGAAGGCAATATTTTACTAGAAACTGACGAGGCAAAGGTTCACTTCTTAAATTATTAAAAGTCCTACATATTGCAAGCGTTGACTGACCTCACAGCTCGGTTGTTAGTAACCCTGCCTTCCGTGATGTAGGTCGTGGGTTTGATCTTGATGATCCAGGAAAACATTTGTGTGACGAATATAGATGTTTGTTCTGTCTGGGTTTCAATATGAATTATATTACACGTATTAAAAAAAAAACAGTTGTCTGGTTTCCATGATACAAGCTATGCGTAGCTTACTTTGGGGGTAGATGGAGCTGTGTGACAATGTCCACCGATGTTTGTTATTATTATTATTATTTATTAAGCGTCCAAAAGCGAAACGTGCTTGGTGAACAATTCGAACACAAATTGCCAATAAAGTACGCCCCTTATTTGAAAGTTCTCGTCGAGTATTATAATAGTTTTCATTTCGTTTCTACTGATAATGTGTTTCCTTGGTAACATTTATGTATTGGGAACGCTCAGCAGTATGTTGTTATTAATGGGGTGGAATTGGATTGCATCGGAACTGTATTGCGACGTGCAAAGTGGCGCAGTGATGTCATTTTATACGCGTTTTACTAGGACGCTCCTTTTTAGAGAGAAACACGCCAGCGAAATACACTCGAAATATCCGATTGGTTTTTAGAATATCCAAATCGAAAAACAATGTCTTAGTTGTTGGAAAAGCTAATGTTTATTTTGACCGCGGCTTTGTCAGTTGTGGTTAATTAATGTACATGTTGAGTAATCAAATCGATCAAATGTTCACACCGAATAACATGTGAATTAGAATTGATCTCAAATTATCCCTGAAATAGACGAACTCATGACATGACAAACAATTTAATGAAATTTATAGCAAATGACCTCAAAAACTACGAGATACTCCTGTGTTCAAAGAAAACAACACCCAAATGTGAGTAAGCAAAACACACATCTCTACTTATACAAAAATATTCATAACGCAGTAACTGTGACACGCAAACAGAGAGCAACATCCAGTTGTTATTTCAAGTTATTTTGTTGTACAAAAGGTTACCTTCACGTCGTTTTCAGAGTGCATCGCGATGTGCGAGCCAACGTTGACCGTGTTTGTAGAACACGTGACTAAATGCAAATTAGCACTGCACTAAGGATGCGCTTGTTCTTGCCTGGAATAAAATTAGTAAATGCTGTATATGCACATTATTTTTTTATGCTTTAACTTGTTCTAGGCGAGGTATTTATAGAGGTATACTGTGTGTTGTGAGAATACGTTGCCAGCAGAGCTCTTGTAGATTTCTTCCGAAGTAGTAAATATTCCTGTTGCCAAGTTAGTATTTATAAATAATTTTAAAAGTTTTTGGTTGGGATGGTACTGGAATGATATGTACGTAATACATAGTAACCAAGTACTTAAGTGTTTAGTCCTTATGTATAAAAGGTTTTTTATAACTATGTGTACCGACTAGCTAGAGAATCAATCTCTAATCAGGTACTATAACATTCCCAGAACGTAATCGGCTTCACAAACGGATAACCAAATACAGTCCTGTTAACTAACATAACATTATAAACCGGCATATATTCATGTAACAAGAGTTGTTATCAAGATTTATCGTATGTTATTATGAACGGCAGGTGGCTCCTTAATGACCTCTTAGCGGATGCCAACGGAGAATGCATCGGAGGAAGCGCGGCCACTGTTTCTTAATGTTTTCCTGTCGGCAACAACCACTTTTTCGATGGAAATAAAGAGTTTGTACGGCAAATTAAGTTCATCCAAAGAGATTCGGATTATGTGTAATTTTTATGATTCAATAGTGAGAGGAGTGTTGACACACTGATTTCCACGTTCAGAATTATAATTGTTGCGACTTGCATCAAAGCAAAGAATATTCTTTATCAAAGCTGTAGGAAATGGCGTGGCTGTCAGCTATTCATGGATACCCACCAATATTCTAAAACGATACATTTTATACATTTAGATAATACAGTGGGCAGCCTTAGCTTATAACAGGTTTACATAGTTTTCGCGAGGAAGACAAGCTCACACTTGAAAGAAAGAAAGAAAATAAATCTATTCATAACTAATACACTTCGCAAACATTGACCCTTGAAAGGAACGTAAACGTGATCTTTGGATCAATAAATTCAGATAAATTTTTATATGCGTAGTAGCTACTTTTCAATGGTGATGGTAAATTTCCTCATCATTTAAATTTGCCTCAGAGTGGCAGACGTCAGTTAGACATGCGCCCGGTGATGATATCTCACTGTGATACTTTCGTGTTGAACTGTGCATGATAATCACTGTTTACACACATGACTTCAGTTACGAAATTTATCACTGTTGCCTTTTTTCGTCGCTGACGTAATTCCGTTGAGTGAACCACATCCGAGCTCGGCCTTATCAATCAATATTGCAACGATAATGCATTGAACACTGTATAGTCTAGTATTCTGTAGGATATCTAGGCATTATCGAATGTGTAAAATCTTTATAGTATGAAATGTATGAAACACATTTTATACTTTGCCTCTAGGTATTCTACACAGTACCGAGTGTATTGTGTGGCAAGTGGCCACCACAATCTACTAAGATGTCCTAATGAAACAGGTCCTGTTTGCTTCTGACAAATTTTCATAAGTTATTCTCGAAAGAACAGAACAGAATAGAACTTTACTAGTTAAAATATTTAGACGACCCCGAAGTTGTATGGACAGACAAGGTACTTCTGTATAATGCCTGTATGGATGTACTTTGCCAGTAACGTATAGATTAATAAACCGAGATAAATATGCAGCAATCACCGCTAGATCTTGTGTGGCGATTAATCGATATTGAAGTTTTAAAATGACGTAGTTCATCGTTAGAATGAATCTTGATTACACTCAAAAAATAATGTAATAATGGCCTGTTAAAAAAGTATATGAAAGAAATAAATAGCCTGACAAAAGGAGCATTCCGGAAAACGGTTCCTAATGAAAGGGCCATGAAAAATGTTCTTCGTAACGACATTAATCAAGAGCTTTGATTTTCCTTTGCTGGAAAGTAATTAACTTCAAGCCTGGAAGGTTTTGTCGAGCCGTTGTTATAGTGATAAAACACTTTATTATAAGACCAGCGTAATAATAACATAATGGAAGGTACTTTCCGCTTTCAAGCAAGACAAATAAATTTATTGCGAGAAACTACGGCACTGCTTCCTGTTTAGTAGAGTACAGTACTCGGAATCATTAAAAACACATTAAAATTCATTTATATCACTCTCCTTGCTACAATCATTTGTGAAAATAAAGAAAGCTGACATTAACCATCCATCGAATATCATCCATCAGATATGAATTCAGGCCATTCGGATATTATTTTACGTACACATATATAACTCGATATCGGCTCCAACTTCTTACCTATTCCACATTTTATATTCACGTCCCTGAATACGAAGACATGTTGGAATACGTAAAATAATTCTCTGTGGCGAGCGTTCGAGAGGGGCGTTTACCCCTGCCGCTCGGTTTGCACTCAAACTGAGCTCTGCTCTACAAATGGCACGGCATTTAGATGACGAGATTCTAAACTATTTCATCAAAATGTAGAATCTCTTTTGAGAGCTTATTAGATAGAGCTTCCACAAAATAAACCACATTTAACATAATAAACTAGACAGTAGTAGTAGGGATCATATGGCACAATTACTGACAGTAGATTATATTGTCTCCCAAAACTGATGACTGCTCGGTTTATATGATATTCTAAAGATAGGTATTGGCGAGTGAAATAAAAAACAGCCTCGTGTTTCATCCGATATGCATCCGCACATACGCAGACCTATGAATAGTCGTAATCAATGCGATTGATCTCTTAGATGTGTGTCTGTGTTGTTACGAGAGTAGGGTTGGCGGGATTGTTTAGCGTCGTTTGTTCATTTCATTTTGTACATTTGTCGAATACAACGACTCGTGTAGCGAATAATAATGTTACGTTTGACTTGTTTGTACAAACAATTTTATCAATAAACTGCTGTGTCTTCGCTCAGAGGGAAGGAGATATTACAGCAGGCAAGCTCATTTGGAAAAAGTTGTACACTTCATGTTTATAATAAGTGTCTTGTAAACTTAACATCTTTGGGTCATGGATGTCCTTAGTGGCTGTATAGTGTTTAACGCTTATTCACTCGCCGGTGTCTAGCGTGGTTCAAATGAAGCATCTCGATTTCTGGTTTGTACTGTACTGTCTATAATGTAAACTTAAAACTGACACTGAAACTCTCACTATTTCGAAATCTATTTATTGCATACAAATACAGAATACCAACAGTATGTCAACGAGCGCATCTACGAAATAATATATTAGTAATGATATTATATTAGCAGCCCTGTTTGTGTCTGTGGCCGCATTATACACGTCACAGCGGCAGCGTAGCAAACAGCACAAGCTAAAGTGCCGGTTGTGGAAAGTGATCCGCTTTCATTCGCTTTCTCGTGTGAGTGTGCCCGGCGCGGCCGCCCGCCGCCTGACAACAAGCGTACGATGCGATACCCACGAATATTTCATTGTTCGCCCGTTGTTAAAGCATTTATCATCATAATAATTGCTTTCAAATCTCTCGTGGAACTGTGTGTGCTGCTGACGACAACCAAATTAAATAGAACTCTTTGCGATACAGGAAAATGTATTGTAGTTGTACTCGCATTTTTAATAGGTGAGTTATTACAGGGACAGAACCAATCGATATAAACCAGTTTCCCTGGAGCATTTATTTTCATGCCTTAATTATAGATATAGAACTTAACTCATCCATATTCCAGGTCAGCCATTGAAAGCTATTTTTGACCCAAATATGAGAAATGGGCGTTAATGTATCACCAAAAAAGTCTTCGAAATAGCCCAACCACTCAGCGATACGAAACAGATTCCAATGTCTTATTTTGCAACGACAAAATCGACACTAATAACATTTATATTTTGCGGAATCGTATTGCGGGAATGACCTATTTACTAAAAATCGAAACGTCGACCGTCGCCCTCCCGCTGTGAAAGAAAAGTACGTAGTTACGTACCACAAAGCTACGTAAATGTATACACCAGTCGTCGCATCACGAACGGAACACGCACAGATGTACTTCTTTTGGTGTTTGGTGCGCGACCCGAGCGGTGACCTGTGACCTCGCGCTGTACTGATGTATTATACATCACTTACATTCATAATTTATTTTCATAGATGTTACTATAGGGATTCATCGTATTTCCATACTGACACGTTTGTACGTACGTACTAGTCATGTTGTAACTAGCTCTCACGAACCAGTGTCGTGAAAGCACTAAAGTGAGCCTCAACGAGGCTCCTTTCGTACGCTTGACCCATGCCTTTGATTTTTTGATTCTGGTACATGCCGGGTATCCTCACGATGTTTTTACTTCAACTTTTTGAAGACGGTGTTGTCAAGTGAAAAATAACTCGTAGGTCTAGAACCAGCGACCTCTGGTATGAAACTCGCGTCTCGGTACTTTTGTGTGTACGTGTATACTTTCACAATATGCGACCTCGCTGTGTGGCGGCTCGGGCGAATGCAATCTTGGTTGCCATGCGGACTTGTGTTAGGTGTGAAGTCTTAATATCGTGTCTGAATGACTATCTACCTACATTCGGAGTTCTAATTTTGTATCAACTCATTACTGGATGAAAAGTACCTAACGGTTCATATTATGGGAATAGAGGAATCGACATCGTAGAGCTCAGTAAATACATCACCATTTTACGATATGTTTGATACCCATCACTCAATTCAATTATGTCATCTCGTAAAGCTGTATATATATGTATATATTATACACCGGTTGTTAGGCAGAAATATCCCCATCCAAGGTTTCATTACAATTTGCGTTATCTATGGTTATCTTATTGTTCGTCGAGAGCAATTAAAACTTCGACTCGGAACTGCCAAGAACACCGTAAATAAATACCGTAAGCGGCGATATCCGAATTTTGTCAAAAAACTTTCTTCTCGTCTCGTCGTGGATCAAACCTTACAGTGAAACTTCCGTCATTAAAGTAATGATAAACTTTTTAAAGCTTTATTACGTGAAATGGAATTTTGAAACTTTTCGACAGTTCTTTTTGCACTCTTGAGATTTTTAATCATTATAATTATTTTAGAAATTATCTGTAACGATATTAGTATAGTTTTAACAACCAGTGACAGCTAAAATATCATTAGAGTTTGTAAAGAAATACTATTTTTAAGTAAGTTCAAACCAAAATGTTTAAATCTATCGTCATAAAATAAAAGTTTGTTGCCCAGGTGACAGAAGTGAGATTGCTCTTAGCAAGAAATTATTTAGTTACATTTTAACTGTCATAGATAATTTTCCGTTTTCGACAAAATATTTAGAAAATGATATACACAACCCTCGTTTATCGCTCTTTCTATAAGTAAAAACCTTATCACAATCCGTTGCGTGGTTTATAAGAAGTATGCTGAGAAAAAGACAAGGTAGAATAAAAATAATAGAAGGCAGATAGCGACTTAGTTTTATACTGCGACAATAGTTATGGAAATCAATATCTAAAATATTGATTTCCATAGCTATTGTCGCTTACATCACAATGTTTACCATAAACGGGCCGACATGTGAATCTATACGCGAACTCGTTTGGATATGGCGGCGCGGCGCGGCGCGGCGCGTCGTACGACTAGTTGGGAAACCAAGTGCAACTTGAGAAACGAGATGTCGGACTTTGAACCGCGTCGATACAATTGCGCCCCCATTTATTATATTCGCTTTACAAACGCCATTTTAGTTCGTTATCGTCATCTACTGCGTCAAAAGTACAGGATGCATGACGCTTACGTTTCACGGGTTTTATTTATATAACGTAAGTCATAGATTATTTTAATTTTAGAATATTTTTGTGTTGTGTGTTGAAGCAAGGAAATAAATTCACACGCGTTCAATTTACGTTACCTGATGTTTCATCTGTTTGTCTGACTTTCTCTAAAATGTTAATGTTTAATGTGTTTCCATAAACTTGTATAAATTCTTGTTTTAAATTTAAATTATGAGAATAGCTTCTGATTCGTGACAGATAATCACAACGTTACAAAAATGAAATAAAAACATTTGAACTGGATCGTAACTGCTTTATCGAAGCATCTACAAAAATGCAACTGTCTGCCACTGCCGCGGTACAATTTACCCATATTTCACTTGCGAAGCAAATCGCTCGCAATTTGTAAGCCATATTTTAGGGCTGTATCTATTCTGAGTTTTTTGATACCGACGATGTCCTACGTTAAGAACGATCGCAAGTATATTGAGAGGTTTAAGAGGCTATAAGATATAAGATATAGGCTATAAGACTTAGGATCTGAATGACATTATGGTCTGAATTTTGACTGTTAAATAATACATTTGTATAACTTTCTCGATTGATATACTTACTTATATATTAACAAGATTTAGACTGTTAAAAATAAATCAAAGCTGATCTTATTAATACCGCTATTTGCTTTCACGTTAAAATTTCCCCCTCGGCAGAATAAAAATCGAAAAATCAGGATACTAAATTGTATAAGGTATTCTCTTTCCAATTTTAAAATATAATTTTATACGAAGTCTGCTATTAAAAGTCACAATACCATCAAATAAAAATGTAAACACGTTTTTTGTTGGAGCTCGCCTGGCAACCCTAATGAGCCACGGCACAGTCAGCGCTTCGAATGCGAACGTAGCGGGTTTCCGAGCAATAATAATATTGAAAGACAGCACGCTCGCTTCCGCTTAGCTTGCTCGAATGGAATGCTGATATGGGCATTCGCTTTTTGTGCGGCAACTGCCCTTAGAAACTGCTCGACGAGATACCTGTGTGCGGCATTTCGGATTGCCATCTTTTTAACAGGTACTTGAAGTTAGACGCTGAACATTTTGATAGAAGCGGTACTACTTGTTTTATCAATCAATCATTTTGGTATTGAGGAACCTTAGGTAATTGTTTTTATTACCTACGAGGTAATTGTTTTTATTACCTATGAACTTGTGTGATTGTATAGTCTTATTTAATAAACACGTGAATACTCCCACCATTGTCTCGTCACCTCGCGGGTAATAGCTGAAAATCAGTGTTTGCTCGCTGAGCAATATTATTCGCTGAGCTATGATCCATTTGTTTATCTGCAACACACATGTACTTTACGTTCTTGGAGGCAACTGTATTAATGGTCTTTTTTTGTTATGTTAGTATAAGTTAGGTGTATATTTATTATGTTTTTATTTTTTCCTTTTATTCTTTATAATCAACTAAATGTACGTGTGTGATTGTGGAAACAAATAAACGTCTTATCTATCTATCTATCATTGTTATGATTTAATGCCAATAAAGTATCCTACGTCCGTCCGGGGAAGCACTACCACTGGACCCATTTTTGCCGACAAGCAGTAATGCATTCGCGTTACTGTGTTCTAGTTCGAAGGGTGTGATTGCCGGTATAATTTCAGACACACCAGACATTCCACTTTCGCGTGTCAGAGTTATGGTCGCGTACAGTGCGACTTGGGTCATGTGGTGCTTGAGTAAGAGGACCTAATTTATCCTATTATTTCTTGTTATGAGCAGATTACCACTGAATTAACACCAGGTCTGCAACTTTGTCACATAAAAAAATATTATGATATAGTTTTCTTCTGGGTTTCATCAGCGCTCTATTCGCATCTATTCATCTGCATGCATTGCTCCCGTTTACAACTTTAACAAATTAACAAATACCAAATCAAACGGTGTAAACATTCCTATTGTTAGGGAACACAACCTACTATATCAGCGATAAATATAATGATTCTGATGGTCGTAAAAGCAACCCCACACATCCGATACGGCCGTTACTGTGCCGCCCGCCCGCCGCCCGCCGTCCGCCCGTGAGCTGAGCCAGCGTTCGTGTCTGCGAATTTTATAATGCCCCATATGCGGTCACAGCGCGCTGTGTTGCAAGTATGCATAATATCATTGTAGTAAATAAAACAATAGTATCGTTGACATAAAGAGAGTTCTACGTTGGGAAGTGCATCTCGCTTCGTTGTGGCTATACAAGGGTTTTGCTCGTATAGTCTGATGTTAAGATGTAGCCAATGGCGCGCCGCGAATCGCCTGTATTGAGGACTTGACTGATTGAAGTTTAGGTTATGTCTCGTGGTCGTTAAAGGTAGCGGTTGAATGATCACGACCAAGTTAAATTGCATTTAATTTAAAAAACAATTGTTTAAGTTTATTTTACTCATACTTTCTTTACAGTATTTTCAATTTTCTTATGTAGATGTAACTAGTTAGTAGTGGTCACTCAGTAATAACATTTTTTTTGGACATTTTAGTAGTTTATTTGAATCAAATGCACGTAAATAAGGCGGATCGTTGTTTATACTACAATTTTGTCGTTGTTTAACTATACGCTATAACTACTCGTGGAGTCAGTCAACTGGTTCTATCGAATTAGTGTGTTTAAAGGGTTTTAAGTGCGCCCCAAAGAGGCTCCTTTCGTCCATTACAGCATTACGCTAAAACTGTGTGAAAGTAACGAACAAACAAAGGAGTGTAGACAATCGTGTAATCAATTTAACGAGTTTAATAGTGGGTTCTGCATTAATAGCTCCAATTGTTTCATAATTATGTATAACCGTAGACTTCTTGTATATGTGCAGAATAAGTTACATTGTAACTGAGACGGGTGGGGCGACAGTTTATATTTTACAGCTCACTTGGTTCTGATAAGGCACGCTGTAAAATGTTTAGTGCGAGTTTTTAAGTTTCATCCAAGACCGGTTATCTTACCTCCTACTCTTCACCTTCTAAAATGTAGTATAAAGTATGAAATGAGCTTGCTATTTAAACCACATAGTTTTGATATTGTATTTATACCTAATTTGTGTACAGATACAGGTAACCCAAAGACGTGGAAGTTTTAGTTATTAATTTAAATGGAGGTTAGTAAGAATAAAAATCTCGAACAAATCCTCCGAAACTCAAGTTTACATATTTAATAGTCTCCTACGTTTCGTTAGTTGGCGCATACACGAAATATATTGTTTTTTTTTGTCAGATATAGCTCGAAACTCAACAATGGCGCACTCGTATCGGTTATTTGTCGGTAACGCCTTTGTGCGGACACCACTATTCGGCGCTGTATTGTTTCGTCCGTTCCGGTCTGCATCCAGAGAGAAATAAAAGTGTTAGTTATCTATACCTATCTAGCTCTGGGTATAGGCCACTGAACAAATAGCTTCCCAAACGTGCCCGGGCAGAATGCCCTGGACCAGTGTGCGACTGACAAACGTAACATTTGTATTGGAATATAATGGAATACGGGCTTTCTCGTGTTTTTTTTTCGTACAAGTAGTAAGTTTTTTGGAGTTTACCGTTTAAACTTGCGGACAAAGATCTTGAGTTGTACGCGCTGCTGGCTTGTAACAATGAGTGACAGTTTGTCAGAGAAAGTAACATTGTTAGCAGTTAAGAAATCTGTTATTCATATCTTTGCAAATGCATGATAACATGTTGGCGTATTGTTTATACATGTCTATGAAAAGGTATAGAAACGTGTTGGCAAATTGTATACTAAGAACTGCGTCTATAAACTGTAGATTTAATAAGTTTAGATTTTACCAATATCTGTTTTGGTATTACTTTAATTTCTAATGTTTCTTTAGACAAAATCAAAGTTCCCTTCACCCTTGTATTACTAAGTAGGCGTTATCACACAATAAACAACCATTCGTCGAACGAGATAGATCGTGAAAGTTCCCTTGGGCTCGAAACCTGCCATTCCCTTCGCAACAACTGAAAGTAAACCGCACAGGGAAGTGGGTAGTGAAGTTGCTCAGTAAACTTTATATGGCTTGTTGGAACAATTTATTTAGTGATCTCAGATTTTGAGGAGTTATTGTGAATTAAATAAAGGTGAGAGAATCGGCTTTTGCTTCTGTTCGTACTTTTTTATACTTGCAAACTTTACTTCTTTATAATGTTGTAGCGAGCAGCCTCGGTTTTGTACGGGTGCAATTTACTAATAAAGAAAATGAGGAGTGCGCTTCGCAAGAAAGTATTTAACAGTATTTTTTAAAACACCGTCAGATATCAGCCATTTTGTACAAAATACGAATGATACAAACCTTCCTCGTTTACCGCTCTTGCTTTTAGTGAAAACCGTGACAAAATCCGTTGCGTCGTTTAGAAGTAAGCGGAGAAACAGATGGAGGGGCGGATATCCAATTAGTTTTTTACTGTTTAAACATTTTGTGTGGATGAAAAATTGGCAAGTTTTTATGAAAAGTAAAACAAGGCTCATTCCCCGGGCTGTTCGGCTCGCTCAAGCGAACGGTCCGATAACGACAGCTTTATTGATCCAGCAAGCAAGCGCACACACGCGCGCGGAGCTGCATCGACGCCCGGCCACCCGGTGACCACATCCCACACATCGGAAAGTAATGAAGCGCTGATTGAATGTACGTACAGCGAGCGGGGGGATGGCTGCCATTTCATGACCACGGATTTGTTTAAGACAAATGTGTGTCATCTTATTTGATGAATGGTTATTATTCGGTCAGGATTAATTATATCACCGGCTGAAGGTAACGGAGACTGGTTTTCGATCGACAATCGTTGCTTATCCCGATGAATCTGGGACGAGGAATAGGGTCTAGTGAGAATTTCAAATACCTCATTTCTCAATCAACACTGTCCATTATTGTTCCGATGGGTTACCTTTTTTTTCGATTTCATTACTATCTTTGAACCCAAGTAATAATACTCATATCACAGATATGCAAGGATATTGTGTGCTAGCTCAGTTCTCTAATCACGACTTCATTATTAAGTTTTGTTGACACGATAGAAGAATAATTGTAATAAGTTGTCACTTTTACGTGCGTGCCTCATACACTTCATCATCATCATCATCCTAGCCTGTAATGGCCCACTGCTGGGTATAGGCCTCCCTTTTCTTTTGCCAGCCCAATCTGTTCTGCGCCACTCTCGTCCAGGTTTTTCCAGCAGATTTTACGATGTCGTCGACCCAACGTGCTTTCGGTCGACCTTGATTCCTTTGATCTGATCTGGGCCACCACTCGGTCAAAACCTTACTCCATCTTCCATCACCACGTCTAGCCAGATGTCCGGCCCAATTCCATTTGAGGCTCATTGCTCTGTCACCAACATCGAAGACTTTAGTACGACGTGTGATTTCAGTGTTTCGAACTCGGTCCAGAAGATTTATCCCGAGCATGGCTCGCTCCATGGCTCTTTGTGCAACTCGAACTCGGTACACAGTCTTCTTAGTGAGCGTCCATGTCTCGGCACCATAGGTCATAGTTGGTAGAACACACTGGTTGAAAAGACGGGTTTTTAAGCACTGAGGAGTTCGCTTCGACCGCAACACATCCTCTAACTTACCGAATGCAGCCCATCCTAGCTTTATTCTCCTGGAAATCTCCTTTTCGGGATGCTCCCGGTTGAATGATAAAATATGTCCCAGATATACGTATTGATCAACCATCTCTAGTTAGCTCATACACTTAGCAAAAATTAATATACTCTATTGACTCCGTATCGGATGAAACCGTCCCTCGGCTCATTCCAACTCGGATAAAAGCAAGTCCGTTAAGTCCCTAGTTAGAATGCAACGTGGTCGCGCGGTCCGGCGCGGCGGGGCGCAGCGGGGCGGGGGCGCGGCGCGGCGCGGCGCGGGGTGAACAACCTGAACGCGTCCCCCGCGATCGAACGCTCGCCTCGCCCCCCCCGCCCCGCCGCGCCCGCGCCGCGCCGGCCCTGCCCCACTTGCGAGACAAATTACTACTCCACCACTAGTGCAAATAGACCATTGTTGTTGATGTACAAGTTTTTGACGGAACTTTCCGTACACCTTATGTAACATACAAAACTATCCACTATTCTAGCTAATATATAAATCCGCGTCTTTATCGTGCACGATGCTAATAGGTCAACTTTTTGACGGGACTGTGTCCTGAACCGATTTGTATGGCCACGTGTGAAGTTAAGATATGCACCTAGGCTATGCATACGTAAGTCAAATTATAAAAAAACTGTGTATACAATTCTAACTAAGTATGTAAAATTTTATCATTCATCTTGTATGGAATCTGGTGTAAGGATAACACGATGGGTTAGTTTTTTCTTATTCATAAAATAATTTTCCGAAGTTAATCTTGTTTTTGTAAAATTGCTCAAAATGGAAGCGAGTTAAACTATGGTTTTTGGCACATTCCACATTTTATATATGTATAAAAAAATCCTCCCTCTCGCACTGCATGCAGATTCGCATAGAGTGACAGTGAGCGACCAACCCTGCTTGCGTGTAGGTGGACTCTTAATGGAATTTATTTACATGCTATATATGTATTATGAATGTATAATATTTTCCTACTTTTGAATAGCTATATAACTAACAGTTTCGATGACATGCCAAATGCCAAAAGATAACATTTTAACTAAGTCTTTTCGACTTTTTGTTGATTGTGTAGTGTTGATCTATCTATCCAGTTGTATACATGAAGGTCGTTAAGTCTCAAGTATTGTGAGTGCTTGCTTATTGAGAAAACAAGCGTTTAATATAATTTAAAAAAAATTTAAAGGTGACATTATTAGGAAATGTTAGTAATCATGACGAAATACATTTGATATTTGTACATTTTGATCAAAATATTTATAGCTTTAACGTTATTCAGTTTGCTAAAGATGAAATATTTGTACTACTGAATACTATGTTAGAAAATTACTATAAATAATAATAATAAATAAAGCGTTTATTTCATAACAATACAGTACAAAACAACTATTGATGGTATGTATATTCATTATATACAGTTTGCCTTTACGGCTGGTATTATACCGCGCGCGGCCGTATTCCACTTTCAGATTATTCAAATTGACGCCTTCCAATAAATTTAAACACTACTCATGTAATTTGCAAAACAGGTAACGACACCACGCCAAAAAAAGGCGGCTCGTTGATTTCGAAAACCGTCCGTGGTTAGAATTTTAAACTTAAAATTCACGTTAAACCGTAACGCTTTCATGTTTCCGCGTAAGGTATTAACTTATGTACTTGTGTTATGTGGCCAGTGTTTATCCGAGCGAGTTATATATACGGCCGATAGGTGGTCCGGGTGAGCTGTTTGTTTGTTTGTTTGTTTGTCGGAAGTTGCCGTAAACTGTTATAGTAACGTTGTTATTATAATCGTGGGCAGACAGTCTGTCGGTCTGTCGGCGAAGGCGCTCCGATTGGTTCCAGCGAGTTATTTATAGTTAAATGTAACTAATGCAACGACGCGCTGAAATTGAAATAATATGGGTATGTATGTCAGGAAAATGATATTTCCTTGAGTATGTATGCCTCGTGAATTTATTTTTTGTTATGTTATACAGTTATTGTACAATTAATGCATGACTTATTTTACCTACATTTACTTAGATTTTTAGAATCTGGACTGAGATTCTCATTTAAATGTTGTTATTAACATATATAATTATTATTACTTTTTATATTATTATTAATATCTAAGCTAAAGCTAACGTACATATGTAATTTCAACTCGCTCAAAAACTTGTACTTTAGTTGGACGTATGTTGTTATAAAGACCACAGTTCGGTTAAGTAAGCTCATACAGTTTCGCTGGAAGCGAGTAATCCGTCAAAACATGGCATACACGTAGCCCGCCGCCCGCCGCCCGCCGCCCGCCGCCGACTCAGTTTTAACAAAGTTAAACTGCTTTAGTTTGAAATATTCCAACAAGTCTGTATAAATATTGTTCACAAGCTTTTGGAGGGGGGATGTTTTTTAATCGACTTTGGCGTTCTGTGAAAGAAGAACTTTTGATTTATTTCATGAAAAACTTTTTGAACAGTGGAACTTTTTGGAATTTCCTTTAGTTCCGTAATTTGTTCTTTTGAAACAACCAACAAAGAGAAGTCCGTTTGTGTAATTCTTTCTTAGTTTGTTAAAAGCCCAATTGGAGATTGTTACAAAGTTTTTGAATTAAAATTCTACTTTTCATAGTCTCAATGTTGAGCTCTCACTTCTCACTGGCGGCGTAGGTTTTCTCTCTTGCTTTCTTCATAATATCGTTGTAACAGATCCATTTCATAAGTTTTGTTCTTTCATTTGCTTCTATGTAGAGACACTATTGTATTCGAGTCAACCACTGTTATATTCAGTAGTTTAGAAAGTCGTGAAACTGTAACAAGCCACTAACAGCATAAAACTGTAGGTTGGTATACCATTAAGCCTGTTGTTATTGTGGGAGATAACGGCAAACTGTGTTTCGTAACGTTACACGCCACAGATAACCCAATTTAGTGGCTATCTACCACACACACACACCCTGGAATGTTTATGATGCATTGTAAACTAGTCCGATATTATTGTTTAGTATTTACTGTATTATGTATACTACCGTCTAGGAAGCGCTATTTTACATAACATTGACATTACACTTGGTGTTAAATATGTATTATATGTACCTATTGTTAGCGATGGGATTCTTCCATGCAGTTAAAAAACAGGAACTCCAACTTACTAACAAGTTTATATTGAAAAGTACAAAATTCTTAAACGGGCGTGATGTTACACGGCTTCCGAGTTTGACGTGTGTAAGAGTAGTAATGGCGGCGCCGGATGCGCGCACGCATAGAGATGTGCCAATGGCATAGGGATGTCCATCGTCCACAGATAATGTTCAATCGTTCACACTAAAACTAAAAAGTATTTGTTTCCTAAACACCTATCTAAAACAGTTGTCTGGTTTCCATACTAAAAGCTATGCTCAGTTTGGAGCTTAGATTATTATTATTATTTTCTGTTATAAATCAAGATGTCAATAAACAGTGTAATGATTGTACCAATTTATTATGTACAGATAAGAAGATGACGCACAAATGAAATTGAAGGGGTACTTAGTAACATCGGTATATTATTGCGTGATCACTGTAATGCCATTTTGACCTCAAAAGAAATCTGTAGGACGATAATTTACCCGGAATAAGTAAAGGATATGAATAAAGTTTTATTTCATTAAAAATAACTAAACCAATTAATTCAAATACAGATAGTATTTACTGAATGTATGTAGGTATTATTGTCATCTACAATATTTTGGTAATTGGCCTCATAATTCTGCGAAAAGTGTCAAAGTTTATCACCGTCCGATTAAAATTTAAGTTTATTGCTCTTCTGGAAAAATATATTTACGAGTATCATTGATATTTCACTACGTGTACTCTGTTCTCTTCCCTACGTCATCCATTCGTTACTTTCTTTGTAATTTCAATAAACACGATTAATATTTGTAATATATAATTCCTCACAATGTGTACGTACAATTTAACAATAATAAACGTTACAATAGAGCAATAACTGTGTTGGTAACCAAAGTCTAAATAAAGTACACGTCGCAGGAGTCAGCGGGGGACGGTAAACTTAGTTGCAAAAGATTTAATGGAAGTTAGTCTCTCTTTGTCTAAGTTTGGCACTCGTCTGGCCGTGGATCCGCTCCCGTCTCATAAGTAGACGCGAGCAGCAGGCAGGGCTGCGCGACAACTGTTCCCTCCCTCCCATCTTGCTTTATACCATTCCCGAAGTGCCCCATTCTTATTGCTGATATTGTTTTTGTCGAACCAGATGGTTCTCTTCGTTATTATGTTAAAAAATAATTTGATTGTTAATGTTAATAATTATTGAAACAGTGTTAATGTCCAACGTTTCTGTGATCGATTTTCTATGTGGTCGAGTAATATATTTGAATTGAATTACCTAAGTTTTAAGTTACTTTCGCCAAGCAACATTCGATTTGTGATTTGATCAAAATGTAAATATATGAAATTGCTGCAGGCTCCTCGAACCAAAAATGTTATCACACTTATCTTAATTGTTCAGTCAGTATCGAACTCGTGAAAGCAATTCCCACGCGCACTTGCGAACACATCGAATATTCCACCGAATGCGATAACCCTACAGTGGAATGAATATCAAGGGGTTAGGCAAAAGGGAAGTTTTATTGCTCGTGAATTTCATTATAACTTTGCGGAGGCTCTCTCTTAATGCCTTTAAACGAGGATTGTTGTCTAATTTGTACGAATTATGTCAAAATTTCGCTCCCGGGACTATAACTTGGGGGAGAGAGATGCTGTGCGAACTGCCTATAGTTGGCTCTTATGATTTTAATGATATTATAGGGGAGCTAGACCTCGAAAATAAATGATACATTATTCGAGCTGCTATTCCTAGTGCAAAAGATATGTTTCGCGCCATTTTCATTCCAAGTCTAAAAAGTTAAACACAGTACCCAGTTTAATTTCACTCGTAATAATAGACTGGCCACTGCCCTAATACCGTCCAGTATTTCTCTTAACATTTCCCGGAAATCAAATCAAATAGCTTGAGGAAAACCGTGCCCGAGAATTCGAATTGAGAGAGAGCCAGTGTAATGCAATTTAAATTTATTAGGTACCGAATTAGTTGAAAAAATACCGAGAATACTTTTCCAATGCTACTTTGAAAATGTTGTTAAACTGACTGATTTGTAACAGCTCTTAGCTGAGTTTCTTTACGTTTAAATTCTAACTAATGCTATGAAGCTAATCTAAGCTAATCTACACGTTAATGCGAACAAATAAATAATGATGTTTAGTGGTGTCCTTATATGTTACATAAAACTACGAATGATTACAAAATCATTAGGGACTACTGCTTTTTTTAAAGTAGATCAAATTTTGTATTAAATTCACAGAAACACAGGTTACCCTAAATGGATTCCACGTGGATTGGCGAGATTCTCAGTACGTTTTATTTATTTATGAGAGTGAGCTATTCGCCCGCAACTTGGCCACGTCGATAACCTTTGAATATACTTCTATTTCGAGGTCCCTTATTTATGCCGTCCCAAATAGTGGTATAAGTCGATCACCTACGGCAGACATGTCATTCAGTCAGCATTTCCACTTTTACAATATTGAGGATGAATAAATAATGTCGAGAATTATTGGTATATCATGCATTATGTTTACTCGCTAAACATTATTATTCCTCCCCTGAACTAAGCGTTGGCCTATATATTTAATTGTGATACCCGCTAGAGCACCTGCCATGCCAACTTTAGAGTGAATAACTATCCTGAATTGCCTCTTAAAGTTGCTGTTGCTAGAAAACTGCTTGTAATAATATAGCAAATAATGCATTTAAGTTTCCAAGTCCGTCTCAACTCCAGTAACAGCTCCAACTACTTGTGTCAGATTGTCTCTCGTATGTTCAATAAGGCGTTACTTGTTGTGCCATCTGTTTTATCTGTAAGTTATCGTCATCTCCAATATTCTTCTATTGTATTCTATTCCCTCCCCAAATTGGGATAAGTTTGAATTTTTAATTTGAACATAAACGGAATTACAAAAATATATAGTAATACCTTATTAAAACTCAACTATGTCTCTACGTTACCACCTTCATCTTCGTCGCTCACAAACGTTGCATCCAAGTGGCACAAGATTATGACACATCACAAGTTGCTCGTTGGCCTCGTGGAGAAAGTTTATTCCGAGTTTGTTCTCTGTCCCTCCCCTCCCCTCCCCCCCCTCCCCCCTCGCCCCCTCACCGCCTCCTCCGGCGAGCCTCCCTGAACCAGTCTGCACAGTTCGCAAGTTTGCCCCGTCCGTACACTAGGAAACTAAAATTATACAGAGATATGTAGTGCTGGTAGAAATGAAATTAATGTTACATTCGTATCAGGTGCTTTCTGGTTAAATTTTGGGGAATGCTTGTTAAATTTGTAATATAAACTTTGCTACAATTACAATCCTTGGCTATTCTAATGAAAGTCATTATATATAAAGCTTAATTAATGGATTAATTTCCACGATGTTTGTTGATTGTTCTTCCTATGAAGCTTACTTTCAACTTGTTTCAAATTGATGTCTTGAAGGATCAACATAAGTGTTAGCGTGTCGCTTCTTACATTATTATTTCTAAGACGAAACTTCTCGACTGTAGTTTCCATCTCTATCCATCGAACTTGTGCCAGTTTCCAGGGTTGTGGTGTGTTTGACGCGGGCTCGTATGCTGAATGTTAACGCGAAATAATGTTATCGACTCTGTCGTTGACTTTGTAAACTTTCCGAGTTTTTTGTAACACGCCACCATTTTAGTACGGAGAATTTTGTGGCGTGTTTCGCTAACAGTGTGTATTGTTTCGGTGATTACACTTTCTACAATGATATTACATTCGTTCGATTTTATAAATCGATCATCTATTGAAGTAGCTTAGTTACACAAAAATAATTTGTTTTAGGGACCGATCTACGCGCACTAGTTAGGGCTAGGAGATATCCGTATTGGCGACATAATTCACCAGGCATTATGTGATCCTATTATATTTTATTGTATTGAGCGACAAAATGCGAAGCAAGGCGCGTGAAAACCCTGCATTATAATTATAATTAATCATGTCAGTGGAAAGACAGTAACATATACGATTATCCAGCTAACCGGTGTCGTTAATCATCGAGAATGCATGCCGAGAAGTGGCGAAGTCGCTGAAATTGCCCGTCTATCCGACAAGCAAGACGTAACGCTCAAGTTCTCTCAAACTCTGTATCTTTGAACAAGTATGACGTAAAGCTTCTGCCCTCAAACTGGAACCAATGAATATTCAACTTGGTCAAATTGCATTTGCAACTACCAGTTTGGGAGATTATCTAGCGGCCGATTCTATGATAACGTCGTATGAGCGGTTTCGAGAGCTGATCCGGTAGTTTGATAGTAAATTTCGGTGTTACGCAAAGATAATATCAACTTTATAGGAATATCTATTTCTCCTGAATGGAAGAGAAACAGAAAGGATTGCACAATCTTAGCTAAATGTAGTGATCGTTAATCTTTATTTATGTATCCATACAGTCTGTTCAATTCATGTAGCTACATGCCCCTTTACGTTAATTATTGATATTGATATTGGAACTGATCGTCTTATAAAACAAATTTGCCAACTCAATATTAGATACGAACCATTTCTATACCGTCCAATAGATACCTTCTTCTGATTTATTGAAGCTCTGCTACGACAGTAATAGCACCGGCCTAATTAGTCATTTTGTAATTGGCCATTGTCTCAGCAGTCCATCGCCTGGCGGATTACCGACGCAATCAATATCGGGGACGCACAGGGACCCCTCGTCTCCTTGTCTCTCAAAGATTATGACCGGTGTGGTGGTAAATTACAGTGTTTGCGCATCCGCCCCCCTTCCCTTCCACCCCCTCTTCTACCGAATTATATCTACTGTTTACCGCTATTGGAAATGTTACTGCTATTGTGACCGACTCAAATTCAGAGCGATTCTATCGTTTTATGTCATCATAATAATATACGTGGCCCTTTCCCTTCAGACAAAGAAAGCGGTCCACCCTTTGAATCCAATTAAGCCTTCCAATGTAACCGGTTACTTTTGGTTACTGGTATATTCCCCTGGCTTTTCATAAATAATTTACCCAGTGATTGATTTGAACTAGATTAGATTGTACTGTGTGGCGGTCGCTCGACAAACGAACAGACACCGAAGGCTTAATTAAACAGCGGTTTCCCCTCGAAATTTGATCTCGAACAGAACCAATCAAGTTTAAACAGCGGAGTTGCGTGACAACATTTATAAGTTTATTATCAGATGATGTGATTTATACACATATTTGTAGATGAAAATAGCTGTAACTTCAATGCCATGCGCATGGCATGCCTGGAGAAGAATAAATAAAGTTATTAAGTTATTAAAGCTGGTAATAAAGATGCAGTTGTGCTATGGTACATTTTACACCAAGCATTCACTAGTCAAATACATAATGTATGTCTGAGCCGTTTGTGGGGAATTCGTATTCGTAAGAATTCATACAATCGAAAGTTTGCTCTACTCATATTAGACTGCATTTAGAGTTGTGACATTTAATGTTATTACGTTTATTAGTAGAAGGCTGTGACATTGAACTCGGTACGATGCTTGATACTTTACCTAGATGCCCGAATACACTGTAAATGGGCTGACCAATTATGAAATTTATGTGCAACTAGCGCTTCCGTGATTCTGTCGACAAGTCGTCCATAAAGCTCTAGCTTTAGGTCACTAGCTAATACGAATTTGCTACTGACTTTGTTTAAAAAAGTACACAGTATATATTATAGCTCTTTTTTACGATGCTCATTCAAATGTAACAAAGCCCACTGTTATCGAAGCGTCGCTCCGCCAACCTACGTAGCGGTCCACAAAGCGGCCGTATCGACTATCGCATGTACGGTGGAAGGGTTCTTTTGACGCGTGAGCGCAATGAAATTTCCTTATCGGATTAGTGGCCGGGAATAATTGGAGCTTTTGCTTTGCAGCGCTGCATTTATGCGAGATTGTTTATGTGTAAATTGAATATGAATCGTGTTGGTTACCGTATGGATAATTTAATGATGTTGCACGATTCAATACTATCGAATTGGACCGATGAAGAAATAGTTCTAATTAGAAAATCTGACGAAATTTGTCGGACACCAGCAGTATTCTAGCTATGTTCGCGTTTTGAACACTACGTAGAAGCAATTTTGATACTAGAATTTATATTTTGATACAGTTTACTTGCTAGCTTTCTATTTTATGAACATTTTCGTACTCTAACACTAACTGTTAACATAATAATTCTTGAAAAATACAGTCAACAAACTGCAAAGTCAACCCACATGCGCTTCCATAAAATATAGTATTATATAAGTTGGGTTCGGCCACAAAGGATTCACACCTCGGACCGCTTGCGACTCGTTGTTAACCCAATCGATAGTCCAACGACCTCGCGGGCCAGTGTCGATTTATCGCTTTGTTGCGAACCATTGCCACCGCCCAGTGGTCGCGCAGCTGGAATTGTGCACACACTCCTCTCTCATCATGCATCATGCGTTTCGGAGCGGGTGACGATATACTAGACACGATATTCCATAGGATTAAGGCCATGACAAAGTACTACTACTGCTACTAATCGAGTCACTCGATCTCACGGTTCTCTCGTAACCAGTGTGCTGAAAAGATTTAAATGCGCCTCAAACAGGCTCCTTTCGTGCATAAGTATGACAAAGTCATCTATAGTATAGGTTACTCCAGCTCGATTACATTTCTATAAATGTATACTGCCAATTATTACAATACCTATTGCAGTTTGTATTAGCAATCCAGTAACTGTATCGTTGGAGGAATCTTGTGAAATTATGGACAGGACTGTGTACTTTGAACAGTGAAATCTAAATGATTTATGTCTCAGTGCCCCGTTAAGATAATTGCAAACTCTGCTCGGCTTCTTGGGGGGTGCCAAGATGGGAAGCCAAGAGAGAGAAGAAATGGGTCTAAACCATTTTTATAAACCATGTATGTGACGGAACCGGTATACAAAAAGACAAAATCTAAATAGAACCCTGATTTTGTTTAAGTTTAAGCTAAGCCGTTGCCGGCGTGTCCAATGTGCTCACGAATTAAATATACTTTTGCAGGCAACCGGTCCGACTGGCTCGGGATTTAGACTCGGTAATAAACGAGTTACGAAGTCTCTTTCGGGACACGAAAGGAATGATTTACCGGGATTTTAACATGAAGTTTTTTCAACAAATTCACTATAGCTAACTGATAATTGGGTATTGTTTATTTGTCTTCTATTGCGAACTGTTGTCTTACTTGTAGTTCATTTATTCAATACCGCTATATGAACATTGATATAAATAATAAATAAAAATTGGTGAACATTTCACACAGCACCATTTAGCACCAAACTAAGCTACAAGTTATGTACTATGAGAAACAGATAACTGATAGAATATTTATATATTTTTTTGTAAATTCATACCTAATTATTAACAAGCAGACACTACAAATATCTATCTTTGTCACAAAAATGTTTGTCCTGGGTGGGAATTAACCATTAAACCCACGACCTACTGCGCAGAACGCAGAGTTAGTTACTTACCAGCTGAGCTGTGAGGCCCGTCAAATAATAAAAGTTCGAATCCTCTTCGGCCAAATACATTTATTTCAAACTAAACGTGTGTGGCCGAGGAAAACTGGAACGTTCTTGAAAACGTCGAGTCGGAGATCGATCTCAGAATGGTAGTCCTATGCAATATATACGCGGGCTAGTTGGCTATATACCGAATTCCGCGCCCGGTCTGCCACCGGGAATTACAGAATGTGTACGTGCCAGTTTGCCCAGCTTCCTTTAATTACGACGAGGAATGCTTTCCATTCGGCCGTTTTGGACCTTGGTCAGCTAGCTCACTTTATTTTTTTCATCTGTAATGTCTGCACTTTGTTATACTTTGTATTTTTTACAATGCTAACTCATCTAATTTTATAGGTATCTCGTGTGTTCGTTGTGACATTGTTTGGCGCGATCACTTTGCCAGCGAATTTGCATTGTAGCTATTATTATTTTCTGTTTCACTGGGTTATATTGGTTTTGTTTTGAGCACGGATATTTTCCTTTGAACTTGATTTAAACTAAAGTTTATTTTATCTTGATTTTCACTGGACAACACAGCCATAATGCTAAAGATTAGTAGACATACTGATAGAACTTAATGTGTAATAATCACTCTGAATAGAAGACGTTCCTTTGTGTTTGAAGTGATGTAGCTGTAATAATTACTGTCCTAATTTATTTTTTGTTCGGTATTTCTCCTAAATAGCACACACTTTATATATTTCTCGGACAAGATATCTCGGAATATTCTGGAATGTTCACTTTCATTATTAGCTAATACAATGTACAAATTCACCAAGTCAGTGTTTGTGATTTTTGTGGAGAAAACGTGAGCGTTGTTTTGATTCGGTTCTGTTTAAGGGGTTGTTTTTCTATCAATCAATTACTCTCAATACTCGATGAATTCAAAATGATTTATTCTAATGGATCCGCGCTCGGCTGAATATATATGCAGTATTTATCTGGTAGACATATAATTATATTACAGTACTATATTATCTCATTTAACGTCTCAGTTCTGGCTATCATGCTCCAATGCTGTGCTTAGAAATAGGTCACGTTTGTAATCCCGAGATACAGCTGTAACAATAGACCAGACCAACAGGAAGTTCATTCATCTGCATATTTTTCCACGCAGTAGTAGAACTTGTGGTAAGTTCGTATTGCCACCAATACTATACGTATTGATTTTGTTATGGGCAGAGCTTGTGCTTAACGTTAGCTTGCATACTACAGTACAAAACTGACATAAAAAATTTATGAATACTTACGAGAGTTGCAGTTTTAAGCCTGCTACTTAAATAATGAACCTTTGTAAAAAAAACACAAATATACAACGTTGCTAAGTATCACGAAACGAACTGAATGGACAAGTAATGTAAAATTTAAAGCCGCGATCTACTTATGTACTTTGAGAACAGCCACTCAAATTATCTTCTAGGGTTACTTCTGTTTTGTTTAAATAATGTCTTACAAACGTGTTTCAATAACTCAATTGAAATGAAATCTCTCCACAGTCACAATTGTGTTGAAACAAAACCGACAGGCGGCGCGGCGCGGGCGGTTAGCCCTAGTCTCGTTCCGGACGCGATCAATGGCCCTTTCAATTAAAAGTTTCCCCCCCGAGGCTCAGTGTTGTAAGCATTGTTGGGAGTTGGCTCCCGACCGACTGCCGGCAGATGGTTTTTACGGAAATTACAACACTACGCTTAACGAGCTGGCGCTACAACGCGGCGGCGGGCGGCTCTTGATAGTTGTCTACTTTTAATGTTGCCGCCGCCGCACATATTTGTATATCTGTTGATATGAACACGGATGTTTGTTTGTGTAAGTTACGTTATATAAAAATAATAAATAAATAATTATTGATGCACATTTTATACAGCGCCATCTAGATCCAAACTAAACATAGCTTGTAGGTACTGTTGGAATCAGACAACTGATAGAATACTGAAATAACTTTATTTTGAAAATACATAAAATATATGAACCCCAGATTCAGAACAAACGTCTGTATTCGTCACAGTTTATTCATTTCATTTCATGACAAGCAATACCACTACTACCCTCTCCCACTTAGGTACGACAAGAACCAATCGCATCGTATGCGCCCGTAACTCTGAGCAAATGAAGGTGGAATGTTTCATGTGCATGTAATTTCATCGGCTACCACACCTTTGAAATCGGAACAACCGGCACAGTAACGCTAACAGAAATGGATATTGTGGCATTACGCCCCCGGACCAACTTGGGATAACTTCTACTGCTACCGAAATAAATGTTTGTCCTGGGTGGAAATCAAACTCACTACCCACAGCGCAGAAGGCTGGGTTACCTACTGAACTGTGAGGACAGTTAAAGATATTGTAGTAGCAACATATAACTATATCCATGTATGTGAACGTGTTCAATCACGTATTCATATTTCAATGCCAATTTAGACAATTGGCCGGGCGCGCCACCTCGTTACTTTGTTTACTATCAGAGTATTACATAAAACTATCATTCAGATATAGCGACGTTCAACATCCAATCGAGCTATTACTGTCGTGCGACATAACTAAATGGCGTTATGGTTTAGTACCGGCAGGCACTCGGTAGCTACGGACGAGTATTACCTACGTACGCATAAGTTGTGAAACAATGCAGGTTGCCCTCCGCAATAAATAACACAATGTAGCCGCAACATTATGACTCGTAGTACGGTATTACGTCTATACATTATTGTGTGACTTTAAACATAAATTGTAATACATTTTAAGAGATGTAGGTGGACTCTGCATAATATTTCAAGAGAAAAGCTATTAGCTATTAGCATTGTTTCTGACATCAAGAAGTGTTTCACGGAATCATAGATTAAGGAGAGTTTCTCAAAATCATACTATATTTCTACATACAACCGTAATATGTTACTGTTTGCGGGCGGCGAACACAATACATTTTGTGATTATTTAATTGGCCATATTGTGTTGGCTATTTCTTTTGTGTTTAAACCTGTATAATCGTTTAATCAAACCATACTAAATTACACTCATCTCTTTGTATTTCATACGCACTGAAGAAGTAGCGATAAAAGAGCTGCTAAATTAAACTTTAGTTTAAAACAAAAAAATCAATTAAGAAAAAATAGTTAAGCCACAATCTCATTTACTACGTTTATTATTGCCACTGTATATGGATAGCGTTACGTAATATTAACTTTATCAACATAACGATGTATGCCGCCATTTAGGTGATTACCTCAGTGTTATCATATTAACACGGAATGTATTTAAGTATGATCATCCATTTGCGTAGATCGGAATTGCTAGACCACGCCACATGAAATGTGAATAAATTAATATTGCTGGACATTTAACCAGCGCCATCTAGCCGTAAACTAAGCCAAGCCAATACAAGCCATGCTGGCTTGTACTATGGGAACCAGGCTACTGGTAGAATATTTGTATGCGTTTTTTTTGCAAATACATTTAACAAGCGTACACAGAACAAACTTCTGTTCGTCACACAAATATTTTTCCTCGGTGGGAATCGAACCACCGACCTATGTCGTTTGCATACATCCGAGCTATTCATCCTTGGGATATGTGTCAAGTTTACCATCCCCTCGACACCGGAATGACAGCAAACATTTAATTACTTCAGTATGTGTCTCAAATCCAACAGCCTAGAGTAGGGGATAACCTCTTCTTAAACTAAACATCTCGACACCAATCAAATGTCTCGAGCACAATGGTAACAAAGCTTTCTGTTTTGTCGCAGGTGCAGTGAGCTCTATCCGGTGTGTGGCGCCCCCTGCAGTGCCGTGCAGTGCCGTGCAGTGCTGTGCAGTGAAGTGCAGTGTTGTCTAGTGTGGTGCAGTGCAGTGTGTGACAGTGTGCGAGTGTGCGTCCCCCGTGGCGCATACACTGGCGTCCTGGCGTCACGTCAATGCCGGTGCGCCGATGGAGCGGTGATCGTGAACTGACCATCTCACAAGAGCAGCGCTGGTAAGCTTACACATTATAACAACATTATCACCACCTAAATTCGACAGTGACACAACTAAACAACACACTTTTTTTCTTGCGGTTTTAAAACCAAACATGGCGAGTAAATCTGATCAATCAGATAACGACATTTAGTGACTTTACGCGGTCAGTTTGGCGAATAGGAATATGAATTTTATTTTCACAATATAAAATAGAACATTTTGCGTCGAACTACATCAAAAACTCAATTTTGACACATCTTGTTTTGTGCCACTATCGAATTTAGGCAGTGATATATACCGCCAGGCTGTATGCACGCGCATTACTGTGTTCGGGTTTGATATGTGTGAGTGCCGGGTGTATAACAAACATGAGACTTTCTTCACGTCTCAGAGTTACGGACGCTATGTGGTGGCACTTTGGTCTTTTCTGCCTTATTTGGGGACGATCCATGTAATACTAGCGTGAAATGGCGTAAAGCTATTGCTTATTGGGTGGGAGAAACTCGTTGTCCTACTGACACAGCGAGCTAGTTATTCTTAAACAGGTCGATTAATACTACGTTTTTGTTGGACATCAGTAAAGTGGCTATTAGTATATTGCAATAGAGCGCTTTCATGCTTCAGTGGGCACGCTATTCCACTGAGAAAAATAAGTTATCGATAAACCAAGGTTGATCTCTGAAAAACTTACTTGATTTACCCACTGAACCCCTTACGCTGACTATCAAATGTGGAACCTGCAATTTAGTGTGAGTTAAAAGACTAACGTAATAGTTTCATATCTTGCTCGCTTTTAATCGAAAAACAGATCTGGTCCATACCGGTAGACAGACACATTATATTGCATATTCATAATAACATCATGTGATGTACCTACTCAATACTCAATTCATTTATTGCGACATTCATATATTGTAGACATCTCAACTGCTATAAGATGCTAATACTTGCTTTCCAGACGTTGAGGCTTGTCAGGAATCTAACACAGGTGACGTTCATCTATCTACTGTAGTCATCAGTTCATTATCACTTAATGACCTAGTTCGTAAACATATCTGACACAAAACATGACGAGCAGGGACAATAAATAGCTTTAAAATAAAACTGATATCAAAATCAAATCAAAATCGTTTATTTTCCATAAAAGTTTTCATGTACATATTGTCTGTGGCGCCCGCACTAGGGCTAGCCTGTATCGCGGGTGTCCAAATACAATTACTTAATTTTAATTACAGGTGAAAACATGTGATAGTATGTGGTAGGTGGTAGGTGGGTGGTAGTAGGATATATTTATAGATGGCGCAGCATATATTGTATATGTATATATATGTGTAATTACTAGCCATTGTGTTACATGTATAAGTAAATGGTTTCATTGTCAATACGCCTAGTGTAGAATCATCATCAAATTTTTCCGTGGTAGTTTCAGATATGCGGCTCGATTTGCTGGAATATTATACCGCCTGAATAGTACTTTGATAAACTAAAAAAAAAAAAATTAATCATATTTAATTTTACGCCACATACATCCGCTGACCAAATGTAGTTCATTTGTTCAGCTAACAACCTGTCCTACTGGACTTCAATTAATCGCTGATTATCCATTACCGTTCAAAAATATATTTACATATTCCGTTTTATAAAGTCTCATAGCTTATTCAAGCTCAGAGACACTTGGGCAATAACAACCACCATCATTCATTTATTTAGCTAACTTTAATACCACTCCTACTGGATTGAAACGCTTATTATTCAGTTACTATTACTGTTCGAGTCACTGGTTCTATCGGAACAGTGTGGTGAAAGGATATAAGTGCGCCTCGAAAAGGCTCCTTTCGTGCACTAGGCACATGTGTTCGAATTTTTAGTTCGAGGACATGTCGGTTGTCTCACGATGTTTTCCTTCACCGTTTTGAGAACGTGGCATTGCGCACATTCATTTTTGGAGCTGTAAAACTCATTGTTGCACGTCGGCATATGAACTTAAGAACCAGCGAACGCTCTCAGTTCATTAAAACAATTTCGGTATGAGCGCACTGCGTACTACTTTGGTTGCTAAATCTTCTAAGTCTTTGTTTTTACTATTAATATAAAAAATCCTATTGAAACAGGGAAATTTAATTCATTCCTGCTAATGCAGTAGTTTATGGCCGATAAAAGTAGCTACTTTTGACTACCGTCACATTACGTGTCAATTCATCTCTGTGTTCTAATATTTTCTATCCTTTTTGTTATTTTAATTTGTGTAAAAAAACATTTACCTTACACTAATACATACAGGTAAAAGATACATTTATCGTTTTTGGTAGTTTTTTATGTATGCAGAGGGAGAATCTGAAATGTAGAACTTTGCCCACAACATTTTAAAGGTTTTGGAAAACACCGCCGAGTAAAACATAACTGCTCATGTTGAGCGAACCCCTTTTTTGGCACTGGACGCATAAGGACACGCTGTTTCTTTGTTCCTTTTGTTTAGTGTTTGAGCTGAAATAAATGTTATGTTAATTTGTAGAATTAACTTCTTATTTAAAAACAAAATCCTTATTGTTCGTTTACGTTTTGTTGGGATCACCCTACTGTTAACATATTTTAAGGATAGTCTAAAGCCCTTTATCTAGTATCAGTTATCCGCACATGAGCGACATGTTCATCAATCATTTTAATATGTATAAATGCGAACGAGTCAGTTCATTTTACACGCCCATCTCCAAGTCCAAGGTCACTCTGATGCTTGTATCTGTGTAACGAGTTATTCGTTATGCCGCCGAGTTATCAAGGTCGTTGTGTTTAATAAAAAAATCTATTAAACATGTTGTAATATTGTGTAGTAATTTACTAGTGTAGTATACATTTTAGTGTCGCCCCGCGGCTGTGTTCTGTGTTGCCTGTTTTTAAATTGTTGTAAAAAATGAACTAATCATTAATTATTTCGTTTGTGTTGACGTTTTATCGTTGTTGCTAATCTTTTTTTTAATCCCAAATTGCAATCACTCTATCGCTTCATTGACTAAACGACAAGCCAATTTGTATAACGGCCGAGTATACATTGTAGCGACGACCTACTGCCGAGTGAAAGGTCCGAGTGAAACGTTGATAGTTGTATGAAAAGGAAATTATTCTTTAAACCAAATAGTATTGATACCAAACGAAAAAAAACAATATTCTAAATAATACTGATAACGTTACTAGATACAAAAAAAAACGAAGTTAGAGTAAAAACGCGCGCAACTACGATAAGTTTGTTTTTGATTGTATTGAGTTAACGTTTTTGCTTTAGTCTTAACAATTCTGAATGTAAGCCGTTGCGTATAGACGTTCGTTATATGTAGTTTTGCCGTAGGATAGTTAATTTGATTTTATATTCCTTGTTGCACTTAGTAGAACAAACGATGTAACAATGACTGCACAATTGACAGACTGGTCTCACGCCTGGGCTGTTGGTTGGATCAAATATTTATTTGACGAATACATAGAAGAATGTAAATTAAGTACTAAAGTGTCTATAGTACAACACGCTGTGCTTAGTTTGGGGCTAGATGCCGCTTTGTGAAATTTTCACCGATAATTATTATTGTTATATCTTGGGCATGTTCATATAATTATAATATCAAGACCTAACTTGTGTTTCACCTAATGCTTTTTAGACTTTGGTGTAGACGAGTTTAAGTCGAAATCGGCGCTATAATATTGCGTTGGTGAGTCAAATTCAAACTACGTATTATACTTTAATATCCAGTGCATTGATGGCTGCCATAAACATATCTGATCAAGTGTGTATGACTCACTGGTGAAACGACTCCGCTTTCAGCAGAAAGCTATTGATTATAATTGTGTTAGAATCAAAGCCGTTTAATGATAATATTTATTTGTAACGTGTGTTACAAACATTCCTTAATATTTTTACCACTTCCATATCTTGATTTAGATAATAATAAAAAGTAATATAATAAATAAAAAACCTAAAATACTTTGTTGTATTTAGGTCGAGGGGCAGGACAAAAGCATTGTGTCCTTTCTTCGCCATCCACTATTTCTGCCTTCAACAGGGCTGTCGTTCATTGTTGATAATGCGTCTTGTGTCAATATATTGTTATATCGAAGTCAGAGTCAACTTTATTACTATAGAATTTTTAAAGCAATTGCTTGGCAACTTTAAATAATATTCAAAATATGATGCTACGTGTACATATCGCTAAGTTCGGCGCCTGTTCAAACCCTAATATGTGTCTATCGAATTCCGTCGTAGGGAGTGCCATTATAATTTTCCAGCTTTTTCAGTGGCTTCGGCTATCTCTGTTAGGTTATCTTACCCAAAATGTGTGTGGTCTTAAATTTCATTAATAAAATACTGCGCTTCGTAGCTATTTGAAGCATCCCGATAATTACGCTAAACTTACAGCCATTCGTTACAGCTAGTGAATACGTATATATATATTCTGTGTACCGTAGTTTTAATACTTTTATTTCTACGTTATCATTGCTAATGGTTGTAAAACAAATTTTATGGCACTGATATACAGTATGTTAAAAATAAAAACATGTTCCGTTTTTATATTATAACTGTGTAATGTCCACTGATATTTATTTATGAAAGTGGATCTCTCTCTGCAATAGTGGTGCTGCTGTTGGCACCGAACTTAAGTCATTATACGTTCACCTATTATTATTGATTACTGCTAAATAAAAAAATCATTTTCTTGCTAAATAGCGAAGAAATCTATGTTATGGCCATCAGCCAGAATCAAGTCAAAAGTAAATGTGTCGCATGTTATGTTCGACTGCATTGAGCACGTTTCTAATTGATGGTTACATTTCTTATTCGTATCGAAGTGTATACAGTACGAGGGCGGTCCCAGAAGTACCCGACCCGACAAAGAAAACAGTAAAAAAATTGCAATTTTTATTTTTATTTTCCAACATACTCTCCTTTTAGCTCGATACACTTTTCCCAACGATGTTCAATAGCTTCGATACCCTCTTTATAGTAGGAACCGTCAAGCTCCTCAAAATAGCCATAAACCGCAGACTCTACCTCTTCATTGTTGGTAAATCTTTTGCCACCGAACCATTTTTTCAAATTTGGAAAAAGAAAATAATCCGAGGGAGCCAGATCTGGCGAATAGGGTGCGTGAAGAAGCAATTCGAACTTCATCTCATTGATTTTAGCCATCGCAATGACGCACGTGTGGACTGGTGCATTGTCGTGATGAAACAACATTTTCTTTTTCGTCAGATGGGGCCGTTTTTCCTTTATTTCATCACTCAAACGCTGCAATAAGGCTGCATAATATGCGCCGTTGATTTTTTTTCCTTTTTCGAGTTAATCAATAAATATTATTCCACGCGAATCCCAGAAAACGGATGCCATGACCTTGCCAGCTGACTGAACTGTCTTTGCTTTCTTTGGAGCCGTTCTCCCTTTTCAGCCACTGCTTTGACTGCTCCTTGGTCTCAGGTTTGAAATGATAGAACCATGTTTCGTCCATGGTTATGAATCGACGCAAAAACTCTGCTTTATTGCTGCGAAACATTGCCAAACACTCGATGGAAACATCCTCACGACGCTGTTTGTGCTCCATTGTGAGCAAACGCGGCACCCATCTTGCGCACAGCTTTTTCATGCCAAATTTTCGGTCAAAATGCAATGCACAGCACTTTTTGAAATGCCTGCCATGTCTGCTATCTCGCGTACTTTCAGTCGACGGTCATCCAATACCATTTTGTGGATTTTCTTCACTTTTTCTGACGTAGTGACGTCACTTGGTCGACCACTACGGTGTTCATCTTGACAGCTCGTACGACCTCTCTTAAACTCAGCTACCCAATATTTTACTGTTGTCAACGAAGGAGCAGACTCCCCCAGAGTAGAATCCAACACGGCTTTGATATCGGTTGGACTTTGACCTTTCAAATGAAAGTATTGTATCACATTACGATGCCCGATTTTTCCATATTTACAAATTCACTGAGAGCGTTCACTTTGGATGGCTGTTTAAGAAATATTATTCAACGTAGCGTTATTAATTTTTTAAATTAAGTTATTGAAATGTGGTATTGTCAATCACAGTAATTATTTTTTCCAAACTAACTGTATTTATAAGTCAGGTCGGGTACTTTTGGGACGACCCTAGTACTTAGCGCTTCATTATTTATTATGATATAATGCTAAACGACCGTCATTACAAAGTCACCTTTCTACCTGACTAGTCTACCTTTGGTTAATTATTCAATAGGTTGGAAAATGCTAATATATTTAGAATTTGTAAACGGGAAAATCCTAATGATTATGAAATCAAGTCGATCGTAAACAACCTTATTAATTTACTTTTGGTTCGCTGTGTCTCGTTAAAGTCAATCAATTTACGTAAATTATGCACATACTAATTATTATAATTTATTAAAAATATAATGTAGTTAATTCAAGTCTAAATAATGTAGCTCTAGTTAAGTATGGAATGATCAGTAATTTTATTCCGGAAATAAGGTTTCATCAGTGCGCAGGATCGGCTTGATCTACCCCTTCGCTCAACGTTGTAATGCTACGTTTCAATAGTCTCGATTTATACTCACAATATAGATATTCATAAAAAAAAAGTTAAGTTGTCTAAGTCTCTCGGCTACTCACTCATACCACAGGGTAGTAAGTCTATGAAGTAAGCTGAAAAATAAAGAGATCCTTGTAAAAACCGTGTTGTTTTTGCCGTAGGTGACTATGAGTATGCGACACAAGATCACCAAGAGCTGGGTATGCCATCACCAACGCTAACATTACAATTGTGAGTAGCCACGGCACGGTAGCCCTTCATTCATACATACATACATTCTGTCTTATTCATGTACATATATAATGCTATTAATAATACCACTTGTTTGTACTGTTGAGTCAGGTTTTAAGTGTTGTGTGGAATAATTTCCTTGCTGTGTAAACTACATCTGTTTCTCAGAATCGTTAAGCCTTCTGAGGCTGCGATTTCGATGCACAATATTATAACGTCCGTTAAATTGCCCTGTCATTCGCTTTGGTGTCTATCGAAAAAGCAATCTTGCATACCGTCGCAGAAAATGTGCAAAGTAATCATTTCCAATCGGCAGATCGCATGTGCGGTCTTCTTACGATTCTGCTGTCGCCTTGCAATCGGATGCGACTTGGCACGCTGCGGGCACGTTTTTCGCATTATACGCGCGCGGCCCTTTACAGCATGTCTGATGTGTTTTTATTCAAAGGCGAATGCATGACTCACGTATAATGTCGATCAATAGACATTGATAATGTTGCATTGTTCCAGGTGACGCGCTGCGGAGTGAGGCGTTAAAGCGGCTTGGCCGCTTTAAATGGACAAGCGCAAGATGCTGCCAAAGAGAGCGCGTATGGACAGCATGAGGGGTCCCATTGCAAATGGACCCCTGCAATCAAGGTGAGCTATATACTACTACTCCTCATTATCGGAAAATTATACTAATCACGGACCCGCGTGTCTAGATTGTAATGATAGTGCTTAGTTATCTATCATCCTGCCTCGAGACGACGTGACTGAGGTGACTGATGAATTTGTTTAATAACTTTGAATTTATTTCCACTGCATGTTGAGGCAGATGACTCAGTTTATCTAAGAAGTTTTACAAATGAGACACGATGGCATAAGTTGAAACTTTGACTCGAGTAGATACGCAAAATTAAATGTTCATTTCAGTTCATTTTGGTTTCATGAAATTAATGTGTAAAGATAATTAATTATCTCGTTGCCAACTTTCCAAAAAATATTTTTTATGATCCAGTTTTAGTTTAATTGTTTATGATGGCAGAATCCACGGCGGGATGCCGTTACTTAAATTCCATTCATGTCACCGCCATGCAACAGTTAAATATTTACGCCTTTTCCGTTGCTTATCAATGATATCTAAATATTGAATGAAATTGTTACTCCCTCTCTCGCTATTGTCGCTAAAGAAAGATATAAAATGTAAACATTGAACATTTGCAATAGTTCGTGTACCGGTAACTTTACATAATAATCTGCATTGTTACGTATACCTATCCCTTTACGTATACAATGTCGTGACCCCATGTCTGGGTAAACCTTGACCGCCGATCGACGCGACGCCTACACCACGCTTTACTGTACGACATGACGACTCGGCCTTGTCCACTCTGTATTAATACACACTAGAAGTTATTGTGTGAGAAAATACATTAATGATAATTAGTGTATATTTTGTCATTCATGTGTCGGTACATCATGATCAGTAATCACTATCTCGCCCATGAAATTGAATGAAATGTTGTGCGGGTAGAGGGTATTATATATATTTATTTTATAAAGTTACGGAACGAGCAAGATACCCGACCTCGTGTTAAGTGGTACATCTCTACTCATAACAAGCGATACAACTTGGGTCCTCCTCTACATTAAGTACGACAAGACCCAAGACTCATGTTATGCGCCCGTACTCTGTGAGAGATGAAGGTGGAATGAATGTCTCATCTGCCTGTTACTGTTACACACATTTGCTCATACACTGCTTGGCGGTAGAAATGGGTATGGTGGTAGTAATTCTCAGGACGAACGTGACATAAGTTTACTGTTAAAGTATTGCAAATTACTGTACCACTAAGTTTCTTCTGGTGGTATTAAAATAGGCTATAACTGAATCATGATATTTATGATCTACGTGACAGTACCAAAGTGATGTGTCAACCAGTGGTAATGACTCCCCATGGCTGTTTTTTGGTAATTATTAAGCCCAGTTGTTATCCGTTCTGTCGTGACCTAACTAGAACTTTATCAAGGACAAATCAACGACCACACCATTGAAACAAACATCTAAAACCCTACAGCACTACAGCAGTTTCAACATTTACGTGAAACCTTTGAAAACAATTGTATAATACGTCTCTCATTAATTAAATTATTAAGTAACAATGATAAACTCAAACAGTTCGTCCCCCCCCCCCCCTCCCCCAAGCCCTCCCCCCACTCTCAGCTCTTAACTCTGAATGTGTGAGTCGCCGAGACAGTGGCACTCACAAGGCGGTGTCCACACCTACCGTCGACCTCATTGCGCTTGTTTCTTTTCTATCGCTAATTCTATTTGGTTTTCATCAAAACTTGTCGGAAGGGGTTGTCCCGTCGGCGTCGCCCTCCCCCGAGGCCTCTTTGTTTGCCGCCAAATCTGTTTTAGTCTGTGCCCGCCCCGGGAAAGTTGCCGAAATTCCGCAAACTCACCCCATCGCCCGCGCCGCCCCGCGCGCGCGCGCGGAGTTCAGAATTACTTTCCACTTTCGGGAAACTTGCCTCTGCAATAATAATAATTCCGCTACGCCATGACGAAAGTTTAAATTATTAGTTTAATCGCACTCCGTGTGCTTTAATTATAGCGGTGGCGGTGCCGGTGGCGGGTCGTCCCCGTCTGGTGATTAGCCAACTTGGCCCACAGAGCCACAAACTCGACGGGTTTCCGATATTTGTTTAGACATTTAATTTGTCCATCAGTTTGGCTCAGTTGTCCGGCCCCCCCGAATAGCCTATTTGTTTTTGCATTCACAGTGGCTGATTAATCTTTCAAGTTTCAGTTGATGTTTGCGAACAAACTGTGGATTTGATTCTCGTTACTGTTTCAAGGCACGTAATTATACTTGTTTTCTTGTTTCGTTTTTCGCTCGGTTCGTATTTTATTCCAAACTCTACTCTTGTTATTAAATGGATGAACACACTGTGTTGCGTAGGTATTTGGAATAATTCTTTTTGAGAATACAACTTCAAATGCAGAATTGTAAAAGAAATAAATACTCTCTAGAATCTAGACTAGAATAGAGACAATATGTTTTTATTGTGATCTCGAATGCTATTATGAGACTGTTTTTTTCCCGTGAATGGTATTTCAGCGTCGGGAGATTTTAATATAATGGGCTTTTGTTAAAAATATTTAAAGACTTTTCTCAGGATTCCATAGCATAAAAATTTATTTTACTTCAGGTAATACAAATATTTTTTTATACCTAAGGTTAGCTTCATCTTTTCGTCACTTTTACTGTTTGCAGAAACTTGTATTTTTTATTTGCTACTAGATTTTACCGGCGGCTTCACTCGCGTTAATGTTAATTTATGATCTGTATGATCATGTGTATGTATTTAGTCGCGCATTAGGATTCTCTTCAGTTGTTGAAAATGTTAACTAGACTTTTCATAGCGGATCGTGATCCAATACCCATTTAATGTTTTCGAAGTGTTTCGCTTGTGTTAAAATAAAATTAACGAAAAATGCCACATAGTTATGAACTTCTAGGAATTCGTATAGCAATTGGAAGTTATAAAAATGTCAATTTCGTTATATTGTACTAATTGGTGGGTGTATATTATATTTAGTGAACACGCAACATATGCTAATGTGCCACTTTCTGCGTAACATTTATCATGAGGCAACCTTGGCGTGGTAACGCGTACGTTGACACTGAAAAACTGTGTCAGTTCATACATAATGAATGATAAACCTTTAATGCACATTGCAATTACAATGATATGAGTGCTACGGGCCCGGCCCGTACTTACATATCCCAAGGTCAATCCGGAGCAGAGCAGTGCATAATCAGTTTATCACATTAAAAATGTGTGTGTGCGTGCAAAACGGTGGAAAAATCATCATGAGGAAACCTACTCGACCTAGAACCAAAATGAAGGCACGTGACATGTACTGTACTAATGTGGATGCCCACGGTAGATTATAAATTATTGGCCATTACTACAAGTAATCCAGAGCGGGACAGTAAAAGTAATAATTGGAAGAGTATTCAGTGGATAAAAACATTTTCAGACTAGAAAGTAAGCTAGCCGCCGTTTGTTGGGATATCCTTTTTTGAATACTACTTTTATGTACTTTTTTTAATAAGAGATTTTACAATGATAAGTATAATACCAGTATCTGCTAAAGGAGCTTAAAATACCATTAGGATTAAATCTGTGGACTTCACACTAGGCCATGCCTGTATTGTGTTAGCCAAAGTAACGTTTTACTTTAAATCGAAACTTTTACAACTTGAAAGTTCCATTTACGAATCTATCTAATTTTTTGAATAAATATTTATTTTGACGGTCGTGGATGACTCTCACACTTAGTTCTGAACAGTTCTTTTATTCCAATATGGATTGGTATTCAATTAATGGTATTGAAAACCTTCACCGTTGACGTTAAAGAAATCTGTTTAATTTAATTTCGAGGTCGAGTGTTTTTTTTTTTTTTTATGTAATACATTTACGGAACGAGCCGACGGCCCACCTGGTGTTAAGTGGTAACCTCTGCCCATAACAGCCGATGCGACTTGGGTCCTCCCAAAGTAGGTATGACAAGACCCAAGTCGCATCGTATGCGCCCGTAAATGTGAGACGTGAAGGTGGTGTTGTTGGTAATGTGACTAACGTGTGTGTGTGTATGTATGTATTGTGTGTTTCCAGGCCCCTAGTGGCGTTACTAGACGGTCGCGACTGCACCGTCGAGATGCCCATACTGAAGGACGTGGCGACGGTGGCGTTTTGCGACGCGCAGTCCACCTCCGAGATACACGAGAAGGTGCTCAACGAGGCGGTCGGCGCACTCATGTGGCACACCATCATACTCACCAAGGAGGACCTCGAGAAGTTCAAAGCGTTGCGGATTATTGTGCGCATCGGATCCGGCGTCGACAACATTGATGTCAAAGCGGCCGGTGAATTAGGTGACTCACTGCGCTCACTCTTACATTATACAACTACCTGTTGATTCGGTTTTATCACGCACCCCCTATTATACCCCTCGGAAAAGTAGCCTAAGTCACTCCTTGTTACATCAGCTATCTGCCAGTGAAAGACCCGTCAAAATTGGTCCAGCCATTTCAGGGATTAGCCGGAACAAACAGACAGACAGAAATACAAAAGTTGTAAAAAATGTTGTATTGGTATATGTACCGTGTATACATCCATATGCACTTAGTAAAAAGCGGTTATTTTAATATTACAAACAGACACTTCAATTTTATTGTTTGGGAAAAGAAAATAATATTTCCATAGCGTTCATCAACAAATATCTTGTAAACGTCAATAAGTAATATTTAAAATATAAGGTCACGCTTACTTATCTCGGTAAGTTGACGCTGACGATACAAATTGACTGTTACGAAATTGTTGTAAATTACTGGCGTCACAGCTCAGTTGGTAGTAACTCTGCCTTCTGGAAGTCGTGTTTATATGTGTATGTATTTACAAAAAAGTTCACTGGTTCTGATCGTACAAGCTGTGCTTAGTTCGGGGCTAGATGACGCTGTGTGTGATGTCCGCCAATATAAAAAAAGATTAAAAAACATAAATAGTCATCGTTCAGGTGTTGTAAAATTTATCCAGATCACTGAGTCCAGAATAAGATTATTGGGCTAAGTAATTAGCAGACGGCCCCATCTCTTCGCCACCCCTGTATCAAGTGTACTGAACATTTGATTTAATGTGGGCCGCGCATTTTACTATAGATAAATCTTCTTTTTCATACCTTGACCCTGACACGTAGGTTTTTTTTTTTTTAATAATCTTTGTTAACCTGTTGCTTTTTATTTAGCAACATAATTTTGTGACTATCATGTAGTGTGTTCGTGTTCCAGGTATAGCTGTATGTAATGTACCCGGCTACGGCGTAGAAGAAGTAGCAGACACGACGATGTGTCTAATATTGAATTTATACCGACGGACGTACTGGCTCGCTAATATGGTTCGGGAAGGAAAGAAATTCACAGGTAAGCGATCATATTTCAATTTTCTTTTTTATCTCAATTAGTAAATGTATCTGTCGTTTTGTTACTGTGTATAGGAAATTTAACTATCAAAACAAACAAAAATTAATTATTTAAATTACAAAGTTGTCGCTATGGTGGATTGAGAACTCTTCTGTTAAGTTTAAAGAAACCTGTATTAGAAGAGACCCCTCATTTCTATGGTCTAGCTATATGCTATATGGTTATACTTGTAGATTTTATAATATGTAAACTATCAATCTTCAACGCATCCAATAAGTTATTTAATAAAATATCCGTAGGTAAATATCATAAGCATACATTACCTGATATTTAACCTATTGTGAATTGAAAACATGATTATGTTCTTTCTGTAATAATGTTTGATTCTATAATAGTCTATTGTATATTTTCTATAGTTTCCATATCCATGACATTTGCACATAGCTAACACGAAGGCACCCTTTACCTTTTTTTTTAATTTTCTGTTTCTTATATGAGTCTCATGAGCTTGAAATAAATGCATTATTATTATTATTATTATTTACGTGAATGTGTTTCGTTATTGCGTTGCAGGTCCGGAGCAGGTCCGCGAGGCGGCGACGGGGTGCGCGCGGATCCGCGGCGACACGCTCGGCATCGTGGGACTGGGGCGCATCGGGTCCGCGGTCGCGTTGCGCGCCAAGGCGTTCGGATTCAACGTCATCTTCTACGATCCCTATCTACCGGACGGCATCGAGAAGTCATTAGGGCTCACTAGGGTTTACACGTTGCAGGTGAGCAGCTGAGCACCCCCCCACAACGAGCAGATGGTCCACCTGATGTTAAACCAGTGTTGGCTGGTTCAAACCCTGAAGAGTATCGATGGGGTTTTCGCTTGAAAAACTTATGTACGCAATGCCAAATTCCTAAAACGGTGAAGGAAAACATAATGAGGAAAGCTACATGTTCTAGAATGAAAAATTCGATGACATATTGTGTCAAGTGTACGAAAGGAGCCTCTTCGAGGCGCATGTTAATCGTCTCACCACACTGCGTCGAGAGAACCAGGGACTCTAGTAGTAGTAGTACATTGACGGTTGGTTAGAATCAGTGAAGTTATAAGGCACGTGAAATTGTTCTTCTGCCATCTTTATGTCGATTGATCGAGGCCAATTGGTTAGGTGAATGTGTTACCTTAGTAACTTCACTCGAATAATATCAAGCGAGGATCGGAGCACCAATTAAACTTATTCCTTAGCTTTGGAATTCCCTAAGAGTTTTAAACATATGCAGATGAGTCGTTATGTCGTATGGACTAGATTATATGAGCATTCGTTTGGACACATGGTATAATGAACCAACCTGGTTAGTCGCTTGAGATTATTATAATGTTCATATTGAAATTGTAATACAGTGTGTTTGTTTATTTTCCAGGACCTCCTATTCCAGAGTGATTGTGTATCATTGCACTGCAGCTTAAACGAACACAATCACCACCTCATCAACGAGTTTACTATCAAACAGATGCGCCCCGGTATGTGCACCATTCTATACGTTTTGTATTATGTACCTATTATAATTCGAAGACATGTGTCAAGTACACGAAAGGAGCCTCTTAGAGGCGCATTTAAAATCCTCTCACCACACTGGTTCGAGAGAACCAGTGACTCGAATAGAATAGAATAGAATCGAATCGATGGATTGATGATTCACATCTCCTTTTGCTTGTTATAATTTTGTTGAATGTTTGTAGTAGACACACTGACAAACTGTTATACTATCGATTACTTTCGAATTTGTGGATAGATTAATTTAATATCAATACCGAGGATCATCCAGAAAGCAGAAGATGATTCCCTGGACTAGAAATTATTATATTATTTCAACTTTAACCAAAAAAGTTATATGGCAAAGAAATAAGGCTTTACTCTTAATATGCCATTTTTATTGCAAATATCAATTAAATACATTGAAAAATGTCCAGATTGTACCCTCATAAATATATATATACATTCAATAGTAAACAGGCGTTGGACTAAGTTATAAATACATAATACATGCACAAAATCACACCTGTTTCCATGAGCTGTAGGCAGAGATCACTGTTTACCACCTGGTGTGATCATAACTTAACTCCTTAGCTTCATCCACTCTCATTACATCCTTCATTCTTACTCGCGGTTTAGGGTACTCTTGACCTGAACTACTCTTGATTTTTTTTCGTTTACGGTCTCTGTATAGATAGACAACTATCCTGGTTGACAAAAATCAACATTAACGCGAGCGAAGCCGCGGGCAAAAGCTGGTAATACATAATAATGTGTGTGTGTGTCTGTGTGTTGTGTGTGGTACAACAGGCGCGTTCCTGGTGAACACGGCGCGCGGCGGGCTCGTGGACGACGAGGGGCTCGCGGCGGCGCTCAAGCAGGGCCGCATCCGCGCCGCCGCGCTCGACGTGCACGAGAACGAGCCCTTCAACGTGTTCCAGGTACACGCGCACACGTACACGTACACACGTACACGTACACACGCACGCGCACGCGCATTCCACCGTCACTACACTGCCGACTGCGGGCGGGCAGTAGAGTTGAGTCGTGCTCGTCCACAGAACAAATGCCATCGCGTTACTCTATATTACAGTTGTATTGAATGGTGTGGTTGCCGGTGAAATTACATGCACATGAGACATTCCACCTTTACGTCCTTAGAGTTACGGGCGCGTACGATGCGAATTGGTTATTGATGTACTGAATGGGAGAGAACCCGTGTGGTATTGCTTTATTATGGGCAGAGTTTACCACTAAACAACAGGTGGGCGAATCTCTACGGTCCGTAAGTTGTTCACTTAAAAAAAAATGGTTGTCATAGCGTCATGAGCCTGGTCTTCAGTTATCAGCGTTCACTTATTGCCAAACATCTAAAAATCGTCGCTCGCTCCACCTCCATACTGTGCCACGTTTGCCTTATCGCAGTCTCCATTCCTCGACAACCCGTAAAATAAAGAATCAGTTATCGATTCTTCGGCTTATAATGTGATCATATCAATTTCATTGCCGCTTCAGTATAGTTTATCTTTTATTGACTTGTTTTATTCCTTTTCGTATAATCTCTTTTAAGTTACATAGCCAGCCCGCTGAGTCCCTTTAAAATTCGACAAAGCGATTATTCACTTCTGTCTTTAAGAGCTATTACCAACAGGGTGTAGGGTATTTTTTCCATTTCACGTTTTTATATAAAAGCCTGTTTGTTAATATGTTATGTTAACAGCCAACGTTACGTGTTGTATTTGCAGGGTCCCCTGAAGGACGCACCTAACGTGTTGTGCACGCCCCACGCCGCGTTCTACTCGGACGCGTCCGCGCAGGAGTTGCGCGAGATGGCCGCCTCGGAGATACGGCGCGCGATCGTCGGCCGCATCCCGGACTGCCTGCGGAACTGCGTCAACAAGGACTACTTCCTCGCGGGCACCGCGCCCGGACCCCTGCCGCCCGCGTTACCGCCCGCCCAGCACCAGCCGCCGCCCAACACATACACTGAAGGTATACCACCCACCACCACCATACACATTATGTACAACCAAATTCTACAAGGTGACAAAAATAGCTTAAAGGCTAGCCGCTTTAACTCGCGGGGTTTAACTAGGGATTAGCCATTTTCAATAAATGGAATCATCCAAAATGTAGAATCTCATAGTTAAAACACAAAATCTGAACTTAAAATGACGGCCACAAACGGCAGACCGTTGTATGTATTATGTTTATTACTTATTCCGCTTAAACGGCTGTACGGATTTAGATGATATTTGGTATCAGGATAGCTTATATCTTGGATTACCACATACTACTTTGATCTCGGAAAAGTGCAATGTTCCCGTTTGATGATCAAATAGTGTATAAACTTATTTACCGCGGGGCGCAGCTTGTTATAGTATATATATAGATGTGTGTGTGCGTTGTCCGACAGATAACGTGAAGGCGTCGCGGAGTCACCTCGCGCCTTCCCGCTACTACGCGGAGGAGCGCGTCTCCACCTCGCCGACGCCGCAGAGCCTCATACGCACAGACTCGCCTATGACACGTGAGCTCACCGAACACCACCCAATAACATTATAACACACACCCTTTATAATTAGCAACAGTGTAAATGTATTGCATTCAATCGTTGTTATTGCATGTATTTATTATTTACACTTCTATGGGAGATTGCGCTACGATATTTAAGTATTTGTTTAACATTAGTTTACCATTTGGAGTACTAACATCAGATTAATATAAAGTAGAGGAATATTATAATAAAGATATGAATGCATTCACAATTGTAGATGAGCATTAAAATATATATTTTAAAACTTATTCAAATTATCATTCATTCTGTGGCACAGCGACCATGTTTTCGTTGATTGTATATCCGGCCACCACTGGTGTGATTGTGGCATGCCTAGTTCATGTAAAATATGGTCTCTAGCCTCTTATATTTGTATGGTCATTATTTAGCTGCTTCTCGGTTCGGGCACATGAATGTAAGGACATGAATATAAAAAAGAAGTGTGATATCAATGAAAACGGTCATCTTTATCTGTCTGGAGGTATTGTAGTATCAACAAGTGTGATCAGTAATTATGTTATGCAGGTATGAACGGCGGGTACTACGGTTCAGGCGGGGGCGCGGCGCAGGCGGCGCACAGCACCACGGCGGTGCACGAGCCGCCCGCCCTGCCGCCGCAACCGGCGCCCGCGCAGCCGCCGCAGCCGCCCATCACCCTGGTAACTATACCACACACACCACACACCACATACCCTCCGTAGTACTATACAGGGTGCGGTGGTACTCTATACAACATATATAATAAGCGGTGGACATTTCACACCACGCCATCTAGCACCTTACTTATGTAGGTATGGGGGCCACCACCAGACAACTGATCCATTCACCACACTGGTTCAAGAGTACCAGTGACTCAAATATAATACAATGGACAACTGATATATTTATGTGCTTTTTTTGTAAATACATACATGTCAATACCGAGACAAATATCTATGTTAAATGTTTTTCCTGGGCGGGAATCGAACGCACAACCTACAGCGCAGAAGGCAGAGTTACTACTCTCTGAGCTGTGAGGTTAGTTAAAAAGAAAGCGCAATGACGGAACAATAACGGATGGCCTGCGCCTGCGCCTGGTTTCAACTTTATGATCTAGGCATAAAAAGCACTATTGACTGGACAGTTCGCTGCAAATATTAGATTGTCTTCGCAACACATCGTTATAACATATTTTACTAGGCATCAGGGATTCCAGAACAGTCCAGATTTCAATAGTTTGTTCATTGTGCGTAGTCGAAAAGTTCAGTCCAAATTAAATTTATTTCGTTTGTGATAGTCAACCGTAGCTAGGTCCGGCAGGGCGACCGGGAAATTGGGGTCGTTTATTTGTGTCATACACCACAACCTGTATTAGAGAAACCATCCCCTAGAGTGCACTTCCCTTGAAGATATCTCTCATATGCCTGTAATTTCACTTTTTACACTAATATAAAATTTGGCAGTTGTAGCGACAAACTTCGTCTTCACTCAACATAATACTGCAAGACTTTTAGTTATCAGTACTACTAGCACTCTTAGTTTTAGTTGAGCGTGTTCATGCCAAGCGAAATGTTAACAGGATCCTTAAATTTTGCAGCCAATAAACACGTCTGACCCGGCCAACCATCAATTGAAAACGGAGAGCTCGGACGTACACTAGGCGGCGCGCCGCCAGTGTACAGACAAACAAACAATAGTTTTATAACATCGCGCGGTATACTACGTACTTGTATACCAAGGTAGCGCGAGTGACCCCCCCACACACCGTTTGCATATTGAGACGGAAGTCGCGAGCACGCCGGACACAACCCCACACCGACATCGGACGCAATACAAACCCAGATGGTTTACCCTAATATATACAAGACCCCCGGACGCAGCCGTACCCAATTACAATATACAAAAACAGTGATGAAACCGTGACAGACAAAATCAAACTGTGTGTGTGTTTGTGTGTGTATACACAGAATTATTATATACAGTGTGAAGTGAAATTGTGTATAGATATGTGTTAAAACGGTACAAGAGAACATTGTTGTAGCGTCTCGATGCAAACTACGTGTTAATGAGAATATAGTTGATTCCGTGTTTGTATTTGGTAAGTTGGGACAGCTATGATGACATGTGCGCTCCTGAAGGCATCCGAGTGGAATACCACGCGCGCTCCTAGATAAATGTTACAGCGTAAGTGTTGCCACAATCGATACTATTGTTTTGTTCCAATGTCTTCAGGTAGGGGCAACTGTTATATTTTCTAATCGCGTTGTATTCGCGGGCCGTTGTATGTGTTAGAGTGTTTACGTGTGGAGATGGCGAGCATACTTGGTCGATACATTCATCATACATCTCAAACGATAAAAGTGGGATGCATATTGCAATCTCTTTTTGTTAGATGCTCTGGAATGATGACATACATCCGGGTGTGGTTTGGCTCTATCAGATCTAAGGACCGGATTTAGGCTGAGGTCAGGTCAGAGGTCATGAATGTATCCATTTAGCTAAAATACGGGAATAGCTAGCATATCTGGTCGCAACTAGTTAAATTAGACCCAGCGAGACAGTCTAAATCCCCTCCTGTTCTGACACCATGAGAATGTTGACTGATCGACGTTTCGATACTTACATATACAAAAAGGGTGTTTAGTTTGTGCAAAACAATGTTATACACACTGTTTGAAACAACATTTTCGGTAAGTCATATCGAAAATTATGGTGAATGTTTCTTCAGGATACGTACGTACATATATTAACTAGCAGAGTTCCATTATGTCCCACTGATTACATCAACTGAATGATACAAAAACTATCCTATCGTACATCTGGTGAATGCCACAGATACATAATTTATTTATGCGGTAGGTTGTATCTAGAACTAATGATCAAGACTCTAAATTGATAAATTCTAGAACTCAAATAATAAATAAATTTGATGAAGTTTACAATGCCTGGCAACAACTTGTTGGACAGAGAGAACTGTGCTAGTTAATATAAGTGCCGCTGTTAGCCGCTCTGTGCGTGAAGCGGGTGGCCCACCGGCATGCAAGGGAGGCCCCGTTCTGTATAAGTCCCGCAGCAGCGCAGCAGACGGCACGGCGTTAGCATTTGATCGCATTTGTGCCGGCCTCGCTCGCATCGCACCGCTCGCATTCGAACTATTAATTTTTAAGTAAACAAACAAAGGACTGTAGACTTCTATCATCACACTTATTAAAAGAGAAAAACAGGTCTGTCTTTCTATAAATATATATATGTTTAATTTTGAAATGTACAAAATCTTGCTTTCATTTGAATATTTTTCTTTTTTTTTTTTCTAAATAGTGTTTAAGTGACGAATTTGTACATGAGAAGGAACACCGTTTTTAGACCGTGAATAGGGGTTCAACCCTAACTCCAACCTGTTTCAAAATCGTGAAAAATTGGTATTTAAAATTAGTATTTACTTACAGTTTAGTTTAATGACAAAAACAATGTGTATATTTTATGAGAAAGTGAAAAATTCTTAAATAAAACTATTGTTTTCGGATTAATTACTCTGGTGTTTTATTTGTTACCAAAAATTTTAACCCTCGTTCAGTCTTGCTTAACTTCAAATATTTAACAGTTATACACATAAAACTTTAACAAACATGAGAACAGTTCAACAGTGTTGAGCACAATTTGCGTTTTTGATGACATTATATTTACTTTGTCATACTTGTGACAAGTGGCTATGTACAAATTATTATTTAACAAAATGTTGGCACTGTGTTGGGACTTGTCAGGATGTTAGCATGTAACTAACATGGGTTTTTAATAAACTTATTAAGTAAATAATATTTGTCCTCTTTTGGCTGAATTCTGAATCACCTGACAAAAACAAATACTTAATTTATGGCTAACATAGTTCATGAATACTCATATAGTCTTGGACCCTTAATTTTAATGATATTCGTTCCGTATCTCAAAATTTCTAAATATCTATATAGCCCATTGATTGACAGGGGTCAAAAATTGCGCCGGTAAGTTAAATAAACATGCCTCGAGCCATGAAAGGAATAGAGATAGCTGAGTACGAAAGCGAACTGTGTGACTTTAGCATTGTCCAAGATAAGTCATAGCCTGTTTCAAAATTTTTTGTTTCCACATACTGGAGATATTAAGTGAAATGCTTTTTTGCAAATATGGTAGACTAGCTGCGCCCCGCGGTGAATAAGTAATCCCACGGGAACACTGAACTTTTTCGGGATCAAAGTAGCCTATGTGTTAATCCAAGATATAAGCTATCTTGGTACCAAATTTCATCCAAATCCATTCAGCCGTTTGAGTGTGAAAGAGTTACAAACATCCATACAAACTTTCACGTTTATAATATTAGTAGGATACGGTCCGCCACTGTTCCATTCAGTTTGTAGACACACGCCTTGTACTGACGATATTCTCATAAACATTTTGTTGAAAAATTATACTAAAAAGATCTAGAATAACAATGGGCGGCCTTAACTGTAGTCAGATTCATAACGTTGTTTGAAAAATTAGCAAACATAACTGAAAAAAACTAAGGTGTTTGTAGTGAGTCTGTATACTCCTTGTCCCGTAACTATTCTCAACAAATATAACTGCAGTAACCTCTGGTCGGCCTTTGATCTAGTCAATTTGTAGACACGCCTTGTACCCCCAAATATTCTCATAAACTAACATTTGATTAACAGTTTTTAATTATATTCCACGCTCATCCGTCGAAGTTACTATAATTTAATAACTTATCACTATGATCCGTTCTCTTTGGCGAGCCACTGTCCGTTTCCATGGTCCGTTCACTTGGGCGAGCCACTGTCCGCGGGCGAGGGCACTCGCAACCGCCTCGCTTCGTCCGCGTCGAGAGCTCGCTTCATCTCGTAGTACTTCTGTTTGAAGCTCAGCAAGTCGCCGTTGACTCGCTCCAGTTCTAGCCGCAAGTCAGCCACTTGCCGCTCTCGCATGCTCAGCTCTGAAAGGATTGTTCACGGTGGCTTACCAACCGAAACCAGGGTATAAAATAAAGCAGTAGAACCCACGCCAAGTTCGTCCGGGGAAGTACTGCCACCATGCCCATTTCTGCCAAGCAGTAACGCATTCGCATTACTGTGTTCCGGTTTAAAAGGTGAGTTGCCGGTGAAACAAACAAACATTCACATACTCCTGCATTTACACACGTCAGACCCTCCTCTCCTCCTCCTCCTATCCCGCACACACACACACATACACACAAATACACACATACACACACACACACACACACGCGCAAGCGAACACACACACACACACACACACACACAAACGCACACACGCAATCACACGCACGCACGCACGCCCACACGCACACGCACACTCCCATACGCATTACATTACATACAGCTATAGCATACTGTATACTGTGTTTCAGTAAATGCATGCAATGTGTGCAATGCAGCAATGCCTGGGTTCCTTATTAATTTAATTTATTTTTCGTTATATTAAATATCACATTTTGTTGTAGTATTTGTCCTGTACACAATATAAAAAATGGTAATCTTATTTTTGTAATCCGGACTCCCGCGTCACAGGCTTGCTCTAGTGCGGGGACCACAAGTAATCTATGTTATATAATGTTTACGGTAAATAAATTTGATTTGATTTGATTTGATTTGAAATTACAGGCACATGAGACACTCCACCTACACGTCTCAAAGTTACGGGCGCATACCATGCGACTTGGGTCTTGTCGTACCCAGTAGGGGAGGACCTAAGTCGCATCTGTTGTTATGGGCAGAGGTTACTAACACCAGGTAGGCCGCCGGCTCGTTCCGTAACTATATCACATTAAAAAAAGCGGGACCTACCCACAAACGTATAGAAACGAGAAATTACAATTGTATTATTTTTTATCAATTTCATTTAAAGTTTGAAACAAATTAAACTTTTCTATTACAAAGTAATAATTACAACATATTTTAACACAAATAATTAAATAAAGCAGTTGGCTCAATCAAGTGTGCCCAATCACAAGGCAATTAGTTTTTCTTTTTTGTACGAGTTCTTGCCTTGGGATTTGGTACATTTGAGCAAAGGGATTTCTTTCTAACCTTGGCCAGACTTACCTTAAAGCGGGAAAATTAGCGTCATTGTTCGCCAAATAGAAGAAAACCTTATTAACTTATTTTAAATCAGTCCAATGGGCGGTCTTACCGCTAGTACGCTATTTCTTACAGACAACCAAATGGACAAAACAGCATGGAAATGATAGGTATTAGAATGTAACAACAAATAAATTCTCGGTCCACGGAATACAAAACTTACCAGCTATGAGACACTTCATTTTAGTGGTTCTCTGGGCGAGCGCTCGTTGTGTGCGGTTCAAAGTTTGCTGCAACAAATTAATAATAGTTCGTAATAATAATAATAATAATTCATTTATTTGCATGTTTGCAACAATTGGTTTTTGACTTGACTATGGCTTTAGATACTTGGAGCAACATCAGTAGATTTCTATTGCTGTTGCGATGTTAAGTGTTTGTGAATGCCGGTGAAATTACAGATCCATAAAACATTCCACCTTCATGTCTCACATCACTGCATGTCTTGCCATTTGGTTTTTCAACTAACTACGGCTATAGATCCTAGGAGCAGCAGCAGTGCCAGTTGCGATGTGCTGTGAGTGCCAGTAAAATTACAGACCCATATGACATTCCATCTTCATGTCTCAGAGGGACGGTTGCGATGCTGTGAGATCTTGGTCATCCCATACTACCAACGTTTGTAGCCGGTCCACAGCATAGGCAAAGAGTTATCAACTGAGTTGCCTCTTCCTCCTGACCGTGACTCCTCACCTGTATTTCAGGGCTGGGCTGCAAAGCCAGCATGTCTTTGACGGCGCTGTACAGGTTCCTGGTCTCCTTCAGCTCTCGATCTTTCAGCACCAGCATTTCACTTTGAGCCAACACTTTCCTGTCGCACGAACGATTTTCGAAATTACTACGTCAATTTTATTTTTACAATTTTGGCAAATCTTAAAGCTAGCTAAGTTAATTGTTATATAGATGCTTAATGCCAATTACAAGATTCCACAGATATGTAAGATAAAAATCAATTCAGTAGAAAACGCATAGTTTGTATCAAAAAAAATATTTTGTGTTTTATATTAAAATGATTCATATAATCAGATCTTAAGTCCGAAAGTAATCATACAACCACTTGACCTGGATTACAAAAGTAGGTAGATATATATTTATTACGTTCATCAACATAATTTATGGAGGTTATTAGGATAATAATAAAAGATTACATGTAATTTTATGCACAGGGATGTAGTAGGTAGGTAAATAAAAATAATAAAAAAGCAGATTTGGCCATGTGCCGTCACATTCCGTAAGTCATTATCCCAAACTGAAAGAAAATCCTTTACAGAAACAAGGACATGAAGTAAGTTAGAATCGATTATCAGGATTAGTATGAAACCATTTTAAGGGTTCCTTACTTCAAAGATTGGGATTCTATTATTGTGTTGTTTGTGGGCTCTTGCTTTATTTCTTTCTATTACTTGGCCAAAACCATGGTGAATGGCTGAAATCTTCGAGGAATAGGCGTTATTATGGCGGGCGTCCTAAATTATTCGTAGAAAAAAGGGGTCCCATATAAATACATTATTTTAAGTTATTGTTTGTATATCGTAAAAACGGTAAAACCCAAGCTTAACACTTTGTGTTATTATAATGTAAACTATAATAGCAAAACATTTAACACCAAAAACCGGTCAAACGTTACTCAGACTCGCACAAACGATGAAGAACTGAATAAAAAAAACTCAGCTTATGGGATGGTCACACATTGTTTATCACTAGAAGAAAATTACTGTTTTTTGAAACTTAGAAATCATTGTAAACTATGTTTGTTGAGTGTTTTTGTGTATTTGTTTTGCGATTTGTCATAGTTAGGTATAGGTTCAAACAATAGAATAGTCAGGTAAGGCATGACGTGGAAAATACAATACGATTGTGAACGCAAAAGGCGAAATTAAATAGGTACCTAGATCCTTGGGAGTATGTCCTAGAATGGATTCACGGCTATTAACGACTTATAAAACCTAAGTACCAATTCCTTGAATTAACAATTTAGTACCTTGTGACTCATTCGTGCAGAAATTCCCCTTTTTATCCGCCTTTTTCTTTATCAGAAATGAATGGATTGTTAGCTAGACCTTCAAACCTAGGTTTCTTATTTGAGTTCAGTGACAGATCAGAAAAATGGTCCATCTGATGCTAAGTGGTAAGCCTGATGGTCTGTACTACTTAGATCTTTCCTTAAGTGTGGATCCAAGTTGTATCATATTGGCCTTTGCAGCGTCAACCTGTGGTGTGGAGTCGAACCCAGTGACCGACACAGAGCAGAATGACTACCAACTGAGCTGTGAGGCCAGTCAGGAGTAGGAGAGCCATACTTCTGCGTGAGCCTCAGTTTCTGCGTCAGTTGTACGCTCTCCGGGTCTGTGCCTTGCAGCTTGCGCCAGCGGTGCACGTTCAGCGGAGTTTCCAGGGCTTCCTCCAGCGCTCGGACCCGGAGCCGTTCGCGACCCAGCTCACGTTCTAGGTTGAACACCTGCAATTATAATAAACTAGCTGCGCTCCGCGGTGAGCAAGTCCCTCGGGAACACTCCACTTTTCCGGGATCAAAGTACGCTATGTGCTAATCCAGGATATAAGCTATCTTGATACCAAATTTCATCCAAATCCATTCAGCCGTTTGAGCGTGAAAGAGTAACAAACATCCATACATTCAAACTGTCACGTTTTTAATATTAGTAGGAGTAGTATATTGGTGGGCATTTCACACAGCGCCACCTAGCCCCAAACTGAGCATAGTCTGTAGTATTATGGGAACTAGATAACTGATAGAATACATACATTATTTTTTCTTGTATATTAAATTAATCTATACATATAATAAAATTGTAGAAAAGTGGTGTCTGTACAATGGAAATATATAAAAAAAAAGTAGCAGGGGTTGTTATTATATCGATGCCGAACCCGAAATTGTAATTAATATTTTTTTTGTCTGTTCGTCTGTGTGTTTGTGCACGCTAATATCAGAAACGGCTTATTCGATTTAGATACGGTTTTCTCTAATATATTGTAGTAAGCTTCACTTAACATTTAGTGTTTATTTCATGTCAATCGGTTCATAAATAAAAAAGTTATGTCAATTTAAAGAATCACGGCGAACATTTTTAACGTACAGAGTACGTACTACACGCCTCGCGCCTGAGCGTCCGTGGCTATATAAAGCGCGCTGAGAGCCGCGCCGCTGCGCTGTCATAAGGATTCAGTTATTCAAAATATGCTGCCCGAAAAGTCACTATTCCACGCGAACGAAGTCGCGGGCACAGCTAGTACATATTAAAACCAAATCAGTCACCCCATTAGTTGACTGTGTAGCTAAGTTGATAGAAACCTGTCTGCAATGTGAAGATGGGACTTCTTAATACCTGGTCAGGGAAATATTACTGTCACGATCATAGTTGTCTCACTTTTGTGTGCATAATATCTGCGATACACCTAATATTAGTAAATATGACAGTGTTAGGGTATCTTTAACTGAAATTATTATTCTTCAGATTGCGATAATTTTCTCATATAGAAAGTGAGCATAATAATAATAACTCCCAACAATATCTCAGTTTTACAATTATTTAAACTATTGACGTCTGAATGAACAGAATGGAAACGCAAATGGCTTTGAATTTCTATAAAAAAAAGCCGCTAGTTCTAATCAAAGAACATAGCTTGGTGACGGTGGAAAAGATTTCTACCTTGAACATGGGAAGTATTATTAGAATATGGAAGAAATCTAGTTACATGCATATTACTGAAGTTGGTAAATTGTCAAGTAGTTAAGTTGTTGTACCTCCCATACAAGTGTGTACTTGGAAACTGACCTCGAGCCTCAAATCAGTCATGTTCTCGATCCCCTTGGAGAGCAGATTCTTCTCTTTCCGAAGGCGTATAATCTCCAGACGTAGCAGGCGAATATCTTCCACACGCTGTTCGTACTGGCGCTCTCCTGCAAGCGGGCAACATTCTGTTACTCGTAGCAGAAGTTCGGGACAATGGTATCATTTCGATGTTGCCCGCGACTTCGTCCGCGTGGAATTCCGTTTTATCACGCACCCCTATTTTACCCCTCGGAAAAGTAGCCTAAGTTACTCCTTGTTACATCAGCTATCTGCCAGTGAAAGTCCCGTCAAAATCGGTCCAGCCATTTCAGAGATTAGCCGGAACAAACAGACAGACAGACAAAAATTGTAAAAAATATATATTATAGATATACATCCTTATGCACTTAGTAAAAAGCTGTTATTTTAATATTACAAACAGACACTCCAATTTTATTAATTTGTATAGATAAAAACACTTGAATCAAGGTGCGGATACCGAGATAACGTAGAAACGCCTATTTCAAAGATCAAGTGCACGAAAGGAGCCTTTTGATGAAAGTCTTTTAAGCGTACCTTAATCCTTTCACCACACTGATTCCACAGAGCTACTGACACGATTACAGTATTTTTATAACATGATACAGGTTTTGCAAAACTACAAAGCTACTTCTTAATGACCGATTCGAAGCCAAGGTCCAGAATCACTAGATGAAATTAGCGCCGATTTTGACAGTACCAACGAAACTGTCGACGGCTGAAACTGACCTCTATGCAGGGTGACCTCTAGTATCCGTATCTTCTCGTAGAGCAGCGATATCTCATCATTCCTCCGTACAAGCTGCGCGCCGACCACGTCTCGCTCGTTCATCAGACCCTCCAGCTCTTTGGACAGCTTAGCACGCGCCGTGTCGCTATCCTGCACAATAAGTCGATATATTTTAAGAGCAGTAAAACTGTTCCAAGTTCGTCCGGGGAAGTACTGCCACCATGCCCATTTCTGCCGTCAAGCAGTAACGCATTTACGGTTACCACTCAACTCCAGATGGGCCGTCGGCGTCGGCTCGTTCCGTAACTGATCCACATAAAAAACATTTACGAATGTATGTCGCGACAGTAATTTTGTTAAGAACGCGTAAAGTCAAACTCAAAAACGAATATAATATAGAAATATAATACGACGGAAGTTACTTTATCACAACTTATTCAAAACGCTGATAAGACAATGACTATAATTTATAATCATTTCGGAACGGCTAGAAAATACAGATGACCTTAGAAACTAGTTGTGTAACCGAACCGTACGTACACACCTAGCCAGATATAATTTTAAACTTTATTAACTGGATCGTTAATTATTTCGATTAAAATTATATTAATAACACACTTATTGTGACTCAATAACTACATTTAAAATAAGCTGGTCTTATTTAAATAGCAAATGACAATGATATGATGCCCCAAATAAAATATTTTTAGAGCGTATAACAATCTTGATTGGCCTTGCAGTTCAGTTGGTTGTGACCTTCTACGCTGAAGGTCGGGGGTTCGATTCCCCACCCAGGACAAAAATTTGTGTAACGAGCGTTGATGTTTGTTCTGTCTGGGTGTTAATATGTATGTATAGTCAATATATATGCGCATGTTACTCAATTCTACCAGATGTAGAAGAAAATCCTCTAACCTTTATCAATCAGTCGAGCCTCTTTCTGTTCCAGAGCAGATTATTTCTACGTTCGCATCTGTCTCATCAGCAGTTGACCCATCACTAAAAGTAACAGTTCTCGCTACTTCCTGCAGTAAGGCTTACTCGAAGAAACTCCTCTCCATAACTTGTAATTGCCATCAATAACTTCTTTACCTGAACAATCCTATTCAGTCTGGCCTCTTCCTGCCTCAAAGCGGTGATATCTGCCTTCGCATCAGACAGTTTGACCACCCCGGCTTGCACCTCTGAACGCAGCTGTTCGTTCTTCTTGTTGCACTTCGCAAGGGTACCTTCGCACGTCTTCAGGCCAGTTTCCTTGCCGCTGATGTCCTCTTTGAGCTGCTCTATTTGATATGCTAGCATCTGTTGAATACAAGAGTTATTGATATCATGTGATAGTTTTGTCATAATTATTAAGTAAATTGACAAGATATTGTTCATCGAGTCGCTCTTTGTCTTTGGTGATGCAATTATTGAGTCAAAAATAAATAGATCTTATTATTTTTGTCTCGATTGTAATGGAGCAGTATGTGCCACTACTATTTCGTCATCGTCTTTCAGTTTTTTGAACTCAGGTGGCATCTGCCTTATATCAATGCCTTACATCAACCTTATAAGACACCAAAACAATGCCTTGAGTTTCTGCTTGAGATCCTGTATTTCATCCAAAGCCTCTGTGTAGTTCTTGTGCAGCATATTTCTCTCGGCTCTCGTGGCGTCCAGGGCGACAGAGAGCTTGCGCGCTTTCACGGTCTCCTCGCGAAGTGCCTTCTTCAAGTCCAAGATGTCGGCTGTTCGAAGACGGACTTCCTCTGTGGATTAGGAAAATATGTTTGTTAGTTTGTATCGCTAGGATTACAACATTATTTTTCTCTAAAGGGGAAGGTAATCTTCATCTTTCTTCGCACTCTTTCAGTTATGCATTCCATAAGTCCAGATTTGGAATAGTAACCTGATATTTCATCAATTTTCTCATTGAGTGCGATGGTTTCTTCTAGCATTCTGTAACAAAATTACATTACTTAATTCAGTGGGCTACTTTGAATTGTCAAATCCAAATCGTTTTCGAATTGTCGCCTGACCTTTAATTTAAGAGTGTGATGCGAAGCAGCTAAAGGTTAATTCCGCTGAAGCCGCAAATGACTGGACATGACAGGACATGGCAGGACATGGCAGGACAGGACAGGACATGGCAGAACGGGACAGGACAGGACGGGACAGAACAGAACAGAATCACTCATTCATCAACACCCATGCTAAAATATTTGATTCGTAGCACATGGGGTAGACGTAGATCTTCAGGACTTGGGTGTGGCGATAGAATCGACTTTGCAGTTGCTTCATTGCTCTAGGATGTTGCTTGGCAACAGAAATATAACACAAACAGAGTGACCTATCTTTATCCTTTTCCAGCTGTCGTATCATGAGCCGCTGCTTGGTTATCAGGTTCGCGTTCATCTCGAGCTCGTGCTCCAGCTGCTTGCGACGCTGCTCCTGAAGATTCAACATCTGCAGGTTCTCAATGGCTTCATCTGTCAACAGAAACTTTTAATTAGTCCACATATTTAAGTGATAAAAAGCTACTATATCGACCCTTAACCGCCGACTCATCGTAAGTAGTGACTTATCGTAAGCGACAATTTTACCCAAATAGCATTATTTTATTCAAGTGATATTTTAAAATATAATGTGAAGTAATGGCGTGCATACGATAAACTTTACATTCGCTATATATTCCAAATATTGTCATTTTGGAGGAAAATCTCAATAATTTATATATTTAAAAAAATATTTTTTTAATAAATTTTAAATCATTTTATTTTAGCATAATTTCAAATATAAGATGTATAAATAATTCGAATATAAAAAATAATAAAATTCGACAACACCTTGTCCGTTATAGTTAAATTTGAAAAGAGTCTGCGGTCAAGGGTCGTTATCATTACACAGACGAACATTTTGACAATTTGTACCTTTTAAACTAAATTAACCCATGGACGCACCGGGAGGAAACTGCACAAAGAATTTCCAAGTGTACATACTAAGTCCATTTTTATGGTAAACAATTAACCTTTATTAACCAAATGAATAATTTGAAAGGATTATAGTTTTCTCAATTGGAAACCTTCGCATGCCATATTGTGTTAATAATGTTCATTACGAATAATAATAAGATTGTATCTCAATACGACCTTATTACCCGGATTATATGCAAATTAGTAAATAAGGTCTGTATACCTATTTATTGAGCCATCCGGAAAAATCAGCCATTCAAGTTTAACGTATATTATTATATAGAGTACCTTGATCGAGCAAAAAGTTCATAGATAAGAAAACTTATAAATAATAGTATCTATAATAATTTTAACTAGTAGGAAGTAACAGTATATTTACATTCATATAATGATACAAAGTTTAAGGGCTTATTCACATGACTCCACTTAAACCAAGTTAAAGCATCCATAATAAGAAGGCGAGCTGATTGTTCTAGACGGAAACGACAATTGACAATTATTATGTATTTTTTAACCCCTTCGGGAACAGGGAAAACACCCCTCTTACCCTCTCGCCCCTCTTTTTTTTATTTGATACTGTTACTGAACGAGCCGACGGCCCACCTGGTGTTAAGTGATAACCTCTGCCCATAACAACCGATACGACTTGAGTCCTTCCCTACTGTAAAATGTAGGTGTTATAAGTGAAACCTATTGTGTATGTGTGTATCCATCTGTGGTATGGTAGCTTCCAAATGGATGAACCGATATCTATTTAGTATTTTTTTTGTTTGAAAGCTAACTAACCCTTAGCTATGAATAAAAATTTTTAAAGATCATCAGTCCTTTTGTTATTGGTGATGGGATGTGACCAACATTTACAGATCTGATTGATTAGAGATGAGTGGCGGTGGTCCTCTCAATATATTTGAATGATATTACAAGAATATGGCGGAATCCTTTAGCTTATGCAGCATCATTCAGGTTAAGTATCTAACTCCTTAACAGCTTTCAGTATAAATTATGGATTTTCTCATAAACGAAAGCCGGTAATGATTCGTCAAGAACTGATCAACCCCATAGACTAGAATGTAGAATTGTCTACTTACCTGGTTTATTTCTATTATATCCCCAAAATTATTTTATTCATCACACAATGGCCTAAATTAGATATATAATGGGTATATGTATATCATACCCATAATACAATCAAATTAAAAAAGGTTGTTTAATGTATTACTACCTGTTTACTAGTTATTATAATACGAGTATATACGTTTTATTGAAACCAAACATTTACGATAATTATTATGCAGATTGATATTTTACGCGCTCCTTAACCAAGTGTGTAATGTACAATGTAACATATTATTATTTAAATTATGTAGATAATATTTAACTAAAAAAAAACTGGTTCAATATAAAAAACATAGGAAGCTGTAAAATGTATATGGGATATTGTTAATAAACAGTAGATTCCTTGAACACAGTTTCACCGCTACACTCGAGTAATTAACAATTTATCTGTTATAATATAATCAGGGCAGAATATTAAATAAGATGAATAATTTTAGATTACTGTTACTACAGTCAGCCAGCGCGGGTCGTCTCGGGCTCATAAAAATGCGACGTACCAAATAATCTGTACCGTGTGCAGGAAAGGAGCCATTATGAGGCGCACTTTAAACCTTTCATCACATCGAGGAGGATGATACAGTGACATGATTACTAGTAGTATCACAAATACAATAAATTGCAGTCCTCTGTGTTCACGGTGCCGGCGGCACTTCTATCAACAAGCCTAATTGAACGAACCAGACGGTTGTTGGGTTCTGACTCTACAGTAGCCAACATAACAGCCTCATAGCTTAGTAGTTACTCTGCCTTCTGCGCTGCAGGTCGTGGGTTCGACTCCCACTCAGGTGATGAATAATAGATGTATGTTCTGTGTCTGGGTGTTGATATGTTAATACATATCAACATACACATAATTGTGTATGTATTTACGACAAAAAAGTATTATTTGTATTCTATCAGTTGTCTGGTTCCCATAGTACAAGCTATGCTTAGTTTGGGGCTAGATGGCAATGTGTGAATTGTCCACCAATATTATTATTATAACAGGATACACATCAAAAAAGCTAGACGTTGAGAAAGATCCACGCGAAAAGACCACGAATCGTGGAGACAACTTCCAATCGGGAAGGATCATAAGAAAGATGCACGCCTCGGGAAGTAGGAGAACAAAAGAAAATTCAATTCCATTTTGTAGCTATAAGCTTCATCAATGTATTAAAGTTATGTTATTAATTTAAGTATTATGTTACAGTGTTGTGCTATTGTATCTTAATTAGCTACAAATCAAGATTTTCTTTCTTTCTTTCAATTGCAAGAAGACGATGCAGTTGCATCATGTAGGTGCTGTAGAATTTTTACACGCGACGCAATCAGTGTTGCCAACAGTTAAACTAGCTTACCACCAGAGTCAACTTTGAAAACCACCAGAAAACCACTAACAAAAAATTAATCCACATTCAAAATCGCTAAATTTTCCACTAGTAAGATGTTTGTTTTACGAAATAAATTAAGTATATAGGTTATTAGTTTCCTTTAATATTACGTTATACAAATTAACAGTCAGCGAATCAACATACCATTTTTAGGTAAATCAACATACAAATTAATCGATGACAACAGCTATTTATTCTAAATTAATTCGTCTTCAGACAAATCATTTTTGTCTGCACCATCATCGTCGGTATCAGATTGATATAATTCTTTGGTGCCGATTTGTTTTACAACGCTAACTGGTATTTCATAATCATTGCAGCATTTTCCTTCCAACCTTAAACCACAGCGTACTCTTAATATAGCAGTTAAAAGTTTTAAATTCATTCGATTTCGTTGCTTGTTTTTTATTAAATTCATACTGCTAAATAGTCTCTCAACATCGGCATTGGAATGAGGCAGTATTAGGAGAGTAATCGCAAAAGTCGCTAATTCCTCAAACCTCGATTCTCCTTGAGCATCTTTGAACTGCAATACTTCATTCCAAAATTTTTTTGTGTTTTTGGTCTCATTCCATTTTAATAAATGAATTTGATGCCACTGATCATCGACTCTTGCTATATATTCTGCACTTTTATTGAACTGAGCCATTATGTCAATTAATGGTTCTTTATTGTGATTAAGTGCTTGTTCTACACTTATTCGGGAAATTTTTTTCATCAGTGTCAAATTTTCTGGCAACCTATTTTTTATTTCTTCAACCAGACTTACTATAAATGTTATGCACCGATGTCGCATAATTTCTTCGTCTTCTCTTGGTAATCCCTTTTCTCTCATCTCAAGTATTTGTTTTTCAAATCGGAATCCAAGGTAACACTTTTGATCTAAGTAATCACGAATATTTTGAGAAAAAATATCAACTTTATTCGTAGGTAACGTAACCTTGCTGACAAGCATATCTATAAGGTTGGTCAACTCTTCACACAATTTGGTGTGGTCTGTATCTTTCGATTCGAACATTTTATTAACTCTGTTAATTTCAATTAATATTGGATATAAAAATGAAATATATGCGTAATTCATCTCATTTGCATACATAGAGTGCAATATTTCAGCTGTGTGACACCTTTCATGCACCTTAGCTACCGAGAAATGCGTTTTTAACTCCAGCCATTGCGTGTATATTCTTGATACAGCGGACTCTATTGATAACCACCTGGTCTGACATACTTGCACTATTTTTAAAGGTTTCTGTCCATCGTTGATGGTTTTGAATAATTCTTTGTAAAGGGACTGCCTGGAAGACGAGCGGCTAAACCAGTCATATGTCTCCCTAATTAAAAACTCCAAATTTTTTGGTAAAAATTCTTTTGCAGCAGCTGAAACAGCCAGTTGTAAGGAATGACACAAGCAACGCACCAAAATCAGGTGAGGCACCTCTTCCTTCAATTTGATATAGACTCCGTTATTCACTCCAACCATAACAGAAGCGTTATCTGTACCAATCCCCATTAAATTTTCAAGTCTTAGATCGAATCGTTTGAGCGTCTTCTTTATGGCAGAAACAATACCTTCAGCATTACACTCATCCAGTTCAGCAAGGTCTAAATACGTGGATACTATTTTTTGGTGTAATTTACTGTAATAAATTATAATCAAACCCAAGTATTTATGCACAGCAATATCTGTAGATTCATCAATTAGTAGGCTAAATTGTTGATCTTTGAAATCTTGTTTTAGGATCTCAGTGAAATGCAATGCTAACACATTTTTTATAACCGAGGTGCACTTAGTTCGGTGCAGTTGAACTTTTTCAAAATCTTTTTCATGACTGTGATTAATTACCTCTCCTAAATGGTCAACTACATTTATGCTAGTATGCATGGCTATGAATAGTGCAAGCCTAGCTTCTTCTTTTTTTTTACTTCCAATGGGCTCTGGCTTGAACGGAATCTTAGGCTGCGTAATTATAACCTGTAACAATTTAATTATCCAAAAATGTAAAAATAAAATTATTAAAACTAAAACCCGACAACAACACAAAATTAAAACAGACATAGCATTACAGATGTTTAGCACTTCATCCGATCCGATCTAAATCAGTTATAAATTACCTACAGTCGGCGTAGTCGCTTCACTATTTGTTTGGTGAGTCCCGGCGTTAGGGCCACTGACATCCCCGGCGAAAATATTTCGGCGCCCACTTGTTGAGGGTATACAGCATCCACACTTTGGCGCTCCCCACAAATTTGGCACCTTGGGCCGTCGCCCCATCTCGCCCCCCCTAACGCCGGCACTGTGTTTGGTTACGCATTTGACCAATGAATGAGTAATATATAGATAGCAGTCCTTTACCTTTTTGTTTTGTAGATGCTTTTTCGACATCCCATGAGACTTCAAATCTCCATAGTGACTCCTTAAAGTTGTACCACAAAATATACATTTTGCTACTTGACCCGCAGTACTTTCAATAACTTGTAGCCAATCTTTTAAATGTGGGTCTTGAAGCCAAGAATCCCGAAATTTTTGCATATATTGTGGTTTCGGCATAATTACGCATTAATAAACTCGCGAAGATAAAACAACAAATTGAGCTGCACTACGTAGTTCCAAGAACGAGTTGACTGAAAAATATTGTACGGGGAATCCCCGCGTTTAAAGAAACTAGAGCTGTAACAAACCGTATGTATTCGGTACTGAGTAACGGGTACGCCACCTAGTACTGAGTACCGAAACGTTACTCACGAATGCATTTCGTTACTCGTATTTTCGTTAGTTTCATTCTTTAATACAAAGAAATACAACGGTTTTAGTTCGCGCAAGTACCGCTGATGCGTGATTTCAAACTGTTTTGTAGTTCAAACCAATCTACTTATTACCTATATCCTAAATTTAGATTTACTTATACACAAGTCTGGTTCAAATTACTGTAAAGTTAATAAATGCACTTTACGCAGGTATGTATGTAACGTATAAGAATAGTTTCAACAAAGTATGAACGACGCCGACGCGATGTCAACGTCATACAAATCGTACACAATACGCAATAATTATTTTCCGTAGTAAAACTACAACCGACTTCAAATTTTTTTCAGTTATTTTAAGTTTAAAACCAAAGTACTGAACCGATTTTGATAAAATTTCTATGGGACCACCTGTGAAGTATACCCTTTCAAACAATAAAATAATTTTTCAAATCAGTCCAGGCGTCTTCGAGTAATCGGGGAACATACATAAAAAAAAAAAAGATTCCGACGAATTGAGAACCTCCTCTTTTGAAGTCGGTTAAAAAGACTCGATGCTTTACTCTATTTTTAATTCCCGTTGCACAAAAGGGGTGTTATAAGTTTGACCGCTATGTGTGTGTGTCTGTCTTGTATGTAGCTCCGTATTTCTCAAACAGGTGAACCGATTTGGATGCAGTTTTTTTGATTTGAAAGCAGGTTGCTTAGCGATGGTTCTTAGACATGTTTTACCAAAATCGGTTCAGCCGTTTAAAAGGTATGGGGGGTGAAAGTGGGAATGAAAAACCAAATTGCTGTAAAAACTCTAGAGTGAAGTATTCAATTAAATAAAAAATATTATTTGTGCATTACAAATTTAAGAAAAATCATCAAAATCGGTTCAGCGGTTACGAAGATATCGGGTGTTTAGTAAATTTTTAACTTATTTTAGGTATCAAAAGTAACGAGTAACGTAACGATACGATAGTAACGAGTAGGTACTGATTGTTATAGTAACGAATACATACGGGTACGCTATTTTTCGTTACTTTTACACCTCTTAGGAAACAGTATCGTTCTAGCGGATCAGTATTGCCTACACAATAAAAGTAAATACCCTTGAAAAATAAGCAAGTAGAAGGAATTAAAGAAAATATATGGAAACGTGTAAGTGGCTGAGTGATCGCATTTTTAGTAATTGAAATTGAATTTTACTAAACCACTAGAAAAATCCACTAGCCACTAAAACTAATATTTGGCCACTAAATGGGGGGTTAAAACCACCAGTTTTAGTGGAAAATCCACTAAGTTGGCAACACTGGACGCAATATCCACACTGGAACGCATGGAAGTAACTGCGCAGTTGATGACTCAACGAAGTCATTCCCAGCCACGAAGAGAAGCCCTTGGAATATAATGAAAGTAGCCGATCATGTGAACAAGTATTTGGTAGAGAATGGCCGCGGCCATAATTAATAGGTAATACTTTAACATTGGTGGACAATCCACGCAGCGCCATCTAACCCCAAACTAAGCATAGGTTGTACTGTGGGAACCAGAAAGCTGATAGAATACATATATACTTTTTTTGTAAATACATACATATAATACATATCAACACCCAACACACAACAAACATCTATATTCGTCACACAAATGTTTGTCCTGGGTGGCAATCGAACCCACGACCTGCAGCGCAGAAGGCAGAGTTACTATCAACTGATCCGTGAGGCCAGGACCCTAGTTAATATTGCAGTTTATTTATATTATCACTACATATTATAAAACAAAGTCGCTTACCGCTGTCTATCTGTCTGTATGCTTAGATCTTTAAAACTACGCAACGGTTTTTGATGCGGTTTTTTTTCATAGATAGAGTAATTCAGGAGAAAGGTTTATATGTATAATACATGCATAATATATTAGAGAAACACTGATAATTTTAGAGGTTTCTAATGTGATGTCGTAAATAAACACATTTTTTTGCGGTTCCATTGCAAACGCTGGCTGAACCCTAAGAGATATATCAAAATAATGTATTACAGTATTGTATACCTTAAAAAGATCTACAAAAAAGTCCGCGATGGTATATCTATCTCTTAGGGATAACCCACAATAACCATATTTTATCCTTTACTTTTCAAGAGTAACCTCTAAAGAAAACATGTTTGAATTGTCTTATGACAAAAACACTGTGAACGTTGTATATAAAGAGATTCTGTAGTATATGTATCAGCATTGCACCCGTGCGAAGCCGGGGCGGGTCGCTAGTAATAAATAAATAAATAATATTTCACTTAATATTACCTGTGACTCTAATAGATAGATAGTGACAGACATCGTAGATCATAATTAAAATTGACAGGCGATTGTCAAATCAACATGCAACTAAGTTCATTGGCCAAACGGCGATAAAGCTTACGGAAGGCACTTACTAATTGTAATTACGTAATAACCATTCATGAACAAATCAATGACATATCGAAAAACACTTGACTAGCGTTTGATAGCGCGGCTTTGGCTGCGACGACTGAGTAATAAATAATGTTAAGAACTTTGGAACCCTTAAGCGTAGAATATCCAAAATTCTTTTTTGCGTCTACGCGTTATAATAATAATAAATATTGGTGGACATTTCACACAATGCCATCTTAGCCCTAAAGTAAGCTAAGCATAGCTTGTATTATGGGAACCAAAACTGATATAATACTTATGTACTTTTTTGTAAATACAACATATAATACCATATCAACACCCAGACACAGAAGAAACATCTATGTTCGTCACACAAATATTTGTTTTGGGTGGGAATCGAACCCACGACGTACAGCGCAGAAGGCAGGGTTACTACCAACTGAGGTGAGCCTTATAAACAAGATAACTTCAAAATAGTCACTAGAATCGGCGACTAAGGCTGTAGCTTGACAGTCAGTCAGTGAGTCAGGACAACATTTTGTATATACCAATATGTTGATTGATCTGTGATTATTATGCGGAAGGAGATTTCACGAATATGCCAACACATTAGCATCGGAGATAATTATCTGTAGTGGCTTATCTTGATAATTCATTTATGAATGTAGGTACTTCTATGAATACGGATCAAATTGTAATTTGTTAAAAATTATGTAAGTTTTTTTTTACGAACAAAAATTAAATTCCAAAAAGAGAATCTACTATTTTTTAGTCCAGTTATTTTCTGAATTCTTATAAACTAAACGATTTTTCAAATATTCAGTCTTGATGCTCACTTAAAAACTAACTGATTCTAACGGCTAGATAGATAGATGAATTCTTTATTGCACATTACACCAATTACAAAACATACCACAAAATAAATGTACTATCGGTTGTATTATCGCTTATAACGATTTCTACCAGACAACCTTAGATCTTAGACTAAATCAGAAGTTGCACATTTTATTACAAAATTATTTTTAATTTATTTATTGAAGTTATTTGAGAATAAAAATCACTACTGTGTTTAGAATGTAAAATGGCTTCGTTTGGTACTCGTGGGTACCTTTCGGTATGAAATTTCCGGTACCAGTTCAGTTGACGAATGAATCAATGAGTCATAATATTATTATTCATAATGTCAACGAACATTTTTCTTTCATTACTTTGCATCTAGACACCGTAGAGTAAATTACTTACAAATTGATGATGATTGATCCAAACTAATCTCATTTACATATGTGTATATTATAAAATATCCGTTAAGTATTTCTTGGCTGATTCTCGATAAAACAGACAGGCAAAGCCTTCCAATCGAAGTTTTTTCGAGATAGGTTTTTACCGTAGTTGAACTTCTTGAACAAGTTTTTGCTAAAAATCCGAACAGATTTTTTGCTCTACAGTAATAATAGTGGTGGACATTTCACACAGCGCCATCTAGCCCCAATGTAAGATAAGCCATACCATGGAAACCAGATAAGTTATATAATACTTATTATTATTATACCTGAATATAAAAAAGCTAGTTTTCATGCTCCTTCACCTGAAAACCTTACTTATGTACCTATCACTCCCGCCAAGCATGAATGCACTCGCACTGATCGGTGTAATGGCTACCGAGTGACCCTAACCCGTTACATTTTTAACAATTAATCGTACAGCGTAACTAGAACATAAATGACGGCCTTGTCTGGCGTTTTTTGTTGCGGAACGACCTTGGACAACGGTTCTCTGGGTTTTTGTACGTCTCGCACGTAAACCGAAGCACTTCTCGTTGAATCTGACATTTGACAGGCCTCGCAGCTCAGTCGGTAGGAGCCTTCTGCGCTGTAGGTCGTGGGTTCGATTCCCAACCAGGACAAACATTTGTGACGAACCCAGGCATACGAGTATGTTCTGTGTCTGGGTGTTGATATGTATTATATGTATGTATTTACAAAAAAGTATATAAGTATAATATTATATCGGTTGTCTGGTTCCCATGATACAAGCTATGCTTAGCTTACCTTGGGGCTAGATGGCGCTGTGTGAAATGTCCAACAATATTTAATTTATTTTGTGACTGTCTCCACAGCTCAGCGCAGCACGCGACGGTTGCGCATCGATTCCAACCTACATTATACATTAACATTTGTGTGACGAATGTTCGTTTGTTCTGTGTCTGGGCGCTTACAAGTACCTATTACAATATGAATGTATTTACAAAAAGTATATATTGGCAAGTATCTATTTGGAATTTCTGTGTTTAGTTTGGTGCTCAATGGCGCTGTGTTGATAAGTCTAAGTAAAAAAAACCTAAATAATAATAGTAATAATGTAGTTTATTAAATATTATTATTAAATATATTATTTATTATTTATTTATTTATTTATTTTTATTTTGCTTTATTCGGGAAACATACAGTACATAAATTATGTTAGCTTATAACTAATAAATAACACAGAAACCAGTGAGGTTTCCACCATGAGGTAGTACAGTTTAGGAAACTTGTAATATAACTTGTGTTTAGTTTTTTGTAAATACATTTATACCAGATCAACATGTTTTTATCCAAATCTGATGCGCAGCTTCAAAATTTTCCGTGCACATATATATAAGAAGACAACACAGCAAACACGATTTCAAACCCAACCCTACCCTACTCTACCCAACCCTACCCTACCCTACCCTACCCTATCCGCACCGCACCGCGTTCAGTGTATGGAGCTTCAATAACGAATTAAACTCACTCTGTATTTTCTGCATGTTCTTGTTGAGGATATCTTTCTCTCTGTTCAAGTTCTCTATGTCCCGCTTGTCCGCCTCGGCTTGCTTCTTGCTCAGCATTATCTCACGCTCCATGACGCTCACCTGCTGCCGGAGACGGTCTCTGAGAGAAAGGAAGTTCTACAAATAAATATATTGCTAGAATTTCACATACCACCCCAAACTAGCTATGGGTACTACCGAATGACAAAAATACTTATATACTTTTCTTTGTAAATACTTAAATATAAATACGCATGGAATCTTTTAATTAGCCTTAAGCCTTTAATTTATTAACCTATTCATGAAGCTAGCTGTAAGATTTCCTAAAATTGTAAAAATAAATAAAATAAAATAAAAATCATAGAGCAAATAAAGGTTTATCGTAAAAATATACGGCTACATTTATTATATTTCAAGCTTTATATAATAGCCTGAAATATATATTATTTTAGTAATACTTACAAGCTTAATACTCTCCGAATCTTATTCCTTAAAACAGTTCTACTTTTCCTTTAAAGCTTGCAACTTGAACAGCATAAGAAATTATGCGAATCCAGAAGTGAGTAGAGTCAAACACCTCACCGGTCCGCCTCGACGTTAGCCTTGCCTTGCTCCAGCAGCTGGTACTTCTTCGTCTGCTGCACAGCCTGCTTCGTCAGCTTGGTGACTTCGTTCCGGAGTTTGTTACCGTCGTCTATCATGTTCTACAAATATTAATGTACCTATAAACTACTTTTTTGTAAATATATACATATAATACGTATTAACACCCAGACACAGAACAAACACCTATGTTCGTCACACAAATGTGTGTCACTGGGAATCGTACTCACGACCTACAGCGCAGAAGGCAGGGTTACCAACTGAGCTGTTAGGCCAGTCATTTCTCACAAGTTACTAAATCATACACAGAAAATTTCAATTCCATAATCCCCTATCTTAGCTATTGTGATACGGTGCGCCATTACTGTGAAACATTGAAGAAAGTAAAAGAATAAGCAGGTATTTTTTATGACTGATCAATTTGCTGTTTCCCGCAGATGGCCTTAACTAAGTCTACACGGTCTGTTGGTGAGAGCAGATGGCTCTCAACCGGTAAAACTTAAAGAATAAGCAGGAACATACACACGTCTTCTTTAACTTAGCAGACGATGAAAGTCCCCACCTTCAACTCTTTGCTGGTATTGATCAAAGCCTGTTTGGTCTTGTCAAACTCTATGTTCGTGAGGTCCAGCTGCTCTCTCAGTTGAGCCGCTTTGGTGGACGCGGCCTCTTGCTCCTGCTGAGCTGACTCCAGCTTGGTGGTCATGTCTCGAAGCTGCTTATCGCGACGGTCGATCGTCTTCTCGGCTTTGTTGAGCTGGAATGGGAAGGCTGTTTCTCGCACGAGCATACTTAATTACACAGATTTGCATATTAAAATGTGCGTTCTGTATTTTTAAGTACGCATCTAGTCGTTAGGGTAGTAACCTAATCTAACGATTATAAGCTCTAAAAACAGAATATTGTTATTTTACCGTTATATACTTGAATGGTAAGCCAGTATGGTGGTAGATAGATAATTCTTTACTGAACACAAAATACCATTAAACACTACGAGCCATTCATAAATAAGACAGTATAATGGTCTGTCTTTTCACTAGTAAGCTATTCCTTCCAGACAATCATATGGTTACCATATGATATACATACTGACCATATGATTGTCGATAACATGGAAATGATAAGTATAAAGGTGTACCAACAAATATATTAATTAATGTTATTATGTTATACATGTAGCTATTATAGTAAATCTGCGTACATACGAGTACATACGTGTTTACCCCGTCAGATCAAGATAAGATTTCCATTCAATTGTCTCTATAGAATTCCTCCTGAGAATTATTTAACCCAGAATTTAAAGTTTTACTTCTGTATAATGTCAGAACCTTGTCATTCAAGCTGGCGATGGTGATTCCTCGGTTCTCAACTTCCGATTTGAGGGTAGCGCTTTCACCCTTCAGGTGGTCGACTAAGCGGTTTTGTCTGACTGCATTGTTATCAGCTTCCTGCAATTTTAAAAAGTAGTATTTCACGATATTCTTCTATTGATTCTTAACTGCAAAATAATAACAAGATGAATGAAAAGTCATTTGAATATATTTTTGATTTAACTTCTTGTATTAGCAAAATGTGCTTGTAAGATTTGCACTATAAATCCAAAAACTTTATCCCAGTGAATTACACAGTAAACATTGTAAAATGCAAACAAAATTATACCTAGCCACATAACGCACTTTATATAAAGAGTATTGGAGTAAATGCTTATGTGCCTTATGTAGAAATTTACATGAACACCTTCAGATTAAAATATTTCACTGATAAAGTTTGGCAATAGTCTAATTTGCGCTACTCAGTTAAACGCGTTTCAAGAAGACTTGGATCCTAACTCCATCTAATTAATCTTACTATGTTGGCTTTATTTTGACATAATCTGCATTGCCTGCAACGCCAAAAAGTCGTAACCACTACAGTATCTATAAGACCTAATTGTACACTTAGTTGGCAAATATACGTTGTATTGTACTGTATTTACATCCATTCACCTGACAGGCTTCACAGCTCAATTGGTAGTATCTCTGCCTTCTGCGCTGTGGGTCGTGGGTTCGATTCCCACCCAGGACAAACATTTGTGCAACGAATATAGATGTTTGTTCTGTGTCTTGGTGTAATATGTATGTATAAAAAGTATACATGTATTCTCAGTTATCTGGTTCCCATAGTACAAGCGAAGCTTTGGGACTAGATGGCGCTGTGTGAATTGTCCAACAATACTATTATTATTGTTATTATTATTATTATAATATACCTCAAGATTTTCCTCCAGTTTGGCAATGGTCTCATCGGCAGTAGTATTCCGCTGCTCCAGTTCCTCCTGGTAGTTCAGAGCGTTGGTGAGCCTCAGCTTGACAGCATCCAGCTCTCCTTGCAGTCTAGCCTTCTCCTTCTCGAACTTTTCCTTCTCTTTAACCGCTGACGTAGCGCCCCTGATGCAAAATGGTTTGTGTACTATGGATTTTCTCACGGAATTTTCTTGATGTTCTCAAAAAAAAGTTATTTCAATATTTATTTAATTTTTGGTGAATAAATGATTATTATTATTATTATAGAGCGTGCTTCGTCAGTGCTACAGATACCGCGTTAAATTCGGAGGCTGTCGGTTCAAATTATACGCGGGTCAATGAATCTTTCAATGGAAAAAAATCATGTGCGCAATAACATATTCTCAAAACAGTGAAGGAAAACGTCTTGCGAAAACTAACATAGGACATTAGCCGAAAATACTAAGAAATTATGTGGATTTAAAATTGTGTATTTATTGATCAGCTCTGACGTACAGAAGCTATAAATTATATTTGCTTAACAAACACCCATCCAAATGACGAAGGCCGTCAACGTTGCTTGTAACCAAATATAATGCACTTCCTCATTGACGCGCGTTTACGTCATAAAGCAAGACTTAAAAAAACTTACATAAAACTGATAGTAAGTAATTTACAAGTAGGATCCAGATAAAATACAAATGATTTTGTCTGTTAACAAGATGTGCTAGACATTTTAACAAGATAATTGTATTTCCTTATTACAAATAACTGCAAAAAATATATTATATTCAGTATTATATATGCCGATAAAGACAAAGAACAAACTTAGTGTTTCGCAGCAGATTTTTGACTAAAGACAGAGTTAACTTGGAGATGTTTGAATGCTGTAATTACTTTAATAAAAAATATTGTTAAATTTAATCATGATAGAAAATTGAGCAAGAAAGTAGCGTCTATTTCTTATTTTAGTTATTTTGCCTGTTTTTCCAAATGAAATGTCGAATATGTTCATGGATTCGAATCCCACAAAGGCAAACATTTGTGCGAAGAATAGATTGAATAATAGATAGACATAGATGTTTATTGTGTCTCGAAGTAAATATGTATTCATACAAATGTATTTAGAAACAGATAGCATATTTATAAGTATTCTATCAGTTGTCTGATTCTCACAGTACAAGCTATGCTTAGTTTAGTTAGATGCTTAAATGATGCTTATTTAGTGCTGGGCTCGGTTAGACTGTGTGAAATGTACACCAACCCAAAAAAGAGTTTCTTCATCGAGCTATATTTACTCCCGATGTTAGTATAAGTATGTGCAGTCTATAATTTATTCTTGCATATGTAATTTGTCCAATTATGTTTTTAACTAATTTTAGATAAACAACAACGACCCATATACTGCCAGTATTTCTCGTCCATCCAAAGGTTGTCTGTAAGAGATCGCTTTATAGCGATAAGACCGCCCATTAATTCACTCTGTTGTATATTGTTACTGATCGTTTTACTGTATCAAACGATATTCTATGTTTTTAGTTTTTAATATGTGTAAATATATACATTTGTATTGTGTTTTTTTATGGGCAAAATAAATACTCTTTATTTCTTCTTTCTGATTGTTGTTATTTTAATTTGGGGGGCAATAAAGTGTCATCTGTCTGTCTATACATATATCTATCCATCTATCTATCTATCTATCTATCTATCTATCTATCCATCTATCTATCTATCTATCTTTCCCTTCACGTAAGCTCAAGATATACTGAAGGTCTGGTGGAAGTGCTCACGCATCATCATCGCCAGCTCGCTTCCTGGCGTCGAGCTCCTTCTCCAGCCTGGTGACTGTCTTCTTCATCGTCTCCAAACTCTCCACGCTGGTGAGCTCGCGGGCGTGCATCGCGTCCGCTAACGCTCTCGCTACCTCTGGAACCAATATCAAAATAAATATTGGTAGACATTTCCCACGGCACCCGAAAAGAAAGACGAGACATGAAGACACCTGTAAAATACCTCTCGGAGGTCAAACCTCGTAACTCCAAGTAACATACGATTGATGATAATAATAATAAATATTGATGGACATATCACACAGCGCCATCTAACCCCAAAGTGAGCTAAGCTGTGGCGCTGTGTGAATTGTCAACCAATATTATTATTATTATTGACTGGCCTCATAGCTCAGTTGGTTAGTAACCCTACCTTCTGCGCTGTAGGTCGTGGGTTCGATCCCCACTCAGGACAAACATTTATGTGACATTTGTAACATTGATGTTCGTTCTGTGTCTGGGTGTTAAATGTATTATAATGTATATATTTACAAAAAAGTATAAAAGTATATCAGTTGTCTGGTTCCCATGATACAAGCTATGCTTAGCTTACTTTGGGGCTAGTTGGCGCTGTGTGAAATGTCCACCATTATTTATTTATTTATTTTATTATTATTATTATTATTTATAGCCCTCGGTGTGCTAATTAAATGGGGAGCAAAAACTACATTACTTATTTAAATAAAAAAAGTTATAATAATAGTGATGTCTAGTTGTATTTAGGTAACTTACCGATATCAGCCCGAAGCTTCTCGATAGTTTTATTGGCGTCAGCTATTTCGGCCAAGTAGTCACTGACGGTGTCGTCGAAGCGGTTCAATTTCGCCTGTTAATTTTATATTATATGTAATAACTAGCTATACATAAATATATAAATATAATAATATATATATATATTTATTCTATTCTATTCTATTCTATTCTATTCTATTCTATACCCGGCACGCGTTGCAATGCCACGTTAAGGTAAAAGTGTCATTATAAACGAAAAAAAAACATTCGTATTCAATTCGAATTCAAAGCAGGTGAAGCCGCGGGTACAGCTAGTTAGAATTTCCAGAATCAGACCAACCAGTTTTGGAGATTACCTTCACATACAAACTTCCAAACTTCACCCCTTCACAATATTAGTGTAGAAAGTGGGTATTAACTATTTATTCTGTAAACTTAATCTAGGATACATTTTAAGTGTTATTGACCCTATTTAAAGTATGGAGATACCTGTGTTAGAGGCTCACACACATAGTAGGTACAGATTGATTTAATTAAGCAATTTAATTTTTTTATTTTTTATTTACTGGTTAGAATGAAAAAATTAAAGAATACGGTCAAATAATTAATCAAATTAATGTAAAGAAAAATAGTTTTATGTCTATGGTAAGTTAAATTTTGGAATTTCAAAAAACTACTATACAAATAAATAAAATTGGAGTGTCTGTTTGTAATATTAAAATAACCGCTTTTAACTAAGTGCATATGGATGTATACACGGTACATATACCAAAACAACATTTCTTACAATTTTGTCTGTCTGTCTGTTTCGGCTAATCTCTGAAACGGCTGGACCAATTTTGACGGGACTTTCACTGCCAAATAGCTGATGTAACAAGGAGTAACTTAGGCTACTTTTCCGAGGGGTAAAATAGGGGTGCGTGATAAAACCGAGTTCCACGCGGACGAAGTCGCAGGCAACAGCTAGTTTACAATATATGTATGTGGATATAGGTACACACCTGCAAGGTATTCACTTCGCTTTGGTTCTTCATATTCTCGTCCTTCATCTTGTAATACGAGTCGTACAGCTTGGTGTACACATCCGAATAAAACTTCAGTGTTTCCATCTCCCTCATCTCTTCTAGCACCTAAAAAATAAATTAAAAGACTATTTGTACCATTCGCCTGGACTTGAATTTATTTCGGTGGTAGAATAGCCCAGGATAAATAATAAATATTGGTGGATATTTCACACAGCGCCATCTAGCCCCAAAGTAAGCTAAGCATAGGTTGTATCATGGGAACCAGACAACTGATTTAATACTTGAATACTTTTTTTTGTAAATACATATATATCAACATCCAAACATAGAACCGACACCTATGTTCGTCACACAAATGTTTGTCCTGGGCGGGAATCGAACCCACGACCTACATCGCAGAAGGCAGGGTTGCTACCAACTGAGTTGTGAAGCCAGCCAATACCAGGATGAAAGCTTTATTGTGATAAAGTTACGGAACGAGCCGATGGTGCAACTTGTGTTAGGTGGTTACCTCTGTCCATAATAAGCAATACTGGGGTCCTCCCCTACCTAGGAACGACAGGATCCAAGTCTCATCGTAAGCGCCCATAACTCTGAGACGTGAAGGTGGAATACGTCTGTGCTTGTAATTCATCCGGCAACCACACCTTTCAAACCGGGGCACAGTAGCGCGAATGTATTACTGCTTGGCGGTAGAACTGAATATGATGGCAGTAGTTCCCCGGACGAACTTATATCCAGGAATTGATTACGGGAAGAAAATATTATCTTTATCTTTTGTCTACAGGGTGTATACATAACTTTACTAATAAAACAGTTACATGATGCAAAATACTCCTTACTTGAAATAACTTACCTTCTCAAATTCTCTCTCTGCCTCTGTTGTTTCGGAGCCTATATTTAAGGCCCCTCCGAAGGGCTCATCCTCGTCTTCCATGCTTAAATGATTACAAAACTCACTAAAGTTATAAAAAGTGTGTATAATTAGATTTCCGATTAAAAGGTTAGTCGCTATGAAATGTAAATAGTTTTTTGTGCTATGGAAACATGAAGCCGTTACCTTGGAAACGGTAGGAAGTATCTGCAGGGCTGCCAACATGGAGGTAGATAGATAGTTTTTTATTGCGCAAGGTAAAAACAAGTACATAGGCGAACTTAACGCCAATTAGCATTTTCTTTCAGCTAACTTTTATGTACTATGAACTGGATAGGTAGTATGCCGTCAGGTCGTAAAGAAGAAACGCCGTTCTTTGGTTGATAAACAAAATCATCAAATTAAGTTTATTCCAAAAAGTGATTTTCGCTAGATTAGTATGCTTGTAAAATCAGGCATGCTTAAAATGGTTATGAATTGTAATTGTGTACATTATATATATTATACGTTGCTGTGTTCCGGTTTGAAAGGTGTGGTTGCCGGTGAAATTACAGACACATGAGACATTCCACCTACACGTCTCATAGTTACGGGCGCATACGATGCCACTTGGATCTTGTGATACCTAGTAGGGGAGGACCCAAGTCGTATCGGTTGTTATGGGCCGAGGTTACCACTTAACACCAGGTGGGCCATCGGCTCATTTCGTAACTGTATCAAATAAAATAATAAAACATATTTTCGGTCGGAATCTTATTTTTATTATTAAGGGTTTTTAGTAAATGATACACATTTCCTACATAATTAGAGAGAATGGAGAGATAAAACTAGATTTCTACTGCTCACTTCCTTAAGGTAATCACAGCTTACAAATTTTAAGCATGCTCAAAGAGATTGATTCTTTCGTTCTTACACTTTTACCCGTGTACGAATAAAATGCGATAAAGGTAATTGAAGAGTGTTTTATTGATTCCACAACGTTACCTTCACATATATCTACATATTTACATTCAATAGCAAATTAATTCATACATAGTTACATAACATTTAAAAAGATGGAACAGATAGAGTGCGCGTGTGAAAATTGACTGCAGTTTTAATAAAACAGTGGAATTATGATTCAATAAATTTTGATATTACATAAAAACTGTTTTACACTGTGATACAAAACGTAGCACATCGAAAACTAAATAAATAAGCTAATAAAAGAAGTGTAATTTTCCTGAATCATAGATTATCCAGTGGCATTCACAACAAATCGAGTTATCAGAACCAAGATGAAACGACAGATTGATAATTATTTGGTATGTACTACGTCTTTTTCTCAAAAGTTTTATTAATACTTCTTCGTTTAGAATATTATTTTTTGTATGTGAGTTACGCGCTGACGGCTCACATTGTGTTAAGTGGTAACCGCCGCCCATAGACAACAGCAATACCACTCAAATCCTCTCCACCAAAGTACGAGATGACTCAAGTCGCATTGCGTTGCGTCCATCACCCCGAGACGGGGTTGTTACCTCTCATGCGTCTGCAATTTCACCGGCACCCACTCCCTTCCACCGGAACACAGCGACACGAGTGCATCACAGCTAGGCGGCAGATTACCAGGTGTGGTGTCAGTACTTATGTAAACAACAGCAACATACATTGAAACTGAGACACATCCATATTAATATTATAAATGCGTAACTAACATTCTGTTACCTTTTCGTGCCACCAATAAGTGAACCAATTTAATAAATTTTGGTACAGAGATAGAGTGTATCTTGGAGAAGGACATAGACAAATTTTTGTCGTGAAAATAAAACTCATCATAATTAGACTTTTGGTAATACATAAATTATCTTTGGTTTTTGAACAATCTAGTTAATTAGGGTTTTTTTTAAGTTACTTATTTATATATGCCTTGCCTCATAACTCAGTTGGTAGTAACCCTGCCTTCTGGGCTGTAGCTCGTGAGTTCGATTCCCACCCAGGACAAACGTTTGTGTGACGACATAGGTGTTTTTTATATGTCTGGGTGTTGATATGTATTATGTGTAAGTATTTACAAAAAGTATTTAAGTATTATATCAGTTGTCTGGGTCCCATGAAATAGCTTGTATTATTTACTTAGCTTACTTTGGGGCTAGATGGCGCTGTGTGAAATGTCCACTAATATTTATTTATTTATATTTATGAAAGTTTGGCGAAATAAATAGGCTACTCGAAGTTGTAATTTTACGAAGTTGCAGGCACCAACTAGTAATATATATAAATGATGATTTATACAGGATGTGAAATTTTTGTATAATCTGGTCCAATTGGGCAGCAGATATATAAAGATGTAGAACAGATTAAACAATTGACGTGATTGCGGCCTAATTGTGTGAGTTGATGAGGAAGTGAGCGTTTTAGTCGAGGGGATTCGGACTTCCTGGACGCAGCGGTTCCCTGTGGCTTCATGAGTTCGTCAATGCTATATCGCCATTGCTTTTACACGTGGAGGGCGCAGCCGCCCGGGTTAAGGGGACGGGAATAGTCGAGCAGCAGGCTGGGTTACCAGCAGGTTACCAACGGACCTGTGAGGCCATTCGAAAATATAAAAATAAGAATTAATGCTTAGGAATAGAACTATCAAATTCATGTTTTTGGACTTGTACCTACCACCTGAAAGCCATAAACTCTAGCTTGTCAAGAATAGACCTTGGCGATACCTTGAAATCAATAAAAGATGGTGCACAGGTGCACTTGTTCTGAATACATGAATAAAACATGATAAATTTATTACATGATATGATTACCATGATCAGGATATCCTGATAACTTTTCTGTGAGTGAGTAATTACCCAAATAAAAACCCATATGTATTCTAATGTATGTACATAAGTTGGGCTTTCGAGATAATTAAAGAGTTGAGCGGAAACCTGTTTGAAATAGAAGAAAGATGATTTAATATAAACGGGTTTCAATGATCCGGAAGTCATGTGAGACCTTAAAATAGAAAAGACCAAAATAAATGGTCTTGACAAGTTAAAACTAATTAAACGAAGTAGTAGTAAGAAAGAAAGAACATACCTACATTTATTCAGCACATGACACAGTTACAAACGAAAATTATGCAGAAAAAAACTACAATGAAAAAGAAAATCATATGCAAAAAATACATAATAAAACTACAACAAAGGTAGTAGCAGTAGAACGTATGCCAAGTTTGTCCGGGGATGTACTGCCACCATTCCCATTTCTAATAAGTTCGACTGCTAATAAATCCTTAGTAGTGATAGTAAAGTTAATAAATAAATAAAAAAGCTAGAAGTGTTTCAGCCAATTAAATACGTAATTTTAAGACTTATTTTAATGACCACTGAACAAATCTTGACCTTCGTCAAGAATGAACATTATTAATATCTAAGGTAACTGTTTATTTTTTGTTTAAGTACATAATACTTTTGTTTATTTATATTATGCAAATAACTGCAAATATTTGAATTATGTGTTTAGTATAATTAGCAGGAACCGGTATAATTATCCATTGTTCGAAACCGCAGTTAGGCCTCCACGTGGCTGTATTAGAGGTATACTGTCAGACTGACTTTGTACGTGATTTTAATATGTACGGCTAAAATTGTAGGTTTTATTTTATGTATTTGTGTCCAAAGTAGCAGCAGAACTTGTGCTCAGTTCGCCCGGAGAGGTACTGCCACCACACCTGGTAATCTGCCGCCAAGCAGTGATGCACTCGTGTTGCTGTAGATGCCGGTGGAAGGACGTGGGCGCCGGTGAAATTTCAGGGGTTTGATACGTAACCGTCTCGGGGTGATAGACGCAACGCAATGTGACTTGAGTCATCTCGTACTTTGGTGGAAAGGACTTGAGTCGTATGTTGTTGGCGTTTGCCACTTAACATCAGGTGGGCCGTCAGCTCATTCCACAACTTAATCACATAAAAAAACTTCACGGAAATGCTTTATGGCCAAATGGTATAAAGCGGTAACTTCTGCTCATGACAAAACTAAACGTCTTGGGTCCTCGCCTACTTAGGTATGGGAAGACCGAAGTCAAACTGTATTGTACTCTTAACTTTAAGACTCCAAAACTCGTGGTCTGTACCACTAGGCCACCACTTTTTTTTATTATTTAGAATTTCCCATGATTATGTTTTTTCAGGGACCTTAGAATAAGTTTTGTTACAGATAACATTATTCTTCTTCGCCTCATTAAAAGCCATCACAAAGTTTGATCCAAGCCCAATATTAGATATCACTTAACACTAATAATTTTTAATCAGAATTACTTTTATAGTTCATTCTAAATAAATCAATAAATTCATCCCATAAATATATTAAGATATTAACATCTTGGCAACAACATAGTGGAATAAATTAATTTAGTTTTAGAATTTGAATTAAATTTAATTAGGTAATAATGCGATTTCATTTTTATTACTTATTTTGATTTATCTCGCTATCTTTCATTGTCAATAGTTGATAATATTTAGTAGTACAAGTTTGTATATTAATAATTGATAAAAAAATAATGCGCTGGTAGGTTCTTGACTCGCGGAAAGTCTACGCCAATAGACAGGATCTCTATTTTAGAACCAGCTTTCTTCACAGGATCCCATGACCAGACCACTCCACTACATCAGACGTCTAAGTACCTGGCCTTAACCCTCAAACGTAGCTGGCGAAACGACGACCTCGCCTGCAAAATCATTATACGTTTAATAGCGAACAATTTGTAATGGTTATAACAAGCGTCAATCACATTCGCGTCGGAAGCTAATTAAACATAATTTTACAAGTTAACACAATTAATCATAATAAAGAAAAGTTCTGCTAACTGTTATTTAGTCTTTTTTTAATTTATTTTATAGCTTACTAGCTGCGCCCCGCGGTGAATAAGTAATTCCACAGGAACACTGCACTTTTCCGGGATCAAAGTAGCCTATGTGTTAATCCAAGATATAAGCTATCTTGATACCAAATTTCATCCAAATCCATTCAGCCGTTTGAGCGTGAAATAGTAACAAACATCCATACAAACTTTCACGTTCATAATATTAGTAGGATTATAAGAAGTCATAAGTTAATATTGGTTTACACCAAAATATGTAAGAGAAGTAGAATTCACATCAAGTTCGCCCGGGGAAGTACTGCCTCCATGCCCATTTCTGCCGCCAAGCAGTAATGCATTAGCGTTACTGTGTTCCGGTTTGAAAGGCGTGGTTGCCGGTGAAATTACAGGCACATGAGACATTCCTACTACACGTTTCAGAGTTAAGGGCACATACGATGCGACTTGGGTCTCGTCGTGCCTAGTAGGAGAGGACCTAAGTCGCGTCTGTTGTTATAGGCAGAGGTTGCCACTTAACACCAGGTGGGCCGTCGGCTCGTACCGTAACTGTATAACATAATCAAAAAATAAATTGTAAAGGCTAAAATATTTAAATATAATGGTAAAAATACTTGATCTAGTTTCTCCGTCCTCAACCTTCGACTTTGTATGCGGAATAAATTAATTATAATGTACCGGAATGTCAGAATTCAGCCCTTTTTCTGCACCTTGCCAAACTTACACATCACAAAAATAATAATAATAATAATGGTGGACATTTCACACAGCGCCATCTAGCCCCAAAGTAAGCTAAGCATAGCTTGTGTCATGGGAACCAGACAACTGATACAATACTTATATACTTTTCGTTTGTAAATACATACATATAATACGTATTAACACCCAGACACAGAACAAAGATCAATGTTACAAATGTCACATAAATGTTTGTCCTGAGTGGGAATCGAACCCACGACCTAGATGGAAGGCAGGGTAACTACCAACTGAGCTGTGAGGCCAGTCAACAGCTTGATGACAGCAACGTGTTCGGTGTCATGCCACTAAATAGCATTTGCTCAATAATAGCATGCTTTCCCAGCAGTAGCATGCCGATCTGTGTTTTAACGTAATTATAAATACATTTAGGTATTGCGTTGCATTGAACCGAATGAGCGGCGTTTGTTTGAATCGGCGGCGCAGACTAATATTGTCAATGACTAACGGGCACCTTTTGGTAAATCTATACATACAAATAAATAAAATTGGAGTGGCTGTTTGTAATATTAAAATAAGGTAGGTCGTGGGTTCGATTCCCACCCAGTACAAATATTTGTGTGACGAACATAGGTGTTTGTTCTGTGTCTGGGTGTTGATAGGTATATATGTCTGTAATTACAAAAAAGTATATAAGTATGTATATCAGTTGTCTGGTTCCCATGATACAAGCTATGCTTAGCTTACTTTGGGACTAGATGGCGCTGTGTGAAATGTACACCAATATTTAACATTTAATAATATGTCTCATTGATGCGAAGTTTTATTTCACTATATTAAGGCCTTCTCACACAAGGTTTACTTAATCCGATTAAGTTTCCAATCTCATTTGTTGATCTTCAGATCAAATGTCTCATGCAAATTCTGGTGTTAATCCTGATTTGCAACTGGATTACACTGATTGATGAAACAAATACCTACGTAAACAGAACGTTAGTTTTGATGGACATTTTCTACGCAGGAACTGTCCTGGATGGGAATCGAACCCACGACCTACAGCGCAAAAGGCAGGGTTACTACCAACTGAGCTGCGACGCCAGTAAAGTGGTCATATCGTCATTGTATGTGTCTCGAATGTTACAAGGTGAGAAAATACGTATAAGTTTAATGGTGTGGACCAATTGCATTCGTCACACACATACGCAACAAAGAACGCGACAAAAATGCAATTAAATACTGGTTCATATAAATATTTATTAAATTTAACTATTTATTCCAAGTTTATTGCGTTTGAACTTGTTGCAGTTTATAAATTCAACTTCTTTATAGTCATTTTATTAAAATGAAAATAAGATGTTAATCAGTTTAGAAAATGATTTAAGTAGCGGTAGAACTTGTGCCAAATTCGTCCGGGAAAATCTCATGTTGTGTACATACAGATTCACGCTCGTATATCCGAAGGGGTAGGCTCAGTGGGCCACTTTTCAACTTGTGGGTTACACTGTAGTGAGAACGTAGACTTGACGAGTGGTGAGCTCGTCACCGCCATTATTTTCTCGCGAATAACTCGGCTAATTCTTCCAGTACATATTCATCCAGTACTTTGTAGGTACCACATTATACCATTTATAATAAAGTTCTTTTAATAACTTTATTTGGGTACTAATTAAACAGACATCTTTTTAATAGCATTATTCGCCTCTAAAAATCTAAATTGCCTTCTAAATTATAGTTAGCCACAATACTTATAATGAACTTATAATTTCTCATTTTATTTTTGTAGCCTCCGACATTTTTGACTACCACTTTTATCTTATAAGAGCAGTAGAACTCTCGCCAAGTTCGTCCGGGGAAGTACTGCCACCATGCCCATTTCTGCCGCCAAGCAGTGACGCATTTGCGTTACTGTGTTCCGGTTTGAAAGGTGTGGTTTCCGGTGAAATTACAGGCACATGAGATTTTCCATTCCACCTACACGTCTCAGAGTTACGGACGCATACGATGCGACTTGGGTCTTGTCGTACCTAGTAGGGGAGGACCGAAGTCGCATCAGTTGTTATGGGCCGAGGTTACCACTTAACACCAGGTGGGCCGTCGGCTCGTTCCGTAACTGTATTACATAAAAAAAAAAAAAAACTACAGGGTTACTAACACACTAAAATGAATCCAGTGGTGTTTTTAAATCTGTCGAACATTACGTAATGAAACATTAACAACATATAATATGATTTTTATTATATTGTTTATCAATTAGTTAATTTGGAAATATTCATATTTTATTTACATGTAATATTCTATATAATTTTTTTCCCATGTACGCTCATTACTACTCATTTATAGTTAGAGATATCAAATGTTCCTTAGCGTGCCTATGTTTAATATAATAGTTACTATTGAGTTTTGAATAATTTTGGTTCAAGCACGCCGACTCACGTTCAAATATTAGCATTGCTCTAAAACTTAGAGCAATGTAAATGAAACCATGTATTGATTTGTAAAAAATACAGATACCTGCAATAAATCGAGAAAGAACGACTTCTAATTCCTTTAAATATTTTGTTGGTTTACTTTATTATCACTATTTTGTTGAATAAATTATTATGATGATGAGTAAGGATCGCAACCTAGTGTTATCACGGTATCAACAGTACCAACAATAGTTTTTAAGTAACGATATAAACGGCGAGCTTGATCAGCGCTCATTCACAGCCATATTAAAGACCCTCGAAGTGATTGTAGCACAGTCTCCTGCAACAATAGTCGCAAGTAGCACGCGCAGGACAAATCAAATCTTATACCAAGGACTATATAAATTGGCGGCACTAGCCGGCCCCGTGGTCAGTCCGCGTCACCCGCCCATACAACTGCATTTGACCAGCAATAAAAAAAATATACTAAAAAGGTTACATACTACATTGTATTAAAAAAAAACAAGCTAAAAGTGCGTGCGCCGTGCAAAAGTTTGATTTTGAATTCAAACATTTTTACAAATAAGTTAAAAGTTGCGCGCTGTGATAAAGTTCGCGAAGGCGCGAGAAAACGTGTGGGACATTTCAGTGCTTTCTTATTTTTTTCCGGAACGCGAAGGTTTTATTCTGTAAGTAAATCACATCCTATGCTTTAGTTTGTTTATTTTATTATTTTATTTGAGATAATGCGGCATTACACTTTATTGATATAATGAATAATTCGTTATATATGTATACAAATAGGTAATAAGGTCTTAATGTAACTGTGGATTTTAAAGAACATTTCCATTAAATAAAAATTTAACAATAGTCCGAATTTCCTAAAGAATTAAAGTTATTTGATATTAATTAATTAATAATTATTTAGTTAAAATTAGAATGACTAAGTTACCAGTGTTGCCCATAATAGTAAACTCTGAGTACAGAGGTAAAGGACTTGTTTTTTTTAATATTAACGTATTTTTTATTTTCGAACGATTAAAACCATCCTACTTGGCAGAGTTTTTATACATATCTGCAAAACCACAGTGATGCTCGTAAATTGCCATAATGTATATAAATGATATTAAAGCGATGACATCTCGGTTAGCTCGGTTGTTTACTATCTGGTCGTGGGTTCGAATCTTACATTGAGCTCGAGCGTGAGGAAACCTTACCGTGGTAGTTGAAAATCTCACGCCAAGTACCTTAAAGTGTTCCGGTGCCTAATTTTAGAGAAAGTTCCCAATCCAGGCGTTTTGGGCCGCCACTGTCGACTACATAGTCGCCACCAGTAGTGAAAAAAGGACTCAGTAACTTCATGTCCATATTATCATAGTTTTCTCAAAAGTACGACACAAAAGGTGCCATAGTTATCTTGTTGGTAACGGATGGAAGCGTATTAAGTATTTTATTTAAACCCGGCATGAACAATTTTTAAATGATATTTTTATTTGAATTTAAACTTTATCTAGGTAATGTTACATTTCAATTAACTGGTGGGTTAAGGATTTGAGCAACGCTGAAAATAAAAGTACAAATGTAGTGTGCCTGTGAGATAATTTTATTAATTACGTTTAAGACGAGAATGGAATATGATAAATGTAATAACGAAAAAAAAATCCGTAATAGAAAAATGACAAAATAATGACATGACAAATTATTTATCACTCATGGCTCAACACTGTAAAATACCCTATAGGTCATTGGAAAAGACAGACCATAGTGCAAATAAATTAGTCATTAGGTAATATTCACACTTGGTAATTAGTAATTACTAATAAGATACTTAACTACTTTTAGGTGTGACGTGAGTTACAATACTATTTATACTATATATTATATACTACTAGCTGTACCCGGCATGCGTTGCAATGCCACGTTAGGGTAAAAGTGTCATTAAAAACGAAATAGAAAATGCTAAAAAAATATAGCAAAAAAAAATTTTTGCCTGGACCACTTTTATCACTTAGAGGTATAAAAAATAATTTACGTCCTATTCTCAGATAATAAAATAATAAATAATATAATAATAATATAATATAATAATAATAATACTAATACATAATATAATAATAATAATAATAATAAAAATCGGTCAAGCCGTTTCGGAGGGGTTTGTGTGACACGAGAATTTTATATATTAGATATAACTAATTTCCCGCTACTTCGCCCGCGTCCTTTGACTACTACAGGTTTTTCGTTGGAACCCTATTGGGATACAAAATAGCCTAGATTACTTACTATTATCGTCGGCTGCCTGTCAGACTTGTCAAAATTAGTTCAAACGTTTCAGATATTTGGGACAAACAAACAGACGCACAAAATTAAAAAACTTAGTTAAACTTTTTTTTAATGTGCTACTACTACTAGTACCATTGTGGTGAAAGGATTTTAAGTGCGCCTCAAAGAGGCTCCTTTCGTGCATTTGACACATGTCTTCGAATTTTTTATTCTAGGACATGTCGGTTTCCCCACGATGTTTTCCTTTGAGAACGTGGTATTGTGCACATAAATATTTCAATCGATAAAATCATAGTTGCACGTCGGGATTTGAACCGGTGACCTCCAGATTTAAACTAGGGATCAGTACTACTAGACCACCACGCTCTACACCATTGTGGTGGAAGGATTTTAAGTGCGCCTCAAATAGGCTCTTTACAAATTTTCTAACACAATCAACGGTAATATTATTAAGAAGAAAATTTGTATGTATGTGTTTGTTAATCCTTCACGCTTAAACGGATTTGGATGAAATTTGGCACCTTTTTTGATCTTGGAAAGTGCATTGTTCCCGTAGGATGACTTACTCACCGCGGGGCGCAGCTGGTAAACTCATAAAAAAGCCTTCTTTTTGAGATAGACGGGCTCTTCTATTTTATTAATTTTGTATATAATAACATACAATAATTCTAATGATGCATTTTTATGACATACACGTAATAAATACGTCATCAATTATATCACTATGAGTTTTTTCCTTGTATATTGACATCTTTTATTTAAGTAGGATTTACCCACAGGGAATAAACCGTAAAATATTTAGATATTGTACATGAAATATAACTGGACTGAACTGAGACAGGCGCCGCAAATTACAAAAAAAACACTCTTTTATATAGGTAACACAATAGTTGAATACTTAAATTGATCAGACTGAATAACAGTGCACGAATGTGCATTAGCCCCCACATTAGAATTCTTTTTTTTTATAAATAAATTATATATTAAAGTTGACCACCAATATTATTATTATTACTAGCTGTTGCCCGCGACTTCGTCCGCGTGGAATTTGGTTTTATCACGCAACCCTATTTTACCCCTCGGAAAAGTAGCCTTAGTTACTCCTTGTTACATCAGCTATCTGCCAGTGAAAGTCCCGTCCAAATCGGTCCAGCCATTTCAGAGATTAGCCGGAACAAAAAGACAGACAAAAATTGTAAAAAAAAAGTTGTTTTGCTATACAGTGTATACATCCATATGCACTCAGTAAAAAGCGGTTATTTTAATATTTCAAACAGACATTCAAATTTTATTTATTTGTATAGATGTATAGATTAACATTGGTTTCCGTGGATATGAAAGCGCGATCACTCTGCCGCCAAGTACTACGTACTGTGTTTCGGTTTGAATGTTGGTGAAATTACACGCACATGAGACATACCACCGTCACGTCTCAGAGTTATGGTCTCACACGATTCGACTTGGGTCTTGTACCTAAGTAGGGTAGGGCCCAGATTCTACTGCTTGTCATGGGCAGAGGTTAGCACTTAACACTTGGTGGGCCATCGCCTCGTTAGTAAAAACCCCTTACCTTTGCACCTCAGCTACTCACCCACAGCCGCAAAGGCCGAGATAAATTTAGATACAATAAAAATTACTTGCAAGTTATTAATAGAGCTATGACTTGAATGTGAATGTCCATTACGCGTCCATTTTGAGGTCAACTAGATTTCCAAAATTGTGACCTTTGTGAAAAAGTTCGTTGACCTCTTTCATCCGACTCGAAACTACATTGAAAACACTTTTGGTGGTAAAAGTTTACCGAAACGCGATCAAATTTTACGCCTTGTTTATAATTTAAACATACATGAAAATTATACAGTGAAGTCTTATTCGTAACTGCATTATATAGATGGAATATTTTGCTGGGTATAAATTAATTATTGTTAGCACATTCGTTTGTGTCGGTGGTACACAATATAATATGTACCTATATATAATATATGATTGTTGTATTAGGTTCACCTGTAATGATAGATGTATTGCATTAATAAATAAATAAATATATAATAACATGGCAGACGTAAATGTAAGGCCATAGGTAAATATTATATTATAAACATTTTCTCCATGAAAGAACACTTAAGATTTGCAAATTTTCGTGATGAACGGTGCAATGTTCCCTGCATAATTTCAACAGACTTTTACCCCGATCTTCCCCGTGTTTTGGATCTGGGATCCATCCCACAGAAACGTGAATTTTCCAAGAATCTAATTTTCAATCTGGCCGCAACATATTTCTGTGCAAATAATTTATATTCCGTCGCTGTGGGCAAAATCTGAAAGTAAGATCTGAAATCTGAATCTACAATCATAAGTGGATGTTTATTTTTGTAGATGTCGCTCAAAGTTTAAGGACATTTGCATTGACAACTCACCTGATAATACCACAATAAACGATTTCGTCTACAAGTATATTTATTAGGAGACCTGTGACCTAGGATTTAATCAGTGATTTCTAATAATGTCACAGTCAAAAAACTTTATTTCCATAGAATCCATAAATAAATGGCTTGTAAGTAATTATACAAAATATAAGGTCACGCGTACTTATAGCAAAATTTGACGCTTTAATAAATTTCTATAGATGCATTATAAAATCAAGTACAATGAATCACATTTTACAAGTGGTACAATAGGCGGCCTTATCGCTAAGAGAGATCTCTTCCGGGCAATCTTTCGAGGGACAGGATCGGTGTTCACAAGTAAGGATGGTGGCACACTCAAGAAAAAGTAACTAAGTACATACTTAGATAGAAAAATAGTTCATTATTGCAATAATAAAAACATAGTATATAAATCCCGAATTTGTAAAATTTCCATAATTATATATTTTTATTTCTTTTCTTTTTTTATCTTTTATTATTTATGATATGTTATGTTCAACATATTATAATGTTATATGCGTACGAGGTTCAAATAAACTACACAAGACGAGTTAAAATCTCAATTTCCGATCACTCCTTATATTTCATAGATAAAGTTTAAAAAAATATGATATACTTGAACGATCAACATATACTTGAACATATTATGTTCAAGTAGGTGTAAAATCATTAGAATATTATTTAACAAATTGTAACCAGTCACGGCCACATCAATAAGTTTGGCACGTGTATCGGCGATTTGTTTAATGAGGTCTGATAATTCGCTAGAAATTTATAAATCAGGAACCGGTGGCAATAATATATATTTACTACTATTATATATATCTTTATATAAATCGGCAAATAAAATGTTACATTACATTACTTATATATGTAAAAAAATATAATATATATTCAAATAATTCCGCAGACAGTTAAAAGTACAAAACGCAACGATAACGCGATCTAGAAACGAAACTTCTATACTAACGCCATCTAGTTGTTTGACCAATTCAAATTAATTTATTAACAGTTTAGTTTCAAGCTGTGTCCATACTGGTGGCTATGCTTCGCATCAATATTTTATTCTTAAACAAGGCTGATTAGGTTTATTAGGTGATTATAAAAACTTCTAATATACTCATTCGTAAGACATCAGGTGTAAAAGGGCCACCAGCTCCTACACTCTCATCAAGGAGCCGAAACAATGCCCCAACGCCTTGAAGTCCGCTTCGGAAGTGAGTGGTTACCGCAAGGCTTAACTACACGCAGTTAAGTACATTTGGGTCAAATCCATCTCAACCACGATTTTAACTTTTCATCCGCGAAGCGTTGATGCGAATTAGAAATGTCGCCTTTTTTATATACTATTTTATGTGAATAGTCACGGAACGAGCTGATGGCCTATCTGGTGATAAGTCCTCCCGTACTTAGGTTCAACAAGACCCAAGTATGCGCCTGTAACTCTATAGAAGGTGGAATGTATCAAATGCCTGTTATGTCCCGTGCAGTGTTCCCGTGTGATTACTTATTCACCGCTGGGCGCAGCTAGTTATTTCATAATTGGCACACCCACTTCTTGTTCGATCGTGGTGTTTCGTCCTTTACACTTCCATACGAATTTTGGGTTCTAGGATATGACGGTTTCCTCACGATGTTTTCTATCACCGTTTTGAGAATAAGGTATTGCGTTTAAAAAACAAATGGAAAATCTCAGACGGTCGCGTGGATAACCAGCGATCTAGGAATTTAAACTCAGGGTCTATACCGAGCTCTTAATAAAATGGTACGTTTTTTCGACTGCAAAAAGAAAGGTCAAGTTTCATGCTACATTATAAATCTGAAGCATGCACAAAAACAGTTGTCGTTAATTCATCACAAGGTTAAATTAACATTTTATTGTTTAGGTTATTTACTATAGCAACGCTTGATTGAACACGTCAGTCTGATCAACTGACGTCAGATCATCAGTCTCCAACACGTCAGTCCTCATGGTTTGTCTCAGGAGTCTTGAACGGGGCAGATTGGTATACCCCCGTTTCTACCTTCTGCCACCATTTTCATAACACCCCACTGTTACGCCTAACCCGTGGTTTAACATATAGATAACCTTTATATAAATAAATAATAATAAATATTGGTGGACATTCACACAGCGCCACTAGCCCCAAAGTAAGCAAGGTAAATAGCTTGTATCATGGGAACCAGACATAATAAATACTTTTTTGTAAATCTATAGATACAAATAAATAAAATTGGAGTGTCTTTGTTTTGTAGTTACCACTTTACATAAGGGTAGGCCTTATCTTAGTCCATGCCCTTACTTTAAAGAACAAATAGAAAATTTTACTGAATAATAAATTTAAGTATCACGCAAAAATAAACCAATAAGTTGAAATCTTACCTTGGTTCCATAATTGCGGTTAATTTTTCCATTTGATGTGAAACAAAACGGAAGCGGTGACATTCATATTTTTTCCACTCACATGGAACCGTAAAGGTTAGCTTTTCCGGGATATTTTGAAAGTGTCGTACTTAAATGGCCTTTAGTAGTACCCCTAAGGCCTCGGAACTCACGTGACTAAAGGCTAAAGGCTCTCAACTCTTTGTGGTATACCTTTATGTACCTTATGACAAATCTTTTATGTGATACAGTAACAAAAAGCAGATGGCCCACCTGATGCAATGACAATACGACTTGGTTCCTCCCCACGTGGGTAAGAAGACATAAGTCGCATCATTTACGCCCGTAACTGCGAGATGTGCAGGTGAAATATCTCATGTGCCTGCAATTTCACCAGCAACCTTTCAAACCGGAACACATTAACGAAAATGCATTAGGTATACTTGGCGGCAGAAATTGGTATGGTGACAGTACTTCCCCGGACGAACGTATATTGTTTTTTATGCCTAACATCAAGTGGGCCATATGCTTCTTCCCTAACTTATCAGACAATATTTATCAACAAAAAAATAAACATTCTGCATTCGTAACTGTTTTAAAACTGGTCGGGTTGGCGACGTAACGGAAATATCATATCGATATGTAAACAAGAGAACATGAACCGATTTTTTTGGGTAAATAATGTTATTTACCTAGAATACATAAGGTTATTTATATTTAACTAACCTATATATTAATTGCGAAATATTTACAGCATGGCAGATAAAATCGGGTCGTAAACTCAGCTGAATATTTTACAGAATACAATTATAGTGTTGAATTTATTATTATTTATTACTGCGGGTACTAACACCCGTATTCACAATCATGTGTTTCAAGAAAATCTTTCCTCTCTTCTACCAGTCTACGCTAGTAGGGGAGGACCTATGTCATATAATAAATAAATAAATAAATATGGTGGACATTTCACACAGCGTCATCTCGCCCCAAAGTAAGCTAATCATAACTTGTATCATGGGAACCAGACAACTGATATAATGCTTAAATACTTTTCTTTTGTAAATACATACATATAATACATATTAACATCCAGAAACAGAACAAACATCAATGTTACAAATGTCACATAAATGTTTGTCCTGGATGGGAATCGAACCGACGACCTACAGCGCAGAAGGCAGGGTTACTACCAACTGAACCATGAGGCCAGTATTACTTGTAATGGGCAGAGGTTATCACTTAACACCAGGTGGGCCATTTGCTCGTTTAACATACATTGACCTGAGTGAGATTTTAGTAATTTGAAGTGTAGTTAGTAAATTGAACTCATAAAGGGTTTTTACTAACGTTACTGTTTTCTGTAACCTGGTGAAAAAAACCTTTTTTTTATTGTTGCCTTGGGAGATATAAACAGCTCTACAATTGAAGCTCTACTCTACACTTAGCTAATAAGCGTTATATTGTGTATTGGTTTAACGAGTGTTGTTTATGAATACGGCGTCGACTTGAAGAGTTTCGCAATTTTAATACGAACAACCTTCGCTCCGTTTGCCCAACTCGTTCGAGGCACTTGCATAGTGTTCAATGTGTACTTAAACTTAGTTCCTGTCTGTGTAGAGGCAACACTATTGAATCACTTACACATTTCCGTTTTATAGTACACTGTTCTGTGGTTATGGTTGGTAAAGGAAATAATAATATTGGTGGACAATTCACACAGCGCCATCTAGCCCCAAACTAAGCGTAGCTTGTACTATAGGAGACAGACGACTGATAGAATACATAATTATATACTTTTTTCGTAAATACATACATAATACATATTAACACCCAGACACAGAACAAACATCTATATTCGTCAATATTTTCATCAGCATATTTAATATGGTGTTTTCGATAAAAAAATCGTTTTCACAATATATAGACTTACAGCCACGCGAGGGTCAACTCGTGAGCAGCTTGTATGAAACTGAAAGGAGGAAGTCTCTAGTTACTTAGCCCTTATCGCGAAGGTCAACGACCTCCAAAAAACCAGTCAAATTATGCTTCTTTCCTATTGTTGGTTCCTGCTCTTGTGCTTATGTATATTTAGCTTCAATATCCGGATTCAGGTAGGTGCCGGTGGAATTACATGAGCTTTTCTATCGTCATCTCACTGGGCGCAATGTAATGCAATTAATATAGTTAATAATAATGTACTTGTCTTTTGTTTATGTTCTGTGTAAGCATAGTTCCACAAATAAAAATTTTTCTTTCTTTCTTTTCTTTTTTTTAATGCAAATATAATCTTCCAATACTTCTTACCCACTGTATTGCCCGAAACAACAGCATAACACAACATAAACATTTTAATTTGAATTGCTGTTGTTGACAGGGATGTAAGATTACATAAGGTGGGCCATCAACTCCAAATTATATTGCGATGAACTGATGAAGTATGATTGGACCGTATGTACTGCATTTTGTGACATGGTCGTTGATATCTTTCTTCTCACAATAATAAATTACCATCTGTCTGTCTGTCTTGTTTGTACCGGCTAATCTCCCAAAGGAGTAGATCGATTTTGACGGGGCTTTCACTGGATGTTATAACGAAAGAGGCTACTTTTAATAAGGTTAACTCACAGAAATGAATTCAATGCGAGTGAAGCCGCAGGCAGTAGTTATCTAGTAGTATCTAGAAGTACATTTTTGTAATGGAACGCGGGCAACATATTGAATGAGCAAAAACACACGGTGAACGCGTCCGTCGCGTCGCATTCTCACTCGCTGTTAGGCAAGCGGTTACTGACCTAGACACGTCATGGGGCGGAGTGGAGTCGATCGCAAAATGTACTTTTGAAAAAATTTGAATAATTTTTTTGAAACTGGCGCTGAAAAAATTACAAAAAGTAATTTTTATATAACCACTCTCTGCTTTTAAAATTCCTGATTAAAACAATTATTAGAATTTCGATATAATTGTTTAAGGTTTTTTTTCAAGTTATTAATTTAAAACTGCAGACAGTCAGAATAAATTGTTTAGTAAAATGATGAATGTAAAAAATATGTTAAATGGAAATTGCTTCGAAGCAAACATTACCATGCAACAAATAGAAATAAAAAACTGTGTATGTTTAAATTTGTTGTACTTTAATTTTTTGTATTAGAATGTTGTTCAACACTAAAAAAAACGTATTCAAATGGATGCCTGTTTTTCAGTCGGCAGTTTTGTCTATATTAGCCCAGAGGCTATAATCAATTTTGTAACTTGTAATTTAATTAATGAAGTGTTATTTACCTTGCACATTCAAATATGAACATAATTAAGTATTTTTTTAACACATAATCATTTATTTACATGAAATACGCTTCCACGGATGTTCGGTAAACGATAATAGCAGATCTACGTATCTCGCCAAAGTGCGTCTATATGAATATTAAGTTTATTCAATTCACATAACTCATTAAATATTTGGCTGTAATCTTATTTTACTATTAATACATTTAAGTAAAAGAAGTCATAAAGATAATTAAAACCAATTAAAAAATAAGAAAGAATATATATTTAGAAGTATATTAATGTTAGATGAAAAATACTTTTAAAAAATATAATGTAAATTGTTGCCTATAGTTTTTGCATTAATTTTATCATAATGAAATAAATCAAATAGCTAGATGGAGCCGGAAATTACACAAGAGTTCATTCATGGTCATTACTACCCGTTGCTGCATCAAAAGCTGGCAAATAATTCAATCAATGTCAATGATCACACTGCTAGACCAGTATTACTTGAGAACGAATGTAAAAATAATACATCTTAGTGACCTTTACAAAAAAGAGACTTTATTACTACGTGATTCCTTCCTGGTGGATAGGTCGGTAGTTAAAACTGATGATTCATTTACAAATTCTATGATCAACTCTGAAGTATGAAACAAAGGAGTTAATTAAATCAAGTATTTATTAATTAAGAATTAATAATGCGTCAATAAAACTGCACCGTAACTGTGCCGATGTAATGGTTTCTATGAAATGGCCAAAAGGCACGTCACCGATTCATTATTTTCTTAAAAACATAAAAAATAAATGGCGACGGCTCTACCCCCTTCTCTGTTCACCAAAACAGGTTTTATTTAGTCTGTATTTTTGTCAACAATGTGTGTCGTTACACAATTCGCGTATTTTGGGTCAGGTTCATACTTAATTGGGTTTTTTATTGTTAGCTTGCAGGTTAAGGTCGATACAAACACTCAATTCGGTTATAAGTGAATTATTCTATCCAGTGAAATACAGTACTGCGCTTTCTCAAAAGCATGTCTAAACGATTTCTTTCACTTATTCATATTATTGGGAGTGAGCAGATGAATCTCAAACATATCACGTGACTTATTAAGAATATAATCTAAATTGTATCAACATACAACATATTATCGGGAGATCTCATTTGAGATAAATATTATATTGGTTTTAAGATGAATTGAGAATAAATTAGCAATAATTATTTGAAAAGGACTTAAAGTAAAAACATTATTTTCTTTCCGATCACAAGAAACCGTTTTGTAGTTCTCATTAATTAGACTATTGAAAAAAAAATAAAAAAAAAATATTGGACATTTCACACAGCGCCTTCTAGCCTCAAACTAAACATGACTTGTACTGTGGAAACCAGACACCTCCCAACTCCTAACCTTTTCAACGTAACGCCGCGCCGTCGTGTTTGGGCTCGTTGGATTTGTCTTGACAAGTACTAACCCTCGGTGGTGTCCAGGGTCTGATAGTTTTTACTATCAGACCCTGCAGGCTTTTGCCTTTTCAACAAAATCTGCCTCAAAGCTCAGTTGGTAGTAACCCTGCCTTCTGCGCTGTTGGTCGTGGTTTCGAATCACACAGGACAAACATTTGTGTGACGAACGTAGGTGTTTGTTCTGGTATAAATGACATAGAAACCCTTTGCCTACACGTGTCCCCCGGGTGGTGCGAAAGGAGCAACCCAAAGTATCAGTAGAACTTGTGCTAAGTTCGCCCGGAGAAGTACTGCCACCACACCTGGTAATCTGCCGCCAAGCAGTGATGTACTCGTGTTGCTGTGTTTCGGTGGAAGGGAGTGGGTGCCGGCGAAATTGCAAGCGCATGAGACGTAACATCCCCTTCTCGAGGGACGCAACGCAGTGCGACTTGAGTCATCTCGTACTGTGTTGAGGACTTAAGTGGTATTGCTGTTGTCTATGGGCGGCGGTTACCACTTAACATCAGGTGGGCCGTCATTTCAGTTACATAAATTAAAAAAAATCTTACTTATTTAAACGAGCAATTCTTGTATATATATATATAATCTGAATCTCGGAAGCGGCTCCAACGATTTTCATAAAATTTTGTATACAGGGGTTTTCGGGGGCGATAAATCGATCTAGCTAGGATTCATTTTCAGAAAATGTTGTTTTATTCGTGTTTTCAATAATCAACTTAACGACTGCAACGCCATCTCTTGTCGAGTAGCATAACTGCTTGAACGTAAACTCTATAGTCGTATTTTTAAATAGACGAGGCCAACTGACAGTAGCTAATGTCACTTTGTAAAATAATGTTGCCATATTTAAAGTAATAGTGATGCGTTCAGTTCTCGTTCAATCAGATGAATGAACAATGAGTGTGAATACGAGTAGTTAATCATTTAAAGCTATAAAAGAATATTATTTCTATTTTACAATAAAATTGTATAAAAGTGCTCTGATATAAATATACAAACAGGAACATTGCGATAAGTATGTTGTAGACGAGATGGCAGCGCAGCATGGGATAATTGTTTTACGTCTGCCCCCATACCACTGTGAGCTCAATCCCATTGAGTTGGTATGGGCGCAGGCTAAAGGATATGTTGCAAGAAATAACAAAACCTTAAAAACGCCCTAAAAAAACCTTAAAAACCTTAACTTTAAACCTTTTATACCTAAAAACGCGTGAATTCTGGAAATTTCGCGGCTTACAGTCTCACTACTGAACGCTAGATGGCTCTTTCTTAAAATGAGATTCTAAACCTTTGGCTATTCATTAGATACATTTTTTCATGCATCATTTCAATATCATACCTTTAATATAATATGTTTCACCTTCAAAATACAAAATTTTGAGTACGATGATTGTTTCACACCTTGTATCTTATATATTTAAACGAGCAATTCTTGTATATGTATATATAATATAATCTGAATCTCGGAAACAGCTCTAACGATTTTTATAAAATTTAGTATACAGGGGATTTCGGGGGCGATAAATCGATCTAGCTAGGATTCATTTTCAGAAAATCAACTTAAACATAAACTTATTTTTTTTTATTGAAAGTAAATAACAAAAAGGTGGCGTTTCTTCTGTCGGTAAGATCGAAATATATTATTCATATTTCATCATTTTATCAGTATGTACTTCGTACTTAAATATAATTTCTACAAAACACAATTTATCAAAAAATAAATATATACCGAGCAAAGCTCGGCCATCCAGGTACTAGTATCTAAATAGTAGTATAAGTAGTATCTTTGACGCATACTTGTTTGGTTGACAGTCACACCTGATGTTTGGAGTTATCTCAAACGTTAGAATGGTCACACTCAAAGCGGGTCAGGTTCGTTCAATTGTCTGCGAGGCCAAGGTCACTTAACCGATGTCTTCACACCGGTCGCGCCGCGGCGCGACCGTATGATGTAAACGCTTTTGTGATTAGGCACAGTCACAATTACGTACATATTAATACAAGTGTTCGACCGAGTGTATGGTAGTCATAATCATTGTTGAAAATTTGAGGGAAATATACACAAGCGGAAAAGAAAATAGTACTTAACAGTTTTGGCTTTGAGAAAACTATTCTCATTTATTTGGCAACGTTACAGCAACTAAACTATTTTATTTTATTATTTCACCAAGCAATACAAAATAAAAAATAAATAAAACAATCAATCAGAATGCGATACATAGGAAAGGAAATAAATACTTTTATTGTATTATTTCCTAATTTTATTTACACACAAGATTTGTCAATTGAAATATCTACAGGAATAACTTGTTCCAAGTTCGTGCGGACAAGTACTGCTACCATATCCATTTCTGCTGCTAAGCAGTAATGAAATGGTTTGAAAGGCTGCCGGTGAAATCACAGGCTCCGTCTTCGTGTCTCAAAGCTGCGGACGCTTGCGATGCGTCAAAGTCAAAAACTTTATTTCCTTAGAATTAAGAATAAGAATAAGAATATTTATTTTCAAACTTACGTGGTAGTTATAACTAAAAGATATACGTAATTACATTCAAAAGTATCACATTTATGCCAACCGAATACGCAACGTGGGTAGGCGCACTTTAAAACATAAAAATATCTTTACCTCCCGTGCTAGTTGGTAACTGTGTTACGGCGCGGCGGGGTAATAGATTCTCGTCCCATACAAATACGGACTATTTTAGCTTGCTTTGATTGATTCATAAAGAATGACTTGGAAACGTCAATATTATTCAAAACATAAGGTCACGCGTACTTATCGATAAGTTTGATGCCTGTTCAAACCCTATCCGACCCTCCATGGGGAAGAAGCGTCTTGAGTCTACTTTACCTAAATAGGGCAGGACCCAAGTCGATATAAAAATATTCCACTTATGTAGTAGGTAAACTCATTATAATTCATTTGTTGTAGTCTTAAATTATTATATGTATGTTAGTCACTAAGGTATCTATTTATATGGGCCAATGTATTTAATACTAAGTAGCCTGAAATAAATAAATAATTATTATGATTATTATTATTGACAGAGGAAAACACTATGGAAACCCGAAGACCTGTGGGAAAACCCGTTTGCAATGTCACTAACTGATGCCGTGAGTGTCCGTCCATAGGTTGATAGTCGGCTATTGTCTACGAAATTACTTAATTACGTTGAGAATAGGGTCAGATTGATAATTGCTATCGGCAGCCACGGCACGATGCGCGCTAACGAGTATAGGGGCTTCTAAACATGAACGAATATATACAAATAAATAAAATTGTTGTCTGTCTGTCTGTTTCTTCCGGCTAATCTCTGAAATGGCTGGACCGATTTTGACGGGACTTTCACTGGCAGATAGCTGATGTGACAAGGAGTAACTTAGGCTACAAGGGGTAAAATATGGGTGCGTGAAGAAACCGTATTCCATGCGGACGAAGTCGCGGGTAACAGCTAGTAATTAATAATAACTAATTTGCGATAGGCTAACATTTGACCGCAATCTCACCTGATGTTAAGTGACGATGCGGTCTACGTTATACGAGTCCTTGCCTAGAAGATACCTATTCGCTCTCCTCTTGAAGACCTCCAGATTATAGATTATAGATATAGTTCTTAAGAAATACAGACGCAGGCAAGGAGTTCCACTCTTGGGCTGTCCGCGTTAAAGTGTATTAATAAATATTGGTGGACATTTCACACAGCGCCATCTAGCCCCAAAGTAAGCTAAGCATAGCTTGTATCATGGGAACCAGACAACTGATATAATACTTATATACTTTTCTTTTGTAAATACATACATATAATACATATTAACACCCAGACACAGAACATCAATGTTACATAAATGTTTGTCCTGAGTGGGGATCGAACCCATTTCCAGAAGGTAGGGTTACTAACCAACTGAGCTATGAGGCCAGACGAATATAATGTTTTAACCGATTTTTTTTTTTGCTGATGGTAGGTATGTACATTTAAAACTTACTTTGATCACAAAAACCTTCAAGTATTTTATGATGCAGTTGTAATTACCTGTATGCTGTTGCATCAGAATGTTAATAATACGTTACATAATTCATTATATAAAAAAAAACTAGCTCAAATTCGGTTCTAATGTGGAATGTGTTTCGTCGTATTAAATGAACAATGAACAATGAATGATATATTTCATATCGGAATAATTCATAAATTACCTACATCCATATATTTGAATCTCATGTCGTGTTGTCGGTACAGTGAAACTTCTGTGTGGGATAGAATTTCTAAGAAGTTCTCTAATCATTACATAAAATATGGATGTTATTAATATGATTTGAAATAAGGTAGATATCTTCTTTATTTTTCCTACAAAATTACTTTCTTAACTGCACTTACACTTGATAATTGAGATGATAACAACTGAGATTGATGTATGACTGATGTATTTGAGCTTAACATATCATAGATTTGAATTTCTAAAATAATACGCGTTGATTAAGTGTTTATATTGCATGTATTTTAGTTTTAAATAAAAACCAATTAATAAATAAAAAAGTTGTACATAAAACTAGATTACCAGCTAAACTGTCTTGGCCCGAAATAAGGTCAAAATTAACAAGAATTCAATTTTAAGACATTGTTTACCGAGAGATTGAAATTAAACTTGGTTAAATGGAACAGTAGGTTTATAATTTTTCAAATTATTTCATTACTTAAACCAATTAGTTAATAATAAATGTTTCGACCGTTAATTTATAAGCACTGCGCGACCAAGGGCGTTCAATTTGCGTTCAAATCGGCGCGGCGCGGGCGCTGCGACACAGACTGTTCAGGACAGCTCGTCCTATCAGCACTTTGTACACAACATAGGTAATAAACAACATAAGCTGCAAAACTAACATTGTACAAAACAATTTAATGAACTAAACTAAGTTTTTTATGTTTTACAGTTACGGACTTAAGTCCTCCCCTACTAGGTACGACGAGACTCAAGTCGCATTGTATGCGCCCGTAACTCTGAGACGTGTAGGTTGAATGACTCTTGTGCCTGTATAATATATTTACGTTAGTATCACTATCTTATCGTTAATCAATAATAAACATTAATAAATAAAAAAAACATAAAGTTATCTTCAAAACTTATAAAGTTATTTAGTGTAAACTTGTACCCCAAAACGTCCAAAATATAGGATTAATGTGAAAAATGCTGTATTTTGAAAACGTCTGGGATTAGTACCGTGGAAATATACTAAATATTCCTCAAACAATATAATAAAGTCAAAAGTTAGTAATTAGGTCGTATAAGAATTGTCCTGGCTGTATCGTATTGAGGAACAAATTACTGGAAAAAAAGTGTTAGCCGAGTTATTCGTGTGAAAACAATGATGACGAAGAGCTAACCACTAGTCACGTCTACGTTCCCACGAGGTACCACCACAAGGTAAAAAGTGGTCCACTAAAGCTCTGGCTACCCCTTCGGTTATAAAGGCGTGAATCTATGTACAAGATAAAAGGTATTTACATTTGGGTCTTATTTAAAAAATAGAGCTTAAAACTTAGTTACCTGTTACAGGTATGGCATTGTTATTCCGCATCTAGTGTATATGTTTCTATAAGTATTAGTTTGTATTGTGGTTTTGCAATAAAGAGTTATTGTATTGTATTGTATGGCAATATTATGACAGTACTTACAAAACAAAAATATATGATACTTAAAGATAATTATATACTTATTATAAAATGTATGTTGGTAAGTAAAAAAAAAACATGATAGTTCCCCAGTGTTCCTAAAAGATACTAGTTTGTAGAGCTAGCGGCTGCAACGATTGAATCTGAATGGGCAATTTGGCCGATTACTCAATAAAAGTGCCTACACTAGAGGAAGCCCTGACCGCACTTAATTTGTTGCGGGTAGATAGGGGGACCAGACTGCCCACCTCCAAGATGGCTATTTCGTTAGGAGCTCCGCACACAGTGCAGTACAGCTAAGCAACAGCGGCTGTGCATGTAAGACAGCTTGGTGACAGCGGATGCACAACGCAGGTCAGCTCTGTAACAGCGGCTGCACAGTGCAGGATAGGTCGGTGACAGCGGCTGCACAGTGCAGGAGAGCTCGTTGACAGCGGCTGCACAGTGCAGGATAGCTGGTATCAGCGGCTGCACAGTGCAGTACAGCTCGATGACATCGGCTGCACAGTGCAGGACAGCTCGGTGACATCGGCTACACAGTGCAGGACAGCTCGGTGACATCGGCTACACAGTGCAGGACAGCTCGGTGACAGCGGCTGCACAGTGCAGGACAGCTCGGTGACAGCGGCTGCACAGTGCAGGACAGCTCGGTGACATCGGCTACACAGTGCAGGACAGCTCGGTGACAGCGGCTGCACAGTGCAGGACAGCTCGGTGACAGCGGCTGCACAGTGCAGGACAGGTCGGTGACAGCGGCTGCACAGTGCAGGAGAGCTCGGTGACATCGGCTACACAGTGCAGGACAGGTCGGTGACAGCGGCTGCACAGTGCAGGACAGCTCGGTGATAGCGGCTACACAGTGCAGGACAGGTCGGTGACAGCGGCTACACAGTGCAGGACAGCTCGGTGACATCGGCTACACAGTGCAGGACAGGTCGGTGACAGCGGCTGCACAGTGCAGGACAGCTCGGTGACATCGGCTACACAGTGCAGGACAGCTCGGTGATAGCGGCTGCACAGTGCAGGACAGCTCGGTGACATCGGCTACACAGTGCAGGACAGCTCGGTGACATCGGCTACACAGTGCAGGACAGCTCGGTGATAGCGGCTGCACAGTGCAGGACAGGTCGGTGACAGCGGCTGCACAGTGCAGGACAGCTCGGTGACATCGGCTACACAGTGCAGGACAGCTCGGTGACATCGGCTACACAGTGCAGGACAGCTCGGTGATAGCGGCTGCACAGTGCAGGACAGCTCGTTGACATCGGCTACACAGTGCAGGACAGCTCGGTGACATCGGCTACACAGTGCAGGACAGCTCGGTGATAGCGGCTACACAGTGCAGGACAGGTCGGTGACAGCGGCTGCACAGTGCAGGACAGCTCGGTGACATCGGCTAGACAGTGCAGGACAGCTCGGTGACATCGGCTACACAGTGCAGGACAGCTCGGTGATAGCGGCTGCACAGTGCAGGACAGCTTGGTGACTATTGTTGTAATTGTTGCAGGTGAAGTGAAGAATGGGCTCGATACCTCGGGTGTCAGTGGTGAGCGGACCGCGCCGCTCCGTGCCCGCTGCTCCGATCACCAAGCACCTCTCCCATTTGGCCAGCAGCGACAGAACTGCTCTTGTGTATTCAGGTCAGCATAAAATTGTTTACTCTCTTATGGGGGCCCAAGTTGCTCGCGTCCGTGATAACCCTTTGAATCCCTACACGTGTCCCCCGGCTGGTGCGAAAATGCTGGTGTGTATGTTCTGTGTCAGGGTGTTAATATGCATATATGTGTTTAAAAAGTCTGTATTCTATCAGTTATCTAATTCCCTAAGTGATGCTCAGCATGGGGCTATACGGTGCTGTGTGAAAAAATAGCATGCATCAGATTTTAGGATTCAATACTCATAGTATAGGACCCTATTACTAAGCCTACACCTTTCTTCAATCTTTTGTTCTATCTTTAAACGGAAAACTAGGTGCACTATTGTACCTCAACACTTAGCCTCTTTATTTTGTATAACTGACTGATAGGTTTTGCCCTTGACTAATTGTTGCTTGATGCTGAGTGACTCTTAATCGTAACTTATGGTAACACACACGATATGATCAATTTGTTTTTCTGCTGCAAAGTTCCCAACAAATTTCCAATATAATCCAATAGCATCCCAGAGTTAGACCTATTTTCAAATGACAGCACTTATGATAATTTTTTACATATTTTTAATCCAGATAAAATCCACGCCTTATTTAGAATGTTCGCATGTGTATGTTAAATTAATTACGACCAGTCGTGTATGCTAATTAATATACTTAGATGATTTGTTTGCAATTTCAATGCGTAAAGTGCTGTATTGAACGCGATTTATTTCCTGTTATTAGCATTGTTTTTGCAATGGCCTGCATTTTATGCTCACATGCTTATTTGTTATTTTATGTTTATTAATGGTATCAAACGTTCCAATTTTGTACCTATGTGATCAATTCAATGCTGTTGTATAAAAATAGCAATATGTAATAGCTAAAAGCAAGTTTTATAGGGCCACATTACGCAGTATCCTCTGCCTGCCCATGTGTTTTATACAAATATATATTTATATAACGTAAAATATACATAACATTATATAACAAATATTGATAGACATTTCACATATTTTACATCGTCAACTTACTTACTTACTTAACTTAACAACAGGTGAGATTGCAGTCAAACTATGATAGCCTATCGCAAAAAAAACATACTGCCTCCTAGCCCAAAACCAAGCACAGGTTGCACTGTGGGAACTAACTGATAGAATACTTTATATACATTTCTATAAATATATAAAATATGTTTACATAGATATGTATTATAGATATTTATGTTGATATGTATTACATGCATTAATATGTTCATACATATAAATACTCGGGCACAGAACAAACGGTAGAGTAGTATTGATTTTTGTTATGATATGAATATATTGAATTCCAGATGAAACTGGCACCTCTAGAGTGAGCTACGCGTCGCTGTTCGCTAGAAGTAACGCGCTGTCCCGCGCTATAACGGCGCGGGCGCGGCCGCGAGGCTGCAACCGCGACGGAGACTATGTCGTTGCAGTCTGCATGCAACCAACTCATCAGTAAGACACATTTACCTCGCATTCTAGATTTTAAGGGTAACGACCCTCTTGTACCAGCATTGGGCCTTCTGTGTAGGGTTCGATTCCACACCCAGGACAAGTATTTGTGTGACGAACATAGGTGTTTGTTGTGTGTCTGTGTGTTGATATGTATTATATGTATGTATTTACAAAAAGTATTTAAGTGACACGATACAAACTATTTACTTAGCTTACTAGCTAGATGGCGCTGTGTGAAATCCACCAATATTTATTTATTTATTATTTAATACTCCCACTGCAGGGACACAGGCATACTCTCGATAAGCGACAGTGAATGAGATTTTAATCTACCATGAGTAGTATTCGAATTTAAATATATAATATATATAATCTATTAAAGATATAAATAACTTTTACGGTGTATATTATTCATACCTATGCTTGAGAGCAGAGTTATTTCCAACGTACATAGGCACTTACATTTCAAGGGCAAGCAGACGTTTTAATAACCTACCAAAATTACAGATATTGACTTGTTCAATTCTTTTCTATAGTGCCAGAATACACAGACATTTTTCAATTTTCAAACTGATTGTATAATACGTTGTCATTTGGCAGGCCTCACAGCTCAGTTGGTAGTAACTCTGCTTTCTGCGCTGTTGGTCGTGGGATCGATTCCCACCCAGGACAAACATTTGTGTGACGAATTTAGATGTTTGTTCTGTGTCTGGGTGTTGATATGTATTATAGGTATGTATTTACAATAAAAATGTATGTATGAATCTATCAGTTGCCTGGTTCCCATAGTACATGCTATGCTTAGTTTGGGGCTGTGTGAATTGTCCACCAATATATTATATTCAAAGTATTGAAATTGCCCCAGTACCGTAACAGCGCTGCTAGCGATATGGAAGGCTGGTGCAGCTTACGTGCCCATGGAGCCCAGCTTCCCCCAGGGTCGGGTGACACACATCCTGAACGATGCGCAACCAGCGCTGGTTATTTATGATTATAGTGGTAAGACACATATTTTAAAAAACTAAGACTAGACTAGGCTTTACATTCAGTCGAATTTAGCCTAATTCATTTGGAGTAGTACTGCCACCACACATTTTTCTGTCACCAAGCAGTAGCGAATACGCATTACTGTGTTTAGATTTGAAAAGTTTAGTTGCCGGTGAAATTACAGGTACAGAGACGTTACCTTCACGTGTCATGTTACGGGTGCAATGTATCGCGACTTGGTAGGGAGGATTCCAAGACTGTTGTTTTTTTGTTATGGCCAGAGGTTACCGTTTAATATCCGGTGGGCCATCGTATCTTTCAATCGAAAAAGTCATAGGGGCACGTCGGGTTTTGAGCCAGCGACCTCTGATTGAAACTCGGGGTCAGTACCACTAGACCACCACGCTCTCTAATGAAACTAAATGAAGCTCGGCTTGCTTTGCATACATTGTTTCTTTGGAACTCCCATAATCTAAACAAATTAAAACTCCTTTACAAACCTGAATCTTCCATTCGCGTTCCAGCAAATCCCACTATGTTCACGAGCAGTGGCGTGCAAGCGGTGTCTTTCGAAGAGTTGCTCCAGGAAGCATCTGGTTTGTCCGTCGAAGAGCCTCAAGATATGGAGGTGCTGGCTTCATCGAGGGCCAACAGCATTGCTATAGTGCTGTATACTTCTGGAAGCACAGGAATCCCAAAAGGTAACTTCATTGACTCCCACAACTGAAGCAAGAGTAGGTACTTTAGCGAGGCAAATTGAAGATTATTTATGGTTTAATAGTAGATGTTTGTTAGCCTGATAGCTGTATTCTATGTAAGCTGTAAGCTATGGTTCTCATAACCTAACGTTATGCATAATATGAATTAAATAAATAAATTTATCTGGTTCCCATAGTACAAGCTATGCTTAGATTGGGGCTAGATGGCGCTGTGTGATTAAAATATATCGTATATAATACAGGAGTCCGTCTCCCGTACTCTGCGATCTGCAACCGGCTCTGGTGGCAGTTCCGCATTTTCCCCTTCTCTGAGGCGGAGATGACGTGCGTGTGGAAGACAGCGCTGACCTTCGTGGATTCCGTCGCTGAGATCTGGGCGCCACTGCTCCACGGCAGAACTCTGTTGGTGCTCTCGAGGAACACGACTAAGGACCCACAGAGGCTCGTGAAAGTGCTCAGTGAGAATCAGGTATGTGAAGATTTATTTGTCTTATGAACTCTAGCCATCTACTGTAATGGAGACACAATTTCATTAATTCTTCCAAATCCTGGTTAAAATTAAATCTTCATTAAATTTCTAACGAATACATCAACCGTAATAAATACTTTCTCCACAGGTACAACGACTGGTGTTAGTTCCAACGCTGCTGCGTTCAATCCTCATGTATCTCTCGCTCAAACCGTCAGAAAGACCCCTCGAGAAGCTCAAACTTTGGGTGTGCTCTGGGGAGACCCTAAGCAAGGAGCTTGCAGGACAATTCTTCAAGTATTTCGGTGATAGGAATGGTTATAGGCTGGCCAACTTCTACGGCAGTACCGAAGTGATGGGAGATGTCACCTACTACGTCATGGAGAAAGCACAACAGCTTGAGATTTTCCCCACTATTCCTATTGGTAAGTTTTATTTCAACATTATTGAGATCTAAATGGAATCCATATTGTGAAATATGGAATTACTCAATTCAGTTCAATAATTTTAATCTGTATTACAGCAGTATAACCATTGTATTTTTTTACTATTAATATTAATATGATAGTAAAAAATTACACAGATTCTCCTCCATTCTTTGTTACCTGAGAACCACAGAAAGACTACATTTGTTCTGCAGATCAGAGACAACTCTATCCCATTTTTCCTGAAGGTTCTACTTTTCCAGTATAACAATGACCCTTTTTCTTAAAATATCTCTGACGGTATTTTACCTATTCATATTATTATATCACTTTCCTCGCGGTAATGATAACCTCCCGGTAATCACTGAATACAGGAGCGCCTCTCGACAACTGCGCAGTCTACCTCCTGGATGATGAAATGAATCCTGCGAGGGAATCCGAACCAGGCCAGGTGTGGATCGCGGGAGCCAATCTTGCTGCTGGATACGTGGGTGGTCAGGGAACAGCTAGCTTCCAGGACAACCCTCATGCAGCTCATCCAGGTAACTATTTAGACCACAAAGCCAAAGGCCTTTTTACATTAGAAGATTTCATATAAAGGTGTACATGGGAGAAGTGCGTAGCACCTTGATTGGTAAGGCCTAATGAGCGGCAGTAACTAACGAAGATTGACAATTTTGACTGCCCTCACAGCTCAGTTGGTTGTAGCTTTGCCTTCTGCTCTACAGGCCGGGGGTTCGATTCACACCCATGACAAATATTTGTGTGACGAAATTTGGTGTTTATTCTGTGTCTGGGTATATTTATTATATATTATATAATATTTATTGTATATTTACAAAAGGTATCGGATGCAATGTTTGTCTCGGTTTGAAGTTTCACATTTTTCCCGAGCCATCCGGGGCACCCTTCCAAAGCCATGTACCTACTCGGTTTTGCCTCCCTTCCCAGATTCTTACCTTCTGCGCTGTAGGTCGTGGGTTCGATTCCCACTGATATAATACTTACATACTTTATTGTTTTTTTAAATACATACATATAATACATACCAACACTCATACATAAATACAAATTAATAACAACAGTTTACTTTCAGATTTCGGCCGGCTTTATCGGACGGGTGACTTTGGTAGCCTGCAGAAAGGGGTGGTACTGTTCGCGGGGCGCACCGACTCCCAGGTGAAGATCCGGGGGAATAGGGTAGATCTGCAGGAGGTCGAACGAGCCGTGGCCGCCGTGATGGGGGTTGATAAAAGTATGTACATTTTATTGGAGTAATTTTTTTATATGAATAAGTTTTTGTTCAAAAATTCTTATTAGTGACTGTAATTTCAACGATAGCCAGACCTTTCGGCTGAAATAGGTGCGATGGCAATATATGTACGCGTGATCAAGTAATTTTTATGTTGACTGATTGAAGTTTCTAATTTTTCAATGGAAATAAACTTACCCATAGTACAAACTATGCTTTATTTGGGGCTAGATGGCGCTATGTTTAATGTCCACGAATATTTATTAATTTTAATTTATTTCAGTTTGGTACCCGTGTGTATTCTCAATATCAGAAAAATATTTCTCAATTTTTTCGTGAAAATATAATAAATAAAAAAAAAGAGTTTTTTTTATTTATTTATCTATTCTATTATTTATCTAGCGCTTTCACATGACGCGGACAAAATTTATCATGACATGATGCGTAATATCAGGTGTGGTCCTTTGCTACGGGGTCGATCGAGGCAATCCGGAGATCCTAGCCTTCGTCACCATCGAACCGAATGCGAGAATAGCGGCGCACCACGTCGAAGCTAGCTTGAAGAACTCACTCACCAGCTACATGATACCCCAGGTAATTACATAAACTGTGGGTGTGGGTGGGAGATGGCGCTTTGTGAAATGTCCACCAATATTATATCTACGTTACCTATAATATAATTTTGAATGTTTTTTTATTCAAAAAAGTATTACACAAATTATTTATCGTCATTGTTTCCAGGTCATTGAAATAGAATCGGTACCGTTGCTGGTCAACGGCAAAGTGGATCGTCAGGCGTTGCTGAAGATGTATGAAAACACCAACAACAACGGTATGTATTAGGAACACTGTTACTCAAATTTAGTTTTTTTTTTTTTTTTTTTTTTTTTTTTTTATGTAATCCAGTTACGGAACGAGCCGACGGCCCACCTGGTGTTAAGTGGTAACCTCGGCCCATAACATCTGATGCGACTTCGGTCCTCCCCTACTAGGTACGACAAGACCCAAGTCGCATCGTATGCGCCCGTAACTGTGAGACGTGTAGGTGGAATGTCTCATGTGCCTGTAATTTCACCGGAAACCACACCTTTCAAACTGAAACACAGTAACGCGAATGCTTCACTGTTTGGCGGCAGAAATGGGCATGGTGGCAGTACTTCCCCGGACGAACTTGGCGAGAGTTCTACTGCTCTTAAAATCCCCACGTGAGCCCCTCATAAATATTATTATTGGATTTATTGTATAACACTGTATCTTACAATTATTAATTCTTATGATGGCTAAATCTTTTTTGTTTTTTGACATTGATGTGATAAGTTTGATAGTTTGCCTTTTTTATAAATATTTTTTGAATAACGTCAGTATGAATTATTACTAATATTAATAAAACCATATTCAAGGCAAATTCAATATATCTTATTCTAAAATCATTAAGTCTATATCACAAAATCACAGACAAAGCATATTATGATAAAGGGGGAAGAAAAATATATATATATATAGAACATTTATTAATCCCTATCTAATCATTTACAATAATATCTACCTATCAACGCAACACCACAACGTATTAATAATGAGTTCCTATTTCACAGATGACTCCGAAATCCCACTAGAAATTGACTACTCAGGCGTGGAGCCCGAAGCCCTGGAAACCGCTAGGGTACTGTTCGAGACCGTGGGCGAAGTCCTAGGACGCGCTGCCAGGGGAGCCCTGTCCATCAGCGCCGGCTTCTTCGAGCTGGGAGGAAACTCTCTTAACTCCATCTACACGATCACTAGGCTGCGGGATAAGGGGTACTATATTGGTAAGTTAGTTAATCTTCTTTCCCTTTCATTCCACTTCTTTCCATTCCTTTCTTTTTCTTTTCTTTCTTTTGCCCTAATTTACCTTGCACGTTTTTGCGACGGCCATTACAGACTCCTGGTGCCGCCGCATTTCAATGGCGGCGCTAGTGCAGCATACGCGGGTAAATCCCCCGACTGCTGTGGCTTCGCGTGCCCAAGAGGGGACTTGTGGATTTTGAGCGCATAACAATAATCAACAACAGACACAAATTAACCAATGACCCTATTGATGATGACCTTTAATTTAATCCACAGCGGATCCAATGCCAAATCCAGTTACAATTAATCCCATTGAAATAAAGCTGTTCGTTATCCACGTAACAAATAAATAAATATGAAGTTATTTTAATTTTGAACAGAAATCAGCGACTTCCTAAGCGCGGCCAACCTGGGAGAGGTGCTGGCCTGCCTCAGCACCAACCCTGACTCCGAGCACGACTATACGGAACTGTTCACCCCTGAACCGATGAGGGATGAACATAAACAAGTTGTTATTGAGTGAGTTTCAGTTGATATAAAATCTCATCTCATCAATTCTCCTAGTATTTGGTAATAATAGTAATAATGTTAGTGAATTTCATGCAGCGCCATCTAGGCCAAAATGTAAGCATAGATCTAAAAACACATATAAATACATGTTAATATCCAAACTCAGAAAAACATCTTTGTTCGTCACACCAATGTGTGTGCTGGGTGGGAATCGATCCCACGACCTACAGAGCAGTAGGCAGAGTTACTACCGATAATCTTCCACACACGTTTGGTGAGACAATGCATGAATAGGTTTGATTTTGGTAAAAGTTCGTTATGAATATTATTCATAATATTTTCCTAACTACATTTTATTTTCCAGCATGATAGTGTCGTCGTTTTACGAGAAAGCGGAACTGGAACAATTCTTGAAACACGAGATAGAAGTGAGGGATTACGCACATCTCATCAGCGCCGTGTGGGCGCCGTTACTGCACGCCGCCCTTAGCGTAGTGCTCACTGACGGTAAACAGACGTGGCTACATGTCCATTCTTTTAAATAAGCCATCTAAATCTTACCAGATTTTAATATATTACCTAAATCACATAACAAAAACGAGCGAACGGGCAGTTCTAATATCACTAAATAAATAATATTGGTGGACATTTCACACAGCGCCATCTAGCTCCAAAGTAAACTAAGCATGGCTTGTATCACGGGAACCAGACAACTGATATGTTACCTATATACTATTTTGTAAATACATACTTCATACATATCAACACCTAGACACAGAACAAACATCTATGTTCGTCAAACAAATGTTTGTCCTGCGTGGGAATCGAACCCACACCTGCAGCGCAGAAGGCAGGGTTGGTACCAACTGAGCTGTGAGCCCAGTCACTATACACACATATACATACATAGACATAAAAGCAACATGTCATAGTAAATTTGTATAATAATTTTAGATATTTTAAAATACCACTTCTACTTCGCAGAGGATGCCTATGTATATATATATACTATGTATACTCGTATTTTTATATTTTTGATTGCTTTATTCCTATAATAAAGCAAAATAAACAGTAAATAAAATATTTTTAAGCAATCTGTGTGAAACGGTGTGGCTTCTACAGATAGTAATTCATTTAAATAGATGTTTATTCTTACATCCCTATGTTACTGTTTGTATAACCAAAATATAAATATGTATTATTGTTCCAGCAACTGGCAACCCAGTAGCCGTGGCCCTAAACTTTGATGCCCGGGATGAGCCAGAAATCGAGCTATCCGGGGGACTCGCCAAGATCATGGGGTTCCTGGAAACTGTCGAGTCTACAGTGCGGGACTCCATGCTACCACCCGGGAAAGGTAACTTCACAATGCTAGTCAAAGTTTCCAATCCAATTTTATTTATTTGTATAGAAAAGACCTGTGACCTAGGATTTATACAGTGATGTCTAATAATGTCACAGTCAAAAAACTTTATTTCCATAGAATTCATAAAGAAACGGCTTGGAAACGTCAATGATATTCAAAGCATAAGGTCACGCTTACTTATCGCTAAGTTTGACGTCTGTTCATACCCATGGAGATGAACAGCAAGAAACCCCTAAAGGCTTCCTTTTTTTTTCGCTAGCACGAGCTAAACAAAATAACGGAAAAAACAGATACTGGAAAAAATAAATAATAATAATAAATAAATAATAAATGTAAATAAATGTGGTTGTAAACTTATTTCTTCCTTTTCACTATTTCACTTTTTTGTTGTTAGTGCACCGCCAAATCTTCCACAACTTGTAAATCCTTTCCATCCAAAATTTGTCTGGAAAAGATCGCTCGTTAGCGATAAGACCGCCCATTGTACGTGTATCTTAAATAGTTTTAAAGTTTGTACTGTATTTTAATGGTGTACAATAAAGAATTTTCATTCATTCATGCATTTATGAATGAATGAAAGTTGTAACCTCTGCCCATTATAAGCAATACGGCTTGGGTTCTCCCCTACTTAGATATAAGGACAACCTGTATAAAGTATAATACGCGCAGCGCTCGCTCGCTCTCAGTGTACCAGCTAGAACCCGCTCCGTCTACTTGACGCGCACCTACCCTAACTAATATTAGTCTGTGCTGATCATTGGTTGTTCGCTGCGAATGTGAGAGCGCTCGCGGTACCTACCTACCTAATACGAAAAAATGTCATCGATTTAGAATGCATACTTATTATTAGAAGTTATTATGATTAATTTTTTGGTATTTATTAATATTTATATTTTTCTCTGTCTTTATACTCGCAAATTAGAATGTATGAACTTATTGAGAACCTAGTGTTTACTCAAACCCTACATAGGTTTAAAAACACTATTAATTAGAAAATATATTGTATTTTTTGTTGGATAAATAAATTAAAAAAAAAAAAAAAAAAAAAAGGAGAACCAAGTCTCATCGTATGCACCCGTAAGTCTGACATGAACGTGAAAAGACGTGAACGTGAAATGTCTCACGTGCCTGTAATTTCACCGGCAACCAAACCTTTCAAACCAGAACACAGTAACGTGAATGCGTAACCGCTTGGCAGGTGACATGGGTATGTTGGCAGTATTCCTTGAACCAACTTGACATAAGCCATTTTTCTTATCCAGGGACAATTCTCCACTCCTTCATGATGGCGACCTCGGAGTCTATGAGCGCTCGCGACAATGTATCTGCCATCCGCGCCCTGGAGAACGCGACGATGAGAGTCGCACAAGAGAGAAGCTTCCTTGGAGTATTCACGACCAACACCAGCCCACTAACACAGGTAAAAAAATTGAAATAAAATGATATGTTTTTTTTGAATAAGACTAGAAGAATAAGTTATGTCTCATGAGCCTGCAATTTCATGTCTCCATGTTTCCTGCGTGGTAAGAGAAAAAACCTTCAGAAACTCTCTGTAGATGCATTCGTCGTCAGAACTGTTATGTCGTGATATAATATTGTGTTGTAACATTTATTGACCGACAGCAACTCGGCCGTGACGTCCTCGGCTTCAAGACGCTGCTAGATTTCCAAATCAACAAGTACGTGGACCCGAACGGCGACAGGATATTCGACAAGGCCTCCGACGATTTCCGAGCCATCGTGTGTTGGAAATCAGTGGAATGATCAAACAAATCTTGTAACATTTTAACATTAAGTCAAAGAAAAATAACGCGTGGTGCACCGTGCACGCGATAGAAGTGAAATTTCATAAAACACTATCTTATTCTATCGTTTATACGTCGCTCTCTTTGTCTCCACTTCCGTGGCATCAGAATCTTCTATCTCTTTCTTTTTCTGTCTACATCATATCTTTCTTCTCTCTCATGTAACGAAATGTGCCAAAACGTGACGAGTCCCTAAAATTTTCGATTAACGAATCGCCGTCTTCTTAGACGGCGATTAGTTTACTTCGAAAATAAATTCACTTCTAAAAAAATTACCTTCAATAATTGAGTTTATTTTTATAACTTATCTATGGTTTTTACACATTTGACAACTGTTGCGTTCCAGTGTTTCTTAATCGTAAATCCAGTGACCCTTCTTGATGTGACACCATTTAGGTATAATTTAAGTAGTTTAATATCGTTTAGAAACGTTACACAAATTTAAGTTTAAGTATTTTTCGTGATATATTTTATTAATTGTGATATTTAAAGAGGCGAAATGTGCTCGAGTAGTATTTAATGAAAAATATTATTGACTGCCATTATTTACTAGACAAATTCGAAATGGCAATGACATAGATATATAAGTTTAGATGATATTTTATTTTATTAATATTATTAATAAAATAAAAATTATGAATATTTATTTTATTTAAGTTAAAGTTAAATCTTGTTACAAGATTATTGAAAGCAGTTTTGAGGCTTTATCCAAATGGAATTTTAAAGTCATTTTGACAAGGTGCCGGAAATATTCAGAACCCAAAATTTTAAGTATCTACATTCAGTGTTGTGATATTTTTAGACGTAGTTAGAGTTAGATCACCTGTTATTGTATTTTAAGGAATATTGTTGTATCGCGTATTTAGTATTATTAAAACTATGCATGATGAGTCGGTTTTGTTTCTTTTAGCCTAAAAATATGAAATTCACCAAAATTATAACCCCCAACGATCAGTTAGCGTTTGCTAGCCAATGAGCCAACTCATCAAATACTTATATCGACGGGTAGATATAATTATATGTATGGTTTCATTACGAGTACTCAACTGTACACAGTAATGTGCACGTTTTTTTTTATTATACCATCAAGACGTAGAAATAAAATCTATGTTCGTCATACAAATGTTTGGCCTAGAGCATAAACCTGGAGTTACTATCATCAGAGTTGCGAGGCCAGTTGAGATACAGCGTTCCAGTGTTTTTCAGCCTCAATGCAGTGCATTGACAGTGAAATGAAAGACAGACTATTATTCTAAACTTTATTTCTCGTAGAAACATCTAGCTATTATTACGATACAGTTAAAAGCTGACTAGATTGTAACACGACTAACACGATTAAGATTAAGTCAAATTGACTACCTAAAGCACCTAACTTTATTAAATGCTATTAAACCCTACTTACAATTCATATTATTTTATTTGAAATGCATATATACCTATGGTTAAGATTTACATATGATATTAATCGTCAGACTTTATTGCATACTTATGTGGTGTTCACCGTACCTACAGGTTAATATCCTTATTATGTATATTTAGGCATCTATGCAGATGTTGCAAACAATTATTATATCTACTTGACTAAATATTCATATAAACAAACAAATATCTAAATGTATATAGTAACTATTACATGATACTTTGAAACAACAAAGCAGCTATTAACAATTAAATCTAAGTACCTAAATAGTTCAGTATAATTCGTTTGAAATGCGCTCTGGAGAGGTTTAATTGATTCTGACAGCGAGATAGATCCAACTAGCAGAACCAAGTTTTCACTGGCGGCTTACCGTCCGCCAAGACCTCGTGTCACATAGGCATTCCAAAACTCGCCAAATCCGGCACCTCGATATTATCAAGATCAGCCTTCATAGAAATGTATCCGCTTGAATCTGGTTTGATCGGTACATAGTCATCAGAACCGTCGTTCAAATCTACAATAGGCTCTTTCAGAACCGGGATCTCGAATTCAGTGGAGATATTGGCATCATTCAGTAACTTTAGAGATTCTTCCAAAGCCAAGGTGCGGTGTTCCGGCGTGTGGCCGCTGGTTGAAGGAGTCTTGTCGATTGTAGATTTGCGGTGGTGCAGAGTGTTGGTGGCTGAGCCCATGTAGGGTGGGGGTTGGGGGCGGTTGTAGTTACCAGCTAGGTTGGTGGTCGATTTCGGGCTGCTGGGACGAGCTAAACTATTGTTAGGACTGGAAAGGGAAAATAAACAGTGAACCGGTGATATCTCCGTAGTGAAATTGACGTGCAATCTGTAGAATTATTAATAAGTGATAAAGTCACGGAAAAAGTTGGTATTAAGTAGTAACCTCTGCCCATAACAAGCAACAGTACTTGGTGAAAAGATCAAAGTCACGTCATATGCACCCGTAACACTGGAACGTGAAGGTGGAATGCATCATGTGCCTGAAATTTCACCAGCAATCACTACTTCCATACAGTTTCATATGTAGACTATACTAGGCACTAGCATTGTTTGCACGCAGTCTCTGAACATCGGGTAACATGAGTGCAAATATAAATCCCGATAATAATACAAAATCAGGCTACAAATAGGTAAATATTTTTGGTATGTATTTATAAAATATGTAAGATTTCATATTTACCTGGCTCCATGATGACTTTTCACGCTGGCACTGTCAGGTATCTGGGCTTGATCGGTATTGCCTGTATTGTATCGACACAGCTCAACATTTCCAGATTTATGACCTCTGCAAATTACATTAATATTTTACGTAAGGGACAGAATTGGATTCGTTTTAAGCTAATTTTAGCTGAATTAATACCAATCAATGCAAAAACAAACAATCAAAACAATAATTCTTTGAATTCCTAAGATTAAATCATCTGATTTTCAAGTATAAATTAGTTACAAAAATAAAACTGCAAACAAATAAATAATAAATCATCAATATTATGTTCAGGCAGTGTTAACATTATCATTGGTACTGTTATAGTTAAGTGTTCGCGTATTAATCAAACCTCCTATTTCTATAATCAATACAAATATGAAATATGTTCTCTATGAAGTTATCCGACACTGGATCCCTCCTGAAAAAAATATTAAATAAATCAACGGCTAAACTAACGAAAAATAAAAAATCAAAGCTGAAGTATTTCATAAAATATATTTTATTTGATATAGACAATTGTATCTTTTAAGTACCTAGTTCAAAAACCTATTAATTTAAAGATTGAATTATTCGACTATTATTCAGTGTCCCATCTACACGAGAGCTTGGCAATATAAGATTATTATAAAAGTAATAGACTGACTTTATACATAGGTCGCAACTATCCGATAGATTTAACGTAATTTAAGTACTTTTTTAATTACTACACGTTTATTAAAACTGACTGGTCTCACAGCTCAGTAGTAACTCTTTCTTCTGCACTGTTTTAATCCGTAGGTTCAATTCCCACCATTGACAAAAATTTGCGAGACGAACATAGATATTTGCTGTGTACAAGCTACGCTTAGTTTGGGATAGATGAGGATATCCAATGACTATGTATAAAAGGTTTGAACAGGCGTCAAACTTAGCGATAAGTACGCGTGACCTGGTTTTGAATATTATTGACGTTTCCAAGCCATTTCTTTATGAATTCTATGGAAATCAAGTTTTTGACTTTGACTTTGACTTAATATATAAAAAATATACTTACATAGCAGCGTAATGGAAGCAGACGACCACAGTCAAAGCAGCGATCGATAGCGTCAACAGAAGTAAAGGTACAGCCAGCACGCCGATCAACTGTTTCGCGTAACTCCTGCTAGGCAGAGAGTGTCGGCTCGGCGCTGTCCACGCGTCCGGGGTGACAGATATGTACGGTTTGTTCTTACTTGTGTTAGGTATTTCTGTGAGATACTCTATGCGGTCTGTCTTACGCTCGTGGTATATAGTGTTGTACTGAAATTCATAATAATAATATTGGTGGACAATTCACACAGCGCCATTAAAAAGTATTTGTGCAGGAAATAAATGAATCTACGTATGTATGAAAATCCACTGATAAAAAACTAAACAAAAACACTCTTACCAGTTCAAAACTGCACCAGTCGAGCGTCAAACCGGCATCCCTGAAGAGTCTCTCAACTGTGGTACGCTTGTATTCGCGCGGGCAGCTCGGCAACTTGGACAGCGGGCGGACTTCTTCCCTTAGCCGCTTCAGTTCCGTAGAAAATGGCTTCGAACTGCCCAGCCGCACTACCAGACTGGAAGTCAAAGTGAAAGTCAAAATTCATAAGTCAAATACTTTATTTCCATGGAATGAAAGGGAATGAAAACAATTCAATGTCAAATGTACCTTTTTTTATGTGATAAAGTTAGGCACAGGATGACTTGGGTCTTGTCGTACCTGGTAGGGGAGGACCCAAGTCGCATCGCTTGTGGGCAGAGGTTACCACTTAACAACAGGTGGGCCGTCGGCTCGTTCCGTAACTGTATCACAGAAAAAAAGTTATGTTATAAAACTTAAGACACTTACCCTTCCCCATCTTCAGGTTTGAGCGGCAATCGAGCTCCCATGTCGATAGCCGACGCCAGAAACGTGGCGTATAGATCTGCATTACTCTCCGTCCACAACTTAGTTCTGAGAATGTCTTTAAGGCGAGTCATCCTGTAACACACAAATAATATCACCGCTCAACATCAGGTGGGCCCTCAGCTCGGTCTATCCCCAAGATATCATGAACAAAAGTTTCAACGAGTTTTTTAAAGAGTTACCAATTGTAGTACCTGATTTAGTTTTATCTATAATACTTTGTAACTCTATATCTTTATTATATCACTTTTTTTTATGTGATACAATTACGGAACGAGCCGACGGCCCACCTGATGTTTAGTGGTAACCGTCACCCACAGACAACAGCAATACGACTCAAGTCCTCTCCACCAAAGTACGGGATGACTCAACTCGCATTGCGTTGCGTCCATCACCCCGAGACGGGGATGTTACGTCTCGTGTACCGTCAATAATTCACATAAAAAAAAATGTAGTGGTACAAACCTGTGCTCATCCAGCAAGTCTTCGACATTTAGATTGTCTATCTTAAGTTCCACCTCATGTCGCGCGAGCTGCTCTTTAGACTGGAACTTAAGTGTGAGGCGCACCCGCCTCGTCTCGTAGTCTTGACGGTTCAGCCCTATCACTTCTAACTGAAAATTGGAGTACTAACGTCAATATCAAAACAACAAGAGCACTCACGCCAAGTTCGTCCGGGGAAGTACTGCCAACATGCCCATTTCTGCCGCGAAGCAATAACGCATTCGCGTTACTGTGTTCTGGGAAAGGTGTGGTTGCCGGTGAAATTACAGGCACATGAGCTGCACCTACACGTCTCAGAGTTGCGGGCGCATACGATGCGACTTGGGTCTTGTCGTACCTATGTAGAGGTGATCCAAGTCGCATCGATTGTTATGGGCAGAGGTTACCACTTAACATAAGATGGGACGTCGGCTCGTTCCGTAACTGTAGCACATAAAAAAAAAATTATGCCAAGGTCGTCCGGGGAAGTGCCTCCCAGCTGAGTTGGTAGTAACTCTGCCTTTTGCGCTGTAGATCGTGGGTTAATTTCCCACACAGGACAAACATTTTGTGCAATCAACATAGGTCTTTGTTCTGTGTCTGGGTGTTAATATGTATGTATTTACGAAAAAACCTATATTAGTATTATATCAGTTGTCTGGTTCCCATAATACAAGCTATGCTTAGCTTGGGGCCAGACGGCGCTGTGTGAAATGTCCACCAATATTTATTTATTTAGCTTGAGCTATCGGTGAATCAAAACAACATGAGGAAATCTTAGTAAAATATTATATAAGGCATTTTCTAATGTTCACCAAGCTAGCTAATTTCTTCATGCTAAAAATCTACCACCAAGGATCTAACAGTGTGTTCCGGCTGACTTATTTAAAAGTCAATTGCTAATCCATGCGTGAAAGTTACATATCACGCGTACCTACTTATAGCATGATTGGCGCCAATTCATACACATTCCGTCTCTCCTGGGGATACATATAAACAAAACCTTGTACCTAAACAGTAAATAAATTTAAATAATAATTACTGTGATTGGTAGATTAGTACCCCTCGGCGGGGTGCCGTAGATAAATCCAGAGTGGTGTCTGCCGCTGTAGATGTACCTCAGCCACGCCGGCAGTTCTGGCTTCCCGAGCAAAGACGCGTGGAAGCGATATTGCTGGTCGAATTCTGAAAGGCGGTTTACAAAAATTCCCTGATAAAGCCACAGACTAAATAGCACACAGTGGGTATAATTCTTGTGTTATTGTTTTTAGAGTCAAAGATAAAAAGAAGCTACTTCATTAATTATTCAGTGGCGGTTAATTTGGATCAATCACACCAAAGGTATATCTGGAACCACCAGTTAAATGTGCCCTCTTAATCACGAAAGTAGCTTAGAATGCAATTGACAAACCAATTAATAAATAAATAAAATACATACCTTGATAGGTCCAATTAAATAAATTTGGGCTGATCGGGATGGCAAACATCTCGGTTTCGACGGCGGTGTGTACATGGTCGGAGGACACCGCAGTTATTGCAATTAGACTTAATATCAGCAGTACCATGTTTATTCCTGGAAAAAAGGTTTCGATTGTACTCATTGCAACCTCCTTGGAGTTACGCCGCGTCAAATCCAGTCAATATAAAACAAGCCATATCTTCACCTGTGGACAACGCAAATAAAATAATTTGATTTGATTCACCTGTGGACTAAATAAGACCAAAAAACACAGAAAGCTAATAATTCTTCTTCGGTTAGCCTTAAAAAATATCATAAAAAGTTAAGTATGTGGGCAGCAGCAACTGATGCTTACGTTATTTTGCCAGCCCCTATAAATATAGCGCAGGCAAAATTCAGTTTCAATACCTACCTAATTACAATTGGATTTCTTATGTGTAACACAATAATTTACCAACTCACCTTGACTAATCCATGTGTTTGCGCTATCCCATCGAATAAACACGACCTCAATTTCACTGGAAGAGTAACAAAGTAATCGATTTCTATTTTCATTCGGGCGGGCGCGGACCGCTTTCAGACCGCATGTGCGGAGAATGTACCGCCCTAAAAATGACAGAGAGGCACTCTGAAATTCTGAATGAGGCAAGTGCCTCGGAGAATATCAATTGCATTAAACCGTAAATACATAAGGAGGTCTGATCATTGTCAAACGCAACTAATCGTAGCAACGTAAGTAGGTGTGAAATAATTTTACACACCAGCTAGGCTTTGTGCGTCTTCGTAAACAAAAACGTTCAGCGGTCACTGCCCACGCCTGTTATTTTTTATTTTAAAGCATAAAGATATTGCCTTCCTGTTGTCGTAATATATTTACGACCCGATCTAACTAAATAAAAATAGGTAATCAAATACGGCCCTGAAAAACGAGAAATGGTTGTGACGTCAAACGAACGTCATTGGCCTTTACTATACGGACAAATAAAAATGTTTGGTGTGAAAAACTTTACGCTCCGTTCCGTTTTACGCTATGTCAATGTGATGAATATTATAGCATTACTTTTAATGTTAGTATTAAATTAATTTGATTTAAAATATGGATATTATATGCAAAATTGCTATCATCAACTTAACTACTGAGTAAAATTACTTATTTCATAAGGGTTTTGCTTAATAAAAATTCTTACTTTGATAGTTATGTCGCGTAACGTTGTGTGTAACGAAATGAGATAGTGGATGCAAAAAAAAAGCGAAAATGACAAAAAGGGCTGGGGCAGGATTGGGGCAGTAATTTTAGCAAAACGTTTGAATTTTTCCGATTTTGACGCGAAAATGATATTTTTATTACAATAATGTGATCGACAGTTTTCGCGTGTAAGGCGGGCGATCGCCGTACTGACGGAACAGCGGTGAAGTAGCCGTAAATAAAGGTGATTACTTCGCGGATTTCTCGCCAGTTGTTTTCATCAGAAACGTTCCAAGATCATGTTGAAATTCAAAAAAATGGGATCCGATAAAGTTCCGTTGCTGCTAGTCACCGCAAACGTTGGATCTATATTCGAAGATGTGAGTATTTGACTTAGAAACCATATCATTTATGGCACCAATAACGAACATTACGAATTCGCTTATTCTATTGAATGTGATTACGAACTAAGCGTTAAAACTGAGCGAGAAAAATGAATTCTTCAACTTTTGTACCAATTTGTTACTCTCTTGACGTCTTAATTGGCAGACCACCAGTGACATCACCACAGTGTGGTCTTAATTATTTTGACAGTGGATCTATAAATATACTATTTTTACTTGGCTATTTTATTATTATTATAAAAGCAATTGTATAATCCATATGAATTTCAACTATATTATATGTAATACAATTATTTTACTGATTTATGTTATAAACTTATATTAAACACACTTTATTAAATTCTAATTAGTCACAAAAGACTGCACTGACTTCCCACATAGGAGTGTTTTTGTACTGTCCCACGTAGCTTCTGTCCCATTCAACATCCTATACTCAGGGAATATACCTTTGAGGTGCTCAGGTGGTAGGAATCTTTCAGTAGGTGAAAGCCACCTTAACTATTGTTACAGAAATTGATATTGTTCCTAATGGTGCTTTTAAATTAAATAAACTAAAGGTACTTAGGTCCTTTAAATAATAAAAACCAAATGAGCCATATTTGTGTAAGTCATGGATGGGTCTTTGGCACTCTGAAGTTATGTAAAACAAAAGTAACAGATAATAATTCTATATTGTAAATCACTATTCTATGAAAAAGTACTAGATGTGGAATATAACAGTCAAGGGAAAATAGCTTAAATAATTTCACAATTACATTTTTTATCAAAAAGGATACAGTGCATACAAGTTCTTTGTATCAGAAAATAGGTTAACTATGTATCTGGATGAGCAATTTTGGCCACAAGGAATTATATATCGGCGGTTTGTGAATTTCAAACAGCAACAGACGAACAGATGTACTTCTGTGAGCGGCATACCAAACCCCAATTTTAATGGATAAAAGACCTGATCAGTGGATGAGCTGTCTAAAATTTGCTAGTTTTAATTGTCGCGGCGTAAAGCGTTCGATCGACAACATCCGAGATCTTTGTATTACATGTGATTTGATAGCCTTACAAGAAACGTGGTTGTTACCGGATGAGATACCAGTTCTGAGCACGATTGCTAATCAATTTGGATACACGGGAACATCTGCCGTAGATACCACAGCGGGCATATTGCACGGAAGGCCGTTCGGTGGTGTTGCCTTGTTGTGGAAAAGTAGCGTTTTTCAACAGGTGTCAGTGATTAAGTGCGACAATAAGCGTATTTGTGCGGTAAAAATCATGACAAGTGATCGACCTGTTATAGTGATGTGCATCTACATGCCCACAAACAAGGCTGAGAACTTGCCGGAGTTTACGGATTGTCTCGGTACGGTGAGCGCTATCATAGACCAGTATGGTGTAGAATCAGTTTTTATAATGGGTGATTTCAATGCGAACCCGTCTGAACTATTTTATAGTGAATTAATTAATTTTTGTCACGATCAACGATGGTCTTGTATTGACGTTGATGTATTGGGCACTCAGTCAGATACCTACACTTTCGTTAGCGATGTTTATGGGTCATGTTCCTGGCTTGATCACTGTGTAGTGACCCAATCAGCTAAACAATCTGTATCCAATGTGTATGTTAAATATGATATCGTGTGGTCTGACCATTTCCCTCTAATTATAGAGTGTAATTTTAATTTGTTAACGCCTATTTTACCTAGTTTATTACATTCTAATGAGAAAGGCGTAATGTGGGGAGAAAGAACAGATAATGAAATTACTGTGTACAAAAATGAATGTCATTTAAGGTTAAGATCAATTAATTTTCCCGATGAGTTCGTAAAATGTGGTGACCGATATTGTAATGATGTGGACCATGCGCGTGTTCTTGACAGACTTTATGCTGATATTGTGGCTGCCCTACATGGAGCTGCCCGGACTAGTCGAGGGGGAGCCGTGAGATGTAAGAAAAGGCCATATAAAATGGGGTGGAATTCGAATGTGAAAGATGCCCACGGGGAGGCCAGGTCAAAGTTTCGGGACTGGGTTCTTTGTGGTAGGCCACGGTCCGGTATAATGTATGAAAGTATGAAGGAAAGTCGAAGGGAGTTTAAATCTCGATTGAAATGGGTTCAAAATCATCAGGACCAAATTAGAATGGATGCCTTAGCTGAAAAGCATGCGAGTGGGAATTTTCGCGACTTCTGGCAGAGTACGAACAGAGTGAACGTGCGGCCTGGTCGACCGGTGTGTGTGGATAGTGTTGGTGACCCTAAGATCATTGCAGACATCTTCAAAGATCATTTCTTAGTCAAGTCTCCACTGGGTGAGGTGCAGGGGGTGTGCAGTACTGAGATGCCTAAGGATAAACTAACATCTAGATTTGAAGCTAAAATTGTAGCTAAGGTCATAAAATCGCTTTCCAAAGGCAAATCCGCTGGCCACGATGGCCTAAGTATTGAGCACCTTCAACATGCCGGCCCTCATATTGCGGGAGTGTTGGCAATGTTTTACACCTTATGCGTGAGTCATTCGTACCTACCTGACGATCTAATGAAAACTATCGTTGTGCCTGTGGTGAAAAATAAGACCGGAGATCTGGGTGATAAGACCAACTACAGGCCAATATCATTGGCAACCATAATCGCCAAAGTGTTTGACGGTGTGCTTAATACACAGTTAGACCAATATCTAACACTGCACGATAACCAATTTGGGTTTCGACCCAAACTGTCATCTGAAAGTGCTATACTGTGTCTTAAACATACAGTCAGATACTACACGAATAGGAAAACTCCAGTGTTCGCCTGTTTCCTCGATTTGTCTAGGGCCTTTGATCTGGTAGATTATAACATCTTGTGGAAGAAGCTGGAAAGCATTAATTTGCCACCTGAACTCATTTACATATTCAAGTTTTGGTATGAGCACCAGGTCAACAGCGTCAAGTGGGGCGGCGCAATGTCTGAACCGTATCGGTTAGATTGCGGGGTGCGACAGGGAGGGCTGACCTCGCCTGCACTTTTCAATATTTACCTAAACGCACTGATCGAGGCGCTCAGCAACCAGCATATCGGATGTCACATAGATGGGGTTTGTGTGAACAATTTAAGTTATGCTGATGATATGGTGTTGCTGAGCGCCTCGGTCTGCGGTTTGAGGAAGCTCATGGGGATTTGTGAGGAATACGCGTTTGGTCACGGATTAGTATATAACGCAAAGAAGAGTCAATTCATTGTCTTTGAGTCCGGGACAAAACGTATCGAAAATGTCCCTCCTGTTCGTCTGAACGGTATAGAGTTAGAGAGGGTTCATAAATTTAAATATCTAGGGCACATGGTTACTACCGATCTCAAAGACAATGAAGATATCGAACGGGAGCGTAGGGCGCTGTCCGTGCGGGCGAATATGATCGCGCGGAGGTTTGCGCGTAGCTCAGAGAGGGTAAAGCTTACCCTGTTCAGAGCTTACTGTACCTCTATGTATACGTGCAGCCTGTGGGCGAAGTATACGCTGGCCGCGTACAGCGCTCTAAGAGTGCAGTACAATAATGCATTGCGGGCGGTGCTGGGGCTGCCCCGCTACTGCAGCGCGTCCGGTATGTTCGCGGCGGCGCGTGTAGACTGCTTCTACACGAGTATGCGCAAACGGTCTGCGTCGCTGGTGCGCAGGTTGCGGGACAGCTCCAACACAGTGTTAGCAATGATTGCCGCAAGAGTGGACTGCCCGTACACCAGACACTGTTGTGACAGACATGTGTTTGGTAACACAGTGCACTCTAACCATTAATGTAGGTATAAGTAGAATATATTTTTGTTAATGGTATTGGGTTTGTGTTATTGTGTTTAGCTTTAAATTTTCTTTAATTTTTTTAATTTTCTGTTTTCTTATATGAGTCTCATGAGCTTGAAATAAATGCATTATTATTATTATTATATTATTATCAAACTCAAGATAAACTATGAAACAACAATAATATAACATTTTGACGCCCAATAACAAAAAGAAAGGAAAATAGTTTTTCAAATGTTATTAAAAAAATGTCTTTTTTATATTGCATTCAGATGTACCTAAATGTGATCCTATAGAGAAATAAATAATATTTGTTGTGAATAAAAACAAATACTACATACTCTATTAAACATAAACATAGGTAGTTAGTATGTATGTTACATGCTGAAATTGAATCAGTGAACAGGAAAACTAATTTATCCTTATACTGATATTAATAAGTTACAAAATATTATGTTTATTATATCAAATATTACAGGATTTCGATTATTACACATACTTTTTCAAACAACTTAATCATTAGTTTTCTTATTTATTTCTTATATGGAGAACCAACAGCTTTGTAACAATGTAATTACAATGAATGGAGCTATGGAGAGCCAATTAGAGATTCTCGCTATGAATTCAGTTAATTAAGCCTTAGAAGACCCGCTGCGGAACAGTCTTTCTATTTGAGCACTTGATGCAGAGGTAAAAGCACTTCTATGAAAACCCCACAGACACCTGTTAAAGTTGTTTGTGTGATAAGAATCTTTTTTAGTCCTAAGGTCAGGCACTGGAAACTGTGACACAGTTTTCACTTTAGTATTTTCAAGTGTTCATTTTTGTATACTGTGCACGTCTGTTGTATCATATTCAGAAATAAATTAATATTATTATACTGATATTACGAATTGTTAATTACCCCCCACATCTTCAGCCGTCAGTGATGCTGCCGATATGGACGTCAGAGTTCCTCCAAGCTGTCTCCAGGATGGACCCCAAGTTCATAGCTCTCCACCTTCAAGAGGTCGGCGGTAAGACCTACGAGAAGTCAATGCAGTACGTCCAAGAGTTTGTGCAGAGACTGTGCGACTGCCCCGAGCTGAGACTGTATGACAAGATCCGTATATTCCTGGACGAAGATTTCAGCTCACCGGAGAAGTTTACTGTAAGTTGGCCTCACAGAAAGAAAATTATTAATTTTCCCAAAACTGTACACAATACTGATTACTATTTGTATAACTAGGAAAAATATAAACTAAAAATGAAATGCCTTGGTGGATCGCTGCCTTGGCTGCCATGGCTTGTGAAAAAACTCTCTGGCGACCTTGTGTCCTCAGCAAATGCTGAGATCGCCAGAGCTGATTTTCACACAGCTCAGTTGGTAGTAAATCTCCTTTCTGCACGGCCACCAGAGTAGTTTAAAGTAAATTAACTGGCCTAACAGCCGTGGGACCAATAATTGTTACTCTGCCCATAACAAAATACGTCTTTGGACCCGTACTTAGGTATGGAATGACCGCGTCACATTGTGTTGCGGCCGTAGCTTGATGACGTGTAGGTGAAATGTCTAATATGCCTGTAATTTCACCGGCATCCACACCTTTCAATCCGGAACACAGTATTGCGTATGCTTTACTGGCAATGGAAATAAGTGGGACGACATTACTTCTACTTCCCCATACAAACTCACAACACAAATTCTGTTGCCTAAGCATGCAATAAATCATTCCCAAACAAATTACAGGCACATGAGACATTCCACCTACACGTCTCACAGTTACGGGCGCATACGAAGCGACTTGGGTCTTGTCGTACCTAGTAGGGGAGGACCCAAGCCGCATCGATTGTTATGGGCAGAGGTTACCACTTAACACCAGGTGGGCTGTCGGCTCGTTCCGCAACTATATAACATAAAAAAATAAAATAAAAGAACAATATTTAGTTAGGCTGGAATGAATTTGAATAAAATCGGTTTTAATAACATACAACAACGTAAAAACGAACAATTTTAAGTAACAGTTATTAATAATTAACAAATTCGTGCGTGGTATTGACGTCACGAGCCGAGGTCTTTGAACATAATGCCACCCATTACAATTAGTAACGTGAGCCCGCATACAACATTCTTCATTGAATTGTGTGGCTCGTCGGCCAAATGCCTGACTGGCCTCGGTTGGTAGTAACCCTGCCTTCTGCACTGTAGGCCGTGGGTTCGGTTCCCACCCAGGACAAACGTTTATATGACGAACGTAGGTTTGTTCTTTGTCTCGGTGTTTAAAATGATTAATACTCTCTTAACATTTTTGCATATTGTCTTTATTTGTTTATATAGTGGGATACTGCTCGATCTTAATGATATGACTAATATTTTAACACCTATTCCTCGAAAATGAAGTATTTAATTTCATTTTAAGAGCAGTAGAGCTCACGCCCAGTTCGTTCGGGGAAGTACTGCCACCATCCCCAAGCGTAACGCAATCGCGTTACTGTGTTCCGGTTTGAAAGGTGTGGTTGTCGGTGAAATTACAGGCACATGAGACCCACCTACATGGAATCTTTTAATTAGCTTTAAGCCTTTAACTTATTAATCTATCCATTAAGCTAGCTGTAAGATTTCTTAAAAATGTAAAAATAAAATAAATAAATAAATATATCTCGAGTTACGGGCGCATACGTGGGATTGTCGTACCTTGTAGGGGAGGACACAAGTCGCATCGGTTGTTATGGGCAGAGGTTACCACCTAACACCAGGTGGACCGTCGGCTTTTCAGTAACAATAACACATAAAAAAAACAACTGAGGGTGAAACCGCTGTTTACAGCTAGTTCAAAATATCAGGTCACGCGTACTTATTGCTAAGTTTGACAACCCTATCCGACCCTCCACTAGGATAGGCCATAAGATTAGATTAGCTAGTTGGAGTGGCAGTGGGCTGATCATATATCCGGAACTATCGATAACCTTTGACTACGGTGGGTTAGTTCTTGAGTGGGGACGGCGTTGGCAAACGTAGTGTGGGGCGCCCCACTCCAGGGGGAGCGATGACTTACAGAAGGTGGGTTGCTAGAAATGGAGGAGAGACGAAGATGGAGATCGGAGGGTCTTACTGAGAGAGCCCTCTATAATGAATAATAATAGTAAATATTGGTGGACATTTCACACAGTGCCATATAGTCCCAAAGTAAGCTAAGCGTAGCTTGTATCATGGGAACCAGACAACTGATATAATATTTATATACTTTGTTTGTAAATATGTACATATAATACATATTATCACCCAAACACAGAATAAACATCTATGTTCGTCACACAAACATTTGTCCTGGGTTGGAATCGGCCCCACGACCTACCGCACAGAAGGCAGGGTTACTACCAACTGAGCTGTGAGGCCAGCTATATATGCAAATCAATTCTACGAAGTAAACGCAAGTAAAAATGTGAGAAAAAAACTGGTTCGCCCATAGCCTTTTGCCAAACAATAGGTGATATAGCTCGGTGATGTATGATTGTAAAAGCTTGTTTTGAAAAAAATATTTTTTACCTAAATCTTATCCATTTTCAGGCACTAGGCAACATGTACTTCGCACATACATCCTTGACAGACATCAAGATATGGGACTTTGAGTTGAAAGCTTACGTGGATGCGCTTGGCAAGGAGGTGCATACTGGCAACATTGAGAAAGTCACTACCAAAGAGAAGGCCAAATTTCCGCAACATTTCTTCCCAGAGGTAAGTAAAGAGGTCTTTTTTCTACTTAGATCTGAAATACTCTTAAGTTATAATAACTTTGTATCATTTGGTATTTTAAAGTTGTTCTATGTTCTCGATTTGTATCTAACTGATATTATTGTATGTCCGATAGGACAGATTATTGATACTATACATTAAAATAAGATCTAATACAATAAATATTTCTTATTCTATTTTCGTTCTAATCAAAATAGAAGTTTTATATCACTGTTGATTCTCTGTACCTACACAACACTATGTTGCAGTGCAAGTGGTCGCGCAAAGGGTTCCTGCGCACGCGCTGGTGGGTGCGCGGCACCGCCCTCGAGTTCATCAACATACACCTGTTCCACGACGCGTCCAACCTGCAGGCCCTCGAGCCCTACCCCTCTGTACGTATAGTGCACTATGTTGCAGTGCAAGTGGTCGCGCAAAGGGTTCCTGCGCACGCGCTGGTGGGTGCGCGGCACCGCCCTCGAGTTCATCAACATACACCTGTTCCACGACGCGTCCAACCTGCAGGCCCTCGAGCCCTACCCCTCTGTACGTATAGTGCACTATGTTGCAGTGCAAGTGGTCGCGCAAAGGGTTCCTGCGCACGCGCTGGTGGGTGCGCGGCACCGCCCTCGAGTTCATCAACATACACCTGTTCCACGACGCGTCCAACCTGCAGGCCCTCGAGCCCTACCCCTCTGTACGTATAGTGCACTATGTTGCAGTGCAAGTGGTCGCGCAAAGGGTTCCTGCGCACGCGCTGGTGGGTGCGCGGCACCGCCCTCGAGTTCATCAACATACACCTGTTCCACGACGCGTCCAACCTGCAGGCCCTCGAGCCCTACCCCTCCGTACGTATAGTGCACTATGTTGCAGTGCAAGTGGTCGCGCAAAGGGTTCCTGCGCACGCGCTGGTGGGTGCGCGGCACCGCCCTCGAGTTCATCAACATACACCTGTTCCACGACGCGTCCAACCTGCAGGCCCTCGAGCCCTACCCCTCTGTACGTATAGTGCACTATGTTGCAGTGCAAGTGGTCGCGCAAAGGGTTCCTGCGCACGCGCTGGTGGGTGCGCGGCACCGCCCTCGAGTTCATCAACATACACCTGTTCCACGACGCGTCCAACCTGCAGGCCCTCGAGCCCTACCCCTCTGTACGTATAGTGCACTATGTTGCAGTGCAAGTGGTCGCGCAAAGGGTTCTTGCGCACGCGCCGGTGGGTGCTTATGACGTGTTGTTTCGCTATTGAGAGCGGTTGTCACGATATATAGGTTCAATATATGGGTTTCAAAGCAAACCAAACAACCTTTAGCAATTGACTGAAAAAGGAATATTTCGTTAAATAGAAGTTCGCTATATATAGTGTACGCTATATTTTTTTTCTTTGTATCACAGGTGTATTGTCGCAGCCGCCGCCGCGCGCTACGTCACACACTACGCCATTTGCATTCTGACGTCAACGCGGCTCCGTACTTCATATTTGGGGATTTCAACTTTCGGACAGACACGGGTGGCGTTGTTAAGGTATATATCAGTAATTACAACCGCATTATTATATGATACCAGCAAACATGGCGAACGTTGTTCTGCCGTACGTTAACATGGATAACAAATAGTTACGAATAGCGAATATACCGTATATAACGAATTCATCGTTGAATGAGAATGATTCCTCGTTATTTCGCAATTGGATATTTTTTCCATTTATTTTTATTGGTGAACTAAACTACAGATTAGTTTAATTAGAACCAAGTTTGATAAAATTTCTATGGGATCAATCTGAAAGTATATAAGTACTTTATAATAAAAATAGAATTGTTGAAATCGGTTTGTAATTGAAGAGTAAGAAACAGAAAAATACAACCAAATTGGCAACCTCCTCCTTTTTCTAAAGTCGATTAAAAGCCTTTTAAATGAAAAAAACATGGTGATCAGTCTTGAATTGCAACACTGAATTTACGATAAATATTAATGTTTCTCAGCAACCCTGTAATTGAAGGGCAAATTTGTTTATCAAACGAAATTTACCATCCCCAAAATTCCGTGTGATGTCCGCCGATATGTTTTCAATTTCAGTGACAAAATATTAATCTTCTTCTAATATATAAAATTCTCGTGTCACAGTGTTTGTAACAAAACTCCTCCAAAACGGCTTGACAGCTATTTATGTTTTTTTTGTGTATATTCGGTAGGTCTGAAAATAGGACGTAAACTATTTTTCATACCCCTAAGTGATATGGGTGGTCCAAACCAATTTTTTTTTTTTTTACTTTTTTATGATTCAGCATTTAAAAATACATACAACCTTAAATTTTCACCCTTCTACCACCAACCCCTATTTTTTAATAGCGATATTAGTACTTTAATAATTTTCAACCCTCGGTGGTGGATTATAGTTTTTTTTTTTACCTTTTTAATGACACTTTTACCTTAACGTAGCATTGCAACGCATGCCGGGTACAGCTAGTAATATATAAATAGACAATAACTTAAATTTCTAGAAAATAACCGAAGACCTCACCGCCTGCCGATTACAAGACAGCGCTAAAGTAGATTCATCGCGTCTCCAGTACAAGTGTAAGAGCGACGATCGGTTGGTGCTCACCATCGGAAAGAAGGAATTCGCGCATGCGGAACACCAGAAGATATTTAGAGAGCCATGGGTAACATTTAACACCTTGTAGATAAATATTGGTGGACAATTCACACAGCGACATCTAGCCCCAAAAGTAAGCATAGCTTGTATTCTGGGACTCAGACAACTGGTACAATACTTATATACTCTTGAAATACATTTATTGGTGGACATTTGGTGGTCAATTCACACAGCGACATCTAGCCCCAAACTAAGCATAGCTTGTATGAAGAACCAGACCACTGATAGAATACATATATATACTTTTTTGTATATACCCGTACACTGTACTATTACATTAAGACCCAGACACAGAACAAACACCAATGTTCGTCACACAAATGTTTGTCCTCGGTAGGAATCGAACCCACGACCTATAGTGTAGAATGCAGAGTACCAAAGACTATCTACTGAGCTGTGGGGCTAGTCGCTATATTGAATTTCTCAAATAATTTAATGCAAAATGGACGTTATCTCTAATGCTACAAGACGCTATTTCCAGCTGCAACGTTACGACCGCGAGCTGGAGGCGCTACGGCCGCATCTGTACGAGTTTCCGGTGAAGTTCCCGCCTAGCTACCCCTTCGAAGAAGATGTGCATCTGCCCACACATTATATGAAGACACGGTGAGTATTTTTTTATGTGATAAAATTACGAAACGAGCATATTTTTGCCTCACCCGAAATTGTCATAATTTCTACTGCTACAACGTTCCTGCTCAAAAATTATTCCTCTATAAAAGAGAGTAGATGCATTTGACTGGCCTCATAGTTCAGTTAGTAGTAACCCTGCCTTCTGCGCAGTAGGTCGTGGGTTCGATTCCCACCCAGGAAAAACATTTGTGTGGCGAACTTAGATGTTTGTTCTGTGTCTGGCTGTTAGTACGTATTATATGTATGTTTAAAAAAAAAGTTTATAAGTATAGTCAGTTGTCTGGTTCCAATGACACAAGCTATGCTAAGCTTACCTTGGGGCTAGAGTGCGCTGTGTGAAATGTCCACCAATATTATTATTATTTTATATATTACACATCTAGTGTGGAGTGGTAACCTTTTCTCATAATAAGCAATACGACTTGAGTCCTCTCCTACTTAAGTACGACAAGACATAAGTCGCGTCGCATGCGCCCGTGACTCTGAGATGTGAAAGTGGAATGTCTCATGTGTCTGTATTCTCTCGTTTCACCGGTAATCACACCTTTCAAACTGGAACACAGTAATGTGTACGATAAAGAATTAAGGAGGAAAAATATATATAACAAAATTGTCGTGTAAATTGTACAAAGACTCTGTGTTTGTCTGTCAGGTGCCCGGCTTGGTGCGATAGGATTCTGCTGTCGCAGTCTGCAAGACTGCTGGTCCAACAGGACCCTGCCAGACCCGGGGAGAACCGACATCTGCATACATCCAGGTGAGTTCCCCCACATCTTGTATAATCTATACATACAAATAAATAAAATTGGAGTGTCTGTTTGTAATATTAAAATAACCGCTTTTTACTAATAGCATACGGATGTATACACGGTACATATACCAAAACAACATTTTATACAATTTTTGTCTGTGTCTGTTTGTTCCGGCTAATCTCTGAAATTGGCTGGACCGATTTTGACGGGACTTTCACTGGCAGATAGCTGATGTAACAAGGAGTAACTTGGGCTACTTTTCCGAGGGGTAAAATAGGGGTGCGTGATAAAACCGAATTTCACGCTGACGAAGTCGCGGGCAACAGCTAGTTAAATATATAACCAATCTAATCATACCGTCGCATCAAGGTAGTCAAGTAACACAAAACGCGTATCGTGTCGGATGAGTAACTGCATCTCTCTCCTGTCAGACGTTTTATCTCCCTACTGCCTGCTCGTATCGATAGCTCTCTCGAACCAGGGGTGAAAAGACTAAAGTGCGCCTCAAAAAGGTTCCTTTCGTGCACTTTATTCAAAATAGTGTCTTTGGATTTTTGTTTTAGGCCATTACAGTTAGCATTTTTGCTCCTAGGATGCTTGTCCGTTTCCTCGCGATGTTTTCTTTACCGTTTTGAGAATTGATTAATGTTTTTAAGTGAATAGCTAATTGGCACGTCTGGATTTGAATCAGATGCCTTCGGATCGAAAGTTGGCGTCCATTGGCCACTGGCCACCACTCCGTTGCCTTGAAATGAAAAATTTTCCGTTGTCAGGAAATCCGTGGCGGACTCAACGGACAGCAGCGGGCGCGTGTCGTCTTCAGACAGCAGCCCCGCGCGCTCCGGCTCGCCACACTCACACACCCAGGTACCAGGATGTGTATGCAATCCGTGGCGGACTCAACGGACAGCAGCGGGCGCGTGTCGTCTTCAGACAGCAGCCCCGCGCGCTCCGGCTCGCCACACTCACACACCCAGGTACCAGGATGTGTATGCAATCCGTGGCGGACTCAACGGACAGCAGCGGGCGCGTGTCGTCTTCAGACAGCAGCCCCGCGCGCTCCGGCTCGCCACACTCACACACCCAGGTACCAGGATGTGTATGCAATCCGTGGCGGACTCAACGGACAGCAGCGGGCGCGTGTCGTCTTCAGACAGCAGCCCCGCGCGCTCCGGCTCGCCACACTCACACACCCAGGTACCAGGATGTGTATGCAATCCGTGGCGGACTCAACGGACAGCAGCCTACTCTCGTGGAGCGAGAATAATTTGAGTCGATGTTTGTTCCTGTGTTTGTACCGGTGGTCCCGCCCGCTTCTTAAACTGATTATAGAACATTTTTTTGAAAATTGCGACTCAAACTATCAGCCTTAAGACGTAATATCCGAAAACTCCAATAATCATTGTAATCGTTTATCATCAAAATAATACTAAGTACCATAATTTGTATCAATGTATTTACAAAAAATATGTATTCTGTCAGCTTTCCGGTTCACATAGTACAAGCTATGCTTAGTTTGGGGGTAGATGGCGCTGTGTGAAATGTACACCAATAATCATATATATGTATGTTTTCAGGGCAGCCCAGCCAAGACGCTTGAGAAGAAAAACAGCGTCGTTGAGCTGGACGCGCTGTCCGTTACCGGGTTTAACGTCAGTAGGAAGAGCATAGCGGACCCCACTAGCCTACAGAAGGCCATCAATGCTAGGTAATATTAACTGTAATATTGTTTATTTATTTATTACTAGCTGCGCCCCGCGGTGTTACCCGCGGTGAATAAGTAATCCCACGTGAACACTGCACTTTTCCGGGATCAAAGTAGTATCAAAGTAGCTATCTTAGTACCAAATTTCATCCAAATCCATTCAGCCGTTTGAGCGTGAAAGATAACATCCATACAAACTTTCACGTTTATAATATTATAGTAGGATAATATAAATAAATAGGTAAATTGAAAATTAACAAGAGTCCACGAGACGTAATACCCTTGTTAATATTTCAGGCAGTGAAGTTTAGCTACGAACAGCATTTAAGTTTTTATTTATACAGATAAATGTGCGGGATTCTGCAAGCGAATAAGTGGAGCGGAATCCCGTAGGATTGCGGGATTCCTTTTATGGGGCTGCAATCCCTAGGAATGACTTCCATACACGAGGAGACGTAAAGGTCTGAATCTATAAAAAAACGTAAGCCATGACTGGCCTCACAGCTCAATTGGTAGTAACGCTGCCTTCTGCGCTGTAGGTCGTGTGTTCGATTCTCACCCAGGACAAACATTTGTATCACGAACATAATGTTTGTTCTGTGTCTGGGTGTGAAAATAGTATGTATTTACAAAAAAGTTTATAAGTATTATCATGTGCCTGGTTCCCATGACACCATGCTTAGCTAACTTTGGGGCTAGATGGCGCTGTGTGAAATGTTCACCAATTTTTTTATGTAATTGAAGTCACGGAACAAGATGACGGCCTACCTGATGTTAAGTGGTAACCGCCGCCCATAGACAACAGCAATACCACTCAAGTCCTCTCCATAATACGAGATGACTCAAGTCACATTGCGTTGCGTCCATCACCTCGAGACGGGGATGTTACGTCTCATCGGCTGCAATTTCACCGGCACCCACCCCCGGTTTTGAGCAGTAGAACTCTCGCCAAGTTCGTCCGGGGAAGTACTGCCACCATGCCCATTTCTGCCGCCAAGCAGTGAAGCATTCGCATTACTGTGTTCCGGTTTGAAAGGTGTGGTTTCCGGTGAAATTACAGGCACATGAGACATTCCACCTACACGTCTCAGAGTTACGGACGCATACGATGCGACTTGGGTCTTGTCGTACCTAGTAGGGGAGGACCGAAGTCGCATCAGTTGTTATGGGCCGAGGTTACCACTTAACACCAGGTGGGCCGTCGGCTCGTTCCGTAACTGTATTACATAAAAAAAAAAAAAAAAAAACAGCAACACGAGCATCACTGTTTGGCGGCAGATTACCAGGTGTGGTGGCAGTACTTCTCCGGGCGAACTTAGCACAAGTTCTACTGCTACTTTGGGTTGCTCCACCCGGGAGACACGTGTATGGATTCAAAGGGTTATGGCATACGGACGCGAGCAACTTGGTCCCCCAATTATTTAGAAGGTTGTGTGTTTGGCCATCAGGGCGGCGGAATCGGAGATGTCCGCGTCGGGACAGCGTCGCAAGCTGGTGCGCAACCAGTCGGAGGGCGCGCCGAAGGGCGAAGCGCTGTCCGCCGAGCTGCGCCGCCTCGTCGACGCCGCGCCCGCCAGGAAGCGGACGGAGTACGCCGTCATGGGGCCCAGCACCTGCATGGGGGACCATAAGGTAACACCACCGGGGGACCATAAGGTAACACCACCGGGGGACCATAAGGTAACACCACCGGGGGACCATAAGGTAACACCACCGGGGGACCATAAGGTAACACCACCACAGGCAGTGCCATTACACAGGCATGGCCTTTAAACTTACACGAGCTTTTTTTTATTACTGGACTCTTGCTTCTCTTGGTCCTGGATGGAATTCGAGCCCACGACCTACAGCGCAGCGGGCACAGTTACTACCAACTAAGCTGTGAAGCTGTTGATGAAACATTATTGTTTCATCAACAGCTTCACAGCTTGATAACCTGCTATTGCGCACGTTTTAATTTGAACTACTAACATTCGAATTGAAATTGACATCTGTGCTGCTCAGCCCCGACTCTCACTTGCCAACTTGGTTCCGACCTAATTTCAACCAACATTGTCCACAGCCGATCTACCTCCGCGTGTTGCTGCAGTCAGACCGAGGTACGCTGCACTGTTGTTCAAACTCTATCTGCAGTTTAACCCCTACCCTCCTCCCCCGGCACCGCCTCCCCACCTTCCCGGACCTCACCAAACTACCCCCCACCCCCTACGCCCCCGCCCCCAACGGCCTCCCCCCCGAAATCAGACGCACCGGCTCCCTCAACGAAACGCTACTCCGTATACCTCACGTGGAAATAACGACGGTCGACAGCCCTAACGGCATTTTCGTTAACGAAGTAGACAGCGCGTTGCTCTGCGTCCGACCCTTAATAGACCCCTACACGCCGGAGAGCGTCGATTCTCGCAGCCCAATCGAGACTGAAATCGTGGTTGAGCCCGAGATAGCGGACCGCACCGTCTCCCCTACGCAGTTGAAGCACAGATTAGACAAACTTATCGTTGAGAAAACTGCGCCGGAGTTGCGCAGGTTGAACAGTAGGGAGTCGTGTAAGTCTGAGGGTAGCCGGAAGGGGGTGTGTTTCGCGTTGAAATGCTACGGGTTCTGTAGGCGGAAGGCGAGCAAAGTTAGGTGCGGGTGCAAGTTTAGCTGTTGTACTTCTTAGTCGTATAATTATTTCTGAGAAAGTCAAAGTTGATAGTTTTGCGTTTCGTTATAATTTTTGTTCCTTGGTCGTCCCTGACTTATAATAGACGATGTAGTCTTTGACGTAATATTATTTATTTTGTATAGAACAATATAATAATATGGTGAATTACCTCAGTAAAGCCAGAATATAAAAAAATAGGTATTAGAGCAGAATCGTTTACTCGTTTCGCGTTTCCTATTGATGAATCTCAACTTTACATACTTTTTGAAACACTTTCTCAAAGGAATTAATGAAAAATCAACGCTAACAAATATAGTTACAATTTCGACAGCGTATTAGGAGTAAACGCGCTGATAAAAATTGACGAAGTCACCAAAAATGGACTAAGTTAAGTATTTTATGTAAATATTAATGACACTAAATAGGCTTTTTTTTATTTCCCCTCGCTTGTCAAACATTAGCTCCAAAGCTACATATGTAGATGTACCTACTCGAATTGATGTAGGAATAACCTCGGAGTAGTGAGTCGTTTTCTAGATAACCACTGAATCTAGACTCAGGGACATATTTAGAGGAAGCTAAAAATTAATTCTAATGACATAGAGTTTATTGGTAAACGTCACTTTTCACAATAAGAGGAGGTAACATAAATAACAGAACATGCCACATAGAAAAAAAACGATTTGGTGAACCTTATTGAAATGCTCCATAAAATAAGGGGGAAAATGATAACTTTTCTCAAAAAAATAAAATAAAATCACATCGAAATCGCCTCGTTTTTTTGTCTTAAAATTTTGGAATTTGTTATTTGATAATATTATGTGTTTTATCAAGTTACTCTAATTATGTCCGGAGTGTATTATCGCTCCTCTGGTCCAATATTTCCGTACCCGATCCCACCAAACTACGAATCCGAATCCAAAAACCGAAACGATAAACTTCAAGTGTGAATGTAGCTTTAGTGGCACTCTCAAAGCACACGTCGGATATCATCTGCGGTACTGTAGTTCGGTTCCGCGACGAGCACCGGACACCATCGCCCGTGCATAACGAGATTAGGGTTTTTAACTGTACGGGCAGAATGGGTCGTATGTAGTTTCAATTAAACTGTTTTTATTATAAGTATTCTTTCATATGGATTGACACCTTCAGGTACCCTGATTCGATTACCCGACGTGTGCCGCGAGCCTTAGTTTAGAGTAGAGAGTGTTGCTTTGTTTTCTTTATTAATAATTTGACTGATTTTGTATTCAGGATTTATTAATCTTGACATTTAGTCAGCTCTAGCTACCAATAAAGTTTTATCGTTTTCCCCAGCATGGGTATTCATGCACGTATTTTTACTAGTAAGTAACAATATCACATTATAAATGTCCAATAGATTAATGTATAAAGTTTTATAGTATTTTTGACTAAACCAGTTTTTATACTTTGTATATGTAGTTGGCATTTGAACTTTAGAAATGTGTATTTGACTAGTTTAACGATAAGAAAAAAAATCTACTCTATTTTAGCTTAATTTATGGCCTTGATTTTACTTATTTATAAGTAAGAAATACTTTAAGTTCTTTGCTTACTTCTGAATAGTACACAAAGTTTACATACTTACAAAAAAGTACAATAAATTAATTATTTGTATTACTCATTGAGGTGTGAGTTCGTTCTTTTATATATAATAACGAGTAAATAACAAAACAATTGTAAATAATGCGTATAGAATACAATAATTTAAAGAAACTATACCAAAATGCTTTTAAAATAGAATCTAGTCTTGGACTTAAAAGTCATAAATAAAAGCAAAGTATTTTTCATAGTTTACATTACCGGGGTTGCAATATTAACCAAATATTTTTTCATTTTTAGTCACTATGTATTTAAGACTGGTAACACTTTGGTTTTATTTTAAGTTATTTAAAAGGTGTACGACCTCTTTAATGTACAGCGTGTAAGAATATTTCCTACTCCCATAAACAGATGGATTATCGGAAAATGTTTCTACCTCGAATATACCATCAAAAGGCAAAAATAAACATGATCTTGTATCTTATAGATATTTTATGAAAATAATGACTTTTCTATTGAGTTTTGCTTTATTTGATTTTTATAGGGTAATCTTCATTTCGACCCTCTTGTTTTAGGGTTGTGTATTTCCATTTTCGTATGATAAATATTTTACACTTGTACTTACATTAAATGGGTCGAGCCATTAGTTGTTGCTGAATGCACTAACTCTTTTTTATCCAAATTTATTACATTCCATTAAATCTATTATTTATTTTGTTTATTCTAGATGTGTATTTAGTTCTTCTTATCTTTATTTGGTTTCGACCAGTCTGACATACGTGGACCATACTGAAAGTTTCTGAATTACCTCCTGGCGTTTGGAACTAAAAATAATATTAATAGATTGCAATAAAGCCATTCATTACATATTATGTCGCACTTATCCAGTTAAGTCCATCCTTTTGGATAATAATTAAATATAATAAAACAAAACTTTATTTATACTTTATCAGAATCCAGAAACTTTGTTTATGGTCGAAGTACCTCGGTGGGGTCAATGTTGCAGTCAGTTTGAAATCGATAATTGATTACGACAAAAGATGCCATAAACATGTTTTTTTATATGGGGTTTAAACAGGAATCAAATACATATATTAAAAATTGGTCTTTCCTCCTCTTTTCTATATGAATATGTAATTGAATAAAACAATTTTTTTACAAACAATTAGAACAGTGTATTTTAAATCTAAAAACAACAATATATTGTATAAACTAAAACAAATTAAAAACGATATTTGTATAATCATCGACATAACATAATATATCGTTTTTATGCTTTATTTGTATCTTTGCCATAATTTATGACGCATTATTTGATTGGCATATTTAACTGAATCATATCTAAAGTGGTAACCTGTTTTTAACTTCGTTCGTTTTGGCTTTGAATCGTTTATACGTAATTTTACTTAATTAACTTTAAGTTCTTTGTATTGAGTGGTGCTATGTAGTCATTATATTAAACTGTCCTCACTTAATCAACATTTATTCTTTTAACTCGACTGCCTAATGGTTTTAAAACCGACTAATTTAGTTTAAGGCCTGCATTTTGTAAAATATTGCGTTTACTATGCACAATTATACTTTTTTTTTTATAATTTTATTGATACTGCACGGTATTCACGTAATATCAAAGAAAAACTCTTCAAATCTTCGTATCAATCGCGTTTGGTCCTTTTTACCTTGTCTCATGGGCCGGAGTAAGGAATCGCGAGTGGTTCTTATTACCTCGTCTCCCGACCCGAAGTAATGATTCGCAAGCGGGTATTACCTCGTTTCCCGACCCGGAATAATGATTTGTAAGCGGGCCTTATTACATCGTCCCCTGACCCAAAGTAATGATTCTCTAGCGGGCCTTATTACCTCGTCTCCCGACCCAAAGTAATGATTTGCAAGCAGGCCTTATTACCTCGTCTTCCGACCCGGAGTAATGATTCGCAAGCGGGCCTTATTACCTCGTCACCTGACCCGGAGTAACGATTCGTGTTTCTAATTAGCTCCCGGGGTTATTTTTATCCGGTCCCAAGCTTGAATGTGAATCTAATAAATAATTGCTTTGATTCGAAAATTATTATGCCGCATAATGTTTGGTTTTTAATATTGTATTTAGTGCTTGTGGCTGTAGTTCGGTTTTGTGATTTGTTGTGTTGCTGTATTTTGCTTCTGTAAGTATTGTTTTTGAGTTATATTAATGTTTTTTTATTTATTTTAATACCCTCATATATCGGTACTAGTTATGTTGCAGCCTAGCTGAACGGCAATCTTGTTTTGTTTCATACGAACAAAAGGAGATAGCAGATAGTCAGTGGAATAGATTTTTTCGTATGACGTATTATTTTAATTGCTTCACTATAAAATTTAATTTAACAAGTTTGTTTACTTAATAATGACGAATGCATGTTTTGGGAGATATATATTACAACAGAGTAGTTTTGTCATATACCATTTATAATATTATGGCAAATAATAAGAGATAAGTCTGAGATCAGGAACGTAGGTACACAGCAAAAATATGTTAATATTACTTAAGACTGAACTAAAGCTTGATCAGTGGTTTTTAACTACAACATTCCATATATTATGTTTCCGAATTACAGGAAATTTCCGTCAAGAGTTCTCAGAGTCCTCCCCGAAGCACATTCGCTCGGACGAAGTCGGCGCGATGCCCGAACATGCGGCCGACTCACCGAACTCCAGGTACATACATTTCAACATGGATAACCCTAACAATGTGTTTAAAGAAACGGATATATAAAATATAGCGAACATTAAAGAAACCTGTAGTCTAGAACAAACGTTGATAAGAAGAAAAGAAACGTAAGGAAATCCAAAAGTCACCGAGCTATTAATGTATGCAGTACGCCTTTAAAGCTAGCGGTCAAATTGACCAAAACCTATTCAGGCGTACCGGCATAGACAGCAAAATCACCAAAGCCATTTGAAGGAAACATAATAATTAAAACAAATACGTCTAGTATTTAATATTTCCAATTTAGGATGGAATACCGCTAAGCTGAAGTGACATTGATCTAGTCAGGCGAAAAAGCCGAAATTTATAAGAAATATTCTCAAAAAAAAAGTCTAAACTCTTAACATGAGTACTACAATCATTAAACAAAGCAGTAAAAACAAAAACTTGCAATGAAAGAAATAAAAAGATAGTGACTTGCACTTAGAAACAACCTATTTGGTAACTAATTAGTTTATAATTAAACAAAGCAGTAGAAATATTAAAAATATGCAATAAAACAAATCGTACATAATAGCGACTTTATATACAGCCAAGTTGGTGGCTATTAGTCTATTATTAATAGACTAATTAAAAAAAGTAGTCAATCCTATAAAAAAAAGTTAATAAAAAAAATTACTATAATAATAGTTAAAGAAAGTTTAATAGTTAAACAACCTAGTCGGTGGCATATTATTAAACAATGGAGTAAAAACTTTAAAATATCCAGTATAAGAAATCAGTAACAGTGACTCGGATAAAAAAAACAGCGTAGTATTGTGGCTAATTTGTAGACATAATGTCCGATTGATTCGATATGTGCCATACATATTCTTTTGTCTGTTGGTATTTTCATACGCATATGTATATAAATCTGCGTATAAAAATAATATACGTACATTATCTTGACTAAAAATTATATAAAGAATTCATTCTTGAAACTAGAATATTGACTAGGTTGAACTAACATCGAATGAAGTTAAGAACTAGAAAATGTTAAAATTATAACTATAATCCTTGTAGGATTGCATTAGTTATAGACCTAATCTATGGCAAGGCTAACTTACTATTATTTGCATTTGCATTCTTAATCTTCTTAGGTGCTGTCCTTTTTTCTTGGCATTAAGAAGAAAGAGACTATGTATCTACTTATCTAATAAATAACTATTTACTAGTGTCTTGTCGATATGTGTTAGTATTAATTCTACTTAAGTCACTGTTTTATGCATGTTCTCACTATTAGTGTTTCAAATTTATGGTATTAGACATTCCAAAGATTATACATTAGGAAAATTATATCTACATCTAACATTATAGTTTATTTTATATTAAAGCAGATGTAGGGTTTTTTAATATGGATATAGTAATTAATATAAAAAAATACTCCATATTTATGCCTGACGTTTAACTTAGACTTACTACTTAGTGTGTCGTGTATAGTAGATAGTGTTTAATATTTTCAAAATACTCGCTCTTATCTAGTCGTGTCTATTTTTTCATTTTCGCTAATTCAACAAGTAAATGCCAAAAATAATTAGGAATTAGGATGTGACAGTGTAGATGTCACATATTTTTAAATCAACATTATTATTCCGTATCGCCTGCCATAGTTTTCCTAGTCCTGTTAGTTCTTTGTACCTAGGTTACCTAGGAAAAGAATAGCTCATTTATTTAAAACAAAGCATTTTGGTCAAGCACTGGGGGACTGCCTACCGTGGTTTGGCGATACGAAATAATTGATACATGTTTATGAAATTATATCAGGGAGCGAAAACAACAGGGTAAAATTGTTTGCCATTAAATTATTGCCATAATCAATATATTGTTGATATTTTGCGAAATATGTCGTATTTTGTATTTTTTTTTATATGTGCGTAGTAGGTACTCGGTGTCTATTTAGATTATCTAGTACAGTAATAGTTAATTGTTTATTTTAGATAGTATATAGGTCATGTTAGTTAAATCTGTTGTCAGTAAATGATATCATTATTGGTATGCCATATTATAGAATGTATTTATCAAACGGTCAAATTACAATCTTATTTATTACTTACTACTTTCTATGTATTAATCAAAAAAATATTTATGTCTGTTGTTGTAATAAAATTATGCCACGCATAATAGGTATAAAAATATACATATATTAAAGTTTTTTCATATGACATAATGGTGATTATGCTAGGAGCTAAACTAATTTTAGCGTGTATTTCTCTTATTTATGAACAGACCGCCACAGACCACAGACTGGATTAAAAAAGTTTCAAACTAAATATATGTGATTTACCCTTTTTGTCCATCATATTTTAATCGTGATTAAAATTATCTTTGTATATCTATCTCACGGACGCCATGATTATCAGATTATTAGTTTGACATGAGGCATAAACTTACATTTAATTTTAGTTTGGTTGAACATAATCGCCATCAGTATTTATTATTCATACATAATATTTAACCTTATTATAACTATTTAGGTATATTAATAAGTTAAACTAGAGCATATATTAAGGTTTTTGTCATACTATAATACACGTTTCTAGTCACTACATACGTATAACCTTACTCATATTTGTGTGCTAATTAATAAAGTACAATAATGTAGCTGCACCAAGCGTAATAGTATATTTATTTTACTGCTTGATTTATTTAATTGTTAATATAAAATAAAAAATGATATACCCGAATCTGATGGGATCTCTTATCAACCGTGCTGTGACGAGTTCTAGTAAAGAATTAAATTTAGTTTGAGAATGATAATGCCCTCTAAATATATATATGCCCTGGTTTGCACGAAAAATGTTTATTACACAATACCTACATTTATTAATATATAAAATAAATGGTTGATGAGCTATTTTCGTTAAATAACTTGTATGATATTCTTCGAGAATTCGTTGCGTTCAAAATAAACCCGGTGTACTGGATTCGTTAGTAAATTGTACTTTATACCGTCATATTGTCCCTAGATGCATTCTCTACATTTAAAGTTAATTTATTTTACTATAAATATATAGGAAAGTAATATATTAATTTAACTTTATTTTTAGATAAATCAACACATCATTAAGGGTAGTATATAACCAAAATAGATGTACCTGTGTTAGGATAAGGCAGTATATAACCAAAATAGTAGTAAATGTACCTGTGCTAGGATAATATTATGTATAATATTTCACGCTTATAAACACAATTTAAATAAAATATGTGTCGTACTGTGAATTAATTATATGTGAATTAAAATTTTGAAATATATACCTACTTTATTACTTAGATGTGACGCGTATTATACTCATAAAATTTATTATTAAAAAATTTGTATTGTCCATATACGGTCATCAAGCTAGTGTGTAGTGAGCTTGTTCTACGAGAATTTGATAACAAAGTATATTAGTATTATATAAATTAAATTTATATCATAATATGAATTAAAGTTATTTAACTATTATATCAATGAGAGAATAATGGTATGTTTTACAAATGTTAACCCTTAGTCCGGCCGCAGAGTGCGAAAATTGTTGACAATATTTCCGATCCCAACCCACGAATATTCTGATTTCTACCAGCGAAGTCTTCCGTCCTCAACCCTTGCTAAAATGATCTTACCCGCACCGGTAGCGACAAAGCGTATATTTTGTACTAGACCCCGTTAAATTGTCTAAAAAATTCAGATTGGTCTTCCATTTCTATAAAAAAACGGTTTAATAAAGTGTTTAGCTCGACGGCACAATGCCGGATTGCGGTAGGGGTAAGCGTTTACCGAATCAGGGCACCTGAAGATCCTAATAACTATAGAGCATTTAGTCAAATATTTTGTCCACTAACCGTTCTTGATAGTTTATTTATTAATTTGAAGAATTAAATAATAATTCAATAATCGTATCTTGAGGACCTATCAAATTGATTTGATTTATATAACTTTTCACTTCGGCTTTTATTTGTTAATACTCTTAAGCTATACGTACGTTATTATATTATCTATAAATTTATCAGCACGAAAGAGTTTTGGAGGCTAATTCATAATGAAACCTTATCATGTTAATTCATATAGATTCTTATTTGTAGTTTAGATAGTGATAAATCTAACTGCACTGCACACATTCGATAGTTGATAATTGAGAAAGGGCGCGTTTACGTTATGATCAAAATGTCAGTCTCCTTGTCTCTCGTGTGGTTATATACACCTACTACCGTGCGGTTGGTGGTCCTAACAGATGCAGTTTACCTAGACTGTATAACAGCATCAGAAAAAAATAACGTCAAAACCAGTATAGGTAGTTGCACTATTTCTTTTCTGCATGGTGACATGTGCGTGTGATTTCAAAGGCGCCCACATTTTTCGAATGGTACACAGAGTACACTACTGTTTGCCATCAAACGGGTATAGTGGTAGTACTTCCCCATGCGAACTTGTGTATTATTTGTTCTAACGATTTACAATGAATTAAAACTACGGTCGTGCCCATGACCTGTATTTAAATTACATATTTCAATTGAACATATTGTTTATCAAATGTTGGTGCAGTTGATTTTTCATATATTTTAGATAATAGTCTAGTTATTATAAAAGCCAGAAGAAATGTTGATAGATTCGCGCGTGGAGCCGGTAAACAGGTTTATTTAAATATAATAAAAAGGTTTGTTTTACAAAAAAAAAAGTCACTCCTGAAAGTTTACAGAATATAGAATTATAATCTAAATAAACTATGAATCAATTAGAAAGTGAAGAAAAAATTAGTCTTGGTTTTTATAGTAGAGTTGCAGCAGGTCGGCGAGAACAAAGAGTGTTTACTAACACGAACTTAACTTACATTTTATAATGTAATTAAGTACTAGTAGAACCTGGCGTTTTGCTAGAAGTAGAATGAAAAGAAATACAATCTTGCACATAAAAAAAAACCAGGTGTTGACGTTTCCAAGCCATTTCTTTATGAATTCTGTGGAAATAAAGTTTTTGACTTTGACAGTTTTGGAGTTTATCCACTTCAAATATATTACTCATGATTGAATATCCTTTTTTATATACCAGATAGGTATAATTTAATATTCAAATAGGAATTCCTTGTGAATCATAATAAAACTAAGACCAATTCCTATTATTATTTTCGTGCTTGGTTAACATGAAAATAATGAATCACATACCTACGCTGCAGTAACAACCCATTAGCACAAATGCGCACTCTGATACCAATGCAAATGTTACTCAATTAGGAATTCCCAGAATGTAGGAAAGAACTTCACTAACAGAGTTAATGTGCTCGTTTTTCTGTTACATTAAGCTGATATGTAGGAAATGTTAAGAGAGGTTTACATACTTATGTAGAAAATCTAATTGATATTTGTACGACAGCTGGTCGAATATATTCATACCAACTTAATTTGTATAAAACCTACGTATAACCTCTATTCAAGCAACGTTTTGGTGCGTTAGAAATCCTTGATGACTGAGTTATATGGTAAAGTGTAAACAGGAGAGCGTGATGGCCCGAGTTTCAATCCGGAGATCTCTGGTTCAGTCCTGTGGTGCACCAATCAGTTTTTCACTTGAATAATTGAAGTGCGTAATAGATAACCTACCATATACTCAAAACGGTGGACGGAACTGGTTCGTTTGAGGAAACTGCATTTCCAGACAAGTGTGAAGTGCATGAAAGGAGCCTCTGTGAGGCTCACTTTAATTCACCACACTGTAGCAGTTACTGAGGTCTCTCCAATGTTATCACATTTTCTTCTGGCTCGTCTATGCTTACTATAATACTCGAGAAATTTTAAACTTACTGTTGAATTATTCTTCTAGTCATTCATGTTATAATTGGTGTGTTAAGTATTACTACGTATTAAAGAATTTATGTGTCTAAACTACCAGTGTTTTATTTCATCAAGCAAGCTTACAATGCCTGTAGAACCAACTGTGCTTATTCGCATTGTCCGTCAGTTTATGGTCACGCATGTCCGTTCTTAGGGACGGGCGCAAATGTGGATGCTACTTGTAAGCGCCGAGACGCCTGGCCAATAAATATTCTGATTCTGATGCCACCGCGTTATTTTCGACCTTTTCTGTACATAACGAAATAAATAGAATGCTGTGTACTGCCGCACTGATAATCGTAAAGTGTATACAGCTACCGTGACGCACCGTATAAGGACGCAGTGTCGTCCAAATCATCCTCATTTTCCTGGTACGACGGTGTGTAGAACGGCCGCCTCTTTAGCCCCAAGCCAAGTAGCCCCAAAAACTGCCGTATGCGACGTAAATTAATGCGAACAACGCGACCGAAGTCGTGGGTAAAGCATAAGGGTATTCTAACATATTCTTCTAGACGCTAAAACTTTACTGATTTGTTAGCTCTTCCTCGCTAGATGAGACAAAAAAGGCTAAGGGAATTCCACTTATATTCAACTGAGACAGAGCCTTTGATAGACTAGTTGGTAATGTAATTAATGCTCCATTTTGCAGTCCATGCACTGCTGTCTTAAATCACATTAATTTATATAATATGTACTTTGTAATTTAATATTAAAATTAGATATAAGTGTGACCTTGTTTAGAATATTAAGTATTGACCTTTCCAAGCCATCCCTTTAATGAATTCAATGGAAATAGTTTTTTTGACAATTTTGGTTCTAATTTTGGATACTCGTATTTTTTATAAGGGAATGGTAAAAAAAAACAGTCTATTAAAACAAGTAAAGTAGGTAAGCAAGCACCAATATATTTTCCTTATATTATCGTATAATAATGAGGGTAAAACCACAGTCATTTGACTCAGGGTCCTATTACTAAGCTAATTGAATTGGATGCCTTGATTTTCCTTAAATAACTTAAGTATACTGTAAATAGCATGTTTTATATGAAAATACCAAATATACATACTGGTATTAAAAATAGAGTATGCTTGTTTAGGAACAATACTTAAGACGTAAAATAGGCACTTAGAACAAAAACTATCCAACAAGCATATTGCTATGATACAAAAATATGTTTTTTTATAAAACTAAATTTATCCATAACATTTTAATAATTTAAAACTATGTTTTTTGGCACAGATAAAGAGTAATATAATTGTTACAAAGCTGTAACTATATTTATAAGTTACCAAACTGTACTTAACTTAATCTATAAATACATAAAAACCAGTTTATTTTTGGCAGTTCAAGATTCATGAGGCAAGGTTTGCTAACCTTTTGGAAGATAATATGTTATAACAATGAGCACTTGCTTTGAAACTTTGAAGCTTATATTTAACTGTCCCAGTCTTATATCAATCAATATACACTTTATATTACATTACATATATATTACATTAGAATTTGTTTTTCAGTCACAATAATAGGGATAAATAATTGTTAACAATAATATCAACCCAAATCAATATGTACTATTGTAAAATATATAGGATATACCTATAAAATATTCAAAATATCAGGTTGAGTGACCAATTGCTAGCATTTACAATAAACAGGCATTCCTATTTGAAAGTCGTAAAAATGTTTTTTTAGCCCTAATATAATAGTACATGTGAAATGTTACAATGTACATTATACAATATTCCAATTAGCAAAATTTACTTGAGCGACCTTACAAGTTTGAGCATTTTGTTATGGAATGTAATTCTTGAGAAACATAGCCATTTTATAAAAGCACCAAATTAAGTACCAAACAAATCTTAAAAATTAGACGGAACATCCAGAACCTCCGCAACCTCCACAATCACAATCTCCACAATCTCCGCTCCCCGTCGCATCAGGGCTTGTCTCACAGCACTCGCTACAGCAACTGGCACAACCTTCAAGACAGCCTTCAGTACACTGACCAATCATGTAAAAACAGTCACAAAAACAACGACACAGGTAGAATAAACAGAACACGTCATCATCATCATCAGGCAAGTAGCAACAACAGTCTGTGTTTGCTTCCTTTCTTTTATCTTTATCTTCATGCTGCTCATCTGGTTTTAACTGTTCAGTTACTTCTGGAAGGCTGGGGATTTTTTCGGGTTGAGTGGTCACTACTTCTTCCATTTGGGAATTAACGTTGAACGGCGCTACAGATGAATAAGAAGTCTCGATTCGAAAATCGTCCGCAGTAGCTAATTATCTAAGTGAAATTGAGCTAGACTGAATATCCTACACAGTTTTGTGCGAACACTTGAACGTTGACAACTCGTTTCTAAGACTGAAAAAGTTCTAATGAAACTTTTACATCAAGGGTTAATAATTATTGATTAACAGGATAGAATACATGGGAAAATTTATATATAAGTTAACCCATTGGGATCAAGGTCTACGAACAAATTGGTAAGTTAACAAGAGAACGCATTCACAAATTACTAAACCACTAATTAGAACGGTACATTACAGCCTACCTACTACGGTATGCTATGAGCAGGACATATTTTATCGGATGTACGATAACAACAGACTTTTTTTCTGCTTATTAATAACTTTCCCGACAAATAATCGTTACAGACTACAGTAACGTCAGTACCGTCTTAAAATATGTCAATGTCAGGCTGCATGACAATGACAGTAAGATTTGTTTACAGGCCAGTCTCTCAGTAGCTTTTATTCGAAATTGTAATGAAAAAATCATTGACATCTGAGGTCATTGTCAGAGTTAAATCTACCATCTATTAAAAGACAAACAAGTCACAATTTTTTCGGTGAGTTAGTGTCCTAATGTTGATAGATCCGACACACAGCAACCTGACTCCACCTGGTTTTATGCGGCTTGTCTATTTCGCAATGAGTTGCGTCTTGTTTACAAAATATTAAACTAAAATTCTCTTAAAATGAATTATTAGTTTGATTTAGGTAGGTACTTAATACATAATATCAGTAATGTAAGGTCGAACTGTAGGTTACGGTAGCCACTTGTCAGGTGGGCCAACAGCATGTGTGCTTCATCATTAACACAAAAACTGTTCGTCAACGAAACCCTTAAGTTTCAATCTCAAAAGATAACAAATAAAGTAGTTAAAGAAAAGCACTGATATTTTCATTCAAGTTCCCCATAGCAAACACTTTAGGACGTCACAAATATTGGTACACCTATACATAGTTAATACTAATAAGAACACAGATAAAATTCAGATATTTGTTTCATCTGTGAATAACTGTCCACAAATATTAGGTTTTAATTATTCTGGATCTAAATGTTGGACCACGATATCTGTACCCTCTGCGGTCAGATTAGTCAGGTTGGCTTACACATGACTAATCACTACCTCCACAATCACCACCTCCGGAATCACCACCCCCGGTATCACAACCTCCGGCATCACCGACACTATGGTCATGACCTCCGCCATCACCCCCGCATAAATCACCACCTCCGGTTCCGTTATGATTACCACTTTCCAAGTTATTTCCTGCATGTAATTGTTGACTCTCTGAAGGCAGATTTTCTTCACGGTTTTCAGCTGATACTGTCACCATTGCAGCATCATCAATATATATGGGATCAGAGTCAATATCGAGATCATCCTCATTGAATTTGCAGCATAAGTCACAGCAGAAATTACGACACTCGTTCTGGCAACACCAGAAGTCTAGACAATCGGAAATATTTTCGATGCACTGGTTGAATGGCTCGCAGATCCTTTGCCACCATTCGCTTCTTTTTTTACGTTTTATTTCTTTTTCTTCATGTTCGGGATCTTTAAGTCTTTCTTGGTCGGAGTTGGAAGGTTGCGTGGTTATAGGTGTTAACTCTGCCATGTCGAACACTATGATATATTAATTCACTATAAGTATTTTGTCCAATCAGTACGTGCAATTAATTGCGTCTTGAGTGAAATCCATAAATCCGTGAGCGCTCCTCGCCGCACCCACAGACAAACTGAATTGTAAACAATCTCGTTTTGTGGAATACAACACAAAAAACAAGTTAGCATTTTCGAGTCTAATTGTGAAGGCAATATGAATTAGTTTCGTGCGTAGATTTTCCCAATAACATCCACTGAATGATCAAACAATCCCGGGTGATGTCATCAGCGTATAAATAGGTTTTAAATGACGTTTATTAACTTTCACCATAATAAGGAATAAAAATAATAAATAATCTCTCTGGTCTGCGGCTAATATATACATGGTTTATTAGTACATATAAGGTGAGTAACTTTGCATTTTTTTTAGTTTATACAAACGATATGGATAGGGCATACCAAATTTTAGTGAAAAACTGCCACAAGCCCCCCCCCCCCCCCCCCCCCTCTATAAATACGTTATGAGCCTATGCCTATGCCGCATAGCTACTCTCGGTATGCGAGTGGATAACTGCTTTAAATTATCTTACATGGGATTCTACATTTGGAATTTCGGAGCAACAACTTCCTCAATTGTTTCCTTCATGGTTTTGAGAATACCATACCTAAGTAATACGAAATTAAAGTCTGCTCAGGATTTTAATAAAGGACAATACATAACTCGCGTTGGTTGGACTCGTTTTAGGTTGACTTCTGTTATTATATATACTTTATTAGATTATATATAGTATATCTCATATTATATTCAAAACTATAAGTAATAATATTCAGATACAGCTATCGAAGAGATGTCGATGTTTTAAACTTCAGTCACAGCGCGGACTCGACTTTTTTTTTAAATCACCTAAACAGCTCAAACAAGATTTGGGCATCTATAGGTAAAAGTTATCATTTTGGGAAGGTACATATAAAAATCAACTCTGGTAAATATAGAATTTACTCGTATGAATTGGAAAATATTATTTCTTATCAGTCACTCATTGACCGAGTGCGGCAAAGCCAACATTTTTTAACCCTGCTCCCAGAGTTATAAAACAGTCTGGGTACTAATATTAATTATGTCACGAACTCTCTCCAATCAGTGTCGTGAAAGGATTAATTAATTGCGCATCAAAGAGGCTCCTTTCGTGCAATTGACACCATGTCTTCGAATTTCTGGTTCTAGATATGCCGGTTACCTCAAGACTGTTTTGAGAACGTGAAATTGCGCACATACATTTTTCAAGTGAAATTAATCATTGTGTTTTAGTATGGCACCGTGTAGACGGTTGTTGCCATGACAACAATCTTAACTGTGGCATTCTTCACGAACCTACGCGAAACGACCGATCTCTCTCCAACGCTACTACATAACTTTTCTACTTTCTCTCTTCTACTCTCTTTCTACTACATAACTTTGGCGCTCTACTCAACGCTCCTTCATTCAATAAATCAACGAAACTGTCAGTCAAACACTAAAGCTGGAAACATTACAAAATATAATCAGGTATTTTGAAAACGTTCCTTGGCGATTGATTAACGTTTTATCATGCTGAAACTAGTAATTCTGAACATCGCAGACACGGGCCAATAAATACTTCGCCAATCGCTGTTACATTTCCGTGAGGTCGAATATAATTTATTTATAAAATTACAAGAGATTTTCATTGAATAATACTTTAATTCTATAATATTAAGCTAATACATTTATTGTGATGCGTTATTTACAATGGGAACTTAAATAATCGCCTAAATAAATAGATACCTAGCCACTTTATTGGCCCACTAACCACCAAGTTTATTTAGAGATTTACATTTTAGCGCAACCGAGCGTCGAAATGTTGTACTTATACATATTACAGAATGAGGCGAAAAAGCTTATAGTCAAACTGGAGACAACATTCTGAAGGTAAGGCTGAAAATAAAAAAAGTGTATATAACATCGAGCATTGAGCATACCTGTCTCACCTTTCTGAGGTCGTTTGTTATTATCCTCGACAAGGTGCTGAAAACGGGATAATGTCAACTGAGTACGACAGTCCAAACAGACTCTGAGATAGGTGTGTTCTATGTCATTTTATGTGGATAGAAAAAACAGCTTAATTTAATACGGAAGTAATGCGTTTACAAACAAAAATCAGCTTTCATTGATTACGTAAAGCGTTGACAAAAAAATCAGCTTTCATTGATAAGTGAGTAATGCGTTTACAAAAAAATTTGCTTTCATTGATTACGTGAGTAATGCGTTTACATATAAAAATCAGCTTTCATTCATTACGCGAGTAATGCGTTTACAAATAAAAATCAGCTTTCATTTATTGAGTAATGCGTTTATAAATAAAAACCAGCTTTCATTTATTAGGAAGTAATGCGTTTCCATATAAAAATCAGCTTTCATTCATTACGCGAGTAATGCGTTTACAAATAAAAACCAGCTTTCAAAGTAATGCTGGTACAAATAAAAAATGTGAGCCGTCACGGGACGCCTGGCAGATGTGAAACATCGACATTATTTTGTAAAAGTAATATGCAACGCACGCCGTGGCGACGCGTCGCCACGCCAGAAATCGGTTTTACGTGCGGCTATAGATGTTTCACATCAAAATTCGCTTTCATTTATTACGGCGGTAATGCCTTTAGCTTTCATTCATACGTGAATAATACTTTTACAAATAAAAACCATCTATATTTATTACGGAAGTAATGCGTTTATAAATATATCTACGACAGTTCTCATCTCTATACGTAGAAATTCGTATATTTTTAACAATACTAGATACTATATACTTACGAACTGACTTATGTACAGGGTACCTAAGCCTTTACCTCTTTCTGCTTGCCATTATTTTTGGGGCACCGTTATTGTTTTGTATTATAAAGTGTAAAAGCGCGTTTTTAATGTTAAATAAAACACTGTTTATTGGTAAATAATAAATAAAATGCATCAAATGCAGAATCTTAACCTAAGCTTCTATACTGATATATTTTCGTATCGTGTGGTCATTAACTTGATGTTTGGGTGTTATCAATATGCAACTTAAGTTTTATCTTGATGAAGTTTGTAACTGTGTCTTGTACTGAATAAATGTTTTTTCTTTCTTTCTTTCAAGTATGATCTTGGGCTTAGCGGTGCATTTTAGATCAATGAGTCCTGAATTAAAGATAAATTCGTGTATGTATTCGTAATCTCTATGCTAGTTCCGAACAGTTATTTCGATAGTTATTTAAAAAGTAACGTTAAATAATTTAATGCGCGACGGATTTTTGTGCCCCATCCGTGTGGCGATTACTTTTATTTCAATTTGTTTTATTACTTTAAAATTGTTTGAACAAGTCAAATAATCGTCCCTGTGTCAACAGATGTTTGTTACTTGTATCAATACAACCTTTACACTGTGAGGGTCGCAGTCTTGTAAGCCATCAGCTCGTCAACGCTCGTCATGCCGATATGGACTCTTCAAATATGATCAATCTGGGTTCCAGTAACATTAATGTAAGCTTTGATTAACATAAGAGATTAGGGCGAGTGAATATTCTCACTTATTGTAAACTATAGGTAATTCGAAAGTCGCATCCTCAGTCAAGTAACAGTGGCTTTGATTTTATTTATTTATTAATTTAAATATCTTAATTACATGTTAATCTATGGATCAATTATTGTGAAAAGGTCTGAAATATTATTATTATTATTTGATCCAGTACATTAAACATGATAATGTTACTGTACTTGTCGTGCGACAAATATCTCACAACTTACACGTCTTAGTTCGCACTCATGGCAGAACTCTAGTAATAACGCCACCTACAAGGTGACATTGACAAGGCACGAAAGTTGACGTTGACAGATTGGAAAAGCTTTGCATATCAATGGACTATGACTTTATGGCAAGTATTTTGTAATATTTTTTTATTTATATATTTGTAATTGCTGCTTTTTTATATATATCTTATCAGGTTACGGAACGAGCAGATGGCCCGGTGTTAAGCGGTAACCTCTGCCCATAACACGCAACTATTTTAAATTGAAATAAACGTATATTACCGTTATTAAACAACCGATCGAAATAGACAGATCTTATTCCACGAACTTTGTGACATCGATTTGAGATCGATCGATCGGTATTTAAAGAGTCATCATCGTACACCGACGGCCGAACTCATTCGCAGATAAGAATGCGCGAATGTTCATTCGCATATGTGTGCGAATGTTCGTTCGCATATTTGAATCCGCGAATGTTCTACCGTCATTCCTTGGGCGTGGTGGGCGCGCTGTCGTCCGCTTTCCGCTTGCTGCCGGCGTGTTGGGTTTTTGGGCGGTACTTCTCCCACCGCTTGTGGTTGAGCGTGTCGAAGTCCTCGCAGTGTTGCGCTATGTCGATTAAGTATGTAGACAGGTGGAGTAGCTCGCGGTCCTGAAAATAATTAATTTGCAACTATATATATAAAAATGGAAGAACATAGTCAAATGAGTATTAAATTTTGCATATATTTAAATACTTCATTTGTTTAAGGGTTTCTAGGCTGTTCTTTCCATGGCGGGGTCTTTCCTGTTTGAACAGGCGTCAAACTTAGCGATAAGTACGCGTGACCTTACGTTTTGAATAATACTCTATTGATGTTTTAAAGCCTTTATGAATTCTATGGAATTAAAATTTTCTGACTTTGATGTTGGAGGGTGCCATGTTTACTTTGGGGCTAGATGGCGCTGTGTGAAATGTCTGCCTATAGTTGATTTGTAATTATAACTAATATAAAATTATAATATGCCTCATCCAGTAATTATATGCCACCATGGTTTCAATATGGCGGACCATACATATTTCAGAAGATATTCGACTAAAATATTGGCCGAATGCATAATGTTAGATAAATGTTAGGTTAAAAATATGATCTATGAAAAAAAATGTAAGAAATATTAACAACCACAAATCTAGGATCTTAGGGAACTCGATCAGTTGAGCTATTTAAAAATAGCTGGAAACGGTCTTCAGATAGCACAATTGATTTCTTTGTAATTTGTAAATATTTTACAAATGTTACAATACAATACAGATGTTACAGACCAAGCGATTAACTGGAATGCCCTGATTTGTCTGGCCTCATAGCTCAGTTGGTAGTAAGCCTGCCTTCTGCGCTGTAGGTCGTAGGTTCCATTCCCAGCCAGAACAAACATTTGTGTGACGAACTTAGATATTTGTTCTGTGTCTGGGTGTTATTGTATTATATATGTATTTACAAAAAATGTATTTAAGTATGTATATCAGTTGTCTGGTTCCCATGATACAAGCTATGCTTAGCTTACTTTGGGGCTAGATGGCGCTGTGTGAAATGTACACGAATATTATTATTATTAATCACTTGGTCCATGACATACAAATTTTTGTTGTAAATTTTAAAATAATTTGCACTATTTAATGTCCTAACCCCTCACCTTGTCCCGGTTGAGATGTGCTTGCCGGAAGGGTCGTATCTTGAGTCCGCTGCGTGGGTTCATGAGGAAATTCCGTCTGATGTCATCGAACATAATGGTGTTCTTAGAGCTGTACTGCGGGTACTTGCCCCAGATCACTCCCAGCGGTTTCACCTACGGACCATATTTATATGTAAGTAACTAGCTGTTGTCCGAGACTTCGTCCGAGAGGAATTCGGTTTTATCACGCACCCCTATTTACCCCCTCGGGAACGTAGCCTAAGTTACTCTTTATTACATCAACTATCTGCCAGTGAAAGTCCCGTCAAAATAGGTCCACCCATTTCAGAGATTAGCCGGAACAAATAAACAGACAGACAGATAGTCAAAAATGGAAATAAATGTTGTTTTGGTATATGTACCGTATATACATGCATATGCAATAAATAGCAATAAATTTATTGAATTGAATTGAATTGAATGCACTTAGTAAAAAACGGTTATTTTAATATTACAAACAGACACTTAAATTTTATTTATTTGTATAGATATAGAATAATTTGTATAGAATACTTACATCAATAGTACCATATTTAGCAGTATGTACGGTGATCATTGCTAAATAGTCTAGATAGAACATTATTTTGTAGTCGCTGTGAGAGGACACACCGAGCAATCTCATCTTCTCCTCAATCCATTTCATGCCGGTTGCTGACCATATAACTATGTCGTAGTCTTCGTAAGCCGATGTGAGGAATTCGTGGAGGTACGGTCGCATTAGTTCATAACCTGAAAATGTTGCAAGATGTGATTAAGTTGCGGAACAAGCAGATAGTCCACCTGGTGTTAAGTGGTCACAAGCAACACCACTTAAGTCCTCTTCTATTTATGAACTGCAAGATCCAAGTCACATCATATGTGCCCGTATGCGTTTTCTAGAAATTTTACTATGGTAAATAAATAATTATTGGTGAACATATTCCATCTAGCTCCAAAATTAGCTAAACATATCTTGTATCATGGAAACCAGACAATTGATTTAATACTTATATACTTTTCGTAAATACATATAATACGTGTAACACCCAAGCACAAATAAACATGTATGTTGATCACACAAATATTTGTTTTGGGTGGGAATCGAACCGGCGACCTACAGCACAGAAGGCACGGTTATTACCAACTGAGCTGTGAGGCCAGAGGACTATGGAGCTGTATACTGGATAATGGAGTTATCTTACCAGTCTCTGCAACAGATCTGTGATCAAACAGTGTGTAATCTATATCCAGTACTAGAAGTTTCTTCCCTTCCCGCGGCTCATTCAATACTTTTATCTTGTAGTCTCTAACCCTTTTGTTGATTTTTGCTAGATAGATCTGTAAAAAGCGAGTTAAATCATATCTATGAGCTGTTTTCTAAGTATATTAGTAACTGCACTTTATTCATGGCTTCACTTTTCTGGGATAAAATAATAATAAATAATTGGTAGACGTTTCACAGTGATCTAGCCTGAAACTATGTGCATAGCTGTGTAACTATGCAAACTAGACAACTAACAACTAACAACTACTTACATGCTTGTAAATAATTGCATATAAATATATATTGACATCCAGAATAAAATTCTATGTGTCACAGAAATGTTTGTCTTGGGTGAGAATTGAACCCACAACCTACAGCACCAATGGCAGAGTTAATACCATCTGAGCTATGAGACCAGCCACCCTCCCCTTTGTGAGCTTCCATAATCTTATGTAAATAAACACTAAGGTCTTGTTCCATTGCTGCATACAAAGATAGATTATAGTCTATAATAGCACATAGGCTACTTTTTATCCTGGAAAAGTGTATAGTTCCCGAGGGATGACTTATTCAGTGCAGGGCACAGCTAGTATTTTACATAAATGTTATTACTGCCTTGAATTCTTAGCTTACCTCTTGATTCTCCAAATCCACCTCTTCTTCTTCTATGTCCAGGTCATTTACTACATCCTCCACATCGGGCTTGATCTGCGCACAGAGAATGGCTTCCTCCAGTGACCCCATCATCATTATCTTAAGGTTCGGCTTCAGGTTCAAATCTGCCAGGGTACAATTGTCCATTGCTGCTTTGCCTGCGCAAGTAAAGACATTTTCAAATTTGTTTGTAACTATTTTGTAACGGTTTACCTGCCACACAACAAAAAACTTATATTTATTTGGTTCGAGGCGCTTCAGTGTTGCACAAAGTAGTGGTCACTTTTCATATTCCCATAGTATGGTATGTACTTACAATAGTGTGGTAGGAAAGCATTGGATGAGGAATGCAAGGGATGGTGAAGAATGGCATATTAAACAGGCCAATACCCAGCAGTGGATGCAGACAGGCTGAGATGAGAATGGTGATGATTTGATGAACAGTCCAATCAAATATTTGGAATTTGTGTGAAGGATGCAAAGTTGTTGCAAATTAACATAACCTTAATTGCGTTTATCGTTTTTTTATTGAAAATATAAATTCAGGATCTAGGTGATGACTATATTGAGATATTTTCGAGCTGAATTACTCGATTCATTTACCCTGAAACTTCACATTGAGTAGTTTTTGTCGATCCGGTCGAACGCCCGTCGCATTTTCAATGGCGATTTTCAGCATCGCCACGGAATCCGACGGCGAAAACTCCGGTATTTCGTACTCCTTCCCATTCCACTTCACGGTTAGTTTCAAAGGATTTTCGTTAAGATCACACATTTTTCGAGAAAATAACAGAAATCATGCAACAAACATGACACATAAACAAAACAAGCTTGGTTTTTTTTTAATTCGGCTTTTGTGCCGGCGATGTCATTACAGGCATACTCAGCGGTGGTGACCGGCTAAGCACTAGGTGGCCTCAAAAATATCATTCGTGGACGTCAGAACCGCGGTTTCATCAAATTAAATAACATTGTACTATCACTAATTCGGGCGCCAAAACCAAAATTACGGCTTAGTGAAGGCCATCCTCAGATGTCAATGACCGTGGAGCTGTAGGCCAAAATGTCCGTTACCCATTTATTAGGGTGACTAGGAATTTCAGTAGATTTTTTTCATCCCTAATAACTACATTTACCCATTGTACCATGGCTCTACTATTAATTGTTCCGTGTCCGCGGATAATTTACCTTCCCATTACCCTAGAGATAACGACTTTACTGGTTCCAAGTGAAGGTCAATGACCCCCAGGGGGACTTATTCCTACGCCAACTTACCACATCCATAAAGACCACCATGCATTTATTTGTATTTATTGCTTTTGATTGCCATTTCACATGTTGTTAAGGGCGTGGGAAACCGCAAAAAGGGAGATTTAAAAGCATAATTTTTATTATTATATAGGTACATTAAAGCGTAACTTTTTTAAATTCACGATGCGTCGCTTGGCTGTGTGATTTGGTCGTGGGTAGTCACTAGCCTCGGCGTGAGCCAGTGTGTCTGATTATTGTATGTACCACCAGGGGCCACATAGTCTCGCAACAGGGTACAAATCTTCTATTTTTTAATATGATAAAGCTACGCACGAGCGGTCTGCCCTTCTGGTGTTAAGTGGTAACCTCTGCCCATAACAAGCAATATGGCTGGATCTTCCCTCGTAGACTCAATTCACATCGTATGTCCCCGTAACTCTGACACATGAAGGTGGAATATCTCATGTGCCTGTAATTTCACCGGCAACCGCACCTTTGAAACCGGAACACTTACGCGAATGCATTACTGCTTAGCGGAAGAAATGGGTATGATGACGGTACTACCCCGGACGAACTTGGCAGATTCTACTACTACGTGGATGACTCGCGAACTCTGCAATTTGGTGTAGGTAAATCCTAATTTTCCATTGCGTCACGTTTTCTACACAGTGATACACCTCTATTTTTAGCATATAGGTAGGTAACTCTTGTCTTCAATCCATCTTAAGATATGAAAAAGAATAAAAAATTATAATATTAATAAAATAATTTTACTGGCCCAGAATTTAATTAAGAACAGACAAAACAAATGCATCAAATTATGGCCTGAATTAATTTCACCATGTTTGTAGATTATTGTGCGCACCTTTCCTACATTCAAGTACCTTGATCCTGTGACCTGCAAGATTATATAACGCTCATGAATATTTTAAAAGAATGAATGGTGCCTTTTTTTAACAGTAAAACAACAAGACTCACTTCGACGACTATGACGATGGCTGAGTGGTGATTGAGCTTTTTCCAACTTTTGATGTTTCTAAATAGGTATGAAACATAGTTAATAAAATAGAACATATGCAAAACCCTCCTATTCCAGTTATTTGATTAGATTAGGCTGTACGTTGTCTGTCAGTCAGTCAGAAAGGAGATCCTCTTCTACAAATAGTACATAGTACAAGCTAAGCTTAGTTTGGAGCTAGATGGCGCTGTGTGAATTGTCCACCAAATATGTTGATAGTGCCATGCACGTCGCCGCGCCTCATTATTCTCCTAATCGCTCCAATACAAGTATCCAACTTTCCGCTAGTATTTGATACACATAAATAAATATGTCACTAAGATGATTACACTGTCAAAAGTAAAACACTTGTACTGTTGAAGACTTGTACTGTAAGCGATTAGGAAAAGAGAGGGGAGCGTCTTCGTAGATGACACTATCTATACTAACCAACATATGTGACACTGGAAATATTCTTGGAGCGTACAATTTTGAAGAAAACAGCTCGTTGTAATATTTCTGAGACTGAAACAAATAAGAAGTTACATATTGGAGCATGTTACAAATCGGATAGAACAAAAGACGAATCTACGACTTACTTCAAGAAGATATCGAGATGGTGATAATATATCAATGGGTGAATCTGTAAAAATAACAAGAATCTAAGAAATGATTTCATAAGAAATCACGAAAACATAAATTTTAATCATTTAATTAATTCACCTCTTGGAATAATCTGAGCTTGACTTCTAAACGTAACAAATTTCCCGTCAGTCTCTATTCCTTTGCATTTGAACGTGATCCGTTCCTTCTTTATTTTTCCTTTCAACCTTGGAAGCTCTCCCTTCTCTACTGCTATCTTCTTCACGCGAGGTGGCTCTCTCTTTTCAACGATCGGACTCCACCAATCATCTGTTTCTGTACTAACATTACATACGTCAGCTCTATCGGTAAGAGTGGACTGATTTTGTTTAGTCACAACTTTAATTTTCATTCTCCCAGTTTTCTTGTTAGTAATATCATTACGAAAATCAACTATAGCGAGACTACATACAGTTGTATCTGTTTTTGTGTCTTCGCTCAACACTGAACATTCCGAGTCTATTGTAGAATCACTGTCTTTTGATGATTCGGTATCTTGAGCTTCGCCTGCAAGATATATAAAGATTAATTACTAGAAGTTATTAAAACAAGTGAAGTTCATTATTACAGTTACAATGACTACTTACATCCGCAACGTGGATTTTGAGTCTCCAATGTTTTATAATTATCTACTTCTTTTGATAGTCTATATTGCGTTGCACAAGTGCATGTAGGATATACGGCATTGACTTCTGCATCTGCATACAATATAATAATTTTTGACTATGATAGCATCCCAGTTATATAGAACAAGTTGCATTGTGCATGCACCGGATGCAATATTTGACCAGTCAACCAATCAAGATCAACAAGGCAAGTTAAAAGCTTGTCAAAGCCATTTCTTTATGAATTCTGTTCAGTTCAGTTCAGTTCTTCTTTTTGACTGTTTATGAATTCTATGGAAATAAAGTTTTTGACTTTGACTTTGTTAAAGTATATTTCTTACCACAGACTTCTTTGGCGGGCAACGTTTGTGTACGTTTTAATTTTATTTGCTCCACTTGTGTACAAAAATCTTTTCTATCTGATTTAGATTGCTGGCAAGCGCTGTTAGGCGAAAAATATATTAGTAGCTATAGTTTTGTTTTTATGTGATACTTAAAAGATCACGTTAGCAATAAACTTACCAAGAGACCGTAACAGGTTGCACAGATATTTCTTTATCGGCTGGAATATATAAAATATAAGTAACAGAACAATTTAATTTTTAAATTATAATTCGCTAATCGTAATATGCTAATCCAAAAAAAAATACTAACTTACCAGATTCTTTTTTAACTTCTATCACCCTTACATGATAATTTTCAATAGTAGTATCAGAAGGGGTAAATATTGAAGTGTAGAAATCTTTAATGATTGACAACGGGCCTTTAACTCTAAAAAAGAAGTTAAAATAAGTATAATTCTGTGTATTTAAGAGAATAAAACCTTAGGTTACCCATAAAATAGTATTACATTTCAGGTGCTTGGCGCTAAATGAAAACGTAAACGCGTTCAGATATATATAATAATTACTTTGCGCAGCTTTAAAAACCAAACTAATGAACCGATTTTGATTAAATTTCTACCGAACGAATTACGAAAAAATATTTTTATTTGAAAAGATGTGACCTTTTATTAATAATAACGATGATCATAGGTAAGAAACATACAAGTAATAACAATAATACAACTGAATTGATTGAATAGAGAAACCTCCTTTTTATGAAGTCGGATATTAAAATATAAATTGGATATTCGCAAAATTATTGTAAATATCTAAAGCATCCAATCGCTAGTTACCTTTTGACAGATTTCTTTTTCTCATTATGTTTGGATTTTTTCGTTTCATTTACATCTGTAAATCAAAGTGATTTAATTTCAGGAAGGATTAATCTTAAAATGAACTACTTCTCATTCATGATGGTACATACTTACCTCCAAGTTCATCATCTGTCATAGGCATCTTTTCATATAATGTTTCATTTATACGGACCGAATGTTTTTTGCCCACTGCTTTTTGGGTACACGATTTTCTACCAGAGTTAATTTTGAGCTTCGAAACCAAATTTGAATTTGCTTTTGTTTCTTTAATTGTATTTTTTATGTTTGAATTAGAATTGTCTAAAAACATCATTGAGTTAAATCGGTTAGATAGGTATATGTTATTCTTATATGCCATTTTAAAGACTCACATAACTGGTTTAGGGATGAAGCTTGCTGCATTCTTTTTGTACTTTCTATTCCCAGGACTGACGAGCTTATTCTTCTGAAGAATCTCCCCAATGCCTGAATAGTAAATTCTTTTTCTGGAAGACAAAATTAAGCTGATTCGTGTAATGTCCACTAGAATATTACTTTTATATAAAATAGATACTAACTATTCACACTTCTCGTATCTATTTCTGAAAGTTCTTTCAGCATGTAAACTGTATTTTCTGTATTCAGAGTATCGAAAGAATCAGATGAGAAACGTAGATCCAATCTTGGTATCTTGATCTGTAAATTGTTCTTATGTTCATAAATTGTTATTTATAGCATAGACTTTACATACATTTTGTGTTAGTGATATCTCTAAGCTTCCTTTAATATTTCTAAGTCATACTGTGTAATTTAATTTGTTACTTACATTATTCACTTCAATTTCATTAGTTTTGTCATTTTTAGTTATTTCAGCTATTTCATTATGGACTACATCAGTAATTGAAGTTTTCCTCCAATACTGATCTGCTAAAAATGTATATAGCCTGTATTGTCTTGTATTATCATTTTTTAACTTAGTTTCATGCTTGTTGGTATCATATAATTTATGTTTAGTTTTCTTGTGTTTCTTTTTACGTTTATGTTTCTTTTCTTCCATTTGCGGTAAATCGTTTGTTATTCCAGGTATACAAGAACATGATAGGAGCTTTGAAATACTATTCCAGTATTTAGAACAGAAGATACTCGAAATATGAGGCGTAGAGTGTTTATCGCAAACGCTCAACACATCATGGTTTCTGTGTTTATTGTCTGCAGTAGTCTCCTTTTTTGAGTGCTTTTCTGGCACATTGCTTGTATTTCGGCTCGGATTTTCATTCATTTTTCTGTTACTTTTCGTATCGTTATTTTTACGATGTCTTTCGCTCGCTTTTAGCTTTGTATTACCTTTATAACTTTCATGTATTCCAAGCTGTTGTTTTCTCACAGTAATTCTGTTTCTTTTCCTCATATTTTTCCTGTTTCTGAGGAGTTTAGCTAACTCAAAAGTATCTCGATATTTAGTAACGAATAAAGACTTGTCATGAAAGCTAATTCTGTAAAAACTGTAAAAGATGGTCTTTTTGGTATTTGGAATACCACTTAAATCTGGATTCAGTATTGCAAGAAATATGTGTCTTGAATATTCAAAAAAGCACATAATATGCATAGCAAATGTTTGGGTCAATTTAAAAATATTTTCGTGGTATTTATTAATGACCAGATCTTTTATCACATTTGCAATTGAAATGTCTTGCTGTTGAGTTGTATTTATAGAGCTTGTTTGCATTATCTTTCCATGACAGGGGTGCAGTGATGCACTCTTTTTATTGCCGATAAAGTGACTACAGTCAGAATCTTTAGATTTCTTATCTGTTTGATGTGTAAGATGACTATTTAAATTATCATTCTCAAATAGCTTGGGACTTACATTCTGAAAAATACAGTTTAATAGTGTTTCTTCCTCAAATATTAGTGTTATAATTGTAACAAGGGCCACTTACTGTAAGTGAATTTTCTTTATCATCAGCGTAGTCAATATCTGACGCGTTTGCATAGTTTTGGTCGTCGGAATCGTCATCTGCATCAGATCCTCTTTATAAAAAAAATACTTTAATAAGCATTATATTAATTTCTCTTTATATAATTCATCTTACTAAAAGCTTCGTACTTTTCCAAGCTAACATCACTTAGATCCCCATAGTCGGTTGGCGACAAGCAAATTGTACACATCTGGCCTATGTCAAAAAAGCAACTAGCGCAGTAAATTCCAGGACAATTTGTAAATTCACAGCTGAAGAACAAATATAAGTTGAAATAATAAATAAATTTGCATCAATGAGGTTAAGTATTGCAGAGTATTTATTTATACCGCACAAGTGTCGTATGCGAATTGCTGTAATCTTCCACCGCACCACAAAGTAAGCAACGAGCTTCCTCTAAATTGATTCCCAAAATCCAATGAAGAAATTGAAATCTAAAATAAAATAAAAGCTAAAGCAAGTTATGTTGAATGAAGTATGATGTATTCAAAAAAGCCAATAAGAACAAACTTACGGTATAATAGACCGAAGCCAGTTTCGGAAAGTTAGTTTAGATTCAGATGCATATTTGTATTCCCGATGTAGTTTTCTTCTTGCGAATTTCATGAAACTGCCTAAAATAATAGATATTGTAAACACATATAAGTTACAACTGAAGACATGATATTCATCGTATCTTTCGGCAACTGTATTAAGTGTATTTTATAATCGGGAAATAATCACGTTTATTACACACTAGCTGTTGCCCGCGACTTCGTCCGCGTGGAATTTGGTTTTATCACGCACTATTTTACCACTCGGAAAAGTAGCCTAAGTTACTGCTTGTTACATCAGCTATCTGCCAGTAAAAGTCCCGTCAAAATCGGTCCAGCCATTTCAGAGATTAGCCGGAACAAACAGACAGATAGACATACAAAAATTGTAAAAAATGTTGTTTTAGTATATGTACCGTGTATACATCCATATGCACTTAGTAAAAAGCGATTATTTTAATATTAAAAACAGACACTCCAATTTTATTTATTTGTATAGATTATAACAGTTGTCTGGTTCCCATGATACAAGCAACACTTAGGATGGCACAGTGTGAAATGCCCACCAATATTTATTTATTTTCTTAGTCGTTTATCTACAATTTAAACGGAGTTACCTCTAGTTCTTAAAATGTGATTGTAAAGCCACAGTGCTCGAGTCTTGGCTCTCTCAGGCTTATAATGTCCCATGATCTGATGTCTCAGACGAAGACCATACGGTTCAAATAGAGCGAAGAACCACAAAAGCAAAATCAGAGTAACTGAAATGGGAATTATCAGTAATTATATTAAAAACTATATTCAAAACTGAACTTGATGCTTCAAAGTAATACCAAGGAAAAAGCGAAACAATAATAGGTAGTGAAAAAAAGCTTACTTAAGGGCCCAGGATAGCCAAAAGGGGAGTTTTTAAATCAATTTATCTACTAAACGTAACATTTTTAAATATGAATAAAAAAATTATTTTGGCAGACATTGTCAGAACCCAAAATATAACTGGAAATACTTTGCTGCATAAGAAATCCTTATTCTTAAGTAGGGTACACTACATTTTACATAAAAAAATTAACGAAATTTAGAATTCGGAACTGCATTATTGTCGGATTGGCAGACATTGTCGGAACCCAATATATAACTGGAAATACTTTGCTGCATAAGTAATCCTAATTAGGTATTAAAAGGTAGTTAATACCTAGCTTTTACATAAAATTTTTGTAACAAAATTTAGAATTTAAAACTGCATTTATTGTCGTATTTATTTATATCAAACTTTAAATACATTTTATTAACGAGCAAATGCTTAGTTTCTATGAGATGCGATTAGTTCACCTCTCCTCCGCCAGTGCTCGGAAGCTGCTCTTAGATCCTGAAGGTCGACTATAACCATAACTGAAACACTTACCAACACTTAACTTACAACCACACACAACTTACCAATTTGACCGTACCTCTTGAAATCTGGTGGATTAGGATTCGGGAGACACGGCTTTGATGTCATTGCTGATAGTTGCAATGGTATATTCAAAGTGTCAATCAATGATTGGACTAAATGAGAAACGAATCTTTGTCCTGTAATATGGACACCAGTAGCTGGAAGTTGGGCTGTGAAATATGTAAAAGATAGCATTTTTCACTTTATCACTTTATTGATGAGTGACGGCAAAACATTAAACTAAGGTCTCTACTAACTAAGGTCTAAACCTATGGACGGACCAGACATGTGATAAAAATAGGGTTGGGGTAATAACGCGTTTAACTTTTACCTAATAAAAAAGAACGTCATAACTTACGCTGTAATGGCGATTGCAGTGCCTTGTGGTACTGTATGGTGATCATAACCCAGTACAGACTATAATCAGCCACGATATGAATCAACAGTTTGAACGTGGTTATCATCATGAATACTGCTGAACGATTCAAATACATCTTTTCTGACGCGACGAGGCGGAATGATGTTGTCTGTAAATCATCATCATCGTTCAATGATATACAGGTGTCCGCTAATGAATGGATAACCTTGAAATGGGTCTTAGTAGAACTATTGGGCATTCGGAAAAAAATAACAAATAAAAAAAAAACCAAGTAGTATCAAAGATATGTATTTTTTTAATAATATCGATGTTTTTTTTGTTTTAATTTGTTTTGTTGTTTTTTTTATACTACTTGTTTTTTTTTATTTCATATTTTTTTCCGAATGCCCAGTAGTTCTACTAAGACCCATTTCAAGGTTATCCATTCATTACCGAACACCCTGTATATATACATAGCGTTGCCAGGCACCCGGATAAAGCCGGACACAGCCAGGCTTTTTAGTTGCGTGTCCGGCCAAATATGTTGGTTTTTGGCTGATGTTAGGCTTTTTAGATTTGACCAATTTCTTTACATTTCTCATATGTTGGTATAAATAAGACTTATTCATAAAATTTTATTACTGTTTCATTAGAATTTAAGAAGATGAAAATGTAAAATGATTATGGTTTGATACAATGATAAAAAAGTTTTTTTTTTATGTTTTGGTAGTAGATCAATATGTATGACATGGACATATGGACATTACACAAAGTACCGACTAGCCTGAAGTTACCTATATGTCAGGCAGATATCATACTGAAAGTATTGAACAAAAGTCTCCCGGGGAGATGTATAGGACAGATAGCATACTGAAAGTATTGAACAAGTGTCTCCCGGGGAGATGTATAGGATATAGATGATACTGAAAGTACTGAACCAAAGTCTATTTTCTTTGAACTCGTTATTAATTTCTTACCGTTACGTATTTCGTTCGTTCTCTCCTATTCAACGGGAGCACAGTGTCTCTGCCTTCCCGCATTCTCTTCAAGTCCAGTTCACGGAATTCCTTGGTGATATACCGGTTATCAAATCGGGAACGGGTTAAGTACATTAGCTGGTAGTGTTTTGCCCTAGATATAAAAAAAACAGGTTAAGTACCCAACTAATTGTCGTTGGTTAAATTAAGGTACGAGCAGATTGTCCACCCGGTGTGAAGTGGTAACCTTAGCCCGTAACAAGCATAACGACTGGGGTCCTCCCCTACTTAGATAGATAGATAGATAAACACTTTATTGCACATTACACCAATAAAACACAAAATACAAAACATAGGGTTAATAGGGTAATTAGAGTACAAAAGCAAAAGAAATGTACAATCGGCGATCTTATCGTTTATAGCAATTTCTACCAGACAACCTTAAGATGGAAAGATTATGCCATTTAGCCATTGTTTTAAATTTTATTATTTTCTTATATTGTATACAAACCCTTAGAATTATTTTCATATGTATTTTACGTTTCATATTTACACTACATTGTTTAATATAGTAATGTAATATATAATACGTATCACTTGTCGCATGCACACACGCACACACACACACACACACACACACACACACACACACACACACACACACACACACACACACACACACACACACACACCGATGCCACAGAAAACCAGCGCTGAAGCAGCACATGCATAGAGCACATGCTGAGTGGTAGCCTTTTTTGCTGTTACAAGCTTTCTTTTATTTGTACCTAATTTTATTTCTAATGTAACACAAAATAAACATCTTTCTTTTTTTCTTACTATCCAGTTGCAAAGATAAACTAACCGAAAAATGATTAGCAGCAAGAACAAGCTGGTAACACAGGAACTCCAAGACAGCCATGTTAGTATAGGATCGGCTCTCCTCCTGATTTCGGTCACGATGCCAGCAGCCACTTCACTTGAAGTACTCGTGTTACCAATAAAAGTGTAAGAATGATGGGTGTGTATCTTGAGGAACATTATTTTGCTGATGCGTTTCGTAAACGTTTTTAGTTCTGGGTAAAGCCAAAGTATTGTAAGTAACGCAACGCAGTGCGACTTGAGTCACTTGAGTTATCTCGTACTATGGAGAGGACTTGAGTGGTGTTGTTGTCTATGGGCGGCGGCGGTTACCACTTAACATGAGGTGGGCCGTCAGCTCGTTCAAAAAAAGCGGGCGTGTCAAGACAACAAATTTAGGACTAAGTATTATATTTAAAAGCTCCAACCAATTTGACTGGCCTCACAGTTCAGTTGCTAGTAACCCTGCCGTCTGCGCTGTAGGTCGTGGGTTCGATTCTCACCCACGACAAAGATTTGTGTGACGAATATAGATGTTTGGGTGTTAATACTTATGTATTTACAAACAAATATATATATAATATGTATTCTATCAATTGTCTGGTTTCCACAGTGCAAGCTATGCTAAGTTTGGGGCTAGATGGCGCTGTGTGATATGTCCAATAATATTATATTAGTATTATTTATCTCTCATTCTCTTTTCTATTCCATCATCAGACCCTAATAATAATATTTTTATACCCTAATCACTGAGAATGGTCTCAGTGGCATTTGGGCTCATTAGAATGGTCTAATGAGCCCAAATGCTACTCAAAGCCATATTGTATCTACTTGCTAATTACTTAGTAACGTTACGGGACGAGCCGACGCCGACGGTCCGCCTGGTGTTAAGTGGTAACCTCTCTGACCATAACGATCGATGCTACTTGGGTCCTCCCCTACTAGGTACGACAAGACCCAAGCCGCATCGTATACGCCCGTAACTCTCAGACGTGTAAGTGGAATGTCTCATGTGCCTGTAATTTCAGTAAAGTATAGTAAATTCAGTAAAAATGTAATTAAACAGCTTACTTTTCCTCACGGTAGCATAGAAAGTCTCTCCAGCGAAGTCAGAAGCAACGCAGAATTTGTCGTATGGCTTCAAAACGCCACAAGCTACTCGGGCCACAGACGCAGCAGCATTGTACCAGTGTGCTCTGTCAAAGCACTCCTCACAATCGTCCATGCTGGCCTGTATCAGCGTTATGCAGCGTTTGTACGGACTTCCCAGTTGGATGTTGCAAGCTTCAGACACGGTACCTAACCACGATAGGTTTGATTGAATATGGGAAGCTGAAAAGATTATGTTTTACTGAATAATGACGTAGTAGGATGCAGGTAGGCGCCAAAAGTGCCAATTTCCTTCAAAATTTGCTCGAAAAAGGATTCGAACCAGGGTTTTGGACTGGAAACACAAATATATGCATTTATATCTACAGGACAGGAAAAGCCTGAATGTTGAACCTGAAATTTTTTGCCATACTATTGTTGGAACATAAATGTAACAGTTGTGACATCTTCATCGCTATTTTTCTACCTGGTGTAAGTGGTGACCTTTGCCCATAACAACCGATGCACTTGGGTCCTCCTCTGCCTAGTGGTACGACAGGACCGAAGTCGCAATCCTGAGACGTGTAGGTGGAATGTCTCATGTGCTATAATTTCACCGGCAACCACACCTTTCAAAACGGAACACCGTAACGCGGATGCTTACTGCTTGGCGGCAGAAATGGGCATGGTGGCAGTACTTCCCCGGACGAACTTGACGTGAGTTCTACTGCTCTTAAAAAATGTACCCATCAGAAGTATATCCAGTAAGCTTGCTTGTTTAATAAGGTGTTATGCTAACTACTTACCGATATTTAAGATCAAACGGTTAACTTTTAAAAGAGCAGATTTCAGTTTTACAGTTATCTGTTTCGTCTGCTCTACCATGACTTTGATGGAGTCTTTGATCGAGTTGATAGGCTTCTTCACAGATCCGTTTATGTTTTCAACGCTCGATTTGATGCGTTCCTATATGGAAGCATATATAATTTTAGTTTAGAAAATAATTATAGAATAATAATTAATATAAATAAATATTAGTGGATATTTCACACAGCGCCATCTAGCCCCAAAGTAAGCTAAGCATAGCTTATAAGTAGGAATCATCACGGGATTATATATCATGGGAACCAGACAACTGATATAATACTAAACTTTTTTTAGTACACCCCAGACAGAACAACATCAATATTCGTCTCATAAATATTTGTCCTGGGTGGGAATCGAACCCACGAGCTTAGACGGCGGTTACTACCAACTGAGCACTCACAGTCCAGTCGAAATTGAAAGTGTATAACTGAAATATCAGACCTGAAGAATGAGTGAAAAATACTGGATTCTGTTAGAAATTACTCGGTCGCGAATGAAAACGTAAGAAATAAGTAAAAAGTATTTAAAGTTTTTTCCCGGTTTGAAAGGTGTATTTACCGGTGAAATTAGAGGCACAAGAGACATCCACCTTCACGTCTCAGAGTTACGGGCACATACGATGCGACTTGGGTCTAGTCGTACCTAGTAAGGGAGGACACAAGTCGCATCGGTTGTTATGGGCAGAGGTTACTACTTAACACCAAGTGGGCCGTCGGCTCGTTCCGTAACTGTAACACATAAAAAAAAGTGATGAAAATAAACTACCTGACTGCAAGCCATGGACTCTGAAAGCACCTCAGAATTCTTAAGAGTGTTGGTAGCAGGACCAGTGAGGATGAGTACCAGAGCGTAGCAAGTCAGGGTATAGCGACCGGCTCTCGAGAAAAGTTGAGGAATCAGCAAGAACACTAGACACCTGTTAGGAATTGAAAGATTTATTCCATTTTAATGCTGATAGAACGAGCTGACGGTCCACCTGATGTTAAGTGGTAACCGCCGGCCATAGACAACAGCAATACCACTCAAGTCCTCTCCACCAAAGTACGAGATGACTCAAGTCGCATTGCGTTGTGTCCGTCACCCCGAGACGGAGATGTTACGTCTCATGCGCCTGCCATTTCACCCTTCCACCGGAACACAGCAACGCAAAAAGTATATATTCATATTTTAATTTTTTTATTTATAAAAATTTATTCTATACGAAGGTCTCACAAGGACTGCAAAAGGAAATCAAGCTGTGCAGTGACTCGTGACATCATGAATTACAATCTTGGGTTAGTAGCTGGTTTAATCATTTGCTCAATATAAATAAAAAAAAAAGTTTACCAACCTAAAAAAGCCTACGTAAAAATATTGAGATAATCTACTTCAAATAAGTAGGTCATGCTTAGGTAGGTTGAAAGCATGGTGGCCCAGAGGTACAGACTACCAATTTCAATCCGGAGGTCGCTGGTTCAAATCACTAAATGCATCAATAAATTTCTGACATAAAAATTTACAAAAACATTCTCAAAAAAGGGTAAAGGAAAACATCGTGAGGAAACCGACACGTCCTACATAAATCCGAAGACATGAAAGGAGCCTCGTTGAGGCGCACTCTACTCCTTTAACCAAACTGGTTCGAGAGAACGTGTGCCGCGAGCAGTCTATGTATAGTCCGTTCTACGAAATAAGCCCTGCGGCTGATAAAGGAACTAACCTAAAGCTGAACTAAAATTCCTCTTTTGGATAGAAACTAGCGCCACAGTCAGGAGACTTCTTTCGTAGAACAGACTCTAGGTGTGGAGTTTATACTCACCGCATGCTATTGCTGAAAGTTAGCCCTAATGTGATTAGGATCCCAAAAAGCGAACTCAGAATCGTAGCGTGTATAAGCGACAATGATAATTGGAACACGAGGAATACAAAGCACAGGTATGTCAGCACAAGGCCACCGACAAATCCGAACAGACCCCTCAACAGTATATGCGGGAATCTCATCTCGCCGCGGAAGTGAACGAGTATATTAGACATTGTGGATCCCTCAGGGTACCATTTGCTGAACGTTCGCGACAAACGTTTTTGGACACCGTGGCTGTAGTGTCTCCATCGTTGGAACAACGTCTTCTGAGGTATTTCCGCGTCGGACATGATTATCGAGTTAATTTTCTCATTTTCGTAGTCCTTGCGGTATTTTTCGATGGTGCGCGCTTTCCACAGTAGCGCGAAGTGCGACATGGTTGTTAATTTAGTTGCTCATTCTAGAAAATTCATATACTATTCGCTTCCGGAAACATTGTTTAATCCTTTGTTCGAATATTTATGGGATCAACAAAATATGAGATCAATAAAAGTACCTATCAACACTTCATTGACATATTTTTCATGTGACGCAGAAGAACGTCAAAAAGAAGTCAGTCGAAAATAAGTTTGGAATCGCTAAAATGTATCGCATAATTTGATAAAAAAAAAATATTCATTTGTTATGATTATTATTATTACTGAGTTAATAGGTACTTAAGGCTGCGTTTCCACCAGAGATGTGCGATGGAAATGTGTCGTGCGAGGATGTCTAGCTGTGCTGTGAAAATGTGTGGGTGTTTCCACCAAAGCTGTGCGATGATAATGTGCCTACGAGGATGTGTAGCGGAGCTGTGAAAATGCGCATTAATGTGTGGCGCGAGGATGCGTTGCGAAGCTGTGAAATGTGTCGACGGGGGTGCGGTGTAGTGGGAGCGGAGTAACGCGAACGCCTGCCTGCCGCTCACCGCGCTGCGCTCACGTCTCACTTTGCTGTCGTAAGCGCTTGTAGTCGTACGCATGTCGTACGGTTGCGTGGCATAATGGACGAAAAATTAATTGATGCCGTTCAAAAGTTTCCGTGTTTGTGGAACACTTCTTTGTCATTTTACAAATGTAATGAAACTAAGGACGCTGCGTGGGAGGAAATAGTCAAAGAAATACAATATAAAGATGGTAAGTAATAATCATGTATTAAAATCAGGTATATTAAAATACAAGTTACAATATTTGGGTATTTATTGTGTGCGATGAATTCGTGACGAAATACGAGTATCTTGCCATGACACTTTTCCTTGATTATTGAAATAAGAGCAGTATTTCTCTCTTACATCATAACTATCACTTGACACGACGACGGAAATGCTAGGAACCGATACAAGAGTACTTGTATTTGTGTTATCAATGCAATCCAAATAATTACTTTGTCTTTCAATTAAAAAATTATGCATTACACATGTGGCTTTTACGATTTTGTCAACCGTTTCCACTCTGCATTCAAAGTCTTTACGATACACATACCACTTTCGTGCCAATACACCGAATGTAGCTTCTACAATGCGACGTGCCCTCGAAAGTCTATAGTTAAATATACGTTTCTGTTGGTCTAACTGGTCCCGCGGATATGGGCGCATGAAATTTTCCATCAAAGGAAAAGCCTCATCTCCAATGAATACAAATGGTACTGGTTCACCTCCTTCATATAATGGTTCAGGTTCTGGAAGATTCAATCTTTTTTCTTTCAAATATTTTCCAAAAACACTATCATCAAATATTCCAGCATCACTAAATCTTCCCATGGATCCCACATCAACCATTATAATCTTTCTCCTAGCGTCAGCTAAGCACATAAGCACTATAGAAAATCTTTGTTTGTAATTAAAAAAAGAGGACCCAGTGTTTGCAGGACACATTATATAAACATGTTTACCGTCTAGAGCCCCCAAACAATTTTTAAACTGCCATAGCTCTTGAAAATCCTTTGCTATTCGCTTCCAGTCGTCTTTGGTAGGTTTTGGAATAACAAGAGGTTGTAAAACAAGCCAAAGAGCATTACAAACTTCTGCCACAATTCTCGACACACTTGCTACTCCAATCCTAAAATTTTCTGCCAATCGTGTGAACGACGAGCCCGTGGATAAATACCTGCAAAAAAAGGAATGTTTATAATAATAGTAAGAAAAATAATTAACAAATAAAAAAGTACTCTTTACCTGTTACTGATTTTTTGCGATCTGTAAGACAACATGCTTGGTATAAAAATGTTATATTCCTAATCATAATTTTCTATTATTTCAGTGAAAAGCGCTAAGTATCGTTGGAAACAACTACGGGATAGCCATCGGGACGCGCTAAAGAGGCAGAAATCTAAAAAAAGCGGACAGGCTACAACCAAAACACGTGAATGGAAATACCAAAAATTGATGGAATTTCTTTTACCGTACATGGCCAACAGAGATAGAGAGTCAAGTTATAAAGAGGATATTTCGTCACCAAATAATGAAAATGACTCTTCGCAAAGCACTCAATATTCATTAAACCAAGATGACTCTTCGCAGAGCACTCAATATTCATTAAACCAAGATGACTCTTCGCAGAGCACTCAATATTCATTAAACCAAGATGACTCTTCGCAGAGCACTGAACATACACCAAATCAAGCTGACAATCCCAACAATCTTTACGAAATAGCCTCAACTTCAGGCATTTCAACAGATTCGGTCACCCCGTCATCATCAAAGAAGAAAAAAGGCGATGAATTATCAATTTTAATACAAAAACATATGAAAAATCAAGAAGATTTTCGAAAAGAAAGGCAAGAATTAAGAGAACTTTTAAAACCAACGGACTGCGATGATACTGATCATTTTTTTCTTTCAATGGCGAAAACATTTAAAAAATTACCAGATTACATGCAAGTTCCTTTAAAAAGGAAACTTTTTAATATGATTAGCGAAGCCGAAGAATCTTACGTGCTGACGTGGTATAATCAAAATATTGGTTATTCTTCAAGCTCTGGTAGCAGTATAGCAGTAGGTAGTAATATAGCAGGCCAGATGGATTTGCCGCCTCAGCTGGATCCTGAACAACTTGGTTATTCTTCAAGCTCTGGTAGAAATACAAATAAAACAGTGGGCCAGATGGATTCATCTTTCCAACTGGAAGCTGTACAACCAGCATCTCCGGGAACACAACATTCAGACCTACAAACGCCAAATACTTCAAACAAAGTAGGAACAGAGCCTAATTTGCCATGAAAAAGAGGAACTTGTTGTCTACTTATTTTGCAGATTATGATTACTTTTCAATTAATATGTTTAATAAAGACAAAATTGATTCAAACTATTTTACTTACTTTAAACATACCGCCAATTTTTCCTTGGTGCTGATGCATTCTCTGTAGTGAGTGTCTTCTTTCTTGATAATGTTCTCAATCAAATTGTGTAACTCATAAAAGTTACTTCTAGATACTCGATAAGAATTTTCGAATATTTCATCATCAGCCGTATGAAAAAAGGTAAAGAATTCTCCATGTAATCGATGATATTTAATATGGTTACGTATCCAAAACCTGTGTGTTCTTGTATTGCTCAAAATTATAGAACTAATAAACTCCGTATCTTCTGCTTCCATTTCTTCATCACAAATTGTTAAATATAAAAGTATTTTCTTTTTCCAATTATCCATATTATTATCTATTTTGCGCACTTCTACTTCCAACAAACTCCGTCTATGGACTGGCTGGTACAGTATGCGCAAACCTCGCAACACATCTTTCTCAACACACATTCCTCGCACACTTCCCTCGTACACATCCCTCGCACACATCCCTCGCACACATCCCGCGCTTGTTTTGTATGCGCAAAAATCTAGCTCCGCTGAGCCGTTTCCACCAGAGCTGTGCTGACCGAGGCAAGGTAAATGAAGCGATCCTATTGGTTCTTTACAAACACATCCCTCGCTATGCATCCTCGCACATCTCTGGTGGAAACGCAGCCTTAGTGTTGTCTTTCGAAAAGGAATGGGGGGCGAGTAGCTTAACTCACCACTTGTCGTGTTTTGTTTTGTTCCTAGGTAGCATTATAGTGTAATTAATACACTGTGAAATACAATTCTACCTGGTAGAGGTATTAGGTACCTACCCACCAGATCGTTGGAAACGGTCTTTAGATAGCACAATTGATTTTATTGTATTTATATTATGTAGTTCTAATATCCTTTGTGATATAAATAAAAGTGAGTGCAAACGTTTCAACGTATTTTTTTTACGTTTCTTATACCCCCTTCAGTGAAAATGAGCATTTTATGTTGGAAGTATTACACGTAATCTACCTATCGCCCTAGTAGGCAGATATAAGTACCTACGTATCTAACAAGGCAGTACCAACGCTGGTAAGTAGATATTTGATCCATTTTAACTAGTTATCATTACTTCCAAAGTATATTAAAAGATGTCCAATAAACTTAACTATCAATAAATAGGAACCTAAGAATGAAATAGGAGGAATAATCGAGCAAAACTGAGGACCTATTCACGTATAAAGTGCATTTTTTAGTACCTAAAAGGGTAACGCCACTACATACAGTGATTTACACTGAGCGATAATAGTCGAGACTGTTCTGGGAGAAATCCTGAACCCAGGTCGTTGACACAATCCCAATAAAAAAATTAAAATTAATTTGTCCCTACACGCCATGCCGGCAAATGTGCGCAACCCGCAAACATGCGCAGAACACTGCATTGCTACAAATCTAACATTAACTTCACTCCCTTTCGGACGGATATCGCGAAGATTCGCTTTTCGTGAATATTTCGTAACATATTGCAATTTTCGTTGAAAACTAATTGCGGAGTTCAGTGAATATGTAGTGGCGAACGGTGTGATAAAATACATTCAATAGACATTTCTTGAAAACGCGTAAGTGAATCTAAGTTTATTTCTGAATGAGTTCTCACGTTCCATTGATTGAATTTCAATTTCAATATAAGTGAAGTTGGCTTTTGCGTATTTTTCTCGTCTATTCGGTACCTAATACAGCCGCTGGTTATCCATAATTTTTCAGGATACACGTTTAGTAATCTTTATATATTTAATCATCTGCCTCGTTTCGACGCAAATGTAGCCAACGATGTAGAACACAATAAAAATTAGCATAGCAGTAAAGTTGTTACGCTCCATAACATAATTCATGATGTCTTGTCATGAAAACTGTGCCTTTTTGGATTTAAATCTTATTTCTGTCTAGACTCTTCACAAAGAAGTAACTTACCTCGGCTTAACTGCCTAATTGCGAGCGAGTACGTTACGAAATAGCACAGAATAATACGAATCAGTTGATTGATGAATTAATTTGAAATTAACTACATTATAATATTCCTACCAAAGTATGGTTGCCCAGTTTTAATTTTAATTTTTGAACGCACTTTGCATGTCCTTACGTTTTTTGGTTTGACGTATAACATTATTTTATACTGACTGACTGACAGTTATTTCATTTGATTGAATTCAGTTTGTTTATTTTAAATTGCTTTAACTTTTTAAAGATGTATAAAGTAATAATAAATATCCATGGTTCCATGACGTGGGGGCTGATGGAACTTTCTGTAGGGTGTGTAGCAGTGCAAATTAGTACGGCTTTTCTAATTATTACATGATGAAGTAATAAAATAATATATTTTAAATTTATTTACATTCGATAATACAGTTAATTTACAATGTAATTTTCTTCTTCCTTTTTTGGCATTGTCAGCCAGCTTTGTGTATTCAAAGAAGACGGGAAGCAAAAAGTCCATAACTTTTATGTTAAATTGGTAAAGCGTCGTAAAACCTTTTTGGTTCAGTTAGTCAAAAGACCAGTTGCTGGAGCGCTGGTCATCTATAAAAAAAACAAGCCGATAAAGAAGGTTTTTTTAAAGCTTAGTAATTGTAATTATAAAAATGTATTTCATTCGTTTCACACCTATTATTAACCCTTTCTCAGACAATGGACAATGAACAGCCTCACCAAGAACTGGTCAAATGCGTGGTGGTCGGAGACACAGCTGTTGGTAAGACTCGGCTGATTTGCGCCAGGGCGTGCAACAAGCATGTATCTCTGTCGCAGCTTATGACGACCCATGTGCCAACAGTGTGGGCCATCGACCAGTACAGGATATATAAAGATGTGAGTATGATAACAAACTAGATGCAGCCCTTCAAAGATTCTCACAACTCATAATTTCCTTAGCAGCAGAAGTAGTTCACAATTAACCCAGCGGAGGGCATTGGTACGCGATAACACAGGTCATCTTAGTTTGGGTACCAAGGTTTTTCCAACGAATAATGTCAAATGTTTTATTTGTATGTTACCTATGTTATTGCATTTTTATATTTAAAATGTTTGTTGTCAAAAATGAATTTCATTTCATTTCACAATTGGAATCTGCTACTGGTTGATATTGTTTGTGCTACTACTTTGAACACTTTTAAAAACAAACTCTCACAACTTTCTTTCTTTTTTAATTGGTGGACAATTCAAACAATGCTATCTAGCCCCAAATTAAGCATAGCTTGTGCTATGGGTACAGGATGCCTGTAAAATAGTTACATCCTTTTTTTTGTAAATGCATGCTAACACAAATATTTGTCCTGGGTAGGAACCGAACCCACAACCTACAGCGCAGAAGGCAGGGTAACTACCAACTACTAATCCTTTTCTAACTTGGCTTTTATTTTGTTTTCTTCAAAATTATTACAACATAATAACTTGAGCAACAAGCCTTAAACAGAATACTATAATAATAATAATAATGGTGGACATTTCACACAGCGTCATCTAGCCCCAAAGTAAGCTAAGCATAGCTTGTATCATGGGAACCAGACAACTGATATAATACTTATATATACTACAATGATCCTTTAACATTATGTTGTGTAACCAGACTGAGAAAACAGTTTATTTTTAGGTATTGGAAAGATCCTGGGAGGTGGTCGATGGAGTGAATGTGTCTCTACGCCTCTGGGACACCTTTGGAGACCATGAGAAGGACCGGAGATTTGCATATGGAAGGTGAAAAGAACAATTTAATTAACTCTGATGTTAAGTTTTTACTTCTACATGTTACAATAGTATTAATGTATAATTATATACCTCCTGTCTTTATTGTTACAATTACTGAGTACACCGTTGGTACTGAGGATACATTTGAGGCACCCCCAATAACTCATTCAAGGTTAGATCTTGTGCCATACCAAGGTTGTCTGGAAGAGATTGCTTCATAGAGATAAGCCCATCCATTTTACTACATCTGATAGATTTCATATATATCTTTTTTATATTGGTGTACAATACCATACAATACCGGTGAAATTACAGGCACATGAGACATTCCACCTACACGTCTCATAGTTACGGGCGCATACGACGCGACTTGGGTTTTGTCGTACCTAGTAGGGGAGGACCCAAGTCGCATCGGTTGTTATGGGCCGAGGTTACCACTTACCACCAGGTGGGCCGTCGGCTCGTTCCGTAACTACATAACATAAAAAATAAAAATAAAAAAACAATATTTTTCATTCATTAATGCTTCAGTATGGGAAGTTCCATGTCATTGCACTCCGCTTCCCTCCACTGAGACATGAAGATCACATGGTCCCTGTAATTTCACCTCTCATACTGGACCACTAACGGGAGTACATTACTGCTTGGTGACAGAAAGTTTGTCACAATGTTAAGTACGTTGGCGGAAGATAATATTTCAGCAACTATGGATTTTTCGTTCCAGGTCTGATGTGGTCCTTCTGTGTTTCTCCATCACAAATCCAATATCTTTGAGGAATTGTGGTGCCATGTGGTATCCAGAGATTAGGTAAATATATTTCTCAGAATATCATTATAGATGAATTAATATTGGTGGACATTTCACACAGCGCCATCTAACTCCAAACTAAGTATAGCTTGTACTATGGGAATAGATATGATATGTATACTTGTATATACATTTCTTTTGTAATCACCAGACTGAACAAACATCTGTTTGTCACACAAATGTTTGTGCGGGAATCGACCAGCACAGAAGGCAGAGTTACTACCAACTCAGCTGTGATGCCAATTCAACTCAATACATTCTATATCTAGTACTTACTTATTGGTTGGTGACTGCATCGTCTTTGTTAGACAATATATTAAAGGACAGATGAAAAAACTTTACTAAGTATGTCTCTCTTTCTATCTCCCCCTCCCCTCTTCTCCCTCTCTCTCTCTCTCTCTCTCTCCATCTCTCCATCTCTCTCTCTCTGTCATTCTAACTTATGAATTAAGAAACAATTTGTACTGTAGGCGCTTCTGCCCGAATACTCCCATCCTGCTGGTTGGATGCAAGAATGACCTTCGCTACATGTACAGAGATGAAACCTATCTCAACTATTGCAAAGACCGCAGCCCTTTTATCAGGTGAGTTATTACAGATAAATACATACTTTCTTTACACACTCTTACCCCTGCACTAGTATCCCTGTGTCGCAGGTGGCATGTACAAACAGAAACACAACACACAACACAACGACAACTCTTCGTACATGTATTACTTTATACAAAAAAAACTGTGTACTTTAAAGAATAAAGTAACATCCAAGACCCTAGAATATACTAAACGTCACATAAATCTCCGGCCGCGAATCGAACTCGGGACCCCTCACTCGCAGGCAGGCACCACTTAGCCACGGGGCTGCAAAGGTTTCGCTATTGTTTTCAAAAATATCCCACTAGACTAGACTAAATACTATATTGAATATCTTGTATAGTTTCAAAATAGCATGCAACCGTTTTGCTATTATGTTCTACTTTGTCAATGCTTCTAATATCTGAGACTGCTGCAATTATTGAAATCGACGACTACTTAAATATGTAAAACAGAACGAATTATTGATTATCGATTGGTCGATTCAATGACTTTTATTAATTATTGATTACATTTGCAGGGCGCCGAGGAAAAGCGACTTGGTGATGCCTGATCAGGGGCGCGCTTTGGCTCACGAGCTGGGCATATACTACTATGAGACATCTGTGTTCACTTACTACGGGGTGAATGAGGTTTTCGAGAACGCGATACGGGCGGCGTTGATAGCGAGGCGCCAGCAACGATTCTGGATGACCAATCTGAAGCGTGTGCAACGGCCGTTATTGCAGGTAACGCCGTAGACGTTATGTGGTAAAATCGCTTATTCAGTAGAATTATTTGTATGACTTAGCGAGGCGTGTAGCGATCGTTCGTTACAAATACTCGACTCTAGTGGGCTGCCACTCGATCGGACAATGAAACGAAGACGTATGAAATAATAAATTAACAAAATAATAAACAAAATGTCAATAAAACACTGTCTATATTCACAAATAAACAAAAAAAAAAAAGTTACGTAGGCCTCACAGCTCAGTTGGTAGTAACGCTGCCTTCCGCGCTGTAGGTCGCGGGTTCGATTCCCACCGAGGACCAGGACAAATATTTGTGTGTTAATAAAAACAAACAATGTTTGTTCTGTGTCTGGGTGTTAATATGTATGTATTTACAAAAAAAAGTGTAAATATATTTCAGCGTTGGCATTAATGACTAGATTAGTGTGAATTAACCTTTATAAAATAGATTAATTAAATATGTTGGTTTGTTCCAGGCTCCGTTTCGACCGCCGAGACCTATGGAACCGGATGTAGCCGTTGTGAACAGCGTGTATTTTGAAAACATGACTTCCTTACTACACCATCAGGTTAATTTATCCATTAACATTTATTATTATCAGCGTGCATGGTCCCACTGCAGGGCAAAAGCCTCCCTAATCCCTAAAATAAATATATATTGGCTGACACAGCGCCATCTAGCCATCAAACCAAGCATAGCTTTTATTATGGGAACCAGACAACTGGTTGAATAATTAAATACATTTAGTTTTAATTAAGTACATATGAATTGATTTAATATGAAAAATGTCCCTATTTTCCCCCACAGTATTTCTCGGATATGGTTATAATATGCGGTGCTAAAGGATTTCCGGTCCATCGGTTCATGATGGCCGCCGCCTGTGAGGCGTTCCACCGACTGCTCACCACAGACTGCGTCAGTCTGTCCGCTGAGCTCGCTCGAAGTTCCAGTGAAAGCAGCATGGTACGTACACCACACTTACGTACATACGTGCACACACATAAGTCAAAGTCAAAAACTTTATTTCTATAGAATTCATAAAGAAGTAGCTTTGAAACGTCAATAATATTCAAAACATAAGGTCACGCGTACTTATTGCTAAGTTTGACGCCTGTTCAAACCCTATCTGATCCACCATGGGAAAAACAGCCAAGAAGGCCTTTCTTCGAGGGCTACCTTTTTTTACACACATTATTGTCAAGTCCTGTCTTACCATACATATGTAGCAGCAATATTACACCAGCCAGCAAGTATTAATAGATATATAGCGGTTCGTTTGTCTCCCAGTAGTAGTACATGGCAGTTGCAAGGCAGTAGAATTTGTGCCAAGTTCCTCCAGGAAAGTACTGCCACCCTATTGATTCATCAAGATCACGAGACTTGAGTTTTTTATATCTCTATACTCTAGAATAATTAACTGTAAATGTACCTAAGCAATTAAAAAGTCTCGTATAAATGCTTTTTTTGATTGACCTCACTGCGAAGTAAGCACAAATTTGATCAAAACATATTTTGCTGAAACATTGATATTTTATTTAAATGGGTCTGATAAGTTCCATGTTAAGGGAGGACCTAAGTCGGATTGCTTGTTATGGGCAGTGACCACTTACTAGCAGGTGGGCCATCAGCTCGTCAACATCAACAAAAAAATGGTCATATGATTTGAGATCCTCTTGTTAAAGATATTTTCACTTTAGGTTAGCAGCATGGGGGAAGCGACTGCGGGCGAATTCAACGAAGATACCGAGTACTTACTGAGCAAAGAACAAGCCAAACAGATGCGGTAAGTTCACCAAACATAAGTTTCTGTCTAATACAGTGTCAAAACAGGCTTTAACAATCAGACCCTGGAGGACCCACTGAGGACTAAAGTACTTTTGTCACTCGTGTTGCTGTGTATCATTGTATGGACGAGGTAAACCAAAGTCAACGACGTTTTAAGGAGTTTGTGGTTAAAATGAGTTTACCCTGTATTTACAGAGTGTGGGATCAAATCAAGCGGCGGTCTTCATGTCAGATCCTTCCCCTCAGCGACAGTTGCAAGAAACCACCGGATTTGTACCGGGAGGTCAATCACCCCGCCATAAACTCTATTAGGGTTGTCAAGGTAACTTATTATATTTATTTTATTTTATTTACTGACTGGCCTCACAGCTCAGTTAATAGGTACCCTGCCTTCCATACTGTAGGTTGTGGGTTCGATTCCCACTCAGAACAAATTGTATGACGAATATAATGTTTGTTCTGTCTGGGTGTCAATATGTATTATGTGTATGCATTTACAAAAAAAGTATATAAGTATTATATCAGTTGTCTGGGTCCCATGATACAAGCTATGATTGCTTTGGCTTACTTTGGGGTTGGATGGCGCTGTGTGAAATGTCCAATATTTATTTATTTATATTGACACCCATCTGATCTTTTTGTTGATTCACATATTAAAACAATAAATTAAAAATATATATTTTATAATACACAGTGCGACAAAATCCAACACGCGACATCGCAGACCCAAACAATAGTGACTATGAGCAAACTCATCTCGCAAATAGTGATGCAGGAGATTATCAACTTTGTGTACACCGGGACCTTAGACAGCACCGCATTCAAGCAACAGGTCAGTTTACAACATTTTGTGTGTGTATGGGTTTTGCCCTATGAGGAAAGAGCTTGGCTTTTATGGAAATTGAATTTTTACCACAATACGGTATTTGACTATATTAATTTGTAAATTTTGTAACTATATCCTACTACTCTTTCACGCTCAAACGGCTGAATGGATTTGGATGAAATTTGATACCAAGATAGCTTATATCCTGGATTAACACATATGCTACTTTGATCCCGGAAAAGTGCAGTGTTTCCGTAGGATTACTTATTCACCGCGGGTAACACCGCGGGGCGCAGCTAGTAATCTAATTTTTTTTTTATTTGCGTGTTATGCCTTTAGATCTAGTTAAGGTTGGAAGTAAGCTTTCATGAATGAGTTTCTATAGAAAAATATTATTTCGTTTCAAGCAGGTGCTTTGGGGTACTACTTAAAACTTTTCTCCCTCTTTCCCTCAGTCTCCTTTGCACTCTCTCTTTCTTCATTGTTCCCTCCCTCACCCCTCTCTTTGCCGCCCTCTCTCCTCTCTGCCCCTCTCTCCTATCTCTGCCTTTCTTCCCATCACTCTTTCTTTGCCTCTCTCTTACTGTCCTTCCCTCTTCCTTTATCTCTTACTCGTTAGTGTGGTGAAAGGATTTAAATGAGCCTAAGAGGCTCCTTGCGAAACAGCGGGTAGAATTGAAAATCCAATTGGAATACATATCCTAGTCAACTACCGTATTTCTGCTGTGTCTTTGTTGGAAACGATATTTATTTCAACATATTTTAAATTAAATTAAAGTTTTTTTTTTATTAGTTTATCGTTGGTACATAGGCAGAAAAATATGGATTTTATTTATATATTTATTTATGTGATGCTTAATAATATATACGTCTAACCTTTGTTTTTTAGATTATAATATGAGTTGCCCATTTTCCATTTGAACTGCAAATTTACTCTGCTTAGTTTATGCCTATTTTCCTAAATCAACGCTAGTGACTTCTTGCCACCTTTTTCTGGGTTAGTAACTCGCATTGAATACCGTTATTCGTGCTGTGCCTACCCCCTTGTAGAAATAGGCTTGATTATTTTCGCGTAGTAGCCTATGAAGTAATTTTTTCCCATATTATTGATAACTATTCCGTCGTTTATTTGATTTGCAAAATTATTTAGCCTAACGTTATATATATAAAACTATATGCATTTCCAACAAAGACTGCTTTTCTATATATTAAGTGCTCATAATCTCTCTCCTTGTCTTATGCCCTTTTATTTACCACTCACTAAAAGCCTGTTATTTAAATAAAATAAATAATAATTCTATATCAATACACTGTATTTCGCAGTCGGCTGCTATCGGATTATTACTGGTAAAATTTTATAATAATAAAATCATGAATATCATAAAGTTTTATTAAAAAAAATATCATTATTTATTGGTTATTAACACTGTGTTATTTTTTTGTACATTCACTGTGGTTTAGATTTCTGTTTTTTTCATATTCCTATTATAACTGCTTCGTATTTATTATTACACACATTAATAGAATTTTTAAGTATTTATATGTGATTCAGTTTCAAATATTTGTAAAAAATAAAGTGATTATGTAGGCGGAACGTGCTGACGGCCCACCTGATGTTAAGCGGTAACCGCCGACCATAGCTATAGAATAATAATAATAGCTGGTGAAGACCGCCCCGGCTTGGAATCCTTTCCTGTTTTGTGTCTCACACAGAGGTCCATACGTAGGCAGCTGTGACCCACACTAAGTTCGATGTGTAGAGCTCCTTATTTCCATTTTTCTGTGACTATGTCAATCCAAATATAACCGCATATCATTCATGTTAGTCTAATAGCAACATCAGCCATATTTCACCCAGATTTGTTGGTAACTTAGTTGGTTTATTTGTCCTGGCTGTCTATATTCCTTCACTGGAAGTGATGTTGCTGAGTTTAGCGAAAAACAATAGTGTGGTGAGCGCATCACTTGTCGCGTCTTCCCACGATAATGTAATGTAGTAGGTGAGAATTGGCCACATGTGTACTTGTAATAAGAGGGTACCCAATACCCTCTTATTACAAGTACACATCATGTACTATGAGCACTATATGCCGTGGCAACGTTGCTGAAAGCACAGCCAAAAACTCAAAATGGTAGTCAACTTAGTTGATGAAGGTTAGACATTTCACGTTTCAATATAAATTGTTTGGCTGAGTTGCGGGTTTGCTTTAGCGTCTCAGTCAGGTAGGTCTCATGTGTGTAGGCTCCCATATAAGGGTTGGATCACATCTGACCATCAGCACCATATTCTTGAATACCTACCCTTTCTGTCGCTCTGAAACCTCATTAGTAAGAGAAATGTTTCGAGCGTCCGCCTTTTACGGCATCAGCGGGCAGATTCAGTAGACGTTTGTGTCTCTTTCTAACGAGGTTTCTGAGCGATAGAAAGGGATAGAGATTTTTTTTCTTTTATTAATTATCTAAAACTTACATTTAAGTTATCTACACTCAAAAATCTTGGGTTCGTCCTGAGTGCACGGAAAAAATGGTATGGCAAATTTGTTGCCATATGGTCAGATGAGGTCTAAAGCTATGTTTTCCAAACGCTCAATTCAACACCAATCATGTCACAGTAACCCCTAATGGTAGTTTAGCAACACATTCGGAATATTTTAATATAATCGCAATTCCCAGGAAATCAGACAAGCAGCCGAACTGCTCGGGTTCCACGAGTTAACCAAACTGACTCAGTTTATAATGGATCAGCATCTGTTGTTCGATAAGGGATTCATGCTGCAGTTTCATTCGGTAAGGATACAGTTTTTCAAAACCTGTCAATCGCCTGTAGGTTTTGGGTTCGATTCCCACCCCACAGTCATTTGGTGACCATAAGTCGTTCTGGTGTCGTTTTGGTGGGTGTTAAGGTAAAGTCACAGTGAACTTAAAGATGACACTTTCGCAAAAACCTTTCATAATAAGAATATTTTTATTCTTATAGCTTTGCCACTGTTATCTATAACACATAGTGCCATCTATAATTCGTAATTTAATGTTTTTGGGCACAATTCCACCTGTTAGCGAATTGGATCAGTAGAGCTATCTATAGATCGTTAGAGACGGTCTTTAGATACATTGATTTTATGTACATACATTGAAAATAATATTTGGTGAAGTCTTTGGAAATTGATGTAAAATTAAACAATGAAGTATATAGGTAACAACAATTTTTTCAGCCTCTTTCACAAAGACTTCGAGAAATGTACGTGGAGCGAAACTTATTCGCGGATGTGACCTTTGACCTTGATGACGGCATCCACCTTGCTCACCGCGCTATCCTGATGGCGCGCTGTGACCCCATGAAGGCCATGTTCCAAGGTCACTTCAGAGAGAGCACTTCTAGAGTGGTACGTTGTTTGACCTTTTGACCTTAGCCACTTAGCGCTAGAGCGCGGTGGTCTAGTGGTACTGACCCCGAGTTTCAATCTGGAGGTCGCCGGTTCAAATCCCGACGTGCACCTATGAGTTTTTTGATTGAAAGATTTATATGTGCAATACAACGTTCTCAAAATTATGAAGGAAACCGACATGTCCTAGAACTAAAAATTCGAAGACATGTGTCAAGTGCACGAAAGGAGCCTCTTTGAGGCGCACTTTAAATCCTTCCACCACACCGGTTCGAGAGAACTAGAATAGAATAGAATAGAACAACACCAGGTGGGCTGTCGACTCGTTCCGTAACTGTATCACATTAAAAATACAATGTATTTCCAGATAGCATTCCCCGGTGTGAAAATGTACGCGTTCCACATACTCCTGTGTTATATATACAGCGACAAAATACCCAGTGTTGAACCCACGAGGTGTCTGGAACTGCTGGAGCTGGCCAACAGGCTGTGCATGAACCGGCTCGTCACCCTCGTCGAGGCCAAAGTGCTGGAACACCTGCAGCGGCAACACAGGTAACTCCTGTACCTGTGGGGGCACAGGGAACTAAAGTAACTAGTGTGTAAAGAAAGAGCCATTTTGCTAACGATTTTGTTTTAAACTTTTCTATTCAAGTGCACGAAAGAGACTTTGAGGCGCACTTAAAATCCTTATAGATAGAGAATAGAATAGAAGTTTTCAGTAGTTTATTAATTTTATTATGAGTATAAATAAATATTTGTATGTCAAAGTAATAAACTATTTATATCCATAGAATTCATAAAGAAATGGCTTGGAAATGTCAATAATGTTCAAAACGAAGGGTCACGCGTACTTATCACTATGTGTGACGCCTGTTCTAACCCTATCCGACCCTCCATGGGGAAAAACAAACAAGAAACCCCTAAAGCAGGGCTTTCTTTAGAATGTACGTAATTAAGATTGCTCAAGAATGTTTATGTGAGCAGGGAGTACTAATTCTCTATACATGAGGTGGGCCACCCACTTGTTCATTGCACATAAAAAAGTGACTTTTTTTAATTTCAGGGTTTGCGGTGAAGACGATCAAGTCGTCGAAATAGCGCTCTCGTTGTTGGAACCGCTCAAGGTAAAAAAGTTTGTTCTGTATTAACATATTTTCGTCTGTGATTTGTTGTATGACCGCCGATATTAGGAATTCTATTTGTAGTTTGTAACAAAATTTAGTCAAATCATTTCTCTTTTAATTATTTGATAGGATAGCGTTTAATAAATAAGATATTTAACACTCCAGTTTTCCTGGAAAGAGTAGCTTATGTGTTACAATGATCGTTCATCCGTTTGAGCGTGAAGTAAACACGTATACATAAACTACGTATTGTTGTTGTATGTCAGTTGCACAACGCGCACAACCTGGCGGAGTGGTGCCTGTGGCGTTTGTGCGGCGCGTACGACCGGGCGTGCCGCGCGAAGCATCTCAGCGCGACCACCCGCGAGTACCTCTCCGACAACCGCTGGCCTCCCGTGTGGTACGTACACACGCACACACACACGCACACACACACACGCACACACGCACACACACACGCACACACACACGCACACACACACACGCACGCACACACACACACACACACACACACACACACACACGCACGCGAACGCACACGCACGCACACATACAGCCGCACGCACGCACGCACGCACGCACACACGCACACGCGCACTCGTACTCACACATACAACTGCTACACCGAGAGCGACCATTTTTGGGAAACGTTCATATTGTGTGAACGGAATTTATTTCTGTTCGACGCACAGTGAGGTGATCTGAACGCTGTCTTAACACATAGAAGCTTTAGGGTAAAATATTTAGTTGAAGTTTAAAAGAATAAAGCCATTTTTTGTAAAATAATTATATAATAATCACGATTAAAATTAAAATGTGTAATATTACAGGTTCGTTAAGGAGTTCGACTACTACCAAAAGTGTGTAACGGAACAGAATAAGGATCTGAAGGTACTGAGGCCCACCACGTCGCTGCAGGGCAACCAGCAGACCGGCTGCTTGTGTTTCACCAGTGAGTATACACACCTACACCCCCCCCCACCCGCACACACCCCCCACCCGCACACACCCCCCCACCTGCACACCCCCCCCCACCTGCACACCCCCCCACCCGCACACCCCCCCCATCCGCACACCCCCCCACCCGCACACCCCCCCACCCGCACACCCCCCCACCCGCACACACCCCCCACTCGCACACACCCCCACCCGCACACACCCCCACCCGCACACCCCCCCCCCCCACCCGCACACACCCCCCACTCGCACTTTCATCAAAATAGGTCTTAACCTATTTTGATGAAAGTGCGGGTGGGGGGGGTAACTGGTACAAATATGTCGTCCATGTACGAGATAACGAGGACTCATTCTCGTTCATTGACTATGAAGTCGATTTTAAATAAATCAAAATAATTATTTTATACATTGTTATGATTGGCGAACTTACATTAGCATTAAGTTCGCATATGTACTTGTTTTTACGTTGTGTAATTAAGAATTTTGATGTGAAACATCTATAGCCGCACGTAAAACAGATTTCTGGCTTGGCGACGCGTCGCCACGGCATGAGCGCTGATTGGTCCGTTCAAGGTTACGACAAATCATAAACATTATTAGTGATGGGGTACTTAGTTTCTTACAAAATAATGTCGATGTTTCACATCTGCCAGGCGTCCCGTGACGGCTCACATTTTTTTTCTATCTATCTATCTGTTTTGTTTGTGTATATAAGGCAAGGTCCGTCGGTCGAGCTCTGCGGGCGCGGACGTGACGACGGCGCTGTGTCGCAGCGGCGTCGCCCAGCCCGCGCCCGCGCCCCCGCCGCAGCCGCCCCTCTGACACACGCCTCGCTGGAGGTAACTAGCCCGCCCCCACTCCCCCTAGCACCTACCCGCCGCGCCGCCCCAGCACACCATGAACGTTCAATAGGGAACTAAAAATCATCTTTAACCAGCGCGCAACAAGCCAAAACCAAAAACCAAACTCATAAATAACTACTATCTGCTTCAAAATTTTTTCACACCCCCTCTAGATTTAAACGTTTAGATATACTACCCACATGATAATGTTTCTGTTTCCAGGTCACTCCGTTTCGCGGTCCTCCTGCCAGTGTCCATGTGTTTTATGAGCACAATACTGACGATACTAATACTGTTTCACATATACACTTAGGGTGGTCGCGCACGAACGCCTTAGGGCGGTGGTACACTGTCAAGCCAGACTGACTGGTCTCCTGTTTTTGTTGACGGTATGAGCTGATAACACTTATTATATAAAAAAAATTGTATAACTAAGTTTAAACCAATTATCATATTTTGTTTGATTAGTCGGTGTTTATTTTTTTACTTTTATGTTCTAATGTTTTTTTCAAGTTCCGGCATCTCTAATTCTATTCAACTAATGTATCTCAGGCAGCATATTGACAGGCCTCACAGTTCAGTTGGTAGTAACGCTGTCTTCTGAGCTGTAGGTCGTGGGTTCGATTCTCACCCAAGACAAACATTTGTGTGACAAGCATTGATGTTTATTCTGGCTTGGTGTTAATATGTATTTATATATATATGTATTTCCAAAAAAAGGATTATATTTATTCTATCAGTCATCTGGTTCCCATAGTACAAGCTATACCTAGTTTGGGGCTAGATGGCGATGTGTGAAATGGCCACGAATTTTTTTTATGTATTTATTTATTTCATATTAACGCCCGAAACAACGTGCCAGTATATATAATTATTTATAGTTACAGAACGAAAACAATTGGATTGTTAACTGTATACAGTCAGCGAACAATCATAGAACGTCAGCTAGTCGCGTTGCTTGATAAAACCGTCTCATCAATGAAAAAATGACATCAATCAATCAATCAAAATCATCATCACAAGTGTTTATTAGATTCAAGAGGCCGTTGGTTGTAAAAAAGGTGCTTCCAAAATCATGCACGTAGATATTCAAGCACGTAGTTTTATATGAAACTATATCTAGAATTCTGTCGATATTAAGCAAATCTGTTAGGTCATGTTTGTTTCCAGTGAAGCGTTTGATGCGCGTTTGATGAATTGACGGGCACGGTCAGTCTGCCTGATGGTGTACCGTAAGATTTTAGGATCAGTGAAGCGACATTTGACTTTTTTATGAGTGAAATTATGTATTTTAGCGAATTCGCAGTTATTGTGATGCTGAGCTCAACAGTAGTGCTAAGGTCTGATTTGCGTGTGAATTTCGATTATGTGCGGTTTTTATACACGTTTGTGAAAGGCCGGCTTCACACGACTCCAGTTACTGGGACAAGTCAGTGGTGCGTAGTACAATAAAGTTACCAGAAATTAAAAGAAAACTGTTCAAATGTATTTATAACTTATATATCGACTTGACTTCTTAGTTTGATGGGATCAAAGGTTATTTGGAGCTAGCTTAGATAATTAATATAATGATTTCTTAAATTACAATCCTTTATTTTACAACAATTTACAAAAGCATATGTTAATGATGAAATCAGTTGAGGTACCTAAGTACCGTTTCCAAATCTACAGATAGCTCAACTAATCGCATTCCGTAACCTATGGAATTATGTCCATAAATATTATGAGTAAACTAACTTATATTTAATTTGTGGGATAACTTATCAATCAGCCGTCAATTTGATCCGATATCATGACTAATATTACTTTTAAGGGCTGCAACATCAATATAGCTATGTCTAGTCACAAAAGCATATATGTATATTCAACCAGCATTGTTGGAAATCAATTTAATTGGCATACAAGTAATTCCCTGTGTTAAAGAATTTGCATTTAAATCAGCGTCAAATTTACAAAGCTTTCTATATCAAGCCAATCAAGCAATAGACTACGTGTAGGCACCGCCTAAGCGATCTTTGTACCAATAACTGTCCAGTGACTGGCGTTTTGTGAAACACCCTTTGTGTGAAGCGTATTAATTACATTCCTAATTAAGTATGATTAAAGACTAATTTAGCGTGCACTATTCTTACGAGAGAGACTCATGTAATTATATTAAAAATAATTCTCTAGTATATAAAAATCATGCACCTGTAGATTATTTCGAATAGCTTGCTGTCTTTATTAATAAGTGCAATAATGAAATGTCTCATTTTAATTTGAAATGAAAATATGGATGGACATTTCACACAGCTGTGTAAAATGTCTATAAATATTTATCTACTTATTCCAACCCCCGTCAGTGGGCACGTTTGGTATTGGAATTTCTAACAGACTTTTGGTATTTTCTTTTGGATTTTGTTTTTAAATTATTGTTTAAGTAAGTTACACGTTTCAGCGTAAACATTTATTACCAAAGAACTATCATTTTAGCTCATACGGAATGTAGAACTTTTATTTTATTAAAGTAGGTATACATTTGTATAATCATAATTTAAAGTATATTTATTTTTGTATGGCACTAATATATTTCCGAGTTTAATATATCGTATTTAATCAATGTTATTTTAGTCTTATTTTTAAAAACGCAATTTCATAGATTATTTTTGAACTATGTATTATTTTTCCCCGATGATACGGTTTAAAACTGTTTTATTTGAATATATTTAAAGGTCACTAGTCCCACTAGTCATAGTAGTTTATTTTGAAGTGGCAATGGTGTGGCAATGGTGGCTCCATCTGTGTTCTGTGGTCGCTTTAGTCTGTGATATGTTGAATTATAATATCTGTGATTTGGATGTTAAACTGAGTAAGGAAATTGCGCTTGTGGCTTGTTAAAATTTTTAAGGGAATGTGCAATATTTTTCGGGTTAATGGTATTCTCACAAAATCGATTAATTTATGGCCAATTTCAAAAATTCAAATAGCAGTTTTCGCTTTGGATACCAAGTTTATTTCATTGTTTTAATCGTTATATTCCTTGAATTAGGTTAATTTAATATTACGCATTTAGATAAATAGCGCTCAGAAACACTGCGTAATTAATAAATAAAGCAATAACACATATTAAACATGTATTAACGTCAGTATTTTAAACGTTTTAAATAACTTTTTAGGTTAACCTAATGGATTTGATTCGGCCGCCATGTAAGTTTGATAACATGATTGTCATTTTAAAAATTAATTTAAGTAACTTAGGTACTCATTAGGATTTCGTAATTTGAATAGCAATAAACGTACTGGATAATGGGACATTTTAAAATGAATTTAAGCTTATATTATGATTATGAGGACTATTTATTAAGGGATTTACTATTAACGTTTTTAATATTATATTGCTTAGGATTAAGATAATAAAGTCGTAAACGTAACATCTTCCCATTTTGTGCTTTTAATTTATGTGATATAATTTGGTTATTTTGTGTTCATAATATTGAACACTGGTAGTTAACTATATATTTAGCTCTTACATCAAATAAAATGGCTGCTTCGTGCACTATACAGGATACGCGGTAAATTTTTAAAATTTAATATTATATTTGAGTACAAATATATTTTAATCCTAGTCTCACTTTGTACAGAAAAAAAATATGTTTTCTACCATGGTTTATTAGATGCACTTAAAGTATGAATTTTACATTAACAACTGTTATACAGAAAAGTCTTATTTTTATGCACGCAGTATAATTATTTTCTTTCTTATATAATTATTACTCGCTTGCAAACTGAACTGTATGCATCCCAGCAGTTGTATGTAGATTTTCGAAACGTATTGATAGAATATTAGTATGAAAACGGTTCAAAATAGTTTAGGGTGCAGTTTCATTGCTAGCGAGTGTATTTTATAATGATCTCAATTTTGGCACTCATTCTAAAGCAGGGTTATTGTTACATTTACTACTAAATGATAACTATTGCTTCAATTACTAGTTTATACAAAGGGAGACTTCAGAATATGTGAGAATATTTACAAAACTTTTGGTATGTTAACTTAAAATTAAAGTTTCATTCTATTATTTGCATGATAGCATTATGCTTTATTTGCCAATTTACTGTAGCAATGTATAAAAGGTCGTGGGTTCGTATTTTTAGCCCGATCTCTTCGTTGTTAATATGTATTTCCACGTATAAATCAATCGTATATTTATTTTTTATATATTTATCTTCAACAATAATGTAAGTTAAATTATTTTAATTTCTATTGATTTTACAGATCATAAAGAATAAAAAAATGTTCCTACGTTTGTTACATTTGGCGCTTTCAAATACTTTTATTGATGAACTGAAGTCTTTTCTATTCAACTTCTAGACTTTTAGCATATTTCTAGCATAGAATTTTTAGAATCCTAGCGCGTAATTTAAAATTGCCAATCTTCACGGTCAGTAATGACAATCTGCCATTTTTTACGTACCCCTAGATTTTAATAAGTGTATTAAATGTATGTGTATAATAATGATTTGTTTCATTTTTCTTAGAAACTTGTTGCAAAAATACTAAACTTTTAGGGTTATACTACATCTATCTTTCGATTTCCTCGAACAGGGAAGACGGCTAGGACTATTGCCAAGACTTGAATTAGGCACTTGAGACATTCCACCGCGTAACGTAACCCTTAGAATTATTTCCATATATATTGTATATTTCATATGTAGTGTGTAACACGCACAGGTGGCACAGAAAACCAGCGCTGAACAGCCACACCGCTGATACAGCAAATGCTGAGTGGTAACCTTTTTTGCAGTTACAAGCCACATTTTCTTTTATTTATACCTAATTTTATTTGTAAAGTAACACAAAATAAATATTTTTCTTTCTAACTCAGGGTAACGGGCGATGCGACTTGGGTCTTGTCGTATCGAGGTAGGGGAGACGTGGAATCTCTTGCGCCTGTAATTTCACCGTCAATCTCACCTTCCAACTACAGCTACTTGGCTTGCTTAGCGGCAGACATAAATATTGGCATAAATATTGGGCCACTTAGCCCCAAAGTGAGCTAAGCATAGCTTGTATCACCAGACACTGATATAATACTTTGTTTTTATTAGTACATACGTTTATAATACATATTTACACCCAGTACAGGACAAAAACTGTTCGTCCAATGGTTGTCTTGGGAGGGAATCGAACCCACGACCTACAAGCTCAGAAGGCATGGTTACTGCCACGAGCTGAGTTTAGTCAATGGTGGCAGTGCTTACTCGGACGAACTTTCTACTGCTAAATTTCTACTGCTACTGGCAATGAATACTATCCATCCATAAGGGCTTGGATCAAACTTGTAATGGATTTTTACACTAAACATCTTGTCATTAGTTTGCTGTTTCAATGTTTGTTGTCATATTTTGTATGTAATGATAGAGGTGTTTTTTCAAAATTATAGCTGTCAGTAACTGTTCAAATATTTTTTATTTATAAGATCTTATCCTAATCTTACCTTATTGTAACCTTATAATAAAATTAGTTAACCAATGCTATATAGAAATAGAAAAATGTATTAGCGTGAATAATGTAAACCTTAATCTGTTCATTGATGTCATAATTATAACTTACTGTTATAATTATACTTGTCTGTTCTTCCCCCATGGAGGGTCGGATAGGGTTTGAACAGGCGTCAAACTTATCGATAAGTACGCGTGACCTTATGTTTTGAATATTGACGTTTCCAAGCAGTTTCTTTATGAATTCTATGGAAATAAAGTTTTTGACTTTGAACTTGCGATTTTACAATTATTGACTACATCATCACAACTATGAGTTAAACATAATTAGTGTATTTCATTGAACTGGCTCCTAGTCTATTAGCATTGGTATAGAATGTGAAACATCAAATCAAAATAGTTAGATTACATTGGATGTCCGAGTAATTTAATTTCACTCTTGATTTCATCAAACAAATCCTTGTATTCTTCATTTTCTTTGACTAACACCATGATACACCCTCGGGTGGTCCCCATGGCTGCACCGATGTCTTTACGACTTGGAGTGTAGCAGTACGGGACATCCTTCTCTTCACAGACCGCTGGGAGATGGCACATTATTTCAATTGGGGATATGTCCCCCGCAAATACCACAATTCTGTAAAAGAATTAATGATTATTGATTAATAATGAATTAATAGTTTACTTAGTATCAATGTAACAGAGGGTTGGTTGCAATAGCATTCTGAAGTTATAGTGAATATTAATCTTTACCATCTACTGATCATTTTTATTTGAAATTAATCCAAATCAATAATAATTAAACATGCTATGCTTAGTTTGGGTCTAGATGGCGGTGCGTGAAATGTCCACCGAAATTTATTATTTTATACTTGTCAAAACAGAAACCTCAAAGAAGCCTCAAAATTCATGTTGCAACATGTGCTATGCAATGCAAAAGTGTAACAAATGCTAAGATGCTAGATAACTTTCAGGCACTTTCCGTGTTTGCTAATTTAAAGGTTAAATTTGCCAGCTCTGTTTTTATGTAACGGGATAAAACGTTTTGAAAGCCACTAAATTGGTATGAGAGGTATGGGACTATTTATTATATTTAAAGGACGTAGCTTAGCACATTTAGTTCACGGCAATGACCAAAACAGCAAACTTAACCTAAAAATTACTAGAACTGACGGTAAACTTACCCCTTTTCGCCTAATCGGAGCTGCTTTTGAACAATTTTGAGGCCATTTCTGATGGAATTCTTGTGCGCGCTGGACTTTTTGATGAGTTTGTAGATCTTTTTGCTAAGTTTTTTCGGTGCCATGGGTTTCGCTATCACACTGCAATGTTCGACCTTGTCTTCGTATCCGAGTGTTTCAGTTTTTATGCTGATGTCGGCTTTGCTATCATCAGCTGCAGGCTCTTGCTTTACTTTACCCATTTTTATAGGGGGTTTAATTCAGGAATATAAATAGAAACACGTGGTAAACACAGTACACTCAACGGAGTTCAGCGGCCAGCGTCGTTGTTGACATTTGACATTAATGAGTTTCGTTCTGACTGTCCTTTTTTTTTGTGTGCAAGATCCCTCGGTATGGCGAGAACATGTTTGGCCTCATGGTGCCAAGGAACTAGTTATAGGTAGGTACCACATATTTATAGCTTTACATTAAAACAGAAAAAAAATTAGTCCTACTTGAAATAAATTTCAACGAGGGCGCTGACAGTTTGCCGTTACAATGTTCCTATCATTTTAAACACAAGCGAAAAGACAACAAGATAACAGTAACTGTAGTTCCAATATTGACCGTTTAGATGGCCGTGTCAGAAATGTAACGTTGGACTTGGCAGGTATTATTCAAGTAGAAAAAAAATGTTAATTGCCATTCACCACCATTATTATGATCTGGCCCTTTTTTTCGGTTTTTTTTAGCTGTTTGATTCTATTCTATTCGAGTCACTGGTTCTCTCGAAACAGTGTGGTGAAAGGATTTTAAGTGCGCCTCAAAGAGGCTGCTTTCATGCACTTGACACATGTCTTCGAGTTTTTTAAGTTCTGGGACATGTCAGTTTCCTTACGATCTTTCCTTCACCGTTTTGAGAACGTGGTATTATTAATTGATCTAGGTAAAGTATGTATATTTTACAATATTTTTAAAGAATCCAGTTTTTTCTTCCGTTTTACTCGAAAACCTGACACAGAGTTGGCAGCACTGTTTCATTGGTTGCCATAGAAACGACAACATGTCAACAATCAATTTTTCCCTTCACAATATTCAGGAAAATAATTGAATTACTCAGTAGCGAGCCCTAAATACTATTATCACAACTTAAAATAAGCAAGCCCTAGAAACTTCTCATGAATTATGGTAAGCTTTCGTCTCTAATATCCTTTAGTAATTATACCATGACCTTGCATGCTTACGTAGTCAATATTTCCAGGGTTTGCTCAGCATATTGAAGAAATTACGTTCCAATTCAGATAAGGAGCTGCGTCTTCTGCTTCTCGGGCTCGACAATGCCGGCAAAACAACGCTTCTGAAGCAGCTGGCTTCGGAAGACGTGAGCCACGTTACTCCGACCGCCGGATTCAATATAAAATCCGTGATGTCTAGCGGTTTCAAGCTGAATGTTTGGGATATCGGCGGGCAGCGGAAGATTCGACCGTACTGGAGAAATTACTTCGAGAATACTGATATTTTGGTGAGTTAAGTTGGGTGATCTATTTAGACCAATGCAGTATGGAAATGTCCACTAGTAAAATTAAAAATGATGGTGTCGGCTTCGTCGCGCGACTTGAGACCTTTAGAAATACGCGTTCGGTAATATGTTGTGAGCAGCAATATAATGATAATGCTTTTTCCTAACACTCAATTTTCCTTCATTTAATTTGTATACTGTGTAGGCTGTATATGAAAGTTGAGTCTAAAGGAGTAGGTAAACTACATAAATGAAAAAAACTGATCATATTTTTCTGTTTTTAATTTGACTGGCCTCACAGCTCAGTTGGTAGTAACTCTGCCTATAAGTCATGGGTTGGATTCTCACCCAGAACAAACATTTGTGTAACAAACATAGATGTTTGTTCTGTATCTGGGTATCTATGTATGTCTAGTCTGTTAATATGTATTTACAAAAAAGTATATAAGTATTATATCAGTTGTCTGGCCCCCACAGGACAAGCTATGCTTAATTTGGGGCTAGATGGCACTGTGTGTAACATCCACCTATATTTATTTATTTATGACCATTATACAATTTTCTTGTATAGTGAATTTATTCTAAACATCATTTAAGTCTACAACACCCGTACATAACTGTACTTGGAAAAATATCATATGTATGATAGACTCACTGAATCATACACTCACACACATATTGACTTATCAGTGCACCATCTTTTCCATTTCTCAGCTGCCAGATCAAGACTGACTGAAGGCTGAGTGAGCTTTTAAAAGTTTTGAAAGCTCTTTGGCATACAATCATTGTTTGAATCAATTTTCAGATATATGTAGTGGATTGTTCCGACCACCAGCGCTTGGAAGAGACCAGTTCTGAGCTCGCAGAGTTACTTCAGGATGACAAACTGCGAGGTGTACCATTGCTTGTGTACGCTAACAAACAGGACTTGGCCTCGGGTACTTTTTGTTTTTGTAAATATAAAGTAATTAATAATGACACCCATCAAACCCAGAATATGTGTTCCGTAGCCTGACTTGAGAGCCAGTTCCCAGACCAGGCATTGTGTGGCATGACCGTTGGCTACATATTCACATAACAGCACCAGCAGTAGAACTAATGCTATATGATGCGACGTGGGTCTTGTCGTACTTAAGTAGGGGAGGACCGTATTGCTTCTTAGAACCCACGACATGCAGCGCAGAAGGCAGGGTTACTACCAACTGAGCAAAGGTCCTCAAGAATAGAATATATCTTTATACACCTTAAATAAAAGTAATGCTGTAGACATAAAGATAATATACTTTTTATGTATATTTGTCAGCATTGCCGGCGAGTGAAGTGGCACAGCATCTTGGCTTACATTTGATCAGGGACCACACTTGGCAGATACAGGCTTGTGTCGCAGTTGACGGGACCGGAGTCAAAGTTAGTAGACAATCTATCAGCAAGATAAAAATAAAATTACCCTAGAGTTAAGATTTTTAGTAGCAGTAGAATTTGTGTCACGTTCGTCCGGGGAAGTACAGCCACCATATCCATTTCTGCCTACTACTAGTCGAGTCACTGGTACTGTCGAACCAGTGCGCTGAAAGGATTTTAAGTGCGCCTCAAAGTGTCTCGTTTCGTGCACTTGACACGTGTCTTCGGATTTCTGGTTCTAGGACGTGTCGGTTTCCTCGCGATGTTTTCCGTCACCGTTTTGAGAACCATAGCGCACATAAATTTAACAAGTGGATAAAACTCATTGTTGGACTTTCGGTATTTGAACCAGTGACCTCCGGATTGAAACTCGGGTCTATTACTTGCGTAATCTTCGATCGAAATAATGTGGCTTGGGTATTCCCATACAGCTAAGTAGGGGATGAATTAAAACGTTTTGTTTTGAAATAAGGTAAGGTAGCGTAACATCAGGTGGGCCATCTTACTCTATCAGTCACATAATCCATAAAAAATATATTATAGCCATGTTTTGGAAGTATGGTAATTTTTTTTATTTCAACATTCCAACATTTTTATTTCCAGGAAGGCATGGAGTGGGTCTGCAAAAATATTCCCGTGAAGAAATAGATTTACGGTAATTAGGATCACAAAACTAGTGTACTAAAACCTAAGGTAAAAAGACGGAAATACTAACTACTTTACAATTAAGTATTTTAATTTATTAATACTTAGATATATTAATTTCTAGTCATAAAAATTATATGAAATGAATGCGGCCTTATGATTTCCAGTAAACATCGCATTTGGAGTAGAATGTTTTTTAGGCCTATTAAATCGAATATAATTGTTTTTAATTTATGGAGCTTTAAGTAACGTTCATTTAAATACTTACGTACAGGAATTCGGTTATAATTTGACTATAAATTGTAATAGTCAAAATAAATTCGAGAATTTGGATAAAAACAAATATATAAATTATTAGATATTTTTTTTTAAGTATGTGTAATTCTAGTCAAATTCTCTATATAATAATTATTCCCACTTTTGTAAACATTATATAATCATTTACTTTTAAAACACTTTCTAACAATGTTATAAAACTCTAAGCTAGAATTCAAGATTTTTACCTTTCACTAATTATGTTGGTAAATTGAAAATCCATTTTATTATAGTAATTATATTTAAGTCTCATAAAGTCTTAAAATATGTACGGACGGAATACTTTATTTACAGATTAAAGATTTAGTTATAAAGAAAATAATATAAATAGGTATTAAATATGGAAAAAAAGTTTGTTATATTTGTTAAATAACAAGAAATAATACATTTATGAACGAATAATGTGAACAAAATAAATTTGATGCTTAATTCATTATATTGTTTTGGTGTAAATATAATAACTCATTCATGTTATTAAGAAACATTCGAAATTGTTAGTATTTTAAAGCATAAACAGAAATAGATATTTAAGAATACAATATAAAATATTTTTTAGCACCAAATATCCAGCAGCACTACTTACAAATTAATTCTAAAAACTCTTAAATTGGTCATAAATTTTCTAATATTAACATTTATCTAAATACGCACAATATTAAAATTGTCATCAAGATTGCCTAGAAACACGTTTCAAGTACCTAATTTATTAGTGCATCATCCAATTAAATAAAGAATATTTACTTAATTTCAGTACATTTCATTGGAGATAATTTACCTACTTTTAAAGAAACTCCTTCTAACGGTAAGTACAAACAATTTGCTTCATAATGATGTAAATTATTAAAATAAATTGCTTTATAATAAAGCAAGTTATTTTAATCATTCACTTATTTATTTAATATTATATAAAAAAAAGAATTGCTTTATTATGCTTCTATTTTTAAATTAAATTGGTTTATTATGCTGTAAATGTTTAAATTAAACTATCAGAACTAATAATACTTTTACCTGAAGATATTTATTATAGATACTCAAATATCTTCAAGCAAATATAGAGTGCCTACCTTAAAAATATCCAAATAGTTAACCATAATTTAATGTTGGTTTATCCATGATAACTTCACTGTGTGTACCTTCATAGTATCCGGTAAGTATCAAACTTGATACTATACTTATTATCGTATTAGTTTGAGCACCGCTGATCTGTGACAGTCATAATAAATTAAGATCAATAATTTAGGATAATTAAAGGATATTGAAAACTAAGGCCGAAACAAGTTAATCGATCGTTAAAAACACTTTCTGAGTCGTGTTTATGTCTATAGTTTTATTTTAGGACATAATAATAAGTAACATTTTTGTTACTTCAGTCGATAGTACTAAACTTAAATAAATTTTATGTTCCAATTGAGCAAAAGCGACTGTAATATGTTTGATGTCAACAGTTTTTATTGCCTTGCCAATAGAACGTAAGTTCTTCGATTCAGTGTGCATTGAACTGACGTCCATCATATTTTTTATTTGATACGAAGCGAGCAATTAAAAAACTTACCTAGTTTAAAGTCCTTATTTATAAACGTATACAGCACATAGATTAGCTAGATTGTGTTATTTTTCAACTGATTTTGGTATTCCGAAGGAAAACCTCAAAGATTAGCTGAATAACCATTTTTTTAATGTGAATTAGTGACGGAACGAGCTGACGGCCCACCTGATGTTAAGTGGTAACCGCCGCCCATACACAACAGCAATACGACTCAAGTCCTCTCCACTAGAGTACGAGATGATTCAAGTCGCACTGCGTTGCGTCCATCACCTCGAGACGGGGATTTTACGTCTCATGCGGCTGCAATTTGCTTATATACGTTTATAGATAAGTTGTATTACAAATTCATGTTCTTTTTTATGTTGCTTCCTTTTTGTTCGGTAGTTTAAAGGGCATTTTATAACTCTGTGTGGTAGACCTCTGTGGTCACTTTCAGCTCGTGTTCGTGGAAGGAGGAACAGTCAGCCGGGTACGCCGCCTGAAATCATTCAGATAGTAAGGTGTCGCCACACACGAGCGATTGTTGAAATCTATACAAATAAATAAAATTGGAGTCTGTTTGTAATATTAAAATAACCGCTTTTTATTAAGTGCATATGAATGTATACACGGTACATATACCAAAACAACATTTTTTACAATTTTTGTCTGTCTGTTTGTTCCGGCTAATCTCTGAAATGGCTGGACCGATTTTAAAGGGCCTCACTGGCAGATAGCTGATGTAACGAGGAGTAACTTAGGCTACTTTTCCGAGGGGTAAAATAGGGGTGCGTGATAAAACCGAATTCAACGCGGACGAAGTCGCGGGCAACAGCTAGTTTACTATAAATGGTTGACATTCTATAAATGATTTAATTTGATTTTTAACAGACTTCGAAAGGAGGTTGTTAAACTGTATACAAAAAAGTTGTGTAAAACCTTTTTGGTAAAAAAAAAAATTGACTAGATAAAAAAAAAATGGTAGTGTTGCGTTTGGTTTTCTGTATAGTATAACGCAAACCAATTTTTTACACTACTATGTTCACGACTTGTATTTTTAATTATACAAAATATGTGTACATTTTGAATAATTAAAAATACGAGTCGGTTATACACAGACTGAAGTATCGCTGCCAAAAATGTTCAGTCTAACATCCGCCATGTTTAGACCACCGTTTAATTAATGCCAGCAATAACCCACAAACGTTTATCAGTCCGGGACGTTAGTAAATCGTTGTTGCTGTTTCACTGTAGATTGTAATTTCACCGTGCACTATGTAATTTAACAGTTTATTTTGACGACAGTTTTCGCTCGGAATAGCAACTAAATTACAATCTGGGCGGCAGTTTTAATTAATTTCTATGTAAAGTCTAGTTTTGGAAATGTTAATGTGGTGTATGGTTCTCTTAAGTTTAAGTGGTTGTCATTCTTTGTTTTTTTTTTACCGAAGTAAGTATTAAGTGGGCATCAAACCAAGAAAGATAAGACAAGTAAATATTATATAATTAATAATACCTCTAATAATACATTTTTAAGTTAAATTTTTTGTAGTATTATATTAGTATAGTATATTAATTAGTTTTTTAAGTTTTTGCATGTCCGTTTGTTCCGGTTAATTTCCTTTTTTTTACTTGCTTTATTTGAAAATTCGTTGATTATGAAGATAATTATTCTATTGGCCATAATTAGCCACCAAAATACCAGACGACATCGACGCTCAACCTTAATTTTGGTTGATACTTAAGTCTGAGTTGTGGTTAGCTTTGAGCTGTGTTTGTAGCGTCGCGCGCGTTCCCCAATTGTATTTGTTTTATTGTCTAATTGTGGAATCTGTAGACAACATCTAGCTGTAAATTAAGTAGCTTTATGTAAATACTCGTTGTTACCAGTTGGTACGAATTGCGTATTTTTTAATTTCATTATTTAACTACTAGGTTTTACCCGCGGCTTCGCTCGCGTTAATGTTGAGCGATTATTGATACAATACAATATTCATTTTGTCAACCAATTCTTGTTGTCTATCGATATCTAGACTATAAAATCAAAATTTAATTTTTGATAATTTAAAAAAAATTTTTTTAGCTTACAACCTTTTTTTTCCCATCTATCAATTATCAAAATCCAAACTATTCAATCCATCATTCATTCCTCACAGATCCTTACCTCACAATTGACGTCATTCTGCACGGCATTGTACAGGTCCCAGAAAGGTCTTCCGTTCTGGAAGCTCAACGCAGCAGAGGCGATCAAACTGCTCAGTTTAGTTAGACCAGCCTTGAAGCCAGGGAGACCTGATAAACATAAAGTAATTTGTTTTTACACCTGTTTAGTTAATACTTTGTGACATGATAAATAAATAAATATTGGTTTAATTTGAATTTCTACAGCTTCAGACTACCTTATGATCTAGACAACTGATAGATCATATTTTATATACTTATTTTGTAAATAAATACATATTAAAAACCCAGACACAGAATAAAGAACTATGTCCGCTCAAATATTTGACCTGGGAATCGAATCTACGATGCTAGCGCAGAAAGCAGATATACTACCAATTGAGGTGTGACTTAGTTTTGAATAGAAAAAAATGATTTGTTGATGATCTGTTATTTTCGTGAGTCGATAACGCTCGCATTCTATAACGATGAAAGAGTTGTCAGTTGCTATTAATTACGCGTAATTCCATATTTTTTTCTGAGAGAATCACTAATTTTCGTATTTTGTTTGTGTCAGTAAGACAGAATCAAAGTAAAATATGTATTAAAAAACAAACACTAATTACCTACCAGTACTAACGTCGAAAAATAAGCAAGCAGTTTTAAGTTTCACTAGATAAAAGTTACGCTGCTGGTAAATAGGTTCCTATAAGCAAGACTTTTTTTATCGAAGACGGACGAAGCGTACTAAATGCTTGAAAATTTTTACTGATTTATAACTGTTCCTTCCAGTAAACTGAGTTTGGTATATTTCTGATGAACGTTTTAAGTTCCTTTTGTTTAATCTTTCCCTTTTATCTCGTATCTAATCGAGGGTCCATTGTACTTTTTTGCTCTTGTTGAAAATTGAGATTGGCCGGCCATTATGGTGCTGAAATTAATTTTGGAAATTTAAATTGAAATTGTGTTATCACGAAAGCTATTTCTTATAGTCTTGTTTATAATTCGTCTAGGTAAATATATGATTTAACTCAGTTGATAGTAGCCCTCTACGCGACGTTGGTCGTCGTTTGATTCCCGCCCAGGGCAAACTTTGCACTGATGAACATACACGTTTTGTTCTGTGTCTGGGCGTTATGTTTTTCAATATGTGTTAATCATTTTTATATTTTCACGTTATCGTTTTTCAATAATTCATCTCTATCTAAAGGTTGTTGAAGCGATCGCTTCTTAGCGATAAGACCGCCCATTGTACGCATATATTTAGGGAGTTACATACTTCAACCTATATTAAAAAATATTTTATAATTTGTTCATAATTTATTCGTAACTGTACCAATCCGTAAAACGGACTGTTTGTATTTCGGTGTACTTGTGTGCAAAAATGAATTTTCATATATATTCATAGAAAAATCGACCAAAGACACATTAATACATATTACTCATCCAAAACTAAACATTTAGGTAAACGTTCGTGACACAAATTAATAGAAAAGAACAATTTATTTTATCACCTCACTTTTCTGACACGCCATGGCGTGACAGCCTTTTCTAAATAAACTTGTTACAAGCCGACGGGCTTATCTGATCATTGTGAATACTATAATATATATTTTATATCATGCAGATCGATCTGATACCTACATTATACTAGAATTAACACGAACCACGTTTAGAGTTCTATTATTATTTAGTTTACACCGTCTCTCAGTCTGTCTGCTCTATCTTTAAAGCTGTGACTTTTGAACCTTCATACAACCTGTTTTTTTTACCGAATATGCGTTATTGTCGTGTTTTCCTAACATATAATAAGATAAAATAAAGGGTCTCAACTAGAGGTCTCCATGCAAAATAATTCGGCCAAGTGAGAGTCTTCGTGCTATAGCCTTGGAAACGAATAAAAAAAATTGCGGTAGTGGACCCTCTGTGCGCGAGTCGACTCGCGCTTGGCCAGTTTATTCGTGTAAGCCAATTCGTTTGTGAGATAAAACATAATAGATACGTTTATAATAAAAATTAGATCTCAAGAGATTCGTTCCATTTAGTTGAAATATTTCGCAACGTTATTTATTTCAGCGTTGGAAAAGTGAGATACATATATCCCGCATTTATCGCCGAAATTACTTTTTCCCACTGCCTACGTCATCGTCACGACAGATATAAATGCCTTGCCGAATCTAATCTGGTGTTTATTACCACTGAACGAAATTGACCAGTTTTTGAATACCCATTTTTCAATGATTCAATACAGTTAAGCCTTTTCTATGTCCATTGTAAGTGCTTAGTTGTTAACAAAGTTCAATTTCGGTAATATATTTGCTCGTAAGTAGCTTATTTTTTTGATTAGGTCGTTAAGTATGCGCCCTCAGAGGACCAAAAGCATTGGACTTTCCACTTTAGCGAAATGAAATTAAGTAAAATTTTTATTTTATAGATAGGATAGTAGTAACGATAAAACTCCACTGAAATGTTTTTAATCGTGTATATTTTTTTATACGTGCATATTGCATACCCTTGCATATAGTACCGTGTAGCAGGTGGTATGGTCACGAACACAGAACTCTACTTACAAAAATACATAAACAACATAAATTTTGTATTGACTGGCCTCACAGCTCAGTTCGTAGTAACGCTGCCTCCTGCGCTGTAGGTCGTTGGTTGGATACCCACCCAAAACAAAAATCTGTGTGCCAATATGTTCAATGACATAAAAAAAGAGTTTACCACTTAACCAGTTGGGGACTCGTTCTGTAACTGTATCACATATATCACAAAAAAGGAACCTCTGCAAAGGTGCTGTTGTTACCATACCTTCCAACTGTGAGTATACGCATTGATAAATCCACTTACCCGGTTTGCCCTGGTCTGGATGTTTGTTCACGAGACACATGAGATGCTCTTGACAGTGTGGCGCGCTGACGGAGTGTTTGTACGCGCGGTACACCCGGAGAACTGGTTCGATGATCTCCAAGTTTAGGGTGTCCGTCAGACGGTCAGCCAGGGCGCTGTAGTCGCCGCGAGACGACAGCGACTGAGTCGCTTTTTCGGCCATTTTGAGGGTTTGCTGTGGAGATTCAAGTTTCAGTTGTTAGGCTTGTATGTTGTATTCCAGTTTCCGTCAACTATTTAGGTCATATCAAATATAATAATGATATTTGTGGTTTGTTGTGGAAGTTGTTCCATTCAATGTATTATATTGGAAGGTAGAAGAAAATGTATTTTTGACTGGCCTCATAGCTCCATTGGTAGTAACGCTTCCTTCTGCGCTGTAGGTCGTGGATTTGATTTCCACGCAGGACAAATATTTGTGTGACGAACATAGGTGTTTGTTTTATGTCTGGGTGTTAATATGTATTATATGTACGCATTTACAAAATAAAATTATGTATGTTTTCTATCAGTTGTCTGGTTCCCATAGTACAAGCTATGCTTAGTTTAGGGCTAGATAGCGCTGTGTAAAGTGTTCACCAATATTATTATTATTATCTACTGGCTTCAATTTTCTTCTATGGAACTACAAACCGCTGTAACGGAGGTAGGCATTGTTGTCTGCGATACAGTTTGATTACTTCTGTAGACGTCATCGTTTCTCAATTATATTGTAATGCACTGTTTTGTTTCCCTCATATGATTTAATTATTATTATTTATTAGAAATGTTTTCACGTGAATAACATTGTCTTTCAATACTTTGTAGATAAACCTTGAATATATCTAGTTTGTTTCACATTCTTACCTTGGCATATTCGATAGCCGGCTTCACATACTCCGTGACGTCAGTGTCGATGTCCAAATACTTCTTGAGGACGTAGTTGGTGAGAGCACTGATGGATTTCTCCGGTTTCTTGCTGTTGAAGTGTGTACTCTTGGGCATTCCTTGCGCGTCGAGGAAACTGTTGATTATGTACTGTACTGAGGTAGCGTACCTGTGAATACATTATCCGCTTTTGAAATGGAACCAGGGTGAACTGGTATCATTTTCTTGTTATGATCTTAGTTCACTGTGAAATGAACTAGCCATCCACAACACAGGGAATCCTGTACTGATTCAGTTTAAGTATTCAACTATTGTGTCACCTATTTAACTGCTACGTAATGTTTTTTGTAACATTTTTTTTTATTATTACAATATAAACCTATATATTATATTAATAATAATATACTATTATGATTGCTGTACTTAATGAAAGGAACTTTGTTGTTTTGGCATAGACGAATAGAAAAGAATAGAACTTTATTGTACACAATAAGTGAGTCTCTATTCGAGCGCAAATAACGAACGTGTTTCTAAAATTACTTAAACAATATTTTCAAATAATTTAGGTGTTTTAAAAAAGTTTTCTTTATGTACTTCTCCTGGTGTTAAGTGGTAACCTGCCCATAACAACCGATGCGACTTGGGTCCTCCCTTACTAGGTACGACAAGACCCAAGTCGCATCGTATGCGCTCGTAACTCTGAGACGTGTGTGGAATGTCTCGTGTGCCTGTAATCACCGGCAACCGCACCTTTCAGACCGGAACACAGTAACGCAAATGCGTTATTGCTTGGCGGCAGAAATGGCCATGGTGGCCAGTACGTGTTTTAAATATTTGTTAAATATTGACCTCTGATTATGTATATTAATTTTAATTAGATCTTTGTTTTGCAACTGTTTTGTATTAACTCCTTTTTTTATTTTTAACTATTTATCAGTATCAAAATGTATATTATGACTTGCCTTGTTATAGCATCTACTGTTATTTGGCCAATGAATAAAATCTGAAATCAGTACTTCCCGGGACGAACTTGGCGGGAGTTCTACAGATCTTTTTCAATTACGTACTATTACAAAAGCTATGCTTACCGTTTGTACACGTCAGGCTTCGCGAAGTGTACCGCAAAGTCAGTCAGGTATTTAGCAGCCACCTTAATCCAGTGTCGTCTGAACGAGTGGTTCTCAAAGTTCTTGAACATCAGGTCAAAACTGATCTTCCCGTCGGGTCCAGTGAAGGTCTTCATGATCTTCCTCAATCCTGACTTCTCCCATATGGTCTTTCCCAACTCAGAGCTGGTGAACAGATCCCAGTACAAGTGTAGTTTCTCCAAGAATGGGGGTAGGAATGATGAGTGGTCTTTGTGATCGTCAGCCAGCTTCTCCGCTTGGGTGTTTGACAGAGAACTGATAGCGTTCATGATGACCGGCATGAAGTTAGCGGCTTCTTTATTGGCCATCAGTCCTGAAGCTAAGTTCAGTATGCTTTCCATGTTGAACTCGTTACTGGTTTCTCGCTTTTGTCTCGGTGCTTCTGTGGAGGCCATGTTTTGGGCAAACATGCTGATCATCGATCCTATCAGCGCAGGGTCCATTTTGCCGTCTCCCCCGTTGCCTAAGAGGCTGCCGAGACCTGGAAGAAGATTGAATAATTAAAATAAATAAAAAATAGGACTGCGCTGTCCAAAACAGACAGCAAATTATATAGTTTTGGAATGGGCAAAGCCTTCAATTTGATACCATATAATAATTGAAGATTATTCTAAACATTTACAATTTATGTTGGAATAAAGAAACTCCCATATACATGAACTCTGAAAACATTACACTCATTTTGTGAACAGTCGTGTAAAAACAACTTGAAATTGGTCTGTTCCATTTTAACGTGACTCTCAGAAAAGCTTTAAGTCTCAAACGGAGATGAAATCGAGCGTAAAATTCCTTCAAAATAATTTTTATTCGGTATTTTTTTATACTTACCTGCTTTCAGTTTTAAGGTAAGTATAAGAAATTACAGGCACGATATGAGGCATTCTACGCTTGTCTTCAAATATCAGTAAATTTCGGGATTCCTTTTATTTTTTTATTTGCGATAGGCATAGATTTTGACCGCAATCTCACCTGTCATTAAGTAACGATGTGGTCTACGATATAGCATGCTTGCCTAGAAGTAACCTATCTCCTCTTGAAAACTTCCAGATTATAGGTTTCAGGAAATACCGACGAATATAATATAAATACAATATCTACCAACTAAAAAAAGATTATTTAAAGCATATGCTCAATCTGTCACCTTAGTCACAAAAATACAACTTAATTTGCGTGTAAAATCCATGAGTAAGAATCACCTTATGAGTGAAAATTAAGTTACTTACTAGACAAAACGTCTCCAGCATCATTCCCGCCTTGCCCGAACAGGGATCCGATATTCTTCGCGTTGTCTCCCTGCATCAGAGAGCCTACAATAGATCCTAGAGCTGCCATCCCGTTGCTGTTCCCTCCGTCCCCCATGTTCTGGATGAAGGAGGAAGCGAGGTCCAAGAATGGGTTGTCATCGTTGCTGTAGCTCGGTGCCAGTAAGCAGAGGAATGCGATGGTTACGGCGAGAGTCGCCATTTTGCAAACTGGAATATCTATACAAATAAATAAAATTGGAGTGTCTGTTTGTAATATTAAAATAACCGCTTTTGACTAAGTGCATATGGATGTATACGCGGCACATATACCAAAATCATTTTTTTCAATTTTTGTCTGTCTGTCTGTTTGTTCCGGCTAATCTCTGAAATGGCTGGGCCGATTTTGACGGGACTTTCACTGGCAGATAGCTGATGTAACAAGGAGTAACTTAGGCTACTTTTCCGAGGGGTAAAATAGGGGTGCGTGATAAAATCGAATTCCACGCGGACGAAGTCGCGGGCAACAGCTAGTTACTATTTAATAATAATTACCTGGCAATCCATCAAAAGATGCAAATAATTTGAGCGATTAATCCATCAGTCAACATTATCCCTTCTTTGCTAAACTAACGGCGCTTGTAATTACCTGAAGACATTATCCAAGTAACGTGAAGACGGATGAGATTTCTCGTTGAGAATGTGCTTATCCATAATCAAAGCAATCAACACGGAAAACTTGATCTTTTACCTACGTATTATATTCTATCTTTCTATTCGAGTCACTAGTTCTCACGAACCAGTGTAGCGAAAGGATTTTAAGTGCGCCTCAGAGGGGCTCCTTTCATAATAAGTAGACGTAGACATAAAGTAGATTATATGAAATGGTTATATGCATGTAAGATGACGATGTTTCATTGTCAAGGATCAGAGTAGATATTTTTGTGCTAGCTAGCATATTCATTGTTGATGTTGAAATGTTGAAGTCGATAAATTTAAAACAACACGGCTCACCATGATAATTGGCTATGTGTTTTTTTGTAAAGAAAGTTTTTTTTCTATCCATTTTACGTATGGCTGAACTGTCAGTTTCTCTAAATGTAGGTAATACGATTGGAGGCACGCTTTTCCATCATTCGACTTTTTCCATGCATTGTTTTATATATTTGAAATCTGTACGATTTAACGTACAGATATAACGTACGTTTTATACGTATAAAAGTTAGGGCAGAATCATAAGAGGCTTAATATTAAAAAATCATGAAATGAAATTATTTATATTTAAGAAGTTATTTAAAGGATTCTAAGAAAAGTTTTCCAACTCTTTTTTGAAAATAGTTTCTGCAAAGTGCATTTTACAGTTGATGTGAAACCGTGTTTCTAGTGAAATTGTGGATTTACTGATGAAGCAATATAACTGTCTCAAGTACGATCAAGGGTTTAACTAGTCGGTTAAAGTACAGTACAGTAAGTTACAGTAGTTTAAACGTAATCCCGCTTTTAGTTAGCTTAGTAGAAATAAGTTATGTTTAGTACAATAGGTAAACCATAAGTAATAATTATTCTTTCAAGACGTGATGTGTTCCGTTCTTTACTTTATGCTAACGATTTGAATTTTGAGTGCATGCAGTTTCGCTACCTAGGGAATGGATAGAACTTTTAAAAATGCATTTGCTTAAGTGTAGAAATGCATCAAGGTTTTATTTTAAACCAAGATTTGCACCTGTACAAATCCTGTGTAACATGTAGGTATTAAACTATGTTTTGAAATGTCGAAGTCTTATGACTTGTGTCTTGTGAGATGATTGTAAAACCTTTTTGGAGGTTACTCCCTCAACTCTCCTTAAGCCCTCAGTACGAAAATTTGATTTCGGTGGTCTAAATCGAGCGTTAACAAAAAACGTTATGACATTATGTCATCGCACTTAAAGCGTAAACTCCAGTCGCTAGACAGAACAGGCACACTCAATTTTTTTATATTAAATTTAAGGTCTACTGATAATTTATTATTATTATTATATTAAATGTTCTCAAAATGGGCAAAAATACATTGTGAAGAAGCCGGCATGCCCTAGAACCAAATTTATAAGTTTGATTAAAAGGTAATTTCAAGACAAACGCAGTAGAACTCCCGTCAGATAACTATTGCCGCCAAGCAGTAATAGATGCAGTGGAACTTTTAAATATATGCCTGTATGCTATTACAGGCATATAGTATTATTTAAATTATATATAATCTGTTCATCTAAGTAGGTACTTGTTATTTTTTTTCTAAGTACACCGCCATCCTTGTCCATACTGATCTTGTCTATCAAAAGGTTGCCTGGAAGAGATCGCACTTAGCGATAAGGCCGCCCATTGTACCATTTACTTGTTCAATGTGACTGCTCCTTTGTTGCTCTTTTTATAAGGTGTTAGCGAGAGAAAGGCCAACTGCTAGTTCGATATTAACATATAATAATAACGGAATTGTTCTTATTCTGAAATGATTATTATGTTCTTATTAATTGTAATATAACTTACACGTCGTCACGGTAACGAACACATTAATTATTATGTATGTATGTATGCTTTGCTAATTTTGTAGACACATTGTAAACTACAAATAGCGAAGTATTTATTCACGTTCTCGCTAATGGGTGGTAAATAATTAGACGATAAGGGATTTTTGTAATTGACGCAGGTACTACATTCATTTCTTTTACGACCCGCATTGCTATCATGCTGTATTATTCCCGTCCACCACAACAAAAACTGCACCGGCGTAGTGGTGCTTAGGACATTTAAATACACTGGGTTCGATTCCCCGATCCCAAACGCAACATTTATAATTCGCGCACAAAAAACAGATTTGAAAAAGGCTATTTATAAATGACAAGATCAATTATAAGTATATTCTGTCTTTAATGAGAGAGTTTCAATTTGGAAGTCGTTGGTTCAAATACTGACGAACACCAATGAGTTCTTTGCTTGAAACAAAATTGTTGTTAGTGATAAGGTCATGGAAAATATTTTGATGAAACTGCACGTCCTACAGTCAAAAATTCTAAAACAAGTGCTCGAAAGGAGCCTCTTTGATCTTTTCACCACACTGGATCGATAGAAGCAGTGAGATGATTAGTAGAGTAGGGTATATAATATTACGCCTGTCTTTCTGATTTTTTATATGGTGGGAAACGTTTTTTTTTTTATGTGATACAGTTACTGAATGAGCCGACGGCCCACCTGGTGTTAAGTGGTAACCTCGGCCCTTAACAACCGATGCGACTTGGGTCCTCCCTTCCCGTACTGGGTACGACAAGACCTAAATCGCATCGTATGCGCCCGTAACTCTGAGACGTGTAGGTGGAATGTCTCATATGCCTGTAATTTCACCGGCAACCACACCTTTCACACACAGTAACGCGAATGCGTTACTGCTTGACAGCAGAAAGGGGCATGGTGGCAGTACTTCCCGGACGAACTTGACATGAGTTCTACTGCTCTTAAGTATATAAATATATTACGTCTCACACGGGATTGGAACTATGACTCGTTTTCAGGAGTTTATTTTTAAATACATGCAGGATTAAAGCGTCCGGTGTTGCCCTTCTGTTAGATACGGGGGAACAGAGAACAAAGTTTTTTAATCTACATAAGTATCGCATCGTCCGTCCCTTGGTTGTTTTTACTTTTAAAAATTTAAAAATTATCTTTTTTCCCAGAAGTCGGAGAGTGCTTAAGTCATAAATGTCATAATGAGAATGGGACTTGGCTCATTAGTAGACAATATTGTGAGATTGTAAATGAGACGCATACCTACTTTTACGGCGGTATTTCATTTCTTTAAAAGACCTAGTGAAAAACGAGGCAAGAGACTAACTTAAAATAATGTGAAATAAGAAGAAATGTGACAAATACTAAATACCTACTGAGTTTTTTTACATTAAAAAGGTACGGACGGATAAAACAAATCCAAAATTACCCTATATGATTCTGCCATAGACTAAAAATGCATTCTAAATTAGCTTTATAATTCTTTCATGTTTTTTTTTACTAGTGATTATGTATTGTAATATTACTGTATTCTTTCTTTATTCTCTTTGTTTTAATCCTAGTTAATTTTTATTCTAGTTTCACTACAGTCACTTAGGCTAACTTTGGCCCACATTTCGGAGAAATCAGATAAACTAATGTTCAAAATAATACGTTAGACACAAAAAAATACTTATTTTCATGGCTTTGAGTGACCTTTTTTTAGAAAATATAATTATTTACTGGTCGTTTCTAGGAAAATATTTCTGAAAAATCCATTTAACCTCCGGGCCAAAGTTACATTGTGAGTTGGGCTTAGATTGCCCCGGGTCCCGATTGTAGGCTTTTTTTGCTTATTTTATGGAAATAAAGGAGTAGTGCTAACATTAGCCTCTCTATTTACTTAGAAAAATACAGCTGAGACCCATAGACAATAAGTTCGTATGTCCTTGTTTTGTTTTTCGGTATTTTTTGGGTAAATAAAATGTTACCGTACTAAAGTCGGCACTGCCATTTATGAAATCAAATATTTTGGTCATCAATCAGGAACTTACGTTTTTTACATATAATAATAACAACATATAGCTAAAATATTAATAAAAAAACATCGATATAGTAAAACATTTGCTTAATACTACACATCATGATATCAAAGTTTGAAAACTAAGTCACCCCATTCCATAGCTAGGAAGTCGTCTTCTATAGTAATATAGCCTTTATTTCTTTGATGATTCGAGTCATTCAGCACTCTTATAATATTCGTATAATTGACTGAAGCAATTTGGATACTCCTAGGCCAAATCCAGCCCATTTCGGCCTTTTGCATCACAGAAACATTGTATTTTGGGTGGTTTGCTAGTACTATTCGTCCTGGGAACAATGTTCCTTCGTAATTAATTATACAAAAGCGATCCACAGCCAATATATATATTTTTATACATATATAGCCTATGACCTATGACAAAAAACAATATATTTATTCAATATAACATAATTTGGATGTATTTTTATCGAAATATGAGCAGAAAAAAATTTTTCACAGCAACCCTTTTTAAAAGAATGATAATCATGCTAAGATTGGCCCGGGCTAAAGTTACCCTAACTGAATAATGATTATTTATTTACTCGATATTTAGGGCCGTATCACTTCAATAAACGAACCAATTGTGTACATTTTTGATTGTGATCATAGATAGATATAAAGCAGTTGATTCGAAATAACCTCTCCTCTCTATGTAATCAAGAAACAGAACAGCAGGTCACTTTTTGGTGCACTCGAAACTTGTCGCAAAATACTCTCAGTTTAAAAGACACTGTGACGCTGTAAAATTCACAGATGTCAATATTTTAGCGGGCTAGGATCATTTACGAAGATACTTTCTACACGCTGTTTACAAAGTTAGATTTAAACAAACTAAAGCGAAGGCAAAAAATAAATAAAAAACTGAAATGAGATTTTGGGCCAATGTTATATTGAAGGCTTAAGTTACGCAGATTGTGGTTATATTAATTCTATTTTATTATTTGTAATTGACATAAGTATTTTTATTGTTTTTAATTAATGCTTATATTATTTTTTGTTTTCTTTATAATTTGTCCGCAATCAATTATTCCACATCCTTACTAGATAGAACACATTGATACCGACTATAATATTTAACATCTCTTTACATGTGATTCAGCAACAAAGTATACATACTTTGACTTTGATGCTGCTTCTTGGCAAATGTTTATTTGCAATTAATATTTCTATATTTGAGAGACAATTTTGTTCTTTAGTGACATTACTAGAAATGTATTTTCTTGTAACCGACACATTAGCATGATATGCGAACAGATTTCCTTTCTCGTAAGTACACACGACATGAAGCGTGGCGGCCATCTTTTATTCATGCGCATAAGCTGAATTCTACACTTTCTGAAACTTTAGGAGCGAACACAAACCTTGACAAGAGAGATACTCTTTAACTTCTCACTGAGTGTGAGGGTTTTGCTGAATATATTTTGTCAACAATAGTCGAATATATTCTCTAGTCTTTTGTAAGATGCTAGAAAAATTATAATATTATGGTGCAATTTGGGACTTGGTGGGTGTCAGTTCCGACGCGCAATCCATCCGCGTAACATATACGCTCATAATGCGGTTACATGCCTACAACCATAATGATAACACTTATTGTTAACCCACAGTTTTGATCCCCATCTAATCTGCGTACTGAGGGCTGTATATGAACATCGATTCTTAAGAAGTCACCTCGAAAATTACTTCCTACATTTTCCTAAATCGTAGTCAACATTAATTAACAATAAACAATTAGTCTAATTGTTAATTTTAGAATTCATCATCAGGTAATATCCCTCTCATTATAAAACGCGCACGTTATTGAAGCAAAGCGCAATGATTCCAATGTTCATTTCTTCGAATTCATTTCTTTTCAACTCATTCTTTAAGGCTTAGTCACCACGTAAGCCTTCGAAAACGAAATACTTTAAACTTTATGCAGTGGTTTTAAAATCCAAAATGGCGCTGAATATACTTAGCTTTTTTTAATTAAGTTACTGCTCTCTTATCAACGGAAACTTTTTAACGAAATTCTGCCTAACTCACTGGTGTGACTCATAGGTACAATAGACAAGGAAAGAAGTTGCCGAGAAGTCATTGTCATATCCTAACTGTTTTTGTAACATGTTCTTTTCTATTTATATTTCTTGGAAGTGAACAAATGGGTACACTTAAATGCATACAAAATATATTTCAATGCAAAAAACTGGCACGAGTTTATAAGTAACATTAAAATCTTCAACCATCACTATTTTACAAGAATTAAAGAATAAATGTGATAATATCTGCTCCCGGGCTTGATGGTAATTGCGATGGTATTACATTTGCTTTGGTTGTCATTTAATAAGGCATGGTTTACACTATAGCCGAACAGCTCAGCTGTGACAGCGATAAGCACGTCTACTTTTCCAACATAACGTAGTGGGATATATTATAATTAATACTTAAAATTGCTGTGTATTAGCTGGCTCTTTTCCCTAATACACATACATAATGTAACCACAAAATGAAAAGTGGCCCAATGAGTCAACGCCTACCCATTCGGGGTAACAGCCGTGAATGGTTTATGGATGTATGTATCAAAGACGATACTTTCGAGAAACTCTTCTTGTCTATGTCAGTGTAGTCCTACCCCACGTAGCGGTAAGCGCGTGACGTCACAGGTCGTTGACCCGTCACCTGTACAACCGGTGGTGCTCAAGATGATTATGAATTCGCGTGCGAGCGAGGTCGAGAATAAGAACTTTTTGGATGAAATTAAGTATTACTGACGCAAAATAAATACTTGATAATATTAAAGGTAGAAACTCTTTTGAGCATTTTATCTTTTTTTTTGTGAAATGTGTGTGGATCTACGTATTTAGGGTCTGTGCTCAAAGGATGGGATCCTATTATTAAGCTACATCGTCCTTCTATCCGTCTTTCCTACCTTTAAAGGATATGTATCTCAACCGAAATAGGTAGTCGGATAATATTCAGCGTAATATGCTTAATAATTGCGGATAATACCAGATAATAAATTAAAATAAGGTAAAAATTAAACGATGTATAAAAACAACATTACCTACACTAAGCTGAAGATACCATAATGAAACAGATGACCAATCCTAAACCAACAGTGTCGTCATTAAAGAGTATTTTTTGTCCTCATTCTGATGTTTTGTAAATAAGACTGAGGCCATTTCATGCCCGAAATATTGGAAAATGACAACACAGCTTTTGATTTATATTTTTCCCCGAAATTTGGCCAACACAAATAAAACATCGAATCCTCATCCAATTTCGGTATGATTTGTTTGACGTAATAGCATCACAGTTTATCCCAAACGTGTCAAAATGTCGTTGCTTTTTGGCGGGATAGAGGGGAATTTGACAGAATAGGTACTCGCACTTTTTGCGCCGAATTAGCCGTAAAAGTAACGTCCTAGTTTCGACGTAAATGCTGATGGATTACATGTGTGATAAAATAAAGATGTGAGACATTTTTCTAGCTAGGATATTTTTTAAAAGTTAACTTTGTGGCAGTGGCCTTGGATGAATGATCAATGAGTTTGGTGAATGCTGTAGAAAAAAAGTTGAAAAATAAGTGTTAGTTTTAAACTAGTGATATTTAGTCCTCAAATACATATTATGTATACATAGGTTAGACTGAAGTGGAATATGATTATTCAGCATTGGTGTATGAGAGTTTTGTAATATTTTAGCGATTCCGTGCTTTGGACGGCACCTTAAGGGCGGGTAGACCAAGCGAAATAGGCATTTAACGCTACCAAGAGTTGCCCGCGATTGCCGCAAAGCGAGCCGTGCGATTTGCGGCAAATTGTCTTTACTATTATAAATTACAAACTATTTACACAATGAGAAATAAAAAAACGAAATCTAAACTATGGTATTTATTAGTGCAATATTATTTTAGTTCGAATTATTATCATTTACGGAACAGAAGCGAAGCGCGCGCGCAAAAATTTGGCACAGGTCTCTCCTCGGTAACGTCCCGCGGGACACTGGGACTGGGAAGCGACGCGTGATCACGCGTGGATCGAAATTTACTTGAAATAATCGATAAAAAAAAATTATAAGTTCAATGAAAAAACGATCGGGTAGAATCGATTCTAAAATGAATTACCAATAAATTGATATTATTTATAAAATATGGAGTATTATAGTACTCGTTTACAATGAAATTTACTTGTAAAAAAAACTGCAAATCGAAGTTACTTCAGTATTTTGTTCTATCGAGAAAATTGTATTGCATCGTGTATTGAACGGGTACATGGTAAAGAGAAAGAATGTATCCTAAATATATATTTATTTCAGTTTTTAAATGTTATAATTTGCCTATCAAAAATGAATTCTAAAACAGGCAAAACCGGGAACACATGGCCTTAACTGTCGATCACGGGATTAGCATAAAAGCATCTATTGAAAGTTTCCGATACCTGGCAAGTGAGCATATATTTTGTACTAGAGGTTTGGGTATCAACACATTGTCTCTCTATGTTCATGCCACCTGTGACACAGAGAAATCCTCTTTTAGTACGCAAAAAATATAAAGCCTTACTAATCCATCAGTTGAATTAATTATATTATTATTTTATAGATAGGTATTTCGCGACAAATACGACTTCGCCTGACCGAGCATTTGAAGTTCAATCATTTTCCTTAATAACTAAGTGAAGGAACGAGCTGATGGCCCACCGGCTGCACAAGACATGACGATAGCCTTACGACACGAGTCCTTACCTATTTAGGTATAGAAAGACTCAACTGAGCATAGTGAAATTAAGCATTTAATGTTTGTTTTTAAGATAAAGGTACTATTGATAAGTTATCATTATCTATGAAGATAATTATATTAATGTAAGTAAATTATTTATCGATTACTAAAATAGGTGACCTATTTGGTTAATTTAGGCTTTCAATCGAACGGAACTCAGTTTCATGTTAGTTTTAGTTTTAAATGAAATGCCACAAACTCCATGAAACTAAATTTATTTTTCAATACATATTTACGGTTATGGACTATTTTTTATAGCGTACGTAAATAAAAAATATGTAGGTATTTCAACTCGTCTGTTATACATATTTAGTCTACGAACTTTTTTACTTCTCACAACTTTTTTCTCTAGGATTCTCTGCGTAACATGGACACAGTAACAAACATCCAAGACCCTGGAGAAAGTTAATGCTTGCATAAAAATGTTGGCTCCAACCCAGGATCGAACCCGTTACCTGCTTTGAATGCAGGGTTAAAAGAAACGTTGGCGTCATGCTATGTAGGTATACGAAATTGCTGATTGCGAATTGAAAAAATACTGTTTTTCTAAATATGCGGGTTTGACACGTTAGATAAAATATAGCTACATCTGCAGGTACTTCGTTGACCTGAATGAAAATAGACAAATATTGAAAAAAGAAATTATAATAATAATAACACTTACCCTAAGCCAAAATGAGCAATTCCGTCACAAATACGTTTGGAGCTGTATTTTTTGCGTGAACTAATTTTAATTTACAATATTAAACTAAATAAAATAGTTTTATGTATTATTAAGCGTATGTCATCACTTCACTTGCTATTTTGCACTGATCGCGATTATATTCACGCACCGGTAAATGTAAAAGTACACGTACACCGTCCTCTTTCGTTCATAATGTTGCTACACTAAAAAAAGTTTTTATGTCACACATAACACTGGCACTGACAGTTGCTTAATTTAAAAAGGTGAATGTTCTACATTTAAATTTAGTGCAGCGGCGCGCGAGCAACTCTGACGATCTTCTCCTTTCGTCTAAACTAATATTGTATTGTCGTCCGCCTCTGTCGTATAATGCTGTCTTTTTTACAAGTGGATGTCCAAGTGAATTCGTCCTTGACTCTGAACTCGGTTTCACAAATATTATTAAATGTACCGTTGCTGTAGTGCCTCTTTCTTAGTTACGTCTTGTCTGTGAGTGGGAATGAGAGGAAGATACAATTACCAGTTGGGTGTGAAATCCGACTGTCAATGACCGAAGGCACAAGGATCAAAACAAGAAGCGCTGGACTGTTAGTTTTACAGTTATTTTTGGTCCTTCGACCTCTTTTGCGTAGGAACGGTTTGAGTATATGGATGAAAATATTCACCTCATTTTCGAGAATTTAGTTAGCAAGTAATATAAACCATATTATTACTCAGCTAACATATTTTAATGTTATCTGTCTGAAATTTCTCATGAAGATATTAATTTAGAAATTACGTATTATTATGAAATGAACAAAGTTTAACGTAGACCGAATCACACTTGAAACCTATTTAACCGATACCGAATTGAGCTCATTTTAGAATTCTATAGTTTATCTAAAGTTAGTTTACCTAAGTGTCGGCGTGTCCAGCCTGAATATCAAATTATTCAGTAGTTCAAATATTTGAAATTGTATTTATAAGTATGAATTGCAAGCAGGTCTAGGTATTTTCTGGACTAGTGTTTTTTTTACTAAAATTATCCATATATAGATATATATCCGAATAAACATTTGTCTATTATTCTGTGTATAAATTTGGACACGTGAAAATTTCAATTGTAATTCACATAAAAGTTTCGATCTTACTATTCTGTCGTCTTGCGGTAACGTATTGCTTCGAAAAATTTCGCAGGCGCGCGTTGAAATCTTTTATGTAGAACCCGATATTAAAATCTTTATGTTCCAAAATGCTTTTGTGGGTAAATCTTTGTCGCAACATGTGCCCTGGAATCACTAAATTAATAGCGTTCTCTCGAAACAGCGTTGTTTCGAGCACAAATGTTTGTCCTGGGTGGGAATCGAACCCACGACCTACAGCGCTGAAGGCAGGATTACTACCAACTGAGCTATGAGGCCAGTCAACACTATAACTAGTTTACATTATAACTACTAGTAGGTATTGGGTTGTTAAGTTGTGTTAATAGTTAGTTGTACCACAGTAAACGCGTCTATTCCTAGGTCTGGCTAGACCGCTGTGACATGTGACAAGCTGCCAGCCCCATATGCAACATGGCCGCAGCTTACCTAATATTTCTGTGAAAATAGTTTCCATTTACGCAGCAATTTGTTATGTCTCCCTGTAACAGACATGTACCTAATGCAACTTGGCTATTTCAATACTTAAATACGGGAAGTTCTTCTATTCTATTCGAGTCATTGGTCCTCTCGAACCAGTGTGGTGAATGGATTTTAAGTGCGCCTCAAACAGGCTCCTTTCGTGCACTTGACACATGTCTTCGAATTATTAGTTCTAGGACATGACGGTTTCCTCCCGATGTTTTCCTTCACCGTTTGAGAACGTGGTATTGCGCACATAAATCTTTCAATCGAAAAACTTATAGGTGCACGTCGGGATTTGAACGGGTGACCTCCGAATTGAAACTCCGGGTCAGTACCACTAGACCACCACGCTCTCTATATTTAAACTCTATTAATAGGGGAAGTAGTAGTCTTAGTACCTATTGCTGTTATTTTTTTACCATTAGCATTTCCTTGCAAATTATTTTTTAATTCCTCTCAATATTACATACCAAATGATATTAAAAAATTTGTCATTACCGACAAACATGTCATTAATTAGTTGATTTGTAATTTCTTTGAACAATTGATAGAATACGTTTACTGTTTTGATAAATAAGATCTTAAAACGTATTAACACCCAGACACAGAACAAACATCTTTGTTCTGCACACAAATGTTAGTCCTGTACGGGAATCGAACCGACGATCTTCAGTGCAGAAGGCAGAGTTGCTACCAACTGAGCTGTGCCTGAGTTAGCGTTAGTGCAAAACAATGGTTTGATAAGAGAGTGTTTTGTACACAGGAAATGAAAACATTTCGTTAAAACTTTTTGTGAAAACCTTTTGTTAAGTCGGCCTTTGCGAACAAAATTTACAGAGAAAATGATATTGGGTGTATTTATAAAGTGCTTTTTTCTCTTAATTTGTAATGTTCACTTTGTAAGTATATACTGAGTCATGTTTATTCTAGACATAAAATACTATGGACATAAAAAAGCGACTTGTGCATCATAATACAAAAAACTTAGATTGCCTTCTCTGTGGATTGAAAACACATTTTGATGAAAAATGACAATAGTTTTTCTGAGAGCCCGAATTTACTTTGCGAGTCACTGCAATAATGTGTCTTATACGAAGTCAAATAACTCTTCAGAAAGTTATGTCCATATCAAGGACTCATCATAAGCCACCTGCATGGAAACATATAACATATATCATATATCCCAAACTTATTACCATTTGATTTGAATAATAAAAAAAGTTTAAAGGTTTTGAAACTGTATCCAATTTTAACTTTGCTTATGAAAGTGAGACGGCATTTTAATAATACTCTACGTAAATAAAGTATAACTTTTAATTATCTCAAATTATATAGTTTTCATTAATAATGCAGATTACCAGAACGTGTGGGTAGGTTAAAAGAGTTCTTACTAAAAACTTCATTCTTCCAATGGAAAACTTTTTAATTTGACAAACCACTAATTTAAGCAAAGAATATGTACTAATTCTGATTCCTATGTTGTCATACATTGCAATTAGTATACTAGACAATTAGTTTTTTAATAGGAATTGTAGCTGTTGGCTGCAGATGGCGTTAGCGCGGGCTTTTAGTGAGAGCGGAAGGCTCTCAACCGGTGAAATATTTATTTAAACATAACGACACGAATGGCAACACTTAGATACGAATGTAGGCTCGGGGTATTATGAATCGGGAGGAATGTTCGAAGTAGCTAAGTTAGATACGCATGACAATTCTTATATTATTATAACTAAAGCTTACCGAATTAAATTAATTTTATTTATTAATGAAAACGATATACTTTGCTGTAGCTATGTGCATGCGATGCACTTTAGGACTTCCACAAGCGCATTGTATCCGCAAGAGTATGTAAATTTTGACAAGTTCAAAACTTGACGTCTAACTTCTATGTTTTATGGAAATAGTATTTTGAGTGTTGGGTTATAATCAGGATTATCAGGGCTTATGTATTAGTTTCAGCCAGCAGTAGATGCTGGAGATGTTGTGCATCATGGAAGAATGGTAGATAACCCGTCGCTTCATCACCATGGTCAGGTAATTGATACAGTACATAGTCCTTAGCTTACATTGTTCTAAGTTTCCGCAATTCCAAGTTCACTTCTATAATCCTAAGTTCATCCATCACTTAGTTCACCTAATGCCCTTGTCTTTTTTATAGAAATAGGTCGTGGGTTCGATTCCCAACCGGGACAAACATTTGTGTGACCAATATAGATGTTTCTTTTGTGTCTGGGTGTTAATATGTATTTACAAAAAAGTATGTATTATATCAGTTGTCCTGGTTCCCATAGTACAAAGTTATGCTTAGTTTGGGGCTAGATGGCGCTGTGTGAATTGTCTACCAAATTACCAATCACCATTACCAATATTCTGTATTTTCAATTTACAGGAGCTGTACCAAAATTCAGGTCTATCAGAATTCAGTGAAGACGTAACAGAAAAACACAAACGGAAAAAGAAAAAGATAATGAAACGAAGGAGGTCACGAAACGACGGAAATGTTCAGAAAAAGCCAAAAAATAATAAAAAGAAATCTAAAAATATGAAAAAAATAAAAAATGGCAACATTTTCGATGTCGATAAAAGAAGCCCCGTAGATATTATAGTCCATATTAAAATGAACGAATAAAATAAACAATTGGCTTATGGTTTCCTCAATTTATTCCTTATTTTGTTTTATCATAATGTATTTGCTAGTAGTTTTTGTTTTGTTAATGTTTAATAGTCAATAAATTAACGTATTATGTATGTATTTAAATATAATTTAGTTAATTGGTACTCTTGAGACCGCGGCTTAACCACCTAATTTGGGCCTCGCTGTTTTTCATAATATGAATAAGATACAAGATATCTTATTGCATAACTGCATAACAAAAAGTGTAAATTTGAATCTTATTGTAATAATTAGAGCTTATAACTTCGTATCCTGGTACAGGTATTGCAATATTATGACTACTTACAAAAGAAAAATATATGGTACTTACCTACTATAAATATTTTTATTTATAAAAAAACGGTACTTTATTTCCTTAATACGTTAGAACTTACATTTTATACATAAAAATAATAAGGTGTGATATATGTATGAAATTGACTTCGAAAATGTAACTAATATTTGGCAATAAGTTTTTATAATTATTCTTATTTTCTTTAAGACATTCGGTGGTGTAGTGAGCCTTTGATGGCATAACTTGGCACCGGCATGTCCTTGAACCAAGCACTTGAAGACGCGTCAAGTGCACGAAAGGAGCCTTTCTGAGATGCAATTTAATTCTTACACTACACTGCTTCGACACGAGTAATACAAGAGTTATTTTTATGTGAAAAAGGGAAAGCGCAGATGAGACGATAGCACATGATGTTCAGTGGTAGCCTTTGCCCATAACAAAACAACACGACTTGGGTCTTCCTCTAGAGAAATGAAACACCTAAATAAAATCAATTCTTTATTTAATTTTTTATTAATAGGTGCCCTTTTTTATTATGCCTAGACTTAGGTAAGTTTTTAATTTGATTCATATTTTTCCTCAAATTCTTTAACTTATACGTTATCGCCTTAGCCACATTATTTAGGTGGCCACGAGAGCTTTTCTTGCTTGAATATTTTCTCTTTACCTCTTTGAATAAATGTTCGATCACACTCTCTGTAACCACTTTGAGATGACGAGCGAACTGGAAATTAAATTAATTATATTAATGACTGGAAGAGCAGGAAAAGGGGGAAAACCTCGGCTTACCTCCTTAGACCAAATTGGTGACGTTTTAGAAAACGGCCTGGTCAAACGAGATATTTGGCAAATAAACGTATTGTGGATGGACTTGGACCAAAAAAATGACCACCTTTTTATATCACGTAGTTGGTAAACGAGCTGACGGCCCACCTGATGTTAAGTGGTTACCGCCGCCCATGGACAACAGCAATGTAGCAAATAAACGTCTTATCTATCTATCTATCAATGTGACTCAAGTCCTCTCCGTACGAGATTACTCAAGTCACATTGCGTTGCGTCCATCACCCCGAGACGGGGATGTTACGTCTCATGAGCCTGCAATTTCACCGGCACCCACTCCCTTCTACCGGAACACAGCAACACGAGTGTATCACTGCTTGGCGGCAGATTACTGGGTGTGGTGGCAGTACTTCTCCGGGCGAACTTAGCACAAGTTTTACAGCTACTAATTATTTAAGTATTAGTTAATATACGGCGCCGAGAATAATGGTCGAGTCAACCTCAAGTGATCATATAACATACGGACTAGTTACCGAACTGACACGAATGAGGCGGAACACAAATTAATGCAAACACGAAGATATCCATCCTACATTCTAGACAGCACCGTGCAGATAGATGGACTATTGTAATCACAATTATAAGGAGGGTGTGTGGCCTAGTGCTACAGACCCGGATCCCAAACCTGAGGTCGATGGTTCAAAGCCAGGCGTAACACACATAATTTGAAGTGAACAATTTCATTGGTATTCTGTGACATGGAAATGTCAGTGATACAGCGACCTCCGAATTGAAACAGGTTGCGCACCACTGGCGTGGCGGTCTAGTGGTAATGACCCCGAGTCTCAATCCGGAGGTCGCCGGTTCAAATCCCGATATGCACCTATGAGTGTTTCGATCGCAAACTCACCCTTTGGTTCTGAACTTTACTAACGGGAATCGAAGCATCGGACAAATAGGAACGTTTAAGTAAAATCTGAAAGAATAACAAAACGATCTAATGATAAATAAATAATTATTAATCCTCAAAAATCTGCAAGGACCACGGGCCGAGGAAAATCATTTTTATGATTAATATTATATCAATAAAAATAAATATGCAGATTTTTTTAAATAATTCTAGTGTATTATTATTTCTACTTTTGTTTTAGACTTATCTAAGTGCATATATTTATGTCGAAAGATGAATAAATGAATACGAATACGAATAAAAAGAAAAACTCGCACTGTTAGGAAAATAAAAATGAAAAAATACACGAAGAGTAATAATGCAGTTTCTTTTTTACTAAAAATTTTCTTGTCGTCAGTATGGGGCCCTATTCCTGGCTGAATGTGAGATTATCTTTGTTATACATTTTCTGAAAAACCAGTAGGCCACATGCAATGTTAAAAACATTAAAAGAAAAAAGGTATTTTATTAGGAATGTACTTATTTATAAATAAATTGTTTATGGTAAGTGAAAATGAATTAAATTACGTGTAAGATCTGGTTTACAATGAGGGCCCTAGACGTCATAAAAACACTTACATCATCACGAAAATCCTCCGAATAAATTCTATCAAACAATAACGAAGAAAAGATCAAGAAACAAAACTTCATTATCAATGAAATTCAATTTTCGTTTTCACGTTCCAGTCAGAGCATCGAAGCTACGAAATATGTTCTTTGAATTAAGCTCCTCAGAGTAGCAATAGTCAGTGAGGGCGTGTTATGGGTAAAACTGATGATTTACATTCATTCGGCCCAAAACACGGATTTGGATTATTTACAAAAAAATAAGTATCTCAAGTTATAGAACTCAAAATGTGTAACAGATACTATTTGACTGGCCTCACAGCTCAGTTGTTAGTAAACCTGCCATCTGCGCTATATAGGTAGGTCGTAGGATCGAATCCCCCCCCAGGAAAAACATTTTTTGTGACGAACATAGATGTTTGTTCTGTGTCTGGGTCTTAAAATGTGTCTATATACCTATATATACAAAAAAATAAAGATTTAAGTATTGTATCAGCTGTCTGATTTCCATGATACAAGTTATTTACTTAACTTACTTTGGGGCTAGATGGCGCTGTGTGAAATGCCATTTGTAAAATGTTTTTTTTATAAATCAGCAACAGTAGAACAGCAATAAGTAAAACTTTGTATCCATTGGTCAATAAAACTTAAAGTCATAAAACGAACTAATACTCGTAATTAGACCAATAATAAAAAAAACTACTAAGTACGGTTTATTTAGCTCTTTAGAGTTGAATATATCTTTTTTCACCATAAGTAAAAAACATGCATATATACTGCTATAGACATATAAGTGGCACAATGGGCGGCCTTATTGCTAAAAGCGATCTCTTCATGCAACCTTTGATTGGATAGGATGTATGCGGACAACTACAATTTAGACATAGACATCAATAAAATAAATGTCTGTCTATAGAATGACTTATTTAGTATTTAGCTTTATTTAGTACAGGGTACGGCGTATTTTACGAAACAGGCTCTATATATTTTGGGAAAAAAATTTGAAAAAAATTTGGTTAAAAAATCTTTTCTTCATTCTAGTTTTTTGTTTATAAAAATCTGGTAGAATTGGTAGTAACATTTTTGGTTAGTGATCATACCACAATTATAAGGTTCATACCTTCATAGTCTAGGTCTAGGTCTTACCTTTCTTAGCATCTAGTCTAGTTCTTATTGGCCAGTCTGCTGTTGACAAAGAAGTGGACCGTTACCAATTGTGTTATTTCTTCTTTTATTTTTAAATATTGAACTTGCCGAACTTGTGACGAGCCTTGATGTTTGTTCTGGTCTGGATGTTAATATGTATTTATATGGATGTATTTACAAATAAGTAAACAGTTATTCTATCAGTTGTATGGTTCCCATAATACAAGCTATGCTTAGTTTGGGGCTAGACGGCGATGTGTGAAATGTCTGTGTAATATGAATATTTATTATTATTATTTTTTATTTTGCCAACCTTTCGGAGCTCATGATACGACTCTTTCTATGAAACTTAAAAGGGTAACCACTTGTGGGTTATTTTTACGTGAAACTTTATGGATTTTTATGAAATAAGTTGTGTATTATTTTAAAATTAAATCCAGTCTTTTTTATTAAATACTAGCGACCAGCCCTGGCATCACATAGGTGCAATAATAAAACAAATTACAGGCACATGAGACATTCCACCAACACTTCTCGATTTACGGGTGCATACGATGCGACTTGGGTCTTGTCTTGTAGTACCTAGAAGGGGAGGAATCAACTCGCATCGGTTGTTATGGGCCGAGGTTATCACTTAACACCCGGTAGGCCGTCGGCTCATTCTGAAACTGTATCACATAAAAAAGGCGGAGTAAGCTTACCAAGAAACTATTAGTACTATTAGTACTATTAGTAACAGTTTTAATGACAAAAGACCGTCATAGTTCAGTCATTTTGCTGAGTTACAAATTATATACATAAACCTTCCTCGTTTATCGCTCTTTCTATGAGTGATAATCTTATCAAAATCCGTTGAGTGGTTCAGAAGAAGTAAGCGGAGAAACTAATGAGAGGCACATATCAACTTTGTTATATACTATTTATTTTTGTTGTATACAATTTATTATTTTATTTGTTATTTACTATTTATTTTGAGCCAGCCTAAATCCTTGCCACGAAATGGAGTCGTTGACCCCAAAACGCATTAAGATAGATGTATTGCTTTAATAAAAAAAAAAAAAAATACATTAATTAATGACGAAGAGATGGTTATCAAGCATTCACGACGAAATTAGCACCCGTACCGAGCAGGTTATACCCAAAATTGGATGCACCGCAATTTGCCTACATTGCCATCCCATCTCAAATTCGCTTGTAATATCCCAGGGAATAAGTTCAGCTTTCAATATGCTCATGATATTCCGATCGAGGCTGTTTCGTACCCATATTTTCTAAATCTAGGTCACGCGGCTGGGAACATCGGTTCAACAAACCAGTAACTCGACTCGTAGTGGGTACAAGTCAAACTTACTTGTACCTATGTCTGAATCAAAACATGTCTTAATAAATTAGTAGTCTTCCAATAAGAAAAACAAGTAAATTTTGTCGTTAAATGACGTTGCCTAGTGCTTTTTAGATTTAACTAATTAATTATAATGTATACGCTAATATACGCTTGTATATACGCACCACTTTGGTGGGAAAAAGGAATAGGCATATTCCCGTTAATTTACTATATCTTATATATTTATTCATTTATTAAGGGTTTCCAGTTAGTGATACACATATCTTACATAATAATTAAATGTGAAAGTAGACTTCTTGTTCTCATTTTCTCAAGGTAACCACAGATTACAATTAAATTAAAGTATTATTAATATATATCAAATAATAATGAAAAAAAATTGTGCGACTGGAGTTGACTTCTTAAAGGCAAGGAATATTTGAATAAAGTAAAAAAAGCGTTTGAAAATAATAGTTTCCAAAGCATTTATCAATATACAAACCAGAAACACGCATTCAGTATAGGATGCCAAATATTTAGGTTCTGTCTAAAAGGTATTAAATTATTTTGTATTCATTCGTTAATTTACCACTGAGTTGTATTAATGAATTCGAATTATTCTAAGAAAGTTTGGAACTATTTTATTCTTGCCAAACAAAGCTTTTACAAAGGGATTATAAAATAACAAGACAACATTAATGAGCATCTGTACAACTTTCACTAATGGATATAAGAATACGGACCAATTTGCTAAATTAATTTTAATTACTGATAATTAGAATTAATAGTTAACGTTAATACACAATTTTAATTTATTTTTGACCAAAAATGTCTTGCGTCATCTTGCACAAAAGTTAATACTGTCACATACCCTACAAAGTATGTTTTTTTTTTGTCAATTTTCAACTAGCTTCAATAGAGGAGGTTATCAATTTGATTGTATTTTTTAATGTTTGTTATATCCGTCATTTATATATCAATTTAGAAAACTCTTTTTTTATTCGATAGGATAAACTTTCGATTGGTCCTATATAAAATTCATAAAAATCGGTACCGTTTTTAAATCAAAATAACTGGAAAACAATATGTCATCCAAGTTCGAGATAACGAGAAATCATTCCCGTTCATTTGCGAAGAAGTGTTTTTGTTTTGCTGCGCAAAATAATTACAAGAGTCAATCGTCCATCAATTAATGGAAAATTAATTTAAAACCGGCCCACAGCATTTTGATTTTCCCGATATATAATTCCGCCATTTAATTCAACGTATTATTTATCTCGATAGGGTAGGTGGATAATCTATTTTGCATTCCCTCATATCTGCTGATGCGAACGCTGTAGGAATAAATAATTTATTGACCTGTGTTTGGAATAACAATGAAAAGTGCTTAGTCGATTGAGCCGAGTGGTCAAGGGTGCATAATATTTGAGAGCTTAATTTTTTCACCCACGGTGAATAAGTAATCCAAAGGGAACACAGCACTTTTGCGGGATTAAAGTAGCCTATGTGTTAAACCAGGCTATCTGGGTACCAAATTTCATCCAAATCCATTCAGCCGTTTTTGCGTGAAAGAGTAACAAACACCCATACATCCTCACAAACTTTCACGTTTATAACATTAGTAGGATATTTACTACAAGCTTTCCAAATTACAAATACTAGAGTTATAATAGAGACAATACTAGAGTTGGATCAGATGTTCGCAATTAAAACAAAATGATTATTCAAAATTTTATGAAACAAACTGAAGAGGAAATTACACTTAACAATTTTGTTTTTGACAAAATATTTCAATTTTCATTCATTTTAATTTGTAATTCGTCATTGGCTACTAAAGAAAAAAAAATCGGTTTACAAACAGAGGGGAAAATGTAGATGAATTATGTTCGATTTCTATGATCCGATTTTGTGCTTGCCTATGTATATTTAGATAATCTATACTTGAATCGGTAAACTGTAGAAAAGGATTAGGGTTTTCTAAACTATCTTCAAGTGTCTTCAATTTTTGTTATTTAAGTGGATTTTTATGCATATTTAATTTTCTTTTTCATTATGGCTAGAAGGAAGTAGGTACGTAAGAGCTATCGATATCCATGTGCATATCTAGCGTTGCCACGTCTGTACTCCATCTCAGATGTCCTCAATACAGGGCGCATCTGTCTCGGCTTCTGAAATTAACATGCAATGATTTGACTCAGTTGTAAAAATTAACATTGACGTAAAATAAAAGTCATATGATACGACTAGCTATAGGGAGAGTAGAAAAAAGTCTTCTATCGTTCCAGTAGAATAATAAATAAATGGAATTTATGCTTACGACAGTAAAATAAATAAGATTATTGGCTTTTTTTCTTGCTAGATTATTGGCGAGTTTTTATAATTATTTATATAGTTGATTTTTATACAGCGCATAGGTTTAGATCTTTTACAAATAGGATTGGATTCATTTGCTTGTTTGATTTACTCCCATTTGTCAAAAGTAGGCCGGTGTACAGGAAAGTGTGCATTCACAACATAATAAAGTTATAACTGAGCCATAATATTATTAATTTTCTATCTAGTAAGACTTACATTTTTTGGTCGCTTGTTCCAGCTTCTTCTGTTCTCAAGCCTCGTCTCAATATTATCTAGCTTCTCTTGATAGAATCTTCTCCTTTCAACACTAAGAGGATCTTCGTTACTCAGATAATAATTATTATTTCTGATTCTTTGATCAATATCGTAGGGTACAGCGCGTAAATCTGAATTTCGGTGTCCATTTGTCGAATTCAGATATTCGAAATCATTATTTCTGTGATTGAAGGACATTTCTTTCCTACTACGATACTTATTTTCGATATCACTCAGAGTGTCTTTACCAAAATCATTGTTATTGTGTGATTTCCTATCAACCACAGTATGATAATTCCCATAATTCTGATATCTATTGCGCAACTGTTCATATGATAAATCGTTATGTTTAAGTCCTCTTAAATTAAATCGTTTTTTATACAGAGCTGTTATATCATCATATTTATCTATATCATTATGACTGTGAGAACTGTTTCTGAAATCGTTATAACGTTTGTTTTTATTATTTTGTAGATCGGAGTTGTCTGGTCTTTCCATTTTCATTCCATATTTTTCGAAGATAAGCTCTTCTTTCGGATCCTGTAAAGATTTATGTAATGAATTATTTATATTTTGTATGATTTTGACGTCTGATGAACTGAAATGGTTACCAACCATTTTTCCGTATATTTTCCTGATCTTAGCATCAAACAACCGTTTATCTTTATCATGTAACTGTACATTATTCACTTCTTTTTCTAAAGTATCTAACAGGGTTATCAGTTTATTTTTATTTTTTTCTGTAATATTCATTGTTTTAGCATAATCATTTTTTCGGCTAAGAACTTGTTGGAAAAGTACGTCTTGGTTCAATATTCTTTGCTCAGCTGTATTCAAAAAAGTTTCTGTTGTATGTTCAATTTCAAATGTATTCTTTTTACCAAGTAAATAATTACTGACAAGTTTCTTAGCGTTACTAAAATCTTTTCTTGGTACCACCACTGGCTTGCTTGGCCTAATTTGCGTCGTTGGAAGTTCAAACTTTGGTGCTTTGTTGAATATACTGTTCTGGAATAATGTAACTAAATTAAACATTATTTGAAAATGAATGAAATTTTGAATGTTCATACAAGCTATAAGTTTCATCTTCAACACATCATTCTTACATTTATTTGAAATTTTGTTAGTAGTACAGTTTAAGTTTTATTCTTTTTATATATAGTTCAGTAGAAGAGAACTCATTATCAGAGATATGAAGTTAAAGAAAAACTGTTTGGTATTAATAGAAAATTGGTATCAGTATGCATACAGCTTAAAGGTAAAGGTTTAAATACAGGTTTATTGGAGATATGGCAATAACCTCTAAGGATAACTTCTATACATCTTGTAACTATTGGAGTGGTTGAATTTTAAGTTGAAATTGGAACCATTGAAACAATTCGTTAATTACAAAATAATGAGTTCAGTTCAGTTCAGTTCAGTTCAGTTCATTTACCACTCACATACACAATATTGTTACCACTGTTAGAGCGGTTTCGCACTACTCCGATTCCGAATCCGATTCAAACTATTTCTATAGTTTACGCACTAGATCCGGCTTCCGTCATCCGATTTCTCTCCGTCATCCGTGAATGTCCATAGAAATAGTTCTGCGGCTACTCCGGACCGTCATTTCTCGGATTCGGATCAGATTCGTAATCGGAGTAGTGCGAACCGCTCTTATACTGCTCTGTGTAATTTTGTCTATTCATTTACCTTTCTCACTAGGTTTAGTGCTCGCTTGTCCGTTTTTAATTCGATTGCGTTTTTACCAAAGTAACGGTTCTTGACTCCTTTCAATTGACGACTCGTTGGTCTAGAAATATAAAATGAGTATTATATATATTCAGTATAAAAATATTTAAACCAAACATATTTTGACGTGTCAACGTCTTATAATTCGATAGAGCCGGCTGCACGCACGAAAAAACATGACTCATGCGGCGTTACCTCGCTCTGAGGCGTTCCATGTAAGGATTGTGCAAGTGCAAGCGAGAGCGCGGAACGAGCGACAAAGAAGCACAATCGGCCTTTGCGTTCGGCAGCGTTCGACATCCGTCTCTCTCCTACTTGAGTGAGCGATGCGTCTGCGTGGACAGCTGCTAATACTTACATTTACATGTTTTGATCGAGTATCAAGTGCATATATACATAAAAATCTATTAAACAAATGAAATTAAAATTTTCTTTTGAAAAATGCTACCATTCCATCAGTATTTTCTTAAGACGTTGACACGTTCAACTATCGTCAGTAAACCGACTTTACAGACAACCATTTTTTGATTTGATTTAATGTTGGGACGATGATTTATACCTAACAGCAGAAACAGTACATCTCAAGACCTGGACATTTCACATATAACCTATAATAAACTTAAAAAAGAACTAGATAACAAAAGATAGAATAAAAATAAACTTACTACTATTAAACTTTTTTGTAAATACATAGAGTTTACATAAACAACACCCAGACACAAAATGGATATGTTCGTCACATAAATATTTGTCCTAGGTGGGAATCGAAGAGGCTAGATGAGAGAAGACAGGAGGCAAGATATCTATCCAAGAAGCCTACTGAGATAAAATTACCTGTGTTTATCTTGGGCACGTAATTGTTTCTGCGCAGATTTGGCCTCGGAATCGTATTTCACTTGGGGTTTGTTTACAATTATCTCCGCCATGCTGTCGTGTCCCTGGAGAATTGAATGATATTCTGTTTGTATCACTATTTAGACGTGTACAGCGCTTTTTCTTGAAGCCAAATTTGTACAAAAAACATGCCCATTGCTTCTGCTACAATCCAGGAGGCAACACCATATAATTGGAAGTAACATTAACAAATGCATCTTCTATTTGAAATGAAATATATTTTACATATCAAGATGACAAGAAGGTTTAAGGTGTAGAGGTTAGAAGTGTGGTATCACATACTTTGCGGGCACTGTACTGCATACAAAAATTTCATAAAAGCGATATTAATTTTACATCTAAAAACACTATTCATTAATTAAGTAAAAGCACGCGCTGCCGCAGCACGATCGCTGCAGTCACTTGCCTCATGATTCAGTTGTGAATCATGGAATGAATTGAAATGAAGAAGTTGAGGAGGACCCAAAATGACCTTCTATAGTCAGCAGAGAGGATTAATGTCGGTTGATTCACATTTTATGCTATTTTTGTCCTTAAAAACCTCAAGATTTGAGCAATGTTACGATCCGTACCAGTATCTAATATTTGCACTGTAGTGATAAACCTATGCTTAACAAGCGAGAATGAAAGGACCTAATAAAGATTGGCAGTTTTGCCAGCATGCCAGCTTCACTACGCTTTCCTTCACATTTATGATTTTCATAATGCGCACATTATTATTTCAAGCAGTAGGTAAACTTATCTATTCGTTTGTGCGTAACTTGAAACGCTTTTTCCTTAGATTGTTATATTTATTTTTCTCAGCTCTTTGTACTTTCTCTCCAACAACATTTATATAAATTATAAAGGTGCTATAAATAGCCAAGAGTTACCTGCTCTTTCAACAAATTGTTCCCTTCGCGGTGGAAAATTCCGACATCTTTGATCGGTTTTCTGAGCGATGAGATCGCATAACTGGAATTAAACTTTGTTAGTAAACTTTTAATTAATTTACACTTTGTGACACTTTCATTTGAATTGTTAATAGAAGGCATAAATATCTGGTACGATTTATAAAGCCGGCAATCAGTCAAATCCACAGTGGAGAGTTTAAGGTACCTGCTAAAGTACCATCTCGGTCAAAAGTGAGTTATTAATTAAAACTATATATCGACTACGTCCTATTCATATTTCTATTTTGGTGGACATTTATCACAGCGCAATCTAGTCCTAAACTAAGCATAATAATAACCAATCTCTATGTTTATCACACAAATGTTGGTCCTGCATGGGAATTGACCCCATGGCCTATAGCGCAGAAGGCACAGTTACTTCCAACTGAGCTATGAGGCCAGTCTTATGTATTATAAGTACAAATTTACAAAAACAACAACAACATTTTTGTGGTGAACATAGGTAACATAGGTGTTTGTTCTGTATCTGGGTGTTGATATGTATTTACAAAAACAAGTATTTAAGTATTATATCAGTTGTCTGGTTCCCATGATACAAGCTATTTACTTAGCTTACTTTGGGGCTAGATGGCGCTGGGTGAAATGTCCACCAATATTTATTATTATTATTTATTAACACCCAGACACAGACCAAACATTCGTCATACAAATATTTGTCCTGGGTGAGAATCGAACCCACAAAACACAGCGTAGAAGGCAGGGTTACTACAAACTGAGCTGTAAGGCCAGTCAAAAATATAACATCAAAAAATAGTTTTGTGGGTAGTTTCCATAAAACTTGGGGTTAGTGTTAAGATTTGTGGCGAAATCGTGATGTAACCTGTCGCCAGTGAAGAGTTTCTCTGGCGGTGCATCTTCCACAGTGAATATAGGCAGCAGCACCACGGTTGGATCGCAGACCTCGCCCGCCGGACATACCCGGGTCGCATCCTCCAAATTCATCATTTGGTGCGCTGTGAACAAAGTTGTTTTTAGTTAAATGAAACTAACATACAAACTATTTAATACTGGCTTCAATCCTCAGTTGGTAGTAACGCTGCCTTCTGCGCTGTAAGTCGTGGGTTCAATTCCCACCCAGGACAAACACTTGTGTGACGAACATAGAGGTCTGTTCTGTGTCTGGGTGTTAATATGTATTAAATAAATTTATTTACAAAAAAGTATATAAGTATTATATCAGATGTCTGGTTCCCATGACGCCAGCTATGCTTAGCTTAGTTTGGAGCTAGATGACGCTAATATTATTCCAATATAAAAAAAAAGACGTGTGGCACTCGGTGACTGCCGCGGTAAAGCTATTGCGCGTGATATTTCAAAAAGTCATTAAAAGTTCTGGTATTTATCGATAGATGGAAAAACTAAAAAGTATCACCGCTGTGTCGGTCGGAGTGGGGGGTGTTAGGTTTTTTCGTTACGGAATTTCTGGATTCGGTCTCCACGCTCAAGGCCCGCGATAGAAGCTATGCAATAGCTTAAAAGATAACTACAATAATAATAATAAAAAACAAATAATTTTGTAGATTAAAATGAATGTTACCATCCTGTTTGCTGACCACTTGACACAAGCAGTCATCATCCTCGTGAGTGCCAGTCGGACAGCCGCATTTGCTGTACGCCGCGGCGGAGCAGTGCTCTACATTCACGCAATGCGTTAGTGCAGTGTCCACCGGGGGCACTGTGTTGTAGGTGGCAGTGCCTCTGGTCGGACGAGCCGAGTAGTTGCAGATGACCAGCACTGACTGGGGGAATTACCGCAACGTGTTAACTTACAGGCGCTGGGTGATAGCTAGTAGAGTCGATGTAAACCCGAAAATAGATCAGTAAAATTTTCATGTATTTTTTTTTGGTGGACATTTCACACATTGCCATCTAGCCCCAAAGTAAGCTATGCATACCCCGCATCATGCCAGACAACTGATATAATACTTTTTTGTAAATACATACATATCAAAACCCAGATCCGCATACCAAATATATGTATTTATAACCATATACCACTGGAGACACAGGTACATATTGTTATTTTTTTCTGGTATGTTTTTAGTTTATTGCTATGTATTTGTGTCCTATGTGCTGAATAAGTGTGTTATCTATCTATCTATCAATTATTCTACTATAAACCTAGCCCGATTTAGGGTTAGATTATATTATCGACCACCCGTGGTGATTTATTTCTCATTCCTGTTATGTGCAAAAGGAAGTGTCGGTATGCACAATCCAGAGCCGGATGTACAGATGTGGTCAGACCCTCAGAGCCCACCATCCCGTCTCGCCCTCTGTGAGGTCGAAGATGAACCCTGCCTTGTCACAATGTTTATAAAAAAAATAACTTTTAAAAGCATTTCACAAATTTTCATCAAATTTATGGAATTTCTAATTCAACTCACTAAAGTTTTCAATTTGGTTATTTATTAATTAGCACAAATTTTCAACTAAAAACATTTGTTTCCTCCATAGTTACTAACTCGTGGAAACACGTGTAACTAAATTAATTATCAGACCACGCGTTCTTAATAAGTTACGCGCCTGGTTGCCTTAGTTCCTGCCATCTACCCTTCAAGGGTGTTTTCTTATGTATGGTGTTACCCCGGAATTTTAAGCCTTTCACCTCTTTGGTACCCTTTCCTCAATAATCAACAGTTTGTTCTTATTTCGTGATCTGTATAATTCGGAAAATGCAGTTTTTTTTACAAATATTGAATGAAAATGAAAAATGAAATGAAAAATTAAAAATATTTTATTTGCAGCACAATAATAACTTAAACTAGCTTAAAAAAAAATGGTTGTCTGTAAAGTCGGTTTACTGACGATAGTTGAACGTGACAACGTCTCTTTATCGCTGTAATTATCGTTGCTATAAACAATTTTTTCATCATTCACTTTTCACTGCACTTGATACTCGATCAAAACATGTAAATGTAAGTATTAGCAGCTGTCCACGCAGACGCATCGCTCACTCAAGTAGGAGAGAGACGGATGTCGAACGCTGCCGAACGCAAAGGCCGATTGTGCTTCTTTGTCGCTCGTTCCGCGCTCTCGCTTGCACTTGCACAAGCAAATGGAACATTTAACTTTTGCTCTTACACACATGGAACGCCTCAGAGCGAGGTAACGCCGCATGAGTCATGTTTTTTCGTGCGTGCAGCCGGCTCTATCGAATTATAAGACGTTGTCACGTCAAAAAATAAAAAATTATAACTGAATTAAACAACCTGGAGTTAACAATAATTAAGTAGTTATACCTAAAGCATGCACATTATTGTGCTGATTACGTTCATACAAACTATTATTTATTCTGCGGTATTCACACTAGGCAAAGCCTGTATCGTGAAGACCTCACTTTTGGATTTACTGTACCTAGGAATATTTAAGGATTGCCACGGTCAACATAAAATTTAAATTGGCTGCCATTTCACCCAGCGCTTTGCCCTGAGTGAGAATCGAACCCACAAAGCGCAGAAGGCAGGGTTACTACCAACTGAGCTGTGAGGCTAGTTAATATGTACAGCCAATAAATACTTTCTTTCTTAATTTGTAACTCACGTTATAATTGAGTGCAGCTTTGTTGTCATGAAATGCATACTCCGTGAACGCGGAAATACCGCATCCCATATGCGTAGCAGAGCCATATATCATTTCCAAGTACAGTCTACCGTGCATAGCGGCTGGATTTCTGTAAATAAATATACCCGTAGATACAGACACACATATATTATGTATATCTTTGAAGAGTTCAAATTTCCCAAAGTACTTACAATGACCAATCGGGATGACTAGTGACCATACCGGGCGTAACTGAGTTCTTTTGACCATACCAAGACTTCAAGACCATATTGGTAGCATACAACAGCTTGGAGGCACTCAGGCCTGACGTATCGAAGTTCCCCGACTTGGAGATTGGAAACCAGTCCGGGATAGAGAAGCGGACGAGGCCTGCCGTTTGTCCCGGATTTGGGAATCTCTCTGAAAATAATGACAATTAATTATAATAATATTCATTTATTATTATTATTAATTAAATATTACTATCGCCCCTGACCTAACATCAGGTAGGCCATCTGCTCATCTCACTAACTCTCACTTACTGGTAGCCCGGCAAAGGTCATGCCGCAACACGCACTGGTTAGCCAAAACTTGCGCGAATGTTGCTAACTCTGTGTCCCATTTCTGAAAGAGCAGACAATAAATATAGTTAATATATATAAAAACCAATGTTTGTTTGTTTTTGTGCGCTGTCATACCGTTCATCTGATTTCTATAAAACAGTAACTTATTGCATTTGCGCGAAGGTTACCGGTTTAGAACAATTTACGAGTAGATGGCGCGAGTGTCGCAACGGCTCACTGCAACAGCAACGCGCCCCTTACTAGCTAGTCTTCTATATAATAATAAAAATCAATGTTTGTATGTTTGATGCCTATGCGTTCCGAAACCATTGATAAAGTAAATAAAAATAATAATATTGGTGGACATTGCACACAGCGTCATCTAGGGCCAAAGTAAGCTAAGCATAGCTTGTATCATGGGAACCAGACAACTGATATAATCCTTATATACTTTTTTGTAAATACATACATATAGCATACATAGAGCCCAAACGACGGAATTATATTGAGAAGCACCTCCCAAATCCATCATGAGATCATCTCCATAGTGCTTTTTGATAGCAATGTCATAGAAGTTACATATGTAGAAATTTCAGCTCAATCGGTTGGAGGGAACGTGGTCTAAAATTCAGTCGCAAATTTTGGCCTAATCCAACATACAAACATTGCAACTTAAATAAAAGCTTGTAAATTAGCACACGTGTAAATTACACTCCTGAAAAATGATTCCCTGTGTCGCAGGTTGACAACATAAATACAAAAAAACAAATATTCAGGACTAGCTGCGCCCCGCGGTGTTAACCGCGGTAAATAAGTAATCCCACGGGAACACTGCACTTTTCCCGGATCAAAGTAGCTTATGTGTTAATCCAGGATATAAGCTATCTTGGTACCAAATTTCATCCAAATCCATTCGGCCGTTTGAGCGTGAAAGAGTAACAAACAGCCATACAAACTTTCACGTTTATAATATTAGTAGCATTAGGACCTGACAATAAAGATTTAGACGAATATTTGGTCGGCAATTACGGGTCTCTGGAGCATAGTTAATATTTTAAAGCAGTGTTGTTGGCTCATCGACACAAGGCTGAAACTCCTTAATTCAGAAACAAGGGATTTGTACAGGAGATTTGTTTGTATAATCTAACTTTATTACCCCTTTCACCCCTAGGGACGATTAAATTTTTGAATGAAATGTGGCTGCTATCCAAATATTTTTTCTTTGGTCATCGTTACGGAAAATTATATTGAGAAAAATTATACATCATGGAATATAATAAATTAATTAAAAAATCATAATCTTGCTTTAGATGCATCATTAAATAGGAAGATATTAAAATAGTGCTTTAGTAATCTGCAAATTTAATAATACTCATTATAACCTGCCCTAAAATTATTTAAATAATAAATAAATAAATATTGGTGGACATTTCACACAGCGCCATCTAGCCCCAAAGTAAGCTAAGCATAGCTTGTATCATGGGAAACAGACACTTGATACGATATAAAAGGCCGTTAAGCCCAAATTATTGTTTTTGAGATACGTTCAGAGAACTCTTTTTAATTCCTTTTAAATCCGTCACTTAACGGCCTACATTTTTTTTTAATATCTCAGGAGCTATTTATAATTTACAAACGTTTCTTATACAGAAAGATAGAGAATTTTGAACTGTATAGCTTCAAGTCAAAATTGACTTTTTGAGGGTTAACGGCTTTCTAGTTAAAGGACGGCAGCGCTGTTTTAATGCCACAAAACTAACTCACCAGTCTAAACATTCCGTACGCTCTCGGCAGGAATTCACCATTTTTCCCCTTCTCTTTGCCCATGGCCAGTTTGCTTCGTATCCTACAATAGAATAATGCAAGTACACTTAGCATTACATAGGATATACATGTTCAATATTGTAATCTACATTCTTTAACAATTCTTTAAATTTTTTGTGATTTACTTGATGACAGGTCTCACAGCTCTGTTGGTACCCAGCCTTCAGTGCTGTAGGTCGTGGGTTCGATTCCCACCCAGGACAAACATTTGTGTGACGAACATAGATGTTTGTTTTGTGTCTGGGTGTAGATATGTATTACACGTATGTATTTACAAAAAGTTTATAAGTATTATATCAGTTGTCTGGTTCCCATGACACAAACTATGCTTAGCTTACTTTGGGGCTAGATGGTGCTGTGTGAAATGTCCACCAATATTTATTTATTTATTTGATATTCGTTCGAATATTCGAGTCACTGATTCTCTCGAAACAGTGTGCTGAAAGAATTTTAAGTGCGCCTCGAAGAGGCTCCTTTCTATCTTTTATTATATTAATTTATATATGCTTACTCATTGGAAACATCTAGCAGATTATTAGCTAATTCAGGTGTCATTGTCAAATTTCTAGGGTTGGCGCATCGAGGTCCCATTACACTTTTCTGGAAGAAAAATTATCCAAATTTTCTTAGGAAGTCTTTACTCATCATTTATACTGGACAAGGTAAAGGGAAAAAGCTGAAGAATAACATCAAAAATATAAATTCGGCATAAAAATAAAAAATAAATTAAAACTCATTTATGTAAAAAATTATAAAATACTATTACCTTAATTATAAAATAAAAAATTATAAAATTGATTGAAATAAGAGGAGTTTCGCTTAAGTTTGATATTTCAATAAGTGACCTGATTTGATCCACTGATCAGATCAGGTTGCCTTGCTAGGTTTGATACATAAGAAGTTAGCAAGCTATAAAACAGTTTGGCGGTCTGTACTAAAAAGTTAGAACTAGAATAGTTCTATCAATTTTTAATCTCATATGTGAAAAAATCGAATCTCTCTCAAAGTATATGAAACATTGTTGTTTACTACAGCATTGTACTAAGTAATGTAGTAACCGATGTAGAATTACCTACAACAAAGAATTACAAAACAGTTCAGGATAATGATTTAGATTGGGTCAATTGATGTGAATAATTGTGTATATTTTATGAATTCTGTACCCACTTATAAAAGAAAGCGAGTGAGAAAAATATTGTATCTATTCATAATATGTAACATTAAAATATACCAGGCGAGGTAATGACTCCAGCGGTTTGGACAGAACCATTCCACGTCGTAGTGAAAATACCTTTAGACATCATTAGCGAATTATACTAAATAAAACCGTTAATAATAATCCCAAATTATATCTTTACATTAATACTGTCTGCGATACCTAGTATTGCCACTTTGAATGTAATCTACTAGCTGCGCCCCGCGGTGTTACCCGCGGTGAATAAGTAATCCCACGGGAACACTGTATCTTTTCCGGGATCAAAGTAGCTTATGTGTTAATCCAGGATATAAGCTATCTTGGTACCAAATTTCATCCAAATCTATTCAGCCGTTTGAGCGTGAAAGAGTAACAAACATACATACAAACTTTCACGTTTATAATATTAGTAGGATAATCTATTATTACTGCGTTGGCCCTATATAAGCATGTTCTACCTCAACCTTGTACTAATCAAATATTGTTTATTCATATCAAAATGGCTAACCAAAATTATTTTAGTAATGTTCATCTGGATTTAATCTTAAACTGTTTGAGATGACTTCTGTACCGCAGAGGTTTTGGCCACACAAAGGTTATTGGTAGATTAGTTTTGGAAATCATACTGTAACCTTATTGTATGGACATTTGGTAGCAGTAGAAATTATAAGTTCGTCCGGGGAAGTACTGGCACCATACCCATATCTGCCACCAAGCAGTAATGCTTTCGTGTTACTGTGTTCATGTTTGAAAGGTGTGGTTGCCGGCGAAAATACAGGCACATGAGACATTCCACCTACATGTCTCAGAGCTACGGGCGCGACGATGCGACTTGGGTCTTGTATTTAAATAGGGGAGAACCCAATTCATATTCCTTGTTATGAGCACCACTTATAGGGACTCAGAGGTTACTTAACACCAGGTGGTCTATCTGCTCATTCCGTGTCACTACTTCTTAGGAAGAAAAACGTTAGAAAGAACTCTAAGCAAAAACGAAGTAGGTAGGGCGGGCGGGCGATAGATGCCGTTTGCCCGCCCATAGAAACCGCCCATTACCGAGAGGAGCTGATCTGTGCATGCTTATATCATGCCATAAAACTTATTGCTTAACTTACCGGATTAGCATACATGCACTATACATGCACTCCTTCCTGACAGAACTACCACTTAACTTACCGGGTTAGCATACATGTAAATTACATGCGCTCCTTCCTGACAGAACTACCAGTTAACTTACCAGATTATAGTACATGCACATTACATGCGCTCCTTCCGGACAGAACTACCAGATTATAGTACATGCACATTACATGCGCTCCTTCCGGACAGAACTACCAGTTAACTTACCAGATTATAGTACATGCACATTACATGCGCTCCTTCCTGACAGAACTACCAGTTAACTTACCAGATTATAGTACATGCACATTACATGCGCTCCTTCCGGCCAGAACTACCAGTTAACTTACCAGATTATAGTACATGCACATTACATGCGCTCCTTCCTGACAGAACTACCAGTTAACTTACCAGATTATAGTACATGCACATTACATGCGCTCCTTCCGGACAGAACTACCAGTTAACTTACCAGATTATAGTACATGCACATTACATGCGCTCCTTCCGGGCAGAACTACCAGTTAACTTACCGGGTTAGCATACATGCATATTACATGCGCTCCTTCCGGACAGAACTACCACTTAACTTACAGGGTTATAGTACATGCACATTACATGCGCTCCTTCCGGACAGAACTCCATCTTAGGGCAGAAATCAGTGACGTACACTCCTCGCTGCCCTGTGGTGTCTATGACCAGGGAACACGTGATCCTTGATAGATGCAGTAGTACTACTAACGTCTGAAACACCAAGAATATTAAGTTTCATATAGAACATAGTACTTAATATAATAATAATATTGGTGGACATTTCACACATTGCCATCTAGCCCCAAACTAAGCATAACTTGTATGGGATCCACATGGCTGATAGAATACATAAACGTTATACTTTTTTTTAATGCACACTTATAAATACATATTAACACCGGGTGGGTGGGAATCGAACCCACGACCTACAGAAGGCAAAGTTACTATCAACTGAACTGTGAGGCCTGTCAAAATGTATGTTGCCTTGTTTTACGCATACCCTAAAAGTATATACAAAATATATATATATGTATTCTTTCAGTCACCTGGTTTCCGTAGTACAAGCTATGTTTAGCTTAGTTTGCGGCTAGATGAAATATGTCCACCAATATTTATTTATCCCTGATTGTTTTATTGACCATTCTTAATACTCTATGAATCTACTGGGTTTCATATTTCTTCTCTAAATATTAAAACAAATGGTTGCTATATTTCCTCTATCTGTTTCGCTGCTTGCTTCTTCTAAATCACCCAACGGAATTTGATACTGTTTTCACTGATAGAGAGAGCAATAAACGAGGAAAATAGATTGATAGATTGATAACACTTTATTGCTTACCAAATCAAAAAACAACAATCAGTAACTATAAACAACAGAGTGAAACAATCGGCGGTCTTTTCGCTTTTAAGTGATCTCTTACAGACAACCTTTGGATGGACAAGAAATACTGGACTTTATAGGTGTGTGTATAATTCAAAAATAATTTACACCCGCGTGAAACCGGGGTGGGTGGTTAGTAACTAATAAATTGATACTGCTTACTTGAAATACGCAAATATTGCATGGAACTCACCTCGCAAATCATCGAATTTAGCGTCGCCATCATAACATATTATGTCGTATTTATTAGCTTCATCATACACAGGGTGTTCATCATTATCGTCTGAAAACATGAAAGCCATGATGTGTTTAAAGTGTGAAATCCATGTCAAAGTCAAAAACTTTATTTCCATAGAATTCATAAAGAAATGACATGGAAACGTCAATAATATTCAAAACATAAGGTCACGCGTACTTATCGCTAAGTTTGACGCCTGTTCAAACCCTACCCGACCCTCTATCGGGAAGAACTGACAAGGATTTACTTAGGATTATTATACTACACTTTTTTATTCCCATGGAAATTGAACCCACGACCCCAGAAGGCAGAGTTACTACCAACTACCAAAAAACTAGTGAGTCCCGAAGCCAGTCAAAACAATAAAACGAATTAATGTTTTTGACACACCTTGTATAGCGCTGTGTAAGTTACAGAGATGTTAAGGCTTCTTGTTATAACGAAAACGTGTCAGTTATCATTTTAAGTGTTAAAGGCGAACCAAACATGCGGAATTATATGTACATTTTAGCACAATATGGATTCACCTTGTATTTTAATTTATTGTATTATGTTCTGTGTGTGTACAAATAAATGAATTTTCTTTCTTTCTAAATGATATTATGATAATATGATATGGTAAATAACTTATGGTATAACAATGCTTGAACAGTAACAGCCATATTCAGCAACTCAAGCATGCTATATTATTTATTAAATTGATAATTTATATCGAACTAGTTAACACAATACTGATATAATAATTAAGATAAATGTCAAGAATTTAAAAATAAAAATAATAATATCCACCAGCTCTTTTTATTCAATAATATATATATTTGTTTACGTATGTTTTTATATACATCTTGGTTACTGTTTTCTATATCCGGTGTGATCCTACCTTTAAATTAGCGTCTGCGAATTACATTTGTAAAGAGGCGCCCGTGTGGAATCCTTTAACGAAGGGTAACTTCTAAAAGTGCAGTCAGCGAGAAAACTAGATGAACTAAAACAATGTTCCGTAACTCAATTCTCCGCATAACAGTGTGCTGTAAATACTTTAGCTCGTATTTGTTTTGTGTAGCTCGTTAACGCCTAACGCGTTAAAAGTAACGGATCTGATCACGTCACAATATAAAATTAATATGTTTATAAAAATCGTTTGATGTAGTAATATGTACAGGGAGTAGGTTTGTAATTCGATGTTCTTAAAGTCAAAAACTTTATTTTCACGGAATTCATAAAGATATGTCTTGGAAACGTCAATAATATTCAAAACATAAGGTCGCGTACTTATCGCTAAGTTTGACGCTTGTTCAAATCCTATCCGACCCTCATGGGGAAGAATCTCTCTTATCTCTCAGATAATGCAAAGAGAAATGTCTGTAGATCTTTTGAAACGAAAAAACATACTAGCTATTGAAAATATGTCATTCTGTGTCTTTTATGTCATTAATATACTCATTATAAACATTTACCACTTTTATTATTAAGCGAGGTGGGAATAATGGACATTTTTCATCGTCTTTTGTTGCTGACTGTACAAGGCCGTTACACTAACTAGGAAGTAACGAACTACTACTAATCGTGTCTTAAGATTAAATTGCGCTGGGATTACTATACTAGATGTATATAATGAATTAATGAGAGCACGTTGGCAGTGGCACAGTCCCCGTATTTCTATCCAGAGGTCATTGGTTCAAACCCTGACTTGCACCAATGAGTTTTCACATAAAAAAAAAATGTGCGCAACGGTGAAGCAAAGCATCGTGGAAACCGGTGTCCTAGAACCACAAATTTGAAGACGTGTTCAAGTGCGCGAAAGGAGCCTCTTTGAGGCGTACTTTACTCCTATCCTATGGTATAGTTCAAATCGTACATCGACTTTCCAGCTTTGGAAGTTACCGTAATATTACTAATAAATAAATATAATCATAATAATAATAAACTGAAGATAAATATGTGTGTAGTTACAGGCATATGACGCGTTCCATCTTCTTATTTTCTGTTCTGTTGCTTAAGTAAGGTATTGAGGGAATCAAGGTTGTTTTGCTATTGGTATGGGCACAGGATACCGCCTAATCAGGAGGGCCATCCGCTCGTCTCGTGTTTTGAAATTCACTTCATAGTACATAATGACTCCTTAAAATATTTTTTTAAAATGATACAATATTGTTATTTCTTACCTACGCAGTATTTAATTAACTAACCCTTTATTATTCAAAACACACTCAACATTCATTATAGAACAGTTATAACTGAAACGAAATGTTTAGGAATTTTCTTTTCAAACATTTTCATTCAATTCAACAATGGTGTTTAAAATCTGCAATCTATAAAACTTTAATAGTTTGCTAACATTTACTTAGTTGGGAGCTAGTTCACCACTATAGTTGCAACGTTGACAGCAAATGGATGGGTAACCGGTTCTATTTCCCGTGAGGCATAAGCGATTTTAATATAAACAAGGGGAAAATGTATAGAGTTATAGTGATAGTAATTGTAACGCTCTTTCAATACATCGCAGCTTATGAGGTAACTATTTTTATTTTTATACATGCCACCACGTCACAAACGATTGTCTTACGCTGTGAAATAAGTCGGTGGCAACGTTGGAAAAAATATCAATAAATACAAAAAATATTGGTGGCCTTTTCATGCAGCGCCATCTACCGAAAGTAAGCTATGCATAGCTTGTTACACAGGAACCAGACAACTTATATAATAACTCTTGATACAAAAATATAATAATTAATACCCAGACACAGAACAAACATCTGTCAGTCACACAAATGTTTGTTTTGGGTGGGAATCGAACTCCTGACCTGCATGGGTTACTACCAACTGAGCTGTTGAGGTTGAGGGTCAGACGAAAAAATCTTGAATTGGAAACCCTAGGATAGGATAGGAATTGTCAAGGTACAAAATGATTTCACAATTTGTTGTATCCGACTGCTGAATATCAACTTTTTTAAATGTATATTTATAATTTTAATAACAACAGTTTTTTATTTAAGAGCCCGACTAAGAACCAAGAAACAAACACAAATTCTAATTACGGAGTTGATAAGGTAAGATGATTTAATATTACTTTTAATAATTTGAATTAATGTATGGTTTCGCCAAAATGTACAGTGTAGAAATACTAGTCATAAATGAGATTGTGCCTTTCCACAAAATAAATAGAAACAGAATTTTCTCTCGAGATATGAACTAACACTTTCTTCTATACGTCTTTCTGACACAAAATAATAGTTAACTGGAAGTTTAAATAAACCTATCTTAAATAAGTATTTAATCTTTTTAGTTTATAAAATAAATTGTGTAATAAATGAATAATCGTAAATGTCACCTGCTTCTAGAAATCTCCAACCAACTTGGCATTTGTAGAAAAGGAAAATATGCTCAGATTACCAGATCTGACATACGAGACGAAAACGAAGAAAAAATTTAAGAAATCACCAAAAAGAACCATACAGAAGATAATTAAGAAGAACCAGAAGGTACGAAAAGTATATTTCAACCAAATGACGAGACACTCAACAATCAAGCCAGTGGTAGATTACGACAATACTTACCAAAAGGAAGCCAACAAGTTTACAGACGAAACTACAACACAAACTCAGAGAAAACATAGAAATAGAAACATCAAAGTGATAAGAAATCACATGCCTTTTCATAAACTACAAAAGAAGGACCAGAAGTTTAACGAGAGAAGATTTAAAAGAGGTCTCAGTCGAGAGCTGTTTATACTAAAAGATTTAGATCAGATAGAGTTTTTAAGTAAGGAGAAGGATAAAGATATTGTTCTTGCTCATGTTTCCAACTACTGGGAGGTGTGATAATATATATATTATTTTAAGTTACCTTAACTTTTATATTTCATAACTATATTATAAATCAAGATTTTGCAAAAATGTTAGCTCATTTTCCTACTTTTGTTTGGCATTTGGAAATCGAATGACGGGTAACGTTTAGTTGAAAATCCTTTACTATTTGTTAAAGTTTAAATTCACTATTCACTCTGACAGCTTCTCTATCAAATGACGGGTCAGAAAGCGGTTTATAGTATTGAAATCTGCTCCATAGTAAAATTGTTAGGCTAGGTGAACAACTAACTGAACACAGCATTATGTTTACAATTCTGGCAGTCTGGAAAACATATCAAATAATGTCACAATTATGTCCGAGTATACATGACTGCTTGTGGCTAGGAAAACTGTTAACTAGGAACTATGGAATTTTGCTGAAACTTTCATTAATGACATGAAATTTGAAATTTGTTCATAATCTAATGAAGCTTTTACAGGAGTTTTTAAGGTAGATTACGTAGCAAGCATATCATTTTAGTAAATTTGATTGCCACAGATTTATATAGCAGTATTTTATCTTTTAGAGTAAGAATTAAAATATAAGGCCCACTGTTAAAAACTAATTTATTTACAAAATAATAAATAACTTACAATTACTGTACAATCTAGAAATTATCATTTGTTATCTGACAAAACGTTTAGATAGATGCTATCTCGAGTACAAACATAACGTAATTAGAGGAATCTTACTCCCGAATTAATGACTAATTAACTAACAAGATTCTATGACTCCTCAAGGATCAGAAAACAAGTTATGGTCTCATTTAGACATCAAAGCTTGTCTGTTTGTGATCACTCACTTGAAATCATTATTTCACATCCAATGCTGAAATTGTAAATATCATTACACACATGAGTTTCTAAAAGTCATCTTGCCCGCTTGGTTGAAGTTGTTTGAGAAAATATGACTCGATTTGTTGCATTGAAGCCACGGCACATTTATGTGATCTTTAAGAATCTTTTGAATCTTAATAGTTATGAAGAAACTTGTTGTCTTAGACGAAAATTCTTATAGAGCTTCTAAGCAGTCTTATGGTTCTTCCGCCTTGATCTCTTGGCCTTCCTTCTTATTCCTGTACTCCCATCCTTGGTACGCCAGGTCTTGTGGGCTCGCGTCGTGCTCTCTGAAGGATATACCGCCAGAACCGTAGTTGTTACCCTGAGAAAAAAAGTTGGCTACAGAGTTTGGCTACAGGTGTACTTTCCATGTTCATGTTCCAGGGTGTCACTTTAATGCAAAGTGACTTCGGTCTTACTATACCTGGGTGTGCGGAGACCTTAAGTGTTGCTGTTGTAACAGACGGAAGATATTACTTCATCATCATCACCATCAGCCTCCTGCCTGTATCCCACATTAGGTAGGGTATATATTTCTTCCATTGTCCTCTGTCAGACGTCACATTAATGCTCACTCCTTTCTTACTCATATCATCATTCACACAATCTAACAATCTTTCCTACGGCCTACCTCCACTCTTATATCAATTACTTGAACTGATTATATTATAATCTGGGACACTACCAAAAAATCAAGCAATTTTCTTTTTCTTCGTCCTCACATAAAAACTTACAGCATAAGTATCGTAGTGTCCGTAATGAGCTGGATGTTCCCTGTAAGGAGCCACACCGATGCCAGCTGGGCTGTACTGCGGACCAGCGTAGTGGGCCGATGAGAACGGGGAGGTCAGATTGGGTTTGCAGAACTTGAAGTATCCAATTACACCTGGAATATTGAAATAGAAATTAATCAAAAGATCAACAAGATTGCTATGAGAGCATTTGGGATTGAGTTATTAAAAAAAGAAGAAGAACAGCACGAGTAGGTAAAATCTTAGTGCTCTGTTAATCCAAAAAGTGGAATTCATCATCTTTCACTCAACAAAATCCTATAGAATGGAAACCATTAGGGAAAGCTTACCAGGAATAACGAGAGCCATGAAGCCAAGGAACTTCTTGAAGCTGGCAAGTCCGAGGATGAGGGGCAGGAACAAGAGGAGCTTCAGCTTGAACAGCTTGAGGATCAGCAGCATGGGGATGATGAGCTTCTTCAACTTGTGACGACCTGTAAAATAATGAAATAATCATAATCATCTTTATTGTTTTACCATCAATGTGCCATCAATTGCTTTGAAGCCTTTGGCTCCCGAACTGGTTAAAAACTGTATTTCGGAAGCCATCTTCTTCTCCCAAAAGTGGGTATCACAACATGTGTAATTCTAAAAACAGATATATATGTATATCCTATTCATATAATTAAATACATACAATTCATATAATTTTTCTTGCATTAAACTTAATTTAACAGGAGATGAAATATTGACAGAGATTTCACACAACGTCATCCAGACCCACGAAGCATACCTCGTATTATGGGATCCAGACAACTGATATACAACTTATATACTTTTTGTAAATACATATACTATATAAAATGTATCAACACCCAAACACAGAATAAACCTCTATGTTCATCACATTCATGTTTGTCCAGGGTCGTAATCGAACCCAAAACCTACAAAAGGGAGTATTTCTGTCGACTGAGTGGTGAGGCCAGTCTGTCATACGGAATATAGACCCTTTTGTATATATCATTTTGTTTATTGTATTTAGATTAACTTTGAATTTGAAATTAAATTCGACCAAGAACATTAAATAGCTCGTTTATTATGGTATTTTATCAAATTGACATATTGCACCATATGAAATCTATTTTAGTACGCATAATGCTCGCTTAATTAGCTTTGTCTGAATGGCTTAGCTTTAACGAAGCACAGCTCTTTTCAGACAACCAGCTTAAAGTAAGGCTATTAAGTCTATTAGTTCCTGTTGTAGAAATTTTGGTTATTATGTGAAGGATGCATACAAATAAATAACAAATAAATATACACAAATACTTAAAATATGTACGCCTTTCTCTCCAAATAGGGAGGCAGAGCCTCAACGACCACTTTTTACCAATATAAGAGACGTAGGCGTCTCAAAATGTAATCTATTGTAATTATATTTTTCTCACTTATAACACTCTCTTACATCCAAGATAAACTTTACAATACAGGTCTGGAAGAAAAATAAAAGTGTGTGTAAGAAATCCAGATCTGAAAAATGACATGACTGAAATGACTCCAACCTGTAGCAATATTGAAGAATACACCGGAGAGAAGAAACTCAAATACTTACGGAAAGGAGACGCCTTCTTATCCTCAATGATGTCGACCTCATCAGCAATCTCATCAATGAACCTGGGAGCCAGGATCCCTTCTGATGTCACCTCGTTGTCAAGCTGCATCTCGAGAGCGGTAGACCTTAGAAACCTGGAGGACATTCAAAGACATGAGCATTCATTTACTCTAACAAGAACTTCAGCAGGAGGTTCGCAAGTTTTGTTGTCTCAGTCAAGTTAGGTTTGAGTATTGTAATGGGATCCTCTTTCTAATATTTTAAGAGCAGTAGAACTCTCGTCAAGTTTGTCCGAGGAAGTACTGCCACCATGCCCTTTTCAACCACCAAGCAGTAACGCATTCGCGTTACTGTGTTCCGTTTTGAAAGGTGTGGTTGTCAGTGAAATTACTGGCACAAGAGACATTCCACCTACACGTCTCAGAGTTACGGGTGCATACGATGCGACTTGAGTCTTGTCGTATCTAGTAGGGGAGGACCCAAGCCGCATCGGTTGTTATGTGCCGAGGTTACCACTTAACACACCAGGTTGGCCGTCAGTTCGCCCCGTATCTGTATCACATAAAAAAAGAAGTCCTCATGAGATTTTTCTTTATTCTTTATTAAACTCATAACAAAATACAATTTCAGAACAGATTTTCAAAAATGATAAAATGTCATGGATGTATGTACTCAACGGAAATCGTACAATAAATGCAGCGTTTTGTTTATTTTGCAATAAAGCTTTTAGAAATATTTGGGATGAAATTTCCAAAAAAAATATTTATTCTGTTCGTTCCGGAACTGTATCACATAAAAATAAAAAATATATAAAATATGGAATCATCACATGTCTGAAAGTCAGAGCACAACATTAATCATGTTCCGAAATCGCTGGGGTGTATAAATGTTGTTTCATCCATCAAATGATTATCTATTCCACTAAGCCGAGATTATTTTCAAGTAAATAACGTTTCCGTGGAATTTACTTAAATAAACTTCCTTGTAGCACAAGAGAGCAATACGTATTTGCTTTCTACTTACAGTATAATATCGATGTTCTGCCGTCCTTTAACTAAAAGGCCGTTAACCCCAAACTGTTGTTTATGAGATATGTTCAGAGAAAGCTTTTTAATTCCTTTTCAACTGTCACTTAACGGCCTACAATTTTCATTAAATCTCCGGAACTATTAATAATTTACAAACGTTTTTTAGACAGAAACGAATAATTTTGAATTGTATCGCTTCCTATTACAAAGTCAAAATTGACTATTTGAGGGTTAACGGCTTTCTAGTTAAAGGACGGTAGAATATTCGTAAGAGAACTATTGAGGTCATTTTAGTACTCAGGGTTATTTTAAGAATGCTCTTAAAATATATATTTTTATTACTGGCAAGATTACCTTTGACATTATTAGATATTATTACACTACATTATTATCACAAGTAGTAAAATAAGTGGCTGATTTGGCCGCTACGCAACTCCTGTGTTGTGCTGACTTTCAAGAGAAGCTACCAGATCCCACCAAGCTAGCGAGTTGAACTCTTGACCTACCAGCACGCATTGAGATCAAAAATTAAAGAAATCGTTAATCTAAATTTGTGAAATTTAATTCTTGGCAGACTATTTATAATAATCCTTACGTACGTTAATAAGTCTTAACCCTATAACGACTGCTCAGCGCCCATAAAATTAAACATGTGAAATCTCATTTTCAAATCAAATATACGAAAATGAAGCCCTTAATTGAGCGGTATTATATATATCTGATGAGCTGGTACGTGAAATGGCTTCAAACCTCAAATCTCATTATGTGTCGAAAATTAGAGCGTTCATTTCATACAAGTTGCGGGCAGATAATTCTAGTAGTTCCATTTCACAAATGTTTAAGCAAACAATACACTAATGAATCTGCTGTGAAAGCATTCCAACCGGTTAGTGAGAACATTTTTAATAAATTATATAAACAAATAGATATTGGTGAACATTTCACACAGCGCCATCTTGGCCCAAAGTAAGCTAAGCATAGCATTATCATGGGAACCAGACAACTGATATAAGACTTATCTATTTTTTTTTAAGAAATCTTAATATTGACACCCAGACACAGAACGAACATCAATGTCATCACACAAATATTTGTCCTGGGTGGGAATCGAACCCACGACCTACAGCGCAGAAGGCAGCGTTACTACCAACTGAGCATGAGGCCTGTCAATAATATATTACTTTATATGATGAACCCGATGAAACTTACCGTTCAATCTTCCTCATCCCGAACTTAACAAGGGCATCCCAATCGGAGTCCTCGCTGCGGGGCTGTGACGCAAGCTGTGGCGGCTCGCGTGCCAGCGCCCTGGCTTGAGACTCCATCTTGACTAACACCGCGTTCTCTGACAGGCTGGAATGGAAACGAGGTTTTTTTATATTGGTGTAAATTTCACACAGCGCCATCTAGTCCCAAACTAAGCTTGTATTATGAGAATCAGACAACTGATAGAATACATATATACTTTTTTTGTAAATACATAAAGATAATACATATTAACACCCAGACACCGAACAAACATCTATATTCGTCACACAAATGTTTGTCCTGGATGGGAATCGAACCCACGACCTACAGCGCAGAAGGCAGGGTTACTACCAACTGAGCTGTGAGGCCTGTCGATTATAATTATTCGATAAAATTGTTAGTATAATCATAATTTTCACTCTTATTCCCCAAGAGTTTACGTAAAAGACTTACAGATAAGATGGTTTGTCGAAGAAGTCATCGAAAGACCTCAAAGCCTGTGCCTTGAAGCAGTCGGCCAGGTCTCCATTGATGCACTGCTGTGTCGCCTGTTGGATGTAGGGGTCTTGGTCTTCGCCGAGTCCAATCCAGTCGAGAAGCCCCCGACCTTGAGCTTGAGGCTGGAATACAGATAATAAATGGTGAGACCAGAAATGTTTTGTAGGTATGAGTGAAGATCTAAGTGCAGAGAGCCGAAGACCAGAGGATTCAATTAGATTCGTCACGTCAGGGTAAATTTTAATTAATTTTTTGGTACGTTAACTAAATAGAATTATGAAAAACCTTTCTAACTGGTTTCAACACAGTATAGAATAATCATACGAATATATTTTTTGAATTAGAATACTAATTAAATAAAACAGAATGTGAAAAATAATAGTATTGGAGGACAATTCACACAGTGTCTACCCCCAAACTAAGCATAGCTTGTACTATAGGAACCAGACAACTGATAGAATATAAAAGACAGAGTTACTACCAACTGAGCTGTGAGACCTGTCACTGCCTAAACAAACATTGTGTATAATATTAATTAATTAGGTAAATAGTTTAAATCCTAATTCAATGTAATGCATTAAGTATAGAGTCGGTTAGGGTTTAAATGGGGTCTACGCTTGGCTATAAGAACGGGTGATTATTGTATTTTGAAGTTTACTGATTGACATCTCTAAACTAGGAATTCAGGCTTGGGAATTTAATGAAAATAAAGTTTGTCTGTTCTCTATACTTATGGTCGCATCTCTGCGTTTAAACTATTTATGAGTGATTGTCCAAAATAACTAAAAACTGGCACCATTTTAGTTTCAACAATTGATATTTTTATTATTATATTCACATATAACGTTATAATTCAGATTGTCCATTGTTTTAAGAATTGTTTTTTAGAATTGTAATGTTTTTTGGGCGAATAAATAATTTAAAAAACACTTGCATGTCTTACCGATCGCCCGAAGTCATTTCCGTTCCCTCCAAAATCGTTCCCCGCAAAGTTGCGTGATCTCCCCTCGGTGTCCTCCTTAGGCGGCTGGTCAGGTAGCCTGACTCCATCTCCTCGCGACTGCAGCGCTAGAGCAGCTGCTATGGCCAGCATCAGCCATCGGGCTTGGTACATCGTGGTTATGGAGTCCTGGGGACATGATTATTTAGTAGCCATCGATAGATAAAGTGGGATATAATAATTATAAAAATACTTTATTGTCCACCAGATAACATTATAAACAATAAAAAACGTAGAACTTAGGCTTTACAATGGGCGGTCTTATCGCTTTGAAGCGATCTCTTCCAGACAACGTATAGTGAGGAAAGAGTGAGAGAGACTTGTTGACTTCATTTACTTATCGACGTTTCCAGCTATTTCTTTATTAACGAATTGTATGAAAAAGTATTTTGACATTGACTTTGGGAGAGAGACAACGAGAAAGAGTGATATTATGAATGGTATGAATATTACCTACTAATTGTAGTTTCCAAAACATTCCTTTACAAATTTTTTTTTGAAAGTTTGTTTTTGGGAGAACATTTGACTTTGTCTTTTACTTTAGAATTTAGTTTGTAGTCTCACTAATGTTTTCGTGCCACCTACAAATTTTAATACTAATACTATGAAATGTATGAATCTATGAATATGTGTTAAAATGTTATTTGACAAGTCTGGGGGTCAATACTCTTTCGACTTTCTGAGTCTAATTTGCTGTTTGATAAAATATGTACAAAAGTATCTTTGCTAAGATGATACAGGTCACACTGGGAATGTCAAGTTAATGATAGTAAGTCCCAAAATCGAATAAAATGAGATGAAAGGGTTGATTTTAATACTTAACTTTCGCTGACGCAAAAAACATTTATGCTCGGCGGATAAAAAAGGTCATGTCCACTAACTTTATATCCGGTAAAATATAAGATTAGTGGCCATGCTGCAAAATGTGTGTAGTGTTTCGTGTTTGGGCCGGGCATTGCTGTAGAAATCGGAAACTAATAAAGCTTCCTACTTTTGCTCAAACGTCTGTGACCATAAGTATCGTACAACTATATAATAAGCTACTTCACTTTCACGACTGTACAGGCAAGTAGCAATAGTCACGTGCCGCATATTATTTTATATTTGAGTGTTTTACAAGTTTATTATAAGTATTTAGCGATTGTAGTGAATAAAGGAAATATAAAGAAAATAAAACAATAAAGGGCTTGTAATCTAGGGTCTAGTTTTTATAAATGAAAGTTTTGATATCAAATTTTATTTCAGTTTACTCTGTTTGTTTTATAGAACTAACATTTGTATTTGTTATGATATCGTGGTTTGAAGTATTCATGATTCTCCTATTATACATGACTTTTAAGCTGGACTAATCAAAATACATACATAGATTCACGCCTTTATCCCTGACGGAGTAGGCAGAGCCTCAGTGAGTATGAGTACTTTTGTGGGAACGTAGACGGTGAGCGGGTAACCAATTGATTTTCCACGAATAACTCGGGTAACTGTTTCTTACTTGTTACTTAATATCCTCAGAGTGATTTTTCTTTGAATATTTTCACAAAACGAAAACACTTAAACTAGAATATGGTAATGCTTGTATACTGATGCGTGGAGGCAGAAATGAGTATGTGAGCATTACTTCCCCTAACGAACTCTACAGTTACTTTCACTGCAATAATTCTACAGCAGTTATTCTCCATTAATTTAAAAAAATATTGAAAAAATATTATTATTATTCATATTATTTTTTCATGAACCTGTCAATGAAGTATTCAGACACACAAATGTTTGTCATGGGTGGGAATCGAACCAAAACCAATCAGTTTATAGTGGATCTGCCTTATGCAGCTTAGGATGGTCACTTTATATTTTTGACATTAAAATATCACGACTTGTTGAAAGATGAGTTCTTCCCATCTCCCTTACAAAATAGATTAACTTCGATCGCCAGGTAGATAATACATAAACTCTTTATAGCACACAAAAAACGAAAAGTAATTACAATATCATAAAACTATTTTAAAGGGCATAATGGGTGTCATTATCAGTAAGAGCGATCTCTTCCAGGCATCCAGATTATCGAAGCAGTATGCCCCAAATGCGATTTCGCGGCATTTTCGGAAAACAACCAAAATGCGACGAACATAACTACTTGGTTTATAGTTATTGGTACGTAAAGAGAAATATCTTACACCATCTTAACACTTCACATAAAGAACATGAATCCCTTAACACAATACCGACAGGAAATCTGACAGCTTAATCGCAGGCTTCGAAATACTTGACAGAAAAAGAAAATCTCTGTTTAGAGAGTTGCGTGCGAGCGAGACGCACGAACAGCGTCGACTGCGCGGGCGCGGGTAACGGTTGCGCACCATTACTGTGAGTAGTTTGTCGCCAAAAAAATGGTCTGATTGTACACGGAATGGCAAATAAGTGGACTAAGACGCAAACAGACATAATAAACATTTTCTTGTCTTCGACTGGCCTCACACCTCAGTTGGTGGTAAAGTGGTAACCTTACCTTGTAGGTCATGGGTTCGATTCCCACCCGGGACAAACAATTGTGTGACGAATAGATGTTTGTACTGTATGGGTGCTAACATGTATTGTGTATGTATTTACCACAAAAAGTGTATAAGTATTATATCAGTTGTCTGGTACCTAAAGAAAAATATATTATTTGTGGCACTAAGCTTACACACAGTATAACATTTATATATCAAGTGTATATATAATATATATTAACACCCAGACATGAACCTCTATATTCGTCACACAAATGTTTGTTCTGGGTGGAAACCGAACCCACGACCAGTGCAGAAGGCAGGGTTGCTACCAACTGAGCAGTGAGGTTAGGTAAAAAAAATTACAAGGAAGATTTGCAATGAAAACTTTCCCTCCGTAAAGCTTTTACCTATGACATCCCAGTGAAATTCACCATCCATTATCTCCAGAAATGTTTTGTGTTCACTGAAGATTAATCTTGCGCTCAGGATAATCTTGCGTCCTCAGGCGAAGTGAAATAAACCGACAAAACATTTGAGGTAAGTAAAAGGGGACCGATTTATTAATCCCCATCGTGAGATCCGAAAAGGATTCTGCTTTGAAGTGACCCACTCACGACCTCGTTCATGGGAAATTTGATTTACCCCTAAAGGATATTTAATAATTATATAATTTTTATATAAATATATATTATATAAATCTACAATCACCTGAAAATATCTATAAAAGAGAGTACCTACCAACAATAATGCTTTTAAATGCAGTGTCGATAAAGTTTTATTATAATTTTAATGAGTACCTAATTGCTGATAGTATGAGCTGAGCTGAGCTGATGATAATGCTGAGTACCTAGATGCTAATATCGATTTACCTTATATTTTTTTCCCATTATTAATTATGAGCTATGTCTTTACCAATTTTTGTAATAAATTTATCTGAAACTGCTTTTGAATAAAACATCTCTTGTCTTGGGTAAGCGTCTACTTCCTGAAAGTTACCTTGAACTACAGACTCGTAGGCCGTGTAATTTCATAGGTCAGTATCTAGATATAATTACCTAAGTATAATGTCTATGTATCCATCCGAGATGCGGAATATCCGAGAGTATTTATTACTGTACTGTTATATATAAAACTCGCAAAAAATGTCTTCTTTAGGGGTTAGGGCGTTTCTGTTATGAAGCAGTAAGTACCGCTCGCACTTATTGTAAATTTTAAAAGGTAGTAAGTACCAGTAGATTAGCAAAACATTAGCGTTCTAAGCCTTTAAAAAATCCATTGGAATGTAAAGAGAAATGAGATGAAAAGTTTTCCCTAATTTTTATTACTGACTTTCACTGTTTCTCGGGGGTATCAGAAATTACCAGACGCCAGGTCCTAAATAGGCCAGAAGAATATTTGTATACCTACATCAAAAATGTGTTTTGACTAGAGCACTTAAAGCCTACATTATTGTACCAGAGTTTAGTCCAAAATTTCTAATTTTAGGAATTATTTATTGAAATGTAGTTCTGTATATTGATTATTTATTTATTTTTTATGGTGAGAGGTCAAGTGTATCTACTATTTATTAATTATTATTAACATATATGTAAGCTGTCACATTTTTTTTTTTTTTTTAATTTGTTATATAATATATTTTTATTAATTTGTCTGAATAATACCTATAATATAATAAATATAATAAGACCTTTAATATAATATTACTTTTGATTAGCTTGTGGTCAGTTACATTTTTCTGCTGTCCTACGTCAATCGCTTTTCATCTTTTACTCCATTTTCCTTTCAAACGCTGCCTCGAAATCCATCACTTCTTTCTTTGTTCCCCTTTATCCCTTCCATCCAAAAATGTAACATGGAGTGATAAATGAAGTTACATTTATGTCTCTTGAGAATCATCAATCAATTCATATTTTCCTTTCTGTATTAGATAGAAATGAGAATAAAATTAAATATTAGAATAAATATTAAAACATTGGCATCCCCGTGGATGCAAATATCAATAGGCGACGGTACTTAACATCAGGTGGGCCGTCAGCTTGTTTGACTATAATCACATAAAAAAAATAAAACAACTATAACTACTGTCTTGTTCTTTATAATCAGTGCGGTGAAAGGATTTAAGTGCGCCTCAAAGAGGGCTCCTTTCGTGCACTAATTAAATCGTCAATCAAATGAAATATTCCAAAAACAAACCTCCCATGTGGGTTAAATCTAACAACTGCTTAACTGACAAAAAAGAAAAACGCAATAACAGTCTACAAAGGTCCAAAACTCCGTACAAGGATTACCTACTTCGTTCGTGAAAGTGGACGTGTTATTTGGGTCAAAGTGGATGTATGAACCTTTGCGACATAGATGTGACATCACACACGTAAGTCTGAGTACTATACTATACCATACGTAGTATACTTTTCGTGATGTAACAGTACAATGGGTCTCTTGTGGACGATTGACCTGATATTTTAACATTGACAACTCTACGTTTACGTCTACGTTTTGAGTCAGTGGCGATTTTATTTTCTTATTCATTAGGGAAAACAAACACTACATATATACCTTATGGCTATAGCAATAAATTGTTTCATTTTTGTAAAATCAACCATGTTTAATAACAGGAGTACACATAACTTACTAAAGGTATGATGTATATCATCATTAATATTCGAATTATTTTTATTAAGATATATTTTTAAAGGTTGTAGTAGCCGGTGATATAACACGCTATATATCAATACTAAAATAATTACACAAACTAAAGAACATTATTAATTACATAGCCCTCTACGTTATCCACATGATTTATAATGAGAACGATAAATAAAAAAGTAAAGAAGTAAATTGTGCATTTTTCAATTCTTAATACGCGTCGTCTATATATATAATAAATGTCTGCCAAATTCAGCTATTTAAGATAACCTCTCGAGGGCTTGCTAAAAATTTTTACACTTTTGCGATGCGCGTATGTGTTCAATATAAAAAAGTTTCCTGCGGGAATAAAACTCATGATCAGTTGGTTGCGCGGTTACGCGAATTATAAGTTAGAAAACCAAGTTATTTTTTCTTACATGATTGTAATAATTATGTAAAGAAAACACGTCAACTCGCTTATCCTATACAACTTCCGAAACTCCCAAACTGTCTCTAGACTCCTCGCTAAAGTTTGCATAAGCGTAGCTATTGAAGAAAACCGTCTTAGAATAACAAGCGTTCAAAATTTGTTCGGAGTTATGGGGTTTCTTGTTTTGTAAAACTTTCGGGTGTTGCGCCTTTTTCATCCGACGCGTCGGATGAAAAAGATAACATAAGACGCCACAGATAACATAAGACCATCGCCACAAATGATTCTCACTTTGTTTACATTAAATATATCTGTGGGATGCGTGTAAATGAAAATGACTCGTATCTAACATGAGTTACATCCCTCATTTGCTTGGTAAACTCTTGGGTTACACCGCAAAAGCAACTCTACAGAACGTAAGCCGTTTTGAATCTTAAGCAAACTGGATAAAGCTCGTTTTCTCCAAGCGTATCAGAGTGAGATGTCGGCTTATTTTTAAACGTTTTTCGTGAAATTGTCAACATGTTTTTTCTGAAAAAATAAATTAACGTTTCGTTTCCATGGTTGTCCTCCAATCAGAGCTTAAACCTTTTTGATTGTTTATTTAAATTTTGTATTTTAACGGGCTTTTAATGAGATTAACATCAATTATTACACAGTCTTCAGTATCAAAACCATAGCGATCATTTCTAATGTATCTGGGGAAAAAAAAATATTTTTGTAGGTTTATAAATATTTATGAAATGTATTGAAAAGTTATCAAGAATAAAAAAAATAGAAATGGTCTGTATGTGTATGTATGATGTTCAAAAATCCAGTGAGACCTAAAAAACTTAATAACTCACCTAATTAATAACAACACAAACAAACAAACAAACTAGACCACTGCACTGAACGCTGCAAGCGAGAGTGACCCAAGAACCTCAAAACACCTTATATAATAACAACATAAGAATTGCATAAACTTCATGGATCCGTCTTGTGGGGTCCGATCGAGACTACTGATTGGCGGCCGATATCGAGACACGAGACTCACTTTCAAATCTTTGCCAAGGGTTTTAAAGTAGTCACTTTGATATCTGCTAATAGTTGTTATCAACAGTCATTAGAACACAAAAGAACTAGATGTAGTCAAAAGGGACTATAACTATGAAATTAGCAACAATAAATAAGATATACTCAGACCATACTTTACTTTCTGTATTCTGATAAACTATAATAGTCAAAGTCAAAAAACTTTATTTCCATAGAATTCACAAAGAAAATTCAGTAGGTAGATTGAAAAGATAAGTTCATGCGTCTAACTCTAACACATTTAAAAATATTAGGAATTATGATTTTAATATCTTCAATAAATGGCCAGTTCCATAAACTTTCTGTGAAGGTAGTTCCAAGTATAATAGGAGTGGTTAGGGCGGAAATAATGCAATCAATATTTTGGTAATCAAGAAATGGGTTATTTTAGTCGTCAGTATTTCAAACTAACGAAGTAATATTCAAAAGATTATCAAGAATATAGGATAAAAATATTACTCCTAAAACCCGGAGATCAGCTTTTGATCAGCATCAGACCATAAGATAGAATAGCGGGTCGTTATAAAAGTTTACTTATTCACAGTTATATACTCGTACTATTATTGATTGTCGGCCCAAAACGAGAATGAAACCGAGATCTCGGTCGGACCATAATTTGTTGTATCATCGTGATCTTTCACTCACAAACTAACGATTTGCAGCCTTAAGTCTACATTTTGAAGGTAGAAAATCCCAAGAACCGAATCTATGCGTGAATAATGCCGGCAGTTTGAGAATAAGTCCTGGCTCTAGAAGCAAACTTATTGGCGAGAATTAAGGTTGATTTTAGTTTGCACCTTAAGTGCAGGGTATGTGTGGTTTGGATGAAGTTAGCGCAATTTGGGGTATCCCCATGAATATTCGCAGAGCTAGCGCGTATGGAGATGGCTTTTTTAAATATAAAGGAATTAATATTGAGCTTAAATCAAAATTACGGCCGGGTTTTTTCTTCTAGTATCACTATTTTACATATGTTTAGCAAATATATATAATTAAAGTTTTTAATGAGATATGCCCTTGATGATATGTAAAAGAGTAAAAATAGCTCTTATTTTGCGTAAATAAGCGTACCAAAAAGAAGAATATTCATTTATTTAAAGATTTGTCCTCACGAGAGTTCATAGACATAAATAGAAAACTTTACCGAAAAAGTCTGTAACTTTATTGAAACTGATCAAAATGCTCACTATAATATACTTACATTTTATATAAACACAAAGTAAACTAATTTAAAAAACATATATCTTATGGCTAGAGCTAGAGATGGTGATATTACACTCTATACGACTATACGAAGACCCGAGCTATTCGACTTGGTCTTCCCGTACTTAAGTATTACATGTCCCAAGTCACATCTTATAAGCCCGGTAAACATGCGATGGGAAGGTGCAATGTTTCGTTTGCTTGTAATTTCATCATTCCTGCTGTTTTGCGGACGAAATGGTTATGGCGTCAGTACTTCTCTAGATGAACTTAGGATGATTTGGACAAGTTTTACTGCCTGTTCCAATAAATGTCAAATAAACTGTACAAAAACATAGCATGTTTATTTGAACAAATTATTTTCCAGCTAAAAAGCCGACGCCATATTATTGAACTCTTTCCCCACGGCCGCTCAGATCCTGGTAGTTTCACAATTTGGTTCATGGATACGATCAGGCATTCCCTTCGATTTAAAAACTTAGATTTCATAAGTTTCGCCGAAGTGATTGCCAACATAACATGAAAATGTGGAAGTTTTGGGTTCTCACTTCGTAACTACGTCGATTTATTTGAGAATATCTTACAGAGTTTCCTTATCCGAAATTCTGGGACAGAAATTGGCTTTTAAAACTTCCAACTGCATTATGCATAGCTCCTTTCGGGTAGCTAGACTGTGACCCAATATCTCACACATTTGGGCCGTAGAACTTTGGCCTATTACCTATTGCCATCAAGTAGTTATTCATACACTGGGCTTGGGGTTTAAAAGTGTGCTTAATTTAATAAATACCAATTTAAAAATTTGAGAGAGACAAAACTCTTAGAAATTAAAGAAAATTAACTTGAAATTATTCCATAACAATAATAGAGGAAACAAAAATTTTTGTACAAATTGGCACCTTTTTACACCATGAACACAAATAGAGGTAATGTCTCAATACTCCGTTTACACTTTCCAGATACATACCTGCACTCCATCGCTCAATTGCCCGAGTTCTTACCCTTTTTTTCTTCAAACTGTTCTACAAATCGGCTTAAATATTATATTTTCGTCATATAGCAAGTGGTCCCAGGTGCAGGAAGAAAAATAATTAAATTAATCGGGCTACTGGGACAGACATCCAGGTTTGTAAAGCGGACCCATTCGCGTACGTTTTCCCTCAGAATGTTTTAATAAAATGAATATAATAATATATTAAATAATTAGTATTATATATTAAATAAAACTATACACAAAAACTGATAAATTTTCGTCGTTAGGAGAGGATACTGCTATTTCTTTTCAGGCTACTTAGAAGATCATATGTATGCGTAGTGCTTATATCACTGAATAATAGTTGCTAATCCAGCTGTCTCGGGTAATTCACCCTACAGTGGGTAGTAATAATTAGCACCCTAATCTATGCGGTCTTTGCCTGCCCCTTGTAATTACATTTAGTACCATTAAGGTTACGCAGGTCACTGATAAAGTTTGCCCCGCCTTACTGTCTCCTTTCATCGTTTCATTAGTAGATAGTACTAATTTTTATGTCAAATTTCGGAACGAGCAGATTCTGCCTCCGAGCAGTGCACTCGCGTTGTTGTTTCAATTTGAAGGGTGTATGCTGTGAAAATGCAGGAAATGAAGCGTGAAACGCTGTCTTGACAGAAGTAGCTCTGCGTCGATTTCGTATTATTTATATATATAAAAATAAATAAATATTGGTGGACATTTCACACAGTCTAGCCTCAAAGTAAGTTAAACATAGCTTGTATCATGTGAACCAGACAACCGATACAATACTTATTGTATACTTTTTTGTAAATACATACATATCAACACCCAGACACAGAACAAACATCTAAGTTTGACAAATGTTTGTCCTTGGTGGGAATCGAACCCGCGAAGGTAGGGTTCTGGGATAAGGACAGGGACTACCAACTGAGTGTGAGACCTGTCAAAAACGAAATAGTGAATTCATTGAATAATATTAATAATGTTTTAGTCCTGTCAATTTAAAAGTTATGAAGGAATGGAGACTGCAAAAAATCCTTGCTTGGATTTTGGACTGAACGTTTGTGAAGGTCCTGTAGTCGAGTCCCAGACCGCATTTTAGGTTTCCGAATAGTTATATCATATAAAATTGAACAGACAAGCGACGCTTGTGCTAAAATTCAAAGACTAACGTAAATCATGCTCTTTGGGTTATATAACGTGACATTCGTACATCACACTCGGGTCATTGACCGCTTACATATATAATTAGTGTCCAAGACACTACTAACCGAAAAACATACATAATACATCCAAATTGAGTAATACTCTATAAAATACTCCAATTTATTAAAAACAAGCCAAATAGAACCTTATGTATAAAACAGTAGATTTAAATGTTTTCATATAAAAGAATACAAAATGCAACCCTATGTTTAAGCACATAAGGTAGTAAATACGAAGGTACATAAATCGGCCATGTTTACTTTCTATTAGAAAAGTGGGGATAGTTTTAAACCGGATCTCGGTACAGTCAGATGTAGCTTGAGACAGAGGTTTTGATGCTTGGTGAATCATAGTGACGTCATTTATTATTTCCTAACGAAAAGGCGACAGCGCATAAGTTGTCGTTACGTTAAGCGGGCTACAGACCTCTAATTTTAACTGATCAGTTGAAATGATGATCTACTGATATTTTGATTAGATTAACAGGCGTCTAACTTAGCGATAAGTACGCGTGACCTTATGTTATGAATATTATTGACATTTCCAAACCATTTCTTTATGAAATATTTTTTTTATTCTATGGATAATAAAATTTTTGGGTTTAACTTTGAATTTGACTATAAGAGATTGTTAGCATTTTAATCGATATTTCTGTAAAAATAATAAAATTTGTTGAAAATAGCTAAGGCGTTTATAAAACGGTGAAGAATAATATGTCAAAGAAACCGACATGTCCTGTAACAAGTAAAAAAAAGACGTGTGGCACTCGGAGACTGCCGCGGTAAAGCTATTGCGCGTGATATTTCAAAAAGTCATTAAAAGTTCTGGTATTTATCGATAGATGGAACTAAAAAGTATCACCGCTGTGCCGGTCGGAGTGGGGGGTGTTAGGTTTTTTTCGTTACGGAATTTCTGGATTCGGTCTCCACGCTCAAGGCCCGCGATAGAAGCTATGCAATAGCTTAATAAAATTTGTTGAAAATAGCTAAGGCGTTTATAAAACGGTGAAGAATAATATGTCAAAGAAACCGACATGTCCTCTAACAAGATAAAAACACCATCATATTCCAGGAAATATTTGAACAAGTACCAATATATTGTATCTAACAGTTTGAATATGTAAGAGCGCGGGGCGTCGGAAATGTTGCCTTGTTGTATTGTCTCAGTACATTCAAAACAACTAGGTCTTAAGTTCTTAGTAACTGCCACAATACCTAATTTGTATGTATTGGGGTTATAACATGATCTTTTGTTTTGACGCTGCATAATACTTTCCCTTTACTTCAAGTCATATTTTTGACTATTTTTGAATTACATAAATGTTGGTGGACATTTCAGACAGCGCCATCTAGCCCCAAACTCAACATAGCTACTGTACTATGGGAACCGAAAAATGCTGGAACTTTTATGTACTTTTTTTAATAAATATATTCATATTATACTTATTTACACCTGAACATAGTACAAACATCTATGCTTGTCACACAAATGTTTGTCCTGGGTGGGAATCATACCCTCGACCTACAGCACAAAGGTTAGCTGGAAGAAAATAAAAAATAGCATTAAGTTCGCTTACATCCTGTTTTTCTTGTTTAATAAAGAATTTCCTTGTTGCTACATCTATTGGGTTTACCGGTTTTATTTTATACCGCTACGTTTCTGTACTAATTGTTATTAGGATAAGTCATAAAGAACGAAGAAGAAGATTGCCAGTTTTTCAATTTGTTGCTAAGAGGAAATTATTTCTGCTAGTTTGAAGAATAAATTGGTCTTTTTAGTTTACCTTGGTACCTCTGTAAATATTTGAGAAAAGGCAAACTTCTCATTATTTACCCATCGTCTTCATTTCCAGTTTGCTAGTAACTTTAGAGGTAAATTGAAATCTAATTATACCTTACAAAGGTTTCATCTCTTATGAATGAAACGATCTTATAAATTACTTGCATAGTGTACGCCGGCGGTTTCTCTCGTTGTTCGCGGTGATTTCATCACTAATTCCACATAGCTGATAATCTTATTATATCTCTTATATATGTAGGTATCTATTTGTGGATATTTACTGACAGCATTTATTCACATGAGACCTTCAGGTCTCAGAGTTGCGGGCCCATATGTTGCGACTTGGGTCTTATCGTAAGGGCGAGTAAAGCTTTGTAATGGGCAGCGGTTATTTTACACCAAGTGGGCCATCAGCTCGTTCCGAACTTTTTGACCTAATAATCTTTTATTTTTTTTGACTGTTTTTTCTGTATTGCCATATAATTAAAGCATCTGAAATCACGATCATTTATTTTTTTGGCATAGTGGTAATGTTATGGATCTCTCTCAGACTATACTATTCTGTATATAGAATACAGCAATACCAAAGTCAAATTATTCATGAGCGCTAAATGTGAAATTACTTGCGGCTGAAATGGTTATGGTGGCAGTACTTCCTCGGACAAACTAGGCACATTTTTACTGCTACTGCACAAGTAGTGAAATTTAAACTTGTTTGACGATGTTGAATCTGACAGAACGACAGACGTTCTTTTTAAGTTCGATAGATCAGCCTCGTTTTATCAAAATAGGTACAGTTTATATGGTTTTATTATAAATTTAATTATGGATAATCATTTTCACTTCCATCAAAATGCCTTCGATGTGCTCTTAAAATTAAAAGGCCTACCGAGGAAGAATAAAGGGTAAGAATAATAATGAAATATATTATAATATATGTGGTAATTTCACACAGCGCCATCTAGCCCCAAAGTAAGCTAAGTAAATATCTTGTATCATGGGAACCAGGCAACTGATATAATATAAATACTTTGAAAACACTTTACTGCTTTTAAACATACATATTAACATCTATATTCGTCATACAAATTTTCCTGGGAATCAGGAATCGAACGCATGACCGCAGAAAGGTTACCACCAACTGAGCTGTGAGGCCAATCAACTAGATCCAAGTAGGTATTGCTTGCACCAGTTGTCTGATTCCCATCAGACAACTGGTGGAATAGTAATTGGTTTTTGTAAATACATAGGTACATACTCTTAATAAATACTAACACAGAGACACAGAACCAACTCTAGGTTGTATGCTTGGTTTGGGGCTAGATAGCGTCGTGTAAAATATCAGTTGTTATTTATATCGATGTGTGATGTTGGGCGGGCGGTGGCTGTGATTCCTTTCTGCCCAGTGAGCCTGAGTTCAGTGCACGCTCGAGTGATTGACTTGTGTACACATTAAAATTTATGCACGGTTATTTCTAGGTCCCATACTCAAATACGGAAACCTTGGTTTATTTATATTTCAAATGTCATATATCGTCACCATGAAACTTGGTTAAATCCTCCGTTTCAATCCTCCTGGAATAGTTTATCCTCCAAAATCTCTAAGAGAGATTTTACATTCTGATACTATGTAAAATATCAGATTTTTTCTTTTATATTTCTTGATATTTCATGATAGTTCTATTTTCTTTATATAATTATAATACATATTTATAATATATAATACATATTCTTTTATATTTATATATTATAAAATATATATTTCATATTGCATTTAAATAAAAAATATAATGCAAAATTATTATTGACGACGGATAATCAGCCAGGGGCATATAAAATAAAACTAATATAATATGCATTTGACACTAATATATTTCATTTCTTCTACAATTAAGGACTACGTGACTACAAGTTAAACATATATCAATAAATAAACGATTATTATAAAAAATATGGTTGTGACTTCACAGAATTACCTACAGACTTATCTGACGTTCTTATAATAAGCAGTTCTATTCTGAAACAGAGTTCAAACGAGAAATAGTATTAAAAAATATTATTACTCTATTGCTTGATTTAAATAAGTAAAAATGGGTTCATATAGTTGCACGCCGCCCATCTGAACCTAACCTTACTTTAGATTAGTTAGCAGTCGTGTGAACTCCGTGGATATTGCTATTTAAGCATTTTAATATTCTGTACTCAAATTTCGCAAGAAAAAAAAGTGGAATTTCTTAAAGCACAGTACGTTTTAACATTTTGGTTAATTTTATTTGGCAGACGCTAAGCGGTCTGCAGCGTTTACGGTAAACAATTTACGTAAATATTAAAAACAAGCCATAAACAAATATTATATCAGATTCATGATTTAGATTCTCTCATCAATCATAAATGAATACAAAAAATAGTAAAAATAGAATCTAAAATCCCCTGTAAAGCCCTAATTAAACAGCAAAATAGAAAAGTTTATGTTTCAACAAAAACCAGTACTTTATATCTTTATTGTTCCAACTACCTATATATTTTGCTGTATACATTATATCGATTTTCGTTCAAATAAGGCTTTACTTTCACAAACATACAGAAATAAATGCAGATATACAATAAATTAAATCTGTATACAATTAATTTATATAATCTATAATAAATTACCAAATACAAACATTACACAGATAACATTCATACAAAATAAGTTAAATAAATACACAACCAGATACAAACATACAATAAATTACATTCGTTCAACATAATCTCACACAAATTAAATAAAATGAAACAAATAATACGGACAAAAGACAACGATGCATTGGGCACCATTTATTTAGTAGTACCGTAACAGTCTGTCCATTTATAAGCGGTATTCTGCCATTTTGAATCATAAATTATGAGTGAATATTATTTCCACACAAATTCCAATAAAAAGAACTAAAAATCGCAATAAATAACAATGTCTTATAACTAAAAAAATTGAGCATCATGGTAGGTTGACTCTAAATTCAATCCAATGTGTTTGAGAACAGGTTACATTTCAGGTTAATTACTTAGAAAACCAAGTTGTATACTATTAGCTAACGTCAAAGTATTCCGGAGTGCTGTGAACTCAAAAGATAAACCTGAAGAGAAATTGATTTACTTCCATCAGCAATTTAGCAAAACATCTCTCTTATGTAAAATAATATTTCACGACTACTTTCAATAAAGAGGTTGAAACTATAGATACTGTAAATACAAGTAAAAACGAATAGGTTCCTTTTCCAATCAAATTTTTAAATCTTAAAAGTAAATAATAAACATTTTACAGGCTGTAAATGTGATACAATAAATTTTAATGACTAATGTGTGCCTAAAGATAATTTTGCCAAAATTTGTGTTCATAAAACTGTGTTAAGTTAGTTTTAATAACCTAAAATTAGTTTGTGGTGAAAATTATTATCGTCACATACCAGTTTCAATACATCAATATTTACTGTTATTTCATTCGAACTGTAAGCTAAATAGGTATGAAATGTGTTTACACTGATCCAATACCAATCGCCTAATGACAACACTGGAATGGCATAATGAAAATTAATCCAATTTGTTTTTTCACAAAACAGTTTTCGTTTTATATATTTTCTGATGTAACATTGTTGGTGCCCATGGTCCAATAAAGAATTGTTTACTCCGATGTACAGCCAATACGACACAGCGCTCAATTATACGCTGAAAAAAATTATTCAATATTAATTTCATGAAATTCCTTTGAAATAAGCGTTAATTCTTTAGCAAATTCATTTTAGTTTTGGTATAAGTAATTTCATTGATCACACTTCATAAATTCTATGCCGTGATTGCCTTATTATTTATTCCTTTGTCACGTAGAAATTACATTTCGAAACTTGAACTTTAAGAGCAGTAGAACTTAGACAAGTTTGTCTGGGTGAGTTCTGCCGCTATGCCGCCAAGCGGTAATGTATTCCTATTACTGAGTTCCGATTCAGACACAGTTATCAGATTATTGCGTCAGGAAATGTGGTCAAAATAGTTTGCTCAAAATAAGGTGACTCCTTAGCGGCAGAAATGGGCACAGTGGCATTCAGGCAGGAAATCAACACTAAAATTACCATCTAATGGTGTAGTTTCCTGGCAGTAACCAGCTTGTTTATGTCATGGTAAGCTGCAATCATGGTGTGGGCAGGTGCTGCGTTGGTGGAACAGTTTGGGAACGCCCGCATACAGTCCATACTCTCCTGGCCGCGTCTCGCTGCGCGCATGTACCGGAAGAACCTCAGGATCTCTGGGTTGTCGGAGACAGGACGGCGTAGCTCATTCAGTTCCCTGTAATTTTTGTTTTTATTTTATCATATTAAAAATTTATAAATAAATTTATATATCAAAAATAGCCTAATTACTAAGGTTGGGGACAATGCTATAAAGAGTCTTAAAATTAACTAACTATGAATATTTACCTTTTTAATCACACAAAATCGTCGTTATTAACTTATATTATTTAACATTTTATGAGGGAGATAGCCTGAAAGAGATATTACTTAATAAATAATATTTGAGATGGGTGACAATTCAGTTGGTTGGAGTCTTTTATGGGAAATTGTGTACAATTTTATAATAAACTTCCTGAACAGGTAACGAAGCTTCCGACCCAAAAATCCAAGTCTTATATAAAGAAGGGTCTGGTAAGTAAAGCTTATTACACTGTAAATGATTATATAAATGATAAATCCCCATGGTCTGGTGTCGCTCTGCTCAACGACACGCAAAACATCCTGTAATATCTTATTTCAGTATTTTAGGTAGTCATAAATGTAACATAGATACTCAGATTGCTAAGGATCGTGCTAGCGAAAAAAAGAAGCCCTCCATTAGAGGTTTCATGTCTGTTCTTCCCATGGAGGTCGGATAGGGTTTGAATAGGCGTCAAACTTAGCGATAAGTACGCGTGACGTTATGTTTTGAATATTATTGACGTTTCCGAACCATTTCTTTATGAATTTTATGGAAATAAAGTTTTTGACTTTGACTTTCCCTCTGCTGTGCTACATACCTGCTCAATTGCGCCGAGACGAGGTTACTGTATGGCGCGTACTTGGCCGGCGTGGCGTACATCAGGCATATCAGCTGTTCCCGGCAACCCTCCAGCTTCACGTCACTAACACTCTGCCCCCCAATCTGCATGCCGTCGTTACCTGCGTTCTCTGATGGAGCCAACCCTATAACGAGATAATAGATTATATTGGTGGACAATTCACACAGCGCCATCTAGCGCCACACTAAGCATAGCTTTGTGGTAATGATTTGCACTCATGTTATTCATTTGAATAGCCTCAAAGCTCAGTTGGTAGTAACCATGCTTTCTGCTTGATCGTGGGTTCGATTCCCACCCAGGACAAACATTTGTGTGCCTAACATAGATGTTTGTTCTGTGTGCTAAAATGTATTATATGTGTGTATTTACAAAAAAAGTATAAATGTATTATATCAGTTGTCTGGTTCCCATGATACAAGCTATGGTTAGCTTACTTTGGGGCTAGATGGCGCTGTGTGAAATGTCTACCAATATTTATTTATTTATTTATTGTTGTGTACAGTTTGTGTGATATTGGTGGACAAAAAAAAGCACTAGCATAAGCTAAAAACAATAGCCTTAAGTTAAACTTGAAAGTTCTCATTGGTAGATGGTATGTGAGTCTTACCCAGTCTGGCGAATATTCCATCGAGTCGGGACAGAAGTGGAGAATAGAATGGGTCATAGTTGCTGAGGATCATCGATGAAGCTGGAATCTTCTGGAACACCTAAAATACAAATACATTTTTAAAGGCCTAGCTTAGCTTGTTACTGTTCGCTGGATATATGCCGATGCCCTTAATCGAGCAGGCGTTACAGATAAAAATGACCCACACTGACCCCGCACCTCCCCTGACAACAATTACTCAACGCGTCCAAAAATTATAGTAGTCGAAGTCATAGCAGTGATATAAGAAAAATGGTGCTTCGTCATTTGGTCAGTGTTTATTGCGACTTATTCCTAGTAAGCGGTGAGTAAAGTTAATAACGAATTTCATACCTTGTAATTATTTGTTGGCGACATCTGATTCTGATAGTAGCTGTTCTTTGACGGTATGTGCTGAGCGGTCGCACCAAATCTACAAAAAATACAATGGAAAAAAATATTACATTATTCCACATCCGATAAAAATCTTAATAATAATCCGTGGGTTAGGTCCTCTCCGACAATAAATGATAAATGAATTACATATCGACTGGCCTCATAGTTTAGTTGTTAGTAACATTGCCTTCTGCGCTGTAGGTCGTGGGTTCAATTCCCACCCAGGAAAAACATTTGTGTGACGAACATAGATGTTTGTACTGTGTCTTGGTATTCATGTGTGTTATATGTATGTATTTACATATATAAAAAGAAAGGGTAGATTAACAGTACACATGGAGGGACGGATATGGTTTGAACAGGCGTCACACTTAGCGATAAGTACCCGTGACCTTATGTTTTGAATATTATTGACGTTTCCAAGCCATTTCTTTATGAAATCTATGGAAATTAAGTTTTTGACTTTGAATATGACCTGAATTAAGATCGAATTTAAGCAGATCATATGTTAATTATAATAAAGATATCTTTAAACGTTACCCATACTAAAAAAACAACTGTTATTACAAATAATGTTATTTTCTTGATTTCCAAGCAAACAAAGTCGTAGGTAGTATTAAAATAATAATAACAAAGAGATAGTCCATTCCCCGAAATATCCCTGGGTACTCGAGATAGTCTTTCCCAGAAATTTGCTCTTCAATTTGCCTCGAGCAAATACTACTTATTGGAAATACCTACATAAATATTATATGTTCATGTAACATTCCAAGATATATTAAAAAACCGTTTTACCAGAAGATTAGTTCTGATACAATTTACTTACGTCATGTAACATAAATTGTTTCCATTTGAAAACAACATAATATCTAAAAAGCCCGTATATTTTATTTTCCTGCGATCAAACACATTTTGTGTGGATACAGCGATACCTATCTTTCGGCAAAGACAACAGCAATACGACCTGACATACTACTAATACTTATTTTGCATTCCAGTATTATGTATTAGTAAAAGTAACAAACTTAATGTAACATAGATTTAAGTACTTAAATTACTAAAGGATCGAGGTCAAAAAAAGAATCCCTCTTTTAGGGGTTTCTTTGCTATTCTTTCATAGAGGGTCGGAACAGGCGTCAAACTAAGCGATAAGTTACTTACAGACGTTTCCAAGCCATTTCTTTATGAATTATATGGAAATAAAGTTGTTATGTGACTATCTGAGAGGAAAACAAAATTCTCACCGATCTTATTTATATCTGCGTCCCATCGTGCTAAAACGAGATAGACATATCAGGAGCAATTTATCTGTTCCGTCTTGTAACTAAGTACAAAATTATGTGACAGCTCTCATACGGCTTACCCCGGCGCCAGACGCAGTCAAATAAATGAACAACGACTTTGAAAGACACACATTTGAACACATGTTTGTTGTGTCTGCCAGACATCCCGCAAGGTGCCGCAATAGAAAAAAACTTTGCGCAAGTATGGCAGGTTTACGCAATGTGTGAAGTTTGAACGCTTTGATGTGCGATCGAAAAACCGACACCGAATGGCAAAGTGCAAACATTTAATCAAATTTTGAAACAAATCTCACGTACACACACAAGTGTTCAAATAAGTGTTCAAATGTTGTTGCTGTGTCTGGCGTGGGTTACGGAAGCGTCCGATATGTTGCTAGCTTCATCCGACTGGAGCGGCAAATAAATAATCTTACGAAGAAGACTTTTTATTGACTAATAACAAAATTGGCCAAATATGAGAGGAGTTCCTGTTTTCTTTTTATTCATTATTTATCGGCACTGTACAGTCAGACAGGTAACTGGTATACATAATCGTGGAAACGTTTAAGTGGCCTTTTGTATTTATGTTTGTCAATTTTTCTGGGTGGGAATCGAACCGACTACCTACAGCGCAGAAGGCAGATTTACTACCAACTGAGCTATGAGGCCTGTCATATGTTTGTTCCTTATATGGGTGTTAGTATTTATCCATTAAAAATAAATTATTTAAATATTCTATCAGTTATTTAGTTCAAACAGTAAAATGCTTAGTTTGGGGCTAATAGCCTGTGTCATATTCAGAAAAAAATCAGCATATTATTGCTCTGACTGTACCCCGTGTATCTATCATGTGTTGACAGGATATTGTTGTAGGGGTGGGTTGGTGGTAAACATTGTAGATGTTATGTCTTTTCAATATTACTTTTGCTAATATCACCTATTGTTTTCGTTGTCAAATTTATTATCTCTACTTTCTTTTTAGGGTCGGATAGGATCTCAATGAACAATTTTTTTTGAAGTCACGTAAGTTCGACATTGAGTAAGAAAAAAGTTTTAGGTCTATTTCAATAATATATTAATTTATTTAAAATTTTAATTATTATTTAAATTAATTATAAAATTTTAATTACCTAAGACCATCGGTTTAGGCTTTCCGTTACCTTTATATTAGTTAGTCAAGATTGATCCTTTTATCGATTAGAACGGGTTTCTTTGGAAGATATCGTTCGTATATATAATAATTCGCCCGGGGCAGTACTGCCATCATATCCATTTCTGCCATTTCATCCAAACAGTAATGTGTTACTACTGACTTAAAAAGAGTGGTGGCCGGTGAAATTAAATACAAATGAAATGTTCCAACTTCGCGTCTCAGAGTTACGGGCGAATACGATACGAGGACTTAAGGGGAGGACCTAAGTACTGCTCCTTACAGACAGAGATAACCACTTAACACCAGGTGGGCCATCTGCTCTTTCCGTAACTTCCTATATCCCAGTCTCAATTATCGACAGTAGCTCAGTTCGTCTCGGGGTGATGGACGCAACGCAATGCGACTTGAATTATGTCGTACTTTGATGGAGAGGACTTGAGTGGTATTGCTGTTGTCTATGGGCGGCGGTTACCACTTAACATCAAGTGGTCCGTAAGCACGTTATATCACCAAAATGACATGAACAAAATTGAAAACTGAGAGGCTACGGCCTTACCTTGACATATCCACATTGCCAAGGTCGTTTTCTGTCTCCATGGCGCCATACATATCAGGGTAGACATAGGTCCCCTGCTGGTTCGTTTCGTATGCCATCACGTCTTTCTGGTCTCCGTATGAAGCCGGTTCCTCCCCGTTCACGGGCGGGTAGCTGACCTGGCTAGATGTCGCTGACAGTTGGGATATACCTGAAATGAAACAAAAAAAGTTAGACTACTTTTCACCCATAGCCTATTTAGCTTATTTATTTATTTATTTATTTATTAGATTCATCAACAAAATTTACATGATTATGTTCTTAAGTGCTAGATATTATTAACAGATTACATGTAATTTTAATTAAAGATGAACACAGCATGCATAAATTTTTGAGTACATAAACAATACGATAATAATAATATGTTAAGAAAATTATTGTTTTACGTGATACAAACCAAGAATAGTTACTATATAACATAATTTTCAAGAATTTTATAACAGAAACATCAAGGAAATGATTTTACTTAATAAACGAATATACAATGAAGAAAATAAAATATACTAAATAGAAATAAGTTATACATTTGATACATTAGAAGAAGATGGTGTGTTAAACACTCTAAAAATTTTATTTTTAAATTCAGTAAGCGTATTATGAAATATATCTATTGTGTTATCTTTGCTTAACAACTCGTTTAGTAATCTGCACAGTCTCGGCACGACAGAGAAATGGCCCAAGTTTGTCTTAAAGATTTTATGTGTGAGCAATGGAACCTGGTAGCGTGGCAAGCGTGCGGGGATTCGAAATTTCATATTACACAGAAGTTCAGGATTATAAATAAGATTATTAAAAAGTTTGTATAAGAACATCAAATCCTGCATTTTTCGTCTATTTGACAAACTCATAAGTCCGAAAGTCACAAGGCGATCATAATATGGTATTCGTTTCTTGGGCCCATACGAATAAAAATGAGTGAATCGTCTCTGGATGCTTTCAATGCGATCTTTATGTGACTGGTAGTTAGGATTCCACACAACTGAGCAATATTCAAGCTTGCTTCTCACTAAAGTCGTAAACAGAAGCTTCCTAGTGCTTGGCCTTTTGAAAACTTTAGCATTTCTGAATACAAAACCCAGCATGCTCCGAGCAGATTTACATAATTCATCTATATGTTGAACAAACTGCAGTTTAGAATCAATAGTGATGCCTAGATCACGAATAGTTTTATTTTCTTTTAAATCGATATCGTTTATTTTATAAATTGTGTTTCGAGATGTATGGTTCCGTGTGAATTTTATAAAGGAACATTTCTCAACATTTAGAAACATCCCGTTCCGCATGCACCAACAGGACAATCTATTGACATCGTCTTGAAGTGCCACAGCATCGCAAACAGTGTTTATTTGTTTCGCGATCTTCAAATCGTCAGCAAAAATAAAACATTTAGAATTTAGGAAACAATTCGTAATGTCGTTGAGAAATACATTGAACAACAGGGGTCCCAAAATAGAACCCTGCGGAACACCGGAAGATGCCAGGTAGGGGCGAGAAATATAGCCTTTTACCACCACGTTAGACAGCCTGTTATCAAGGTAAGATGTTATCCATAATAATAACGGCCCTCCAACACCAAAGGACGACAGCTTTTTTTCAAGTATTTTGTGATCAACTCTATCAAAGGCCTTCGAGAAGTCCGTGTATATGGTATCAATCTGAATACGGGAGTCTAACGAGTTTGTGAGATAGTTTACAAAACATGACAAATTAGTAGCTGTAGATCTGTAGCGCAAAAAACCGTGTTGACTGTCAGATATGTTCTGCTGTATATGGCGAAGGAAAACTGGATGCACAAGGGATTCAAATGTTTTTGATAAAGTGCATAAAATAGATATAGGACGATAATTAGAAACATCATCGCGTGCACCTTTTTTATAGACAGGTACGATTCTGGCGTGTTTCCATTTTTCAGGAAACACTCCAGTTTCCAATGATTTGTTGTAGATTATGCAAATAGGCAATGACATTGGCTCAGCACACCTAACTATGAAAATTGACGGCAAATTGTCAGGTCCAGCTCCCTTGCGTAAATTAAGTCTTTTTAACTTTTTATAAACTTCATATCTAGTAAAAGTAATTGAACATAGAGAACATGTAAAAACTGTTTTTTTTATGGTTTCTACCGTAGATTCAGTAGCGTTATTTTTATTATTAGTACTGTATATGGAGGCGAAAAAATTCGCAAATACATTAGAGATATCAGATCCACTTGAAACCATTTTTCCATCTAACATCATCTTAGCCGGAAAGGAGTTAGGTGACTGTTTCATGTTCTTTAAATGAGTCCAAAAATATTTTGGATTTTTAGCTATATTTGATTCGATTTTTTCGATATATTCATTATAACATTTTTTGATTAAATTTTCGCATTGAGATCGCAAGTCTTCGAATTTTACTTGATCAAGGGGATTTTTATAAATTTTATATTTTACTCGATGTTTGTTTTTCAGTTTTAATAATGTTATGAGCCTTTTAGTAAACCAAATAGGATATTTTAAATGTTTTGGCTTAGTTTTGGGAACATGTCGTAATATTATTTCATCAATTTTTTCATAAAACTTCGAGACCATAGTATTTACATTATTGCAGTCAGAAAAAAGATCTAACCATGGTATTGCGTTCAGGTCATTTATAATATTATCATAATCTGCTTTATAAAAGTTAAGTTTATTAAGGGTTCTTTCTTTTAGATATTCAGTCTTACCCGATACTATTGTAATGTCCAAAGGGGGGTGATGCTGGTCTATAGTACTAATGGGTTTGCAGCTTTCTTTAATTGTAACTTCTTTACTATTAGACAAAAATAAATCAAGTACTTTTTTGTTTTCATTAGTAATATAATTATACTGTTTAAAGGAGTTTTCTTCTATGAAATCAATAAATACGGACTCCAAACTACCACTACTTGACGGACTAAGATAACTGACGCTAGGTAAAGGGGACCATCTTAAACCAGGTAAGTTGAAATCGCCTGCCAATAAAACGTGCTCATTTAGATGGGTTATTTTGTTAGAATTTGTAATAAATACTTCTAACTTATCTCTTTTTACGGGCGGTGGCAAATAGACTGCACATACTGCAATATGACTACTTTTACCGTGTACAGTTACATCAATGGTCACCCAAATATCTTCACAGTCACTTTCCCACTCGAGAAAACGACGAGAGATCAAATTGTTTCTTACAGCTATTAGCACACCGCCTCCATTCTTAACTTCTCTGTCTCTTCTATACACAATATACCTATTATCAAATATTTCACCTAGCTAGCCTAGCTTTGAGTTTGTTGTTTTTGTCTTCCCCGTGGAGGGTCGGATAGGGTTTGAACAGGCGTCAAACTTAGCGATAAGTAGGCGTGACCTTATGTTTTGAATATTATTGACGTTTCCAAGCCATTTCTTTATGAATTCTATGGAAATAAAGTTTTTGACTTTGACTTTGTTATGTTTAGAACCTGTTCTCTTTTATAAAATTTCTCACAGGATTTCATCATGTCACAGTTTTGCGTTTCACTACAAATGTCAGTTGTTGTTATGCAACTGACAGGCCTCACTGCTCAGTTGGTAGTAGCCCTGCCTTCTGCGCTGTAGGTCGTGGATTCGATTCCCCCCACAAACATTTGTGTGACGAACATAGATGTTTGATCTGTGTCTGGGTGTTTCTACAAATGTATTTACAAAAAAGTATATAAGTTTTATATCAGTTGTCTGGTTCCCATGATATAAGCTATGCTTAGCTTACTTTGGGGCTAGATGGCGCTGTGTGAAATGTCCACCAATATTATTATTATTATATTTTTTTTGTCGTAGGGAACTTATAACTACATCTAATAAACCTACGACTAAAGAGTAGAAGGCAGGGTTACTAGTACCAACTGAGATGTGAGGCCAGTCATAAATTTATAAACTATAGTTAAATTATTGCCTGAAACGAACTACAGTTACATTCTGTCGTCAAACTTTATACAGAGTTATCAATTTGGTTTCCAAAGCTTCCGTTTCCTTTCACGGTAACTCAATTAATTTTGTTTGTTGAATTCCTCCAAAGCAAATTAGGTTTCGTAAGAATCAACAAAGACCTACTTAAAACAACAGAATCGTGTCTCTGGGCGTCTATTCTCAGATACATATGGTGTACGAGAAGAGACCATTATAAAAAAATTGATCTCGCGTTACGATCATCAGGGGAAGTACCGTCTGTATTCATGTTTCTTAGTAACGTTCTTCCATTTGAAAGGTGCTGGTGAAATTACAGGCGTAGGAAATGAAAACTTCATGTTTTGAAGTGCTGAACGAATAAATAATAATAAATAAATATTTATAGACATTTCACACAGCGCCATCTAGCCCGAAAGTAAGCTAAGCATAGCTTGTATCATGGAAACCAGTCTAGAATTGTAAATGATTTTATTTATGCTAATGGTTTGAAAAGTCTACTTTGTAATTAACGTAAGGCAACAGCTACACTAATTGCACTGTAACTCCAGTTTAAGACTATTTACATCCAAATGATTAAAAAATGATGTCACATTTACGAGAATCGGCCCCGGATGCCAGGTAGGTATAAATCTCCTGAGCCGACAATGTGTCACGGAGGAACAATTTCCCAAAAGCATCTATGTACACAGCCGAATGGTTTGATGATGGGAAAGCTTGCGTAAAGATGGCCAGATTAAAATAAATGGCTGATATTTTCGTCGTTGATATTTTTATAGGCTAACGATACGAAACGAGCGGATGTCCCACCTGATGTTAAGTAAATAACCACTGCCCAAAAAACAATACTGCATGGGTCCTCCGCTACTTTTGTAAAACAAGTCTCGTCTATTCTATTCGAGTCACTGGTTCTCTCGAACCAGTGTGGTGAAAGGATTTTAAGTGCGCCTCAAAGAGGCTCCTTTAGTGCATTTGACACATGTCTTCGAATGTTTAGTTCTAGGACATGTCGGTTTTCTCACGATTTTTTCCTTCACCGTTTCGAGAACGTGGTATCGAGTGCATAAATATTTTTTGCGAAAAACTCGTAGGGAGTCGGGATTTGAACCGGCGACCTCCGGATTGAAACTCGGGGTCAGTACCGCTAGACCACCACGCTCTTCCAACAAGTCTCAAGCCGCATCGTATACGCCCGTAACTCTGAGACTTGGAACTTCCATGTCTGAACCTACATCAAATAGATAAACGGACAATACCTTTCCCGAGAATCTTGCCGAAGCTGCCCAGTATGCTGGGAAGGAACATCGCCAGGAGTACAGACTTGATGAGCACCTGCCCTCCGATGAACAAGGGGAGTAGAAACTTGTTGAGACCGAAAGCTGAAACCAAAAAAAGAGAACACTGAATATTGAATCACAGCTCATTGGTACTGCTTTTTTTGTACAGATTTGTACAGATGTTTGTTCTGTGTCTGGGTCCCATTTACAAGGTTGCTAGTTTGGGGCTAGATGGCGCTGTGTCCAATATTTATTTAAAATATACTGAAGTTGACAGACATGTAGCACGCCACAGTTCTGTCAACTTCAGTATATTTTAAGAACTATTCATCCATTTTTACCGTTTCTACGTGGCAGGTAATTTTGTTTCCAATAGTTATCGAATGTTTGCTTGTACGCGTGTATTATAACAGACAGATTAGATATAAGGTGCTTACATACTTCATAAAAAAGGAGGAGGTTCCCAATTTGTTTGTAGTTTTTATGTTTGCTACCTCATATCTCCTTCCTACTAATATTATAAACGTGAAAGTTTGTATGGATGTTAGTTACTCTTTCACGCTCAGACAATGAATGGATTTGGATGAAATTTGGAACCAAGACAGCTCATATTTGGATTAACACATAGGCTACTTTGATCCTGGAAAAGTGCAGTGTTTCTCATCGCGTAAAACTATTTCTATTACAACAAATATAAATAAATTACTTACATCTGAATCCCATAAACTTGGCTGCCTTAGGTAGATTGATTGACACGATGTGAGTGTCGATGAAATCCTTCACCTTCCTAAACAGTCTATACTCATACGTGTATTTACTAAACAGCGCCCTTGCTTCACTCTCTTCGACGTCTTTCCTATTTTCTTTCTTCTTCGCATAGTCAAGTTTAATCTCAACTCCTTCAATGATTTCATATTTATCTTTGTCTAACGCTTCTTCTAGTAAGCTCTCTACTTCATTTTCTAGTCTATCTATGGTTTTATTTACATTAACATTACTTTCAGAAATAGTTTTAACTATATTGATGATACTATCTACAAGGTTTTTGGAACTTATACTACTGGAATTGAAACAGCTATGGCATTGACTATTATCTAAATCTATTTTGGTTTCTTCATCTTGGCCTCTGACTTGTGTAAGAAGAGTTAGTATGACTATAAGGCTACACCGCCATTCCATTTTTCTGTGTATTCTTTGCGTTTTCTGCTTGGCAAAGTCCATTTTTGTTTGACTGCAACCACATCACCGAAAGTAGAGTGTTCAACTTAGTAGACTAGTGATGGAGAAATCTGAAACAAATGATCTATGTTAGTCGGATAAATATTTCTGTGCGAAGAAAGTCTTTTACTGAAAGAACGAGTGAAGCGAGTGTATTCCCTAAATCGAGTTGGACGTAGTTGGACAAATTGGCATTGGTGTGTATGTATGTTTTACAGTTTTTTTTTATATAATACCAGTAAAACCAATTCCAAAACAGATTCCGATTTTCAATTCGGAGTGGACCAATCTTGTTTAATATGTTCTGGTAGGTACTTATAATTGAGAAAGTACATAAAGATAATAATGGACGTAGATTTTCATAGTTATACGTATAACGTCAATATTTTTTTTTCATCCAATAAGTTTATTTCTACTTAAGTCTATAATTTTACGAAGAATTTAATTTTTCTTAGATCTAATAATGTACCTCAAAATATTTTGCTCGTAAGTCCTCAGGTTCAAATTCTTTATAAGCCTTAAGCTACGTGCAGATTTGCTAGAGACATATACATACCTCTTATGTCTGTATTAAAAATTAAATAAGATTTGTATATCAGTTGTATGGTTCCCATGACACAAGCTATGTTTAGCTATTTACTATGGGGCTAGATGGCGCTGTCTGAAATATTCACGAACATTTATTTATTTATAGCAGTCACAAGAGAAATTTATATCAGAGCGATGCAACTTGGTCTTTCCACAAAGGGTAATACTGAAGCCGTGGCGGTAGTTAAGGCAGAATATTATCTCACAATAATACTTCTTAACATATGGTGGGCATTTTGAAAGTTCTGTCAATTTACATTGATCAAAAGTGTGAATTAACGTATGTATAGTTCATACACTTCACAATTTAAATAGTAAATAAATAATATCAAAAATGTCTAAAAATTTTTGAGCCGCATCCATCATACAGTTAAGTATCCACCTTGCACACCAACACACCCACATAAATCAACCGCTATAAGCTTGTCTAAATGAAATAATTATCTTGCCATACGAGACTTGTTGTATAAACGTGACTTTAGAATGACATTAATTTATATGTATATTTGTTTTCTTATAGCACTCTTCAATAAACAGATTTATACTTACTTGTATTTATTTTATATAAAATCTAATTTGTAAATCTGATAGATTTTTGGTGAGAGTTTCCAAGAATATAAAATGTAATCCTTAATAATGTTGTATTAGTAAGTTCATTATATATTTACTATTTATGTGGTTTGAGTAAGTAAATGTTTAACAGGACTAGATATTACAGATTTGCATATTAGTAGAACCAAGTTTAGAGCCCTGCGGTACACCCAGAGTTTCCATCTAGCGGTCGCCGGTTCGAATCCTGACGTTTGGACGAACAGAGAGTTTTTCACTTGATAATATTATGTTACACTTGATAATAATATTTTCTCCTACTACTGTTTACTCTTACTCAGAATATGGTGCAATATCACGTTCTGCAAACAGTGAAGGAAGAAGTGGACGCCATATTTGCACTATATACTTATAAAAGAGGACAAGGGACACTATTGGTTTATTATTACGCGCGTTATCGTTAAGTTAAAAGCCACATCGAAAACGGATCTGAGCACACTGGGAGTGAAACATAGAAGAATCCTTTGAAACATTTAACTTTAAGAAAAAGAAGATAAATAATATATTTGACACAAAAATAATTAAAACCCAATTTCACTAAAAGTGGTATATGCATAATTGTCTAATAAGCAACCAATAAAAATTTAAAGACACCATGAATTTCGAAATTCATTTGGAATAATTACATGTTGCAAATGAAATTGACTGTTGGATGTCGCCATATTGGATGTCGCCATATTGAATGTCGCTCAAATTGACATTCTCGTTGTAAAGACACTTCAGTAATCAGAACTCATAGAGACTTCTGCTACAGAATATTCCATAATAACTGAAAAATTATTACATACACTCGAAAAACAACCTCCACTCTTAGGCAAGTCGAGTAAAAAGTAACTTAAATACCTTAATTTCAATGAGAACTGATTTCAGTTCAGCTAATAAAACCACACTGTTATCAGTTGTTTAGACAATTTATGCAAAGTAGACATCTACGACTATTTGAATGAGGATGCCTCATTCCAATAGACATTCAGTAACCACCTACGCCTTATTAATTAATTAATGCTGAGTGCTCATATAGCAGAGCAAAAACATAGATGGTAATATTTTTATTCGCTATAAGTTTCTTTCCATTTCGTAATGCGTCAAATTAATATAGACTATATGGACTAAATTACGTCATTAATTATAATTATGAAGTTATTAAAATAAAAATCGCTGGATCAGCAAAACGGGTTAAAGTACCCTCGAAACCTGCAATTTATCTCAATTTATGAGAAAAATGGCGGACATTTTTATGGCTCTGATTGTAAGGGTAGAAAATCACTAATAAGATATATCTTCGCAGCTAAGTCGGCAGTAAGCCTGGCTCCTAATCTAGGAGTCATGGGTTCAATATTAATTGTGCAGGCGTTAAACTTAAAGCGATAAGTACACGTGACCATTTAGAATATTACATAGTGACGTTTCCAAGCTATTTATGAATTCTACGGAAATAATGTTTTTGACTTGACGTGTTACCCGACTGGTACAAAAAAAACATGTAATGAGCGTTAAATTTAAGTGCTATTTAAGTGCTACGATGTAATATTTTTTATATCAAATCAAAAAATAAAATCATTATTATTCTTATATAATTGTTCTCAGGCCTTGGATCTGGTTTGGTATCTGTTAGTGATCATACCATCTGCGACACAGCAAACCACAGTATGATAGTGCAGGTAAGTGATACCCAGGGCAGGCTAATTGGGGATGCTTTACACTGCGAAGTTACTTACGGATCATTGACTGCTATATCTACGCAAATTGCGTAGTGGTTACTTTCGGGGCAGTGCTTTTTTTGTATAATTGTTGAAGAATGTGGCCCTAAATTACAGGATTGTAATCGAAATCATATAATGGGCTGGTGAAATCGCTTAAAAGCAGTTAGGATCATCAGCTCGATTTTTCACTCACACAAAAATTATCAACTACCGCTCAGATCAGAATTGACCTTTAGTCAAGTAGCCGACGACGAGTAAAACTTTACAACACATTTCATGTCATATTTAAATTAAGGTACAACATTCAATATAGCACTTTAAGGTACACGGAATAAAGTTCAGTGTAGCATGATTGAACTCTCGTAATTAAGGAGTAAAACAGCCACGTTCGACATTACCCGTTATGGTATATCTAACATTAATTTGAAGGTTTTAATGTTCATTTTTCATTAACACTTTCCAGTAACTGCCAGTAAAGACCGTCCTTTATATCGCTAAATGGTTTTTACGAAGCTTTTACGGACCCTTTCTGTATTTATTATTAAAATGATTAAGTGCAGAATGGACGATGTGAAATGAAAATAATTTCGAGTAAAAGTTCGTTTAAGATACAAACCCGGGGCAAAAGTCGCCTTATCAAGCCGATTCTTATACTAGAAACAATTGCCTCTTTTCGTAGAAGTCTTGCTGCAGTCTCAGAAGAACCCAAATATTTGGGTTCGAGTGTCTCGGCATTATCTGAGCTCTCATGTATGGATTTTATTTAATTATCAATGATAGGCAATTGTGGCAACAACCCTATACGAATTGGTTTATGTCAATGTCTTTGAATTTTTGATTGTAAAAAAAGCGTTATTTTTCAGGCGAAGATAAGTACATTAGCTTGAAAAATATGTGCAGTATTTGTTATTGAAATATATTAACTAAACAAGCTTTCAGATAGACAGATAACAAGCGCACATTAAATTACCACCCACACCCCAAATCTAGCTACAAAATTTTAGCTCAATACAAGGTTTATGTTTTCAGTTGCTGATTTTAAATTACCATCAAGTAAATCTTAGATAAGTTTAATTAAACTTGCTGGTGCTATTTTTAGCAAAAAAGTCATTAAAATTTAAATGCAGTTTTATAACATTAAATCAGGTATAATTTCACACATAGCCCAGTTTTTTTTTTATTCACATAAATTGGTAAACGGGTAATTTATTTTACTTAGCCCTTGATGTGATGCTATAAAGACCGTCTAATTTTCTTAATTCTGATAAATAATTAAATATATCTATTACAGGTAGTTCATTGGCATTAATTTAAATTTTAGTTGACTCAGAGGACTAAATCTTGTCTAGTTATTAAGTACTAATATCTCTAACTTATAAGCTTTTACTAACCCCATGGACTGTTGTTGTCTAAATAAAGAAATTGAATTATTATATTAAAGATTGCCAAAAAATTAAAGCCCCGCTACTTAACAAAAGCTCGTTAAAAAGTTATTTGACATTTGTCAGGGAAACCTTTGTGTTTACCTTTTCAAATGGCCAGCAGAGAGTCAGCCGAGGGTTTCCAACAAAACGAGAAAGTTACCAACTATTGTTGGAGAGCAATCTGTTCCTACCTACTGAACACATCGAAGTTTGATTTGCTTAAGGACGAGTCTCGTAGAAAGCAATCACAAAAATAGTGGTATTTGGTTCTAGAGCCTGAGAGCACAAAGTATTGCATACTAGTTGTGGCTCTAGTGAAGAAAAACATCATGAGGAAATAAATCTGCATGTCCTAGAACCAACAAATTGTTTTGTTTCAAGTGCACCTAAAAAGTTTCATCGAGGCTTAATTTTTTCCAACGCACTGGTTCGAGATATCTAATGACACGAGTAGTATATACCTATATATATATTTATTTTTAATTTTTTTAAGCGTGTTTTATTCATTAAAATGATTTTATTATATTCGTCCGCTCGTCCAGTGAAAACTACGAGTGCATAAACTACGTGTTTGTGAATCGTACATTTCCGAAACTGCCGGAAGTGAAGTGGTTCCGAACTTCGTTAACAAGTCGCCAGGGGCTTGCCCGCGGTCACTTTCAACACTTCTTTGGACAGTTTTACTGGTAGATAAAATTTTACCAACTGCCAGTTGGAAATCATAATGGGTGTGAGAAAGGATTTTTGCAGCAATGAGTCTTATTTGAACGGTTTACTTCATATGGAAATTTCATTAATATCATGGCCGTCACTACTTTTTTTATTTATTTATTTAAGCTTCTTAAGCTATTCTAAGCTCATCTAGTAGTATTTAACTAGCAGATCCATCAGGTGGCAAGTAATTGCCAGATCTACTAGTTGTTACTCCATTTGCGTAAACATTAAAAACCCCATTATGGTATTCAGTATCCAATTAACAAGGATAATATTTAATTCCTTTTAATGAATATTAAATTTGTTCCAAAGATTGGATGAATATGGAATTCAGGGTAAAATTCAACCTTGGTTCATAAAACTCTTCAATCATTCACATTTAGATTATATTATACTCAAATGTTCAAAGGGCCTGTCTTAACTCAATTACGTCAGATGTTCTATTGCCTAATATTTCATTAGGGTTGGCCAATTAGCTTCAAAGCAAATGTACGATAGAAAGGTCGTATGTACAAAAAATAATACTCAGAAATTACCTTTGAACATTACTCGTGGTTATGACGTTCCATTATCATGCAACCTAATTATTAATCCTACGAGAAGAGGCAAATCGTATTTTTGCTAATTACTATTACTAATACTATTCGAGTCACTGGTTCCTTCGAAACAGCGCAGCGTGGTGAAAGATATAATTGCGCCTCAATGAGGCTTCTTAGACATGTCTTCGAATTTTAGTTTGTAGTACATGTCGGTTTCCTCACGAGTTTTCCTTCACCGCTTTGAGAGCATGGTACACATAAATGTTTTAAGTGAAAATTGTAACTTATTGGTGCTTGTCGGTAGTTGAACCAGTGACCTACAGATTGAAGCTCGGGGTTAGTACCACTGGGCCACCGCAGTCTCTTTTTATTAATTAAGATATCTATTTTTAACCTTTGTTTCGTCATACTTTTTACCATTTGTCAACTGATTTAAAACCATTTTTAAGACGCCATTTATCACTGAACCACCAACTGAAGGAAGGTTAGACCGCAGTCATAGATTAATAGTTAACTTACTTTTGGTACAAAAGTCGTTCGATTGAACTGTTTGTATTTCTGCGGTATCCTAATAAATTACTTTGGAACATTTTGGGGCAACGAGTTATTTATGTAGCTGTAGAACTTATGCCAAGTTACTCCGGGAAAGTATTGCCACCATACCAAGCAGTAATGCATTCACGTTACTATGTTCCACTTTGAAACAGGTGGTTGCCGGTGACATTACAGGAACATGAGACATTCTACCTTCACGGGCAGACACGATGCGACTTGGGTATTGTCTTTTAAGTATGACAGGACCCAATTCGTATTGCTTGTTATGGGCAGAGGTTACTCTACACCAGGTGGGCCATCAGCTCTTTCGCAACTTTATCACATAAAAGATTGCTTGAGAATTTTCTACGAGTCACTACTGTTTTAAGTATTTCTCATCTATAAACGTACGCTGCGCCCCGCGGTGTTACCTGCGGTGAATAAGTAATCCCACAGGAACACTGCACTTTTCCGGCATCAAAGTAATCTTTGTGTTAACGCAGGATATAAGCTATCTTGGTACCAAATTTCATCCAAATCCATTCAGCCGTTTGAGCGGGAAAGAGTAACAAATATCCATACAAACTTTCACGTTTGTAATATTAGTAGGATTTAATACCCACCGTTTTTTCCCCACTTTACACCCACCCATTCCTCCATCCTTGAAAGGCGAAATTATTAATAATCTATTATATTAATATGAGTGTATTCAATATATTATTCACTGAGTATTCATTATTTCTTATTCGATGAAAAGGCGACACAGTTATTCAAGTCAATATACGAAATACCCTACGCAAACATACCGAGACAATAATGTCATGATTTACTTGGCTTCAAGTTATTTTCGATAACATACGGCTGTCAATAAGATATCTTATGAAACTTACAGAAAAAAATACGTCACATAACTGAAAAATATGGCAGAGTAAACATGTTTACTTTGTAATATAGCACTTTATTATACGACCCTGGAATCCGAGGTAAGTTATAATAAACATACTTAGAACATTACATCACATAGCTTCGAAGTAGCGTCGTTATTTTTATTGCTAGCGCATTCACTTTATAATAAAGTAGCTCTAACTAGCGCTAAAGTTTGCGACTTTTACTTGACTTGGTACCGGTAAGTCATGAATTATTCTAGGTCATAAATCAGATATATTAGTTTCGTAGATTCGCTAAGAAAGAATTCATAATATCCATCGGATCCCATAGATTTTTCCAAATTAATAAAATATACAACGGAAATTAAAAATACTTTTTTTTATGTTATTGAAGTGACGGAACGAGCTGACGGCCCACCTGATGTTAAGTGGTACCCGCCGCCCATAGACAACAGCAATACCACTCAAGTCCTCTCCATAGTACGAGATGACTCAAATCGCCCTGCGTTGCGTCCATCACCCCGAGACGGGGATGTTACGTCTCATGCGCCTGCAATTTCACCGGCATCCACTCCCTTCCACCGGAACACAGCAGCACCAGTGCATCACTGCTTGGCGGCAGATTACCAGGTGTGGTGGCAGTACTTCTCCGGGTGAACTTAGTACAAGTTCTACTGCTACTTTGGCAATTTAATACGTTGAGATATTTATAGAGGTTCTGTTATAGAGGTTCTCTACGCCAATAGAAAACTTTGAAAATGATGCAGTATTGCATAAATTTTTACTTCCAAGGCTTGCTTTTTCCGGATACTAAACCTAAAGATAAGAACTTTTCTTTTCGAAAGAGTGAGTATAAATTACAATACCATACATTATTAAATAATTATTTTTGTTCAACTTTCCCCATTACTTTCACAGTATCTCATATTTACATAGAATTGAGTACCTATACAAAACAATATGAATAATATTTTGTGTTTTTTGTGGCATTACTTCCCCGGGCGAACTGGTTTTTTTTGGTTTTTACAGCTACTGAAAATTCATGTAAAAAAAATGTATCATATTAATATTAATATTGGTGGACAATTCACACAGCGCCATCTAGCCCCAAACTAAGAATAGCTTGTACTATGGGAAACAGACAACAGATAGAATATATATTATATACCTCTATACTTTTTGTAAATATGTACTTACATACAGATAATACTTATTAACACCCACACATAGAACAAACATCTATATTCGTCACATGAATGTTTATCCTGGGTGGGAATCGAACCCCCGACCTACAGTGCACAAGGCAGAGTTACTTCTAACTGAGCTACGAGGCCTGTCATAGAGTTAAGATACCAAGTTGTAAAAAAGGAACATCCTCGTGGAAAGAAAGGAATCTTTCCTCATGGGGTTTCTTGCCTATCCTTACATGGAGGATGGGATAGGGCTGGAACAGGTCGTAGACTTAGCTATAACCTCAACATTTTTATTTAGCAATAAAAGTGTCCTGGATTAGTATCCATATATAAGTTTTGCTATAGACTTCGACATACTTCCGGCTTCCGGCATCCATTTCTTGGCAACCAGTTTCCGTAAGTCATTGCTCCTCCTGGCGTAGCTATGGGTATTTAGTTAACTTAATTAATAATTCAGTTAGCAATTTAAACAGGTATGTTATCTGTAATTGGCGAGATTAAAAGTAAATATGTATTATTAATAACACACGCATTGTTTGCGTGTTGAGGTTTGCACGCGTTCGAGCACAAAATAATAAAGTAATTTTTATAAAGACTGCTCTAAAAATTCATGTTTTAATAAATTAACTGCAATAATTTCCAAAATTTTAATTTCCCGAGTACTTTTTCAGGTTGTTATTTATTGTTATTATGTTCCCTAAGAACCTTATTCGGAATATTGTACATTTTTTTGGTCATTTAATCGTTATGTCATTTATTTCTCCTGGGTGGGAATCGAACTCAGGATCAGAAGAGAAGCCACAGCTACTAGGTAAGCTGTGAGGCTAGTCAATATCATGGAAATGAGTACAAACTTCTTCATATAAATAATGTAAGCTTTGGCCGAGATACCAACCCTAGAAACTTCTTATTGAAGACGACACTTAAATAGAATAGCGAGTAAAACTGATATTTAATGGAATGATAAATGATATTTATTATTATGAGCAAAATTAACAGCATAACTTTTTAAAATCACTCTGAAATGGGAAGCGTACCAGGAAAATGTTCAATAGTATTTCACAAAGCAATAATAAAGTATCGAAACAATTCAGACTAGATCTCGAACGTTAATGGATTAAAACTTTTCACATACAGTCACAGCTGCGAATAAAACAGCTGAGTTATTGTTAAATATCGGAAATAACAAAGGAATCAACGTAAATTCGAGGTTAAATAAGTCAGATTTTGAAATGAAACCTCAGTTCTCACTCATATATGGATCCAAATATTATTACTGTGTGTTTTTTTATGCATATAATTGCTCCATAATCTCGGCCAGATAATTATGCCGTTACACGTTTATTTTTAATTGTTTGGGAAATAACTGGTATTATATAATCTGGTATTTTGGCGCTGTGTGAAATGTCCTTAATATTCATAATTATTTTGATCATTATTATGGTGTTCTTATTTTTAATAGTGATCCATTTATCCTCTGTAAGCTAGGATACCGCGTTACAAAAGCCGCGGATAAACTGCGTGAAATGGAACTTTATAATCTGTTAAGAGCGGAATTAAAAAGAGTAAGTTTGGTCGTTACGTCAAGCGCACTTCGCTCGAATCGCCCAATGCAGATCACGTGGAAACAAATTGTAAGTTCTAGAAGGGACACGGGAGTCTTCCAGCTATTTCTTACTAGCTCCGCCCCACGGTGTTACCCGCCGTGAATAAGTAATCCCACGGGAACACTGCACTTTTCCGGGATCAAAGTAGCCTATGTGTTACAGGATATAAGCTATCTTGGTACCAAATTTCATCCAAATCTATTCAGCCGTTTGAGCGTGAAAGAGTAAGAAACATCCATACAAATTTTCACGTTTATAATATTAGAAGGATTTAAATGATAAACGAGCGAGCGAAGCGTACGCTCGCTGGCTCTTTAAATAAAAACAGATTCCCAGTTGACGCGAGCTACTAGTAGACAAATGAAAAATTAAAAAAAGCGAAAAAGTTGTTACTATTGTTCATGTCACTTTGTGGCTTCTTTGTCATCTATTTTTTGGTTCTAGAAGACGCTACTTTCCTCAATATTTATCCTTCACTCTTTTGAGAAAGCGGTAAAATAAAAATAAAAGTATATAAAAATAATATATAAAAAAGCACATACAGTTTTTCAGGTGAAAATGTCATTGGCAAGGCGGGATTTGAATTGGTGATATCCGGATTGAAACTCGGGGTTGTACCACTGGGCCACCACGCTCTCAAATAGGCTCTCAATATTCTAAATATAAAAAGGCATAATTTTCCCTATACTAACTAGTTATGTACAATACAAATTATTCTGAGAAAGTATTATCGAAGGAACTCAAATATTCTAGACCGAGACATAAATATTCCTTCATCAAATTCATCATCGCTTAACAGCTGAGTCTGAGTTTAAAAATAACCCTGTTTCATTATTATATACATTCTAAAAAAAAAAAAAAAACACCTACTAAGTAGAATATATGAATTTTGATTGACTTTCTCTTGGCATAGTGAGGAAATTACCAGTCATTCGCTAGACGGTAAAAAAATATGATAATCAATAAATCGGTCGATAAAAGTTTAACTTATGATTTGAAGATGATCCTACAATTTTTTATAGCGATTTTCGAGGTAGCACAATTTTATTCGTCCGAATTAAAAATTTGACATCTGATTTACATATCTCTGAGATAATTGAGAGAGAGAGAGAGAGAGAGAGAGAGAGAGAGAGAGGGTTTTTTTAATCTAGATGTTATCACGTAACACCAGGTGGGCCGTCAGCTCGTTCCGTAACTGAATCCCATAAAAAAATATTGGCTATTATGAAACCGGGGTTCAGTGGTGTCTGAGGAGTTCGCTTAAATTGATGAATGTCAAACTGATGACTGTGTGCCTGTCTAGCGTTTATTAATAATCATTATAATGATTATTAATAATAAATCAAGGTCATAACACGAATTTGACGTTAACTAAACCATTCGTGAAAGTTTTGGATATTAATCATAAAACATGAATCGTTAAAAAGGATTAAAAATATTTCAATTATTTATTAGGAAAGAGAAAGTTTAGTAATAGAAATATATTTGGGTACCGTTGTTAAATATATCTCGTATGGCACTTATGACATATGAGGACTCAATTTGACTGGCTCTTAGCTCGGTTGGTAGTAACGCTGCCTTATGCACTGTAGGTCGTGGGTTCGATTCCCACCCGGGTCAAACCTTTGAGTGACGACCATAGATCTCTGTTCTGTGTTTGGGTTAATATCTACGTATTATGGATTTACAAAAAAAAAACCAGTTGTCTGGTTCCCATGATACAAGCTACGCTTAGCTTACTTTGGGGCTAGATGTCGCTGTGTGAAAAGTCCACCAATATTATTTGAAACGTATGCCAGCTTCGATAGCTTAGATTTAAAGTGGATTCTGAGCTGTGCTCATTACCTACGCCACAACAGCCAGGGAGAACATTGATAGTGCATTGCATTCGTCAACACGAGATAAGTATTATCGTCGACTTTGGGGAGATTACTGGATTACTGGCCTCGTGTTGGAGCATAATCTAGTTGTGGGAATGAATAGTCAAAAACTTTATAGAAGCAATCTCTCGTTCATTTTTCAATTCACACAGGCTGATTCTCTGAGCACAGCCATGGTCAATTAGCAGTTACAAATGACTCCGAAGCTTATATTATATTTAAAAGTTTAATAATAAACACAGTGAATATAAAAACTATGGTTTATATATTAAAGTACAGTTAAATGGTGGCCTCACAGCTCAGTTGGCAGTAACACTGCCTTCTGCGCCCTAGGGCGTGTGTTCGATTCCCACCAGGACAAACTTTTGTGTGACGAACATAGATGTTTGTTTTGTGTCTGGGTGTTGATATGTATTATATGTATGTATTTACAAAAAGTGTATAAGTATTATATCAGTTGTCTGGTTCCCATGATGTAAGCTATGCTTAGCTTACTTTGGGGCTAGATGGCGGTTTGTGAAGAATTTTTCCACCAGCTTTTTTTTGACCTAAACCAAAAATAAAAAACAAAAACCAAAAAGTCACAGATCAGGTGTCGTCTTCCCTTAATAGAACATTCTCTCGACCCGTCAATTAATTCTGAAGAAAACCGGGCGTGTAATATTAGTTAGTAATATATTATGCATAATATACTACATTTATACCAATATCTGATATTATTTATTATGTTAATAGATAAATATATTTTGGGAGTGACACTTTAATCCTTAATTCCTTTATTTTTTTCTATTTCTATTACTTTATTCTTTTCTCATCCAGAAAATATATCTCGCTGTGACCCTTAGGCGGTCCGTTTGGGCAGTTATGCAACGACGCGATGGTTCCAATAATGAAGAGCTTTAAGGTTAAGCACATTTAAACAAACGTTCCCTCCGACAGATATTCTACTGCTTAGAAATTGATAATAACAATTTGTTGACTGGACTGGGTACTGGCTCTCAATTGAGTCGATTGTAAATTTTCAATAAGGCTGGTAGCCAGTCAAACGAACATTCGGCCTACCACCTCGCTTCGTTTATTATTTTACGATTATTATAACGACGTTTTCCTTCACCGGAGCTCGTGTAGATCACTGTAGGATTTGAATCCACAACCCACATGATCGTAAGACGTCCCTACCAACCTACCCTTATCGCTTTTTTTATGTCTGTTTGTTATGTGTGTTTGTTTATGTAGGTGGAATTTCTCATGTGCCTGTAATTTCAGCGGCAATCACACTTTTCAAACGCAAATGCGTTACTGCTTGGCGGCAGAAATCGGTATGATGGCGATACTTCCCCGTACGAAGTTGGCTTGAGTTCTACTGCTCTTAAAGGCTAATGGGTATGGCGGCATTACTTTCCCCGGAAAAACACTGCACAAACAGAAAGTTCTATTCAACAGGCATAAAATATAAAATTAAGAGGAATGAAATAAAATATAAGTTACTTAAATGAAGTTACAGGAAATAAAACGAAAGTTTTGTGAAATCAAATTCATTTATTTCGTACTTAGTATTGCACGTATGTGGTACCATTTATAATGAGTTTCTCGTCTCTCGTCAAAAGTTAAAAGTTAGTCATTTTAACCTACTATCAGAGATAGTTAAATAAAAGCAGAGAAAAATGTCGATTGACAGGTTTTGTCAAAGTAGGTAGGCACACAATGAGAAAGGTCGCTTTCCTAATTAGCATCTGAAACTGTGTTAATGGTCTTTCTTCTTCAAACCATGGTTTGCATAAACTAAACAACCATTCATATACAGAGTGTTATAAATAAGCTTCTATGGAATGATATTAATGCGATAGTTTATTTTCAAATGTACAATATCAATGTTTTTATTGAGTACGATGGCAGACAACTAAAAAATAATTTTTCAAATATTTGTCAAACTTATTACCTTGTTTCGTACAGTGCGGATGCAGAAAACACCAAAACAAGTTATGTTGCAAGACATGTATCAAAACGTTAATGTTTTTGGTAAAATGTTACGGTTAGAGAAAAAAATAACTAATGTAGGGGAATTTTAGTTGCAGTAGAATTTATGCCAAGTTCGTCCGGGGAAGTACTGCCACAATGCCCATTTGCTGCTGTAATGCACACGCATTACTATGTCCCGGTGCGTGCGTGCGTGCGTGCGTGCAAAGGGTGCTTGCGAGCGTACATATTTTAATTGTGTACAAACGTATTCACTGTAGTTAATTTCGCGTTGTGCAGCTAGTGAAATAGAAATATAACAAGAGCAAACAATTTTGAAAAACAAAAACCTCCAATGTGACTTTTAAGACCTTGTGTGTTCAGAGATGTTTTTGAGGTATTCCCTCAAAAAATCCAAGATTTTCCCTCCTTAGACCTAAAGTCTGTAGTTACGACTGTGTTTTATTCATTACTACTTACTAAGATAACATATTTGTTTCATTATTAGTACGACCCTCAGTACAACCCTTAGTAGGACCCTCTTAAGTTATTTCTCCTTTCACAACAGTGTATATGCGATGGAGAGGCATTGATACTGCTGTGTTCACATAGAAAAGCGTGATGTTTCATTACAGTAACTGTTAGTATTATTACCGACCCTTCTCTACCCCAAAGGGCATCAGAAAAGGGTATAATTTAAACACCCTGTAATTTTCTCGTTAGATGTGTATTGTTTTTTCCTTGTGTATCTGAGTTTTCTGTTGCTCTGATTGTAAGCCTTTGAACTGATTCAACCAAGATGTAATGTAATATTTTTTTAATACCTAATTTTCTTTCTTTCATTCTCTTTTTTAAGATTTCGTCGAATACAATCGGTAAGTTAATATAGGAAATATATATTTATAAATGTTTATTTTTATCAAAACATATTCTATAAACCAGATTCCAATGCATTGTGTTTCGACAAGTAAGAACGCTATAATGTTTTGGTAACATTATAGTATCAGAAATACAGTGCAAAGTTTAATAACATAGAAATGCTGTATGTATGGACTACAATGATTACGGGCCTTACTTTTGAAATATTTTCTTCAAGCCACGCTGGGCAGCTAAATATTCAATTCAATTCAATTCAATACATTTATGTATGAATATTTTCATTTCAATAATATGAAGGCCTTATGTAAAGATTTTGGCTTATATAAACATGTTTTTCAAACTGATGGCCAGGATTAAAAATTGCCGGTAATGAGATTGGCCTCACAGCTCAGTTGGTAGTAACCCTGCCTTCTGCGTTGTAGGTCGTGGGTTCGATTCCCAGCTAGGACAAACATTTGTGTGACGAACATAGATGTTTTTTCTGTGTCTGGGTGTTAATATGTTTGTATTAACAAAAAAGTATATATGTATTATATTAGTCGTCTAGTTCCCATGATACAAGCTGTGCTTCGCTTACTTTGGGGCTAGATGGCGGTGTGTGAAATGCCCACCAATATTTATTTATTAATTATTTATTATGAGAGGCATTTTAAATTAAGTATATCGATGTATATACGAGTACTTCAAATAAAATCTGAAAATACTCCAAGAAAACGATCTACAGTGAACAATACGAGTTTTCAAAACAAATTTAAAGCTAATTTTAATGAACCCAAAACCAAAAAGTTTTTATTTATATTTGCAAATTTACTCCGCAAAACTCAGGTAAGTCAATGAAATTCAAAAGTGTTCAGTATTCTCTGGAAACTAGGTTAGAGAGACTAACTTTACTACAAATTACTTGAAGACGTCAAAACCAAACATTCAACTTAACAAAACATTACAGACTAGATAACTTAATTTAGTACAATTTGTATAATATTAACATGAATTAGTTGTACCTACTTCAGCTGAATAAATCTGAATTAAAGCGCTTTCAACAAATGCCTTATTTATTATAAACTGACAATAAAAGCGATTGACATTCTATGTCGACTTAAATGTATGGGCATTTAAAATAATGAGTTTATTTGAATTATTTATACGCTATTATGTGAGTGAACATGGTACATTACCGCTTTCACATCTTGAGGGTGTTTACCGAAAGTTTTACAGCAGATTCTAGCGTAGTTGTTTGCGAATCGTTTACACCAGAAAAACATTTTTGGAACAAAACAAAGCTATTAAAATAACCAACATGTAGAATTGTTTAAAGTTTAGTCTCGCTGGATTGTGCTGGCTTCACAGCAACAGTAGTAAATCAGCCTTCTGTGCTGTAGGTCGTGGGTTCGACTCCCACCCCAGGACAAACATTTGTGTGACATTTGTAACATTGGTGCTTGTTCTGTGTCTGGGTGTTAATATGTATTATATGTATGTATTTACAAAAGAAAAGTATATAAGTATGTCTGGTTCCTATAATACAAGCTATGCTTAGTTTACTTTGGGGCTAGATGGTGATGTGTGAAATGACCACCAATATAAAAAAAAGTCTTTCGCTTGTAACTTGTTTTAGATTGTGCGTGCTGGCGAAAGTGTTGGGCAGTGGGTCGCGTGAGGAAATCCTTAAATTCTATCGTGCGATTTAATAATGATGGATGAGTTCTATAGTTAAGTATATTGAGAATGACGCTGACTGTTATAACTTTCACCGTGTTAATTTCAGTTTCGTTTGGTGATTCTGTTTTGCTTCTGGGCGTAGATCGATACATTGACTGCGTGATCGGATTTTTTAGGATTCGATAATGACAATCCGATCTGACTGTATGTATTTACCCACTGTCAGTAGACACAGCTCAGTTGGTTCATAGTAAGTAGGCCTTCTATGTTGTAAGGTCGTGGGTTTGATTCCCTTCCAGGACAATAATTGTTATAGTCTAACATCCGTAGATTATGATGATCAGTAGTTTATACATAAAAATAAATAAATAAAGATTGGTGGACATTTCATACAGCGCGATCTAGCCCCAAAGTAAGCTAAGCATAGCTTGTATCATGGGAACCAGACAACTGATATAATACACATTGTATTTTTGTATATAGAGGTATATACATATTGACATCCAGACACAGAACAAACATCTATATTCGTCTTACAAATATTTTTCCTGGGTGGGAATCGAAGCCACGACATACAGCGCAGAAGGCAGCTTACTGAGCTGTGAGGCCAATAAATATCAAATGTTACGCTACCGTCTATATCGTACCCATAATTCCGGTTCATCTTAAGGTTGTCTGGAAGAGATTGCTCATTGCAATAAGACCACCCATTTTAATAGCATTTAATGTACACTTGAAATTAGTTTTCAGGAGTATTGCTTTTGTATTGTTGTTTACATGAAAGAGTAATATATTGTATTGTGGTTTTGGATTATTCAAAGAGCTTCAGTGAAGGAAAACATCGGCAGGAAACAATTGTATCTGCTATGGTAAAAAGCCGCCTTCCTAGTTTCCATCCTCAACTTAAAACTCTGATACCAAATACCCAACAGTGTGCTTCTTAAAAACTTTTTTGTTTACTGAACTGATTGATAGAAATGAATGTTTGTATTCGTGTTAAAATTAGATTGTGACCTTTGAATTAATTTAACACGCTCCATCGGAACCAAATTTTTACAAATTATTTGTTTTTACGTCAATGGATCATACCGATGAAAGATATAAATATAATCTTTCATGGAAATGTCAACAGTCTTTTGACCTTTTATCGAAATCTGCTGGTGAACCATGATAATCCGTTATTTTTATTATATTGGGAATACCTAATCTGTTGTATGTGGAATAATTTACCAGCGGTTCACTCCCGGGACTGCAATAAACGTTTAACTGGTCACACAGCTCATTTGGCAGTAAATCTGCAGGTAGTAAAGGGTGCGACAATCTTTAAAAAAAAGCAGTAGAACTTGTGCCAAGTTCGCCCGGAGAAGTACTGCCACCACACCTGGTAATCTGCCGCCAAGCAGTGATGTACCCGTATTGCTGTGTTCCAGTGGAAGGGAGTGGGTGCCGGTGAAATTGCAGCCGCATGAGACGTAACATCCCCGTCTCGGGGTGATGGACGCAACGCAATGCGACTTGAGTCATTTCATACTTTGGTTGAGAGGACTCGAGTGGTATTGCTGTTGTCTATGGGCGGCGGTTACAACTTAACATAAGGTGGGCCGTCAGCTTGTCGTGACTTAAATCACATAAAAAGTCTGATAATTCGTCCATATCACAACATCCCATCGGCCCTTATGAGTCGAGTTTTAATGGCAAAAATAACCCTTTTAATTTTAAGCATGACTTTTGAGGCCGTGTAACGACTTGATAAACTCCATTAAAAGTACGACAGTCGTCATTATTTTCACCACGTTCACAAAGATAACGCTAAGTTATTAATTAATCTTTTTGAACCGAAATAACTGCAATTTGAAACTTTGAAAGGGTCCCGAATGTTATGTCGACTTCAAGTTTTCACAGTGGAGTGTAAAGAGCTATCTTCCTGCATAATATATTAAATAAAAAACATACATACATAAAATCACGCCTGTTTCCCGGAGGGGTAGGCAGAGATCATGATTTTCCACCTGCTGCGATCCTGACATACCCCCTTAGCTTCATCTAGTCTCATCACATTCTTCATGCATGCTCGTCGGTTTAAGGTACTATTGACCAGGCCTTTTCCAAAACATCATAATAAAAAACAGTTTTTTAAATTCAAGATTTTTTCTACAGATATTTCTTTAATGATTTCCAAAGAGATATTTAGAGTGATTCACAAAGAAATGTGCTAGACAAGAATTAAAGGAATTTTAATATTAAAGTGTCTAATTTGTCTCAGTTCGAAAGCAATGATACCAGGCATTTCGTGAGTAATCGATTTCAGTTGAAAATTCAAAGTAGTGTAGGCGGCAGGTAACTTCAGTTGAATTTCGAGGAGGTATCCTTTTAAGAAGTTTGATACCTCTCAGATACATGTTTATTCCAGGTATCTTTATTGCTGCCGTCAAGAAGGAATATAATCGGTACTCATATCAATTTCCGTATATACAATATATATAATGTGTCAATATTCTATGGGGACCAAAATAAAGGAATTTAATTTTTAATATGTTATTAGTAGCAGTAGAACTTATGCCAAGTATCCGGAGAAGTACTGCCACCATGCCCATTTTTGCCTCCAAGCAGTGACGCATTCGCGTTACTGTGTTCCGGTTTGAAAGGTGTGGCGGTGAAATTACAAGCACATGAGATATTTCACCTACACGTCTCAGAGTTACGGGCGCATACGATGTGACTAGGGTCTTGCTGTACCAAAGTTGAGGATTCTAGTGGACTTCTTTCATACATCTCAAATCTCAAATCTCAAAAATACATAATCAAAAACTATCTCAGCACACCTTTCTCAATTGTCAGTCAAAATGTTTCCGTTCAGGATCTAATTGTTTTTACTAAAATTGTTACTATGAATACCTTAAGCATAACTCTATTTAAGTTTCTATGTTAACTATAAATAAATTAACTGTGTGAAAGTGCAAATAAATTATTATTATTATTATTATTATTCTCCACACACCACAACTACCTCTTATCACACTGTTTCTCACTTCATCTCTCAAAGCTATCTCACACATATTTTGGCTCTTATTGACTATGACTGGCCTCGCAGCTCAGTTGGTTAATAACTCTACCTTCTGACCTGTAAGTCGTGGGTTCGATTCTCACCCAGGATAAACATTTGTGTGACGATCATTGATGTTTGTTCTGTGTGGGTGTTAATATGTATTTATATGTATGTATTTACAAAAAATGTATATATGTATTCTATCAGTCATCTGGTTTATAAAAAATAAAATAACCATAAAAATGAAATAAATTAAATTGAATTATAAACTTGTTAAAAAAAATTGGTTATCGGCTACTGACTATCGATATCGGATCGGATAGTAAATAAAATGCTGAGAAGGTGGGCTAGGATCTCAGCAGGCGTCGAACTTAGGTAAATTAAGCAAAGCTTCCAATGTTTAATTTGACTATTTAACGGTTCTATTCCATTAATTTAAGCGTTTTTAACGAATTTTTTTAAAGCGTGTTAATTTAAAGTGTGTTAATTTTAAATGCTTTGCCAGCTTTGTAGCTAAGAGCAATACATATTGATAGACTTTCACGCGGCGCCATTATCCAGCATAGTTTGTTAATACTATGGGATTCAGATAACTGATAGCACACTTGAATAATCTGTTTGTATATATAATATTAACACCCAGAAAATCTACAAACTTGTTAAATCATTATACATTTTTTTTATACTGTCGGACATTTCACACAACGCCATCTAACCCCAAAATAAGCATAGCTTGTACTATGGCAACCAGATGACTGAATAATACATATATACATTTTGTTTGTAAATACAAACATATAAATACATAATAATACCCAGACACAGAAAAAACAATACTCGCCACATAAATATTTGCCCTGGGTGGGAATTGAACCCACGACCTACAGCTCAGAAGTCAGAGTTACTACCAACTGAGTTGTGAGGACAGCATAGTATCGTCCGGTCGCAGTCAACCGCTCGCTAATTGATTTTCTATTGACTAGTTTTAGTCATCAACACCTTTTTGTAGAGAGTAAAACCATCGCGAGTCATGTTTGTTCTACGATTTCCGGTTCAAGGTTTCTTAAATTAGCAAATTTTCACTTTGACAAATGTCAAGTTAGCGGAACGCTTTACAACTTTGTTTTTGGTGTCAACGTACACTTGTGACGTGTTGGTATTCATGTCGTTTAAACTACAAGATGCTACTTAAGTGTAAAGTCAAGGTTATATTGTTTTAGTGGATAGTAAGAAATTTTTTGGGACGACACGAGTTCGGCTAAAACAGATTAGGATAACTCTATTTGTTGCAAACTGGGTAAAGATTCAATTCTTGGAGTTTTAACAAAAGTACTAACATATCTTGCTTGAACATGGATTCTTCTATCACCAGTTTGACACTTTCGCTTTTTCCATCTATTTTTATATAAATCACACACAAAGAAATTCACAGCGAAAGCGCATAAGCCATCTATTTTATGTCCCAGAATCATAAACGGAATGTGAAGAAATTCCCACTAGGGAGGGCGGGAAGAGCATTATTATTGTTAAGGGAAACGATGACATTTAACATCGGGTGAGCCATCTGCGCGTGTCGTACTTAAAAAGAAATTTGCCTAGAGGCCGTGATATGACCCGGTCCGGAAACATTCGACTCTGCGGATATCAGCTGTGTTAAGTACTTGGTAGAAGCAAAGCCTTGCAATCGGCGGCGGCGGTGCTATGCATAAAATTATAGAAACGACCAAATTGTGTTCGCTCTTCCCGGAGCCGCCGGAACTGTTTGGATAATTTTGATATTGGATGGGTATTTCCTTATGTCTGCGTAGTTATAAACTTATGATATAGAAAAGTTATTAAAGATAATGTGACGATTAGCGGAGTTTCTTTTATCACTGAAGTCAAAATTGAAGACGATTGAAAGCCTAATAAACATACACAAATATAATAAAGCCATTTCTCCCGAATTACGAATAACGCACACCTTCAGAATCAGAATCATTAAAAATTTCATAGGACAACTTTCATCTTGGTTTTGTTGTTTATCTTCCATACAAATAAATAAAATTGGAGTGTCTTTTGTAATATTAAAATAACCGCTTTTTAGTAAGTGCATATGAATGTTTACACGATACATATACCAAAACAACATTTTTTCACATTTTTTGTCTGTCTGTCTGTATGTCTGTCTGTCTGTTTGTTCCGGCTAATCTCTGAAATGGCTGGACCGATTTTGACGGGACTTTCACTGGCAGATAGCTGATGTAACAAAGAGTAACTTAGGCTACTTTTCCGAGGGGTAAAATAGGAGTGCGTGATAAAACCGAATTCCACGCAGACGAAGTCGCGGGCAACAGCTAGTCTTCTAATAAAGGTTGTCTATAAGAGGTCGCTTTTTACCGCCGTTTGCATATTCTAAGTAGTTTCACGTTTATATTTTTGCATCCTGGTGTACAATAAAGATTTTCATTCGTTCTACTACAAAGCAAGATTACAACCATTACCACACAACAAAGAAACAAATATTGCTATTTGGGTTTTAAAAACCAGTCTGTCTCCTTTCATTAAACAATGGAAGAAATAGGTTCATGAAACTAAAATGAGTCTCGTACGTACGCCACAGAATCATTACCAATCGCCTAAGCTAATTAACCATTACTTGAATAAATTTACACAAGTTTTCTTTAGAAACTTCCTCTCTCACACAATACATTGTTTTTTACATTTTTATTCGCACGACGTCGGTAGATATTGCTTCCATTAATAACAATCGTGTATTTTTATCAGCTATTAGGTTTGCAAATATTATAATTCTTGGGTTACTTGCATAACTTTTGGCAAAACTATTCAAAGTAGTTCTATGAATTGCTGGCCAGTAGGTTTTGTAAGTAACTATGAGCAAGGTTGTATAAAATATTTCTTATATAGAGATATTATTTTTGCATGGTTTATTTTAGTAATTTATGTATTATAATAGTCTTTCTGGCTATCGTATTATTAAGGATGGTTTAAAGGCAGTATTAGCAGAGTGTTTCTTGGTAAAACAACCTTTTGTCACGTCTACATTTCGTTATTTATTGTATTTACTTAGTTTATTAAATACGCATTTATTGTATTTAATAAAGTACGTTATTGTAACTCACAATGTGAGAAGTAAACCATTAGGGTTCTGCTTACCCCTTCAGGAGAAAAGGCGTGAATCTATTCATTTTAAATGTATGTATATATAATAACATTTTCATGAGAAAAGGACTGACTCATCATGAAATCTCTTTATACCACAAAGCTTACGTGTTTGAAAATATGGATGCGGCTTTTAAGGCTGTAGAGTAGACGCAAGCTAAGATGAGATTTCAGTCCATTCTTTGGGTGTAATTTTTCAAACAAATATTAAAGTGATGAATTGACAATTTTTGAATGGAACATAATATTTCATGGGCGACATAAAAATACGAAGAAGATGCAGGCGCGTTCACTAGTCTACCATACCATTTAATTTAACTTCAATAAGATTCCAATAGTGCTCTATTCTATTCGAGTCAGCGGTTCTTTCGAACCAATGTGGAAAGGATTTTAAGTGCGCCTCAAAGAGGCTCCTTTCGTGCACTTGACACATGTCTTCGAATTTTTAGTTTTTGGACATGTCGGTTTCTTCACGATGTTTTCCTTCACCGTTTTGAGAACGTGGTATATAATAAATCTTTCGAGCAAAACAGTCATGGTGCACGTCGGTATTTGAACCAGCGACCAGGAATATTGTGTGAAAACATATTTATTAAAAATTCACTTTTTTCATTTTTATCCTGAAACAATCTATTCGTTTCCTTGTTATAAAAATGCACAGCCCCTTATACAACTGCGATAATGCCAAAGGAATGCCTAATATTTTACCTTTAATTATTCTCCAGACTCCAGGCCTTTGTCAACGAGTTAATCTCTTAATGGACAATAAAGTTATGCTGGGTTCGTATATAACGAAGGAGAACGAGCTAAGAGTACCAGTGTAACGTAGGTATTTTTTGAAATTCAATGACAATCTAATTAAACAAAAAAAAAAAAAACTTTTATGACAATTACGTAACGGGTTGAGAAGAAGCTCCGCCTGATGTCCTTAGCAGCACCAAAATGATAAGAATCATAATGAATAGTGATTGATGGAACCTCCTAATTTATGAATTTTTACAAATCTCAATAATATGAGCAATTTATTATGTTGTTGTATGTTATGTTGTTTATTTATGACTACGCAGGTCTTCTTATATATTGCGGTTATGTAATAAATAATCTCCGGTCACGTGACCACAGATGCTGCAACACATTCTGAAGGTTTTAGAAATGTAAGACGTGAATCAAAACTGAAAATATCAAAATAATAAGTATTTACACCAGGCCTTATTATTCTAACCAATACATTATATTGGTTTTTACTTATCATGCATAAACTGGAGGATGAGCGGGCAAAACTGGGCAACACGAGTTTTGCTGAACATACAAGTTAGCTATAAACTTTTATGTTCGGCGGAGCTCGTCAATATCATTCGGCGTCATTCGCTATGCACGCCACCGGAAAGCAGTTATCACGACCCAGCAGGCACGTGTCTACTTTATATTGTATGAACTTCTTTGTACACTGTACTTGTGAATTTCCTAACTCGTGAAGATAGGAGACAGAAAACACAATGTTAATTAATAATAGAATGTACCAACAGCTGAAAAGTTAAGGCTAATTTAGACGAGTTTGTTAAATACGAGTAGACAAGAATAATCAGGATAGAATATTTTTGCTCCGAAGATTTAATTCTATTAAATTTAACTTTTACGAATTATGCATATACATATTTCCATGACAGTCAAGAAGATATCAATCAATCAAATTTGATCCATTTATATAAGTAACATTAAAAAAACATACCATAAAATCAATTTAAAACTAAATATAACTAAAAATAATAATAATAAATAAAAATAAAATATAATAATATTATCATGATCAATAAATAATATCATGATTGTAAACAGTTAAGCAGTAGAAATCACGGCGAGTTCGTTCGGAGAAGTACTGCCACCATGCCCATTTCTGCCGCCAAGCAGTAATGCATCCGCGTTACTGCGTTCCAGTTTGAAAAGTGTGGTTGCCGGCGAAATTACAGGCACATGACACATTCCACCTACACGTCTCAGAGTTACGGGTGCATACGATGTATCTTGGGTCTTGTGGTACCTGGTAGGGGAGGACTAAACTCGCATCGCTTGTTATTGGCAGAGGTTACCACTTAACACAAGGTGGGCCGTCGGCTCGTCTCGTAACTGTTTCACATAAAAAAATAACAGGGAACTCGTTGGTTGGTGCGAGGTTTGTGATTTTGTGAATAGACGAATCATATGAATGCTTTCATACAATTTGATTGCCTACATATTTCAAGAAACTTTTGCTGTCAAAAGCCCTTAAGCCCTTAAGCATGTGAGTGAACGTTTAATTTCGTGATTAAGTGTCTTCACTTGTCTTCACTTGTCTTCACTTCGTGAGAACATTTAGGCAGAAACTCGGTGGCACGCAGCTTATGTTACACTAGGGGCGTAGACGTGACAAATGGTAAACAGTATAGTATTCGAATAGTTAAGTGTATAACAATTTCAACCAGAAAAAAATATTAATAATTACACAGGCAGGGTAATTTTTGTAGCAACGATATTCCCAAAAATTCTTGACGAAAGAAATTAATTGGTTGTTAAATTCACCCAATGTATTTAAACTATTCTCAAACCGCTATTGCGGTGGGCAATCACTTAATACCACCAATAAATAATTTTTTTTTTATACACAGTTTTAATATAAGTATTTCTTATTTTTATTCTAATAAACCAACGACAATTATTTTATAAGATAAATCTTTAATTATCAGCAATCCAGGATACAGTATTTCATATAGAATTGCGAAAGGCAATAAGGCTTAAGCATAGTATAAGGATAACCTTAGGTAGAATTGGGAGTGTGACCTAATCAGAACATCATTGTCCCCGAAGGTTGTATTAAGGTACTTGGTACAAAGAACTGTGTCTGACCCTAATGAGAGTTGAAATGTAGTAATGATAAGAAGGATAACTCAGAGACAAACTTCTAAGATTCTACATCTATACAAATAAATAAAATTGGAGTGTCTGTTTGTAATATTAAAATAACCGCTTTTTACTAAGTGCATATGGATGTATACACGGTACATATACCAAAACCACATTTTTTTAAATTTTTGTCCGTCTGTCTGTCTGTTCCGGCTAATCTCTGAAATGGCTGGACCGATTTTGACGGGACTTTCACTGGCAAATAGCTGATGTAACAAGGAGTAACTTAGGCTACGTACGTACTGAAAAGTGGTACGGAATCTGAATGGTTTTTATTAAATTAAAAATAATTTAATTTTAAAGTCGTATTTTTTATGGTTACCCTATAAGAGGGTTCGCCGAGACATGAAACCGCTAAAGTGGTATACTGTGAATAATATTTTGTGGTTTCCGTCACAGCTCAGAGTTAAAGTAGTTTACTAACTTCACAAATATGGTATAGACTCAAAATCAATATATAAAAAAATGCTATTAATAAATTCATACGTAAAGCCCAATTGCTCACCCGTCTCAGTTATTCACCGTATCATGGTTATCAAATCTACGAACTATTATGAGCTTCATATGAACTTTTATAATGGAATAGAACCCGCTAACCGTGCATCTAACTATTTGAGAGTTTCATACAACGATAAATTGGAATAAAACCATGAAAATTTATAATCAACATTTTGCTTTTGCGGGCTGATTCAGTTAATGCATATACTAATTTCTACTGGGATTAGTCTCCTTAGAACTTATACTATTAAATATAAATTATATAACTATATAAAAGACTATTATAATAATAAAATAAAAGAAAAAATGCATGAGCGCCTGTCGGAAAGAACACTGCCGTGTAAATATTTTTGTATGAATAGTAAAACAATATAAAATAGATTTTTTTTTTATTTGACACGCAGTGACATAAACAGTGAAAAAAGTTAAAAAATAAAATAAATTGACTTTTGTTCATGGCGTGGTCTCCAATATACTATTTTTAATATTTTATATAAAAATATAATTTAAAATAAAATAAAATTTATTATCGATTAGTAAATAAATATGTAGACCCTATTAACTGTGGTAATGAGCCAGTTAATCTCGAGCAGACTGTGTCTACGGTCGCTGGTTTCAATAAATCGTTCACAGAAACATTACTACGTTCAAGTGCCGTGCTGTGAAACCGTCCGTGAGATTTATTTCGTTTTTATTGCCCGCATCACCCACAAACTTGTTTCTACATTTGCACAAATATTTCAACGAATTTTCTTTGTTAAATAAGCCTTATTAAATATGATAAGAATGCCCTTAATATGCTTTTTTCTGTATCAGAAGAAATAGTGCAGAGTTTGCATGAGAAAGTCGAGAAAAGAAATTTTATTTTCAAAGAAATCTTTAAAATCTGCCACGTTAAGTATGTCAGTGAAATCGAATATATAAAATTCTCGTGTCACAGTGTTTGTAACATATTTCCTCCGAAACGGCTAGACCAATTTTTATGACATTTTTTGTGTATGTTTGGTAGGTCTGAGACCTATTCTCACTCTATATATACTCTCGTAAACTATTTTTCTTACCCCTAAGTGATAAGGTGGTACACCCTGAAATATTTTATTATATTTTGATGGACAACATTTTTTATTTTAATCTTTTAAGATTCAACATAAAAAAAAATACATCGAACCATAAATTTTCACCTTTCTACCACATTCCCTATTTTTTTATTGCGATATTAGCACTTTAATAATTTTCAACCCTCGGTGGTCTATTACTGAAATAATGTTATTTTTTTTCATTTTTAATTATACTTTTATCTTAACGTGGCATTGCAACGCATGCCGGGTACAGCTAGTTAACTATAAAATGCCTCACGTGCCTATAATTTCCCCGGCAACCACACCTCGCAAACCGGAACACTAACGCTAATGAATTACTGCTTGGCGGCAGAAATGGGTATGGTGGCAGGAACTGCGCTTGGAGTTGGACGATAGTCTCACTACACTATAACGGGTTGAGCACCAAACTGGTTAGTTGTTATAACGCCTATTTTTTCGGATATAAATACTAAACTTCAGAAAAACCGAATCGACTGCAATAGGGCATGATTCGTTCGCTGTTGTCTATGGGCGGCGCTTACTTATCAGGTGGGCCATCAGCTCGTTAAAGTAGTACTTGTTTCAATAATACAAATTTACATAATCGTAGTATTTTCATAATTCAATATTATTTAGTCTACGTGAGCAAAACCAAACTGTGTAGGAGCTGGTTATATTAGCATGTAATGTACTTAGCTGCGCTTATAAGAAAATATGAACTAACACTAGATAAAAACTGAGTTTCCGACCACTTGATATTCGCTTACTGTTTATTTTATTCTAAAACAAAAGCCCCAAAAAATACGTAACAAATTTAGCATAAAACCAATAAATGTCCAGATGAAAGATGGGTCAGCAAATAAAAGTGAAAATAACGTTTCGCGTATAAAATTGTACTTAAGTCACGTTAAATGTTTAGGATTCTCTACGCGTTGTCAGGTGTAGAAATAGATTTGTGTACCAACCAAAATGCCCAGTGTATACACGCTCATCTCTTCAACCTGGTAAACGGTACCAGCAATTTTCGATGCGAGATGCAAAATATCATTCAATCATCCATACAAATAAATAAAATTGGAGTGTCTGTTTGTAATATTAAAATAACCGCATTTTACAAAGTGCATATGGATGTATACACGGTATAAATACCAAAACAACATTTTTTTTAATTTTTGTCTTTCTGTCTGTTTGTTCCGGCTAATCTCTGAAATGGCTGGACCGATTTTGACGGGACTTTCACTGGCAGATAGCTGATGTAACAAGGAGTAATTTTGGCTACTTTTCCGAGGGGAAAATACGGGGTGCGTGATAAAACCGAATTCCACCCGGACGAAGTCGCGGGCAACAGCTAGTCACACATATGTATGTAGTTTAAAACGGTACTCTAGAACTGAAATTGTTAACTTCCACATAAAACTCTAAGTGCATTTATAATTATATAAGAAATTACGGACAAATGTCTACCTATTATGTGTAATTAAGAAAAATAATCGGTATATATACCAGTAATCAAAAAAAATAAGGAAGCAAGCAAGCACGCGAAGTTTTGCACATGCAAGCATACTGACCTTTGGAGAAACGAAGAGTAGCGTGTTCTGGGGGTATTACCATGTACAGTTAAATTAAATAAGTATAATTTCAAAAGATTTTTGAGTTTAAAAAGGCCCTTTTTGCCTTCCAACGATTACAGCGATCTTTTGAGACATATCCGCGGTTTTGACTGGCCTCATAGCTCAGTTAGTAGTAAACCTGCCTTCTGCGATGTAAGTCGTGGGTTCGATTTCCAGCCAGGACAAATATTTGTGTGACGGTGTTATGTATTATATGTATGTTTTACAAAAAGTATATAAGTATTATATCAGATACAATATACAGACTATGCTTAGCTTACTTTGGCGCTAGATGATGGTGTGTGAAATGTCCGCCAATATAAAAGAAGTTACTGGCTTGTGCTGGCGTTTTACAACTTGACTACTGACTCATTTCACTAGACTAACAATAGTTGTATCAAGTTAAATGCTTAATTATTAAATAACCAGCTTAATAATTTTACCAACAAAAATGTCCTACTTGGTATGTGACTCTGACATAAGCAAATAAGATTTTCCTTTATATTTGTTGAAGGTTCTCGAAAACAGAAGCGCAAAAAACAAAAAAAAAAAAAAAAAACAAGAAACAAAACAAGAGTAAACAGAGCAAGGTCAATAATAAATCATTCTTTTAGTAATTAAATTTATATAGTATTACTAGCTGCGCCCCGCGGTGTTACCCGCGGTGAGTAGGTATAGGTAAGTAATCCCACGGGAACACTGCTTTTTTCCGGGATCAAAGTAGCCTGTGTGTTAATCCAGGATATAAGCTATCTTGGTACCAAATTTCATTCAAATCCATTCAGTCGTTTGAGCGTGAAAGAGTAACAAACATCCATACAGACTTACACGTTTATAATATTAGTAGGATTTACTGATATCTGATTCTAATGATTTGACGTGAGAGTTTTTCGAAGTAATATTTTAAATTAACCGTTTTACATAATTTTTGGCCTCTAATTAAATAAACGAGTTCGTAGACCCCTTCACAAGTTTTCTTTTGACTAAAATTAAAACTTAAGCATCTATTAAAGTTTGCAAGTTCTTTGTCTGAGTACCACTTAATTCCGGTTCAGTAGTAACTATTCCGCGCCCTGACTTCGGTTAAGTAAATTAGTTCCCGTCACTTAGTCGTATTTTAATTAAAGAAAGTTTCGAAACCTTGAACGCTATCAGCTTTTACTTATTACATTTTGCGGAGACCATTTTGTGTTAAAGAAATTATCTCGAACTGCTACGAACTCAATTGTTAATGGTTCCAGGATATTATTATTTCTTTTATACAAAGAAATACATGTCGAAACATTTTTAAGTTATAAAAATTTAGAATAAGTTTTTATCTCATTACCTTTATGTAGAATTCAATATAAATCAGAAAAATAATTATTTCGCCGGCACCCACTCCCTTCCACCGGAACAGTAATACGAATGCATCACTGCTTGGCGGCAGATTACCAGGTATGGTGGCAGTACTTCTCCGAGTGAACTTAGCACTCTAGAAAAGTAGATCTAGCTACTTTAGGTTGCTCCTTTCGCACCACACAGAGGAAAAGTGTAGGGATTCAAAGGGTCTATGGATGCGAGCAACGTATACCCCCCCCCCCCCCCCAAATCTAGAGATTGATCGTTGAAATAATCCTGACATAGATAACATGCATATACCGAGGAATATCGAGAAGTTTGGAATATTGTCTACACTTAATTCGAGAGCCTTAATGTATAATCAATACTTGAAACTAATCTAATTGATGAAGCTACTGACACTTGAGCTTGATCTGGTGCAAGCTAAAATCAACCGTAACGCTGAAGCATTAACTTATAGTTGACCTCGCAGCTCAGTTGGTTAGTAACTTTGCCTTCTTAGCTGTAGGTCGTGGGTTCGATTTCCGCCCAGGACAAACATTTATGTGACGAACGTTCTGTGTTTGGGTGTTAATTTGTATTTATATGTATATATTTACAAAAAAAGTATATAATGTATTCTATCAGTCATCTGATTCCCATAATACAAGCTATGCTTAGTTTGGGGCTAGATGGCGATGTGTGAAATGTTCACCAATATTTATTTATAGTATTGCGACATAAGTTACCAGTAGCTGAAAGCTTTAGCCAAGTTAAAATAACTTCTAAGACTAGGGAAATAAGGTGTATCTTCAATAGTTTCGATCCATTGTTGCTCTGATTCAGTGCTTCGTGCATCGCAGTGAAAGTGCTACGTTCCGTTACGTGTAAGCAGAAACATCTGTATGCACGCAACGCCCGGTACGTGATACGGAACGTAATTTTTCTATTGCTTTCATGTTGCGTAATGCTGAGATACTGGCCGAATTAATGTTTACTTTTTACTTTGTAATTTAGCAATTTTTGGCTACTAAATAATAATAATAGCAAAATTAATTAAAATTATTTCAGGCCACTTAGTATTAAATACATTGGGCCCATAAAATTAGTATTTTAAGCAATATAATTATTTATTTATTTCAGGCTACTTAGTTATTAAATACATTGGCCCATAAAAATATTATTTTAAGCAATATAATTATTTATTTATTTCAGGCTACTTAGTATTAAATACATTGGCCCATAAAAGTAGTATTTTAAGCAATGTAGGTAAATTTGGTTTGTATATCGTTAAATAATACTTTTTGTCTTTGTAGCAGAACTTATAACAAGTTCTTTCGGGAACTACTGCCACCATACCCATTTACGCCGCCAAGCAGCAATGCATTCGCGTTACTGTGTTCCGGTGTGAAGGTGTGGTTGCCGGTGAAATTGCAGGCAATTGACAAAATTCCACTTTCATATCTGAGTTACGGTTGCATACGATGATCTTTTCGCACCTAAGTAGGACTTATGTCGTATTGCTTATATAGGCAGGGGTTACCACTTAACACAAGGTGGGCCATCTGCTCGTTCCGTAACCTTACCACGTAAAAATGCGTCGTTTTTCTTCTCCGATAAAACTATACAGTACAAAAACTGTATAAAAGTACTTATTGCAAGGAATTGACTGAATCCTGCGTGGGTTAGGCGCGAATGGCCAATGTAGCCAATTTTCTTCAAAGGTCAGTAATGAAACCTTATATAAACTAATTTAATTTGTAATTGAAGATGATAATTAATATATAGTACCTACATTTGGACTGAATGTTGTTAGGTTTCTTATAATATACCAAATAAATGTTGTTTAAATTATTTTCTTTCTTTCTTTAATAGGTAATTCTGAGTACCCCATGTATGGCTGACCAATTATCTTATGCGAGGTTCTACTATTAGATACATTGAGCGTTGCAAATAAAAATTGTAAAGACTCTTAAAGCAATACTGAATTAAATAATTTTGACATTTATCATAGTTGGCTCTACAACTATTGTATTCATATTTTACTTACTTATATGAGCATTTAACAACGAGCCGTTAGATACGTACCTGAAACATAAATAAAATTTGTTAAATAATATTAATTTATTTATGAAATAAAATTTAAATTTATTCACTGTATATAAAATGTCTGGAACAATAGAACAGAATAGAAATCTTTGTTGTACACCACTGAAATACATAAAAACACATACTTTAAACACTTTAAAAGGAAAAATCTTGATAAACCCTAATCTAAAACATTAGATTCATCCCATAACAACATTATTTTGTTCCTGGGAAGTAATACCGGGATAACAATTCACACCTATCCAACCAATCCCAAAAGATCCGTGAATTATCCAGGAAATTGCCTGGACATTCTCCTTAAAGTAAACTATAGACATGATAAAATTAAAAATATGAATTTAAGATAAAGAGTTAAATAATAAAAATTAAGTACCTAAGTGAGAAGTCCGAGAACTTATTTTGTGTAAGTCTTTGTTCCCACACAGAAGGAAGATTGGTTTGTTTATGAATTTCTAACGAAATTTGGGAACAGATGAATTATTCACAGGTGATCCTTTAAATTGGGATTTAGTGTCACATAACACAGGGAAGTATTTAGTACATAACATTCATTTTGCTTTCATTTTACCACTTAGTAGCAACAGCTGGACTGTTCGTTTACTTATTACCCCACCATCATTTCACCATTTTTGCCACCAAACAGTATGTTCCGGTGGAAGGGAGTGAGTGCCGGTGTAATTACAGGCGCATTAGACATAACATCCCCGTCTCGGGGTGATGGACGCAACGCAATCTGACTTAAATCATCTCATACTGTGGTGGATAGGACTTGAGTCGTATTACTGTTGTCTATGTGCGGCGGTTACCACTCAACATCAGGTGGGCCGTCAGCTCGTTCCGCAACCTTCAGATAAAAAAAAGACAGAAGAAGAGTATATTTCAAGAGCAGTAGAACTCATACAGGTGACACAACATATGGTGAGCCATCTGTTATTTCCATACTCAGTCTTTCAGGCTCAGTCACTTTTGCATGAAAGGAGCCACTTTGAGGCGCACTTAAAAATCCTTTCACCACACTGGTTCAGGAGAACCAGTGACACGAATAGAATTTAATAGCTCAGTCACTATTATTCTCAAGCGTTGGATGTTTAGGAGGCATAAAATTGTAAACATTGGACGAAATAGGCGTAAGCTAAAAATTACTATCATCTTATATTCGTATTTTATAAAATATAATCCTTTATTAGCTGTAAGAGAAGTTAATTAAGATTTTACTGTATTAAATAAAAGATTTGTTTTTGTGTGCTAAATAAAACAAAATGAAATAAAACAATCGTTTCATCGTTCTGAGTCCGTTCCAAGATCCCCCCAGCAATTATTTAGTCGCAATGGTTTCCCGTGTCAATAACCTACCTCCGCAAATGGAGCTCAAGTAATAATCTATTTAACGCTCCGTGGATTGCGTTTCAAAGGACACTTTGGGTAAAACTAATGCGGTTTCGGTGGCGGAAGTCAATGGTAGTGATATATTTAGAAGAATTACTGCACGGTATAAAATTTCGGCCAACCCAACTCGTTTACGCGACTACGGATATGAAAGTTCGAGCGTATAGGTGACGGAATTTGTGTCCAAGTTTTAAGACACGTAGAATAAAATATCTATATCTATACATTTACACAAATAAATAAAATTGGAGTGTCTGTTTGTAATATTAAAATAACCGCTTTTTACTAAGTGCATATGGATGTATACACGGCAACAACATTTTTAAAATTTTTGTCTGTCTGTCTGTCTATCTGTCTGTCTGTCTGTCTGTCTGTTTGTTCCGGCTAATTTCCGAAACGGCTGGACCGATTTTAACGGGGCGCGGTTACGAGATAGACGGTTGGGACGTTTTTCGCGTAGTAGACGCTTGGTCGCTCCGATTTGAACCAGCTTTAAGGCAGATGTAATTATGATATTCCCCTTAATTGCCCTGAGCAAAAATTATTGTCATGGTAGATTGGAGATATGGGGAACTTAATTGGGTAATTAATGATGATATGGCTGTGTGGACATTCAGGGTGTGTTAAGAGTATTCAATTGGCCTGTATTATGGGATATTTCCTAAGTGCCAACTAATTTGTGTAATGTTGGTTTGGGAAACTTATCGGTTTTATTTCATTGGTTGATATATAATATGTCCTGGGTGTGTATTTTTAAGGTACTTACTATTTCGCGGAATAGATTATTTTTATGTTAATTTTGACAGATTAAAGCTGACGGCCCACCTCACATTCGAGTAATTACGAGCGCGTCGACTATCAGCTAATAATATTTCTACATCCTTTTTTTAAGCGTTAGCTTAGTTATTCGTGGGAAAACAATGGCGTGGATGAGCTCAGCACTTTTCATGCATTATTTTCCCAAGATGGTAAAATTATTATTATGTCATGTATTTATATTAATAATTTACTATTTATTCTATTTATTCCTTAGTCAGGGTTGTTTTTTTGGTATTTTAACAGATTTAACGACATTAAATGATTATTAGCTTGTTTGCAGACTGTACCTTAATTTTGATGCCAGTGAAAGAGATTGGAGTTAGAGTAACTTTTATGATTGAAGGTTTTTATACCATCTTTTTCCTTTGATAAAAAATATTTATTTATTTATTGTATAAAACATGGTATACAAGATGACTAAGATTAAGTTATGACCTCATATTTAACTATTAAAAGTAATTGAACGTTTGTTACAAAGAAAAGGAAATGTATGAAATAATTACTTCAGTTTCGTTTAGTGCCTTGTAGGGAGGAGAAAATTATTTCCTTTTTCAAGTCTCTTTTATTTTCTTTAAGTATGTACATACATGATGAGATTTTAATGTTACAGAAAATAATGACTTCATTTTATGATAAGAAACACACAATCGACAATGGATTGCTTTTATGTCTACTTCGCGGAAAAACCGCTGTCATTCGATTCTCAAACTTATTCGTTTGCATAAAGGTCAATTTAGGTAAGTCACTGTTTGTTGAAAATTTTTACGATACATAAAGGAGTGTATTTAACGACCCCAAATAAAGAATTGCTTTGTTGAGGCCCTAAGTAAGATCATCTTTATTGAATGTGTCTGTCAAGAGATTAGGGATTTTAGATGTCACTTTTTAAGAACAATATCCATCAAGAAAAAATATGAAGACAGAGAGAGATAATAAAATCTCGGGTCTTGGATATAACATGTTGTATGCTGTCTGGCCTCGTATGTCAGTTGGTGTGAACCTTGCATTCTGCGTTGAAGGTCGAAGGTTCGCTTCCGATACGGGACAAACGTTCGTAGCCGTTCTATTCTGATCGTGTCACTGGCTGGTATAAGTATAGTTGGACATTTCAGACAGCGCTATCTATATCGAGGTAGAGTATTTTACTCATAAAATAGTGGAGAAAGTAATATTATTTAAGATCACTAAAATGGATAACGTGATTCTAAGCAAGTGCATATTGGCATACTGTCGGTCAAACAAACATGTTTTACGACCATTCGACTTCTACGAAAGCACGATGTCTAACGGGGATGACATAGTGCCATGCTATAGCTAAACATCAACATGGAATAAAACCTCAAGGGGTAGGCAAATAATAAATTATCCTATTTTTCCTGGTTGAAATCGATGGGTTTCTTGGGAGCTCTTACTAACCAGTACTTCCCAACGACTAACTGTCCTAAATCTGTGATACAATCAACTTAGCTTCTGAAAACTAACAATAACGATCGAAATAATAATAATAATAATAAGAGATTTATTCACAAAAAAGCTTACAAAGTTAAACATTTATCAAAAACGGTGACATCGAGATGTAAGAAGTAGGCTAGGGCATAATAGCCTGTGACTTAGAAATACAGTGAACCCACGACATAAGCACTTAAGCAATGTCTTTGTAGCAGTAACAATAAATATTAAAGGTAATTTATATTTATAATATCTAAAGGTAGGTAATAACTAGTGGTTTTCATAAGCATATTACTATAAAGAGAAGAGAGAGAGAGAAGAGAAAGAAATTTTGAAAAGGTGTAATTTTCAAATGATTTGTCAAGCACTGGCTCAGTTATCAAACTTTAAGGTCGCTTGACTTAGGACGTATTCAAGTAGATATCTACTAAATAAATCTAAACTCGATTTGTCCCATACAGTTAGGACGTAACGGAAAATGGGATTCTTTATGTGATCCGGGATTTCCTTAGGGGCGTCGGTAGAGGTAAAAATGGTAGGAATTCAGTGGGTACTAAGAGAACTTACCCATTTAAAAGGGTCTTAAGTAATGAAACAAAATGGATGACTATACGAAATTTAAAAAAAATTGAACTGAATTGAATTAAATAGACTGTATATCATAAAAAAATATTCTATATATTATTTTATAATTGACAGGTTTTTTAATGTGACTAAGTTACGTAGCGCGTAGATGGCCCACCTGATGTTAAGTGCCTCCACCCATGGCAAGCAATACGACTTGGGTCCTACCTTACTTACGTACTAAAATACCAAGTACAAATTGCATCGTATGCGTCCGGGAATAATTTGGATGGGAAAAACTTCTAATTTTTAGTTCGTCATTTTAGTATTCTAGATAGCTTTGAGAAACAGTTCCGCAATTTTTCAAGTAAAAAAAATTAACCAATAAAAAACGCCTGCTCCGGATTTGAACCATTAGACCTCATATTGAAAACCGGTATTCACACCACTCATCCGTCACGTTCTCGACCAATTACCAAATAATAAATACTTAGTCAAAGCTGTAATACCGATTCGTACAACTTTCCTTCTCAATTCGAAATTTCACTTTCACCAGATAGCTGGCATGAATTTGTATGCGTATCATTACATCAGTAAATTAATGAGACTCGTGGTGTAGTGGTAGAGACCGCGAGTACGCTGAGAACACTGCTTCAAATCCAGGTGAACCAATAGGTAAGTTTTTGCTGGAAAAATGTATGTGTGCCAGATACGTTATCAAAACGGTAAACGAAAACAAACATATCCTAGAATCAAAACTCCGTAGGTAAGTATCAAGTGGACGATAGGAGCCTACTTGAGGCGCACTTCATTCCTTTACCTCACCAGTAAATCTGAACTGACATAAGAATAAAATAACTGTTAATTCTTGCAATATAGTTCGGTTCTCCATATAAAACCGAAAACTAAAGTTAATGTCAAAAACGATATTTCCATAAAATTCAGAAATAAATGGCTTGGAAACGCCAATAATATTCAAAACATGAGGTCACACGAACTTATCGCTAAGTTTGACGCCTGTTCAAACCCTATCCGACCCTCCATGGGAAGGAACAGACAAGAAACCCCTAATAATTCTTGTAACAATCTGAGTACTTAGCTCTATGTTACATTTATGACTTCACTAACGTAAATATGTACAATTACATTATTGTAAAGTCGTTTTGTATGTTTGTTTGTTCGACCATCGCGTTAATTTGGGATCAAAAGCTTGTGATTAAGCTTAAATAGGGGCATATATTTTATCTCTGTACGATAACTAAGACCCAAGTTACAACAATAATGCGGATAAAGTCGCAGTAAAAAGCTAGCCAAACGCTTAAGAGAGTCAGGCTAAGTGTGAGCATTTTATTGCAATGACGACAATAGGTACATTGGAAATAAAATAATAAAGTCAAAGTCAACTCAAAAACCTTATCTCCATAATCTGTTTATTCCGGCTACTCTCTGAAATGGCTGGACCGATTTTGACGAGACTTTCACTGGCAGATAGCTGATGTAACAAGGAGTAACTTAGGCTACTTTTCCGAGGGGTAAAATAGGGGTGCGTGCTTAAACCGATTTCCACGCAGACGAAGTCGCGGGCAACACCTAGTTGTATCAATAAAAGTATAAAACCTTCAAGACCTTCACTTAATTCTATTATGATGCAAATATTTCGCCCTACATTCGTAACTCGTCCCAAATTTGCACAACCCTCATTATTACCCAGAAAAGGGTATTAACATACCAAGGGACAGAACTATCAAGGCTTATCTTTGGCTGTATACTGTGGGGGGTGGGGGATAGCAGATTACATCCGAGAGATGGAGTGAAGCTTTACTCATACCGCTGGATTGTAAACGGATTTCTATATATCTGAAAATCCCTGTAGAAAACGGCGTGTTGATATAATATACCCCAAAACAAAAAAATTGTACCAAAATAAATATTTATCGCAATTGTTTTTGACACTTTCAGGCGGCGCCATCTAGCCCCAAAGTAAGCTAAGGATAGGTTGTATTGTGGGAACCAGACAACTGATATAATACTTATATACTTTACATACATATAATACCTAAATATTAACACCCAGACACAGAACAAACATCTGTGTTCGTCACACAATTGTTTGTCTGGGTGAGAATCGAACCCACGACGGCGCAGAAGGCAGGGTTGCCTTTTTTTCGACAGACTTCATAACAAATCAGTATAGCCTCGGGACTGTCAATACTCCTGTAGCAATGCATCACTACCCCCCGGGATTACTGGTGCCATTGCCCCCGAAATAGAATGTCTGGCAACTTTTACTATCAGTTAATTCCCTACCCATTTCACACAAAAGCTAATTCCTCAGCCATTTCACACAGCATTTCACACAAAGAGATGGTATCAGATGTTTCGGTTAGAGCATTTGGGTGATCGCTGATTTAGATTTAAGATCCGCTTGCACCGAATTGGTAAACTCATGTTAGTATTAACAGTCACGAATAAAAGAAACCGCCTTTAAATATATTTTTATTATATTTGTTCTATGACATAAATAAATTTATGGTGAATATTTCAGACAGTGCCATCTAGTCCCAAAGTAAGCTTAGCATAGCTTGTATCATGGGAACCACACAACTGATATAATACTTACATAATTTTCATTTGTAAATACATACATATAATACATATTAACACCAAGACACAGAACAAACATTACTGTTACAAATGCCTCATAAATGTTTGTCCTGGGTGGTAATCAACCCCACGACCTACAGCGCAGAAGGCAGGTTAGTACCCACTGAGCTGTGAGGCCAGTCAATCAATCATATTAGACACTTTGGGGAAGCAGTTATTGAGATTCATCTACACAAGTTGCATTTAAACCTTTTAGGAGTTACTTGCCTATTCTTCCCCACAGATGCCTCAATTATAAAATGAGCAAGTAACCATCTAGAATAAAAATTATAATTATTTAAAAAAAGATGTTCCAAAATTTATTCGAGGATTGAAAGGAAAAATTATATCTGTCATTTGAATCTTAAATGGAAATAAAACTTTTCTACAACTATTTTTCTTTGTGAAGTTTCAAAGACGGATTCTGTAAAGATATTCATGATCATCAAGTTTTCCGACTTTGTGACCATTTGACCGAGGGAGGTCACATATTTAGAGGTCAAGTTACGTAATTTATGTTAGGCCTTGGACCACAAGCATCCGTTTTGTGGGCTTGTCTTTAGCGTACTCTACGGGTATTATCGTATTGAAATAATTAAGTACTAAGTTAATTTTGAATTAGCTTTGGCAAGCTCAAACACAAGTCGAGCGAGTTTCGCGTAAACAAAGGCAGACGTCAAAGTTAGCGATAAGTACGCGTGACCTCATGATATGAATATTATTGACGTTTCCAAGCCATTTCCTTATGAATTCTATTGAAATAAAGTTTTTGGCTTTGATTTTGACTTTGAATTACCATGACAAAGATCAGTGATCAATATTAATATATTAAATTTAATAAAAGCATCACATACATTAACACATTTTAAGGGTAGATACATTTTAGAGGATGTACTGACTGACGGACATTCAAGGTACGACTTAATCATTTTAAATTTTAAGGCTACTTTTAGGGCGTTGGCCTAGGAAGGAAAACATGGTTTGGAAAATCGACCCCTGAGAGGTCCAAATTCGAGTTTTTAGCGTAAAACTAATATAATTGCTGTATTTCTGAAACCGTTGGGAGTAGATCCGTGAAATTTGACATGAAGCCTCATCCTTTTGATTTTTTGCAGAAAAATCTAAGACGTCAAATTACCCATAAAATATTTTTATACAAACGTTTTGTAATCAAAAATGATAATAAATAAGTGGTATGTTTAAACTTAAACGAATGCTTGTAGTCCATGGCCAATTCCTAATAACCCTTACAAAATAAATCACTTAAGGGACTAACATAAGGCATATAAAATATGTGAAGTAAATTAGATTCAGTTTTCAAGTCATTGCAATATTTATTATCCTTTTGTTTTTACTTGAATAAAATACCGAATGAGCAAGCCGCAAGCACAAGCAACAAAATCAATGCGACTTGACTCCTCCCCTGTACACTGATATGGGAAGATCCAAGTTGCAATGTATTGCGCCCATAACTATGACGTAAAGGTCAATGTATGAAGTGCTTGTAATTTCACTGGTAACCACACTTTTCAAATCAAAACAGTACTGATAGTTCGTCCGTCACATGATTACCCTGTCGGGAGTCGAACCCACAACCTATAGTGTAGAAGGCAGAGTTTATTGCCAACTGAGCTGTGAGGTAGTCGAATTAGCTATCCGCAATAAAATCAAATCTATTCTAGAAATAGAAGTAGTACAAAATTACCATAAACGTGTTTTCTAAAAGGTATTCGCTTTTTTATCATTCTGAAAGTTGGCTGCAGACCGAATGTATGTTGCCAAATTTGTTCAATTGGCTTTATTTAAAGTTTCGGAAAATGTAGCGTTATTGTTGCTTTAGGAAATAATAAATATGAACTTAAACATTTTCTATTGATGTTTGGTACAGAAAATTATTTATTATTATAGCCATAAAGCGGATGAATGCGAGGGTATTTCGGCCTTCAATAATCTGTTTTTTAACCTTTTTATTTATGTCATTGGTGCTCGTCGGAATTTGAACTGGCAGCTTCCAGATTGAAAATCAGGGTTAGTACCACAGGCCCACCACGCTCTCACGAAGAATCACAGCGATATACAAATACTACGCGGACATAGCCAACAAATAAATCAAAATATGCATAATGCATTTAGCACTGTTTTAAGAATATACCGTTAAGTTTAAAAAAAAACTCAGTTATGGTATATTCCGATTAAACGACCAGTTTTCCATTAAAATCTACTTTTACCGGCGCCCATGTGGCATTCAGCCTACGGTATAAGGTCAAGCACTTTCCCCGACACCAATAACTGATGAAAAATTTTAATATATTGCAAGTTATTGCACATGAGTGATTAAACGGTTAAGTTTAAGAAATGTGTCAAATTATTTTTTTGTTTTTTTTTTTTTATAATACAGTTACAGAACGAGCCGATGGCCCACCTGGTGTTAAGTGGTAACGTCGGCCCATAACAACTGATGCGACTTCGGTCCTCCCCTACTAGGTACGACAAGACCCAAGTCGCATCGTATGCGTCCGCAACTCTGAGACGTGAAAGCGGAATGTCTCATGTGCCTGTAATTTCACCAGAAACCACACCTTTCACACCGGAACACAGTAATGCGAATGCTTCACTGCTTGGCGGCAGAAATGGGCATGGTGACAGTACTTCCCCGGACGAACTTAGCGAGAGTTCTACTGCTCTTGTAGTATATAGTTAACTAACTAATACTTGTAGGTAAATGTCTTCTAGAGCTAATTACTCATTGTATTTGAATAAGACAGAATTACTCACTGAAAAAAATATGGAGCACTTTTTTACATAATGAATTAACTCGGATTTAGTGGTAATGTCGTTGGTAGTTACAAGATTTGCCATGCTTGTCGGCTTAATAAGGAATTTATTACTACGTATTCTAGGTTAGTGAAAAATAATACTAGCCGAGTTAATTATAGTACGTAAATATAGTATTATAATAAATCGAGTGTTTAAAATAATATTATGTCTGTGTCGAAATAAATAATTTTTCTTTCTTTCTTCTTTCTATAGTAAATAAATGGCGGAGATTCCTACCTAATCTATACGTAGTACAAAGTACTATCTTCAATGTTAAATTAACCCCTGGAGGCTTATCTTGACAATTTAGAAAAAAAACGCAAATCTGCATTAGTCTGAATTGAATTCCGTATATCCCACTGTAACTTAGTTTCATTTGAATAATAACTGGTTAGGTTTTAACTGAATTTAACTTTTAACTAGAGGCGTTCAGTCGTTGATGGATTGGATGGAATGGATTACCATCATTATATTAGCCATGATTTGCCGTAGTACCTGTCAATACTGTGGTATTAAGATACAAAAGCAACACGATTTGGGTTCTACCATTCTTTAATATAAGCAGAAGATCTCCAGTAACGAGACGTGAATGTGGAATGTCATTTGAATGTATTTTTACCGAAATACACGCACGAATCAATTTGAAAAAACCTCCCCAGTTTGACGCGTCACTGTTGGCGGCCAAAATAGACATTAGGGAGAACACTGTGACTAGAAAGTTCTAAACTGGGTCCGCGGTCCCGGTAACCTGATTTAGTGGCAATTATTCCCGGGATAAACTGGATCAAAATTTGTACTCAGACCCATGCAATATTACGTCTGTGTAAAATTATTCTCCTGACGGTTGTTAGACTAATTTTATGATTATTTATACCACAGATAATAGAATTGAAACCATTGCTTTGCTTGCTGCTTGCATGCTTTTATTAAATTAGTGTTTTTTTGTGGCACACAAAATTTCTGACAGTTGTGGTCAAAATCTGCAGTGTGGCCCGCGGGTTCCGGTGTCAAGTAGGCCTCCATATCGGCGAATGACATTTTCCGATCCGGTTTCGAAACGTCCCAGAATAATAATCATCGTATACTTATTATAATTAAATTTATATTTGTGAGATTAGTAATCATAAGCTTTGAAGAATCTATAAAAGGTTATTTCTACAGAGTTTAGGTGCGGCACTTAGGATTATGGCTTAGTTGAGACATTTTTTCGATTCTTGACAGAGAATCCCGAACGCATCGCTTTTTATTTAGGAATCAGTTACGGAACGAAACAAGATGGCGTCTACCTGATGTTAAAACGATAACTTCTGCCCACAACAAAAAAGGTGTCCTGGAGTCCTTCTCTACATAAGTAAGGGAAGACCTCATATTTTGTTACACCTTCATCTTACTGTTACTCATGTTTCACAAAAAGAAAGAGTAAAAAAGGAAAGTTAGAAGTAGTTAGAAAAATGTGCAAGTCCCATGAATACAAATTCTGGAAGACACATGGGTTTTTTAGTTTTTATACATTCAAAATGGCCGTATCCAAACAATCCATCCTGTCGAACAGATAAGTAATTATTGTGTGCCACAAACTTTAAATTTCCCTCATAAAATGCTACATTATAATAATGGACTACAAATAAAACCAGTATGTAGCGCAGTTACGCATCATAGAATGGGTATGATAGGTAAAGCTCGACTCACGCTATACCGCGACGTGCACGAGCAACGTGCGTAAGTATAAAATGTTTAGAGATTTTGTTTTGCAAGTTTCCATTTAAAAATATCAAATAATGGATGTCATAAAAATCCTCAGCACAAGTGTAAAGTAAATTTTAGAAAAAAATATGTTTTTGTGTCCTTAACAACAAAGCGAAACTTTTAATTTGTGAATTTTTTGTTCATGACAGATACTATTTACTTAATGCTTTATTAACACAGAACAGAAAATGTACAATAGGAGGACTTTGTTCTATAGGGTTTTCTACAGGAACCTTAAAATCATCATTTCCTTGCCCTTGTCCCAATTGGTGGGATCGGCACAACATGTAATTTACTTCCATTTTTCTCTGTCAGATGTCATCTCAGCACTCACTCCTTTCTTACTCATATCGTCTTTCAAGAAATACGTCCATCTTTTCTTTGGCCTACCCTTACTCTTACATCCATCCACATGCATATTAAGGAATTACAGGAACCTTAAACTATTAAATGAAAAATGTCAGACCCGTTTAACATCAGTTCAGCTGTAACGAAGTCCTGTCAATTATGAAAATCATGTGTACGGTACGGCGAAGTGTGCATCAACCTTAACGACTCGTGCGATTCAAAGAAAGTATTTTGTGGTATTAGGATTTCACTGGCGGCCGTTCACGGAACGTTAGACACGAGTAAAGTACGGTAACATATTAACCTTATTAAAATTTATTTATGCACTGTAATAATTCATTAAAAATAATCGTTTATAATGCTAATTGGATGATGAGAGTACCTCTAAATTAACTAAATAAATAATAATTAAGTAACTCCCTAATACTAAATAGAGGTAAAGATTATAATTAAGCTATTGCATAGCTTCTATCGCGGGCCTTGAGCGTGGAGACCGAATCCAGAAATTCCGTAACGAAGGTAACTGTTTTAGTTCCATCTATCGATAAATACCAGAACTTTTAATGACTTTTTGAAATATCACGCGCAATAGCTTTACCGCGGCAGTCTCCGAGTGCCACACGTCTTTTTTTTAGATGTAGGAGGTAATTTCCGATCCGATTTTTATAATTCTTACACTAATGTTATCGAGATCTAGAAGCTTATCCCTGGGTGCTATAGAATACTTTTTGTTACGGCAAAGATGAGTTCCAGCCATAGATACTGAACGCTGCAGAGTCGGAACGGGCTAAGTAATAAACAAACGGTTTCTCCAGCGACACCGTCACTAAGACGTTATTAACCCTGTCTACAAAGCGACGGATACCGGGTTCGATTCCCAGACAGAGCAAATTTTTTTGTCATGATCACAAAATGTTATCTTGGGTCTTCAGTTTCCATGATGAGTTTTTTTTTATTTGATACAGCTACGGAGCGAGTTGTCGGCCCACCTGGTGTTGTGGTAACCTCTGCCCATAACAACCTATGTGACTTGAGTCCTCTACTATTAGTACGACAAGACACAAGTCGCATCGTATGCGCCCGTAACCCTGAGACGTGTAGGTGGAATGTTTAATGTGCCTGTAATTTCACCGGCAACCACACCTTTGTGTCTTTGTCTATCCATGCCTGCAACTTGGAATCCTGGAGATCCACTCGGCTCTCTCGCGCCATCTTATGGCTGGGAATAACCACTTTACGTATAGATAGAAAATTCTTCATTGCCCAATAAGAACAATTACATAGGCGAACTTAATGCTCAATAGCATTTTCTTCCAGCTAACCTTTGTGTGTATGCAGTGTATATGGCAATTTGTGTCAAAAATTATTAGATTCATTTATATAATAACGTATAATACTTATGCTCGACTTAATGAAAACTACAACGAAGCCAAATATTTTTGTGTTACATTTGTGTTGTCAAAATAGAGAATTTAATGCAATAGAATATTATCTTTACTGTAAAAACATGCAAGATGTTGCTGTAGGCATATAAGTTGCACAATGGGCGGCCTTATCGCTATAAGCGATCTCTTCCAGGCAACCTTTAATCTGAACTACAGATGCGTTCTCACAGACAGCTGAGTGAAAGATGGCTTCAAGTTGAAAATATGCGGAAGGTAAGAACATTTTCAATCAAGAAACCGGAGCGGACTTGTTTTTATAGCTCTAATTATAAGTTCTAGGTCACGAGTCGATGACACTAGATTCCAGTCGCCTGGTATGAAAGTAGATTCTAGACTTCAAGGATTTGACCTTAGGGGTTTAAGCTCACTTTCACCAGTTTCCCTTAATAAAGTGCCACGTATTGGGAATAAAACAGAACTACCAAATAAATAAGTATTGGTGGACATTTTACACAGCGCCATCTAGCCCCAAAGTGATTGAATCATAGCTTATATCATGGGAACCAGACAACTGACATAACACATATATACTTTTTACCTACACACATATAACACCCAGATACAGAACAAACATCTGTGTTCGTCATACAAATGTTTGTCCTGGGGTGGGAATCGAACCAAGATCTTACAGTACAGAAGGCAGGGTTAATACCAGCAGATGTGTCAGGTCAAAGGGATATTGATGATTACTACTGTTTCTGTCGTAAAACATCCTTTAAAATAAGAGCAGAACAGCTTGGGTCCTTCCCTATTTAGATATGGGGAGAGCATACGTGTGAAAAGTTTTTTTCCACGAATAACTGAGCTACCAACTTTTCCAGTAACATTTAGTCGTCATTTTTTTTTTAGGTACGTAGAGGTCAAAACTTAACCCAACAAACGAAATCACATTAAGTCCGGGTGAAGGTTTTTGTGATAAATTTACGAAACGAGCAGATGGCCCAACTGGTGGAAAGTAGTAACCTGTTCCCGTAACAAGCAACACGTCTTGGGTCCTCTCCTACCTAAGTATGACGAGACCCAAGACGCGTCGTATGCGCCCGTAACTGTGACACGTAAGGTGGAATGGCTCATGTGCCTGTAACTTCACTGGTACCCGAATTTGACCTAACCAACCCTAGAGTTAATCCATCCTTGACAACGAAAAACAGGTAACAATTTGAATACTTACATATTATTATCAGCAGTGTCGACACGTTCCATCGCAAACCGAATAAAAATCCGTTCGAAAAGAGAAATTCGCCGTTTTTTTAGCTCTTTTACGATGCACTAACCGGTTTCCGCCACTAGAAATCACTGCACGATCACTTGGTTATTCGTATGCGAAGTATTACACGGGTGCCCGGTGCACTTACGAGGTAATGGAGTCCACTTTTACCGGCACTCAAGGGGGTCAACGCATTTGACCACTCTGTTGTTCAAAGTCGTATAATTTTAATTTAGATCGAACGAGTTACCTCGTGAGGTCCGCGATGGTGAATGGCGCGTCGCTCTTTCTCTGCGCACGCGACCGCTGTATAGTCACTATCTACCTCTGGTTTTAGATTGCTCGGTCGGGGAAGTTCGGTCGAGGAAGCCTAGACTTGTTTTTGTATTTACATTCATTTTTAAATTTAGTTTTTGACTAACCTAAGTCCTACCTTTATAAAATCGCCTCTCTCTAGCCTCAAAGGTTCGATGGAAGAGAACTCTTTTTAGGGTTAATCTCGCCTTTGTACATTTCCTTTCATTCATTTCTATTATTTTTCTGTTTGTACATAGAAATAAAGAATAAAAAATTAATTATGTTACACAAAAGTGATTTTTGTTTATATTTGTACATTTTTGAATTAAGTTTTTAAATTCACTTTGATAATTTATACATCTAATTGTTTATGTTTATATTGTGGTGTACAATAAAGAGTTTTATATCTATCTATCTAATTGAGACTGTCATAATGAACATTGTTTTGCTACTGACAGGAATGCATTTGACTAAATCTATTGTTGTCACCATAGGGACTAATATAGCCGATGGTAGAGTCATGCAACGCCTGGATTTAGAACTGGATCTCAAATAAGGATACTGGAAAAAATAGGTATATTAGAATCATAAAGAACACAAGTAGTTTGAATGAATAATTAATTAATTTTTTTTTTGAATTATATGGTTTTCTAACTTTTATTATTATATTATATCATTATTAAGGTTTATTAAACTTAAGACGTTTAGAAAATTTGCGAAGTAAGTTATTACCTGTAGACCGACTAGACCTAGCATATTATCAGCAGCAACTCCACCAAATAACAGCCCATATCTAAGTAGGTATTGACTTCTAAGTAGATTCAGTTTTCCGTCACTTCTAAAGTGAGTTGTGTTCGAGTTCTCATAGTAGTGTCTTGGGTCAGCTCAGGTGAATGCACTTGACACTGTGTAAGTATGAAATTGCGAATCGAATCAAAACTATTCGAGAGTTTACGATATAGTAGAAGAGCAGTAGAACTCACGCCAAGTTCGTCCGGGGAAGTACTGCCACCAAGCAGTGACGCATTCGTGTAACTGTGTTCCGGTTTGAATGGTGTGGTTGCCGGTGAATTACAGGCAGATGAGACATCCACCTACACGTCTCAGAGGGCGCATACGATGCGACTTGGGTCTTGTCGTACCTATTAGGGGAGAAACCAAGTCGCATCGGTTGTTATGGGCAGAGGTTACCACTTAACATCAGGTGGGCCGTCGGCTCGTTCCGTAACTGTATCACGTAAAAAAAATGGTCAAATATTTTGGTTATACAGGGTTACTGCACCGAATGGTAGGTTATTGGTAATAAAATAATCTTTTTTTTCTGTACATCATAACAACAATATTATCTTATTTATTTATTTATGTATTAAGCACACAAAGCTCATATTATATATATATATACATATATATTATTACACAATTAAATAAAATAGAATAATAAAAAGACTGTTATGATACATATGACAATAATAAATGTACATAACATTTACCATAACACTCATAGAAAATTAAAAAGGAAATCTTCTAAGAAATTAGGGATTAAGAAGTATCTTTGAATAAATTTGAGGCTTTGGTCATTTGATTGCTGATAGAAAAACTTTAGGTTACAATTTTTAACTGGCCTCACAGCTCCATTGGTACTAAACCTGCCTTCTGCTCCGTAGGTCGTGGGTTCTGAAAAAATAGTCTGCAATTCTTACGATAATAGGAAGCTACAATATTCATTTTATTTATTAATATTAATTCAGACTTACATTAATGTTGATAGTATACAAACTTCTAAGACTATGTTAACACATACAGGAATTCAAATTATAAAAAATACGTAGTAAAAATTGTTTTTTTTTTAATTGATATTATTCTTAAGTGCTATATAGGGTATATTTTTATTCTGGTATAGATAAGTTCCAGCCTTAAAATCTGCGCGAAGCCAGGACGAGCGTCTAATGTAAATAAACCTACATAAATCCAATAAGAAATTAATCTAAAACTCCCGTGACCGATTACTTACAAGGAAGTATCTGTGATTGCTTAAGAAATTGGATACGGTGAGTGGGTCGAAATTTTGATGCGGATATAAATCAATGATTATTTCAATTGATGCGCCATGGTCTTTATTGTTCATAGCAACGTGGGTTCCTTTCTATATTATTTGTTAAACAGATAACAAATATAAAGAAATTAATGCATGTACAAAGGCGAGTTTAACTCTAAGAACTCTCTTCCAGCAAAAATGTTTACTTTTGATTTCAAAAATGTGACTTACCTATAACAAGACGAGACTAAAGCCAAGTTTTAACTATTAAATTAAAAATTATAAAAATACACCCACATACTACATAGGTACATTACAGACTGGTCACACAGCTCAGTTAGTAGTAACCCTGCCTTCTGCAGTGTAGGTCGTGGGTTCGATTTCCACCCAGGACAAACATTTGTGTGACGAACAAAGATGTTTGTTTTGTGTGTGGGTGTTGATGTGTATGACATGTACGTATTTATTATAATAAAGTATTCCCCGTAATGTCCCGTAACTTTTATTACAGAAAAAAGCAGATTTGTATAGGAGCGAGTTGTTTTGTATATCGGCGTATTCCGTAAGACATTGACTGTCTGCTTAATAACTTATCTACAAATAGTAAAAACACACATCTGTCGGTATCGTATCAATTCGAAAGTAAAACTTTGTTTGACGTTGTTTTTAGCGGTAGAAAGTTGTTTGAAATTAAATCATGGGATTCTTTGAAAACCAACCTTACTAATAGATATTTGGAATAAAATTACTACTTATAATAATGCTTTATAATTATCCATGTAGCTCTTGCGGAAAGTACTGTTTCTTTTATTAATTTCTTTCGCAAAGAAAGAATAAAGAAGTATTAGTGAAAATGTGTTCCGATTTCAATTTGTTTATTTATTTCTGTTAATATTAAAGTATAAATACAAATTACACTAATCATAAGGGGATGTTCCCGATTCACTTGCTCAAGAAAATATATATTTGCGTAAGTATAATAAATAAACCAATAAGCTATTTAAACAAATAGCAGATGGCGCTGTGTGAAATGGTCCACCAATATTTGTTTATTTATTTATTATTTATCCAATATCTCTGTGTATGTAACAAATAAAAATGTATCTAAATGTTCTACTGAAAAATTAGGCACATTAATCCTCATACCCACATGGGGTCGACAGAGCCGGCTACACGATTATGACAGGGCTAATCTCCCTACTTTCCTTTATCTCCTCTGTGGTAGTTTTGAATTCATAAAACATTTGCAGTTACGTAAACCTAAACTATATATGCAGCTAGGCAGATTAGGTTAGCTTAAACCCGCAATGCGGAATGGTCACATCTGGCAGATATATTTAATATTTAGTACTCTTTGAGAGCTGTTGCAATGGTTATTGGTATAGACAATAGAGTTTGTATTCCGGAAACTTAGATATTATATTGGGAAATCAAATTGTTGTGAAAAGTATAGATATTTTTTGATAAATTGGTGATAATCGTAAACATAGATAAGTAATATCGTTGATTACGTCCATAGGGAAGGATTAGTTCCCCGAATTATCCTTTCAATTGAAGAATACAGACAACAATTGAATAACTTTCATAGTTACTTGACATTAGAAACTGAAAGTGACACTGAAATGAAAATAGCTAATGTTCATGCGAAATCTCGACATAAATTCAGCTTGCATAATTGCATAAATTTGCATAAACTTTGCTCGGTACATTTTCGAGATACACAATTATTATTTAACCCCCTACCGTTGTGAAAATAGCGGGATATGGGTTGTGTTATAAACTGTAGCTCACATGACACCTATATATCTAAGAGCAGTAGAACTCACGCCAAGTTCGTCCGGGGAAGTACTACCACCGTGCCCATTTCTGCCGCCAAGCAGGGCTACATTCGCGTTACTGTGTTCCGGTTTCAAAGGTGTGGTTGTTGGTGAAATTACAGGCACATGAGACATTCCACCTACACGTCTCAGAGTTACGGGCGCGTACGATGCGACTTGGGTCTTGTCCTTGTAAGGGAGGGCCAAAGTTGCATCGGTTGTTATGAGCCGAGATTACCACTTAACACCAGGTGGGCCGTCGCCTCGTTCCGTAAATGTATCACATAAAAATAATATATAATATAACATTTATATTAAGAGCGTTGAAGCCTGGTGCTGTTGACTCCGAGTTACAATCTGGAGGTCGCGGGTTCAATTTCAGGACTAACGAGTTCTGCGCTTAGACAATGTGGGTGCACAATGCAACGTTCTTAATAAAGTGAAAATAATAACATTGGAAACTGGCATGTCCAAAACCAAATTTTCAGACGTGTGTCCAGTACACGTAAAGAGTCTCTTTTCTTGCATACTTTAAGCACGGAACCCTATATATAACCAACCCCTTTGCAAACATATCACAAAGGCATTATATTAATATTTAAACATGACTCATGTAGTTACAACGAATTGTTTTGTAACACACTTTCACTGAATATTAAACGATTGTGGATACCGACAGAGCTACTATCAGCAGATATCCTCCAAGGACAAGTACCGAGCAGTCTCACAGGGAAAGTTGATCACGTGATCATTATGACATCATCTACTTTCTTTACATCCGTGGAGTGAGAAGACAACACAAAATTATGATGATAATAGCTGTTGCCCTCTACTTCGTCCGCGTGGAATTCGGTTTTATCATGCATCCCTATTTTACCCCTTGGAAAAGTAGCCTAAGTTACTCCTTCTTACATCAGCTATCCAGTAAAAGACCCGTCAAAATCGGTCCAGCCATTTCAGAGATTAGCCGGAACAAACAGATAGACAGTTTTTTTTTTAAATGTTCCTTTGGTATATGTACCGTGTATACATCCATATGCACTTAGTAAAAAACGGTTATTTTAATATTACAAACAGACACTCAAATTTTATTTATTTGTATAGATAAGTTTATGAGCTAATGAATTTGAGCGTCATTGACGTACACTGAGCTGGTGCCTTTTTTGTAGTAAATTTTTATATAATTGGTAGTTTGGGATACGTAGGAAGTTACTTATTTTTGTATTTGGTTGCTTGTTTCGTAATCATTTCATTATCTTACGTGTCCAGTTTTGTAAATAATATTGTGTCTGTGTCAAAATAAATTATATTTCTTTCTTTCTTTCATTGCCCGGACTTATTGGTGATTTCGTTGGTATAACATTTGTCCTTTCTGTCGGTTTATTGAGGATTGAATAATTGGAAAAAGTGTTAGGCAAGTTATTCATGAGAAATCAATGACTAGGTCACCCCTCGTCACGTCTACATTTCTACGATAGTGTAAGCCACAAGGTGAGCAGTGGCTCACTGATGATGTGCCTACCCTTTCTGGTATATAGCTGTTAAGTTATCGGTATGTGTGTGTGTGTGCGTTGGTGTGTGGGTGTATAAAACATTAAATTCTAATACACACTAAAATGAGAGTATGGTTGATAGAAATATATTTCATTATATTATTGTCCATTATCGATGAGTTAGGTTAAAAGCGTTAATGTCTTTTATGATAACAAATGTATTGTATTTTGGTATTCAGATCAATTTAATTCTGTCAAATGTAAGCTTAAATGTTATTTTTGATAAATGAACCAGAATAAGGGTTGATAAACATATACCTAAGTAACTGTCTGACCTATATATAAAGTGCCCTAATTTCAGCCACCCAGTGGTCTCAGCTTGTGGTCTTGATCAAATGTAATTTAATGTAATTTTGACTGGCTGCACAGCTCAGTTGGTAGTAACTCTGCCTTCTGCGCTGTAGGTCGTGGATTCAATTCTCACCCAGGACAAATATTTGTGTGACTAATATAGATGTTTGTTCTGTGTCTGAGCTTAATGTGTATTATATGTATGTATTTACAAAAAGTATATAAGTATTGTATCAGTTCTCTGGTTCCTAAAGTACAAGTCATGCTAGTTTGGGTCAAGATTGCGGTATGTGAATTGTCCACTTATATAAAAAAAAATATGTATGTAATCTATAGATCAGCGCGTTCAAAAAAACTCTTAAGTTTTATTAATAGGTTAGACAAATCCCAAAGTATGACTGTTCTACGTATAGGATTATATTAGTGGACATTTTGTAAGCAGGTCACATACAATTATTCAAAAGCTTTTTAACTTGTAACACGTGGGTGAATTCGTTTTTATTCGAATATGAAAATAATTACAATTATATGGAACTAAAATTGCTGTAACGGATGTGGGAGTTGATGTCTGCGACACAGTTTTAATACTTCAGACGTCATTTCTCAATCATTTTGTAATCAATTGTTTTGTTCTCCGAATAAATTATGTTGATCTAAAATAATAATGCATATTTTTTTGTGCACTACGCAACTGTAATAAATAGAAAGTATTCAAATGATTTTCGCTTTCCATGATACCATTTCAATAACAAGTCGTGTACAGACTCCAAATGTGTTTAAAATTAGTTAGGATTTCACTTTCATTATAGTGTTGCATACTCTATGAACTAATGTGTAAAGCGGGCAAATTGAAATAAACCAGTCTTCGCCCATAATCATTATTGAAAACTGTAAAAAACTTTCAATGAAAACACAAAACAATATATGACATTCTATAAATAAAAAAATAGTATTGGTGGACATTTCACACAGCTCTATCTAGCCCCAAAGTAAGCTAAGCATAGCCTGTATCATGGGAACCAGACAACTGATATAATACTTATATTTTTGTTCATATATACATATAATACATATCAGCACCCACACACAGAACACACATATGTTTGTCACACACATATTTGACCTAGGTGGGAAACGAACCCTCGACCTACAGTGCAGATGGCAGGGTGACTACCAACTGAGCTATGAGGCCAGTCATTCTATGGTTTTATACCCATAATTTGTGATGCTGCTCATTCTACAATGTTTCTGGTCGCCATCAAAGCTTGCAACTTTAATATGATCCTGTCACTTACTCAACTACCGGCACTCGATTATAAAGAACTTTGTTCTTGAGATCCTACTTGATAAAATCGACAAATATCACAGAATCCTTTGTTCCAATATGAATATGCAATACTACTGCGCCCCGCGGTGTTACCCGCGGTGAATAAGTCAATCCACGGGAACACTGCACTTTTCCAGGATCAAAGTAGCCTTTGTGTTAATCCAGGATATGAGCTGTCTTGGTACCAAATTTCATCCAAATCCATTCAGCCGTTTGAGCGTGAAAGAGTAACAAACATACATACAAACTTTCACGTTTATAATATTAATAGGATATAATTTTCCTTTTCGGCTCCCGATCAATGACGACTCTTGACAAGGATGTTACAAAAAAACCCTTTATCCCAAATGATATAAATTACCGTTGAATGGGCTACCTTGGGATTCATACATTAAATATATCCTTCCAAGCGGACATACATCTGAAAACGTCTTTTGAAACGTACAAACTCACTTACTGTGGGGTATAATAGTGAAACTCCCTTTAATTTGCCTAAGAAACTGGTAAAAAGGGTTCATTTTCGATAGCTTCTAGCGACTTTGTACACATGACCTTTCTGCTATAAAGGTTGTATTTCGGAAATGTGTTTGGGCTTTATTAAAACCAAAAAAAAGTCGTATACGCAGTATTTCGTGTATACGATTTAAAATAATATTTAGTTGGAATACAGTATTAAATAATATAAATGGTTTGTCAATTTATAATAGAAAAAAAATTGCAACAATGTATGAAGATGATATTTACAAAGGGGGTGACCCTATTAATCCCTACACGTGTCCCCAGGGTGGTGCGAAAGGAGCATCAGGTCGTGGGTTCGATTCCCACTCAGGACAAACATTTACGGTTTAATAATGTATGACGGTATGACGAATATAGATTTTTCTTCTGTGTCTGGGTGTTGATATATTTTATATGTATGTATTTACAAAAAAGATATATAAGTATTATATCAGTTGTCTGGTTCCCATGACACAAGCTATGCTTAGCTTACTTTGGGGCTAGATGGCGCTGTGTGAAATGTCCACCAATATTTATTATTATTATTTATGGCACGTGCCCAGTGTACTAGAGCCTGTTTAAGGTGCCTTTTTCCTTTCACCACACAGGTTCGAGGGAGCTAGCGACACCAGAGTATCTGTAAAACCTTCTAAACCTCCACAAATATCATAATCAATATCCATATACACATATTCTCGGCCGTTATCGTATCAACTTTCCATACTTCTGTAAACAACTTATGCGTTATTATCCTTTTATGAAGTTAAAACGATAGTTTTATCTCGCAAAACTTTGTTATTTCGGTGAGAAAGATTTGCAATAACTTTCTCGATGGAATTTGCTGCTAGAAGTTGGAATTCCAAATCTCTTGGAAAATATTTTTCAACAGTTCTTTCTACGACATTTTATGATAGGTGTTCTTTTAGAATAGAATAGAATATATTTATATTCATATATGAAACACATAACAAATTAAATTATAATAAATTAGGTGCACAAATATGTCTCGTCATCAATGTAATTACTATTTTCTTATATTCTATGTTTCTCTCTGTCTGTCTATGTAGTTTTTATTTTTATGTAATTGAAGTCACGGAACGAGCTGACGGCCCACCTGATGTTAAGTAGTAACCGCCGCCCATATACAACAGCAATGCATCTCAAGTCCATAGTACGAGATGACTCAAGTCGCATTGCGTTGCGTCCATCACTCCGAGATGGGGATGTTACGTCTCATGCGCCTGCAATTTCGCCGACACCCACTCCCTTCCACCGGAACATAGTAACACGAGTGCATCACTGCTTGGCGGCAGATTACCAGGTGTGGTGGCAGTACTTCTCCGGGCGAACTTAGCGCAAGCTCTACTGCTACTTTGGGTTGCTCCTTTTGCTCCACCTGGGAGACACGTGTATAGATTCACAGGGTAATCGCATACGGACGCGAGCAAGTTGGTCCCCCAAAAAAAGGTTTACGATGAATTTACACACCAATGAATTCATGTGCTTCCTAAGCGTTCACGGTATAAAATTGTAATGATATAAGGTAAATTGAAAACTGCAGCTAGCTTTGGATCTCATTCCCATTTCAGAGGCGTTCGCCGTTGAGTAAACACGTACGAAAACCGGTAATTTATCTGGGGATAATCCCTCCATCAAATTAAGACCCTATGAATAATGAAACAGGGTAGGTGAGCAAACAGTTTCGCTCACCCTTGCTTTGCAGCACCAATAAGTGTTTTATTAAACAAAGTATGTCAAAGTTAAAATCAAAGTCAAAATTCTGTCCTGACCTGTCATCATAGAGGTGCTATTTCAGGCCAAGCAGCTTTCAATGTCAAAGTCAAATACTTTATTTCCATAGAATTCATAAAGGAATGCCTTGGAAACGTCAAAAACATAAGGTCACACGTACTTATCGATAAGTTTGACGCCTTTTCAAACCCTATCCGACCCTCATGGGGAGAAGAAAGAAGAAACCCCTAAAGGAGGGCTTCCTTTTTTCGCAGCAGTCTTCTCTTAGGTGATTCGTGGTATAAACCCGAGGGAGACCAGTGGCAAATAGTTTTAATCCAGAGGCAGCTGGTTCAAAATCTGACGTGCACCGATATGTTTATCAGATAAAAACATAATGGGCGAAAGGCAAGTCTTTAAAACGGTGATTCGGTGGTCATATTGTAGAAACTATGTCTGAGACAACATAAAACAGTAAAGCTAGTCACAATTTGAGGGTTCCGTAATTGTGTTTAAAGTAATGCTGTTCGTCTTAAGATAAACTTAAACGGGTATCACAAACATACGTCGCTTAAGACTTGTTAAGATGCGATGGTACAACTCAAGTTAATTCCATTTTAAGTTATCAAAGTTCAAAGAAACATGTTATATTTCTACCGCGAAATGTCAACCTTTTAGTTGCTATATGCTGATTTTTTATTTCTTTTCAACGTGTTTATTAATAATACTCTTTTATAGTATATGTTTAAAAGAATATTAATGAATATTTTTAAAATAGTATCTAAATATTACAATCAAAGTCCTGACTGCCGCAATATTTTCCCGTATATGTAACAATAAAAGAAAGGAGCATTCTCTATTCAAGCTTCTACCTTGAAACTGGTCAGAACGAAGGAAATCGAACCAGCGACCTCCGGATTGAATTGACATATGTACCACTACTCTCTCAAGGTATAAACTGTCTCTTGTTATCGCGACTCATTGTGGATAAATTGTGATTTGTATTCTCAGAAGAGCTCATTTTAAATATGAAGGAGTAATGTTTGCAGAATTAAGTTTTAAATTATTATATTTTCATTTCGCTCTCAGCGTGTTTTGATAAACATACATATTTTGATATGCATTCTAAACTTTATTAGTAAAGTCTGTGACAAATAAAAGCTCAAAAATAGTGAATTCCTTATATAAATGTTAAATAAAACTATGTTTAACTTATTAAAGTTGAGCTTAATAAAATTCTTATTAAATAAATATTTATTTATCCTGATCAATATGAAAACTAAATTATCCAAACTCATAATAATACTATTTTTATGTGTGAAACAGTTATGTAACGTGCAGAAATTGCCGACCTGGCGTTTATGTGGTAACCTCCTGACATAACAAAGCAAAACGTTTTGGAGTTTACTTTGGGGCTAGATGGCGCTGTGTTAAATGTCCACCAATATTATTATTATATGATTATTTATTAGATAATCAACAGTTAGTAAAGATAATATGTATTCATGTAGTGCGGCTTATTACAGATATCCACGGAAGATACCACATAATATATTCACTAAAAGAAAAAGTTTGTTTTAGTGACACATTACTTGACACCTGATAATACTAAAAGAGAAGTAATAATAATAATTATTATAATAAAAATATTTTAATTTTAATTTTGTATTTAATATTATTAATTATTAATAATATTAAATAAATTGGCCCATATAAAAAATATACCTTATTGACTAACATACATATTATAATAACTTAAGACTATGGCAGCTAATGAAAGGGATTTTACTTCTTGGTCGCTTCCCTAAAGCGTCGGTAAAAGATCCCAGCAGATAAAGATAAAGATCCAAAAAGGGCAAAGGATCCAGCAGGCCAAAGTCCTGGATCAAGGATCACATTTTAAGTTCAGTTATAGTAAGTAAACTTTAACAAATGACCCTCTGTAACCCATTCGTTGTATTCTGCCCATTTTTCACCCACAATGTATTTCCTTGTTTAACGCCCCGATAGTAGGTAATGTATGACTTAAGGAAAAAGAGTCGTAGAGATATAATGCTGTGTTGTTCTTTTATTACTTCTTGATGTTGTTTATTGTATGGCTTTTTAGAAACTAACACAGTCATGTATTAGCTCTCTCCAAACCAGATTAAAAAGCGCCTCAAAGAGGCTCCTTTCATGCACTGATGATAGATGTCTTCGAATTGTCGTGCATATCTTGGTTTCCTCCTATATTTTAAAGTTTAGAGAATATGTAATTGCGTACTTAAAAATTTCAAAATAACTCATTTCAATCAACATATGAGCAGTAGAACTCACGCCAAGCTCGTCCGGGGAAGTACTGCCACCATGCCCATTTCTGCCACCAAGCAGCAGCGCATTAGTGTGTTTCGGTTTGAAACGTGTGGTTGCCGGTGAAATTACAGGCACATCAGACATTCTATCTACAACTACATGTCAGAGTCGGGGGCGCATACGATGCAGCTTGGGTGTTGTCGTACCATGTAGGGGAGGACTCAAGTCTCATCAGTTGTTATGGGCAGAGGTTACCTTAACTTCAGGTGGGCCGTAGGCTCGTTCCGTAACTGTATCACAAAAAAAAACACCACGCATAGTACAGTGCGATGGGGTTTCCCATGCCTTTGTAGTGGAGAACCCGAAGACTTATTATTTTTCGTAACCCTGCCTTCTGCTGTCGCGGGTTCGATTCCCAACCAGGACAAACATTTGTGTGACGAATATAAATGTTTGTTGTGTCTGGGTGTTAATATGTATGTATTTACAAAAAAGTATGTATGTATTCTATCAGTTGTCTGGTTGCCTGCGTATGCTTAGTTTGGGGCTAGATGGCGCTGTGTGAATTGTCCACCAATTTTATTATTATTTATATATTTTGTTTTGGGTAGAGGTTAACAGTTAACGTCAGAAGGGTCATTATGTTCGTTCCTGTTAAGGAACGAACATAATGACCATATAATATCCATGCAATAAGTTATTATTGCATGGATGGATTTCCCATCATAACTGATTCCACCAACTATCATCATGCGTTGTCTCTCTGACCCCAATACAAACTACCTGTCGCACATATAACTACTATTTCTATATTGGTATGCTCGATAATAAACATTCGCCCGTGCCAGTTGGACGCATCACCGGGCCAAATAATGAACGCAAAACTATAATTTATGTCCAAATCATGCACTATACGGAACCCACATCCGTGACGGTATGTATATTTTGCGAGTCAAAATGGCGGTGAGATGTATAATAAACTTTCTTCTGGATTATTTGGTCTGGTTTTACCATGGCTTGAGTTTCTTTTTCAGGGATTTTTTTTATGTAGGGGATAGAACGAGCTGACGGCCCACCTGATGTTAAGTGGTAACCGCCACTCAAAGTCCTCTCCGCCAAAGTAAGAAAAACATCAGCGTATGTCACTTCCCCATAAAATGTCCCGGAAAAAACAACTTTTGCTACTGCGTGATAGATGGATAAGGCAGTATAGCTTTTGCATTTAGAATATTATATATTAAGTTCGAATTTTAGTCAGTACAGCGTAGTGGTCTAGTGGTACTGACCCCGATTTTCCGATTTTGACCTACGAGTTTTTCGCCTGAAAAAAATATGTGCGCAATACCACGTTCTCAAAACGGTAGAGGAAAACGTGAGGAAAACGTGAGGAAACCGACATGTCCTAGAACGAAAAATTCGAAGATATGTGTCTAGTGCATGAAACGAGCCTCTTTGAGGCGCACTTAAACTCCTTTCGCCACATTGGTTCGAGAGAACCAGTGACTCGAATAGAATAATAATAATAATAATAATAATAATAATGTTTATTGACACATGTTTTACATATACACAATTAAAGTTGAGTCCCTGGGGCCCGGAGAAGCCCGGAATAGTCAATTTACTTCCGCTTGTCTAGAATGGTGGCCTCATAGCTCAGTTGATAGTGTACCTACCCTGCCTTCTGCACTGGTCGTGGGATCGATTCCCACTCAGGACAAACATTTGTGTGACGAAAATAGGTATTTGATCTGAGTCTGGGTGTTGATATGGATTATATGTATGTATTTACAAAAAAGTATATAAGTATTATATCAGTTGTCTGGTTCCCATGATAATGCTTAGCTTACTTTGGGGCTAGATGGCGCTGTGTGAAATATCCCCAATATTTATTTATGTTTTTATTATCGTGGCGTCGTGATGGAACGTATTCGTTTACAGTTCCTATGCTGCACACAATTACAGATTTTTGTCATAAAAGATCATAGATATATTATATCTCAAATTCCAATCCTTTCCACGTTACCGTCTATGGCTACAGCCATAGACACAGAGGTGAACGAAGCGGGGGTAGATCTAACTTCACAGCGCCCGCGCCGCCCCGCGCTGCGTTCTTTATTAGAAGCTTTTTAAGCACTAATTTGCTTATCTTCTATATTTTCTAATCACACTACTAATAATCAAAATGTGTATATGTCTTTTTGGATGGATATACGAACAGAATGATAACATCGATTGCTCAAATTGCTAGTTAACTGCAAAATATAGTTACGATAACAGAGTTGCCCCTCTTTGCCGCTGCAACAATAGCTCCGATCAACACTTTGCTCACAATTTCGGTAACCGCTTTAATAATAGCGCCTCTCATCGCCCTTCTCACCGTCTCTCCCACTGTTCCTCTCGCCACTCCTCTCATCGCCTCTCTCACCGCGTCTCCCGCTGTTCCCTCATCGCTCCTCTCATCACCTCTCTCACCGCATCTCCCGCTGTTCACTCATCGCTCCTCTCATCACTTCTCTCACCACTTCTCCCGCTGTTCCCTCATCGCTCCTCTCATCGCCCCTCTCACCACCTTCCCATTGTTCCTCTTAACACTCCTCTCATCGCTCCTCTCATCACCTCTCCCATTGTTCCTCTCAACACTCCTCTCATTGCCCCTCTTACCGCCTCTCACCGCTCCTCTCACCGCTCCTCTCCCCGCTTCTCTCCCCGCTCTGCTTTCATCTGGCCGCAGCCGACAACTGATAAAAGGAATTCTTTTTCGACACATTTGACATTATTGATATCTCCATTTTCTCTCCCCGGTGTTTCGTAAAGCCGCGAGCACACGATCTGATACAAGTGTTATTTCCATAATATTTATCCATGTTAGATTTATTTTCGTTTGTCATTACCGACTTTCGGTAAATAATGGTCAAAATTGTTTCTTCACTTTGCTGCGTCGTCCTCTCCCTGGCTACCTACCATGCTCTTTACTTTGCATGTTTCCCCATTTATTCCACAATATTCTGTGTAGCCTTGGCTTTATTTGTGAATATTTTCTTGATTTTTTTCCTTTTATTTGACGAAAATTGAAAGGGGACGTGATATCTCTAAGATACAAAATTAGATCACAATTTATGAAATCCGAGATGTTCTTTACAAAGTGTACGATGTCTGTCGAGGACTTTTGAGGCTTGCAAGTTTGAAATCCTTCTGTTTGTGTTAAACAACTTTATAGCTCTTGCTTATTAATTATAATTCCGCTGCCGAATCAGCCAACTGAGACTTAATATTGTAACATGGAAGCCTTATACAAAAAATATATTTTCGTAGCAATTTCGTCCGGGGAAGTACTGCCACCATGTCCATTTCTGCTGCCAAGCAGTAACATATTCACGTAACTGTCTTCCGGTTTGAAAGGTGTGGTTGTCGGTGAAATTATAGGCATATGAAACATTCCACTGACACCTCTCAGAGTTACGGGCGCATACTATGTGACTTGGGTCTTGTCGTACTTAGTAGGGGAGGACCTAAGTCGAATCGGTTGCTATGGGCAGAGGTTATGACACCAGGTGGGCCATCAGCTCGTTCCGTAACTGCATCACAAAAAAAGCCTTATTCTTTTGAGTTTCCATTACTCTGTATAAATCTTAGGATTCAACTTAGATCGAAGTGTTTTTGTGATTTGACATAACGCACTCCTAAAAGATTGACGGAGTGGTGGCGGAGCGACCCTAAATCGTTTCCCCTGACGACAGAAAAATAATGAAGGCTAACCCAGTTATATGTCGGGATTTGATTTTTTGCTTTTCTGTGTTGTTATTTTATATGTGATTGGTAACTGCCTCATGCTTAGCCATTTTATGAATTCAAATTTATAACATTATGTTTGATGGTATTGTCAAGTTTTGAACGGCTTTACTGCTCAGTTGGTAGTAACTTTGCCTTCTGCGGTTCGATTCCCACCCAGGAAAAACATTTTGTGACGAATGTTTGTTATTTAAAAATGTTGGTCTGTCTGGTTCCCATAGTACAAGCTATGCTTAGTTTGGAGTGAGAATACGCTGTGTGAAATGTCTAACAATATAAGAAAAAATGGGATTAGTTTCTTTAAGCCTTTATGTCACTTGAATAACAGATTAGAACAAAAAATAGAGATTAATAAGGAGCAACTTATTCAGAAGATCATAACAAAGCTATTCTCGAAATACGATTGGACGAATTTGTCAAAATGTCTCTTTGTTTCATCGGGATTCACGCAAAAAAACACTGAACAGGACTTTATTGTATATTTTATTTTTCCATCACGACATTTTATGAACCAAACTGTACTGTCGGAAATACAAGAATAATCACACAACACAAAAAATACTTTGTCAATGATTTTAAACTGCACGATTATAGCTAGTTCCCAATTATGTGTGATAAAAAAAAAGTTATATGAAATTATAGAATTAAATTTCACAATTTTCTGCCAAAACATTTCACATACTTTCGAGTTAACATATAAATTGAAATATCTTTTTCTAAATTACCGCTATCATCATGTCGACATTGTCGAAACATGGCTTGTTAGTGAAATGGTACATGGAGCCAACAAATGAGGTTTCTCTAAATTACTAAACAATGTAATGAATAATGATGCAATGAAATTGGATTGTTTTGTTTTGAAGCACGGTCGGGTTGTTTTATTAGTGAGATATGTGCCCAGCAACAGTTTACAGGCAACTTAGCTGGTAAAATTAATGGTTCACCAATTTAAATGTACACTAAACTAAACATTTTGTACCATGCCCATTTCTGCTGCAAAGCAGTAACGCGAATGCGCTTTGAAAGGTGTGGTTGTCGGTGAAGTTACAGGCACATGAGACATTCCACCTTCACGTCTCAGAGTTACGGGCGACTTGGGTCTTGTCGTACCTAGTAGGGGAGGAACCTAGTCGCAGCGGTTGTTATGGGCCGAGGTTACCACTTAACACCAGGTGGGCCATCGGCTTGTTCAGTAACTGCATAAAAAAAACATTTTGAACATAAGAGTTGACAAAATGATTCGGTGTAATTTGCATGCATAGTGACAACCATAGAATGCGATATGTTTCAGTTTATCCCGGCGAACCTAGGAGAACCTAGAGTTGCTACAATTACTACAGGCCATATTTTGCAGATATGCGGCCAGAGATTAATGTGATGCCTGGGGTGAAATGGTACGAGAATATATTTGAAACAGTACCCTGGCGGTGAAACCCTGGCAGTGATCCTGCCATTACCCCTGCATTGAAAATAACATAGTTCACGATAGACATTTTGTTTGTTTTGTGTCTGGGTGTTAATACGTATAATATATATGTATGTACAAAAAAGTACATTAAGTACTCTGTCAATCATCTGGCTCCCATAGTACAGGCTATCATTGGTTTGGGGCTGAAAAACTGTTTACCGATTCTAGAAATTGTTACACTAATAGATAGCTACATTATCTCTGAGCAGTATATGATATATTTTTAGTTCTGATAAAGTGAAGTACTAGGGAGATCGCGAGTTATCAATAAATTTGAAACTAAAATCTAAAAAAAAAAACACGAATTAAGAAAGAAAAGAAAATGTCAACATTTGAAATTGAAAATACATTACTAACAAGCTATAAAACAAAATTACACAATTACGGAACAGGAAACGAACCATAAAAGAAAGATGGCGGTGACGCCGCAACTTTCTTTCTAATTCAAATAATGCTATTATTTGGTACTGAATGGTTTGGAAACAAGACGAAACATACAATATATTTATCTGCATGACTTAGTGTAGGTATGCGATGGTATAATACACTTAAATGCTTAATTAGTTGCTGTTATAGGCATTGTTACAGATTAGACATTGTGGCAAATAGTAGTTTTAATATGAATTAATTATGGAGACCATAAGATATTAAGCGAAAACGAACAGGAATTTGGTGCTATCTTGTTTCATATGTCTCTATACTCTGTCAAATCATATGGCAAACGTAACTCTGAAATGATAGAATGGAAATTCTCGTGTACCTAAAATACTTTGTGAAAATTCCCTACCTTTCAAACTGGAACACAGCAATGTATGCTACTTGGCGGCAGAAATAGCTGTAGTGGCAGTACTTCCCCGGACGTACTTGATAATGGTAAAACACGCAAGATCAAAAGTGCGGCTCGTTCAGTCACGAAAGGAGCCTCTTTGAGGCGCACTTAAAAAGCCTTTCACCACACTGGTTGAGAGAACCAGTGACTCGAATAGAATAAAATAGTCACTAAATGAAAATATATAAAGGTGAAGGTCAAATGGTTAATAAAGCTGTGGTTGCCGTTTAAATTACAGGCATTATAACTCCTAAATCACTCTGTACATATTGTGTCGTTTCAGATTAATATTAAGAACCGGAAGGGGCTTTCTGATTGCCTCAATAAAAGGTACTACAGCTACTAAAAGGTTACATTCTGAAAGTCGAGACACGCAATCGTAATTTACTACGAATCTGATTGTAGTTTCACATCGTCCAGAAATTTCCCATTTGGACGTGTGTGGTAAATAATATAATTATTTCTTAATAGAAATGTTGTTTTTTTATGTGATGTAAGTTACGGAATAAACAGACCTTTTTTTTTTTTTTTTTTTTTTTTTCCGATGGGAAAATGCTTTACACATCCCCGTGCTCGGGGACAGCAAAGGGTATGTCGGACTCTCCGGTAAACGTAGATGTTAGGAACTAACTACCGGCATACCGACTAAAAACCCATCGATTCTCCTTCACGTTACCTCAGAGCCAATGCATCGTCAAACCACTCGTCTTCTGACGAGTAGATCGGCGCTGCATTGGCACTAGATAGAGGCACGGGGTCTCTCTCGAATTCAACCGCAACTCTATCGGTAACTGTCCACATGGAATGGACTCCTCGGTATTCCCTGTCAAGGGGAACGGATTGTTCGGATCTGTGCAATGCGGAGTCGGAGGGCCCCCTTGCTAAACTCTGCAGATCTCTGTCAAGCAGTTCAGGTTGGTTGAACTCTCGCCGTCTTCTCCCGGGTCTTCGTCTTCGGCATGGGTCAGCTTCCGGATTATTTTCCCTAGCCCGTTCTGCTGTTTCCTTCTGTGACATAACATTTTCGCAGAAGGAGACCATGGCTTGCCAAGATCGCTCGCTATGCAACATAGCCTTAACTACACTGGGCAGCGAGAGATCGTGTCCAATTTCAGCTGCTAGTGCCTGTCTTTGAGAAAACCAGGCAGCACAGTCCACTAGCGTGTGATGCGCCGTGTCCTCGGCTGCAGCGCAGTGTTTGCATGAAGGACATGCTTCCCTCTTAGCAATATGGTGCAGATATTTTCCAAAACAGCCATGCCCGGTCAGTATCTGCACCAGTCTAAACGTAAGGGCCCCATGCTCCCGGCACACCCAGTCTATTAGCACAGGGCCAATGGCGTCGATCGTCCATCGACCGAATCTGGCAAAGAGCAACTCTTCTGCCCATTTTTGAACGCCAGCTTCTCGAGCTTGCATTCTTAAATATTTAATCTCAGCAGGGGCTAGGCGGCGTCCTTGCGCCTGCATCTCTTTCTTCTGCCGGTATATGTCAGCCAGTACCTCCGCTTCTTTGTCCCATGGTAAGGTTCCAGCTATAACGCACGCGGCCCCGTGCGACACTGTGCGATAGCCACGTATCATTCTGATAGCCATAATTTTTTGGGGCCTCTGCAGGATGACCCTGTTTTTTGGAGACAGAGCATCCACCCATACTGGTGCACCGTACAGGGCCATCGATCGAGTGACACTTGCGAATAATTTGCGACACAGCACGCTTGGACCACCCAAGTTAGGCAGAAGGCGAGCAAGAGCTCCAGCTGTACCCTGCACCTTGGGGACCAGCAGCCGGAAGTGCTCAGTGAAATTCCAAGCACTGTCCAAACTGAGCCCCAAGTATTTCATGCTGGTCTTCAGCATGACCCGCTCTCTGTCGATAAGTATGTAGGCACCAGCTGGTGGCCTACCCCCTCTTCCGTGGAAAGAGAGAACCTCTGTTTTGGAAAGGGCTACCTTCAGTCCCAACATTTTGATTCTGCCGACCAGCAGGGTTGAGCTTACAGTGGCCAAATGCGCAACCTCCTCGTAGCTGTTCCCTCGTGCGATAAGGAGCGTATCGTCTGCGTAGCAAATGATATGCGTCCGGGGTATTAGTTCACCACGGAGCACCCAGTTATAGCCGATGTTCCACAGAAGGGGGCCCAGCACAGACCCCTGTGGAACACCAGCTGTCATTCGGCGCGAGCATAATATGCCCCTTTTGTCAAGATACAGTACATCTCGCTCCCTTAAGTAGTGTCCGACCAGTTTTTGGAGATACAGAGGTACTTGGTGGTAGCGTAATGCCTCCTCAACACACTCATAGGGAATGCTGTTGAACGCATTGGCAATATCTAGCGATACCGCCAACACACGTTCCCCGCGCGCAACTGCCTCTTGGCAGATGCCTTTTAGGCACAGTAGCGCATCTACAGTAGAGCGTCCTGATCTAAATCCGAACTGCTCCTCGGCTAAATTCGGTCCTAGAGAAGAAAGATGTGCCTCGATTCGGGCAACTATAATACGCTCTAGAAGTTTGCCCACTTCGTCTAGCAGGACTATGGGTCTATAGCCTGAAGGTGAATCAGCCGCACGTCCCTCTTTCCGTAGAAGGCATAGGCGACCATCTTTCCAAATCTTAGGAAAATGGCTCGATAAGAGGCACGAATCAAATAGGTCGCGGAGTCGGTTCCCCAGATACTTCAAGCATACCGTCAGGATGCGGCCTGGTACGCCATCCGGTCCCGGTGCCTTATTTTTAGCCCGTAGGCGGAGAACAGCAGTATCCAATTCCTCCTCTGTTATCGCGAGCACTTCCCCAATGGTGGCCTCCGCAAAGGAAGGGGGGTTAGGGGGAGTCATACGAGGGGCTTCGTATGGCGGACATTCAGGAAACAGTCCAGTCACAATATTTGTCAGCAGCTGGGGCTGGAACGTCTCAGTAGGTGGGGCCTGATTATTGAGTTTTTACGGAATAAACAGACCTAGGCCACCTGGTGTTAAGTGATAACCTCTGCCCATAACAAGCGATATAACTTGAGTATTCCCGGACTTACGTACGACAAGACCTAAGACAAAAATATGCATCCATAACACTGAGAAGTAAGGTGGAATGTCTGATGTGCCTGTTATTTCTCTGGTAATCACACTTTTCAAACCAGAACACAGTTACTGCTTGGCCGCAGAAACTGGTATGGTGGCGGTACTTCCCCGTACAAACTTGGCATCTTCTAATGCTACTAAAATTGTATTGTAATGTATATTATATAACATAAAAAAAGGAAAAGCAACTACCAACTGACCTGAGAGGCTACCAGTATGGAAAGTCCACATTTTATCCCATCACGCCTGTCCTATAGAGCAATGAGGATAGAATTTTCCGGTGAAAAATCAAGCACACGCGATCGTCATAGTGAATGACTGTGAACCGGGTAGTGCAATATTGAGAGCAGCAGTATAAGATATGGTTATAGTAATCCCTCAAATGACTTCTAAGTACAGTCCTATTGTTACTAAAACATGCGTCGGTTAAAGTACCAACGTCCTACTAAATATCCATACTACTACTATTACTACACCTAGATACTACTAGTTCTGGTAGTGAGTAGAGAGGTATTAAAAATCCACCAGTTTAGTTAAATGTTTACTTGTAAGTAAAAACCAATAAAATATTTACTACAATAACCAAAGGTAAATAACAGAACAGCACACTTCCTAACGATGTAGCACATTTCACTTATGTTTGCATACGTAATGATGGCGACCTGTTCATACACCTTGAAATGGGGGTTTTGTTTGCACTGAAGTACATTAGAGCGTAGCGTATGTCGTGTTATTATTGGTCTGAGTGTAAAAATGGCAACCGTGTAAAGATTGAAGAGAGAGGGACCGAGGTTTGAACCTTGTGGTATACCAGATACAATAACATGGATAGGCTAACATATATGTGAAATTTCTGAATATTACAAATATATTACAGGTGTGGTTTATATATTACAGTTGGATAATATATTACAGTTGATATATGTGAAGAAAAGTGAAGCGCTAAATAAAACTAGATAATATTATCAACTAATAGGGGCCACATATTCACAAAATGAATGGAGCCATGAAGTTGGTAGATTTTATGGGTGGTAATAAAACAAGGGGCCATATTATTAAGTTATTATACCGGTAATAAAACTTTTAAAACTTCATATAACAAGTTAAAACTAGTAGTACCTAGTGGTTGCTGACTTGTGCTACTTTAGCAATAGAACAAGGAACTAAGAAGTTTCTCATGCATATAACCTTTTTATAACCCGGCATAGTCTGATTTTGAGAAAAAAAAACAATACTGGGTTGGTTGGTAGAATATGGAAACTGTACATAAGAACCGTATTAATATAATACAAAAGATAAAAATAGGGTGTCAGTGTCATAAGACTCGTAGCACCCACTCCCTTGCCACAGATAACGGATTAAAGTTTTGTGAGATTCTAAAAACGTCTAAAAATATCTTATGTACATTATTACAACAATATTTGTTGAAATTTTAAAGTTTATCGGACTCACTCAAAAATAATGAGTTTCTAGAGGGCTTTGGGTTATGTTTAATACCACCCCTAAAGATTTATTTATTTATTGACTGAATCGTATATCTGAATGTCAACAAGATTGTCATGGCTGATTATAATTGTTTCGCACACAGCTTCTTCTGTGTTGAATAAAAAAAACTGTTATTAGTTACAAAACCATAATATATATAGAGTATTTAATCATATCTATAGATAGGTATATAACTGACGTTCCCCAAAAGAAATCTCAAAGCCAAACTCTTCGCAATATTTTCTTTAATTCGTTTTCGTCATCTGGTCTTTAGATTATTCATTTTATTTTGTTGTCAACAACCCACAAAAGCGCCTTTTCAACGTCTGAGAGTAAATCCGATCCGAGTATCTAAAATATGATTTTGTTTCCGAAGGCGTTCTTCGTTCTTAAATGTGGGATTATTTCATCGAAACAGCGGATTTGACTGATGTTCACAAGATCGTGATTAAAAGCAACCGATTTCCGAATTTTATATTATGATAAATTTATTTTGACTTACGAACTTTACACCTTGACAGAATGCAATGCATAAAAAAAAGACGTCCTTTAAACGACTTTGCACTTATTTATTGTTACTTTAAAAAACTTACGGAATCAGCAGATGGCCCACCTGGGGTCAAGAGGTACCTCCTGTCCTCCTTTATCACAATACCAAATTTGTATCGTATGCGCCCGTAACTCTGAGACACGTAAGTGGAAGGTATAATGTGACTGTTATTTTAGCGGCAATCATATCTTGTAACGGAACACAGTAATGCGAACGGATTACTGCTTGGCGGCAGAAAAGGGTGGCAGTACTTTCCCGGATGAACTTGACGTTCTACTGCTACTAAGTACCTACAAGTAATGCTTAAGAAAGCCCTTGGATTTTTGTATGACGACTTCCTAGATATATTAGGAAAATCAAAAACGATATGAGCACAATATGTCCATGTGTTTATGCCCAAAAGAGGAATACAAAGGGGTCATAAATAACTGGTGGATTGGAATAAGAAATATTCATACTAAATGTATTTTTAATAATGTTAACCAAAATATTTCAGAACCGTGAAATGCCAGCAAGATTGTGCAATTTGTTTTTTTGGTGATCATTTCACATCGCCTGCTAGCCAGAAATAAAAATTACTTAATAGCTTCAGCATAGCATGTAAATAGGAACCAGACAGCTGATAGGATATCCACTTATCTATATAATTATGTAAATACAAACATATTGTATACAAAATATATACATAATACCACCCAGAATAAAAATTATGTTCCTCACAAAAATTATTGTCCTGGGTGCGAATCGAACCTTAGAGCGCAGATGTCATAATTACTACCAATTGAGCTGTGCTACCATGATTACCAATTTGTAACTTGGAAATAATTAAGTTGAACTTGATTTATGGTAGTTGTGCGACTAAAACCTTGGGTTCAGGGACTAAACCGAATGATGAATCACTTTGATAAAATTATTTATATTTGAATTTCCTCGTTTGTAAATACTGTCGTAACGATATTCATTAATCAATTATTTTTTATGTCTTTGCAGTGACAGAACGAGCTGACGGCCCACTTGACACAGCAATATGACTCAAGTCCTCTCCATAGTACGAGATGACTAAAGTCGCACTGCGTTTCGTCCATCACCTCGAGACGGGGATGTTACGTCTCATGCGGCTGCAATTTCACGGGCACTCACTCCCTTCCACCGGAACACAGCAACACGAGTAGTGCTTGACTGCTTGGCGGCAGATTACTAGGTGTGGTGGCAGTACTTCTCCGGGCGAACATACCATAAGTTCTACAGCTACTTTGGGTTGCTCCTTTTGTACCCGGGGGACACGTGTAGGGTTTCAAAGGGTTATCACATAAGGACGCGAGCAACGTGGCCTCCCAAATACTAAATAAATGAGATGCTCTCCATTTTTAGAGATAACATTGATAAATAATAAATAAATATTGGTGGACATGTCACACAGCGCCATCTAGCCCCAAAGTAATCTAAGCATAGCTTGTATCACGGGAACCAGACAACTGATATACTACTTACATACTTTTTTTAAATACATAATACATATTAACACCCAGACAAAGAACAAACATCTATATTTGTCATACAAATGTTTGTCCTGGGTGGGAATCGAGGCCACGACCTACAGCGCAGAAGGTAGGGTTACTACTAACTGAGCTCTGAGGCTTGTCAATATTATATACAGAAGTTTATATACTATATACTACTGATACTAAATATTTAACTGCACTTAGGGGACTGAACCGCTTTATATAACGAGGTTATAAAGTTATCAGACACACTATATAATAATTACTTCTTGATACGTATAAATAAACATTCAGTCAATTACACTGATTAGGTACAATCTTATTCATGAAACTAGGTTGTACATATTTGCTAAAAACATCCACATGGTCACACAAATGTTTTCCTGGTGGGAATCAAACCCACGACCTACAGCGCAGAATCCAGGTACTACCAACTGAGCTATGAGGCCAGTGAAATAGTTGTGGTGGCAGTACTTCCCCGGATGAAGGCACGAGTTCTGCTGCGGCATAAATTATTTGGGAAGCATATGGTCTAAAATCAAAATTTTCCGTTCATCCATATTGGAAAAGAGAAAAATATATTCAATTTTGCAATCTTCTCTAAGAGTAAATAGCCCATTTCTCTCAAGTATTTCAACACCCACTTAACCTGTAAGCACTTTATTTACACTCCATTGATTAAAGATAAAACTTAAGTGATGAGAAAAATATAAAAGAAACGTTCCGTTATTCAGAGCATCACTCATATAACACGATATAACACGATCATTTCGTTCAGAAATACAAGAAATAATTTGTTTTAAAAGAAATAAAAGAATAAAAAAATGAATTTTGTAAAAGTTTTCCTATTCTTCGTGGTTTGCGTTTTGGCTTTGTGTTCAGTTACAGCGGCGCCTGAACCAAGATGGAAGGGATTTAAGAAAATAGTAAGTATTCTAGAATACTAGTATACCGGTTTACTAGAAAGTATACTAAGTACAGGATATTAGTATACCTGCGATTGGCTTCACGGCTCAGTTGATAGTATCTCTGCTTGTAGCGCTGAAGGTCGTGGGTTCGATTCCCAACCAGGCTTGATATTTGTGTCAGTATTATAATTTTGTTTTTTTTTTCTGTGTCTAGGTATTAATATGTATTATATGTATATATTCAAAAATATATGTTAATAATGATTCTTTCATTCTTCTAGTACCCATAATACAAGCTGTGCTCAGTTTGGGACTAGACAGCGCTGTATGGAATAAATATTAATAATAAATAATTGTGGACATTTCACACAGCGCCATCTATCCCCAAAGTAAGCTAAGCATAGCTTGTGTCATGGGAACCAGACAACTGATACAATAATTATATACTTTTTTTTAGTAAATAAATACATATTTATGTGTAGCAATATTGTATTTCAGGAACATCTCGGGCAGCACATCAGAGATGGTATCATCAAGGCTGGGCCCGCGGTTGCTGTTGTAGCCTCAGCATCATCTATTGCAGGGAAGAAGTAAAAGTTGATATACAAGGAATAATTCTGATTAAGTTGATTAAGATTTTATTTACCCTGAATTTAATATTAAAATTGAAAACAGGCTGACAAAAACGAGTACCTACCAATTCATATATATTTATTTGTGTGGTTTAGTCAGAGAACAAACAATTTGGAATTACAAAAAAATATTACTTAAGTGATACCACTAATGTTTTTTTATTTATTTGACTGTAAAAAAAAAACCAATTATATATTAAATATTATGAGGCTACGGTAAAAATCAATAAATTTTTAAGTAATCCTTGTAAGTGCCCGCGAATTATTCTGCCAAGAATATGATTATATGCTCGTAATAAACAATTTTCCTCACAAACTTGACACTATTTCATTTCCTTAGGGATGAATTTCCCAGAACCCTTTGTGTATTTTCTAAAAATAACTCCTATGCAAAATAATCTGTTTCAGTGAGTTGGTTTTGTTTTAAAGAAGAAGTTGTACAATTCATTAAGTACATTGTGAGTTCTGATTTCAAATATTATAACACTGTGTGTTCTGATTTCAAATATTATAACATTGTGAGTTCTGATTTCAAATATTCTATTATTGTGAGTTCTGATTTCAAATATAACACTGTGAGTTCTGATTTCAAATATTATAATGTCATAAAAAACCTTAAATTAGTAGTAATACAAACATAAAACTATTTCTTTTTCACTTTGGTTTCCAGGCAATATACACTTTATGCTTTAGTAATATGATCTATTTTCCTATGGCGGCTGCGCTCCCTACTACGGCGACCGCTGGGCCAGCTTTTATTATACCATCCCGAATATTCTGACCAACTCTTTCCTGAAAATAAAAAGTGAAACCATTAAAATCGGTAAAGGTGGACTCACACTAAACTTAAGCGTCGTGTCTTGATCAGCAGATACATCAGTTAGAAAGAAGTCAAAGGCGAGATTGGACGTAAATTTTTTTAGCAATTTGTTATGGTTCTCGATAAGTTTTCTAAAAACCTATGCCAAGTTATTTTTGCTCTTCTTCTATGCTTCACTTCTTTACAAGATGAGAGTGAATAGGTATTTTCTAGGCGCACATGCTACATCGTAGACCGCATCGTCACTTAACATCAGGTGAGATTACGGTCAAATGCAAGCCTATCGTAAGTAAAAAAAAAAAAAGCTGTCATAACCGACATGTGTATCTGTCACACCTGTCTTCTGTCAACGACAGTAAGCCATAACTTTCGGAAACATGCATGTTAATCTATATCACCATTTTACCAATTATTAAACACATAAAAATAACCCTTTACATTGTAAACTTAAAAGAATAAAATCCTTAATTATTAATAACTACTTGCTATCGAAAAAGGTTTACTTACAATTTTCTTGAAAATTTTCCATCTTGGCTCCGGAGCTGCCGACACAGCTGCCAGTGCTACCACACACGCAAAAACAATGAAAAAGATACGTGAGAATTTCATATTACAAATTCAAATTTCGAATTCTGTACGTTCGGACGGTGAAATTCAAATACTGAATGATGCTCTCTGTTGGCAGTCCTGTGTTTATATACACAATCTCCCATATTCGTATTATTTTAGTATCATATAATATTTGAACCCTATGCAGGTTAATTTAAGAGTTATTTTATGTTAGCTGGCGTACGTTGATAAGGGGGAAAGATTGTGAGGAATTCCCGGTGTTCTGAGCGCCAGTAAAGTCCCTGAGAAATAAATGGCTATTGTACAATATAATTTATTCTTCTTGGGTAGGATACACACAATGACAAAAACACGCGAATTCGATAATGAGTGCAACACATCGAACGCAATGTAGGGCGGCATGCAACCGCTGCTGCCTAGATATTTATGGGTAGTTAACCTTGGCTACCTGCTCTATTCACGGATATGGGTGGCAGTACTTCCCCAAACGGACACATACTTTTTATGCGATATAGTTACGAGCCGATGGCCCACCTAAGTTGTAACCTCTACCCATAACAAGCAATGCGACTTGGGTCCTCCCCTATCACGTACCTACGACAAGGACCAAGTCGCATCGTATGCGCCCATAACTCTGAGACGTGTAGGTGGAGTGTCTCATGTGCCTGTAATTTCACCGGCAACCACGCCTTTCAAACCGGAACACAGTAACGCGAATTAATTGAAAGAAATGGGCATTATTCTTATGTCTATACATGTTGTAAATTTGGCTATTGCTCTAAATAAAAGGGTATATTTCTTTTAATACCATTTATTTCTATAAATAATTATGTAACATATAAGAGAATTATTTGGCTGGTATTTGTAGCATATATAAATACATATTTTAAATGGTACATTTACAGAAAAGTTTATCGTCATCTGATGCCAGATCATTTTGCATTTAGGAGGGACGCTGCCTGTGCTAACGGGCCAAGGTTTCCAAAAGTATCAGTTGCAGGCCCTGCGCTAGTCAGAACATCAAACCAATGCTGTCCCAGCTTTTCCTGAAAAAATAATAGACATCATAGGACATAAAATAAATAAATATCGTGGACATTTCACACAGCGCCATCTAGCCCCAAAGTAAGCTAAGCACAGCTTGTATCATGAGAACCATATGATATAATACTCATATACTTTTGCAAATATAATAATACATATCAACACCCAAAACAAAAAACTATGTTTTCACACAAATGTTTGTCCTGGGTGGGAATGAAACCTACGACCTACAGTGTAGAAGGCAGGGTTACTGAGCTGTGAGGCCAGTCAATAGCTCACAAATGAAGTTATTTTTTTACTATTTAAGTTGAGCTTAACTATACATATCACCTGATTATATTCGACAGTTCTACGCAGCGCTTGGATTGAAGACTTGGTTGCTGGAACAAATCGACTTACCAGCTCTACAAATGGGTTCCAAGGTCTTCCAGAAACGGTGACCATTGCCATAACGAACAATAATATATTAATAATAATTTTAGTAGCCATGTCAGTAAATCGCAAAAAATGTTATCAAAATGATGAACTGTTTCAAAGTAAAGGTGTTTTATACCTTGCAGGAATAGATAACATTCTACAATTTCAATTTACATTGTTGGAAATAGACTAATTAGGCTGAGTTGCTTGTTCTCAAGTTAAACTTAGAAACGAAAGTTAGGGTTAGGTTGTGGTTGATAAATTATGATTAAGAGCAGTAGTACTCACACCAAGTTCTCCGGGTAAGTACTGCCACCATGCCCATTTCTGCCGCTAAGCAGTGACGCATTCGCGTTACTGAGTTTCGGTTTAAAAGGTGTGGTTGCCGGTGATATTACAGGCACATGAGACATTCCACCTACACGTCTCTGAGTTACGGGCGCATATGATGCGAATTGGGTCTTATCGTACCTAATAGGGGGGACCCAAGTCACATCTGTGATGGGCAGAGGTTACCACTTCACATCAGGTGAGCCATCGGATCGTTCCGTAACTGTACCGTAAGATAACAAAAATCGGGTAATGTTTACTGAAAATTTGATAGAGTTAGCATAACCAGCAATTTTGGAAACCCAGCTTGTAAGGCATTAATGTGGAAACAAATTATTTAAACTCGCTTCAGGCTATTAAAATTTGCCACAGAACATACAAACGTGCCATTCTGAACAAGACTGCGTAGTGCACGTTGCATATTGTACGTTTGTGTGGCTTTGTTCGTGTTTCCTACACATTTCTTTATGAATTCTATGGAAATAAAGTTTTGACTTTGACTTTTGTGTGCACGTTGCTAACACATGTATGAATACCTACCGCTATTTTACGTTTTTCAATAAACGTGTTTGCTGTGCTATACTATAATATATCTATTCCATTTTTTTTTATAAATATACTTTAAAACTCGCTGTTATGGTACTTTTGGTAAGTAACAAATTAATAAATATTGGTGGACATTTCACACAGCGCCATCTAGCCCCAAAGTAAGCTAAGTAAATAGCGTGTATCTCGGGAACCAGACAGCAGATATAATACTTAAGTACTTTTTGTAAATACATAATATAACACATATCAACTCCCAGACACAGAACAAACATTTAAGTTCGACACACAAATGTTTGTCCTGGGTGAGAATCGAACCCACGAACCTACAGCGCAGAAGGCAGGGTAACTACCAACTGATTTATGAGGCCGGTCAAATAAAGAATTACTATGCTATAGACCAATAACGTTAATTAGGGGATGGTTTTTTTGAAGAAGTAACCTACCTTTGTATGGAGATTGAAATACCAATACTCTCGGATCAGCAGGACCTTATTTAGTTCTGGACGTCAATTTTAGGAATTTGCTAATCTAAAGCTTCGTGAGAGCTGTTTAGCTCTCGTAATAAATTGACATGTACAGAATATAAAGCTGATTCCAGATTTTCAGACTATCCAAATGATTCCATTCTGAAAACTGATCAGTTGGTTATTTTTTTAACAATGAGTCCCTTGATGCTTGTCAGACATGAATATCGTATGTTTCCTTAAAATTGGATGTACCTATACCTACATACATATGAAGATTTTTTACTGACATACTGTAAAATAAGGAAAAAAATATAAAATTCAGTTCTTTTTATTTACAACTTAGATTACAAATTAAATATTAAAATTTAATATAACTTATAGAGTATTTTAAGGACTATCACATAAGAAATCAGGTCTATTTTCCAAGAGCCTTCGATTGCCCCACTACTTCGACTGCCGGTCCAGCCTTGATAATACCATCTCGGATGTTTTGACCAACTCGTTCCTGAAAAAGAAAAAGAATTAGAAAAAGAATTAAACGCTTTCCGGTAATCCTGTTCTGAATTATAACATTTTCTGACCTATCTCATAGGGAAATTCATCCAAGGAGTTTGACTGTAACTTGCTTAATAAAGGAATAAGAAGAATGAATAAAAATAACTAATATGGAACCTCCTTTTTTGAGAGTGTACTAAAATGCATTGAGGTCCATTTAGAAATTAAAACAGTGGGACAAAAACAATAAGTATTTGCAAATATATGAGGTCAAAATGTACAAGACACATCTCAAAGAACAAGAGATATGCATCATCCCAAAAATACTCATATTGCAAAGTAAGCAACTTACAATTTTCTTAAAGATTTTCCACTTAGGCTCTGGCGCGGCCATTACCGTCGTCAGTGCTACCACACACGCAAACACGAAGAAAAAAATTCTTACAAAATTCATGTTTCAAATTTAGAATTTGCAATTTTGAATCTCGAACACGTTCCTACAACTCTGTGCAGTGAATAATGTTCTAAAATCAAACACTCCGTTTATATTCTGGGCATTCTACAAATCCCTTATTAATAATTCACATTTAATTTGAACTATATGGCTCGAGACATAAAAGTGACTTTTCTTTGACTACAGCTCAGTAAATGGCAGCCATTATTATGCAAAGATAACGGGTTGAAAGAGCGTGAGGGAACCCCGGCATGGATTGATACATAGTATTTTGCCTAGAGCACATATTCAGTTATGTCATTAAGCCACATAAATTGATTCTTTTGTTCATAATATATTTCTATTTAGTCTTGAAATTAATGCCCGGAGCAGAAAATTATAACGATGTGGAATAATTAATATGAAAAATGCATGACCAAAGCGAATAGTTAAAGAAAGTAATTCGTTTATAAATATTGTGGAAATTGTTCAAAGACATAGACTGATTATTCTGTATAATATGGGAGAGTTTCACCCTACTATAGCAACAAATATTTTAATTAGTATTATTATTATTTAATATCTTAATTAATATTTAACTTATTTATCTCAGTAGGTACTGTTTTAAGCTAATATTTGTATCAGGAAAATCGTGTCTTAAAATTGGCAAAATAAACGGCTATTTTTTAGGAATTAAGTTGCGGTACGAGCAGATGGCCCACCTGATGTTGGTTGGTAATCTCAGCCCATAACGAGCTACACGACTTGGGTCTTCACCTAATTATGTAAAACAAGACCTAAGTTGCGTCGAATGAGTCTGTTGATGTTTTCCTTCACTGATTGGAGAATAAATTGTATTTCGCACATACATTGTTGCAATTAATATCTCTCATTGGTGTACGTCTGGATTTGAAGCAGCGACCTCTGAATTAATAAAAAAAGGTCTATATCACTGGGCAACAACGTTCTCAGTATATTGGTGATCTTAGCTTAATCACAGCTAATTCCTGGTATAGTAACTAGTAACGAATCAACAGGAAAACGGTATCCACACATGTTTCTTAAATATAACTCGGGGATTTTTTAATAATTGGAAGTTTGTAAGTTTTTTGTTACTTAATTGACGAAATGAGCTGACGGCTCACCTGACGTTAAGTGGTAACAACCGCTCATACACAACAATATGACTCAAGTCCTCTCCATAGTACGAGATGACTCAAGTCGCATTGCGTTGCGTCCATCACCCCGAGACGGGGATGTTATGAAATTTCACCGGCACCCACTCCCTTCCACCGGAACACAGCAACACGAGTGCATCACTGCTTGGCGGCAGATTACCAGGTGTGGAGGCAGTACTTCTCCGGGCGAAATTAGCACAAGTTCTACTGCTACTTTGGGTTGCTCCTTTCGCACCATCCGGGGGACAAATGTAGGGTTCAAAAGGTAAACGCCTACGGATGCGAGTGAAGTGGGTCCTCAGTTGCAGTAGAGCCAACTGTTCATTTTGCCTCCGGGGGATACCATACTAACAATTTCCGCTGCCTATGGGAGCACCCAAATTATATTGATGTCGTCGCCCATAATAATATTAATAAAATTTAGGATTTCTCGCTTAGTATTCGTATATATGTATATAAAAATGTCGCGATTTGGCCCAACAACAGAACTAACATAAAGTTCGTCTCACAAATGTTTGTCCTGTGTGGGAATCGAACCCACGACCTACAGCGCAGAAGGCAGGGTTTCTACCAACAGGAATTCAGATAGCTGAATAAGCCATTTCATATTAAACTAGCTGTTGCCCGCGATTTCGTCCAGGTGGAATTGTGCCCAAAACACTGGCAGCACTGCCTAGCTGGATGGCAATGTCTCTGAGCCAAAAAAGTGCCAGGTTGGCTCAGGTGTCGCATCGGCCAGGCTATCTGATATAGTTTTGAATAAGCGAAGGGCTCTCCCTATGGACCTAGGGTCTCGACCCCAAGAAGCTCTAATGTATAATCTCTCACAAGGTTCACTAGACAGATGTCCTAGACAGATGACGGTAGTCAAGGCATGTAGCGTCCCATACCATACCAGGCCTGCCTATCCTGCCCGAGACGGTAGCGCGAATTATTATACCAGAGGCGGGGTTTTGCAACCAGCAACGTTACAGTAGAATGTTCGCGAACCTGTAGCAACACACGGTGAGAGACGCTAATAGGAGTTTAGTCGGTTCGAGCCCGACATAACTCATCCATAATTCCGAAGGCAGATGAGTACACGTGGGTATTCTCCTTTTATAAATAAAAACACTGCCTATTCTCCATGGAACCAGTGTCAGCCGTTAGGCCGCTTTCCATCTCGTATCAGACCGCTTGGTTCTAGAACGATCGATAAGCTGGTAAGGGCTCAACGAAAGTGAAAGTTTTTCAATCTAAACAATTTTAGAATAAAAAGAATGTGACAACTTGGAGCAAGGTTAAAAATGTATGGTAGCCTTTTTTGAAAATCGTATAAAATTATGTAAGGCTTGGGATTTCTTCTTCGCTGGTAAATTAGTTAGTTCTTCCATTATTTGTTTGTTAGAGAAGGGAAAGGTAATACCGGAAATTTGAAATTGTTGTTACAAAATGTTGCAAAATGTAGTTACAGGTAATGATGACGGTAGAAAAAGGGAAACTGCTATCATACCAGCAATCAATAAATAGAATAAAAATAATGTATATTAATTTTATTTTATCACAGAAAAGATAAATAAATAACTTAATATTAAAAGAATACATTTTTTACATGTCTACTGAGTATTTAATTTAAGTTAACTAATATGAACTAATATGTAATGTCTATCTTCCAAGAGCTTTCGCTTGCCCCACCACTGCAACTGCCGGTCCAGCCTTGATAATGCCATCTCGGATGTTTTGGCCGACTCGTTCCTGAAAAGAAAAAGTTTTATAAGCAAGAAGGTTTAAATTAAAATGAAAACTTTTTTAGACAGGTTCCAGTATCATAATCTGCTAAGCCTTAATGTAAAATACAAACATTTGGTTAGAAAATATTAGCAACAAAAAATGCCTACGTGATGGTTTGTTTTTGTGTATTTTGCTAACCTGTTATAATATGTCGCGTTAAATGGCTAACTTCAGAGAGTCAGAGGGATGAGAAAAGACGAAAATCGTTCCGTATAGACAAACTAAGCAATTATATTTATCTTAAAATAAGAAAAATAGTACGAAATTATCAGTTAATTCTCAATATCTTGGATGAAAACTTAACTGATGTCTTTGAGAAATGATACACCTTTTTTCTTTCCACTCTCAAAACAGACAAAGGCAAGTAAAATCTACACAAAAAAATTATAACCAAATATTGACTTACGAGTTTCTTGAAGATTTTCCATTTGGGCTCAGGCGCGGCCATCGTCGTCGTCAGTGCTACCACACACGCAAACACAAAGATAAAGATCCTTGAGAAGTTCATTTTTCAAATTAAGAATTTGCGATTTGAATTTGGAACGTTCACACAGCTCTGTGCAGTGAATGATGCTCCACGAACAAATGTTCGGTTTATATTCTGTGCATCCTACAAATCCCTGAATAATCACTCATCGATAAAATCAACTCTATTGCTATAGACATTAAGATAAGTTTGCTCTGACTGAAAATTAAATAGCAGACGTAATTCTGCAAAGATAACGGGTTGAAAGAGCGCGAGGGAACCCCGGACATGGATTAAGGCATAGTTATTATGCACGACATGATAAAGCCAGTTGAGCGGTGAGATCACACAGATAATTGACTTGATTCTTTGATTTGCAATTATACGTATTACTATGTGAAATGTAAGTAACTTTATCGTCAGTTTATTGGTTAAATTATTACTGCTTAGAGTGCAAAAACATAAACTATATCTATTGTTTTTTGAAGCACACAAAATCATAAAATATAACCATTTACTTTCTTGTGCACTTGAGACACATTTCACATTGAGTTCCTATAAGTACGCATCTGTGAAACTGTCGAAATTAATACGCTAATGGCTTTCTCGTATTATTTTTATTAATTTTAATGGTTACAAACAAATAGATAAAAATCAGAAGTTAGTGTGGATCAGATGAATTGAGAAGTCACATGTGTAAATTCACCAGTGTGGTGAAAAAAATTGCGCCTTAATAAGGCTCCTTTCATGTAACAGACACCTGTCTTCAAATATTTCATTCTAGGACATGCCGATTTTTTTACAATGATTCTGTCGCCGTTTTGGGAACATTGGTGCTTGTCAGGATTTGAACCAGCAAAACTCAGATTGAGTACTACCACGCTCTGAACATGTAGAGGGGGAGAGAGAAATATAGTAATAGAGAGATGAGAAAATTAATCTGGTGGCTATTTATAGTCTCTTGCTATATTGCCCGCGGTGACACCTGATATCATTATCAAATGAAGCCTATCTATTTAATGTTCCAAATTTAAACCATACAAATATTCGACTGGTCTCGCAGCTCAGTTGGTAGTATATCCTGCCTTCTGCGCTGTAGGTCGTGAGTTCGATTCTCACCCAGGACAAACATTTGTGTGACGAACATAGTGTTTGTTCCTATGTCTGGGTGTTAATATGTATGTCTTTACAAAAAAAGTATATAAGTATTACATCAGTTGTCTGGTTCCCATAATACAAGCTATGCTTAGCTTACTTTGGGGCGCTAGATGGCACTGTGTGAAATTTACACCAATATTATTATCATACAAAGATATACAAAAAGCCTATATAGGTATAATTGATTGGGTCACTTTTAATAGAATCTTACTATTATGGTCTGGCGTGAAGCCGAGGGAAATAACATTTATCGGGACTTCAGGGGGATTACCGCGGTTTTGACCTCTGCGAACTATTATCACGAGTCTAGAACTACTCTTCAAACACAACTGTATGACACTAATAAATAAGATTCATTTTCTTGTAACAATAACCGCAGACCGCTTGCTTTGTGAGTGATCTCTGACATTAGAATGGAAAATCTGCTCTATTACATTGTCATTTAGATATGTTTTAGTATAACAATATTTTATTCATTATCGTTTGGTGTTTTCGTTTTATTCTGTGGAACCGGGAATATAAAGGAGTTCTTGCTATGAGTAACCAGATTTGCTCTGTAAAGTGACGAAATTTCACAAGTCATAATGAATTCTTCGAGAATAATGTTTTTTGTATGTCTGTGTGTGTTGCTCGTCTGTTCAGTGTCAGCGTGGGACTTTTTTAAAGAAGTTGTAAGTATAACCTATTTTTTTTACTACATTTTTCGATAGTTTTTCGGAAAAGTACAAGGTTTTTTTTTTGAGAATAAGTACAAGCTAGGTTATCCACCTTTAAAAGTTGGTGTTAAGTGGTAACCTCTACCCGTAACGGTGACCTCTTAACATCAGTCGGGCTGAAAGCATGTTCGCCTAAACACTGCACATACCTTTAACTAATGAACACAATATAGACACTGATAATGCACAGATTCAAATCAGCGATCAGTATAATGTACATACATTTTTCAAGGGAAAACTCTTTGATGCCTGTCCGGAAATCAACTAGCGACCTCTGAGTTACAATTCGGGCTCTGCACCATGGATTCAATAAGAGTAAGAGTAATAAGAGTTGTCTATAAAAATATTGTCTATTTTTATAGGAGGGTGTGGGACAGCGAATCAGAGATGCTGTCATCAGCGCTGGTCCGGCGATTGACGTCATACAGAAAGCTACCAGGATAGGGAAGGAGAATGAATGAATTGAACTAAACTGACTGATCATGCTACACTCACAAATTAAATTTTAAGAACCTTAGTTATAAATATTATAGAACAAAATTATAGATACAAAATACGTGTATAGGTATTCGTGTTTATATAAAACATATTACCCCAATAAATGTGATTTACTTTATTCGTTATTAATTTAGTAAGTTTTTTATTTTATGTGATCCAGTTACGGAACGAGCCGACGGCCTAAGTCGAATCGTTTATGGGCCGAGAGGTTATCACTTTACACAAGGTGGGCCACCTGCTCATTCCGAAACTTTATCACATATAAAACACTCGTATTAAGTGTCGTGAGTTCGAATCCTACAATACGTATTCATACACATCTAGGTACATTCTCTAGCCTTGTGTGAAAATAAAACAATAACTTGTCTTATATTAATGTATAAGTGAATAGAATATATTTTATTAACACATACATTTAAAATTAACGAAGATACAAAAGACAATTAAAAAAATTACATAGTAATTGAGTAGATATTTATAGATTTCATTGATTTATATACTTAATCTATACTGGCTTCGAATGAAGTGAAATCAAATTATTGAAGCCAACATAGTCACGCCAATTGAAACCGCAATATTATAGAGTTTATTGTTAGCAACATATTACAACTTCATCATGAACCAAAATTATAATTTCCTATTGTTCTCTCTTGTTGGTGAGTGGAATAATCCTGAAATTGTGTGAGTAGCATTGTGTAAGATCCAGTTCAGATGGTCGAGTGACGAGGCGCCATACTTCTCATTATTATAATATATTATTGACCGGCCTCATAGCCCAGTTGGTAGTAACCTTGCCTTCTGCGCCGTAGGTCGTGGGTTCAATTCCCACCCAGAACAAACATTTGTGTGACATTTGTAACATTGATGTTTGTTCTGTGTCTGGGTGTTATTATGTATTATATGTATGTATTTACAAAAAAGTATATTATGTATTATATCAGTTGTCTGGTTCCCATGACACAAGCTATGCATAGCTTACTTTGGGGCTAGATGGCGCTGTGTGAAATGTCCACCAATATTTATTTATTTATTTTTAATCTCTCACCGCGGCGCGTCTATCTGAACTGTCACTTATTGTAATTTTGAAAATTGCGTCGCTTTGATCCTAAACTCATTAGGCACCGTAAACTTTGGTGTGGGCGGAATTGTTCTCTAAGGGCGTTGAGTAAAATTAACATAAATCTCTTAAGGTTTGGTTACGTTTGGTACAGTACACTATTTGGATGGGCGGCCATAATCTTTGACTGTCTGTTATGTTTAGGCTATAAAAACGTCATAATTGATTTTCTACAGCACTTCATTGGTAGACAGAGGACAAATTGTGATGTAAAGTAAAATAAAAAGAAGACTGCGAATTTGCACTGATTTAAATAAATACAAGAAAACATGTTGAAATATCTGTTTTCTGTCAATGTATCGAGCCGTGTTCATTGTGATGAAACTTGTAGCAGCAACATGTTAGATTTTTTATACAATTGAAATATACATTAAAGTCAAAATGTTTCTCTGCAATTTTCGAACAATCAATTTTACATTAATTTAATATTTATTTATTCACACAATAAAAATATTAAATGTGGTTGATTACTGGTAGACCCCGCACTAGGCCTAGCCTGTATCGCACATACGTATAAATAAGAATTCATCACCATACATAAGAATTCTTAATGATTCTTAATTGATTGTGGATTTAAAGTATTTAGGTAATTATTATCCTACAGGTTTTAGCATACTCTATCTGACCTCGCCACACTACGTCAACAAGTTTCACACAAAACCTTGGAAAGTGAGGTTTTATCCGAAGAGATCCCTATTCAAAAAATCTGACCTGATCGATAAAGGCTGTTCAGTTTTCATTAAGGATTGTCCTAATTCTTACAAGTAAGCAGCGACATAATTTTATAAAAGCGTGGGGACGCAATCGAGTTCCAATCCGAAGGTCGTTGGTTCAAATCCAATGAGTTTTTCGCTTAATAAAAGTTAAAAGTTGCTACGTACAAATATTTTGTCTGTGAACGCGTCTGACTGTAGAAAGGCAAGCGACAGAAATGCAAGCCAGCGCTCGTATACTATACCTAAGCCTATTATATTCATTGTTTGATTCAATCATAGTGTTTTTTTAATGTGGTTTAGGTGATGGAAAGAGCTGACGGCCCACCTAATGCTAATTGGTAACCGCCGCCCATAGACAACAGCAATACGGCTCAAGTCCTCTCCACCAAAGTACAAGATGACTCCAGTCGCATTGCGTGGCGTCCATCACCTTGAGACGGGGATGTTACGTCTCATTCGCTTGCAATTTCACCAGCACTCACTCCCTTCCACTGGAAAACAGCAACACCGCTGCTTGGCGGCAGATTACCAGGTGTGGTGGCAGTACTTCTCCGGGCGAACTTAGAACTAGTTCTAGTGCTACTTTAGAAATCTACAAGTCATTTCATTTCCATCAAATGACACACTCATCACACGCATGAAAACAAGGCCTCCTTCGTTCCAGGCAAAGCTATATCTGTGCTCGACATTACGACGGTCACTACAAGACATTCAACAACTACTGTGAAATGGAATTTGAAAACTGCAATAGTTGGAGACGTAAGTTGACTCACATTTCGTCAATTTCGAAAAACATTTATGTTATTTGTTGCCCGCGACTTCGGTTTTATCACGCACTCCTATTTTAACCCTGGAAAAGTAGCTCACTCCTTGTTACATCAGCTATCTGCCAGTGAAAGTCCCGTTAAAATCGGTCCAGCCATTTCGGAAATTAGCCGGAACAAACAGACAGACAGACAGACGACTGACAAACAGACAGACAGACAGACAGACAAAAATTGTAAAAATGTTGTTTTGGTATATGTACCGTGTATACATTCATATGCACTTAGTAAAAAGCGGTTATTTTAATATTACGAACAGACACTCTAATTTTATTTATTTGTATAGATTGTATTCAAAAATTACTGCCTTAACCAGGGAACGCAGTCTGTGTTTTGGCGGATAAATGTGGTCCAACCATTGCATGGAGTACTATATGTCTAGCTGGTGTGGTGCTGAAGAAATTAATAGAGCAGTATTTTCTCCATCAAGTACAATGCGTTGTGACTAACGTCTTACGTTCTTAGCAGGGAGAGACTTAAATTGTATTTTCCGTTATAGCATAAAGTTGTATAAAGGATACCATTTGCCCATAACAACTGCAATACAACAGGGGCCTCGTGAGACCTCTAGCGTTGCTGGCAGGATTATTACAACATATGAGAACAATGAACATTCTTATTGCTTTTCCTACGTCAATGTATACTTCACAATTCAAAAGCCTGCTTGTTTCAGAATGGAGTATGATCAAGAAAACACGATGCTGAGAGATTGCTATTATTTAAATTAAAGGCACTATACAAAAAACAAATTATCTCCTTATAACTGTTGTTTGTCTATTTGTCTGTGCGTGTATTACACAAAATTACTGGACCAATTTTAATGAAAGATTTTATAAGATAAGTATTAATATAAAAAAAAAATTAAGTGAGATAAATAAATTGAATAAAAAATATTACGTAAGCGATGTTTAGACTTAAAATTTGTATGTACTACTACTACCTATTTAATTTCACTCTTGTATGACTAGACCTCACGGCTATGGACACGTACGATGCGACTTGGGTCTTGGCTTACCTAATTAGGGGAGGACCTTATTCGTATTGCTTGTTATGAGCAGAAATTACCGCATAACACCAGGTCAGGCCAGGCCATCTGCTTGGTCCGTCACTTAAAGATACAAAAAAAATGGATTTATTCCAGAAATCCAGCAACAAAGGGACGATGGATTATAAATATTTGCAGTGTAGGTACGTCGTTAACATATTTTCATACATATTACCGGTATTGTTAAAAAGTGCGACAGTTATGTAATCAAAATAATTTTTCACCGGATTTCAATTAAAATAAAAGCCCAGTTTGAATACGAGATAATTTAATAAAAACTTTCGATTAAATAACTTTTTTCAGCAAACGCCATCTTTTACAAAATGCCAATCTGAAAATAAAAGGTTTATTGGCTTGTCTGTGGTTGAATTTGGCAGTAAACGACATTAACAGGGTGTTGCAAAACTCAGCTAAAAATATCCCACGACAGTGTACCTCATAGCGATTCAACGTTTAGTAGCAATAGAACTTGTGTTAAGTTCGCCCGGAGAAGTACTGCCACCGCACCTGGTAATCTGCCACCAAGCAGTGATGCACTCGTGTTGCTGTGTTCCGGTGGAAGGGCGTAGGCGCCGGTGAAATTGCAGGCGCATGAGACGTAACATCCCCGTCTCGGGGGGATGGACGCAACGCAATGCGACTTGAGTCATCTCATACTCTGGTGGAGAGAGCTTGAGTCGTATTGTTGTTGTGGGCGGCGGTTACCACAAAATCAGGTGGGCCGTCAGCTCGTTCCACCTACATCACATTAAAATAGCGTGTGCCAATGTGACTCAAATCAATAGTTGTATGTCTAAGTACATTCACATAATAAGTACCTACTATTTATTTCGCATACCTCCATATCCTTTGCATTTTTCATACAACATTTCACATAGAGTGCTAAAGAATTTTCTTTCCTGGTTTGGACTTTCGGCGCATAATGGAGTATTCCTGGAAATGTGTGAATCTGTGACAGGAGGACATGTGGGCACTTAACCTCGAAATCCAACGTAAGAATCTGTATATTTCCTTTGTGCGCCTACACTATTTTAATTTAAGAGCAGTAGAACTCTCGCCAAGTTCGTCCGGGGAAGTACTGCCATCATGCCCATTTCTACCGCCAAGCAGTGACGCATTCGCGGTACTGTGTTCTGGTTTGAAAGGTGTAGTTGCCGGTGAAATTACAGGCACATGAGACATTCCACCGTCACGTCTCAGAGTTACGGGCGCATACGATGCGACTTGGGTCTTGTCGTACATTGTAAGGGAGGGCTCAAGTCGCATCGCTTGTTATGGGCCGAGGTTACCGCTTAATACCAGGTGGGTCGTCGGCTCGTTCCGTAACTGTATCAAATTAAAATTAAAAATGTATTTACCTAAATGATGATTATTGCAAGAACATATTAAATGCACTGCATTAGCTGTAATTCTATTAGATTAAACCTGGGTATTAACATTTTTGGTCTATTTACCTCTGTCTAAAAATTCCGAATATTTAATTCCAATCACATAGATTCATAAACTTCTAGAAGAGTTAGGTGAAACATAGGCACAAAGCGTGCATGAGAAATAATAGCGGCAATGTAGGATACTCATATAGACTCTGGTTACCTCTCAAAGAAAAGGGGAGAAGGCTCTGATTACCTGTGATTGGCTGACGACCTATGACCTAGTCACGTAATTATATAGAAGCCAGACATCCATTCAGAATGGGATACGTAACTGAGAATAATCCTATCGAGGGGTTGCAAATGAACAGGATTATTCCATTGTGCTCACTAATGTCGATTTTGATGAGCACACTACGCATCTGAGTCACATTAATGAAGCAATGGTTAGCTGTTTGTATTACTTTGCCTTCCAAGCTAGGGTTTACGGATTCCACTCCCGGCCACACATTTTATGTTATCAGCAAAATTTGCTCGTAGATCTTGTATGTCTGAGTTATCTGGCTTCATAGTTCAGTTGGTAGTCGCTGCCTTCTGCTCTGTAGGTCGTGGGTTCAATTCCCACCCAGGACAAACATTTGTGTGACGAACGGTATTTGTTCTGTGTCTAGGTGTTAATATGTATTATGTGTATGTATTTACAAAAATTATATAAATATCATATCAGTTGTCTGGTTCCTATGATATGAGCTATTTACTTAGATCACTATGGGGCTAGATCACGCTGTGTGAAATGTCCACCAATATTTATTTTATTTATTTCTCCACGAGTCGCATCCATCAACCAGTTAGACGCAAATAGCGGACTAAACTGACCTGTTTTCAGTGAATCGCTTACACTCAACAAACTCAGTCATGCATTCCTCCATCTCTATCTCATAGCCAGTTTTGTTCTGCATCTCTTGCTGCAGTTCTGGCGGCATCGGCCGGTACTCTACTTCTAGAGCTTCGTAATCATCCAAACTTGCCGCTAAGAAAAAACATTAGATATCTAAACCTCACAGCTTAATCGGTAGAAACTATCTTCCATGCTGCAGGTAAGATTATACCAATGACTCACCCTTAATCGATGTTTGAAAACAACAAAAGAAATTTAAAAGTAAGAATTTCGGTGTGTGTCTTAGAAAAACTTGGAACATCATAATAGTACGAAATCTATACACAATTTAATCAGAATCCGTATTTTTTCATGAATATTGGGTTAAAATCGCAGCATGCCTCATTAATTTCCATCCAATTTACGGTCAATAAAAAGCTAAATGAGAAATTAGGATTCTAATTAAAACTTCTAATGAAGCGAGCGCTACGATTTTTAAACAAACTTTGTATAAAATGATTTTAGTTTAAGCTGAAAAATACAATTTTCCAGGTAGCCTCGGACTCGATAGGATTAACAAGCGTCTTCATTAAGTTTTTAGGTCAAATTTTATTTTCAGCGTGTTAGCCAAGTTGTAAATACTCCAGTTTTGAATATAAAGGTCAATGGTTCAAATTTCGAGCAGCCAGCCGAAAATTATGAGCGTCTAATACTTAGGTTCGCAACTTCTCAAAACGGCGAAGCAAAATACGGTGAGAAACTGTATTTTCTAGAAGCTGAAATTTGATGAAACGTGATATATATCAATTTTACTAAGTATTCTTTGGTAAATTAAAGATATGTCACTAACGCTTGTGAGTTGTGGTCTGTCATTTGCAGTAGGAACGTGAAACACCTCGCACTATTACATCTAAGTATCTGTCTGAAAAAACAAACTTTAGTTTGTTTATTTTCATTGCATGATTTAATATGAAAAACTTAAACTAGCTTAAAACAAGAAGTTAAAAATATTATAACTTTACGTTTTGGGCTCATTAAAACGTAAAGCAAAATATTTTCCATCCATATTTACAAGTGAACAGCGAATATACAAGAGAGAAGGAACTTTATACACTAGCACTAAGAGTCATTTCACATGCTCTGCATCTCTACAGAGCGCTCCTGCTTCCTGAAGCAAGACTTTAGTCAGAAAATCTGCGAGCACTGTGACGTTTTCGTATTGGTTGTCACCGTGTGCTCCAACTGCAGCGCTGTCAGCTCAGTTTCCATTTTCCTGTGTTTAGTCCTGGGATTTTTGGCGAGCTGCCTTTTCTTACAACAGCACAATATCTCCTCGAACTCTTTCCTGAAGTTGTCATTCAACCAGCCGTACAACAGCGGGTTCGACACGGCACTGGACATACCGCACATGTGACATACTGCATAAGTTATTGTCATGGTCTTCTCATCCATAAACGGCTCCTCGCTGAAGTCAGCCACTAGATTGAACACGTTTAGAGGCAACCAGCTAATGACATAGGTAACCGCTATAGCTATCAGTATAGCCGGTGTTTTTCTAGTCGTCCGTCTGCGCCCTCTCAGCCTTCTATGTATTTGGACATGCGCCATGACCACAACTAAAACAGGAACTACGTACTGGAAGATAAGGCTAAATGAGGAGTAGATCGCCCGCCCGTTTTTGATGGGCCAGTCTTCGATGCAAAAGCTCAGAGAGTCCATGCCGATGAGGCCGAGTTTGTGGGTTTTGAGGCTCCGGAAGATGTAGAGAGGGGACGCTAAGGTGAATGCTGTGACCCATATGCAGAACATGGTGATGAGGGCGCCTGCTGTCTGCAAACCGCGCCGCGTCGGGTAAACGATCAGCTGTGGACAAAAGTTTTTATTTAGTATAGATATATCAGTATACTTGAGAGCGTGGTGGTCTAGTGGTACTGACCCCGAGTTTAAATCCGGAGGTCGCCGGTTCAAATCCCGACGTGTACTTATGAGTTTTTCAATTGAAAGATTTATGTGCGCAATACCACGTTCTTAAAACGGTGAATGAAAAGAACGTGAGGAAACCGACATGTCCTAAAACTGAAAATTCTAAGACATGTGTCAAAGTGAACGAAAGGAGCATCTTTGAAGCATTTAAAATCCTTTCATCTATTCGAGTCACCGGTTCGAGAGAACCAGTGACTCGAATAGATAAATAGTATATACGATAACATATACTTATATACCTTTTTTAATGTGAAGCAGTTACTGAACGAGCCGACGGCCCACCTGGTGGTAAGTGGTAACAGCCTATAACAATCGATGCGACTTGGGTCCTCCCCTAGTAGGTACAATAAAACCTAAGTCGCATCGTATGCGCCCGTAACTCTGAGACGCTTAAGTGGACTGTCTCATGTGCCTATAATTTCACCGGCAACCACACCTTTCAAACCGGAACACAGTAACGCGAAAGCGTTACTGTTTGGCGGCAGAAATGGGCATGGTGGCAGTAGGTACTTTTCCGAACGATCTTGAAAACTTTTGATGCGTAAAGAAAAATAATTATGCTGAAAATATAATATTTCATAATGGCAGTCTTCAAAAGGTTTTACTGTTTAATTGCGAGGATCGAAACAAATTGAAGTGATTTTCAAGTCCTTTCGATCCACTTCACAACAACTAAAATGTTAAATCCTTCCTCGGAAATTTTGATTTTCTGGATGATAATCGGCTTTCGGTAAATCGTAAATGAAAGTTCATAAGTAAAGCTTATTAAAGTAGATCTTTATAAATTTGATTTTAAAGTTTCCAAAAATTAGGTAAATGGATGCTCATTTGATTTAAAGCTAGCGTAAAATTTAGTATGAGAATGTTAAGTGTATGTTATTTATTTATTTCTTTATTTCAGGCAACACCGTAATGAAAAATACAAATAAATTTCATATAGAAATTAATTTATTTCGCTTCAGCATGTGAAACTTCAGAGTGGTGCAAGTCACAATAAAGATACCGTACATCAGTAATAGCAGGAGAACTTCTTCGGGAATTACTGCCACCATACCCATATCTGACATCAAGTGGTGACGTATTCGCGTTACTGTGTTCCGGTATGAAAGTGGTTGCCGGTGAATTACAGGCACATGAGATGCTTCAGGTCTCAGAGTAACGGGCGCAAACGATGCGAACCAACTGGGTAAAGGTTTTGTCCTTGAATTGAGAAGTGGTAAACTTTACCCACGGCCAAGTATTTTAATAATCTCCATGTTTTCCCAACATGGGATTTCATAACTCATACCGCAAAACACGCAACTCAAGATTTAATATTTTCGGGGAGCAAACAAAAGTAGGAATTTCGTTTCAATGTCACTGTAATCAACTCTTTTGAGACAAAAGTTGTTGAATCATGGTTTTGGCATATTGTTTGGGGCATACGCCTTTGTAGGGTTGGCTGTTATTCAACATTTTTTATTTGAAATGCAGTATTTTGTCGCGCTTTTAGACTTTAAATTTTCATCAAAGTCAAAGTCAAAGTCAAAGTCAAAAACTTTATTTCCATAGAATTCATAAAGAAATGGCTTGGAAACGTCAATATTCAAAACATAAGGTCACGCGTACTTATCGATAAGTTTGACGCCTGTTCAAACCCTATCCGACCCTCCATGGGGAAGAACAGACAAGAAACCCCTAATGGAGGGATTACTTTCTTTTCGCGAGCACGATCCTTGTAACAATTGAGTACTTAGGTCTATGTTACATTTATGACTACATAATATACTATTACAGGATGTTTTGTGTGTCGTTGAGCAGAGCGACATCAGACCATGGGGATTTATCATTTATATAATCATTTACAGTGTAATAAGCTTTACTTACCAGACCCTTCTTTATGTATGACTTGAATTTTTGGGTCGGAAGCTTCGTTGCTTGTTCAGGAAGTTTATTATAAAAGTGTACACAATTTCCCATAAAAGATCCGTTGACTTTTTGCAATCGGAATCTTGGAATGTTTAATTTATTTTTGTTTCTAGTGTTCTTGGTATGAACATCACTTTTTTTCTCAAAACTAGATATGTTTTTATGAACATATAATAAATTTTCATATATATACTGTGATGACACTGTAAGGACATTTATTTCTTTGAATTTTTCTTTCAGAGAGTCCCTTGATTTCATTTTATAAATTGAACGTATAGCTCTCTTTTGTAAAACAAATATGGCATGGATATCTGCTGCTTTCCCCCAAAGCAGGATACCGTATGTCATAACACTATGAAAGTAACTAAAATAAACTAACCTAGCAGTAACTTCATCCGTTAGCTGTCTTATTCTACGTACCGCGAATGCGGCTGAACTAAGTCTGGAGGCAAGTGCTGCGATTTGATCACCCCACTGTAGCTTTGCATCTATAGTTAAACCCAAAAACACAGTGGAACCAACAAGATTAAGCACTTCTCCATTTATTTGTATATTAGCCGACATTTGCTTCACATTTGGCAAAGTGAATTTAATGCACTTAGTTTTGTTAGAATTGAGTAAAAGATTGTTCGATATGAACCAATCTAAAACTTTAGATAGTGACGCATTTACACTATCGTAATTATCTTTATATCTAACATGATCTATGTTACATCGTAACATAGATCCAATTGAAAAGAGTTAACAGCACATACAGTCTTCTTCAATGTCTGTGTTGTGTATTAGTGTACATACTATTTTCAGAAAAGCTATTCCTAGAACAGTGATATTAATGTGTAAGAAAGGCGTGAAGGAAAATCATTGAGTACCTACTTGAATTGTGAAAATGATCATACTTTCTAAAAGGAGGTAAGACTAAGGAGTTTCTTGGCTGTTGTCCCTAAAGACGATCTCAGACAAGGTTTTAGAGACCATGCGTTAAAATTAGCCAATACACACATAGCACAAATACTCTGGTGTTTTCGAATTACTTCATAGATAATTCAATGGACATTAAGCTTTTAACTATTCACCATGTATATTTTTATAATTTCTTATAGCAAGGAGACGAGAAAGATTATTAAAAATTATTATTAAAGGTATTGTGTGAGCGAACTCTGTATAACAATCTCAAAACTAATTTGAAAGTCAAAATAGACTTGAATCAATATTGTATCATGCTTTGTAACACAAAAACAAATTTTATTTTTTAATTTTGTATTATCAAAAGCGTGTCTCATGACATTTGATGAAACGTTTAACATAAATTGGGATATAGACTGAATCGGCTTTGTATGAATTTATTTTAGTTTGTTAGGTACGTCAATAACTTTATTAAAAGGATCTATATATAAGCATATTGATTTCAGGAAAGTTGTGCCTTGCTTTGGCTAAGCTGATTATTTAAGCTGATTAGTTATGTATAACTAATTTGAATTTACTAGGGGTTGGAGACTTTACTAGGCGAAACATATGTCTATAAGAGACCTTGGTCTTTGCATAAGGTGACAACTAACTTCGTAGGTGAAAAGCTCAAAGCAGGTCAAAACCATGCTCTCCACCTACCCCTCCGGGTGGCTTGGTTTTATATATGTATGTTTATATATACCTTATAAAATCATTTATTTATTCATTCATTTAACTAAACTGATTTATCAGTTATATAACTAACTATATTTGATTATATGCAGATTAATTCATGTTATACAAAATATCTCACATTTCAATATGAAGTCAAGTTTACAAATACAATAACCCTGTATTTTACTGTAATATATATTATGAATACGTCAATTTTCATGAAAAAAGGATCATTTTTATAAGACGTCTTCATGTAATAAATTGAGAGATGTAATATCTTGAAAGGATGCAACCCTGCCGGCGCGTCTTGCCCTTTATCACGTATGTGTTTCGATCCCGCGGGAACTTACATCACGGTCCGGAAAAGCTTTCTCTTAAGGTTCGGACGACACACACGCAGATTTTTTTATTCGTAGAAAGAGGGTAGGGACATAATTTACAATTCGTAGCTATTTTTATACTAACACAACAAGTCAATCTCACAGGCGATAGGAATGTTTAGATTTACAAGTCATATTATATATTATTTACTAACTGCACCCCGCGGTGTTACCCGCGGTGAACACGTACGATAAAGATTTCTTACAAAAACGATCAAAAAAACATAAGTAAGTTCCTACGTATCCCAAACTACCCAAATTCATACATTTACTGCGTCAAAAAAGGCACCAGCTCAGTATACCTTAGGTTGAAAGTACCTACCCAACATTGGTATTCTGCTAAAAATCTATTACGTATGCTATTAAAAAAATTGCTATAATTGTATTAAAAGGCACGCTATCATGGTTGAATCCTTGAAACGATAACATGTCTCAATTTATTATATAAAATACTTCTCTTCGAAGTATTTTATGTATATTTTCATTCATATTTATTTTTTCCGTGCGGGTAGGCACTGAGTAATACCGCACTTTTGAGTTGAAAAATTGTTAGTTCCACCTACGCTATTTGGCATAATTATTTAAAAACCTGTATTTACTCTGTAAGTGATTTTTGTAATCTTAAGAGCTAAATAAATTTCTTAAACCATAATATCCGACTGTATGTGATCCAGGCTCATAAAACAAAGATGTTTTGAGGTTTCGCCTCGTCACGTGTCGGTGGGTGGGTGTGATTGACACGGAGAAATTGCCGGGTGTAATTTGATTGCGACTTTTCGACACCAATAAAATAAAAAGTATTTGAATTTTCCCCGGCAGTACACTCAAGTTAGGAAATGTTTGTGTGAAGTGAACGCCTGATAAATATATCATTATCTGGGTTACTAAATACAAAGTGTATACTGCAAGCCATGCTACATCGTAGACCGCATCTTCATTTAACATAAGGTAAAAACAAACTTTAGCATTAGAAACTAAAAAACACATGTCAAAAAACTCAATGATAAAGTCATTTGACAGTTTTGTATCTGAATGATTTCAGTGTTTTTGCAGTCTGAAACGAGAGACAATAATTGCAAAAGATTTAAAATATTACAATTCCCTGTCTGTTATATTTGAAGTTGACTGTCTGAATCTTGAAAATGATGTTTCCGAAGAATCAGATTTTTATATATCATTTTCTTACAAGCGATTTCTCGTGAGATATTTGTTTGAAAATTTCAAGCTGCCGGAACTAACCATAAAGTAGATACTTGGTGACAGATTATTATGTTATGATAGCCAGGCGAGAAAGCAAATATTACATACATACATAGATTTACGACATTATCTCCACCAAACCATTTACGTAAAAAATGTCATGTTACATTATAGCCTTCCAATTCTGTAATAAATCTTAGTCAAAATATCAAAGTTATAACTAAATTTAAAAATGATCAGTCTTAAAATAACCGATGGAAAACTATTACGGGTTTAGCTACTTATAATTAATTATTTAATCCTTTGCACGGTATACACACACCAATAGAAACATAACTAGACTAGGATATAAGGTACTTTATTGCATTGGGTGTGCTCGTAAAAATATATGTACATGTTTATAAATAAAAATAAATAAATAAATAACGGCACAATAAACCACCATGAAAAACGATATTTGTTGCACTCGTTGAGAATTTTAACGAGAGTAACGGCGTTATTTTAATAACGATAATGGAATCCCAAAGCTGAATTCACTAATCTGTGTCACTGCGATTGCCTCGTGGTAGCCATTTTCTTAGTAAAGATAGCAGAATTTATATACAGATATCAGAATTGGTTCTTTTATGTTATGTAAACATTATATACATTCTTATTTCCAACAAATAGTTGTGTAGTAAAACAATTACATAAAACATTGATCTGTTGGCTCGATATTGATTTCAGTATATTATTTATCAGTTTATCTGAAGGGTCTCCCTCGTATAATGAACCTAAAACGAACCACTAGAGATAACGCCACACTCGACACGTGTTACATTCTGTAAAGTTATAATGTAGTAGCATTTTACACAAGTTTGGTGATTCATACATATTAATGCCCATCTTAAAGGCTGGCAGCGCATTAGCAATGCCTCTGGTATTTCAGATGTCCATCGACGGTGGCCACTTTCCATCAGATGGCCTGTAAGCTCGTCTGCTAATATTTAAAATATAAAAAAAGAAGTTTTCATCCAAGAGGCCACTTTGCAACCAGTCCGTACAAGCCCTGTCTGAATTTGAGAGGAAGGTGGAATTTCTCACGTGCCTGTAATTTCACCGGCAACACCTTTCAAACCGGAACACAATAACCCGAATGCGTTACTGCTTGGCGGCAGAAATGGGCACGGTGGCAGTACTTCCCCGGATGAATTTGGCGTGAGTTCTACTGCTCTTGAAAAAACTAATACATTGAATACTGATCTGCATACTTTAGTTGCGCGCGATTCTATACGTGATACCATTTAGTAAACAAAACGCCGCTGTTTAATAGCAAAGATGAACAATAAGAAACATTTGAGTTTTTTGACTGGCCTCATAGCTCAGTTGGTACCCTGTCTTCTGCACTGGTCGTGGGTTCGATTCCCACCCAGGACAACCATTTGTGTGACGTACATAGGTGTTTGTTATGTGTCTGGGTGTTAATATGTATTATATGTACGTTGTATGTATGTATGTTTACAAAAAGTATTTAAATATTATATCAGTTGTCTGGTTCTCATGATACAAGCTATTTAATTAGCTTACTTTGGGGCTAGATGTCGCTGTGTGAAATGTCAACAAAAAATATATGTATCACAAAACAAGGAAAAAACATTTTAATAATGAAATATTCGGTAATGGAGCCCAGATGTTTTGGAAATAAACATCAATACAAAGCCAGCGAGAACACAAGACCAATAAAACCTATATTAATTTCACAAGAAAACTAGTCAAATTATTCCGGCGGTTACCGTTCATACAAGTAATTGGTTTTGGCCCTCTGTATACCAGTCAATATTGGAATACTTGAATGAGTTCAGACAATGGCGGATTTAACTACCGATTTTCAAGTTCATCAATTTGTAATTGAGTATTAGATAAATTGAAAACTAATTGTATATTGACGGCCTCACAGCTCAGTTGGTAGACCCTGCCTTCTATACTGTAGCTCGAGGGTTTGATTCCCACTCAGGACAAACATTTTTATGACGAATATATACGTTTGTTCTGTGTCTAGGTGTCAGTATGTATATGTATGTATTTACAAAAAAGTATATGTCTTATATCAGTTGTCTGGTTCCCATGATACAAGCTATGCTTAGCTTACTTTGGGGCTAGGTGGCGCTGTGTGACATGTCCACCAATATTTATTATTACTGCATGTACTCGTACTTCGAAAAACATTTGACTTTAAAAATTGTATTCACACACTCATATCCCTGTATGTCTTATTGTGTAGCAGGTGCATAATACGAATCAAATATAGAACCCAAACAAAACTTACAGTAGCGTGGAGTAGTCACACAGATTTCTCAGAGGTATAGGCAAGGCTACGCTTGCTATTTACCACGGTCCGTAACTTACTTTTGCTACAAGAATGATTTTGGCTTGGCGCTACGCATGGCGTGGTTAGAGAATTGGATTTTAAATATATGCTTATTCTTCCTTCTCTCATAAGTTTTTCATTCATATCGGCATTTAAGGTTAACTTTGACAATACTTCATTCAAAACATCACAGATTTGCGACGAAGTCCTTTAACAAACTAAGTATTCTAAACATACAAATATCTCTATAAAACAGAACTCCAATTTCGTAGAGTTAGTCTAGCTACGGAACAGTCATTAGAGTCTTCAGTCGAACGAAACATAAATGGAATCCAAACTCCGCTGAGAGTTATTCAAATTAATACAAACTTTGTGTATCTGGTAATAATTTAGGAGCTCATTACGCTACCCGGATCTAAAGCCAATACAAATGTACGCTTGCATAACTGTTGGTTAGCTATCAGAATAGACTGCTTCTATACTTTGACGTCATCCGTAGAACTATTTTAAAAGCAGTAGAACTCCGCCAATTTCGTCCAGGGAAGTACTGCCACCATGCCCATTTCTGCTGCCAAGCAGTAACTAGCGTTACTGTGTTGAAAGGTATGGTTTCCGGTGAAATTACAGGCACACGAGACATTCCACCGACACGTCTCAGGGCTACGGGCACATACGATGCGACTTGGGTCTTGTCGTCCTTGGGGAGGACCCAAGTCGCGTCGGTTGTTATGGGCCGAGGTTACCACTTAACACCAGGTGGGCCGTGGCTCGTTCCGTAACTGAATCAAATAAAAAAATCTGTCTTCCGCTAGTCACAACACTGTCCAGATGAAAGGGTTTCTAATTCAATGCGTAGTGATTCCCTTTGCTCAAAAACTAATACTGTTGGGAAGCGCATTATTTGAGAATGACCGGACCGATTTGACAAACCCTATAATGTTTATAATTGTCAGGATAAGGTTTTAGTTTAAGAAATGGGAAAATTGCCCGGAATATTGAAAACTTCAGCAAATATTTAAGTCATATTCCTTTGATGTGATGTTTTATAAGACTTTTCCTAGTCTTTGTTGTTTATATAAAAGTTGTTTTTGATTAGCAAAAGAATAATTAAATACGACGTCTCAGACTGGGCTACGAATGGGACCCCTAGTCATATGATAGTTTCCGATACCCATTTCGGGATTGGGTCAGGGCTGTTATTGTGATTGACTGGTGCAATATTTTGCTCCCAGATTTCAGGAAAACGCTACCCTTACAATGAAATAGCGTTAACTACGACATCTGGACCGTAACGTTAGTAACAGTATATTACTCTACCAAGAGAAATTCCTACTGTATTTCTATATTGTATTGTATTCGAGTCACTGATTCTCTCGAACCAGTGAGGTGAAAGGATTTTAAATGCGCCTCAAAGAGGATCCTTTTGTGCACTTGACACGTGTCTTCGAATTTGTAATTCTAGGACATGCCGGTTTCCTCACGATGTTTTCCTTCACCGTTTTGAGAACGTGGTATTGCGTATATAAATCTTTCAATTGAAAAACTCATAGGTGTACGTCGGGATTTGAACCGGCGACCTCCGGATTGAAACTCGGGGTCAGTACCACTAGACCACCACGCTACAAAACTTATTTCTATAAGTAACTACTAAGGAGGTCAAGAAAATCAAAACAAAGGAATGGGAAATCTTTATAAATAAAAATTTATCACTTCAGAACGATTTGGTTTCTTGAATGTTCATTTCCGAGTAAAGATAATGGCAAACAAAATGCCCTTCATATTGGAAAAGTTGGAAAAATAGTAACAGATTTTTACAATAGAATTTTTAACAGGGCAACGTCTGTCAGGTCAGCTTGTAGGATATACAATCCCAAAGTGCTGGTACATATATTACCAACCTATATAATCGACACTAGGCCACGGACAGTAAGAGAGTTATTCAAACTTCACAGACCAGTAGACACTAAACAGTAAGAACGTTAACCATTGCATACTATGTTAAACGCACCTGATATCGGTCCAAGGCAATAGCAGTAATGGATATCGTGGAGACGAATATTGAGATAGCTTGGATGGCCCCACACGCTTTGCAGAGACTTGGCCAGTCTGGAAGCGGCCAGTGCTTCGTGAGGAGTTCCATCAGGGTGAGGGGTGTTCCAACGCCGCAGACCAGAGCGTCGGAGACAGCCAAATTGACGATAAACATATTGCGGGCCGTTCGCATTAACGGTTTTCTTACTACCTGAAACAAGGTAAGGCTTATTATACTGGAATAGACAAAAAACTGATATCTCAGTCCCATACTTTAGCGAAGGGGTGTGGTGTTAGGTGATGATTGCACTGTAGTAATTTTTTAGATAACATCATATAATTATATATAAGGTGACATGTAATCAAGTGCAACTCTTATGTAAAAAAAAAATTGTACCTATATAATAAATGAAATGGTAAAAAAATAATAGATATTATAGACTCACTAATCTGTACTAAATTATTAATTATTGGTGGACATTTCACACAGCGCCTTCTAGCCCCTAAGTAAGCTAAGCATAGCTTGCATCATGGTAACCAGTTAACCATAATTTTTTGTACATATGTCTCTAACACAGAAAAAAACGTTTATGTCAGTCACAAAAATGTTAATTCTGGGTAGGGATCGAACCCACGACCTACAGCGCAGAAGGCAGGGCTGAGCTGTGAGGCCAGTCGCCAATATACTTCATAATATTATATGGCAGAGTCCAAGTCATTTATTTTCCACCATTATTCATAAACAAATGGCTTGGAAACGTCAGTAAGTAAATTGAAAATAGCATTAAGTCACACATACTTATAACTAAGTTTGGTGTCAGTACTATCCAACCCTAACATTTGTATATGTATGAAAGAAGAAAGAAAGAAAAGTTTTTATAGTTTTTAAGTTTTATACATATAGTTTTACTCCACAAAATTATTGACATATAAAATTACAAATTATATAAATATTACTGAATAGAAGAAAAACAAACAAAATTTATTTATATTATATGTGTTGGAGAAAAAATTCCAAACGGATTCTAAAACCTAATATCTACACTATCCCTGAGTTACCTACAAATGCTTTTAAATATCACTTGGGATAATACAGACCACAGGGGAAGGTCGCGGGTAAATTGTACTATTATTTATGGCACATCAAATCAAGTTTCCGATATCCTTAAACTGGTAACATTTTCTGAATAATGTAACAAATTGGCACACATGGGAATTCCACATTTCCGTGTCGCTAAATTGGGTCAAGTAACCCCATGTTTTCCATACTTTTAGACCATTCCATTTGGTTTGAATGATAAAAGTTTGGTCTGCGTTTTAAATAGGTTGTTACTTTCAGATTCAGCATTTTTATGTGATACAGTTATGGGACGAGCCGACGGCCCACCTGGTGTTTGGTAACTTCGGTCCATAAGAACCGATGCGACTTGGGTCCTCCCCTACTAGGTACGACAAAACACAAGTTGCATTGTATGCGCCAGTAACTCTGAGACGTGTAGGTGGAACGTCTCATGTGCCTGTAATTTCACCGGCAACTGCACCTTTCAAACCGGAAGACAGTAACGCGAAAGCGTTACTGCTTGGCGGCAGAAATGGTGGCAGTACTTCCCCGGACGAACTTGGCGAGAGTTCTACTGCTTTTGTGTGCAATTAAGAGTTTATCTATCAGTCCATCCATTTCGGGGCGAACGAAAAGGCTATTCGGGACTGTTGCCGGCTAAAAAGCTTACTTTTTCTTATAATGGTGGACATTGCACACAGCGCCATCTAGCCCCAAAGTAAGCTAAGCGTAGCTTGTATCATGGGAACCAGACAACTGATAGAATACTTATTTACTTTCTTTTGTAAATACATACATGTAATACATATGAACACCCAGACAAGAACAAACATCTATGTTCGTCACACAAATGTTTGTCCTGGGTGGGAATCGAGGCCACGACCTACAGCGCAGAAGGTAGGGTTACTAACCAACTAAGCTGCGAGGCCAGTCGACTTTGTTCATCGCGAAAACAAGTACACTGTGCCCATGACCTTAGCCGATCTGCTTGATATTGACAGCACGTTATCGTAACTCAGATAAGCTGACATTTTGGTTGATCCCGCACAGAGAATGTCACAACACAGCCGGATTATCCATGATTTGTGTATCCCCGAAATCAATGTTTCATGTTTTGTTAGACGTTTTATATTTACAATTATTTTTGATTATTTGTTCCCCATTTATTGTTAAGCCATTCTTTGATAAATAAATTTATATCGGTATGATTGATTTATTTAAATATTTTGTCGGCTCCTTGGCTATTTGGTAATTAAGGAAAACAAGCAAAGGGTTCGGATTCAATATAAATATGTGAGCTTAAAGTTTGTTCTAGGTTCTTAGAAGTCTATGTGACACAGAAAATTTTGTTTTTCTTTCAGCATATACACAGTCTATTTTCTTATTTGTCAGAAATTACAATTTCTCGGGCTTGAGTCTAAATACATTGCTGTGTATAAAATATTTGGATCTTACGTTGATAACCACTTTAATATTTATTACACGAAAAGGCACAAGATTTTTTTCACTGAAAGTCAGCATTTTCTTATCTTCTGCTAGACGTTCTGATAAGGAAATGTAATATTCTGACTCTACCTACTGCAAATCTTAAAGCCAATAAAAAGGAATAAGGCGAATTCTTATTATCGTTATAAAAACGTAGAAGTCCAGTAGTCTGAGTTTCCACCCGGAGGTCACTGGTTCAAATGCCGACGTTATAACAATTAATATTTTTTTACTTAAAAATTAATGTGAGCAAAAACCAAGTTCTCAAAACGCTGAAGGGAAACATCGTAAAGAGACTGGAGCTTCTTTGAGACGCACTTTAAGCATTTCCCAAACTGGTCCGAGAGAGCCAGTGGCTTGAGTAGTAGTACCAAAACAGCACACAAAATATATAATAATAATAATAAATATTGGTGTACATTTCACACAGCGCCATCTAGCCCCAAAGTAAGCTAAACATAGCTTGTATTATGGGAACTACTAATATAATACTCAAATACTTTTTTTTGTAAATCATACATATAATACATATCAACACCCAGACACAGACGTTCGTTATAAAAATGTTTGTCCTGGGTGGGAGTCGAGCCCTCGACCTATAGCGCAGAAGGCAGGGTTACTACCAACTGAGCTATGAGGCCTGTCAAATATGAAATGGATACGCTTGCGGCGCAGTCACGACACTCGACACCACATATTAACTTCGCCATCAAGAGTGATCTGTGTACTCAAAGCCTGACGTCATCAATATTTCAATGTCGACATAATTGAGATTTGCTTATCGTCATTTGATGGACACGCCTAATAGCAAGTAATTATTCACTGCTGATATTAAACATCTGGTTTTCTTGCAAACAGAATCTGTTTTAAATCGAGAATTTTCCTAGAATAATTTAAACGTATTAGTACAGTTAGTTAGTATTATATTATTATTATTTATTTATTTTTTACTGTTCGTTTTTTTAAGCTATTGCATAGCTTCTATCGCGGGCCTTGAGCGTGGAGACCGAATCCAGAAATTCCGTAACGAAAAAAACCTAACACCCCCCACTCCGACCGGCACAGCGGTGATACTTTTTAGTTTTTCCATCTATCGATAAATACCAGAACTTTTAATGACTTTTTGAAATATCACGCGCAATAGCTTTACCGCGGCAGTCTCCGAGTGCCAAACGTCTTTTTTTTTTAGTTTTAGTACGTTTTAGTTTTTTTTAACGCAGTGGACCAAAATGACAATTTTGCTGGTATAAGACTTTGTCCTTATTTTTTGATTAATAAGGAAAGTCTTTCTCAATATTAGTCAAGTCAATTTCAAGCAGTCAGAACAGCAAGGTAAAAAATGGCGCGTTGTCCTACCCTTTCGGGGAGAAAATCGTGATTAAAAAGATATCTAAGTAGACAAAATGCAATAACTATTGTCGACAGGCAGAATTGCTTCGCTGTGTTCTGATATGAAGGTGATGCATGTGACATTACAGGCACTTCGAACGTTCAAATATATATTAAAACAAGCTGTTGCCCGCGACTTAGTCCGCGTGGAATTCGGTTTTATCACGCACTCGTACCCTACGAGCACTTACCGGCAGTTTGAGCCGAGCATAACAAAATAAAAATATAAATAATATAAATGTACTAAAAAATAACACTGATACAGAAAATGAGAATAAAGTCAAAGTCAAAAACTTTATTTCCATAGAATTCATAAAGAAATGGCTTGGAAACGTCAATAATATTCTAAACATAAGATCACGCGTACTTATCGATAAGTTTGATGCCTGTTCAAACCCTATTTGACCCTCCTTGGGAAGAACAGCAAAGAAACCCCTAAAGGAGGGAATGAATGAATGGGAATGGAGTAATACTCACAGATATCACAACGAGAGCATTACCAACTCCACCAATAACAACCAGGATGCCATAGAAGGTCAGGAGTAGCGCTCGGGTCGGGTCGTCGACTTTTCTGTTCTGGGAAAACTTTTGAAGCAGAATGTTCGGATCCTGGATGCCTCGGGACGCTTCGATCAGCCATCGAGCTGATGCGTTGAGAGTTAGGTTCATATTGGCCTCCAGGCCCTGAAACAAGGAGATAAAATGGTTTGATCAAAAACAGATTTTCCAATAAACTGTGTTCCAATTTGAAGAAGGTAAAAATCAAATAATAAATATTGGTGGACATTTCACACAGCGCCATCTAGCCCCAAAGTAAGCTAAGCATAGCTTGTATCATGGGAACCTGACAACTGATATACATACTTGTATACTTTTTTGTAAATACATACATATAGGTAATACATATTAACACCCAGACACAGAATAACTATCTATGTTCGTCACACAAATGTTTGTTCTGAGTGGGAATCGAACCTAAGACTACAGAGCAAAAGACTACCAATTGAGCTAAGCTGAGCTGAATATCATATAGAAAATAATTATCCCATTCTTTACAATAATCAAGTCAAGTATTGCATCACTCACCTTGGAGATAAATCTCATAAAGTTAACTGACCCTGAATCAATCAGCGGGATAAATTACTATAATTTCCTCCGGGAAACGAAACGCAGATTGAAACTGGGAAATAACAAGTAATATGAAGGTAACGATGTTCTATATATAGTTTTGATAAACTAAAATATTTCTTGTGGGAACCAGACAACTGATACTTATATAGTTTTTGTAAATACAATCACATATTAACACCCAGACACAGAACATACATCTTTGTCGTTGATGTGTGCACTCGGTGGGAATCGAACCCACGCTCACTACCGCAGAAGTTACAGGTGGCGGAGTTACTGCCAACTGAGCTGTGAGGTAAAAATGCATATGAAATTATAAAAAATAAAATCTGTCTTACTGTCTATTTGATCCTGCTTATCTCAGAAAACGACTGGATTAATTTTTACGAACTTACAAAAAAGATAGCTGGTTACGTTTATTTATTTATTATATTTTGTTTTTATGTTTACGTTTAGTTACAGTAATATAGGTATAACAATAATTTATACATATCATAAATTTGCTATCCACTTACCTATACACAATACATTACGAGCTCAATTGGTTAAAATAATATTAATGAAAAGTAAAATCGATTATACGATTTAATATGATTAATTCTCAAATTGATAAAATGACTAAACCACTTAGTTTACAAACTTACTTTACAAATTGAATGCAACGCGAGCAAAGCCGCGAGCACAGCTAGTAATATATTAGATCCAATGATTGATCGCCCCCCGTCCTAGGTTACCTATTCACATCTTAGCTTAGAACTTCAGAATTTATACGACGTACTTAATAAAAATAAACGTATGTACTCCGCCGCTTTCTCAAGAGATGTTATTTTAGCATGGATTATAGGATCGAACCATTTATTTGTATGTAATGTAAACATCCAATTTACTCGTAACTTCGAGTAACATAAAAATGTCGGTTTGTTAGTATAGAGAGGCAGATCTTGTGTGAGACATATTGCGTGGGCTAAAGTACTCTGTATGCCGCTGTGAAGCAAAATGATACACTTGTTCGCGATGAGATTCTAATGGATTTTTTGTTATTTTCGCTTTTAATAGGTTTAAACATATTGAATACGTCGTCTCAAAATGTTAATGTTACTACCATACCATGTTGGTAGTAACTATGCTTAGTGCGCTGTAGATCGTGGTTTCGATTTCCACCCAGGACGAGTATTTGTCTGACGAACACAGATGTTTAGTCTCTGTCTGGGTGTTTGTCTTATATGTATATAAGATTGTGTGTATATAAAAATTGTCTTCGGACTACCACAACATCAGGTGGGCCATCAGCTATTCTATCATGCACATCACATAAAAAAATGTTTGTATATTCAAAGAAGCATATACTTATTATATCAGTTATCTGGTTCCCATAGTGCAAGCTTTGCATAGTTTGGTGCATATTGATACTCAATCGCTAAGCATCCTTTTCAAATTAGTCTTGATGTCCATTAATTATCCATTTAATATCCACAGCTGTCATCCAGGGCAAAAGTTTAATAAAGGTCTAATGTACAATCACGAATTAATTCATGTCAGGTACCATGGAGGTCTATAAATCTGCTAGATACTTAATCTCGCCTTGACGCAAAGGACGAATAAAATCGATTCTGAAAACTAAATTGAGCAATTTTTCATTATAATTGAGATAGAATAATAATCCAATTGGGACTTCTTTCAGGTAATAGAAATTATGCCAAGTTTGTCCGCCACACAGTAATGCCAGGACGATTCTCAGATTCAATGAAGCTCAAGGAAAGATAAGTTTAAAGCTCTTTTTTATAAACATAGTGAAAAAAAATTCACGTCATGAAATTATTTTACATTCCATTTTGAAGATTCGTCCGAGTATCAGATGAAATTCTAAATGGGATTCATTCGTTTTATTATGTAATACAAAATAAGTTATATCAGCCTTTTGAGGTTGCTTCATAAGAGTGTTGGTTTATTTTTAAAAAGTTACTTAAGCACTATTTAAGTATTATTAAAATTACTTAATAATATTTTCATGGCCGCGAATTAGTGTGATCATACCATCAGTGACATAAGAAACCCTAGATGATAACTGTTATTAGAAATTGTATTTACTTTGAACCCAAGCCAGTCGGGAACAAATAAAACAATTAAACATAGCAAAGTTTCATATCGATTCTGCGAAAACCTGTCTGTAACAGACTTCACGAAATAAATTGATATAAAATAATATTTTTCCTGGAAGCTGACCTTTCGAGTGTGTGTAGAACCAACGAAAGAATAACCGTAAAAGCCTTTTGTATGTTATTAAGATTGAGTGACACTTTAATTTGTTTTGCAATTTTTGTTACAGCCGCTACTTGTAATTTATCTAAATGTATCACATTACTTGTATGATATTTATACTTGTTAGGTTATTTACAAGCATATTTCTTCTAAGTTTAATGACATTTTATTTTTGAAATATATTTTTCTAGCTGCTTTTTGTAATTTATGTTGTACTACAAAAACATTTACTCCAATTACATCTTAGTTTTTTTTTTTACCATTGTAACGACATAATTGGTCGTTAGCGTAACGCCGCAAGAGCTTTGCAGCTCTGCCGTTCTAGTGAACGTTAATAAGCGCAAGAGAGAACAATAACAGAAAAATATTGCGACTGAGATCGTCCCATATGTAAGAATGGGCAGACCCGAGCTAATCTTAAGAGCAGTAGGACTCACGCCAAGGTCGTCCGGAAAAGTACTGCCACCATGCCCATTTCTGCCGCCAAGCAGTAACGCATTCTCGTTACAGTGTTCAGGTTTGAAAAGTGTGGCTGCCAGTGAAATTACAGGCACATGAGACATTCCACCTACACGTCTCAGAGTTACGGGCGCATACGATGCGACTTGTGTCTTGTCGTACCTAGTAGGGGAGGACCCAAGTCGTGTCGGTTGTCATGGGTAGAGGTTACCACTTAACACCAAGTGGGCCGTCGGCTCGTTCCGTAATTGTATCACATAAAAAACTGAGTAATTTCACCGGCACCCATATTCTCAAACAGCAATTAAATATTCCATTTAAATAATTACGTGTTTGCTTCCATCCATGTACTGTGGCACTTATGGCAATCAACAAAAAATGTTGTTAAAACATGTTGTTGCTATGGCGATACTGAAGTAGCTTTAACGAGGCCTCTATTATAGAAAACCATTATTCTTCATTCAAAAATTGTTCATACACGGCACGACAGCTCATTTTCATCTTAATTATCAATATGGAAATGAACCAAAAATCGAGTGAATAAATTTACATTTTCGTTATCCACTTAAAAATGTATGTATTTTAAGTAAAATGGCATTTATGCCCGGGGAAATTGTAAATAACATTGTTTTGGTTTAAATAAGGCGAAAAAAGCAGGATTTCAGCCCTGTTCGTAGGTGTATTTATTGAGGTGGAACATATGACCTTGCTGACTTCAAGCAAATTGCTTCCTCGTTCAACCAAGTATTCTAGTCAGTAGGAATTTAGGTGGTAGGTAGGAAGGCCTGTTGATCTAAGGGTCTGTGTTCGATTACGCTGCGAAACAAATATTTGTGAGATGACGGTTTTACTACTTCTACTGTCTCTCAAAAAAGGTGATGAAAGCAAGCGCCTGAATGAGGCTCCTTTTATAAAGTTGAAGTTTGAAGTCAATTTATTTATTTAAAACATAATACATTTTTAATTTTGATATTGATATAAGATGTTGTTAGGTTAGTTAATTAAGTAATAACTTAATACAGAAGGATCTTTAAGTAGGGACTGAATAAATTGACCGACTTGGTATTATATGGATCTCAGAACTTTTTACGATAGAAGAACTGAGTTGCGAGACTTTTTTTTTCTACAATTTATTATTTAGATGGCATATCAGTTGTCTGGTTCCCATGATACAAGCTATGCTTAGCTTACTTTTGGGCTAGATGGCGCTGTGTGACATGTCCAGCAATATTTATTTATTATTTAGAGTTATATAATAAAATTATATTTACGTAATTAATGACTACTACTAATTAATATATTTAGTAGCAGTAGAAATTATGTCAAGTTCGTCTCATGAAGCACTGCCACTATATCCATTTCTGCCGCCAAGCAGTAATGCATTTGCGGTACTGTGTTGCGGTTTGAAAGGTGTGGCTCCCGGTGAAATTACAGGCACGTGAGACATTCCACCTTCACGACTCAGAGTTACGGGCGTATACGATGTGACTTCGGTCTTGTACCTAAGGGAAGATCCTAATTAGTACTGCTTGTTATGGGCAGAGGTTACCACTTAACACGAGATGGGCGGACGGATTCCATAACCTTTTCCCATTCATAAAATTTTTACCCAAATTTCGTAAAACAGGGTAAGCATGTGCCAACTCATTTGGACGTTAGAACGTGGGACGTGAAACGTGGAATTTCAATGATATTCAAACGTGGGGAACGTCAGGTTTCTTATAACAAATTAATTAAAAATAACCTTTAGGCTCGACGCACACGTATCACAAAATACAGCCATCAACATGCGGTTTAATGCAATACTAATTTTGGGTATATCTATGCAAATAAATAAAATTGGAGTGTCTGTTTATAATATTAAAATAACCACTTTTTACTAAGTGCATATGGATGTATACACGGCACATATACCAAAACAACATTTCTTACAATTTTGTCTGTCTGTCTGTTTCTTCCGGCTAATCTCTGAAATGGCTGGACCGATTTTGACGGGACTTTCACTGGCAGATATCTGATGTAACAAGGAGTAACTTAGGCTACTTTTCCGACGGGTAAAATAGGGGTGCGTGATAAAAGTTCAAGCTTATTTTCTCGATGGTAAATACTTGAAGTCCTAAGTATGACCAGCAAAATTTGTACGACAAAGTACTGCAAATAGAAAAAAAATAAGATTGAGTGTATGATCCTTTGTAAATCATCTGTTTATCGAAGTTAAGGCCATTTTATCCTTAAAGGTTTTCTTGTTTATTGAGTTTGAGAATAATATTGAAGGTCAATGACATAAATCTGCAAGGCAACCTATTATATGTAAGTCACCAGGCCCATCTCCATAGAACGTAAACATTTTACTCTCGCGGCCTCGTATTTTTACACCATACGCTTACTGAAGTCTGTAAAATGTTTATAGGCTCTGAAATTCATTCCTACTGAACGAATTTCAGAGCCTATAAACATTATATATATGTGATAACTGAAATAAATAGGCCAAAAATAGATGGTGTTTCTTTTATCGACTTTTTTATGTGATGGTCGCGGTAGGCGATGGTAGGTGGACAAGCTACCTGCCTACCTGTAAGTAGCTACCATTTCCGACGCCTGCAACGCTGGATGAGTAGTCAGCGTGGTGGCTATCAGCTAATGACCTTTTTAAGGGCATTTGGACCTTAACGGTAGGTTGGTTATGATTTTATGCTTTATTTTTAGTGTCATACTAAACATGGAATACGGTTTTGGTGATTGAAAAATATATTATTGCGTCTTAGACAACTTCATAATTGCTAAACCCTCAGAAGTTACTAATTAATAATGGCTGAAAAAAAAAAAAAAAAGCATAGTTTTTGTTTAATTTTTGTCTCCGAGATTCTATTCCATTTAAGCCCCCAGTTAGTAGCAGTCAAACTAATGTTATTACTTCCGGGGAAGTACTGCCACAATACCTATTTCAACTCATTAAACAATACTATTTTTTTAATACACTTGCTTTATATATAATATACGATTATCTATTTATTAACAATATTAACAAAAACTCCCCCCTACAGAATTGAAAATCTCAAATAGTTTAAATTATTAATGATACCTATATCAAAATGATATATTGCGCACACTTTCACTGTCTGCATCAGACAGGTGTAACGCGAAGCTATAAAGTTATTTTGATTCTGCCGACTATTGCTCATTTACTTCTTTATTATAGAAAATAAAGATATCTCTCTCACTCGCGTTTAAATAAATTTTATTATCATCCGAAGTCAGATGCGACGCAGCTGCCAACTTTTGAAGTCTAGGCAGATGTTACTGAAAATATTTGCTATTCTATTCGAGTCACTGGTTCGAGGGAACCAGTTAGGTTAGTGGTAGTAACCTTGGTAGTAACTCTGCCTTCTGCGCTGTAAGTTATGAGTTCGATTCCCACCCAGGACAAACATTTGTGTGACGAATATTAATGTTTGTGTTTACAAACAAAAATGTATTCTATCAGTTGTCTAGTTCCCATAGTATAAGCTTTGCTTAGTTTGGGGCTAGATGGCGCTGCGTGCATAGACACAAATTTTATAAAAAAAAATGTGTGTAGTTGTAAATGAATGTAAGCAAAAGGCCTGTCATCTGAACATGCTCTAATACAGCACTTATATTATTTTCTTGTACATAAAATATGAGATATCTGGGGCAGGTGTTTGTGCGATGTACCGCATAATTCTCGAGTGTATGAACGAATGATTACAGACGTATTCTGGTGGAAGTTTCGCACATATGACATGGAAATATATTAATATTTTGTTACTATAATTTATTAGGTAAGTGGGGGATAAATATTTTATTTTCCTGTCACCGAACATTGGGAAGAGTACATTTATTTTATTGTTTAGGTAAATGGTCCACTGCATCTCAGTTCACCCATAGCAATAGCAAACAGATAATATTATATAGTCCTACATTATTTGCCTCACAGTCAGTTGGTAGTAACGCTGCCTTCTGCGCTGAAGGTCGTGGGTTCGATTCCCACCCAGGACAAATATTTTTATAACGAATGTAGATGTTTGTTCTGTCTGGGTGTGTCAATATGTATTATGTGTATATTTACAAAAAGTATATAAGTATTATATTAGATGCTTCTCATGACACAAGCTATGCTTAGCTTACTTTAGGTTCAGATAGCGCTGTGTGAAATGTCCACTCTACTTTTACTATTATTATTATATTAATCAAAGTAAGAATTTGCTTTCTAATTCAGGACTAATACTTTTCGGTACTGGCCCAGATTAAATTATGTTTAATAGACTTTGGTTCGTATGATAACGCTTAAAGCTATTTTATACTATGAAGAAAGTTATATACCCGAATCTCCTACTGAAACTTCAGGGTTCTAACAGCTACTGAAACAGCTTTTACACTTATAGCTTATGTCAGTCATTTGAAAAGCTTCAGGCTTTAAATCATTTACAAATTATTATATCGTGCCCTTAGATTGTATTGCTTATATTTAAGACTTACATTCAGTAATTCTGTTCATTTAATGCCCATTGAAATAAATAATGAATAAAGCGTTAGTTATCAATTTGTCACTAAAGCTTTTAGTCTCATTGTGATACGAACAAAAGTATTTTGTTAATAGTAAAACTGACTACAAGTAATAATTTTATCGTAATTCCAGCTATTGTGTGTTTAATGTAAATTGTAATCGTGTTTAGTGTTGCTTGGGAGTGGTAACATTAGAAGTTGGTAAGGTACGGCACTAGGCTTATGTTCCTATTGAAGGCGGGGACCAACAAGCCTCTCAGTTTAGTTGGTAGTAGCCCTGCCTTCAACGCTGTAGGTCGTGGGTTCGATGTTGGTAGGAAATACTTAAATAATGAATAATGTCGGAGTAACCAGTCGCATTTTGCTAAAGTAATACAATTTCTATTCGCATTCTTTAATCAGAGAGCAAAATATTCTTATTTCTCTTGAGATTCCGCGTCGTTTGCTACTTGCAATATATTCCCACACACATCTACACCCACGCTTTAAATTCCAAACACAAAGTTTTTTTAATATTATTTTCTATAACATGAAATCTAAACTGACGTGTTTTCTTCATTATATTGTAGTAAAACACGGTGATTTGATATTAAACAGCTCTTCTTCATATAATATTCGGGATAAGTGATGAATTGAAATTTTACAGGTTGTTAAATTATTTTGGTATGGTCGGTAACATTTTCCATAAAAAAATTAAGTAATTTTTGTTGATGGATCTGTGACTGGAAAAGTATGTTGAAAAGATACCAGTTATCAAGCAATTAATGATCATTTAACTCTATATACAATTATCAAGGTTTAACCGAGAGAATTCCAAAGCTAACTGGAAAAATGTATATCCGGAATATCACTCTCAAAACGGAGAATGAAATTAATTTTGAATTTTTCATCACACTACTTCAATATTTGACAATTTGAGACCATTGAGACAATTTTAAAATACATTTGACTTAGCCACATAATATGTTTCTGTACCTAAAAAATTTACTATTGTGGATTGAACGAATACAAAGTTTATTCTTCTGATACATAACTCTTGAACCCAACAAATTGACATTTAAAATATGTCACATAACCGACTTTTTTATCGAAGTGGCAACCTAAAAAGTCATTATTGAAACCCGCTGACTATTCCTTCCTTTCAACTCGGGTTGACCGTCTGACACTCCTCTGAAGTGGATATTGACCTACATTTACGAGTGTGTCTGCAACTTGGCGATGCTTATCCTATGCTATTATATTTTCAGTACCGAGCTAGTCTTATCGCCCCCTGAGATTGTATTTGGAGGTCGCTGTTTCTAATCCCGACGTGCACCAATGATTATTTCACTTGAAATATTTATGTGCGCGCTCTCAAAGCAGTGAAATACGGCATCTGGATGATACCTAACTACATGCTAACGGCCCAACCAACACATAAACACTATATACTGAGGTATGACTAGCCTCACAGCTCAGTTGGTAGTAACCTGCCTTCTAGCTAAAGGTCGTGGGTTCGATTCCCACCCAGGACAAATATTTGTATGACGAATATACAATATAATATTTATTTATTGATTTTTTCAATATCTGTAGACTAGAGTACATATTGTTCCTACACTACGCTGACTGCCGTGGAGATGGGCGATTATCGCGACTATTTCGCGCACCTCCATTATCAAGTTTAAACATATCGTGATTAGTTGTTAGTCGTATCATTCGTCGCGATGATTCGCTTATATTTTCTTCGCCTGGCGTACTAGAGCGTGTCAAGTCATCGGACGTCAAGATCGCGTCGCGTAGTTCGCGACGTATTCCTCGTCAAACCACTCGACGTATCGCCATGTGAGACAAATATGCACTATTCAGTAAATAAATATATAAAATTTATTATAATATTATTTAATTATTTCACAGAGCGCCATCATTTTTTAATAAACGTTTTTAGACGTTAGAGAACAGACATTTCTTGCGAAAGAACATTAATAATAATTATGATAATCTTTGAAAAAATAATTGGTTTATCTTAAAACTAGATACAATAATTTAGGACGAGCAAAAAACCTACTTCGTGCGAGGCTGGTGCCTGAGATAGGTTTGTTTAAATTTGTGTTACAAGTCACCATGTTTTTTTTTATTAGTGATAGGCAAGCATTTGACCGCAATCTCACCTGATGTTAAGTGACGATGCGGTCTACGATGTAGCATGTGCGCCTAGAAAATACCTATTCACTCTCCTCTTGAAGACTTCCATATTGTAGGTTTCAGGAAATACGGACGCAGGCAAGAAGTTCCACTCTTGGGCTGTCCGCATTATGAAAGTGGAAGCAAAACGCTTCGTACGGATGTGAGGTAATTTGACCAAGAAGGGGTGACGTGATGCTGTACGTCTGGATGTAAAGTGGTAGAATGGAGATGGGGGAATTAGATCGTGTGACTCAGCCGCGCACTCACCGTAATGTAACCTATAGAATACCGCTGGCGACTTTGCGTCGGTGTTCAAGACTTTATATCACTTCATTCGATACATAGATTAATTACACTAAGGTTAACAAACCTATAGGTATACAAAAGAAAAGATAAAGAGATATAAAAGTACTTTAAATTTCTATGAACATAAATTTAAAGTGAACAATAAACGTTACGTACCCCTGAAGGAAATGTATATGCTTACAATGTGTCTGATCCTTTACCTGACTCTCTGAGGAAAGTTAAATAACATATGTAACGCGTATGAAATCCCAAAGAAAAACATTTCACTCAAACCGTGCCAAGCAAAATTCTGTTTTATTTTCATCCTAACAAGGCACAGATCTTTGTTATACGTTTTAGGAGTCATTGTCCTCAAATGTGTTTTATAATGTTTCCACTGAGACCTGGAGAATTTCCGGATTCTTATCCTCATAGCCACGAATGAAATGCGAGACTGTGTTTATCTATACAAATAAATAAAATTGGAGTGTCTGTTTGTAATATTAAAATAACCGCTTTTTACTAAGTGCATATGGATGTATACACGGTACATACATAGCAAAACCACATTTAAAAAAAACTGTCTTTTTGTTCCGGCTAATCTCCAAATGGCTGGATCGATTTTGATGGGACTTTCACTGGCAGATAGCTGATGTAACAAGAAGTAACTTTGGCTACTTTTTCGAGGAGTAAAATAGGGGTGCGTGATAAAACCGAATTCCACGCGGACAAAGTCGCGGGCAACAGGTAATTTTATTGTAAAATTGAAGTTTCCATTTCATTAAGGAAATAAATGTTTGTAATACCAACCTTGTGGAAGGAAAGTATAAACATCGCATTCCATTTCAAACCGTACAAATAAATAAAATTGAAGAGTCTGTTTGTAATTTGTAATTGTAAAAAAAATCTTTATACTAGATGCATATGAAAGTATATAACGTATATACTTTAATATGTATATACAGGGTGTGGCGTAATGAGTGGATAATAGGGTACCTGCGGGTAGGGGCCATTGTGGCGGTTCAGAAAAATATTTGTTATGCTCAGTAAAAGTGCCTCGGTTTTCGAGATATTCGACATTTTCGAAATTTAAGAAATATTTCACCCTTCGTCACTATTTTTGGCGCCCAGACTGCAAATGATTTTTTTTTTTCTATCTGTTTTTTGGATAGTATTCTTGGATAGATGTGCTATCGAATGGAAACTATTATTTTTATAACACAAGCACAGTTATGTTTTTAAAATAAGATTTCACTAAAATTTTACTTGCTTTCGTTTGTTTTCCTGACCTTTACCCTTCTGTGGTGTAAAAAAAATGTATGGTCACTTGAATGCCAACGTTTAAAAAAATTAGCCTTTTTCATTGAGATTCCGAAATGGTATATTACATGGTATTTCCACAAGTTGATTCAAAATTAATTCCTATTAAAATGGGTAGAGCTAATTATTATAAAATTACAAATAGTACTAAAATTTACTTCATTACTTAAAATCACCTAAAAACATTAGTTTAAAATTCGGTAATGAAATAAAACGAAACAATAAATTTTAAATGCATTTCATTTATTAAATTTACTATCACAAAAGGTGTTCGAAAAGTCCACCACGTGCTCTGAGGCATGCTCTGCACCTTTTGATAAAAGATCTTTTAATCCTGTTCGCAAATCTTTGCTCTGTGATTTTCTGAGCAGCTAATCGCACACGCTCCCGTAGCTGGTCCACTGTATTAATTGGGTCTTTATAAACCTTTTCTTTAAGACATCCCCAGTAAAAAAAGTCCAATGGGTTGAGGTCTGGTGAACGAGGTGGCCACAAAATTGTCCCCAAACGACCGATCCATCGTCGACGATATGTTTCATCGAGGTATTGTCGAACATTTCGGGCGTAATGAGCGGGGCAACCATTGTGCTGCAGCCACATTCTTCTTCTATCTTCTAATGAAACATCTTCTAATAAAAGTGGAAGTTCGTGCCGTAAAAAATGTAAATACGTTTCTGCAGTCAATGTTCCAGACAATTCGAATGGTCCGATGATTTTGCCATTTAGAATTCCAGTCCATAAATTAATTTTGAACTGGTACTGGGACCTGTCTTCTCTGGCCAAATGAGGGTTTGTACGCTGCCAACTGTGCAGATTGTGCATATTAAAATACCCATCTTTTTTGCACGTGGATTCGTCGCTCCACAAAATTTTATCGAAGAAATCGGGATCAGCGTTCATTTTTCTCAGCATTGTTTGGCAAAATGCAACTCGTGCAGGGTAATCTCTTGGTTGCAAACATTGCACGCGCTGGTAGTGAAAAGGATGTAATTTTTCTCTTTTTAAAATTCGGTGTATTGTTCTTGCTGACATGCCAGTATTAGAGGCTATTACGCGCACAGATGTGGTCGGATCAGCAGCAATTTCATCAAGTACGTCCTCTTCATTATGTACTTGTGGTCTCCCAGAACTCGTGCCACCGATACCACTTCCAGGAATTCGACCTTCCATGTAAGCATTGTGTACGCGAATTAACACACGATAATCGGGATGGCGTGCATTGGGAAATCTTTCCCGATACAGTGCTGCTGCTCGATTGGCGTTACCACCACACTCGCCGTAGATTAAATGCATTTGCGCATATTCAGACGCAGTGTATAGCTGAGGCATTGCAATCAATATGCAATACCAAAAAATCCAAGTTACAAAGCAAATCAAGTCCGAGATCACAGCACAAAATCGTTAGGTTCACAAAATTAAGACGTCCAAATCGCTAGGCAAAACAAAGTCCGAAATCACTGCACAAAATCAACGAGTATCAATCTAAAACAGGATAACACGTTGTTGTACGGGAGTAGTATGATAGCACACTGACTCGAAAATCATAAAAATGCGTTACGCGAAACGATAGTTCTCTTTCACTCATAGCATGAAAGAGCAAGATAGACATAGTGTCGATTGCCGCTGGGCCGGGAACCAATCTGTTCCAAGAATTACTAGTAGTTCTGCGAACAGTAGACAATTATTGCTAATAATAGTTAAAAATATTTCTTTAAATTACGCCTTGATAAGTTTGGTAGGAATTAATTTTGAATCAACTTGTGGAAATACCATGTAATATACCATTTCGGAATTTCGATGAAAAAGGCTAATTTTTTTAAACGTTGGCATTCAAGTGACCATACATTTTTTTTACACCACAGAAGGGTAAAGGTCAGGAAAACAAACGAAAGCAAGTAAAATTTTAGTGAAATCTTATTTTAAAAACATAACTGTGCTTGTGTTATAAAAATAATAGTTTCCATTCGATAGCACATCTATCCAAGAATACTATCCAAAAAACAGATAGAAAAAAAAATTTCATTTGCAGTCTGGGCGCCAAAAATAGTGACGAAGGGTGAAATATTTCTTAAATTTCGAAAATGTCGAATATCTCGAAAACCGAGGCACTTTTACTGAGCATAACAAATATTTTTCTGAACCGCCACAATGGCCCCTACCCGCAGGTACCCTATTATCCACTCATTACGCCACACCCTGTATATACTTATATAGGTACCACTTTATTCCAATTTACATATTTTTCTTTCTGTCTGTTTTATCCGACTCTCCTAGGCCAATTTTGACGGGATTAAAAAAAATATGTAGGATGTAATTAAACAATTTTCAGCATTACTCTTTGTGTAAAGTTTGTCCTGTAAAGGACTTATTCTAATTTTAATACAGCAAACCTCTCAACTTGAATAATAGTGTAATCTGAAGTGGGTGTGACAACTGACAAATTGAAAGGCGGCTTTACGTACCGGTTAAATTACAGACATATTAGAAACATTCCATCTTCGTCTCAAGGTGAAATGTTAGGGCACACTTCAATGTTGGTTTTCGTTCGAGTATATATATATATATATATATATATATATCGAGCCTTATATATATATATCTCGTCTTCTGACGATTAGATCGACGCTGCAATGCCACTAGATAGAGTCACCGGGTCTCTCTCGTATTCAAACGCAACAGCTAATGTAGTTTATTCAGCTGTTGGCAACCAGTTCAATAATACTTTCTCTTTCAAGTGAATGTTTTATATACAGACTATAAAATTTACATAGGTAAAAAAATAGAGCTTGAGTTTTTTTATATTCCTGGACATATTTTACAACGTGCAACCCTAAACTGAGAAGAACTTTGGTACAAATGGAACTAGACAACTGATAGAATACATATAAACTTTTTGCTAAATACTCATTATACACTATACAGTCGAAACATCTATATTCTTCACGTAAATGTTTATCCTGGGTGGGAATCGCACCTGTGACCTACAACGCAGACAGAGTTACTACCAACCGAGATGTGAGGCCTGTCAAATTTGTATCTAGCTACAATAGGTTTCCTCTAAATATATAATATTTGGATTAGTGAAATTTTTTTTTACTTCCCTCAATAAGAGAATAATATCTATGGAGGCAATAAATGCAATTGTTATTCTTCCTTGATGTCTCCTATGACTAAATTCCCTGAAAATGTGGATAAATACTGTTTGGGAATATGAAATAACGTGCCCGCCTTTGGTCAGGAAACGCCCACGGTTAGGTAATTCATGTGGCGTGATATAAATGCAGTTTTATCGGGCTTTTCAGATAATATTCAATTACATTGTATACCAAATGGCCGGGGTTATAAATATTGAGATAATGGTAACGTGTTTTTTGGTATATAATATCAGTCACCTTAACAAATATTTAAAGGTCAAAATGACAAACAGCGAAAGTGAACGCCTATTTTCAGTCAGGCAAATTTTTCACTAGGTCATTGCATGAGAACTTTTTCGTGATAATGTGTTTTTGTTAATAAAATAAATAAATAATTCATTAAAAAATAAATAATTCGTGTTTTTCGTGATAATGTTTTGATTTTGTTAATAAATTAAATTTAGTATTATTATTATTAATAAAAGAAATCAAAAATTAAGATAACCAAATTGATATGTATGAAAATTATTTCGTTGAGCTCAAATATTTTGACTGATAGACATAGACAAGACATTGATTTATTTTCCACTGGAACACATTTCAATTTTAATTACATCGTAGCATTATTTGCTGTACATATACATTTTTCTCATCCAGATATGACAGTTATATATACAGAAATAACTGTCATATCCATTTTTTTTTGTTCAACTTCAAATTAACTTCAAATGGCATAAGGAATAAATTATGGGGAACTTGGTAAGTGGCAACTTGGTTTCACCTAAAGGGTTGCATCACCTTATGTTAAGTGACTTTATAGGCGATGGTGGCGCTACGCAACGTCCGAATTGAGATAACCTCCCAAATGGACCAACCATTAATTACTTGTTGGCAGATTATCCCTATTTGAGGATGGTGGCTGAAGCCGTGGCCAAGAGTTGATGGGGTCACGTATTTTTTACGTATGAGATCAATCTCAAGTGGGATTACAGATAAATCCAAAAAAATACAATCATAAACCTTCAAGCTAATAGATATATATAAAAAAATCGAAATCAAGAATTATGACACAGAAAAAACAATAAAAATTTTTTTTTACATATTAAGGGGTGTGAAATAGAAAGGAAAGCTGAAATAGAATTCGGGAAAAATCTTTCTTAGATGTTTCGGAAATTGCTTCGCCTTGCAGGTGTTGAATTATATTCTGTGTTGTTCGTGCCTTGTAGACCAGTAAGATTCCGTTAACTTTCTAGCTCTCTAGCGATGCTGATAAAATTTTATATCCAGATTTCAAAGCCCGCCTAACCTAATGTTAAACAAATTTGACCTTGCCTGCCGTCGTATAAAAACCCTAGTAAGTTCCCATTCAATTTAATTATTTGGAAAAAAACAGCGTCCTTGATGCGAGTTCGATACGTTACGGCTTCTATGATTGATTGATCCTACCAAATGCTACCAAGCGTCGACTTTTACCTATTTTTGGTGTAAGGGTGCTGGTATTTGGCTAGCCGAATCCACGTCATACATCATTTTGGCGTTGAGAGATGATATAATGGTGTGTACACTATGTTACCAGCTAGCCACTTTGTATAGTTCAATGTATAGTTCAATGGTAAAGAAATACCTACTACTTTCACGTTTGCAAAGTATAAGCATAATGATATCTATATTTATGTACTACTAGCTGTTGCCCGCGACTTCGTGCGCGTGAAATTCGGTTTTATCACGCACCCTAGATGGCTTATTATTATTATAAAACATGAAATCTCATGTGATTCTGAAAAACGTTCCATAGATGTTTAATCATATGAATTGACAAGAAATGAAGAAAAACAAAGCTAAAATACTAAAAGCCACGTATTTGTTACATAAAGAAAAAACAGTATTTATCGAACAAAACGGGAGTCTTTAATCTCAAGAGCTTATTTGACTTCCATTTTCCTCAACTTATTTAGACTTTAAATCCCACTACAAAGGCCTAGTGAGTACCGTAAAAGGCTACTTTATGTTATTATGTCTAAAAATCTACATGGAAACAGAAGTCATAAATTAAACCTTATGTCATAGCAATAGGGGTTCATATTTGTGGTATCCCTTATCACTTTGGTTGGTTGTACTTTAAGGGCGCGCGACCCAAAAATGTTTATCATAGTGAAAATTGAAACTTAGATTGCTTTTTTGACGGGGGTTGTTTGAGGGTTGAGAAGGAGTCCAGTTATTTTTACGGATGGCGAATATTCGATTTTATAGTTTATATCCAATATTACTGTAATTGAAATAAGTCAACCGCTTACTTTCTTCACCCTCGCACGCAAGCACTGAAAGCACACCTTCTGCACTGTAGGTCGTGGGTTCGATTTCCACCCAGGACAAACACTCGTGTGGCGAACGTAGATGTTTGTTCTGTGTCTGGGTTTTAATATGTGTGTATTTACAAAAAGTATTTAAGTATTGTAACGGGCTGGTTTGATAATTAAACAAGCTACGTACAAATACTTGTCTTTTATTTTTACTAATGAAAGGAAACTACTAAGTGACGTCAGTTAGTAACTCGACGGACCGGGCGTCGTTCGGAACGATGCGAGCGACCGGATACGTCTCGTACACTAACAGCCGTAGGTAGGTACGTCTGACTGCTCTTCCAACCTCCCGTTGCGGGCACGCGTCGGCGGAGCGCGACAGACTGAACTACAGCGGGCGAGAGGCGTCCTTATATAGTCGTGTGGCGCGTGGCTGTGTGCGTTGCCTCGTTCCTTTAAAGGTCACGGTGCATGTGGTGGGATGTGCGGGCGCACGCACCCTGCTATGTTGCGTTAGCTGATGCTTCAGTCTCCCCCTCTGGATGCGAAGACGACTCGACGAGTAGACAGTCATGTTCTTTCTGGATTGCGTCTCTTCTGGGTCGCCCACGTCTACGACTGGGCTGTGTCGAGCCAGGTACAGGCCTAGATTTAGGCGGACGTCCTCGTTTCTTCAGCGGCCGCACCGGTGATGGAAGTGGAGTGATGCTGCCTTGGTAAGGAGTCAAGGCAGACGTGTGATATACAGCGAGAGCTTGGTCTGGTGTTTTGGGGTCTGCGAGCACGTAGGAGGAGGTACCATGGCGATTTCGGATAATGTATGGCCCATCACGTCGAGGACAAAATTTTGCACTTATTCCACGACCAGAATTGCTGACTGGATGTGTGGTAGCCAATACTAAATCGCCAGGATTATAGCCAGGATCACTTCGGCGAGCTTTATCTCCTATTTCCTTTCTGCGTTCTTCTTTTTTCTCACGCACTTCCCGAGCTCGGTCCAGTGTGTTCACTAGCAGTAGTAACTTCGGCGTTATCTCAGGTACGAAATTTTCTGACAGTAATATTTGTCGTAAATCGTGGACATTGTCATCTGGTGTGCGAAGCTCTCGAGCAAATGTTAGATATGCTGGAGTATATCCTGTGACGAGAGAGTTTGCGGTGTTCATGGCAAATCGTATGCTGGGCAACTTTTCATCCCAGGTACCATGATCGTCTTCAACTAGGATGGCTAGTTGTGTTTTCATATCTCTATTCTTTCTTTCAACAGGGTTTGCTGCAGGATGATATACTGGTGTAAAGGTATGCTTGATGTTGAGACAGTAGGTCAGTTGCTGCATTACAGCACTCACGAATTGTGGTCCATTGTCGCTTATGAGTCTTCTGGGTATGCCGTATCGTAGAAAGACATCGTTTACCAAGATCTTCGCGCAGTTCTCGGCGCTAGCAGTTTTCACTGCAAATAGCTCGACCCATCCAGTTGCTATGTCTTCTATTATCAAAATCCAGGTATTCCCAATGACTGTAGGCGGCAAGGGTCCAAACAAGTCGAAAGCTACAGTTTCAAATCGTTGATTGATTGGCGTAGTTTGAAGTAAGCCTGCGGGTTTCATATTCGATGGCTTGTATCGCTGGCATGGGACGCAGTTCTTCACATATGCTTCGATGTACTTCCGCATTCCCTTCCAGTGATATCGCCTTGAGATCCTGTGATAAGTTTTATCTGCACCATAGTGACCAGCTAATGGATCATCATGGTATACTGAGAGGACGTTACCCCATTCGTGTTGAGGTACTAAAAGTTGAGCTTCATCTAAGTCGTCAGATGGGTTGTATCTATAAAGTAACCCATTGTTCATTACATAGCCTTTGCTACTCCAGTACACAGCGTTTTCCGTTCGTTCGGCGTCTTCTAGAGCAGTAACGATGCTCTTTATGTGCTGATCCTTTAGCTGTTCAGCCCTTATCTCAGAACTAGACCGTGTTGGCATATCTACGACCATGCTGCATATACCGCAGTTTTTTGCAGATTGCTCGGTGCAAATTGGTCTTGATAGGGCTATTGCGACTACATTCGTTCTCCCTGGAGTATATTTGATCGTAATGTCATATACTTGTATCTGTAGAGCCCATCTTGCTAATCGTCCAGTTGGAGACCGTAACGACATTAACCACTTAAGAGCCTGGTGGTCGGTTATCACAGTGACTGGGAGTCCTTCGATATAGCCTCTGAATTTTGAGATGGCCCACACAACAGCGAGAGCTTCTCTTTCCGTAGTCGAATAGTTTCTCTCAGCAGGGGACAGCAATCGACTTGCATACTCGACAGGATGCTCGTTTTCTTTCTCCCCCTGCACTAAAACAGCACCGAGTGCATAATTACTGGCATCTGTTTTAATGATGTATGGTTTGGTTTCGTCGGCTTGATGTAACACAGGAGCTGTAGTGAGATGAGTTTTCAAATCTTGAAAAGCTTTCTCTTGTTCCGCAGCCCAATTCCATTCAAATTTCTTTCTTGTAAGCCTGGTAAGTGGTTCGCTAATCTGTGCGAAGTTTGGTATAAACCGTCTAAACCAGGAGCACGTTTGCAAGAACGTCATCAAGTGCTTGAGGTTCTTTGGTGCTGGGTATTCAAGTATGGCTGTCACCTTTTCTGGGTCTACTTTCAGTCCGTCCGGGGTAATAAGGTGACCCAAATACTTGATTGTTGAACAGCAAAATCGGCATTTACTGAAGTTCACTCTGAGGTTATTTTCAGTCAATTTCTTTAGGACCTTGTCCAGATCTGCTAGATGATCTTGGTAGGTCGCAGACAAGATAATCAAGTCATCTAAGTAAGCCAGCATTTTGACGTTTTCCAGGCTTATTTTCACTCTGTCAATTAATCGCTGGAACGTTGAAGGCGCATTGCGGAGTCCGAAAGGCATACGCTTAAAACGAAACACTCCGAATGGTGTTATGAATGCTGTCTTGTCTTGATCTTCATCCTTTACTTTAACTTGCCAGTAACCAGCGCGCAAGTCCAAAGTCGTCATGAATGGGGTTGGCTTGGCTGCGTGTAACAAGTCGTCAATACGAGGAATGGGATATTTGTCTGCTACCGTTATGGCGTTCAGCCTACGGTAATCAACGCAGACACGTACCGAACCATCTTTCTTTGGAACCATGATGACAGGAGCTGACCAAGGTGAAGAACATGGCTCGATAATTCTTTCGTCCAACATCTTCGCTATCTCTTGCTTTAGTAGAGCTAGCCGCGGAGGTGACAGACGATATGGGGGAACAGAGACAGGATTATGGTCTCCTGTGTCGATGCAGTGCTCAGCAAGCTGGGTAGGCACATTACTTTCTCCAAAAGCTTCTTGGTTGTTCCACAAAACTTCCATTAACTGCTTCTTCTGTGACTCGTCCAATAGCTTTGAAGCAACTTCGTCTACCAAAATTGAACCAATTTCCACGTCATCGCTGCCATCGCTAGGAAAAAGCATTCTGGAGTGCGGAGATAATTCGACTTCAGTTCCATGGATGTTCATTTGGGCGTCCCGATATATAAAATCGAGGTGGCTTGGTGAGAATCCGTCGAACAGTGTCCTCGTCCGTTTAGTTGGTGACGGTGATTCAAAGGGTACCACATGATATGAAGTGCTGTCACAAGCACTTTTTTCAGGCAGCGCTGGATCTTGTGAGTTGCTGGCTACACGATTTACAGTTGCAGCACATGCGCTGGACTGTGGTAAAGCTGGTTCTGCTGAACTTTGATTGATGCCTATTCCGAAGCCGTTGAGAAGGTTAGTTATGCTCGGTGGACTAACTGGTAATGGTGATATAATCTCCGGCAACTGAATATCCTTCATCACTTCTCGTATAGAGGGGCTAGATAGCGTCATTTCAAAACGCGCCGTGGTGATCTCTGTTGAATCTTCCATGTGAAGATCATAGGTGATGTCTGGATAGCCCACAAAATACCAGTACATCTGAGGTATGTTTAATACCATTTCAGCATCTTGGATGAATCCTATGCCTAAAAGCGTGCGCGTTCCTCGCGCTTCCGGAAATATGATGAACGTCGTAGGTACTACTCTGTCACAAAGTTTGATTGGCACCTTGACCGTCAATACGTCCCTTTGTGTCTTCCCTCCGTCAGCTAGCGTCACTGTGACTCTTTCTGGTTCAAAATGGTATCCCATCTTCAGCAAGCATTGGTAAAGCTCGTAAGATGCCACGCTTGTCTTTGCGCAGGAGTCTACGTACGCGGTGCCCACGATCTTGTCCACACCGATCCCAATAACAGGCCTAGGGCGTGCGTCAGTTTTCACGTTGATGGCGCAAAAACTTATCTCCTGCTTTTCATTTGTTCCAGGCTTTTTGTTGCATAGCGGACATTTTGATCTTACCACTCCCGGTGTGCCGCATCCGTAGCAGCTAAACCTCGGTTGTGATGGAGAAGGGGCTTGCGTTCCAGAGGTGAAAACTGTCTGATGCACAGATTTGCCGGAAGACATACCGATTCCAGGTGTGGTACTTTCTTCCCTCTTCATCTTTTTCCTACAGAATTCTACCGTATGTCCGGGAAAACGGCAGTAGCTACACTTCTTCTTAGTGGACGCTGGGGTATCTTTTCGCTGTTCTTTGTTATTATCTGGCTGTGTGGCACGCTCCATCAGCAGTTGCTCGATTTCCCTAGCAGCCTTCAATAACGCGTCGTAGGTTGGCACAGAGTCTCTTGGCATGTTCACACGGATTTTGAACCTGATTTGTCCGTATATCATGTCCAGCTGTTGGGTCTCTGTGTGGGCTGGTTCAGACAACTGTGAGAAAAGTGCCCTCTTCTTTGCCACAAAAACTTCAGTCAGCTCGTTATCTTCTTGTTTAACCCCCACAATATCCTGGTATAGCTGGAATGCCGGCCTCTTGGGAGCAAACGCGTGTCGCAACCTGGCTTCGAATTCCTTCCATGTTGTCACCTGCGCCTTCACTCCATTCCACCAAACCGCCGCTTCTTCCTTCAAAATCAATGGGATGCTATTGACAGCATCTTCGTCACTGATTTTTTCCATGGTTTTGTAGACAGTCGCTGCGGTGAGGAACGTTTCTACAGCTGCTGTGTCCCTTGTTCCATTAAAGGTCACGGTGCATGATGCGAAAGACCCTCGTTGCTGCGAGCCAATCACCTTCAAAAATTTATCGAACTGCTCCTCTGACCAATTCATTGTGTTTATTTCTTCTTTGATTCTCGTCACTCTTGTTGGTTTTGGGCTGGCCTTCTTCCGGGCCTTAACGTTGAGCGCCAGTTTGTAACGGGCTGGTTTGATAATTAAACAAGCTACGTACAAATACTTGTCTTTTATTTTTACTAATGAAAGGAAACTACTAAGTGACGTCAGTTAGTAACTCGACGGACCGGGCGTCGTTCGGAACGATGCGAGCGACCGGATACGTCTCGTACACTAACAGCCGTAGGTAGGTACGTCTGACTGCTCTTCCAACCTCCCGTTGCGGGCACGCGTCGGCGGAGCGCGACAGACTGAACTACAGCGGGCGAGAGGCGTCCTTATATAGTCGTGTGGCGCGTGGCTGTGTGCGTTGCCTCGTTCCTTTAAAGGTCACGGTGCATGTGGTGGGATGTGCGGGCGCACGCACCCTGCTATGTTGCGTTAGCTGATGCTTCAGTATTATATTACTTGTCTGGTTCCCATGATACCAGCTAAGCTTAGCTCACTTTGGAGGTAGATGGCGCTGTGTGAAATGTCTACCCATATTGTCATAATATTATTTTTATTATATTCGACTGTTCTATTTAATATTTCATTAATGTAGGAGTAATTATTTAATAATGCAATTTTACACTTTTTTAAATACCGATACTACAGAAAAGTTAAGTTCATAAAATGATAACCTTGTATAAATCTATGTTTTTTTTATTCCTACACCGAATCGTTTGCTGAAATTTCTGCAACATATTAAATTATTTTTTTAAGTTTGCCTGAAGCCTCACAGCCATGATGTATCTCATTCTTGGGAGCAAGAGTTTAAAATGTATTCTCTAGTCTCTTAATAAAATACCAAGTGCTACCCTCCTCACCTGTTTTAATCTAAAAGTTACCTTAAAGCCCAAAGGACACTTTCAAAATAAAAATAGGTTCATTATGTATGCCTGAAACTTTAGAACTAATATTGTATAAATTCATTTTATTTGCATGAAATTTTCATCAAAATAATTTCAGTAGCTTACTTTGTAAATCAAAATAACTAAATAAAATATATCATCTAAGTACGAGATGATGAAGAATCATTCTCGTTCATTGGCAATGAAGTATGTTCCTTAATTTTGCTGCGCAGAGTATCATTTAAAAGTTTCACTATTAAAATTTTCCCTCTAACTACTCTAACCGTAAAAAATTGGAAAAACTGATATTAGTTGCACTCATGTTCGTTTTATGCACCGCAGATAATAACAGACGTCTCCTTATTTCACGTTAGAAAAGTTTTCTTACTAAACACAGCTTTAGGATAACAATAGAAGTATGAGTTGTGTATTGTTCTATTTTTGCGCTATTGTTACGAATAATTATGAACAAAAATGTGTAGGCTTCATCGTTATGGTTAAAGTTATTGTGAGATCAAGTTTAAGAGTAATTATTTTTCATTAAAAATATATAATCCAATCTACACTTAAATTATCACTTTATGTATCTACATTTCACGCAGCGCCATCTAGCCCCAAAGTAAACTAAGCACAGCTTGTATCATGAGAACCAGACAACTGATAAAATACTTATATACTTTTTTTTGTGAATACATACATATAATGCACATTAACACCCAGACACAGAACACACACCTATATTCGTCACACAAATATTTGTCCTGGGTGGGAATCGAACCCACGACCTACAGCGCAGAAGACAGGGTTACTACCAACTGAGCTGTGAGACCAGTCGCTGGTGGTGACACTGTGGTGCACCACGATAATTATATCAACGAATTTTTACTTTATTCGTCATATTTGCATTTAAATTATAGTGCAGTGCATCACTGTTCTTGAAAATTGTAAAAATACAACTAAGATATAAAAATAGGATAAAAATTCAAGGAAATTTACTAAAATTTTATTTGAACCATAGAATTTACACTATATGAAGTGATGAAATTTGTTAGCGATATACATATAAACATTATATTATTCGCTGGACATATTTCATCAGTAAATAATAATAAATCCATCATTATTTTCAGTCACCTTGCATTTATTCTTTCAACCCGAAGACTACTTCGACATAAATTTTCATTTTTATTATGGAAAACACGTAAACAGAAATTGAAAATATCACCTAGTTATTTCAGAAACGGAATTCGTTAAGTAACACAAGACTAAAATAGATCCCTTGGAACTAGATGTTATATTATGCATTAGAAGTGACATGCCTTACATAATTTATCTTCGTGAAAGCATGTCGCAATATTTCGAAGAATGTATTGGCTGCTAGTAGTAAGTTATATGGTACATTATTTACTATTAAATCTCCATCCAAAGGTTGCCTGGAAGCGGAAGCGATAAGGCAGTTCATTACACAATTAATATTATTTCTCCGTGTTAATATTTTTTGTTTTGTATTTTGGTTGTACAATAAAGAGCTTATCTATATATCGCGGGTTTGGTTTTTGTTTAGAATCATCTCTCATATCACTGGCTCTCTCAAAAAGTGTGGTAATAGGACTAATTTGCTTGCTTTCATGTATTATGACAGAGGGCTGGTGGAGCATGTCATCTTCAAGTGCATAACAGTCTGGCTAATGAGTGGCTTTACAGCTCAGTTGGTAGTAACCATGCCTTCTGCACTATAGGTCGTGGGTTCGATTGCCACCCAGAACAACTTTTTTATGACGAATATAAATCTTTGTTATGTGTATCAATATCATCAATCATCAATATGTATTATATGTATGTTTTTACAAAAGTATATGAGTATTATATCAGTTGTCTGGTTCTCATGATACAAGCAATGCTTACCTTACTTTGGAGCTAGATGGCGCTGTTTGAATTGTCCACCAATATTTACTTATCAATCACTAAATTTTCTCATCCCGTTCCCTGAAGTGGTGAGTGGTGTTTCCTAGAGATTGTAGCATCTGTTAAATCTCCGCTGATATGTGCCATAACAAAATTATCATCGTCATACGATGGGCAATCTCTCGTCGGGATGATGCAAAATGCTCCATTGCTTCTCTTCTACCTCTTTATACGACTCTGACAAGTATTTTTTAGTCATCTAGCTAAGTAATTCTAGGTCTATTTTATAAATTACGTATCAAATGCCCTAGCTTCTCTGTTTTCAAACGTCCCAAAAAAAACTTTTAAATCTGTTATTGTTTTAGGAAATATTAAACTGCTTATAGGAAATAGTAATCGTTTCCAAAAATAACCAATCTTATACCAAATTCTCCGTTAAATAAATACAGACTCCGATACATTTTTATTTCGGTACATATACACAAAACATTAGTACTATTGCACCTGATGGTATTTTGTTTATCTCGTGATCTGTAGTACAATCACTGGCATACAAAATGTACAGTTTTTTATTTTTCTTTAAATTTGTAGGAACTAACAGATGGCCCACCGCTAATAACAAAAACTACACGATTAGGATCCTCCTGTAGGTATAGTATATGAAGGCCCCAGTCTTAATAATAAAATACCGGTGGACAATTCACACAGCACCCTCTAGCCCCAAAGTAATCTAAGCATAGCTTGTACTATGGGAACCAGACAACTGATTGAATACATATATACTTTTTTTGTAATTGCATATAATACATATCAACACCCAGACACAGAACAAATATCTATATTATACAAATGTTTGTCCTTGGTCGAATAAAAAAAAATCGAACCCACGAGTTACAGCGCAGAAGGCAGAGTTACTACCAACTGAACTGTGAGGCCAGTCAAATGATAATATGCTATCTGCTAAGCTCATAATTGTCAATGTTGTAATAACCGAAAGTGGTTACCCATCCGAATGATGACCGTCGTGAACCTGACATAACCAAGTTGATCGATAAAAAAGATAATTTCCTGCTGACTGTACTGCGCCAGATTTTTCCGTTCATTGTAAATATTTACACTAGCTCTCGGCATGCGAAAATCATTTATGATACGACCTATCCAAGCAGATATTGTGGTTTTGATCTTTTTAGTTAACACTAGAACAGACAGGGTGTAAATAAACCAGCTCTTGTGAATTGACGGTGAAATTACCCCGTCAATTAGCACCAGCAGTATTGTTGATTTTATTTTTCTGATAACACGATGAAGGGACGATAAACATCGTTCATTAATGGCCCGAGAGCGTCATGGCCCAGCGTTTCAGAATCCGCATACATACATACGGGTCCAATTGATAACTCTTTTTTTTTAAGTCGGTTAAAAAGTCTAATACTTCGATCGTCATGTCAATTTTGCTAAGGTATGTGAGTTTCTTAGCGCAAGTTATTGGCAGTAAGGCGTGTAGCGCAGCTATATACATATATATGTAGGTAATATATTTTAACGTTGTATATAATATTCATTCGGGTTACTTTGTATTAATAAATTTGTTGTAAATAATATAAAAAACATTATTTTATCCTACTTATGGGTAGTCGAGCTAGTAAAGTGAAACACGACGATAAGATACCGATCGCCTGATAACATTGTGTACCTCATTCATTGATGACGACCTTGGTAAGCTGTAATACTTTTTTTTTATGTGATTGAGATACGGAACGAGCCGACGGCCCACCTGGTGTTAAGTGGTAACCTCGGCCCATAACAATCGATGTGACGTGGGTCAATTCAATTCAATTCAATTCAATACATTTATTTATTGGGTCCTCCCCTACTTGGTATGACAAGACTCAAGTCGCATCGTATGCGCCCGTAACTCTGAGACGTGTAGGTGGAATGTCTCATGTGCCTGTAATTTCACCGGAAACCACACCTTTCAAACCGGAACACAGTAACGTGAATACGTTACTGCTTGGCGACAGAAATGGCCATGGTGGCAGTACTTCCCCGGACGAACTTGGCGTGAGTTCTACTGCTCTTAAATAATAATACTTTCTGAGTACCCACCGTTACTGAGAAGCAACGGCCATTCATTCCATATCTGCCTCGAAAACATGCACAAAACTCACTAAGATCTGTTCTCATAAGCCATGTATGCAATTTAGAACAAAATTATTGAAAGGAGAACTTTATTTTGTAATTTTCTTTAGAAAGTTGCATGATCAAAAACTTGCAAGGCATATTTAAGTTCAAATAAATTCACCCGACATCGAACTTATCCAAGGCTATCGAATTATATTCGACTGAACTGAATTGCTGAAGTATTGGCAGAAGACATTGGTGGCGATATAATAGTAACAATAATAAATAATGGTGGACATTTCACACAGCGCCATCTAGTCCCAAAGTAAGGTAAGCATAGCTTGTATCATGGGAGCCAGACAACTGATATAATACTTGTATACATTTTTTGACAATACATACATATAATTTATATTAATACCCAGACACAGAACAAACATCTATGTTCGTCACACAAAATGTTTGTCCTGGGTGGGAATCGTACCCACGACCTACAGTGCAGAAAGCAGGGTTACTACCAACTGAGCTGTGAGGCCAGTCAAAGTATGATCACAAATTGTCACGATCTGTAACCCCCAAGGTAATAGTCACCTGTGCCTATAATTACACCGGAACCAACCTTTTAATCCAGAACACAGCAGTAAATACTTCTTGTATATTGTTATCTATATTGTTAGAAAAATTTAGACCCTCGTTTGACATGTTGCTAGCGTTTTGAAAGCAATATTGAAATTGCATTTTGTATCGCGTCGCAACTTCTGAAGATGACATTCTATTAAATTATATTTTGCATGAGTTCAAGAGTGGCACTTGGAATATATATGGTGTTATACTGAAAAGCTGAAATTTGACTGTTAAGCTAGTTTGTAGATCTTGTGGGAAATACTGCCTGTATATCAATTTCATAAGATTTTTTTTTTTATGTTTCGAGCTTCGGACCGAGCTGATGGCCCACCTGATGTTAATGGTGATCGCCGCCCATAGACAACAGCAATACGATTCAAGCCCTCTCCACCAAAGTACGAGATGACCTAAGTTTCCTCAATATTACATAACAAGAATTATGTAAATACATTAATTCAGCACTAAATTGTCACCCAAATTTCCGTACTACCATAATCAGTAGAACTTAAGCCATGTTTGTCTGGAGAAGTATTGCCACCACACTCATTTCTGCCGCCAAGCAGTAAGGCAGTCGCGATTTCTGCTGCCAAGCAGTAAGGCATTCGCGTTACCTAGTTCCGGTTTGAAAGGTCTACACCTTGCCGGTATAATTAAAGCCACATGATAAATTCCACCTTTAACTTTACGGGCGCATACGTTACGACTTGGGTCTTATTGTACCTAAGTAAGGGAGCACTTAAGCCAAGACGTATTGCTTGTTATGGGCAGAGGTTACCACTTAACACCAGATAAGCCATCTGCTCGTTCCAACCTTAACACATAAGAAACACGCACCCCCTAAGTGTAGTGTTTTCTTCTATTTATGTTTTTACAGAAGTTTTAAAGAAACTAAAAGAACCTAAAAGAGACTAAAAGAAGACCTAAAGACTTAGATCTTTCACAAAGTTTATTTACGCCTTCGATATAATGTTTTCACCTTCAGAAAAACTTCGGTGTAGTGAACTTTTTTCTTACAGTTAGCTTTTCAGTATTCAAATATTTGTGAGTGGCCTCAGAGCTCAGTTGGTAGCAACCGTGCCTTCTGAGCTGTAGATCGTGGGTTCGATTCCCACTCAGAACAAACATTTGTATGACGAATACAGATGTTTTTCTGTGGCTGGGTATGTATTATGTGTATGTATTTACAAAAAAGTATATACGTATTATATAAGTTGTCTTGTTCCCACGATACAAGCTATGCTTAGCTTACTTTGGGGATAGATGGCGCTGCGTGAAATGTCTAAAAAAGTGTTATTATCAAAATGAACACAGCTACACATTTTCTTAACCGCGCTGAACTTATCTTAAAGACGTGTGCGTTTAAATATCCACACACACTTATGTATCACTTATTGGCAATTATTTGTCCATCTCATTATTACTATTTTACTTAAGGGTCGTAAAACCATAAGAAACCAATCCAAAGGAAAAAATAAAAATAGAGAGTATAAGGCTGCATTCACAAGATCCATTTCATAATGAGTTCCACGGAAATAAAGTAATGATGACCAAGTAAAAAAAAAACAGCAGATAGCTAATTAAATCACAGTAATTAATATTATGAATACGAAAGTTTGTTTGTACGTTTAGATATTTGGATGGCTGTTACAACTTCCCGTTAAACAAGAACCAGTTAAGATAAGAATTTGAACATAGGATTGATGACCTTAAATTATTTCTTTGTATCTTTTAGTTAAGAAACTATGAAGCTACTAGGAACAGTACCATTTTCAGAAATGACTTTTAACGCTCATATTTAGAGCAGAGAATAAATTATAGTAATATTGGCAAGTGTTGGGTCTCATTGCAAGGTCTATCTGCAAGACCGTTTATTTTTGCAACCAAAATAGCCTAGATTTCTTCAAATGTTGACAATAGTTACATCAGCCTTTCCATCCACGTATCTTTCAAATCCCCACAAGAGGGACCTATTTGTGTTAACTTCGGACCCACTAATGCTTACCAAAGGACCGGGCTAGACCCGAGAAACCAAATTTATTGTGCTAAGTAAGCTAAGTAAATAGTTTGTATCATGGGAACCAGACAACTGATATAATACTTAAATACTTTTTTGTAAATACATATAATACATATCAAAACCCAGACACAGAACAAACATCTATGTTCGTCATACAAATGTATGTCCCGGGTGAGAATTGAACCCACGACCTACAGCGCAGAAGGTAGGGTTACTACCAACTGAGCTATGAGGCCAGTCTAATATAAATTCTGACTGACTCGACACCGTGACTCAGCCGCGTTTAAGAGAACTAAGTAGTAACACAAATTACGCACAAAACTCAGTTATAAGTAGATTGCATACATCTTATAACAAATTGTTTCAATCTGTCGATATTTTCTTGTACAGCAAAGCTACTTTCAAAAGGGAAATTCTAAAATTAATATAATTCATTTAAAATGTGGCGCAGTTCTTGCCATTTCTGTGTATCTACATGCAGTTATAAATTTAAACTTGATGGGTAAACACACACACACACACACAAACACACACACAAACACACACACACACACACAAATAGTTATCTTTTCATTAAGTGATATGTTGTATAAGTTTATTACTGTCGTCGATCAACCAAATTATAACGATCCGTAAAATGTAAATCCTTAATTGGCTTTTTATTTAGTATTTAAGATAAAGATGTATTTACTAGGAGCTGTGGATTTTGTTAATAAATAAATAAGTTGGTGTCTAGTGAACGCGCCCTAACAAATACCGGGACCAGACTATGTGAATATTAAACATCGTAAAAGTATATTGGGTTTTTCTATGCTTGCTCCATTTTAGGCTGTTTCATTAAGTATGAGTAATATGCTATAATGGCAGATTCTACTTTGTACGTAGACATTTTCGTGGAAAACGTGACAAACATATTTCTAACACATTTGGGACACAAAATATGTCATCTCAAATGATAGGAGACAGCCGTTAAGCATTCTGATATCAGTTTAAATTCGTTTTAGTTATTTTCTTATTAGTAGAGCCCTTGATATTGTCAACACGGAATTTGGTTATCCTTTCGGGGGGACACATCCCGTTTAGCGGCGACCACGCCCTGAAAGGAAACGGTATTCAAATTTCATGATGAGTCAGTGAGTCCTTTTCCCTATTATTTATATAACTTTTTATTCAGGCTCCGTCGCCATGTTGGTATTAACCATGTTTGTGTAGGGCCGCGGGTGCGAAATCGCGATGAGGCACACCAGTATGCTTACCGGTAAGTTTTGGGGCATTGGTGACCTGTGTCACAGGTTAAAACAAACCTATTTCAGGAACCAGTCTTTCACAAAGCAGGCTAAATGTGTACTACTTTAGATGCACTTTTCTTGTATATACCTACCTGTTTTTACCTTGTTTGTGAGTCCAGTCTTTTCTTGTGGGTATTTATTTATAATATACTTGTTCATATATATAGGTTTTCATCAGGTCATTTACAATGTTGGCGCACATCCAAATATCAACCGTCCGCGGATAACTCAAATAAATGCTAACGACCTCTTAAGTGTAACTTCTGTGTATCATAATAGCAGCAATACTTATTTTAACGAGTTCCGCAGTTACAAAAAACAGCTGTTTCTTGGGTTCAGAAGAATAATTCTACAATTCAAAAACCTTAACGTGCAAGAAGCGGCTGACTTTAGAGTTATTTATAGCCTCAAAACTTTCGTACAATCTTTTAAATACAAGTCATAAATAAAGAGTACTAGCTGCGCTCCGCGGCGTTACCCGTGCGAATAAGTAACCCCACGGGAACACTGCACTTTTCTGGGATCAAAGTAGCCTATGTGTTAATCTAGGATACAAGCTATCTTGGTACCAAATTTCATCCAAATCCATTCAACCGTTTGAGCGTGAAAGAGTAACAAACATCCATACAAACTTTCACTTTTATAATATTAGTAGGATACATGATAATCTTCTATTAATTGTATTTTTACGATTACGTATTTTGTTCTGTGTCTTCATACCTCCTATTATTTATTGACATCAATATTTGCATTTTGATTCATGTTGCTGTTAAAGATTCACGTTCCAGCGGGGTGTTAATTCTCGGCTAAATGTTACAATACTTAGACGTTAGATATCTTACTTAAGATAGATAGAGAGGATAAGATAAGATAGAGATCTTACTTAAGATACTTTATAACATTGATCACCAGAAGTGTGCTATGTCATTCTCTGTGACAGTAATTCGTTGTAGGTTTTTAAGCGCTTTAAATTTAGTTTTAATTTATCTTTATGTACACGTCTTACCTTTATAAAATGTCCTCTCTCTAACCTCAAAGGTTTGCTGGAAGAGAACTCTTTTTAGGGTTAAGCTCGCCTTTGTACATGTATTACTTATGGCTTTTTTTGTATCTTGTGTTCTTGTACAATAAAGAATAAAGAATTATAGAGTTCAGTCGATAAAAAAAACTAATTAGTTTGTCAATCCTTAATTTACTATGCTACTAATATGCTATGTTTTAGTAATGCAGCCCTTTGAACGTATTGCTGGTTAAGCAGTAAGTTGTTCTTTTTGCAGCTTACGAAGCAAATAAATGGATTGACGTGTATTAAAATGGTGGACTAAAAATGAATTAAATGTTACATCTCACGTCGGGCCGGGAATAGGTCTATTGGAATTACAATAAAAATGTGATATCATCTCGCGGACAACATTTATCTTTGAATACAAGCCACGGTAATCCAACGTCAATATTCGAACACTCATAGTGTCAAATGTTATCACTGTTATCTTTGATAACATTAATTTTTTTGGCTCCCACTTTTATTCGTAGGCTATTCGGGTAACACTTGAGTTACTTTTATATTAAACTAGTGGTTTGCCATGAACTGACAATTCGCAGTTCTATCGCGTTATCGCTTTAGGCTTAAAAAAAAATTATGGTATTAAAAGGAAAATTATCGTTGCCCGCGACTTCACCGCGTAGAATTCGGTTTTATCACGCACCCCTATTTTACCCCTCGAAAAAGTAGCCTAAGTTACTCCTTGTTATATCAGCTATCTGCCAGTGAAAGTCCCGTCAAAATCGGTCCAGCATTTCAGAGATTAGCCGGAACAAACAGACAGATAAACAGACAGACAAAAGTTGTAAAAAATGTTGTTTTGGTATATGTACCGTGTATACATCCATATGCACTTAGTAAAAAGCGGTTATTTTAATATTACAAACCGACACTCCAATTTTATTTATTTGTAGAGATACAGAGCTTGGTTAGCCCGTCGATGCTGTGCTCGTTGGCGACATAAGTGCCCAATTTTGGCAGAAAATGTTCTGTCGCATGTTGAACACGTCAGCATACTGTTTAGCAGATAAATGATACAATATGGCCGCTGGTGGTCTGGCCTTTAGTGCATGTCGCCTTTTATCTATCATCTCGTCTTCTGATTCAGAATTAGGGACGTACTGATCAATGAGCTGCCTCCATTCCGTAGACGCAGATATAAAACAGACATTAAGTACAAAGTTAACGACATAAAAATACATTGGTATTCTAAAAAATAATAAGTAAATATCTAATCAGTCATTAATTTGCGTTCAGTATATAAATTTACAATTTCTGCGTCTAAATTAATTTATAGTTCTTCATTAACTAATAGTTTGTAGGCATTTCCAAACTTTATATAATTTGGAACATACAAGATGGAAAAATTTATATTAGATTAACAGAGATGTATAATATATAAATATTATAGAAATACTCGTTCGTACTTGTATGAATTTCACATAAGTTATCTTAATATTAATGGAGCCTAGTACATTTCAAGCTAAGGTATACATATTAGCATACTTTCATTAAATCATGGCTCGAATACGTAATTAAAATTAAAGCAAAATTTGTGTAAGTGCCTTCAGTGAGTAACCAAAGCGTGAAATTATATAGAATTAGTCAACCACCCCGGGACCTGCCCCCTAAAGTACTAGAATTTCTAGTTTAATGGATATCAGTATCAGTTCTTCGAATTCTAAACTCATATGCACATACAGTTAGCTTTATAAATGTGAATTTAAAAACGAGTCTATCGGCCCACCTGATGTTAAACGGTAACCTATGCCCATAACGAAAAGTTATACTTTTGGATCCTCCCCTAATTAGGTATGGGAAGATCAAAGTCGCATTGTAAAGTGCACGTGACTTGGAGACATAGGAAGCTAGAATGTGTGCTTGTATTTTCACCAGCAACCTCACCTTTCAAACCCGAACAGTAATGCCTAAGCGTCACTGCTTAGTGGCAAAAATAGTTATGGTGACAGCACTTCCCCGGACGAACTAGGCACAGGACCTTAAAAACACCCCAAAACAATTCTAAAATAACCTGTCCTTCTAATGTAGATGAGCATTCCCTTCCAAGAAAATATTATATAATGCTTAAGTTACTTTCTAAGAATAAAACAATGCTCATGTAAAGAAACGTCAGAAGGCTTATTATAACTTACTTTGTATTACATAATAACTAATGAACCCCATTTTGAATTTCATCTGATACTCGGAAGTTACGACATCTTGAAAATGAAATGGAAAAGAATTTCATAGCTTTAACTAAAGAAAATATTTCTTTATGTTTACCAAAAAAGAGCTTATTAAATAAAAAAGTTTCCTTTAGCTTCATTGAATCTGAGAATCGTCCTTATCTTCATATTTGTAATACAACTAAGTTTTGCTAAGATTTGTTCTAGTGGAAACAGTTATACGGATCAAAGATCTAATACTCAGATGAGTTTAACAGGAACTAGTAAGGATGTTATTTCTAGTTCACTGATTTAAGTGGTTAATATTGAACCTGATATACTCGTATTGTAGTGTTTAGCAGGCATCAGTAAAATAAGTATTTAGAAATAACGTAATAAATACATTATAAACCTGGGTATTTTTTATTTTATTATCCAGTAGAGCAGCTGATGGACCACCTTATTGAAAATAGTCGTCGTTATATCGTATGAGTATTAAGTAAAACCAGTCCGCTCTTGCAAAATACACCTTTTGTTTTAACCATGTCGAAGCGAGGTAAAAATAGATTGGTTAGTTTAATCACCAAAAAGAGGTTAATGACCGCAATCAATAGCTCCCGTAACCAGGAAAAACCTCCAAATTTTTGTGGATTTATCCCTTAATCTCCGCATAAACCTCTTTTCCCGTTATTTACTCAAGAAAGGGCTTTTAAAGCTCAGCCAGGGTAGTATACGCCTATCAAAAGTACATAGGATATTCTGTGTACGTTTCATTAATATTATTATCTTTACTACTATTTATAAATGGGAAAGTTTGGATGGATGTTTGTTTGTTATTCAGTCACGCCAGAATGGATATGGATAAAATTTTGCACAGAGATGGAATATTTCCTGGAATAGAATATACTACTTTTATCCCGGAAAAATGTACTTTACCCGTGGGATGACATATTCACTGCAGGTAACACCGCGGGGCGCAGCTAGCAATATATATTGGTGGACATTGCACAGAGCCATATTGGCCTAAACTAAGCATAGTTTGTAAACTAGATAAGTGATAGAATATAATGTATATGAAATTACAGGCACATGAGACATCCCACCTACACGTCTCATAGTTACGGGCGCATACGGTACGACTTGGGTCGTGTTTTTCCTAGTAGGGGAGGACCCAAGCCTCATCGGTTGTTATGGCCGAGGTTACCACTTAACACAAGGTGGGCCGTCAGCTCGATCCGTTACTATGTCACATTATTTATTATTTATAATTACATATCCACATTAAAAAACATATGATCACACAGATCGTGAAAAAATATCTATGTTCGTGACACAAATATTTGTCCTTGGTGGGAATCTAACCTATGACCTACTGATCAGAAGGCAACTTACTAACAACTGAGCTGTGAGGCCTTTAACACCCATAAAAACCTAAATAAACCCATGGCCGATGAACCTATTACCTTTAGTTTAAGCCACTGAACCCACTACGCTGACGAAGTTTTATGATTCATAATATTTGGTTAACAAATACACTGTATTTTGTAAAAACTTAATTTCAGATCTTCCGCAATCCAATATCCCTGTCGAAACATTAGCTGAAAATGGAATATGACGAAAAATAGCAACCCCGGGTTATGGAATAAGCACAGATTTTAGTATAAAACGGCCAGGGTTGCCAGGTTGGCTATTTATTCAGTCCTTCAAATCTTGCATGAATGGGAAATTATTTTATTCATCATAGTAGATTATCATTCATTAGGTTATTTTACTGGAAATATAAAACTGCCGTTCTATCGTATTTTTACTCAGTAATTTTTGTAAGCTTTTACTCTGATGACAATAGAGTAGGTTAGCCGCATTAAGTGCTGCGTTTTGATTTGAGGTACTTTTGAGCATGAATATACTTTGTTAGTTTAGGCACTCTATTTTAAAACTGACTGAAACAATTTCATGAATAAAATTCTATTCATTAAAGGGACCTTGAAGAAAGGTGTTCCAAAAAAACTAGGCCTATGAAAAAAATGAATGAAATGGAATTTGGTATTATTTCTGATAAATAGTCTAGACTATAACGTACTGCTTTTCTACCTACTTCAATGGTAAATAGGTACCCTAGTTGTATTGTATCGTACTGTAATCTATAGTTTATTTAGTTGAGCAGTACTGCCACAATACCTATTTCTGCCGCCGAACAATAATCCATAATAATGTGACTTCGGTTTGAAAATGGTTGCTGGTGAAATAACAGGCACATGAGATATTTCATTCCTTCACAGACCGTTCATAATGAATACTACCTGATATTTAAAGATAAAAAGATCGTAAACAAGAAAACGTAAATTGTAAATGTTTTAAGTGTTGAATAATTTTACCCCATCCCTAATCAGGGTATTATTACGAAAGTCTCTGTGAACCGAGCGAAGTATTTCGGAGAAAAATGTTTAACCCAAACGCATTGTTAGGAATGTCGAGTTCAGTACAGCTGTTCCAATTTTTGTTGAGGCCTGTTGTTACGTGAAATGAAACTTTTTCAAATGGAGCGAGTATAATGATTATACATTTTCCACCAGTCGCTTCATTAATTTCACTAAGTTAGGTCAATTTCATGAATTTTCTCGAATTCAATATGAAATTTGTTTTTTATATTTAATATTTATATTGATATATAATAAAAAAACGATATATTATATATATGTTAATACATTTGACCGCAATCTGACTTGATGTTAAGTAATAATAATAATAATGTTTGTTGTCGAAAAATAAAATTTCATTTCAAATATAACATTTTTCAGTTCATATACTTAATGTATCTTAAGAAAAATTGTATGTTACTCCCTGAAAACGTTACATATACAAAAAATACAAAACAGAATACAAAAAAATATGAAAATTGATGAATACACACTGATGAAAATTAGTTACAAAAAACATGCAATATGAAATTAAGTATTCTGTGTGAATTTCATTTAATTAAATGTATACTCACCATTCCATCATAAAACGGCATTAGGATGGTCAGCACTGTCCTGATGTGGTGGAAACATAACGTCCGATTCACGTCGACACCACTACACCGGCGATCAGTAAACCACAGTTCATTATCAACAACATTATCTGTAACACCTATTTTGACTGAGAAAAAAACTTTTACATTTTAATCAAAGATCACACTTTCAACACACGAAATTTCATGTAAATCAAATGTCAAGTGTATACCATTCTATAAAATTTACAAAAAAATAAAAAATTACCTATTTGCACTTAATAACGAGTTCTTAAAATATATTTTTCAAATTTCGATATTTTTTTTTCACGATACAAGGTGGTTTTTGCAAAAAAAAGGAGTTAAAAAAGCTACTTGCACAATGTAATGAGTTCTTGAACTATATTTTTCAAATTTTGAATTTCTTCTTTTCACAACGACAAGGAGGTTTTTAGCGCGGGAAAGGAGGTTGTATTTAGTTCGTCTATCGTAAAGTTTCGAGCGGCTAAGGGCGGGCGAGACGTGGAGCCGCGACCGCTCCTGGAATGAAACTGTTCAGTGTTTCAGTTCAGTCGGCTGAAAAGCAACCGCGATTATGGCGATTGGCAGTTTGGCTCGCAAACCGTGATGCGTAGCTATGTTTCAGGCCTAATTGCGAGCTTTGCGTTTATAATGCGATACGAAGGCCATGGAAATATTTTTATTAGGCTTACGATGTACAGATTTCTTTTTGCTGGAAATAATGAAAAGCTTTTATCTGCCTCGGAAGGTACAATAAAAAAAGTGTTAAGATTATTATTAAGAAGGTTTTAATTAAGTTAATTTGTTTTTGGTTTCCTCTTCATGGCTCATGAGCTAGTATTTTTTTATGTAAAATGGTAAGTCCCGACACGACGATAGGCAAGCAAATGAAGTATTAAATGAATATTGGTGGACACTTCACATAGTATATCTGTCCTGGGTGGGAATCGAACCTACGACAATAGCGTAGAAGGCAGGGTTATTACCAACTGAGCTGTAAGCCCTGTCAGAAATACAATTGTACTTTTTAATAGTATATTATTTGTTTAAGGCTGAGAGTTTCTGTTATTTTGAGGATTCTGTAGCCAAATGGTAAAATAATAATTTCGTCTTGTCTGTATGTATTTTCCTGGAGACTAATAGCACAGACATGTATGTTTTTCACAAAAATGTTTGTCCTGGCTGGAAATCTAACCCACGACTTAGGCGCAGAAAGCAGTTTGCAGCGACTGTGAAGCCAGTCAGAAGAAAGTACAAAAAAACTACAATGAAACTGAACTTAAAAAATTGATCGCAAATGTTTAAGACTTAAAACTTGCACCAAAATTATTACCAAGAAGTCCGAGAAAATGCAAGAACAGCAATAAAGTTGCATTCTCGACCGGTGGATGTTTTTATCTGTATATATACCACTTGAGAGAAGAAATCTTGGTGCATCGATATAAGTATGTAAACAAACTTTATTCTGCCTCTTTCGTTTCAATTCAGATTGGAGATAATGAAGATAACAGTGATAATAAATACTAAGACATAGTTTTTTCCTCGACTCTTATCGTTGCAATGTTAACTACTGTCATATACTAATCCATAATCCATAATAGATCTAATCCTATTCACTCTCACTTATCGTGGGAAGGTGTGTGTTCGTTTTATATTTATATTATAACTACCTGCACCCCACGGTGTTACCCGCGGTGAATAAGTAATCCCACAGGAACACTGCACTTTTTCGGGATTAAAGTATCCTATATTTTAATCAAGGATATAAACTATCTTGGTACCAAATTTCATCCAAATCCATTCAGCCGTTTGAGCATGATAGAGTAACAAACATACATACAAACTTTCACGTTAATAATATTAAGTAGGATTTAAATGTACTCACATATTCGTTTTTATTAATGGTATTTACAATAAAGGAGTACTCTAGGAAGTGGTAGAACTTATGCCAAAAACATCCAGGGCAGTACTGTCACCACACCTATTTCTGTCGCCAAGCAGTAATGCATTTGCTTTACTGTGTTCCGGTTTGGAAGGTGTGGTTGCCGGTGAAATTACAGGAACATGATACATTCTACCTTCACGTCTCAGAATTACGGGCGCATACGATGCGACTTGAGTCTTTTTACCTAAGTTGGGGAAGATGCTTGTTTCGAAGATCTAAGGCAAAAAAGAAAACTATGGCGCAGAAATTTGATTTATCATTTATTTGTTATACCGATTTTGATACTCAAGCAGCTGTCGTGAAAAATTATTTAAATCAAAAATTTTCAATAAATTTCTTAGGTCAGAACACACCATGATTATTTGGGTCAGTTCGAAATAAGTTCGTTTTTCGCTCACCGTTTTTATCGCGCGGAAATCACGGCAGCCACTTTGTAACAAAACGCACTACTTGTGACTGCAAAGTTATACTTGCGAAGTTCATAATTGTATGCTTGTTATCTAGACGAATAATGATGAAAATATGTCATTGGCTTACATTATTTTAGTCTATAATACTATAAGTTACACTGCTGTTAGTTTTCCTACCAATCTATACAAATAAATGAAATTGGAGTGTCTGTTTGTAATATTAAATTAACCGCTTTTTACTTTACGCTTTTTACACATACCAAAACAATTTTTTTTACAATTTTTGTCTGTCTGTCTGTCGGTTTGTTCCGGCTAATCTCCGAAACGGCTGGACAGATTTTAACGGGACTTTCACTGGTAGATAGCTGATGTTATAAGGAGTAACTTAGGCTACTTTTCCAAGGGATATAATAGGGGCGCGCGATAAAACCAAATTCCACGCGGACGAAGTCGCGGGCAACAGCTAGTAAATAAATAAAAGACTGCGCGGGTAACGCGTGGCTATCGTAAAAAAACACACTAGTCGTACAAAAATCTTCGCGACGTCTAAACACGGCTTTATCCACGCAAATTTCACCAAACTTCTCGATCAGTTAAACAAAATGATCGCTTTAGGAAATCCCAAATTGCGCACTGAAATATTTAATTCAAGCCGACCCATGAAAATTGATTCTATTACTAAGAATATTGGATAATTGAGGAAAATAATTTGTATTTCAAAGAAGCGGACCGTCCATTTCGTGACAGGTGCTTTGCACATTTTCCATCGAAAATATTATTGCGAGTCGAAGATAGGTATGAAGAAAAGAGAATAACAAAGAAAAACGCATATAATTATATTAAAACAAAGTGATATGCTTTGCTTTAAGTGGTATGCATGCTTTAATATACAAGAAGAATGATGAATGAATGAATGAATCCAAATTCTTTGTTGTACACCATTAATATACAATATAAACTTTAAAACTTCTAAAGATACACGTACAGTGGGCGGTCTTATCGCTAAGAAGCGATCTCTTCCAGACAACCTTTGGACGGAAAGGATTTAATCAGTTGTGGAAGATTGGTTGGCGGTGCACTAACAACGAAAAAGAATCCTATTTTTCAATTTTTCACTTTTTCCTTCTCAATTTTTCCGAAAAATCTTACACCCACATCGAAATAACTGCCGACATTTTCATGAATGTGCTGAGAAAAGATTACTCAAATCCATCTTATTTGACACTCATTTCCTTTAGAAATTTTTATTTAACTTGATAATATCAAATATAGATGATGATTGATGTAGGTAGAGATACTTTTAGGTACCGCCTAAAAGGTAAATTAAATTAAATTTAGGCTTAAATTTCGCTGTTGAATGCCAATTAGATAACTGCAGATCTGCTTAACACAATTACATTTAGTGATACATAACTAATCGTTACTACGACGTACTCCGGTAACTGAAATTACTCTATCGAATTAGTGAGAAAGTTCCATTCGTCCTCTAACTCATTGGCACATTTTACTGCTTATTGTACACCACACAAAGACATACAAATAACCAAGTTGTCATTAGTTCCTTGTTCCAATGTGTATTTGTGTCCTATTTTCTGAAATAAATGTTTTATTCATCTATCTATTAGTAGTTCTAGGCTTTGTCGATAAATTTTCAAGGTCAAAAACTCATTGGTTTCGGGTTCAAAATGTGTGTACGGTTTTGTTTCTAGATCCGCGTGGGCATTTGTTTTTTGTTTAATTTCTCCTAGTTATTTTAGTATGTAAACGGTGTATGTACAGTTTGTAGAAAATAAATTATTTTCTTTCTTTCTTTCTTTCTTTCTTGGTTCATCCAAATCCGCCGTTTTTCCTTGAAAGAGTAACAAACGTCCATACAAAGTTTCACGTTTATAATATTAGTAGGACGTAGCTGTTTGTTTTCCCTCAAAAATAAAAAATAAACGGAGTTTGTTTCTCTGAAGGAGTAACAAGAATTTTACGCTGTTGCATACATTCCTATGAAATTCCTAACAAGGTCCACATTTATTACTTACCCTATTCCAAGTTTGAGAAATCCTCGGACACGTCCGTCCCTTTCTACAAGTTGATTAATTAAAGTCAAATGTCGACCCATATCCTTTTTCGTTATACTACGGACGACAAAGTTTTGAAGTGTGGAGATAACGCACCCTCGTATATTGTAATAATAATAATAATAATTTTGGTGGACATTTCACCCAGCGCCATCTAGCCCCGGAGTAAGCTAAGCGTAGCTTGTATCATGGGAACTAAACCACTGATATACATACTTATGACTCTTTATTTTAAAAACATTGAAAAAACCATCATTTCGTCCATATTAACATTTATGGAAAATGTCCAATCATCGATCGCCTATCTTCTATAGGAAAGGACTTGTAAGCAATTTTTTTATGAAGGTCATGCTGTGTGCTGTGTGCTGTGTGCTGTGGTTACGGCTCTGCCTACACCTATAAAGAAAAAGTAAACTTAAGAAAGGGTAATGTGATTTCTTTTTACGTATCAAAATACCCAACCAGTAGACCGTTTTATGTGAATCGTTTTAATACACAGGACCATTGACCAAAGAATAAACCGAGTATTTGTTGAAAAATATATATTTCGAAACAAGCTTTTGCATTCACATAATGAATACTCAGGACTATAATACTTATCAATCGAAATTTGATTCGGAAGATCACTCGGAAATAAAGACAGACATAAAATAAGTTAAAAATATTGTATTAAAATAAGTTACTTTCAACTTTTTTGTAACTGATCAAGTAAGTAAGTAAATAGAAAGTACTCACCGGAAATTACAGAAACAGACAATCGAACACTTCTAAAAACTAACTCAGTGTAAATGAATTTAGAGGGACAGAAAATTAATTAAAAAATTCCGATCTCGAACTTAACATAGTTTGTCTTTGAATTTGTTCGCTATGTCCTACCAACATATTATTATTAAATAGGCGGTAAGCTGAGTGTTACTCGTTTTATTTGGTCATGCTAGCCCAATGTTGTAGACCCCGAGTAACAAACCTGAGGTCGCTGGTTGAAATCCAGACTTGTACCGTTGAGTTTGAGCTTTGTACGGTCAGGCTTGGGAAAAATGAATACTATTTAACAATTTCTTTCCATTGCAGGAATGATTTAATGTGAACTAGTCTAGACTAGTTCACATTAAATTCCGACAGCCAAGACCAATCTCATCAACGAAATTACCGACAAGTCCGAGCGATCCTTACATTGTGAAGACCCAGCATAAGCCCTGTGTTATACACACAATAGAAGTTCTTAAAAGGGTGAAGGTAAACTTCTTATGGAAAACGGCTTGACCTAAAATCAAACATTTAAAAAACAAGCGTCTAGTGATCGGAAGGATTTACTTACATCACGAGAGAAAGATAAAGGTAAGGATAGAGATAGAGATATAGATAGAGATAGGTTATATAATATATAAATTATATAATAATAATATAATATTGGTGGACATTTCACACAGCGCTATCTAGCCCCAAAGTAAGCTAAGCATAGCTTGTGTCATGGGAACCAGACCACTGATACAATACTTATATACTTTTTTTTTGTAAATACATACATATTATACATATTAACACCCAGACACAGAACAAACATCTATATTACTCAAACAAATGTTTCTCCTGAGTGGGAATCGAACCCACGACCTACAGCGCAGAAGGTAGGGTTACTAACCAACTGAGCTGCGAGGCCAGTCATCCCACCTTTACGTCTCAAAATTCCGTCGCAATACAAGGAAGAGCTTTTGTTACGCTTAACATCAGGTAAACCTGAACTACTCGGTCGCTCCATACTACATTCGTGAAAAACAATACTAGACTCTTTGAAACTTTTGAAATCAGGGTGATATTTTAATAAATTGGATCCGTAAATTATATAAAATAAATGCAAAACAATGTCAGATTCAACCTAAATTGGGCCCATGTCCGAAAATCCGCAAGCAGATTTGTAATTTATTTGAATTCACAAAGCTTGGACCAATTGGGGTGGAACCACATAAATGGACTCTCATTTTTATGTTTGAATACGCGCTTCTGATTTTGGCATAAGTATGGGATATGGGTCGGATTTTAAAATTATATTGTTACATAAAATATATTTTAGCAAGTCGAAGTCTAAAACTTTATTTTACATAGAATTGATAAAGAAATGGCTTGGAAACGTCAATAACATTCAAAACATAAGGTCACGCGTACTTATCGATAAGTTTGACGCCTGTTCAAACCCTATCCGACCGTCCATGGGGAAGAACAACCAAGAAACCCCTATTGGAGGGAACGAACAATCTATCCTCGATAAATATATTTCCTTCTTTTTTTATATATATTTTTTATTGTAAATACATACATATTAACACCCAGACACAGAACAACCATATACCTACTCGTAATAATGAGTTGGTATTCCTCGCTTTAAGTATATAATATACCGAACCGTTGCTGCCTGGATAATTTTCAAATTGTTTTTCTTTAGAAGTCAGTATGTCTAAAGATATTCTGATTTCATAGGGATGAGCATAAGTAATTCATTCTATTCGAGTCACTGTTTTTCTCGAACCAGTGTGGAGAAAGGATTTTAAGTGCGCCTCAAAGAGGCTCCTTTCGTGCACTTGACACATGTCTTCGAATTTTTAGTTCTAGGACATGTCGGTTTCGTCACGATGTTTTCCTTCACCGTTTTGAGAACGTGGTATTGCGCACGTAAGTCTTTCAATCGAATAACTCATAGGTGCACGTCGGATTTGAACCGGTGACCTCCGGATTGAAACTCGGGGTTAGTACCACTAGACCACCACGCTCTTTAATGAAAATTAAAAACCTGAAACATTATTGTATCAAGCTGAGCTTAGGGACAGACGCCCATACAACTAAAGAGTCATCAGTCTTTGTCCAGAAACTTGTAACTTGAAGAAACAAAATTAATGGTGTGATAGTTTGACAACACTTTGGTAGTACTTTAGGTTCTCTAGAAAATTGAAAAAAGCTAGCTTAAAGGTCACTTGGCAAGTTCAAGAAAATCAGTATAACAATATTACACCCCTTATTGAAATAAGTGGATTCAGTATTAAAATTGGTTTATGAGGTCACCTATGCAAAATCAAATGTGTAGGTATCTGACTTTTTATTATCTAAAATTGAATCTCGTAAAGGGAAAACACGATTGGCCTAAATTTTCACAGTTGAATAGTTTATAAAATATTTTTTTTTTCTCAAATATTTTAGATATTGCCAGAATGTAATTACTGCGCATTCCAAAAATTGTCAAGATTTTATTACTTCTATCATTGTTTCTACTATTTCGTTTTTATACTTTGTGTTAGATTTGTAATTAATAATATTTAACTTGAATTATAATTGATTAATAAAACGTTCCATTATAAAGCTAACGTATCTTGTTTATTCTGTAATCTTATATCATGAATATAAAAGTTTTCAAATGTAATGAGTTACTTCTCCGTATGAACGTAAAGGGAAATACGTTCAAAATACAATTATTTTATATTATTTTAAGAACATACAATTCTCTTTTTCAAGGGTTCGTTCGGAAAAGTATCACATTATAATTGAAACATCTTTAATATACATGAAAACTAAAACAAGCCTGGGTTTTCAAGGGTTTGAAGAGCAGTAGAACTTATGCCAAGTTCGTACAGGGAAGTACTGCCAACATTTCCCTTTCTGCCACCAAGCAGTAAGGCAATCGCTTTACTGTGTTCTGGTTTGAAAATTACAGGCACAAAAGAAACATTCCACCTTCGCGTCTCATAATTACGGGCGCATACGACGCAACTTAGGTCTCGTCGTACCTAAATAGAGGAGGAGTATAAGAATTCACATTCTTGTTATGAGCAGAGGTTACCTCTTAAAATCAGTTGGGCCATCAACTCGTTCCGTAAGTATATAAGAAAAAAATATGTTTGATCGAGACAGTAAATACCAGATAAAGGGCCTCTGCGTCGTTTTATGGCTGCCATTTTCCTATAGAAAAACATTCAGCGCCCCCATACTATACCCATGAAGCTTTACTTAAGGAAAGCAAGTTTAGCTAGCTAGCTAATACGATATCTCTAGGAAACATACCTCATCATCCCGTTTCAGAGGAGGCAGATTAAAAAACAGCGCTTGCTTTTATCGTGGATACCAGAAGCAACAATCTTTCATTAGGTCTTGAGTTCGATTCCCCCTCAATACAAATGTTTGTGTGACGAACATAGGTGTTTGTTTTGTGTCTGGGTGTTAATGTGATTTTTATGTATGTACAAAAGAAATTATATAAGTAGGTATTATATCAGTAATCTGGATCCCATGGTTCAAGCTATGCTAAATTTGAGGCTAGGTGGCGATTTGTGAAATGTCCACCAATTTATTAATAATTTATTTAAACTTTTACTAAAAGGTTTTAAAACTTTTCCATTGTTTATATATGAAGTTAACAACAAAATTAAAGATAAACAAATAGTCAGTCGGTGTACCTTTTTAAAGTAAACAGGCAAATCTCTTTATACAGCGATTAACAGATTTTACGATGATGTAAAACAAATCCGTCGGTTTACTGACAGTCTAGATTTTTTGTTGGTATTTAATTAAAAAACGGTTTAACAGCGAAAGTCTAACCACAAGGTAAGGGTATACAGATAACTTAACCCCTTCTATTCTAGAGTTTAAACGAGTTTACCTACTAATTCATGTCACTTATACAAATGCGTAGCATGTAAACATGGCTTATCTATATTTTATCTCTTAAAACATATGCTCTAGCAGTGCCCGCGCCATTAATCTCCATTCGTCAGACAAATTTTTTGTCCTGAACGGGAATTGAAACCACGACTATTTAATAACAACTGAGCTTTGAAGTCATTCAAATTATTTTTTTATGTAATGAAGTCAAGGAACGAGCTGATGGCCCACCTGATGTTAAGTGGTAACCGCCGCCCATAGACAACAGCAATACGACTCAAGTCCTCTCCATGGTACGAGATGACTCAAGTCACATTGCGTTGCGTCCATCACCCCTAGACGGGGATGTTACGTCTCATGCGCCTGCAATTTCACCGGCACCCACTCCCTTCCACCGGAACACAGCAACACGAGTGCATCACTGCTTAACAGCAGATTACCAGGTGTGGTGGCAGTACTTCTCCGGGTGAACTTAGCACAAGTTTTAATATTTGAAGAATAGAATAGAATAGAATATTTTTTTATTTGTATTTATCTCAACTAAAGTGGCATTACTTCTAAACCTTTATTGTGATTTCACCCACTACATTCTTCGTGATTTATACTTTCATTCATTTTAATTATAAACTGTCAAAAACAGAATTATGCTCCATATTTTAAAGTTTCAATTTAGGAGGTTATTGTCTGGTTACAACCAACAAATTCATAATAATAGGTTTTAACGAGAAAACGTTCAAACTGTTACGTGAACTAACAAGTTCCGTTGGAAATATGTATGAGGTCTAGGATTGTCTACTTTAATAAAAATATAATATTGGTGCAAAATTCACACAGCGCCTCTAGACCCAAGCTAAGCATAGCTTGTACCTACTATGGGAACCAAACAACTGATAGAATACATATAATGTAAATATTAATAGATGCATACAATACATATTAACACCTAAACACAGGATAAATACCTATAAACGTCACACAAATGCTTGTCCTGGGAGTCGAACCCACGACCTACAGCGCAGGACAACTGAGTTGTAAGGCCAGTAAGAACGTAAAAATTCATCTGAAAAAATATAGCCACAGTATCGGTCAAATTTCAGATATATGAGAAGTTGTAATTTAATGGGGGTTTTGAAAAAAAGTGAAAAGTATTGAATATTATGTGTATAATTGAGCAGTGAGAGAAAACTCCTAAATTTGAAACCGCCTTAATTATGGCCTCCTGATAAACCACCACATAAATACATTTTAAAGGTATTTCGCTCCTGGATATTTTGAACATTTTAAGTTATTCCTGTTTTCCACAAACAATAGACCGTCAATTTTGATGAAATATTTTCACGTTCTGTTTTGAGTTTAAAGCATTTTCACCTCAGCATTTCTCCCTTTTGAAGACGTGCCAATCTGTAAGGGAAAATAATTTTACATTAACAGAAAATTATAATGTCACAGAGTGTTTAATCAGTTATGTCAAAGTCAAAGTCAAAAACTTTATTTCAATAGAATTCATAAAGAAATGGCTTGGAAACGTCAATAATATTCAAAACATAAGGTCACGCGTACTTATTGCTAAGTGTGACGACTGTTCAAACCCTATCCGGCCCTCCATGGGGAAGAATTTGGCTGATAGATATAATATATGCTTAGTTTGGGGCTAGATGGCGCTGTGTAAAATGTCCCCCAATATCCATTTATTATTTGTTTATCTGAATTCTATACGGCCGTAGATGCCATTAGATTATCATATTGTGAAAGCTTGTATTTTATGCGGTAAAAGGAAGGAAGGCAAGACATTTCGTAACTATTCCCTATTATTACAAATATTCTTGTTGCTTCTCTACTCTCTAGAACCAGTGTGTTAAAAGGATAAAATACACCTCAATTCTGCCGGCTAATCTCTGAAATGGCTGGACCGATTTTGACGGGACTTTCACTGGCAGATAGCTGATGTAACAAGTAGTAACTTGGCTACTTTTCCGAGGGGTAAAATAGGGGTGTGTGATAAAACCGAATTCCACGCGGACGAAGTCGCGGGCAACAGCTAGTTATATACTAAACATATACCCTTACTTCAGAATTATTAATTATGTATTTATGTATTTAAAAATTGGGGTGGAAGAATTTATTATAATAATTTATTGTGCAAAAGATTTGTGAATGAATAAATTATTATTATTATTATTATTATTACTTCTCCAAGTGTTACAGTTCTCGTATTGCATGAAGCAGTAGTTAGGGAAGTTCCTGTAATCCCCGTCGTAGCTACGGGCGCATATGTGTTGGTACCTGCAAATAATTTATTACAATACTAATAAATACAATATGTACAGTGAATGTGTTTTTGTAGAACTTTAGCCATGTTATATAATTACGGAACGAGCAGATGGCCCACATGTAAAGTAGACCTCTGTCCATAACAACCAATACGAGTTGGGTCCTCCCAAATTCAGGTAAAATAAGACACTGGTCGCATTACACGCGCCCGTAACTCTAAGACGTAAGGGTGTAATGTCTCAAGTGCCTGTGATATCACCGATAACTCCTTTCAACCCTGAACGCAGTAACGCGAATAAAATAAAATAAATATTGGTGGACATTTCACACGGCGCCATCTAGCCCCAAAGTAAGCTAAGCATAGCATATAAACCAGACAACTGATTTAATACTGATATACTTCTTTTTTGTAAATACATACATATAATACATATTAACACCCAGACACAGGACAAACATCAATGTTACAAATGTGACATAAATGTTTTTCCTGGGTGGGAATCGAACCCACGACCTACAGCGCAGAAGGCAGGGTTACTACCAAATGAGCTATGAGACAGTCAAATGCTTTAAGGTATGGCGAATGCATTACTGTTTGGCGGCAGAAATGGGTATGGTGGCAGTTCTCCCCCGGACGTACTTGGCGTAAGTTCAGTTTGTAATTTCATCACCCTGGAAGTAGTACTGCTAGGAGCACACTTACTTGTAAGATTTCGGACATTTGTCTATGAAGTTTTTGCATCCCTTTACAAAGAAGTCAGTCGCCCAGAACTGGGTATCCTGGGGGTATCTTACGACAGGTTTCCGATATTTTGAAGCGCATGTCACTGTAGTTAGTAACGTTAGGAATGGTAGCAGAGCTGTAATGTATAAAAAAGGTACATAATTAAAAAAAAAAAAAGTATTTCCTTTCAGTTCAGTTCGAGAATCTTAAAGCGACTTACTTTGACCAGATTTTATTTCATTCGTTATTTTACTTGAGATTTGGATCGACATTGCTCGAAGCTTGTCGTTTCTTCGTTTGAAGTTTGAGTATTGCCATTTTTACAAATACGAAATAATCTACTCAAACTCAAATATGACTGGCCTCACAGCTCTTGGTAGTAACCTACCTTGTCCGCTGTAGGCCGTGGGTTCGATTCCCACCCAGAACATAGATGTTTGGCTTACTTTAGGGCCAGGTGGCACAGTGTGAAATGTCCACCAATATTCCTTTTACTTATTATTGTTATTAATTCACTTTAAAAACACAGATTTAGTTTGGAAATTGGGGATTCTTCTAAATTACTTTTTGATTTTATTTTTTTGTTACCGTGTTAGCCATATGCATATGCATAAGAGTGGTATATTTTTTGTATGAAACAAAATAAATAAAAATATATTGCTGGACATTTCACACAGCGCCATCTAGCCTCAAAGTAAGCTAAGCACAGCTTGTATCATGGGAACCAGACAATTGATATACTTTTTTGTAAATACATACATATTATACATATTGACACCCAGACACAGAACAAACATCTATATTCATTATACAAATGTTTGCCCTGAGTGGGAATCGAACCCACGACCCACCACGATAGCAAAGAAGGCAGGGTTACTACCGACTGAGCTGTGAGGCCAGTCAAAAATACATTGTTTCTATAAAACGGCGGATGTAAGGAGAATAATAAAAATAAAGCATATTATTACATTACCCAAGTACCGCTTGCCCATAGCGAAGTAAATCCTTTGAAATCGCACTTGACCGTTTGTAATAAAATCACCGGCAGCTGGCGCGCGGGACTAGTTTACAAGCGATTTCAGTTTGCACTCATATTTTCTTCTTATTTAGGACCATACATAGCATAGTTTAGCTGATTCTTTGAGCTAACGCTATAAATACTAAAAATACTAATATAAAAAACGACTTTGTTATTTGCTATACGTAAGAAAATCTCTGGTCCGAGCAGTTTTGATAAATACAACGAATATTTCATTCCAAAAATCCTTTCTTTAGGAGTTTCTGCTGTTTCCTTAAGATTAAAATAGGTTTCGATTTGAACAGGCGCCAAGCTTAGCTATTAGTCTAATGCTTTAATTGATATTTTTTTATTTAATAAATATCTATTCCAAGTGATTTATTTTAAGGATTTAATCAAATTTATCTTATTAACTTGAAAACAAATAACATTTATTAGACATAAATGTTATTTGTTTTCTTCTTTTTCATAGGATCACTATTTTACCACCATTTAATTTAATTTTAATATACGTTTTGAGTTTTAATTGGTTTAACATATGAAATCAATCTATTGTTAAAAAAAATCTTACTTTTGAAATCTATAATAAATCTCTTACACAATAGCCGTATCGTGTTATGTGTATAATAAAATCACACGCTGTTTGCCTGGTTATAATAATATACGAGCCACGTTTGAAGGGAAGCTATAAATGTGCAAATTTATAAACAATGTGTGTCCAGTGTACGTACGATAGGCTTTAGATACTAAATTTTCGCTCAACAAAACTCTCCAGACAGCTATGTGCAAGTTATATTTAGTACCGTATATACTAATGTTTGAGAGTGGCCGAGTGGTACGAACACATAATTTCAATCCATAGGTATTATTATATCAATCCTCTGGTAGATAATTTCTTACTTATGAAATCTACGATAAATCTCTTACATAATAGGTCTCTTATCAAATCCACGCATTAACGCGAACAATGCGTTTTTCAATAAAAAAATGTGTGTGCGCAGCAGTCCGTTCTCTCAAAACAGTGATGGAAAACATCGTTAGGAAACTGGCTTGTCCTAGAACATAGAATTTCGTAGACGTTTGGTATATTCTTAAAGTGAATTCACTCTTGCATATTGATAGTAGTCCTTGCAGGAAGAATATTAAAGAAGGGTTCAGTAATATGTAACTTTGATCCTGTGATTTTAAATTAACGGGAAAAGGTATGCGCATTTAAGTGATTATAATATAATATATTTGTACATTTAAAATACACACTTTAATACTACTTTAATAAACACTTTAAAGTTTTATGTTGCTTTGATATGTTGAGGCATATGAGACTTTTAACAACGTTAAAGGCAGATTTTTGTACTTTTCAGTGTATAGTTTCAATATCTCAGTTGCTATGTTACAACTGGATCACAAACCCATTAAATAAGTGATAAACATTGTTGATTTCTATTCCTACAGTTTCCAGTTAGTTTTGGAATGCAATAAGTAGTGTTTATTAAACTTCTTTGAATAGAAAATATTACTTTTTCTGTAAAGACGTTAAAAGATGTTCATTTCACCAGTAGGTTTGTTAAGGAGTTCATCAATTTTAATGAAAGTTTCGGTAACTCTTCACTATATACATCGCAACATTGAAAACCTGTATTTTTAATAATTGTTTATTATAACAGTAAAAAAAAGGAATATAAATAAGGTAAAAACATAGTGACCACAATTATAAAAAAAATTACACGCCCTGATGTACAGAGTCTATCTTTCAGTGGCATTATAAGCTTGTCTATAAAATATGTTTTATTAGAGCATTAAGTAAGTAGTAATTAGTTTAATGAACATTAAAATTCCAGGTCTTTATATGATTATGAATTTTAAGGATGAAATAATTGTCTCGTATTTATGATTATTACTAAAATGAAAGAAAAAGCGAAAAATGAGTGATTAAAAGAAAAATAACATGACAAGTTAAGTCCAAAGATGTAGCGGGCTCGAAAAACAAATACTTAGTTAACTGAACAAAATAAATTAACATAATTTGTTTTTAAAACAAGCTTTTTAAAAGACCGTTATATTGGATTTAGAGTGACGTCACTTTAATTTTCGACTTATTCTCAGCAAACCCTTTCATTTGCCATATTGTAGGAGTGCATTGAAAATAACTAGTCCGCCATCTTGGGTATTCCGCCATGTTGGATTTAGAATGACGTCACACAGCTAACCATGCATTGTCATCCAAATTAAACGTGTATACAAAATTTCAGCTCAATTGAAGATATCTGCTTCAAAATTGAGTTGCAATATTCCACCCGAACAAACATAGTTACATATATTGCAAGTTAAATAAAAGCTTGTAAAATAATACACAAATAGTACATTATCGAAAATGGAATATGGATCGAAAATATTTGAGACGTAGTATTGCAAATATGATTGATTCGTAATTATCAAAACCAGATTATAAGATTGCAAATGAAAAAAATAAAAGTATAATGGTAGTCATTAGTAATAGTTGATTGTTCAGCGCGTTCTCATTGTTTTTATGATCAATTACTGAAACATTTAAGTGTTTTTCTTTTTGTGTTTAAAAGAAAATTGTGGTAATATTACTGAAAACCTGAACCTGAGAGAAAATAAAGCATTTTGCTCGTTATCAAGAAACAGTTTTTAACCAGTTACAAACCAAAAACAGTCACCATTTAGCTTTTAGTTAAAGCAAGAAGAAAAATTTGCGAATTATTTGGAACATTTATTGACGTGGTTAAATTTGAGCACTGAAATGCCATACTCGGGCTGGCCTCATAGCTCAGTTGGTAGTAAACGCTGCCTTCTGCGTTGTAGGTCGTAGGTTCGATTACCACCCAGGACAAACATTTGTGTGAAGAATATATATAAACTATAGATAGAAGATAGATAGATAGATAGAACTATAGATGTTTGTTCTGTTTCTGGGTAGAAATATGTATTATATATATGTATTTACAAAAAAGTTATTAAGAATTGTGTCAGTTGTCTTGTACCCATAGTACATACAAGCTATGCTTAGTTGGGGGCTAGATGGTGCTGTGTGAAATGTCTACCAATATTATTATTATACATCCATCCAAACTTACGCATTAATAATAGTATGATCTACCATCTGAATCTACCCTTACATTGATAAAAATTTTTGATGAACTGAGAATATACCATCTGAATACTAAACGACGAGACTTTACTACCAACGCGGCTCATCCTTTGAATTACTTCGTTGAGGTGGAACGATTCATCATGCAACGTCAAATAAAGGGTAATTTGACATTTCTTGATGAATAGACCGACTTAGAAATTTGAATATTCATGAACTACTTAGTCCCTTTTAAGAAATAAATAACATTTTGTTTTAATGCAAAACGACTAACGTACATCAATCATCGCCATAGAAGAAATTACTGCGGCCCTTAGAGTGATAATTTGAAATTTTGATCTTTAAGAGCAGTAGAACTCACGCCAAATTCGTCCGGGGAAGTACTGCCACCGTTTTTTTTTTTTTTTTTTATATATAATAGGCTCACATTTGACCGCAATCTCACCTGATGTTAAGTGACGATGCGGTCTACGATGTAGTATGCTTGCCTAGAAAATACCTATTCACTCTCCTCTTGAAGACCTCCAGATTATAGTTCTAGGGAAATACAGACGCAGGCAAGGAGTTCCACTCTTGGGCTGTCCGCATTATGAAAGTGGAAGCAAAACGCTTCGTACGGATGTGAGTTAATTTGACCAAGAAATGTTATGGGCAGAGGTTACAACTTACATCAGGTGGGCCGTCGGCTCGTCCCATAACTGTATCACATACAAAGGCAGGTGCATTAATGTTATATTTCGAAATGTGATTGCTACTGAAATTACTTGTTGATCAAATTACAGGCACATAAGATAATCCACCTTCACGTCTCAGAGCTACGCGCCCAATAAGAAGCGATACCCCAAGTAAGGGAGGATCCAACACTCACTGTTTTGATATGGGGAAAGGTTACTGCTTAACATCAGGTGGGCCATCTGTTCGTCTCTTATTCACATAAAATAAATCCCATGATTATGATGTAAACCACATTTCGTTTAATATAACACTGTATTCACGGACATGTCTCAGCAAGTTTCATCTACTTATTCTAATGTCTTTTTCCCTTCATAAACAAGGACGGAAAGAAATGATTAATTGTTTGGTCCAAGTTACAAGCTTTATATATCCCCGCATCTCTTTTTTCTATCACTACTGCCGGGAGTGACCTTCCGACCTATTATTATATTATTATGAGAAAATGATTGTTTGATAGATTGATATTATGGGAAAATGACATTAAAATTAGAAATTTTAGACAGCCTCACAGCTCAGTTTGTTGTAACTCTGCCTTATGCGCTGTAGGTCGTGGGTTCGATTCCCACCCGAGACAAATATTTATGAGACGAATAATGATGTTTGTTCTGTGTCTGGGTGTTAATATGCATATGTATGTATTTTAACAAAGTATGCATGTTTTCGGTCAGTTGTCTAGTTCCCATAGTACAAACTATACTTAGTTTGGGGCTAGATGGCGCTGTGTGTATTGTCCACCAATATTATTATTATTATTCATTGGAAATAGCGATTCCGTTGGTAACAAATAAACTTATTTTAAACGAATCTCTTTCTCTCCTGATATATGAAATGAGAAGTCCATAGACAACACACTGAATTTTTTAACTAGTTAATTCCTGTATGTTTCCATCATATTTTAATAGTTATGGTTTACTTATATCTTTATATTACCTCTGGTGAAAAGTAGACCAGTTTATGCTCTCCCTATCGATTCGGGAAAATAGGTGTAATATAAATACGCGTGCATACATTTATCTTATATTCGATATTCACAATGTTATCACTTGTACCAAACATGAGCAACTCAATTACTACGCAGAGACCTAAAAGGAACAATCCCGCTGATATTTGGCCCAAAATTTTAACATTTTATGATCTGGATTTTGTTTACTCTAGGAAACGAATGGCGTGGGCTGATAATATCCATCAATGCTAACATTTAATGAACATATTTAAACTCATGAAAAAATATCTCTTTCATACTTTATTTATTAGTAGTTAATATACTTGACCCACCCGATGTTAAATGGTATCCTCTGCCCATAACAAAATTAATACGAATTGGGGTCTTTCCCCTATTTAGGTATGGGACGACTGCTTCGCTCTATATTGCACCCGTAACTTTGAAACGAAGGTGTAATGTCCCATGTGCCTATAATTTCTCCGGTAATCACACCTATTGAAACGGAACATATGGTTTGTAACTCGTTTCCCAGCTATGTAAACAAATATTTCAAATGAAAAACACATTGCACGCCTCCTAATTTGAACCAGCTACCATCGGATTTACACTAGATACCATTGAGCCACCAAATTTTCGACTAAATTATCTCATATCTCTCGACCAACTGACTCTCAGTCGCGATGGAAGAGATGAACTATCATTTATTGTCATATCTTTCATACTGGACTAGCAGAACCTGGCACACGTATTCTGCTACAGGTAAAATAGATTAAAAAACCTTTTCCATGAACAAACACCAATTTGCCCATTTTCATAGTGATCGGTCAAGCGGTTTTCTAGTTTATCAACATCATAAATATTGTCAACATTTGCCATCATATATATAGAAGAGCTTTACATACGTAACAAAGACAACTGTACTGTTGTCTGTATATGGAAATAATTTAGATTGATTGGTATCCGCTATACGCCAATTCTTGTATTTTTCCATCAATTTGGTTGAGTTGTTACTCTTATCAAGGCTTCAATTCTTCTTGTTTCTAATATCAAATTAGGGCTTCCCTCTATCAACAGAACGCTGGGGATAAATAAGCATTTATTAATAAAATTACTATGTTTATAGTGAAAATTATAGTCATTTTAGTGAAAATGAACTGTATTTTAGTTTAAGATTATTTTTTTCAGTCATACAACAATTTTTGAATTAACGGTCTCTACCTACCCAAAATGGAAGAAGTTTAAAAAGTGCCTTGGAATTTAATGGTCACTCCCAATTTTATTTTAATTAGTTCTAATTAATCAGTTTTTTATATGCTTTATTTAAACTAAGCTGTGGACATAATTACTAGGTTAGCGACCATTGAAACACAGTGAACAATAAATATTTAAGCGACTATGTAAAATAAAACAAGCAACGGGTACAATGCCTCAGCAAATTAAACTTCATAGTTCATATTTTAACTACAGAATGTGTAATGTTTCTCCAGCATTCATACAAGGCACTATGCAAGTGTATTCTGGGTTGCAACAAGAAACCCAACAACCTACGCTATCCGAACTGGGTACCCTCGATACTTGAATGCAAGAGTAAACGTTCTAAAAAGGTGAAGAAAAACATCGTGAGGAAACCGACATGCCCTCGAAGTAAAAATTCGAAGAGATGTGTCGAGTACACGAAATGAGCCTCTTTGAGGCCCACTTAAAATTATTTTACCACACTGGTTCGAGAGAACCAGTGACTCGAATAGAATTGTAAAAATTGCAGACTTAGTAATGTCAAGGCTACGTAATTATTTTAGGTGGTTCCTTAATAATTCCCTGTGTTTAATTTAATCTTAATGTTTTTTTATTATCGTTAAAATGTAATATTGGGTATGTTCATTAAATAAACACGCAATTAATTAATAACTTGTAAACTCTAATGTTTTTATATTGTAAGTTTAAGAGACGAAAGATACTGAATAATTTAGTAATAAAAACTTTAGAGCAAAACTTTTAGGAATTTAAAAATTCAATAATTAATTCATTTATTACCTAGAAAGCAGACTAAAGGAAATTAAGTGCTTTCTAATACCACACTGATTAAAGTTTCATTAAAAAACATTTTACACACCCACTGAAAAATACTACCACTGCGCTAAATATTACTATATTTTGCTCCTACTACTCGTGTCACAGGTCTCTCGCATCAGTGAAGTGAAATATTTAAAGTGCGCCTCAAAGAGGCTTAAACCACTGAACCGAAAATTCTGAAATTTCCAAAACGGTAGACATGTTCTAAAATAACACATGGGCTACTTTTTATCAGTACCAAAGGTATATCCCGTAGCTAGTTTCAACATACGAGAGTGGTAGTCTAGTGGTACTGAACCCGAATTTCAATCTGGAGGTCGCCGGTTCAAATTCTGACATGCACCTAAGAGTTTTTCAATTGAAAGAAAGGAAGAAAGAAAAATATTTATTTTGTGTTACATTACTAATAAAAATAGGTAATTTAATTTAATTTTTTAATAAATAAAGAGAGAACCTATTAAAGTGGACTTTAATCTCAACACCCACTGTGGAATAGAAGACTCGGCCACTGCCCCATTATTTTCCATGATAAGGTATTCGTGCATATCGCTCCAATTTTCTACAAAATTACTTCCATTTACGCATTTGTATAAACATGCGGTTTCAAGTAATCATTCCAGATGAAATCGAATTCCCTCTATTGGGGAAAGTATTGAAGTCTAAATGTCCAACGGCTGCAATCGGAGAAATGTAATTTCATTATAAATACTGGCTGTCGTTGCAACCAATTATTGAAATAAGCTCAAACGATTCTCAAAGCTCATGAAATTATTCTCCTCGCTCTTTTTTTTCTATTAGTAGATTTATGGTTGCGTTAACTGCAAAAGTCAATGTCAAAGTCAAAAACTTTATTTCCATACAATTCATAAAGAAATGTTGGCTTGGAAACCTCAATAATATTCAAAACATAAGGTTCGCGTACTAATTTTGACGCCTGTTCAAACCCTATCCGACCTTTCATGGGGAAGAAGAGACAAGAAACTGCTAAAGGGCTTCCTTTTTCCTCGTTCTAATGATAAAGTCTTGCAGAATTTGACGAATTTCATGACCTTATGTAAAACTAGGTGTATGTACGAACGGTTTGTATAAATGGATAGATAGACTTTATTTTACACTATTATAAAACAACAATAAAGAAACAATCACAGTTTACAAGTAAACGGTAAAATGGGTGGCCTTATCGCTAAAAGCGATCTCGCCCAAGTAACCGGAGGGACAAGATCAGTATGGACAAGTAAGGATGGTAGCGAAAAAGATATCGAGGATAATATAATTATTTTATATGCTTCTGTACAAGTATCTTGAATTTGAACCAGCTATCTTCACATTAAAAACCCGGAACCATACAGCTTGACCACACTCTCCCAACTGACATGTCAAAGGTAAATGTTCTCAATGACCTGGCTTACCCTTTCAGAACAACCCAAGTGTGAAGAAATGCAAGTGAAATTTCATACGAATGGAAAACTGTAATATTATACCATGAACCCTTGACCACCAATGAATGTGACAGAGGTGGCATTTTATAATTACGGAAATAACATAAATAACATGAATTTAATAGAATTATACTACTTATACTATCACATCACTGCCTATTAGCGCGTGAAATAAAAGTAATCTATATAAATAAATAAAATTGGAGTGTCTGTTTTTAATATTAAAACAACCGCTTTTTAGTAAGTGCATATGGATGTATACACGGTACATATACCAAAACAACATTTTTTTAAAATTTTCGTCTGTCTGTCTGTTTGTTCCGGCTAATCTCCGAAATGGCTGGGCCGATTTTGACGGGACTTTCACTGACAGATAGCTGATGTAACAAGGAGTAACTTAGGCTTCTTTTCCAAGGGGTAAAATAGGGGCGCGTAATAAAACCGAATTCCACGCGGACGAAGTCGCTGGCAACAGCTAGTAAGTAAATAAATATATAACGGTGGATATTTAACCCAGCGCCATCTAGCTTCAAAGTAAGCTAAGGATAACTTGTGTCATGGAAACCGGACAACCGCTATAATACTTATATATATTTTTGTTAATACATTCATATAATTCATAGCAACGTCCTGACAGAACAAACATCTATGTTCGTCACACAAATGTTTGTCCTGGGTGGGAATCGAACCCGCGACATACAGCGCTCGAAAAAGATCTTTTCATTTAGTATCATAGGAACCAGACAACTGATATAATACATATATACTTTTTTGTAAATACATACATATACATATTATTAACACCCAGACACAGAACAAACATCAATATTCGTCACACAAATGTTTGTCCTGGGTGGGAATCGAACTCACGACCTACAGCGCAGTAGGCAGGGTTACTACCAACTGAGCTGTGAGGCCAGTCATAGATACTTTGATAGATATCAACTCACCCGTATCATGGTTCCGTGGTTGACGATTGTAGATCATTTAAATAGCGAATCAGAGTCGCGCTCTTGACACTGATCTGTTTGCGATCGGCGCACGCGCATCAAAATCTATCATTTCTTTCCAATTTTCAAATACTTTCATTTCCAACAATCGTTTTTTTCTTTTTAAAGTTGTGTAATATAAATTGAAACGTATTACTTGTGATTGGTGTTAAGGATTAATCACCTTGTTTTATAATGTGAGTGCTTTTTTTAATATAAACTAGTCAAAACAATTACTGTGACTGTATTACGGAACGGGCCAAATGGTCCACTGATGTTAAGCGGTCTATCTATCCATCCCCATAACCAAAAATATGTCTTGGGGTCCATCCCTACTTAGGTAGGGGAATACTTTGACACGAGACACGAAGGTGGAATGTCTAACGTGTCTGTAATTTTACCGGCAACCACGCTTTTCAAACCGGAACACAGTAATGCGTGTGTGTTACAGTTTTGGTGTCAGGAATGGGTGTGGTGGCATTACTTCCCCGGCACAACTCCCTCAGGTTTTACTGCCTGTACAAGTACCTATAGCGTGTGTTGTCACTAAATTTTGCAAGCAGAACAGCGGTACTGCTTGGACCAGAAATTTCAGTCAGGCATTTCTTCGGATAAACCTGATACAAGTTCATTGTCTTAAAATTTACTGTAGTATAGCATTTGTATTGAAAATTTTAATCAAATAGCAATAATAAAAACTAGAAATTCTAATCTTCTTCTAATAAAATGACGCCGCTTTCATTCACGTACACTGTTTACTGCGCCCATCAAATCTCTCTTGTCAAAGACTCGATTGGGGTAGATACAGAAAATCCATTTTGTAAAAACTATATAAAAATGGATTTTGGCCGGCCTCACTTTTTAATCATTATTTGCCTTTTTTACCTTCAAATTTCGTGTTCATTACCAGTTCTCGCAATTAACATGCAATTTGAAGGTAGAAAGTTCTATTTTTTATAAAGAACGGTATTGCTTTTTTATATTTGTTATGAATGAATAAAACAATACGTACACATTATTACAGAAATTCAACAAAAGATTTATGATAAAATCGCCACAATTAGTCAAATTAATGTTTATAAATTTTTGTTGAAAAATATTTTTTCACTTCCTGGCCTATACGATTAGTTCCTGGATACCGCCGAAGGCTTGTCAAGACAGATCTTACTATCCTAAACCCGATAGGGTGGCTGTATGCTATTGAGGAGTCGGGTGGTCTGCAGGTGGCTGTGGTAGCAGCATCAGCTCCAGCTCACCATAATATTGTATCGTCATCAGGTCTATGCATGAATACCAAATTTCAGCCTAATCGGGCTACGAGAACTGGTGAAAAATTCGTTTGAAAATTTAGACCCAAATAAACATTTATACAAACCTTGCAAGTTAAGTAAAAATTATTTATTAAATTATTTAATTATAGGGTTTTCATTTAAATGTTTTTTTTTGTACTTCCTTATATCGTAGTTCTATTTCACTTGAAATAAAAATATTTCAATTATTTCATCCAAATCCATACACATTTTTGCCCTGTAAAAGTACAAATCATATAATGCCTGAAATAAAATCAAAGAAAAGACCTTTCCTTGGATGTGAAGTTAACACTTGAAAATACAATGAGAAGAAATAAATAATGACACGAGAGCAGGATTTCCTGCTGCAAAGAGGAAAGATCTTGTTATTTTAGTTTTAGTTGCTTTTCTTTTTTGAAATAAACTGGCCATTTTGTAGCATTTAACTTGCTAGCTCCAACAGAAAAAAAAACTGTGATCAGTGCTATTTACAATCAACTTTGAAAGCCAAGTGGTAAAGTCCCCGAGTTTTAATCTGGAGTGCGCTGGTACAATAAGACCAATGATTTTCATGCCTGACAAATTTATGTGCGCAATACCACGTTCCCAAAACGTTGAAGGAAAACATCTTGTTAAAACTGAGTTGATCCGAAAATTAGAGGCAACGTGCCAGGTATACGAAAGGAGCCTCATTGAGGCGCATTTTTTACTCTCATTAGACGAGAGAGCCAATGATACAATAAGTGGTAATTTAATAACCCAGTCAAATAAGCATTTCTATAACAACTATCCATGTGGTTCCATTAGTAGATTGCTATTATTACGGACAAGGGGATACAACTTTCGCCCCATTCCTAATTACTCATACCTTTCATAAAAAATTGTTCGTTTTCGTTTTCCCTTTTGGATCTTTTGCGCATTTGCCACGATTTTTTTCACGCTATCCAAATCATCTAATGTTTTTATGCTATTTCTGTTTAGCTATCAAGATATTTTCTTATTAATATAACGTCAATTTTTGTGGTTAAGCCACGATAGGCACTTAGACTCTTGAGGGAAAAGGTTCTTATTCATCCACTATCTTATTCTTTGCCGCGAGGCTTGCAAGTAAAGCTATTAACGGCTAAACTTTATTATTGATTGTGTGTGAGATCTAGGTTAATGATGTTAGTTTAAACTTCGGAAACAGGTGTGTTATAGAGTGTATTTACGAAGCTCGTAACTTAGCTTAACGTTTTGATGGATGGGCTGTCATGAGTAAAAACCTATACGCTCAATGGAATCAGGATCTCTTGTGGAGACTAACTCGTGCTGGGTCACTAGAATATATATCAATACCTCATTTACTGTCACAGAAGCTTTTCTTTACAACTGCTTTTCTTTAATACAACATCCAAAATCGATATAACCGATAATAAACTTTGTGCTATTCTATGTTTAAGCCAGGGACTAAACCCGAGACCCTTGGCTTTGAATGCAGGGTTAAAATGTACCGTCTCATGCTTTGACACTGAAACTGCCTCTTGACAAAGGACAGTAAATTTGGCCACATTTTTCCTTCACGTCTCAGAGTAGCGGGCGCATACGTTGCGACTTGGGTCTTGTTGGACCTAAGTACGAAGGACACACGATGTATTGTTCGTTATGGGCAGAGGTTATAACTTAACCAGGTGGTCCATCTGCTCGTGCCGTGAATTTTTCATATAAAAAAGGTATCTTATCCGTTATAAAAGTGAAAAAAATGCCACAAAAGAAGTTAAATGACGCTCATCCAGCATAAAGCGACCTGCTTAATTAAGGGAGGTCTTTAATGATAATAATGAATGAAAAATAGTTTAATCATTTAAGTTTTGAACTTCAAGCGCAGATGTCTAATGAACAGTGTAATTACCAAATCAGTAAAAATCTCGATCACGTGCAAGTTTCTGAGATTTGGCCAAGAGCCGAGTGGTAGATGTACGCATAAATACATATTAAAGCCCAGACACAGAACATACATCATTGTTTGCCACACAAATGTTTGTCCTGGGTGGGAATCGAACCCACGACCTACAGCTCAGAATCCAGAGTTACTACCAACTGAGCTGTGAGGCCAGTCAGTTTATGTTTTTCAAATCTCAATACTCTTTAATGAATGCATTCTAGGTTTGTATTGCTACCAGGAATTATTATTGACACACCCTCCTGATATAGCAATCGAGAAATCATTCACGCAATTTATTTTTGATTCCTCCATTCCAGATCCCAGGATGGCCTCAAGACTACTCATCACAATCTTCCTCATCAGCCACACTACAGCAACAGAGGACGGGTACTTACGCTACGTTAAAGACGGCTGCTTCCTCCGTGGCGAAGCTTTATCTTGTGTCAAGTACAAAGCTTTGAAGATCGCCAAAAACGCCGTTTTCGGAGATATCCATTCGAATAAAACGATCGGAAGCAGCCAGATGATAAGCTTAGTGCCGTTAGATGACGACACGGTTAAAAACCTGACAGTGACTGCTGATAAAGTTGTGACAGAACCGAGGAGTATTCTGTCAGAATGGACAGAACTGGCAAAGTACTTTATGCAGCTGGTGCAAGAGTTCTTCAAGATGAGAGGACTGAGGGTCAATTTGCCGGAAGGTGCGCGTATGGTGGAGGACGATGCTGTGAATGATGATGGTAAGGGTTAAACGTTCCTTAAACAATAAGTTGTTGAACGTAATTCTATAGTGTTCCTGTGTTAAGGGCCGGTTTTGCGCGCGAATTTCCAATCATAGCATTCTACGCAAACTGGCGAATGCGATGACAGCAGATCATGTGAACGTGTTTTAGATCTTCTTAATCTCTTTACAACTATCTAAACTGTGGAGACTTTGGTGGCGTATTGTTATTAAAATACTATTATAGGATATTCTGTTCCTTATTCCATTTTTTACCTAGCTTTAAACGCTAAAAAGCACTGTCTTAAAATACGTCGCTCCCTTTAGCAGAAAAAGAGAAGATTACAAGAAAGAACTCGTGTAGTAAGATACTCTTTCTCACTCCTATTTGTGGTAACAATAAAATTTTCTCTATTGTTCACAACTACAAACTGAAACAGATTTAAATGTTATCATTTCTAGCACCAATCCCGATGTAAAACACAGTTCAGTCACGCATAAAGATTAGGGTAAAAGCCACAATATCCGCCACACAGCGGTTTGACCCGCAGCCGTGAGAAACAGAGCAAAAACACGATAATACCCTAATACGATAAAGTAGTTCATAGATGATCAATTACGATTGTCAATATTTACGGCCTGATCATTTATTTCGCATTGCTTGCTATTGACACAGATATTTCTACTACTGATGTTCCGTTTGACTAAATTTCACCTGACTCTGAGTATATTTAGATGTTAGAACCAAACATTCATAGATATATTCTTTCCATCATAAGGTTGTCTGGTTAAAATTGTTATAAGCGATAAGACCGCCGATTGTACAATTAATGAATTTTTTTGTGTATGTTTGTTAATTTCTGTTTATTAGTGTAATGTGCAATAAAGAGTTCATCTATCAATCTATCTATCGACGAGTAAATTGTGCTGAACTTTGCATACTAGTTTGATACTGTAAAGTACAGTAAATAAAAGTTGAATAAAAACAACGGTGAAAGTCATCGAATATTAATAATAATGATCTCTGAAAAGTGAAATCGCAGTTTCTCACAATTTATACTTCTCGTCCTAAACAAAAACGAACCGCAAACATTTTCAAACAAACCCAGCCTCAAATTGAATTGGAACTTTGAACGTGTTTTAAACAGTCTTTTTTGTATGAAGATATAGGTTATTTTGATAAGCTTTTATTACCAATGAATTAGCAAACATGCTGCTTGGACCACTAGTTTAGTCTATATTTTTCAAACGACAATATTTAAAGCAATATTATTTTATGTAATGTGACCACGTAGGTCACAAATATTCTAAACATGTATGAACGCAAACGAGATAAAATAACACAATTTATGAAACTGTGCGACCGTGCATACAAAATATTGAATAAAGCGGTTAACACAATATAGTTCCTAGCACCTGGTGAATTCTAGATTCAGATTTATTAATTTTAAAACTAGATTTAACACTTGGTTCTGCAACTTTTGTTTATTTAATAAATAAATATTGGGGATATTTCACAAAGCGCCACCTAGCCCCAAAGTAAGCTAAGCGTAGCTTGTATCATGGGAACCAGGCAACTGATATAATACATATAAACTTTTGTTGTCAATACACACACAGAACAAACACCTATGTTCGTAACACAAATATTTGTCCTGGGTGGGAATCGAACCCGCGACCTACAGCACAGAAGCAGGGTTACTACCAACTGAGCTATGAGGCCAGTCGAAATTATGCATTAACTAACAGTAATGCATTCGCGTTGCTGTGTTCCGGTTTGAAAAATGCGATACCCGGTGAAATTACAGGCAGGTGAGACATTTCACCTTTACGTCTCAGAGTTACGGACGCATGCGACTTGTGTCTTGTCATACCTAGTAGGAGTGGACCCAAGTCATATTGATAGGGGCAGAGGTTACCACTTAACATCAGGTGGGCCGTCGGCTCGTTCCGTAACTGTATCACATAAAAAAAGCTACGAGGCGCACGTTAATCCTTTCACCACACTATAAGATTTATATAAGATAAAGATAAAGATAATTTATAAGATTTGTAGGAGTAGTAGTTTAGCAATGGCACTTTTTCCATATTGCCCATGCATTAGCTTCAAATGCCTCTAATATTTTCATAAATATACTAAACTTTCTATGCTACAACCTGTTGTATATACTTATAATACTATACTAACTATATTATTTCGGGGGCCAGTGTTTACTTCCGATTGTCTACCTCCATGCTCAATAGCATACTTTTTGCAATACTATTAAGTTACTTTAAGGTAGTCTGGAAGAAATCGTATCATACGATAAGACCGCCTAATGGATACACAGCAGTTGTCGCTAACTACGTATGTATCCTGTCTTTCCAATAAAGAATTACTATTGTTATAAATAAATTCCTTTGCATCGATACGAAAAGAAAACTATTCCCATTGAACTGACCAAATGACCCGTTGGGCCGGAACGAACGCGATTCTGTAATTATAACCAGAAAGATTGGGCCTGGAAATTGGGTTGTGGCTTGACCTTTGACGGTACATTAGACGTAACAGATTGTTTCATTTAGCTTTAAAACCGTCGACGTGATGAGAATAACTTTGAATTAATCGATAAAATGTTCCGGAATTGCGGATTCCGTTTCTCCTACATACTTTATATTTTTACTGCAGTGATATAGAATAATCAATATTATTTGCAGTGGTAGTCTGAACTATTGCGCCCCAATGTAACTCCTTTCAGGCACTAGATATAATTGTCTTCCAATTTTTTTGTTTTTTGTTCTGTGTCTGGGTGTTGATATGTATTATATGTATGTATTTACAAAAAAGTATAGGTATAATGTATTCTATCAGTTGTCTGGTTCCCATAGTACAAGCTATGCTTAGTTTGAGGCTAGATGGCGCTGTGTGAATTGTCAACCAATATTATTATTATTTTGACGTACTTTCCTTACGAAGTTTTTTTTTTGTTATAAATTACGAACAATCTATTGGTCCACCTTGTATTTAGTAGTAACTTCTGCCCACAAGCAATGTAAATTGGGCACTCCTACTTAGGTAAGATAGGACCCAAGTTGCATCGCATCTGCCTGTAACTCTGAGACATGAAGGTGAAGTATCTCACGTACCTGTAATTTCACCGGCAACCATACCTTTCAAACCGAAACATAGTAACGCAAGAGGTAAATTTCAGGAGAGTCATCTTGCTCTTTCCATCACCTATACTACCAAAATACCTTCAAAAGTGTATTTATCAATTTCAGCTCGAGGCAAAAAGAAGAAGTTGGCCATCATAGTCCCACTCCTCACACTCCTGGCTGCGATCAAGATAAAGTTTATGCTGATACCTGTACTCCTGGCGGTTCTGCTCATCAAGAAGCTTCTGCTCATCGGTGCTTTGCTTCTGCCCAGTTTGCTGAGCACTTTAAAGGCTTGCAAGGTAAAATAATACATATTCAAAAGGGTACTTACGCTTTTTTGTAGGTTTGTGTCGTTGGAACCTTGAGGTAACAATCGCCACCTTTTCTCACAAATAACTCGCGAAAATTTTCTTCCATCCCTTAGCGGTGTTGTTAATTTTTTATTGTATTATTTGTCTGTGTGCTCTACAGAAAGTAGTTTCTGAAATAAATTATTATTATTAATAATCCAACCAGGAAAGATTTATTCAAAGAAATTTCGGATAGCAACGGGTTAATTGCAAAATTAAAAAATTGTAGATATCTTCTTATATTAACCATGTGAAGCGACTTTATGTACTCGCAATTTTTAGCATTTTTCTGATAAAATTCACATGAATTTTCTTATCAATTTTTTTGAATTATTTAGTTTAAGTGTAGTAGGTAGTAGTAAGTAGACTCATTATTCCTCACTGTCATGATAACTGTATAAAAGAGGCATATTTTTTCAAACCCTATAATTTGCAAACCATTCAACCGAGTAGCCCAAAATTTCCCGATAATGAGCTGTCTCCAGCCTACCGAAGATTTGTCTTATTATCTAAAATTTTGTTTCTTTCTGGTTTATGCATCATGGATTGTATTTAATTGTAATGGTACTAATATTTGATACAAGTGGGAGAGATAGTAGTACTACTAGGGTAGTATCTATATTGTTATATACACTAGTATATAAGAATAAAGATACAGAAAATTTTAGAATTGACAAATCAAATTTAGTAATGTATCTATTCAAAATTCTGATTATCTCATTATAATAATAATAATATATTTCATCTAATAAACATTTCAGATATATAAAACTAGAAATTAATGCTGTATCAAGATGTAATAATTACGTCAATATTCAAACCTTTATTCGAAGTTTTAACCGCGTCCCGTGAACAAACATTTTGGAATAAAGTTTTTACTTCAAAAACTTGTTCAGTGAAGTGTACACTTGCAATTTTCAGAAAGTAATTTTACGGGTTAATGGTTTTAATCAGAAATTTACTATCAGAGAACAGATGATCTATTGATATATTTCTAAAATAATTAGGAAAAACCGTAGTGCTATCTTCTCTAGTTTATCTATTCCCAGTATTTTGCTAGTGATTATACACTTATTAGAAATTAATTATTTATTGTTTATTTATCTTTATTTTACTCAAAAACTTTACTGTGGTGTCACTGAGTCAGATGTATCTCTGAGATGCCGCTAAGCTTATTAATAATTAAAAATATTTAATTCTTGTTAAATAATGCTTTGAATAATATTCTTCTCACTTACGATATTTACTGAATTTGCCGGAATATCCATTGAGTTTTTATTTTTTATACATTGAATAGATAAAAAATTGGGCCTTAAACCTTTTCTAAATAATTATTTGTTAGAAAATGTTTAGCATTTGTGATACTTTCGAGCGGGGAGATAATTTAAATGTAGGTTTTATCTGAGGCTTTGCATACGTGATCCAAACCACAGCGCGTATTACAAGATTAGTCCATATTAACATAAGGAACCTATGTCACTCTCCGACCCATTAACTACCTCAATGTGTAAAAAAACATGCTAATAAATTTTGTGACTGCCAAAGAAGTAAAACGAGATGCCACAAACAAGTGAATTATTTCGTTGGTATAAGCACAATATAAGTTAACCAACTGAGCTACTTAAAGACCGTTTTTCAACTGATCCAATTTACTCCCCAGTGCACAAAGCACAGGCAGCTTTACCTCGCTGTATAGCTAGATAGCTCAAGAACGCTCAATCTCTGGGCCAGGGTATCAGATTTTAAATTGTTTATTAGTAAAGTTTTTTTCCAATTTATATTGTTTTAAAACTTAAACATCAGTAAATTATCAACATACAAATTTTATCAGCAACAATTGATACCGGGGATTAGCGTTTTAAATGGCTCGGTAAAGCACAAAGTTATCAATAAAAGCCTCCTCTAAGTCAAGTACTGATAACTGATGAACTGAATAAAACAATGAATCATTTATCGGAAATAGAAAAAGGCTTTTAGCCGACTGCAGGGAATACCAATGAAGTCTGTAATGATAGCTGGAGAGTTATAATGTTTTGCGAGTTTTCAAGGCTGACTTAAAGGCTCATATAAATAATATATGAAATAATAATATTTGTGGACATTTCACACAGCGCCATATAGCCCCAAAGTAGGCTAATCATAGCATGTATCACTACATAAAATAAAAATAAAAATACATATGACAGAACAAACATTTGTGTGACGAACATAGATAGTCATCTGGGTGTTAATATGTATTATATGTATGTTTTTACAAAAAAGTATACAAGTATTATATCAGTTGTCTGGTTCCCATGATACAAGCTATGCTTAACTTACTTTGGATCTAGATGGCGCTGTGTGAATTGTCTACCAATATTTATTTATGTTTATATTATATTAAATCAGGTGAAATTGCAGGCGCATGAGACGTAACATCCCCGTCTCGGGGTGATGGACGCAACGCAATGCGACTCGAGTCATCTCGTACTTTGGTGGAGAGGACTTGAGTGGTATTGCTGTTGTCTATGGGCGGCGGTTACCCCTCAACATCAGGTGGGCCGTCAGCTCGTTCTATCACATACATCATATAATATTTACATTGAGATATTAAATGCACGAAGGTGTCTCCTTGAGGCGCATTTTAACCCTTTGACTACATTAGTTTCAAAAACGTGTAGTTGTCTACTATTTGTAGTAATATATTTTGTTTTCCAGCATCACCATCCGATGTCACACTACTCCTACTTCGGCAGCAGCGACGCAAACGACTACAGCGCCGACTACGGCAACTCCGTCGCTTACTCCTCGAGCGGGGGGTACGGGAAGGACTGGGCTTCGAACAGGGCGTATTCCTTGAAGCACAGACCTACCCCCGCCCCTGCATACATGACTGCGCCGGGGGCAATTGCATAATCTACCCTTAAGTAGGCTAACCTACATGATACTTGAAGTTAACATATTTCTACACACAATTTTGCTTCTTCGTCATATTACTCGTACTTTCTAAACTACTAACTAAACTTTCTAAGTATATACTTAAAGGATAAAATACATCTCAAAAAAAATAAAATTGGAGCATGTATATACAAAATAACAGAAACTTTACTATTTTTGTCCGTCTTCTTCGAGTACCGGTTCTGTCGAACCAGTGTGGTGAAAGGATTGTAAGTGCGCCTCAAAGAGGCTCCTTTCGTGCACTCGACACATGTCTTCGAGTTTTTAGTTCTAGGACATGTCGGTTTCCTCACGATGTTTTCCTTCACCGTTTTGAGAACGTGGTATTGCGCACATAAATCTATCAATCGAAAAACTCATAGGTGCACGTCGGGATTTGAACCGGCGACCTCCGGATTGAAACTCGGGGGTCAGTACCGCTAGACCACCACGCTCTCAAGTCCGTGAAGAGAAGGAACAGGTCTCGTAATTGCATGAAAATTCCATTTGTAAGAGATTCATTGACAGACTGTACTACAGACAGTGTCTGAATTTTAATAAGACTCATTCTACATCTCTCTGGGTCAAATAGTCTCCTTTCAGGTCAGACAAGACAAGGAAGTTACTTAACAAGCCGAGAAGCTGGTCTATGGTCCACATGAAAATCTCAGATTTCTTATTATCGCTTAAATACTTACTTATTAACGCAAATATGCATTCTCCCTGTCTTAATCTAAGCCTAACCTTTAGGTTTTAGCTCAAATTTTTTTTTTTTTTAGCTGAAAATTTAAGTCCCGGATAGCTTTGTATAAATAATAACTTGTCCAATTTTTCACAATTTCCTTTTCTTTCAAAAACCTTCTTTTCCCTCAATTTTTCTTATCTAATTTTCTATTGTTATGTCTCCGCCATCACAGCAGCCTTCATCGTATTGAAATAAATAATTTACCAAATTTTAAGAACAACCAAAACTTTTTAAGTAACTTTATCACTAGTTTTTGCTTGATGCTCGAATTAACAATTTATAATAGTGTAAATGTATTGATACTATAAAAAACGAAAGTAAGTTGTTATTCTTTTGCCCCACCTCGCATTGTAGTAAATATAAATTGGTAACTTAGATTTATTTAAATTTTATCTTGAAATCTTGATGGGGTCAATATACTTGTTAGCGACTTTACAATGATAACTTACATCTTCAAACAATCAAAGCCACGTTGCAAAACTTCTTAAGAGATACCATATATGTATATCTAACTATATTTATTCAGTAATTAATTAACTATTATTTATTTATCCGACACTAAGGTACAACAAAGGCCATTCGGTTATAAACAAAGATTAATTACAACGATAATTCATCAATAGATATTAATTAGTCTTCGTTGAATGGTCCATGTGTTTACCACCCCTATATATTACTACTACCCCTATATACTAATGTAATTACCGTCTTTATTGTTAATAGATTATTGATCTACATTATTGGTGGAAATAGCCAACATATCCCATTATTATATACTGTTTCACAGCTCAGTTGGTAGTAAGCCTTCTGCGCTGTAGGTCGTGGGTTCGATTCCCACCCAAGACAATCATTTGTGTGACGAACTCGAAATGTTTGTTACGTGTCTGGGTGATAACACGTATTATATTTACAAAAAAGTATATAGGTATTCTAACAGTTGTCTGGTTCCCATGATACAATCTACGCTTAGCTTACTTTGGGGCTAGATGGCGCTGTGTGAAAAGTCCACCAATATTTATTATTCTTCAAATTCAAGCCTTGCCTAGTTATACATATCTGCAATTTAATTATATTAATTATTATACGGAGATGAAGTTTGTAAGTTTGCAAGTTCGGATGTAGGAGGTAATCTCCGAAACTAGCTACTGATAGGATGCTGATAGGAAGCCACATTATCCCTGAGTGCTATTGTTTATTCTGATAAAGATGAGTTCCAAATGTTCCATGAGTTCGGAAATAGTGGCCGCAACCCGAGTGAAGCTGGGACGGGTCGCTAGTATATAAATTGTTAGGGCTTGAATTTCGTTAGGTATATAATGTATATGCATTTTATTTATTGCTAGTGCACTGGTTTGTAATTTATCCGAATAAACTACACTCACGGGACTCGACCCTGGCACAAGGGGAATTACAAGCGCATGATACGTAACATCTCCGTCTCGGGGTGATAGACGCAACGCAGTGTGACTTGAGTCATCTCATACTTTGATGGAGAGGACTTGAGTCGTATTGTTGTTGTCCATGGGCGGCGGTTACCACTTAACATCAGGTGGGCCGTCAGCTCGTTCTGTCACTTACATGAAACAAAAAAGGGGTTGCCTACAGCTTTACCGTGACCGTTGGCTCGATACCCCAGAGACGGTTTCAACGGCAAGGCTACGGGTTCAAGTCCCGTCCGTGCATATAATTTCACAATTTTGTTTCATTATTTATCAATTAATATAGAGCAATCTGTATTTCTAGAATATAATTAGTTTTAAGCCTATTTTTTATTACTGTAAATTATTTATTTATTTTTAGAAGTAACTTTGCATTTATACTTATTTAATAAATATGTTAAAAGTCTGCATTTTGCATTTTATTGGACCAAATTATAAAATATAAATACAACATAGCAGTAGATATAAATGATCTAGGAAATTTTTAATAGCCGGTTAAATTACAAGCATGTGAGTCATTCCTACTTTACTTCCACAGTGACAGGTAATTAGATGTTCTACTACTACACTGTTCTAGAGAAGATTAATTACAATGAAATATATAATTATATGAAAAAATATTTCTTGGCATCTATATACACAATATGACAACTGAAAAAACTCTTTAACTAAACTATAAATTAGCGTTTGCATAATTGTGGATTATGTTGAAGGTAAGTAATATTAATTGTTATATTCATAAGCTGTTATATCTCTCATAAGCTAGCAACTGATGGAGAGAAGCAACTGTTTCAATATAACGGCTATTGCAAACTACTTTTGACGTTAGTTACTGGCCACTAAGGTCCTACAACTAGCAAACATACGTGTGACTACATACATGTGAGTTCTGTGTCTGGGTTAATATGTATTGTATTTAGATTTATTTATTTACAAGGTATGTACTTATAACTATTAGGTATATCAGTCATCTGGTTTCCATAGTACAAGCTATGCTTATTTTTTTGTCTAGATGGCGCTACGTGAAATATCCACCAATATTTATATATTATTCTATGCCAGATAACTCAAAACCTTCGAATAGACTCTGCAATATTTTTATGTGATGCCTATTTCTTTCAAAAGAGCAATAAGCACTAAGAATCCAACTCGAAAGCTGAGTAAATAAGTAAGGCGCTTCATGGATTGGTTTTTGCTATTATTTTAACTTCAGGAGTTTCAGGTAGAATTTTATTGGACGGAGAAAGGTCGGTGGCGTTTATTTTTAGTTTTATCTATAGTTATATCTATCTGATACGCTCAGGTGAATGTTATAACATTCACCTGATACAGTGCAGGATGAAGTAATGAAGTGAAGTTATAAGTAGTAAGTTTAATAAAGTTTATTGGTTAGACCACCACAATTTTTTACACATAATTTTTTTACCTTGAATTCATTGAAAAAATTAAATAATCATATGAAAAAAATTATTAGGGAACAAAAGAAATATTTTTTGTCTGTCTGGAATTTCACTGGCAGATGACGTAAGTTGTAACTTAGGATGTTATTTAAAGTTAATTCATAATTTGATAAAAATTACTAAGCCACGTTCTTGAATTCAGATTGAACTCACGATCAGATTTAATTTATTGGCCTGAAAGTTAACTTATACTAACTGAAAATTAGCCTTGAAATATTCCTGTAACGATATAAACTTGTTACATTTTACGAAGTTTTCGCAACGACGCTTTCGCACGCCGTAGCGATACAAAGAAAATGATTATTATTCTACCAAAATATAATGTAAAAGCTTATTTTATTACAACAAGCACAACTACGTAGCTTTCACAACGTAAGCTTCATTCGAAGTTGAGCTTTTCTAGAATTTTCTTCTTTCTTCTTCATAATTAAAGTTGAGATTTACCTTACCTTTACCTTTACATACTCAAGTAACACGTATATCTTTCTTTATATCTGGCAAATGTACTATGTGTGACTCTACATAATATACATACCGAGTTCCTTAGGACGTCCCGTGGTGAGGCGTGTAAAATTGTATTATTATTTCAAATTCAGTTTGTGTAATTCAGGAAAGCCTTTTTTAATATTAATAGTAATAATAACAAATAATAAGTATTGGTGGAAATTTCACACAGCGCCATCTAACCCCAAAGTAGCTAAGCATAGCTTGTGTCATGGGAACCAGACAACTGATATAATACTGATATACTTTTTTGTAAATACATACATTAACACATTATTAACACCCAGACACAGAACAAACATCTATATTCGTCACACAAATATGTGTTCTAGGTGGGAATCAAACCCATGACCTACAGCACAGAAGGCAGGGTTACTACCAACTGAGCTGTGCCAGTCAAGATTCAGGCATCAGCAAAAGTTTAACGGGATGTTATTAAAATGTGACGTATGTAACGATGCCGGCTTGGATGAATCAGCATTGTGGAGTATGTATGTTTGTCCGACAATAACTCCCTCACCTATTAAATAATATTGTTGGAATGTGGTAAAGTAATATTTGGATGGTGGTTTCTGAGCTTAATAGGTAGGCCGTTAAATTGTCGTATGGGCTTGATAAAACATTACTAATATTTAATACCAATATTTTTATTTCACTGTCTTTTATCCTAAAATTATCAAAGCGGAAAACCTGTAGTGTATTTCAATAATATTGGCACTGCTAAGTTTTGAGAATTTTTTAACAATTGATACAAAATATCTAAAAAGGAGGGTTTTTAATTCTGATCCCTGGATATCAACTGATTATTTTAAGTTTATTGGTATTGGTATGGTCCAAATCAGTATTTTATTAAATGATGTTTCAGATCGCAAACTGATAACGATGCTGGTTAATTTAATCAAAATTTACAGGAATTTTATTTCATCACTTAGCATAAAATTGCTTTCTTCCAATTCCTAGAACAACTCATTATGGACTTACTTGCAAATAACTCCAAATTTATCAACTATAGATATTAAGAATGTTGGCAATTCTCCACAGCCGTGTACCTCATCAAACTAGACGGTAAAAGCCTACTCTGTGGACCACGGCGTATTGTTGCATCCATTGTCCGCTATTCATCCGTTTTCCAGTGACTTTCATTAGCTTTCAGATGGGAAATTCATGATGTATATACCCTCATACATTTCAATTTTCAACACTTTTGAAAGAATTCTTGTTTCTACGCTTTTAGCTGTAGTTACTAGGGTAGATAACAGTGTTTCTAAATATCTGCCACCACGCCTATTTTTGACGTTGCATAGTGAACTAGCATTGTTGTCACACAGCCTTCTGCGCTGTGAGTAGTGGGTTCGATTCCCACCCAGGATAAACATTTGTGTGACGAACATAGATGTTTCTATTTTTCTGTATATGTATATTTACAAAAAAAGAGTGTACGTATTACATCATTTGCCTAGGTCCTACAGTACAAACTTTACTTAAGTTTGGGGTAGTTGGCGCTGTTATTTCATATTTTTCTTATTATATTTATGTATTTAAGCATCAACCTGTACTTTAGTATCATTCTACGTACATTTGACACGACACCTTGTAAAACGCACGTTTTCGAACATCGTTTTTCAATCATTCATGTTTATTCTCATACATAATAGACTGTTAATTGCATATTTGGTATTCGCGTTGCGTGAAGACACTTACTTTCCATCGCCGTTATTTATAAGATCAACTGACTCTTCGAAAGTACTTTTTTTTCATAGTTTTCCCCGATGTAATGTTGAGGTGAATAATTCATTCGCTCGCTTAATGCGTTACGGACCGAGCTATCACGGTATTACTGAAAATCAGCGCTGTCAATCATGGTGTATAGCTTGCTGACTAATAACATGGATTAGTATTGGTCCATTATAAAACTAATTTGTTATTACGTCAAAACTTAACTATTTTGTAGCGTTGAAAATAGAGAGAATAAAATAGGGGCATTCATATAGCAAATCTCCATTACAGCCTCAGGGGGCTACTTTACACTTTGTCAATTCAAATATATTGTGGATATAATTAGACGTGACAAGTGTAGTAGCTCAATGATACTCACCCTTGCTTTCGAAACTCAAAACAATCTTTGGTTTAAATACAGCGTCAAAGAGTTTATGGTTATAAAACCTTTACGCTATGATTTTTCAATTCAGTGAAGGGAATCATTGTGTCATCTCCCAGAAACTTCAAGGTCTGATGATTCTACCTTTAATAATAATAATAAGTTTATTTATTTGGAACCCTAACAAGTAACTTTGTGATAATTGCACGAAAGGCTAATTAATAGGTACTTTTTTATTGATAATTATACAATATATATTATTGATAGTAATACAATAACTATTATTTTTAATAATACTAAAAAAATACTTGTATCAATATACTAGGTATTTTTTCTTCTACAAAGCGTTCTCAATAACAGAACAACGCAGCTTTGGCGCAACAAAGTACCGTTGACTTATTTATAGTAATTGGATAAGGCACTATAATAAAATTATATTTGCCTCCAGCACCGTGGAATTACAGACATAAACGAAACACCTCAGGTTATTTTTGTCTGAAGTATATTGGAAAAACGTTGATACAAATGCTTATGGTTTTATGGTTGAGTATTTGTCTGTGACTTCGTTCTATATCTTATACATAGTTATATAGCTGCAGTTATCATAACAAGAAAAAATAACACTCTTTTTAAGTACTAAGTAGCTTATTAAGTTATGACTTGCCTGATAGCTCAGTTAGTAGTAACCCTGCCTTCTGCGCTGTAGGTCGTGGGTTCGATTCCCACCCAGGACAAACATTTATCCAACAAAAATGATTATTCTGCTTCTGTGTGTAAATTTATTAATATATTAGGGGTGATCCATTGAGAAAACAAAATAATGTGAAACTATATAATTCTTCAGAAACGATAATTTCACAAGTCAACCCCTATGTTATTATGGAAATAAGTTTAATTACTTTGTTTACGATAATAAGTGTTGTCTAATTTTATATTGTTTTTCCAACACATTCCGTCCATATACCAGCTACAGTGATGAAGCCTACTCTCGGTGAAGGAGAGTGTATGACTATAATTAATCATCGAATATCAATCTTATTCAAACTGGTAGATGCGTTCCCGATGATATCCACATAAATTTATTGAATTAAATTTTATTACTCAATTACTGAATTCATGCCCATAATTTTATTATTTATTTTTAACACAATCAGTTTAAAGTTCAATTATAGAAGAAAAATTCCGGGTAAAAAATAAATCTTCTGGTCTCTATAAATATACATTTTATTAGTACAAATCTTCACATTCAGTTAGCCTATACTGCATTTAATTTTTGTTTATAGACATGCCTTAGTTCGCACGATGTTTTCCGTACCACGCAAAGGCTTACAGCAAATTTAAATAAAAAAAAACAATTTATATCCGTTTAGTTCTTAAATAAATAGCATCTTTACATCAATAAATGAAATTTTAAATAACAAGGTCGCAAACTAATTATCAAGTTTGTAACCTGTTCAATCCCTATCAGATTATTTGGGATGAAGAAATTCTGCCTTCGCACCGACCCCGCTGGCGGGGTCAAAGTATCATAGTCATAGTATTAGCGCCCGCGCGAGGCAATATTTTTACCATTCCTCCCGACTCGCAACGCCCCAAGCCGAGGTCCGAACCTAAGTGGTGCCCTTGGTAACGTTGTGTATAATTTTTAAGTTTTACCGGTTGAGAGCTATCAGCTCTCACCAAAATCCCGTGTAAACGCTGTCAAGGCCATCTGCGGCCAACAGCAATATAGTCCATTCATAAATAAAAAACCACGATCTCGGTGAAGGTAAACAATGAGACAACTGTTCTAGAAACAAAATTTGAAGACATCTGTCAAATGCACGAAAGGAGTCTCTTTGAGTACACTTTAATCACACTTTTTCGAGAAAACCACTGAAATGAGTAATTTAATTAAATTTATAATTTATAATAAAGTAGTAGGCATAATAATAATTAAGGCATAATAGTCTCATAGCCTTGGCAAGATTTGCTAGGGGCAGTGTGGACTAGATTCTAAAAATATATTTGCATGACGCTAATGGTACAATGAAATAAATGCTAATTTAATAGAATGTGGGTATTATCTATGAAAAATGCTCAAAAAATTGATACAAAAAAAACTGACGCAATAAATAAAATAATTCCTCATCGAAGGCCTTTAGTTACTAAGATTGTATGGTTGGCCTTGCAGCTCAGTTGGTGCCTTGCCACCTTGTGGTCACCTTGCCTTCTGCGCTATAGGTCGTGCGTTCGATTCCCACCCAGGACAAACATTTGTGTGAGGAATATAGGTGTTTGTTCTGTGTCTGGGAGTTAATATGTATATATTTACAAAAAATGTATATAAGTATATCAGTCATCTGGTTCCCACGGTACAAGCTATGCTTAGTTTGGGGTAGGTGGCGATGTGAGAATTGTCCACCAATATTATATTATTACTAGCTGATGCCCGCGACTTCAAACAATAAACAAACAAGAAACAGATTTTCTCATTACTAGTCAACCCCACTGCATGTGCATTGAAGCGGCCATATATAACAGTTAAACATGATACACACATGCATTTGCCTCAGAATAATATGAAAAGCAGTACATAGACTGCAACCAATAGAAATAAAACGAGAAATAGTGACGCACTATATCAGTTCAAATTAGTGTTGTGAAAATATTATAAAGATGAATTGCGCAGTTTTGGTATCTGTCCTGCTTTTTGGTATTGTGAGGTGCAGTGGAATCGAAAATGAGGTGAGTGATTGACAGATAATATTATTGATATAATTATTTAAGAGCAGTAGAACTCTCGCCAAGTTCGTCCGGGGAAGTACAGCCACCATGCCCATTTCTGCCGCCAAGCAGTAACGCGTTCGCGTTACTGTGTTCCGGTTTGAAAGGTGTGGTTGCCGGTGAAATTACAGGCACACGAGACATTCCACCTACACGTCTCAGAGTTACGGGCGCATACGATGCGACTTGGGTCTTGTCGTACCTAGTAAGGGAGGACCCAAGTCGCATCGGTTGTTATGGGCAGAGGTTACCACTTAACACCAGGTGGGCCGTCGGCTCGTTCCGTAACTGTATCACATAAAAAAAATAAAAAAAATTGCTACATTGGGTAATTTTAGTCGGTTATTTCCATATGAAAGACGGGACAAAAAATTTAAAAATATATTCTAAAAATATGGCTAATTAGCTATATATTGGTTTAAACAAAGCGTTTATATGTTATTTATTTACTATGTTATGTGTATGTTATGTAAGAGTTGAAAATAGACAAGATCACAAAAATTTTAGGGTTCAAGTACTGACCCCTGATTGACCCTTGCACAAACGAATTTTTAATTATTCAAAAAGATTACAACGGAGTTTCTCGTTACGAAATGTAATGATAGCCCTTTATTATCATTAGAAAAGCTTGGTACATTTATATTTCATTGAAAAAGCAGAATTAAGGGATTGTTAATCCCTCAAGCTACAAAATTTTCCTATATTCTAACGTTTTCGTTACGTAATATTCCGAATTACGCATTTAATAATATGATTTTAATCTGTTTCATTTGCATGAATACTAAATAAGGATTTCATTTATTTCGCTTTGCATTACAGTCTTAGTGAAATATTTCCGCCGTAAACACCGCCTACTTAGAATACTAAAATTATAATGCCCGCTTAAGAAGCGTAGAAAAACATTTCTAATAATATTTCCCTCGTAATACCTGGATCGAAGCTTTTTAAACGGCCGTTGGGAGTGCTTCCGATTTCTGCCGACGTCTTCAACCCACGTGTGTGCCAATGATTTTGAGTTTACGGACTTTAAGAATCGATTTCTTTAAAAGCCCCGGTATGAAATGATGGGTAGTCAAATTGAGTTTACAAAAAGCATTACGACTAACGTCATCGCACTTACAGAGTACTCTAGTCGCGTGTCGGAACTGACATGCACAATCTTAATATTCTAACGGGACTAGTTTTTTTTATGTAATGTAGGGTACAGAACGAGCTGACGGCCCACCTGATGTTAAGTGGTAACCGCCGCCCATGGACAACAGCAATATGACTCAAGTCCTCTCCACCAAAGTACGAGATGACTCAAGTCGCATTGCGTTGCGTCCATCACCCCGAGACGGGGATGTTACGTCTCATGCGATTCACCCACTCCCTTCCACCGGAACACAGCAACATGAGTGCATCACTGCTTGGCGGCAGATTACCAGGTGTGGTGGCAGTACTTCTCCGGGCGAACTTAGCACAAGTTCTACTGCTACTAATATTATTATTAAGTTAACTATTATTAAGTGACATACCGTCACTTGATGTTAGGTGGCCCAGGGGTAGCATGGACCCCTAGTTTCAATCCGGAGGTCACTGGTTCAAATGCAAATGTACACGTGAATTCTTTGTTTGAAATCTTGTGCTACTGAGCAAAAGATATCACGTTTTAAGTGAAAGAAAACATAGCGAGGAAGAAAGGCCAAAATCAAAGTCAAGAACTTTATTTCCATAGAATTCATAAAGAAATGGCTTGGAAACGTCAATAATATTCAAAACATAAGGTCAGGCGTAGATATCGCTAAATTTGACGTCTGTTCAAATCCTATCCGACCCTTCATGGGGAAGAACAAACAAGAAAACTGTCGTAGAACATTTGTGAACAAAAAGCGAATCTATGATGTGAAATTTAACCCTTTCACCGCAGTGGTTCAGCAGAACCTGTGACATTACTTTCAGAAGTAGTAGGATATATTATACTACAAGTAAACTGGAAGTAACTTTCCGAATGGGAAATTATACTATACGTGTGATTTAAATTCTGAGATAAGCTTTGCAGCATTTCCTGGAACTTTGTTACAGTTCAAAAATTCCTGGATACGTTGACTCTTTGCAACAGGGATCTTGGAATCTTTAATCATGAACAAAACAGCTTGCTATCTCAGCCCCTGCAAATTGTAAAAGTCCTACGTTACTGTGAAACAGATAATAAATTGCGTAAAGAAAAATAGATGAAAGCGACACAGCGTATTAAATTAAATTAAATATATTTAAAATTCAGATATTCATCCATTTTGTTAATGTCTACTTAATACTTAATGCAGTATAATTTAAAGCTATGTTAGTAATAACTTAATAAATTTATTAAAACTTGTTAAGTAAGCTAAGCATTATTTGTATCATGGGAATCGGACAAATGATATAATACTTATATGTTTTTTATAAATACATTACCTATTTACTACCCAGATACGGAAAAACACCTGTTTTCGTCACACAAATTATTGTTCTGGGTGGAATCGAACCCACCTACGCAGAAGGCAGGGTTACTACCAACTGAGCTATGAGGCCAGTCGAAACCTTGATATTGAAACCTCGACCGATATAAACTTGTCTAGTGCCAACGACACCTCGTAAAACACATCATTATAATTAAATTTTCACATTTACAGAATGACCACTTATGAAAGTCGTCGCGTGTTGCGTACCGTTTTAATTATATTTCTGATTCGTCGAACATTCGCGGTGAGTTGTGGTCGAGTTGTTTCACTAACAGGGCTAACTAATGACTAATTATTAATGAAAATGATACTTCTCTTATAAAATACGCAATTAGACATTATTTATGTTGAAAAACTCATACGTGCACGTCGGGATTTGAACCGGCGACCTCCGGATTGAAACCACGCTCTCATTAATACTCCAGTGAAAACACAAAAGCTCGGAACGTAGAAGGCGGAAACCAATACTAGAAAGTTGAGTTACACCACGCATCGTCTCACGCATTAATTATGATGGAAAGTGGAAAACTGGATTACTGGGTATGTGACATTGACACTGTGACATCGTTAAGGCGAAGATATCCATTCAATAAACAATAGAAGATTAGTTAAGATGGCACGTATTTTTATTTCAAACTAGCTACTCCCCTAAGTCACCCCACGGGAACACTGCACTTATTCAATAATTAGAAATAACTACATTATAATTACAGAAAACTGATTTCTAAATAAGTATAGCAAATGATAGTTGAAATCTTGACATTAATAAAAATATTATACATATATATCGTAACAATGTAAATTTAAATATAAAAAATGTGTATCTTTATTTATTTAGGAAGTACCTACTTATAAGTTGTAACATATACGAGTACACACATAATTTAAAATGATAGAAAATGAAGGCATAGGCTCTGTTTTATGGTAGTCCTAGTCATAAACACCAGGTCCGCGATCCAAAAAGAATTAAGCTAAGAATAAAATATTTAATTAATTCGGATGGTTTTTATATCTTTAATCCCGCAATCTTAATTATTCTCCTTCTGAACCTTTAGATAAAACACTTAAAACTTTTACTTTCCAAACCTCATCACCCTTCCATTATCTAATCCGCGGTGGCTGAAATTAGCTTAAACATAAATTTATCAAGCCCTCGGAATTACATTGCGCTGGTATGCTTTGACCAGCGGTGTAGGTATGTAATCACTAGGTGAATATACAGTGCAAGAAAGGAGCCAGTCTGAGTAGCGTAAGTCAAGAAAGGAGCCTGTATAGTTAGCACTTGAATCCTTTCACCACACAGGTTCGAGAGAGTCTGTGATCGGGTAGCAGTAGAAGTGTTTCAGCTAGCAATATAGACTTAAATAAAGTAAATATTATCACTTAATTTTAATGTTTCTCATAAAATGTATCTACCAGTATAACAACGAGAATTTCAGTACGTTTAAGTGTTCCCAGGGTATCAGTATAGTGGAGATTTTCTCTTTCCTACCTGAAGCTAAGAATGGCATAAAGTATTCGTATAGAAAGTTTCTAAGCAATTGTTTTTAATATCTATAAAATAATTCATACTTACTTTAACGTTTAAATGATGTTGGGTAAGCGAAGCGCATCTGTATATCTGCTGCACTGAAGGTTATTTGTGCGTTGAAAACAATCAAATCAAATCTTTTGAAAATTCTTTTGCATGATCTTTCAGTTAACTTTCAAGTTATTGTGGCATTTCAACTCAATTTCAATTTATATATGTGAAAAACTGATAATTTGTGATAATTTGAGTTGTCATTAGAAATTCTTCCACCTTTATTTTCACTGCTAATTTCTTTCAGTATTAAATGATTATCGTTGACAATCGTTGACCTATTTTCATATTATAGTATATTAAAAAGTATATATGTGAGAATCTGCACCTTAACGTAAAGTTACTAATATAATGCCTCGCATATATAACAGAGTCAGAGTTACTCTTGTATTGTTAGTCGATTCACACTAATACAATAATTATTATACCTACAAAAACTGTACCATTATACCATTCCGTGTAACCGTGTAATTCCGTGTGTGTGTGTTTACTTAGTATTTACGGAAGCTGATGAGAAAGTTCCTTACCATAAGAATTCCTCTATTGCAGGCCAAATAGTGGGCCATCTAGTAGGCCAACTAATGGGCCATCTAGTGGGCCATGTCATGTCTGTCTTTTGGTGCCAACACGATAATCGAAATAGTATCTACAATTTTATATTTCTGAATAAACTTAGGGGATAGTGACTGATAATGTTAATAATACTTAAAGTTTCTAATACTCGTGACTGCAATATAATAAGTAACATTCGATTTAGACATAACTTCGTCCAAATACTTATTTATTAGGTACTTAGATAATTAGTTTTAATTTATTAAATAGTCTGCTTTTTATGTTATTTTAGTTGTACGCATATACTTACGTTACAATTCTGATTTTCAAATGTTTGGTATATATTGTTTTTAGAATTGTAATGTGTTTTGAGCGAATAAATAAATAAAATACTAGGGTTTTTAGTAGGAGGCAGGCAGTGCATCAGCATAGCCTCTGGATTAACATGTTTTCATCAGCACCGGTGGCTACTTCCCATCAGGTGGCTCGTTCCAGAACAAAAGAGCTTCCAGTTTTTTTATTATGCCTTAAGAATACTTCTTAATATATTCGCTTCTGTATTCCAGGCGCTACCTTCAGAAGAGAGTCTCAAGCGAGGGCTCAGCAACAGATGCGTGGCGCGCGAGATCTCGTCGTGCATAGCCCACGAGCTGGTCGGTTACGTTGACAGGATGCTGAGGACCGCTTCGGTGCAGCTCAGCGATGACGTCATGATTTTCGATGAAAGGTTAATTTTTAATTTTGTTAATTTTTTCATTCTGACTAATCACCATCATTCGGTTGGATTAGACTGCTGGACAGTTTGGCCTTCTAGTAACTTCGACTGGCCTTACAGCTCAGTTGGTAACTCTGCCTTCTGTGTTGTAGGTCATGGGTTTGTTTCCCACTCAGGACACATTTGTGTGACGAATATAGATGTTTGTTCTGTGTCTGGGTGTTAATATGTATTATATGTATGTATTTACAAAGAGTACAAAAGTATTCTACCAATTGTCTGGTTCCCACAGTACAAGCTATGCTTAGTTAGGGCTAGATGGCGCTGTGTGTATTGTGCACCAGTATTATTTGTTATTATATCAGTTGTCTATTCCCCATTTACGAGTTGTGCGCAGTTTGGGACTAGATGGCGCTGTGTGAAATGTCATAAAGTAAGCGCCACTCTGACTTCTCCTCATCTACTTTTTGCCATTGACCTTTCGAAAGCCAGCGCTCCACCTAGCATTCGGGCTATTTATGGACTTATACTTTCTGGAATGTCCCGTGACGCGGAAGATGTCGTTGTATTGATCTAAGCACCTTTGCTACTAGGAACAGTTCTGAAGACTCCATCAGTGCAGTGTAGCTATGATGACATTGTATTAAAATCTTGCATACCACCTTTCAGCCACGGCATGGCCGCTGAAATGCCAGTCAAGCCGGAATCCCTTGCGAGGGCAGGCGTCACCCTGGAAGACCAAGCTCAGCAGCTGGTGATGGACAAACTCTGGAACTTCGCAACCACGAGGTCACTGAGGTACAGGATCTTGGACAACGCTGACCTGGTCATCGCTGGGAAACAAGACAGGGATTCCAGCTTCGGCGTTGGTAAGTTATCTGGTTTTGCTTATAATGTATTTTGGTCGCTCAAATTGGCGTCGGATTAACTGATGGCTCCATGGTTAAGTTGGTAGTTAAACTATTCAGTTTATTTATTTTGAGTGCCTCTTGCTAGAGGCCACGGATTCGATCCCCGGCGGGGTCAAAAATGCTTAAAGTTTGTTCTCCGGTCTTTGATGTTGTTGTCCTATTTGTGACAGTCAATGGATAGGAGTGTGTATTTATTATTATTATTATTTGTTAAATCCTGAGTATGCGTTTACCATATACATAATACTATGTTCGACATTGATAAAACACTCCGAGGAAATCAATAGAATACAGGGAACTGTTAGGTAAGATGATAAAGTAAAATAAATCTTTAAAAATACCTGTATTGAACAAATACGAAATGAATTAAGTAAGCCTCAAAATAAATCAGCGCTAACATATTGATTCTTTAATATATTGTGATATTTGACAAAACCGAAAGGCATACTTTTCTAGACTTTCTAGAAATTTCCTAGAATTTATAAAAAACTGTAACGTATACAGGATGTTGCAATACGAACCACTAAAATGTTTAATGCAGTGAAGTAAACAACATTTTCTGAAACTCAATGAAAGCAAATATCTCGGTAATCCTGCCAAATCTCTTGTCTAAAACACCGTTTAAGTATGAGTGCGCTCGTTTCAAGCCATTATATCCCTTAAGAACACGGCTATCAAATCGTAAATGGTACCATTATATGGCTTGCGATCTCAAATGTCTAAAATTACAAAGGTTGAATAACAGGTACTTTCGATGTTCGAGTGTATTATTGATCAGCATTTAGCGTATAATAAAAACATACGAAAAAACAAAAACATTTGAATAAGTAAAATAGTGCTCGCGAAAAAAATCCCTCCATTAGGGGTTTCTTGCTGTTCTTCCCCATGGAGGGCCGGATAGGGTTTGAACAGGCGTCAAACTTAGCGATAAGTACGCGTGACCTTATGTTTTGAAAATTATTGAAGATCCAAACCATTTCTTTATAAATTCTATGGAAATAAAGTTTTTGACTTTGACTTTGACTTTAGTAATCTAATCCTGTCGATGAAAATTGCTTGATCTCAAAATGTAACTTCTAATGTATATTAAAATACTATTTTACATGAATTTGGTAAATAATAATATACAAATGTAGGTAAGCTGTTATGAAATATAAATAATAGTACCTCGCAAATTTCTTTATTTATTAATACTCACTAAATGTAAAATTCTCGTTACGTGTCAGTTAATATTCAATACGCCAATTTTCAGCCACAAAACACAATATCGCCATTAGTGTATATGGCTTGGGGATGGTATTAAAGTATGATATGTAGCGATTTTTAGAGATTACTAGCTGTTGCCCGCGACTTCGTCTGCATGGAATTCGGTTTTATCACGCACCCCTATTTTACCCCTCGGAAAAGTAGCCTAAGTAACTCCTTGTTACATCAGCTGCCAGTGAAAGTCCCGTCAAAATCGGTCTTGCCGTTTCAGAGATTAGCCGGAACAAACAGACAGACAGACAAAAATTTAAAAAAATGTGGTTTGGTATGTACCGTGTACTATACATCCACATGACTGGCCTCATAGCTCAGTTGGTTAGTAACTCTACCTTCTGTGCTGTAGGTCGTGGGTTCGATCCCCACTCAGGACAAACATTTATGTGACATTTGTAACATTGATGTTTGTTCTGTGTCTGGGTGTTAATATGTATTATATGTATCTATTTACAAAAGAAAAGTATATAAGTATTATATCAGTTGTCTGGTTCCCATGATACAAACTATGCTTAGCTTACTTTGGGGCTAGATGGCGCTGTGTGAAAGGTCCACCATTTTTTTTATTTTTTTTATTTATGTAGCGTACTTTTAGAGATTATTTGACTTGTTGAGGCGGGCATTCGTAAATCTGTATTGTGCGTACTTGTGATATTGAATTGTGCAATAATTTTGTACCCGGGAAACTATGATTTTTAGGCGTATTTTTATCTTCATTTTTATGTGATTCTTATTCAGTATTCGGTTTTTTAGTATTGCTATGGGACTACAAATCGTGCAGTTAACTGTCTACGTGGTCTCTTTATATCACAGAGTAAAACACATAAAAAGGGAAACAGACAGCCCTATAGTGAAAAACAAAAAGTTTTTGAGTAGTTTAAAAAACTAACTTACTATACTAATTAAAGGATTTCTTCAGCACACTTTTAAAACCGGTAAAAGGTTATTTCTATAGTGGCATTTAATAATTTTTTATAATCAATCCTACTTAAAATAGTCTTGTTTTAGGCTGTATTATGTTTAATTAGCAAGAACAATAGCACTGTCTAAAACATTTAAATTTTGCCGACATATTTAAGCCTAAAATAATTGTCCGGGAAAAGTAAAGGAAATTTCGTTTGTTCAGATTCGTATTCGTTTTCCGTGGAATTGTTTATACAGGTGTTTTTAATACCATTTCTATCCCATTTATTAAAATCTACCTACAGCGTACATTAAAAGTAATTCTTCGTTTTTGTGTTAAGCCTATTTTCATACAAAGAAAATATTATATCATATTATCATAGAAGGTTCTTGAGTGGCGTTGAATATTCTTCCACACAGAAGACAAAAACTTAACTTACGTTAGTCAAATTCAAAATTACAAGGTCACGGTATTTATTCATTTTGGTGCCTTTAATTAACTTCAAAGCCTGATTCAAGTAATTGTGTATATTTTCATTAATTAGTTACAAAAAAAATGTAGCACGACCGTGAAAGATGGTGTTGAATAACAAAAAGCTTCTCAGCAAAGCAAAATTAGTCTTTCACTGAAATGTCACGGATTTGTTTATTTTCTAATTATTTCATTATAATATTCTAACTAATTAAGCCTAATTTAAAAAATGGGTTGCCATTAATGTTACTTTTAATTATGATATTATGTACATGAAACACTCCTAAAGCTTTCGAAATTATTATATAATTTTTTAATTTTCTTAAAAAATAATAAGTAGTATAAGAACGAGGAATTTTTTTTAGAGGTCAGTAACTTAATAAAAATGACATGCAATCAAGCATTTGGTGGCTCAGTTGGTAGTAACTCTGCCTTCTGGGCTGTAGGTCGTAGGTTCTATTCCCACCCAGGACAAACATCTGTGTAACGAATATAGATGTTTATTCTGTGTCTCGTTGTTAATATGTATTATGTGTATGTATTAAAAAAAAACTATCAGTTGTCTTGTTCCCATAAAACGAGCTATGCTTAGTTTGGGGCTAGATAGCGCTGTGTGAATTGTCCACCAATATATATATAATAAAGATATGTTAATAACTTTTCAGATTTGTCAATGAAGCCCCACAAAGCAGTAGAAACTGGCAGACAGCGTAACAAAAACATGGGCCCTCTTCTGGCGGCGGCCGCCATGAAGTTTGGTCTACTGGGCGCTTTGACCTTCAAGGGTCTGACCCTCATGGTGGGGAAGGCCCTGCTGATCTCCAAGATTGCTCTCCTCCTCGCCACCATCATCGGCCTGAAGAAACTGTTCTCCAGAGAGGTAGACTGAATAAACTATTGAAATGGGATCTGTTTTTCGTTTGACTAACTGTTTTATAATGGTCATTTTTAGTACAATTTTTTTGAAGATCATATTTAGTGTTATAGATTTCATAATGAATATATAAATGATATTATGTTATGGTTATGTGTCATTTCTAGATGTGACTTACTGTTTCCGAATGAGTAAGTGGCCAACTCTGGTTTCGGAGTTGCCAAGCCGCCCGAAGGCCTCTAACATGGCTTGTGACACTATTAATAAATCAAATGAGAAGTGAAAATTTCATTAACCGAGTAGCATACTTTGGAAATTATCTTGCGATCATAAATTAGACAAAAATCGCGTCAATAAGTTATCTTATTGAAGCGATTTAGGTCGGGTTTTATTTCATATGTATTTTATTATATTTAGTGCACACTGAAAATAAATTAAGAGTCTAAATGTGACCATTATTCTATATTAACCATTTTAAGCATGAAAATGCATGACATAAAAATGAATACAAGCACAAAAATAATTCAATAATAAATAAAACTTACATAACCTTCCGAGAACAATTTGCTCGACACATTATTTACCGAATTTTATTTCTCTTCTAGCACCACCACACAGACAAGAGCTACACAGGTCTGGTATAAATACGTTGAAATATATATATTACTTTTGCACAAAACATATCAACCAGCATAAAAACTAGTCAATAATTAAATGACACCTTTTCAATTCAATAGCTTTCTGATGCTACACTTTTCCAAACTTGCTCGATTTTCTGCTATTATACCTTTGAGAGCACTAAAGGCTTCTTCTCACAGTGCGATATGCGAATTTATGCTTTACGCAAATAAAATATTTAAGTTTGTACACCAAATATATTATAATAGACACATGACGTATTCAAAAAAAATACTAACATATAGTCACTTTATAACTATCAATGTATCTATATAGCAGATTATTTTATGTTACACTAGTTGTGCCCGCGGCTTCGCCCGCGATGAATTCAGTGTGACTAAAAGCGTAGTTACGTGGTTAAGTCATTATTATTAATTTGTATATTCACCTATAAAATAGCCTGGGTTAATCCTTATAAAATCACCTATCTGCTAGTGAAATTCGTTAAAATAGGTCCAGCGGTTAGGAGATTACCTCACTGAAACTTAATGACTGAGTAATAATCTCTCTGACGCACAATAGAACAGTAACGATGATAAGGGAAATAAGTTTGATTTTTATGCAATCCCTGTAGCTAGTATCAAACTCGGGAGCAAAAACCTTTTAATACATAATCTAAAAAGACACAAACATTCAAAGAGGATCCTATTTATGTTGCTTCTGAGCAAATCTTTTTTCCATGTAAAACTATACAACATGTAAAAAAGTACGTTCAAATCATTGTTTCCTGTAAATGAATTACAAATATAATATTTTATCCAGTATTTTTAGATTACAAATTTCGCATTTACCACATTTTATTCAAGCTGCGTTTAACTTTTCATAGCATTCAAAAACAAATGTTCCGCGCTTTGTCTAGCAAAGCCCTAAAGTTTATTTAAGCATGCAGAACGTGACCATAAAATGAAACGTATTTTCAGAATATTAATGAGTACCTTTGAGAAAAATCTCTCTCACATTTTAGGAGTTTTAAACGCGGCCGTATTAATGCGGCCCGGTGAACCTTCGCACTGCTACCCTACTCATTCAATGTATAAAGCCGGGCGGGGTTCTTAAAAGTTTCGTATTAACAGATTATGTGCTCAAATGTTTTTAAGTATGTGTAATTTAATATTTTTCAACTTAATTTCAAGCTGAATAATCAACACTTCAGTACGGAGAACGTAAATAGATATTCCAGACTTTTTTTAATTTATAACTTAAGGTACGATTGGAGAATCAAGGAAAATGCACTTTAAAACTAAAATTTTATATTTATCTCTTTACCTATCTTCTGAGTGTTTCAACTTCAACACTTCTTGTATTATATAGTATATATAGTATTATCTAGTAAATCTTGTGTACATATATAGATAGATAGAATATATACTTAGAGTGTAATTTTGTAAGTATATAATAAAATCGCCATCTATTTCTGAAGTTCGACTGGCCTCACAGCTCAACTGGTAACCTTGCCTTCAGCGTTATAGGTGGTGGGTTCGATTCCCACTCAGGATAAACATTTGCGTGACGTACATAGATGTTTGTTCTGTGTCTGGGTGTTGATATGTAACGTCTGGTTTCCATGATACAAGCTATGCTTAGCTTACTTTGGGTGATAGCGCTGTGTGAAATGTCCACCAATGTTTATTATTATTAAGTCAGAAGAAGAAAACTCACTGACTGCAATCAATTCCCACTTGGATTTCCCCTCATTAAAGGACTTAAAAATGCTGCTACTAAATTTTGCCATATTACTGTTATGGGCGAAACATTCAGTTTTAAAAAGTTTTCTGATGCTCTTCAGAACGGCGGCGGTTTAACATTTACTGGTTCTACTACTTACGCACTAAAATATAACAATAATAATAATATTAACAATAATAATAATAATGCTAAATAATTTTATAATGCTTGGCAACTATTAATAATGCTTTATGGTAATAAAACTAACCGTGTCTTGATTTCAGGGTCACCATGAATGAATAAGGTGTATAACTAACGAAGACTGACCACGGCGAACATAATGACACGGGATATACGAGAAATATTACACTGTCTTATGCACAGAAAAAAGAACCAAAGAATACAATTGAAATAATAAAAGACAATGTAATAGTTCTATGGTCAAAAATTTACAGAGTACTTGGATGAAGATCGGTCATATTGGAAGCTTATTAACGAATATGAAGTTTCGACTACAGGGCGATAGAACATACTGTTTTATTTGACATAAAACGTTTTAAAACTTAAAAATGAAATGTACATTTCGAAAATATCTTAGTACTCTGCACATTTTTGTATACTAAACTAATTTATTGAACTACACGAAAATGTAAATAAACTGTTTATATATTAACACAATTTTATGTACTAACTATGTACATTACGGCAAGCTAATTTCGCATTTATACAAAGCAGCATTTGCCTTAAATTAATATTTATTTTATTAATTATGGACTAACAGTTATTTTATGTGAATTAAAATGAAAGATCAATGAAAGTGCTTTTCATTATTAACAAAAGTTTTTTTATGTTATTTATTATTTTTCATATTCCTTTCTAATTTGATTTTATACCATGAGATCCCGATAGAGATTCTGCCATACAATATACGTAAAACACAGTTTATTTATTACCTGTACCTGTATTCAAATATAGTTGTATGCTATCATGGCGATCGTTTGATTAGTATACAAGTTATTGCACACCGCCATCTAGTGGCGAGTTGCAGAAAATGTGAAAAAGTAAAGAAATTTAACATTATTATGTTAGGTGGCAAATATCACAACTGTGAGCCTATTTTCAAATCAGGCATAATTCATTTTTTGTTTGGGATATCAATGGGCTTTCGTTTCGAGTTTGTCTGCTTTTTCCTGCATAGATAAGCTTAATACCCCATGAAGCTTAAATGCAGGAATATTAGAAGTAGTCGTAAGAGATGTAAGTATGTAGTAACTTTGGTTTGTTGGTAAAACTGCCTCAATGTGTGCTAAGAGAGAAAACTGATCAGTTTTTGGCTACTGTTTGTACCCACGCTTCATCTGTGGTTGAGCAGTACCTAATTATAATAAAATTTCATCGATTCAGACAAAAACGTTCCATTCCAGTATAAATAAACGAAATGAATCCAATACAAAACTAAGTACAACTCATGCCAAGTTTTGTCGCGGGAAGTATTCTCACCATACCCATTTCTACCGCCAAGAAGTACATTATACAGCTGTGGTGTGGTACCGGTGAAAATACAGGCATATCAGACATTCCACCTTCACGACTCAGAGTTACAGGAGCATACGATGCCACTTGGGGCTTGCTGTACCTAGTGGGTCATACCTAAGTATTATTATGGGCAGAGGTACTTAACAACACTTGGGACATCTGCTCTTTCCATAACTATGTCAAATAAAAAATGTTGCTACTAACTAAAAGAGAGACCTTTGAATGAACTTCCATACCAGAGGTGACCCAAACTGAGACAAAATTGATGATGATATTCTATTAGGTAATTTACAGTATTATAATTTATTAATACTTAAACCACATTTCGTAGACAAAGGTTGCTCGAAATGGATGGACATCAAATTTTGGAATAGCAGAATATTATGCTACACCTGTACAGATTAGCAAAAATTAATATTCTGATGAGAATCCAGAGCATAAAATTAAGCACTCACTACCTGGCTAAACATTTATGAAGTAATTTTGTATATAGCTTTTTAAGCGAGGCAGGAAGGTTAAAAGCGAAAACGTTTGAAGAATTTAGTAAATTGATCGTGAAACGTATAAATTAGGATGTTTTATACGATGAAGTAACTTTATTATAGGACGGTCCCCATAAATGTTTGCTACGCAGTAATGAATGTTTCGGTAAAAGATCAGTGGAAATTATACGGCAATGTTATTAGAAGAGATATTAGTAGAACCTTACCTCTGGACCCTGTCTGAAAACCAGCGTTAGACTGTTTTTTCTATTTCTAAAGCAACTTTTTTAATGGATGCAGGTGTAGGACGCTAACCTTGAAAATTTTCTAGATAAAATGTAGCTCCTATGTTCTCCGTGATATTATTTACCCAAGAACATCTGACTGGAGGCAAATCCCTCATTTGTTGTAATTCGGACAGTGGCTTGACTATAACTGGGGTTGTGGCCCAGTGGTACCGAACCCGAGTTTCAGTTCGGAGGTCGCTGGTTCAAATCTAGGAGTGTACCAATGAGTCCATTTGACAAAAAATACGTTCCTTCACACGGATGTTGAATCATATATGTTTTCCACTTTAATAATGGTAAGTAATATTAGTAGACATTGTCACACAGCGCAACCTAGGCCCAAAGTAAGCTAAGCATAGCTTGTATCATGGGAACCAGATAACTGATATAATACTTATATACTTTTTGTGAATACAAACACATTAACACCCAAACACAAAAAACACCTATGCTTGATATACAAATGCTTGTCCTGGGTGGAAATAGAGCCCACGACCTACAGCGCAGAAGGCAGGGTTAGTACCAAATGAGCTATGAGGCCAGTCAGCTAGTAATAATTTCTAAAAAACCCATTGAAAAGAAGAGGACCTACGCCGATATAAACATTGCAAGTTGAATAAAAGCTTATAAAAATCAGCTAGCTGTTGCCATATTTCAGCATATAATTATCTAAGCTACTACGGCTACTAACACTACTATGACTACTAATTGTAGTACTACACTAGTTTTCCTAAACGAATATGGTGAAAAGACTAAAGTGCGGCTAAAATAAGCTATTATATAGAGCAGTAGAACTCACGCCAAGTTCGTCCGGGAAGTACTGCCACCATGCCCATTTCTGCCGCCAAGCAGTGACGCATTTGCGTTACTGTGTTCCGGTTTGAAAGGTGTTGTGTGGTTGCCGGTGAAATTACAGGCAAATGAGACATTCCACCTACACGTCTCCAAGTTACGGGCGCATACGATGCGACTTTGGTCTTGTTGTCCCTAGTAGGGTGGACCCAAGTCACATCGGTTGTTATAGTCAGAGGTTACCACTTAACACCAGGTGGGCCGTCGGCTCGTTCCGTATCTGTATCACATATAAAAAAATGCACTATGTCCTCTATTTCTGTAGGACGCGCACACTCGTTTTCGAGAAAATAATTCATTGTCTGTCTGTTTTGAACCAGCAACCTCGGGATTAAAATTCTGGGTTGTGTCACCACAATATCAAATGGAAATCTGACACACCTAAATTCATTAATATTTAAAACCTTTCGTCCCAAGCGATTCGCAACACTGTGAAACACTCGCTACGAAATGAAATCGAGTCGGGACGATGCAATATTGAATCCTGGACATTTATTTTCATATCATATCTTATTTTAATATAAATTGAACGTAGTGTAACTACATGGTACGAATTGATTAGTCTGATTTAATTTGCCTGCAACACAGGATTACCTAGTTCAGGCTCTCGTGTTATATATACCTAAGTCTAAATAAGTTTTACGATTTGTCACATATACCATGTTTTATTTGAATAAATTTATTATTATTTATTTATTTTTCTTAGCTCTTCTATCATTATTATTGCGATATTTTAGACGGCATGAAGAAGAACTTACAGTCACTTCCGATCAACACTAAAACATTTATACATAGTAATTTATGTATACATTTTGATAGATAGGCTAGTTGTAAGATGAGAATATGTGGATAATCTGAGGTAACCAGAAACCTACTCTAGTTTACCTACTCTTATTTTACCTATACCTAGTTAGTTATACCTAGTTTACCTATTACCTTTACCTACTCTAGTTTATTGCTACTATAAGTTTATTAATTTGGTACTTTATTATAATGTTAGGCTTTATCGCCTGAGACACAGGATTTCCTAGTTCAGGCATAGTTATTATTACCTTTTATTAGATACTAAATCACTATGTTAGTCTTAGCACGAAGTCAATGAATAAAGATTTATTATTATAGCGCTGAAAAAGTATACTTCTTTTCAGAAAAAGAACGTGGTTTACGAATTGTTCTTGGACCCTCACCTCCGCAAGGGCCAGTACTGGGGCGGCAGAAGACTTGTGAACGGCATTATAGAGTATGGAACTCAGGATGAAAGTTGCGATAATACCCTGTGTTCTGTATTTCAGCTCCTATGAATCAAGTGAAATGTAAGATGATTATTATATGTGCCTATCACATACAGAATAGATCCCGTGACCGCAGCGAAAAATATATATCAATATAAAATGACCCGTCTGGAAGGTACAGAATATGAAACACTTTAATAACTTATTCTTGGCAATATCAAAAACCCGTCGTTTACACTGTTTTCAAGCCAGTGAAAATATTAAACGAAATTCGAAGAATGTACCTCAATTTCATTTTCTGACCTTTCCAATTTCCGAACGAATTGTTCAATACCAAAGGTTTTTTCTCAATTCTTTTATTCAAATCTTATCCCACTGAATATCTGTCAAAAGGAGTCCCGTTCCCTGATGACAGAGGTGAGATGAAAACATTTCTAAGGGAATTTGTGTTGAATAATGAAATCAATCAAGCAATAAGTCAAAAGGTGGTTTTCAAGGGAATATCGGCACTTTTGGGATTTGGGAGTAAAAATAAGAATGCAATGTTCAAACAGATAACATTTAATCTAAGAGTGGATTATTTTATTCCTTATGACAGACAGTCTTTAGAGATTCGTTAAAGAGGTTTGTTTTGAAGTGTTTCTACCCCAACATAATAATATATAAAAAACTGGCTGTTGCCCACGACTTCGTCCGCGTGGAATTCGGTTTTACTCTGTTCTTACTTACTCTGTACTCAAAATATGATACAAAAAAAAACAATAATGATTTTGGAAGGGGTCTGATATAGTCTCGAATGCCCCTTTAATGTGTATAGTATCGTCCTAGACAGGTGACCAGTTTTTGGAAACTTACAGAGACAACTTAGTTCATTTCTATCAGTTCAATGATTAAGATGATGAATCTCCATTTTTAATATTCCATTAAATTATGATTTAAAATGAAATAATATCATTACCTGACTTCGAAAGAGAGAATAATTCCATTTTGATAATATCCAACAAAACAAACATATTCTTCAGTAAATGGAAACATAAAAAAACATGGGAAATTAAATTCAATACCATAACAGACTAGGACATTCAAATAAAATCAAAGTTCGATTCATAGTACTACTCATTATTCAAAAGTTATACTTTTTCATATTCAAACATTCAACAAGGTTAAAGATGCAAATGAAACAAGTGACACATTAACAGTAATTTATTTTAGTAAGTGCCGAATAAATAAACCTTATTACAACGCTTATTTTAACAAATAAATTATTAATCTATTTATTAGTCTAAAGTCGACGGGCTCACGCTATCGAAGACAAGGGTAGTTCAGTCTTAAAAGTTAGAAGCAAGACGTAACGCCTCGAATATTGGACTGTGTCGAATGGGAAGATTTGAACTTTTTCAGAAAGTCCAACCATTCAAAACTTTACGCCTGCTCACGCCAAATGTCAGATTACCACTAAGTTGAAAAATGTAAGGCCTGATATATTGATATATTTAATTCGAAAATTTGCATTCAACTTTATGTGCATTCAAACGAATTTTCGTTATTTAATAAATAAAATAGATTTTATATCGTTTCTGTATTCGATTCTTTACGTTTAGGTTGAATGACTTTTGAGATCAGGCCCTAAATTTTCCAAAATATCTATTCGGATCAAGTCGTGGTAATCTGACATTTGGCGTTTTATTACTGCCACTTGATCCTGAAGTCTCGATGTCCAATTTTGCTATTGCGTTGGTGGCATTGTCATTGGTGGACCATACATTTGTGGCATTACATACATTGGCATGGTCATTGTCTGCGCGTGACTCAGTGGAGGGATCGTTGGGAACCCAAATAGGATTCTGAAGAAGCGCGTGATTGTCCATAGAACATTGGACGTCTCCGGAAGCCTGCGTAATGACAGAATTCATTATGAAACTGATTACATTGAAAATATCAAATCAAATGCTAAAGGCGCAGTTTCTGAATTTCGTTAGTTCACGGTCTTACTAAGTACGGTACATAGTTGTACTAGGTAGATATTGTGAACTTAGAATCAATCAATATAATTATGCTCAAATATAATGATGGCATTTTTCACATGGAATACACTACAAGCAAAACATATTTACTCAGAAACTGAATCTCTTTCAAGCAGGTACTCGCAACTATACCTATTCACAACGCATATATAAACAATAATACTAGTGAATAAATGTGGATCCCAATATTTCAGTGTAATATATCAATATAAAACCTCAGAAAAGTTATTTCTGCAACAAAACTGCTAATATTATCTGGAATATTGTTATCCAATAATACTTTGCGTGATACATTTTCATTGATATTTACAAAAACTGCCCTTTTTAGTTTAACACCACTGATAAATACATTTACTTCAGTATTCATATTTTCCTGACACAATAGCACCGTCACCCAAACTGATAAATGCTTGAATAAATGCATATGTTTATATAATCTAACATAATTTTTAGCTTAAATGCTAGTAATAGTATTTTCTTTGGTTGGCTCTTGAGCAAACTCAGAATTATTGACCACTTCCGTCGTAGATTCTATTTTTGTTTCTTTAGAGTCAGTTTCAGTTTTACTATTTACAATTTTATTAGCTGTTTCCTTATTATCAATAATTTTGGTTTTAACCTTTGTTTTCTTCTTTTTCTTTAGTTTTTTTATTTTATTCTTTTTTGTTTCACTTTCAATGTAATGACTGTGCATTTCTTCGCCAACACCCAAGAGACCATCTAGAATATCTACACCCATGACAAGTATGTTGTACACAGTTGTATAGTATGGAGGTTCTTTACGGGAGGTTTTTAAAGTTTCTTTCAAATAAGACTTTGTATACTCATTTGCACGATCGACTAAATTCGAAAAAGGATCTGTAGCAAAATTTAGGGCATATGAAAATATTTCCAGCAATCCTCTACCAAGAAATTTATTTTCTTTAGGGAAAATGTGTTTGGGTTCTACGTAAGTGAGATCTCTCTTTATTCTTTTGCGTCGCTTTAGGGGTTTTCTGCGAAAAAACCTTCGCATGGCTTTTTTGTTAAGATTGGTTGTTTGATTTTTTGTTTCATTTTGTGGTATCGTAATATTGAAAATAATAATTGGTTTCCATTCACTTGAATCAGACACTAAATTGGTACTCTCAGTAGTTGGTGTACTTGTAGTTGTGTGTATTTTTCTGTATGGGATTAGTCTACTGTTATTTGGTTTAATATGAAAAGTGCTAGGATTTGTAATTATATATTTTACCCTTGGATAGTAAAATGTGTTCGGGTAATTGTATTTATACTTTTTAGTTTTCATATAATCGTGCAAGTCTTTATTGTATTTCAACCTGTCTAAATCAACCTTCAGTTCAGTGTGTTTCTTAGGCCTAATTCTAGTTTTTCTAAAATTTTTCCTTTGAGCTCTGATGAATCTAGGTTGTGGGACCAAAAACTCTTTAGGTTTCTTGATTTCTTCTACTGAATCAGCTTCTACGTTTTTAGCTGTCGATATGTCGGAGTTGAGACCTCGTACCGTCGGAATGGCGCCGTAGAAAACTCTAGCGATAGGACTGACGACATTTTTGAAGCTATTGATGATCGGTTCCAGATATTTTAGTATAGTCGACTTACCATCCCATCGTTGTTCAGCGTTTGTTGAGTTTAGAAGGAGTTGTGTGGGCGCTTGTTGCGACTGCTGAGCTCTTGCGTCTTGCAATTGTGACATGTCGTGCGTTTGTGCGTGTGCACCCATTGCGGTTGGGTTGTACATCTCTTGTGACGCGAATTGTGGGCTCACTCCGGTAACGGAGTATGCGTGCGATGAAGCGCTCGGAAAATCGATCGGGTATTGCGAATAAAGATACGGATGGTTCTGTAAACCGACGCTGGAATGCAAAGAATAGGTGGTTTAGTGTATGCTAGCTGGTGTCAGTGTGTAGTTTACGGTCAATAGTCCATCGCCAGTCATTGTTGAAGTTCGCTCAAGTCCGATACTAATTTCGTGAGTCGAAGTCGTTTCGTTGATTGTCAGTCATTGTCATTTAAAAATTATAATTATTTCGGATTTTACTTTAAATGATTTTGTTGGTACTTGGATAAGTATAAGACCTTTATTGTACCTTTATTGACCTTTATTATACATTATTTACTAAGATTTCCTTAATGTGAGTTCATACATTTTAAAAATGAATCATTACAAGGACTTGATTGCAACTCGACCTATCAAGTTGTTACAATTGAGAAACTTTAATAATTCGGAGAATAAACTGTCAGGTACAACTTAAAGCTTTGTTTAATTTGAAACCTTTTGTTAAGCTTAAAACTGAAATTGAGTAAGTTTTGCTTGTTATTATTTTAATTATACCGATCCATTATAAGATAACAAATTTAAATTAGATGTTTGATAATTTTTATGCTGAAAAACTTATCAAGGAACGCTTCAAGATATAGTTTTTTCTGTCGTCATCCTTTCTCACCTAATATTTTTCTGTATTCTGTAATTATACTTACCTTGTGTTATTATGTGTGCTATCTTGTGTTCTAAAATCCGAAAAAAAAGTTAAATTTGAGATTTAAGGAAAGTTAGCGATTTTATATTATTTTTTTATTACCAAATTAAAGTGTTAGATGTTTTTTTCTTTTATATGACTATATTTTATAGCGAAAGACCTAATTATAGATGAGTGTTTTTGGGTAAATCTCCGGATTAAGATTGACTGGATTGGCCTATACAAATCTACTAATAAAAAAAAACTAAATTATAAGGTATCCATAGTAAAATTATGATAAACATTGTGTTATTAAGCGCTAAAGCTATTTACTCAAGCTTTTACTCCTTATGGTAAAAGGTTTAATATTTCAATAAACACGAAAACCTAGATATTTGTAAAAATTACTCATATTGCCTAACCACAAATTGAGCAAAGCTCTTGCAATGGGAACCAGATGTCTGATTAAAAACTTATACATATAATTTTGGTAGCATATCCGTTCGTTTTCTATGAAGTTATAACGTGGTGCTCTTTTGTACTGTAGCCAGTTCACGTTCCTGTTTTCATCACCACTCTAATTTTCATTTTGATTGTGAAGATTTCTTTTGGGAATCTTAGCTTTTTACTCGAGACTATCGTGGGAAATCACCTACGATTTATGTGTTTGGAAACAAGAATTGTTAGTTCGAATTAAATAAAATTGTGTGTTGAATGTAATTTCTAAAAGAAACTTTTCTTTTATGAGCTAATGACGTTTAAGTGTCTCAAGAATACGTCAAAGCTTTCAATTTAAGAAACTCTGCTCTACACATTCGTGAAGTTTTTTAAGAGCTGACCAATGTTTTATATTTTGCACTAAAATTTCCGGTTACAGTTTTTCTTCTGAATGATTCTGTGTACTTATACATCTCCATCCATAATATTGATGAATGTTTGCAAAGTATAATGCAACTGTGAAGAAGTTGTGCCAAGTAATCTCTTTAGTCGTTAAACTTATCTACTTATGAACAATGACAACGTATAATAGTTTGATAATATTTATGTCAATTTTACATAACCGACAGACCTAAAGCTTTTTATATTTTGGTTGTGAGAAACGAACTGATCTGATAGCATTCATTGTACATACTTGTATTATTATGTTATGTATACATGTTACCTATATAATGTTGAGTCGTAATGCATTGCTACCCTCAGTTTTGAAGTTCAAACAAATAAGTGTTATTTTGGAATAAGTGCAAGTGCAATGCACAAATCAAAATTAAAAAAAATTAATATACATTTTCGGGCGCGTATTGATGAAAATCCTACGGGCTCTGCCTCCCGGGAGGATGGTCTGGTGATGCCGCAAGCAGCTAGACAGTTCGTATGAAATGTATAGTAATCGGGCTAACAGAGAAATTTTCAAATTCATATGATTTAATACGCTCAATGTCGGTCGCCATGAAAAAAAGATTCCTTGGGTAAGTACGCAGAATATGAATGTCAAAATGCAGTCCAAGACCAGACCAACCCGAGGAGAAAAATACAAGGTATGTGATGTAAACCATTAATCATACATAAATCTGTATGTAGGTTCCTGTTTAATAGTGCATGTCAATTATAATATGAACAGTCAGTCAATCAAGTCATGCCTATCGTATGAAATTAACACAATTATACACGGAAACTGTAGAGAAGCATTCAACTATATGTACAAAAATTTTCAGTACAAATTTAGCACAAAAATTTCTTTTTTGTTTTAGTGATACATAGTTATTTTACAATAATGGTTGTGTAAAATTTGGAACAGTAGAAACAGATGGGTGTTCTTTTTTCTGTTCTACTTGTAGTACAGAAAGCTATAAATTTACAAACGAAATGCACTCTAAGTTCAGGCATTCCATGTGTCAGATTTGGCGTGATCTTAAAAGGATTCTGTAAAAATGTTTTCTACCGCAAGTATTTGGTGCATGTGTTTTAAAGTGGCGCGTTTATTTTCTTCTAAAAAGCAAATTTTGGCTTCACGCTAAATTTGACTTTATATACTGATCGTCCCGTAATATTTACGCAATAACGTATTAAATAATTTATAAAAACATAGATGCATGGTTTGTATAAGGATTAATATGTAAGAAATCGTATTAGAAATTTAAGATCCCGATTCGTAGACGCGATATAACTATTCATCAAGCCACAAAGGCTACTACTAATTGCTTTCATTACAAAATACTTATGTTTTATTTCTAATTTTAATTAAGTACCTTATTAATTCATTCGTCTACTTTACAAACAGCAGTTCAATACTGTAATACTGTAAAAACGAAAACAAGATATATTTCGAACTAAAAAATTCTTTTTTACTCTCAAAAGGAAACTAATAATTACAAATGAAATTACGGGACAAACAATATACACTACACATGCACAACACAGATACATTAAGGATAACTGTTGACGGCTCATTCATCTTAAAATATGTACATATCAATTCCAACTCAGTAGAAAAAGTGATTCAAACGATTACAGAAACTAAGCGGCAAGAGAATATAGGGAAAGAGATCTGCTTGAAGAAGAAAGATAATAGTTATAATTGTAAAAAATAACATAAAAGAATAAGAAAAATTTAATAACTAGAGTTCTGCAAAAATAGAGATATATAATATATATAAGACAACAGTGATGTTTTTTTTTATGAAATATTTTCATCTCTAAGAGATCTTTTTTTAATTACGAAACGAAAAGTTTCCCATCTGATGAGAAGTATAATCCCCTGTATACAACAGCTATAAAAGACTTTTCCCATACTAAGGTATGGGCGCTGCGTCAGTTACTACGAGTACCTACACTTTTAGTTAATAAATTGAAGAAACTTATAAACTGATACATTTCTCTCGCTACGATGATGGTAGCTAAAGATACTGCGGCGGAAGAATGCGGAAGGGTAAAAGATAGTATCTGAATAAAGAGATTACTAAGTCGTCAAATGACCTTTGATTTATTGTGTTTTATTGTAGTATATGTTTAGGAAGCTATATAAACTCACCCAGTGCTGTAAGTTTCATATAGTTTCTTGGCAGCCATTCCAATGGTGACAATCAGAGCAAGTTTGCTGGCAACGAAGGCTTTGAGGGTGAGCGCTGCGACGAGGGAGAATGCGAATATGACCGCCCCGGCTGACTTCATACCAAAGAGTAGAGGGATCAGCGCTTGGAAGACCTTCTTCTTTTGTCTCCTTCCTGGAATTGAGAAAAGCCCAGCGTGAATGTATTGTTTTAGTAAAAATATCCATCTACAAAATATTTAGGAATAGTTTATGAACAGTTGAATGCATTTTTCAGAAGTAATGCCTGCATTTCTCACTGCTAGCAGTAATGCGTTGGCATCGTTGTATTTTGAGCAAAATAGACCTTTCTCCTAAATCAGTATAGTATTATTTGTATATCTATTTGTGAGAACCGCATCGAAATCCTTACAGTAGACACCTATTTCTAAGATAAGCCTATACAGAGACAGAGAAAACCGCATTGTGCGATTCAAATTCCTAATATTTTGAGTTCTTTCAGTAGGAACTGACAGACCCACAATGACTATCAAAAGTTTTGTAATCAGAGCGGTAGTTTTCTTACGTTGGAAGAAGAAAAATGGATTTAATATTATATTCATATAAGAGGAGATCATTATTTTTGTTCCTTTCACAGAGCTGCCAGTTGCCACAAATCTAGATCACAAGGGTATTCTACCCAACGTCTAAAGCCTGATTTATCTTGCGTGGATAAATCTCGTCACGGATAATGTGTGAATGGTGTCACGCCATTTTATTTCAGGCCGAGCTAACGCAACGTGGCCAAGTGAAATTTATAGCTGCCATACTAGCTTTATACATTACGATTCCTACTATCAGCTTGCGAGAATGATTGGGCTATAAATCTTTTCATCCAACTCAATTGAGACTGCTGTAGCTAAAAACGAGGCCCATACATTGTTTTGAATGCTAATGCAGAATTTTTCTGTTCTGGTTTTATAAATTATACATATAACAAACGTTTGTGTTCGTCACACTAATGTTTGTTCTGGGTGGGAATCGAACCCACGACCTACAGCGCAGAAGGCATGGTTACTTCCACCTGAGCTGTGAGGCCAGTCTATAGTCCGCCCTTAGCCAAATAATTCAACCTATCGCTAATAATGATTGGAATCTCAGTTTTGCTATTTAAATGTAACCATAACTAATTTTTGGTACTGAATATCAGTCTTGTCTGAGAAAAAAATATTTTTGTGCAAATAATTTATACCATATATCATTTCTTATCTGACTAAGCTGCTCTTAGAAATAAATTACTCTCAACGTATTCTTCAATAATATATCCATGTCTAAGGTTCAATGGATTTATTAATAGTAAGATCATACATATTGAAACAATAATCTGTTTCTGAGATACACTCTTGTATTAAATGACATCTCATCTCAATCAAGACATCAATAAGGCCCTAGAGGGTAACATTTACAAGTACGAGTGGTTCAAGGGGTAGAATATGCGTGGGGGTTGTTTGTACATTGGGAACCAGACGACTTATATAATACTCATGTACTTTTTTGTAAATAATTACATATAAATAAATATTAACACCAAGACACAGAAAAAACATCTATGTTCGTCACACACATATTTGTCCTGGGTGGGAATCGAACCCACGACCTGTAGCATAGAAGGCAGCTTTACTACCACCTGAGATATGAGGCCAGTCTATATATTTATTTATAAATAGAAATAGAAATAGAAACGTGGAACATTATAAACGCGGTTACGTGATATCCTAATACTTATTTAAAAGGTTATTTCACAGCTGATCGCTACTTTTGTTTAATGACAATAATAATGTGATATAGTTACTGAATATTATTGAAGTTTTTTTTATTTTCTTACTAATCTCCCCCTCCCAGTTCTCTAAAGTATTTACGGCTAGAACATGAGTTCTAGTTCTAAGCTATATTGTCCTTCAGTGCTTTTTAATTCTGATGAAGTCATCTTCATCAGAATTAAAAAGCACTCAAGGACAATATAGCTTTTTATTAGACTTTTCGGAATCATATCAGTAGTTTGAGATATTACATCCTTTATAATCAGACTTACAAATTTTACCTCAATATAATTGTGGAGTTAATTCTTTGCAAAATAATTTGTTCTTACAATACAATTGTTCTTTTGTTACAAATTTATTGAATTTACACAAAGAAACACTTGAAAAATCTCATCAGACGATTCATTTGTAAAAAAAACAAGGCTTGCAGTCACTTCTTGAAAGCATAATATCAATATAAATCACTGACGATTTCGCAATACACCACTGAATTATAAATCCTTGGAATAAAAGTCTAAATAAACAAAGTTACGTATTCGACCGCAAATGTGTTCCGCCCTATCCAGTAATGATATACTAAAGTACGAGTATGTAAGCAAATTCGGCGAAACCAGACTCAAGATTCAAGGATTAATGTATTGAGGTCTGAGATTAATTCCATTTCAGGTGTAGTGTAAATATAATATGCAAATCCCATCAGACTTAGGTTCACCAGACAACATCTGTAGTCTCAAAGTTGCTGTCATTCTTAGAAAGAGGGACATAGTTTTGATGGAGAGGATTTCTTCTACAGTTTCAATCTTGTCTTGGGAAGAGAGAAAAATGTAGGCAAGAGAGTTGAGAACATCTGTTAATAGTCTAAATAAATAAATATAATTAATATTGGTGGTTATTTCACACAGCGCCATCTAGCCCCAGAGTAAGCTAAGCTTACATAGCTTGTATCATGAGAAGCAGATAACTGATATAATACTTCTATACCTTTTGAAATATGTACATATAATACATATTCACAACCAGACACAGAACAAACATTTATGTTTGTCAAACGCATGTTTATCTTGGGTGGGAATCAAACCCACGATCAATTCAGCACAAATTATTTCAAGAAAACCCTTTTTCAGTATACAGATATAGTGAAAAACCGATACTGTCACTGGCACTCTCGATGCAACGTAGTGAAAGGATTTAAGTGTGCCTGAAAGAGGCTCCTTTCGCGCACTTGACATATATGACTTCGATCGAGTTTTTGGTTTAAGGGTATGTCAGTTTCCTCACGATGTTTTCCTTCACCTTTTTACTAACGTAAATCTACCTTTTAGACTTAGATTTCCAGAACAAATATTAAACTACTTAATTTGATATATATCATTTTTTTATATAATATTTTAAATAATTTTAATTATCTTTTACTGGTTCTCATTAGCCGGTTCTGAAAAACTCTGCATCCCTTGATAAATGTTATCACATGTCAATAAAGCGGTACATTTGGATACCAAATCAAACGGAGCGTAAATCTGCTGCAAATACACAACTTCCGTGTCCAAACATTAAGCCTTACTGCTTGGTATTAAAGTTTAAATTGAGTTTCTCCGTTACGGTAGCGACGGAATGGTCTTGCGTTTTCCACGCAACATTTTTTTGTTACTAGTAAAGTTTTCTCCGCGCTATTCCCAACCTTACGCCTACGTGATAAGGCTGTTGGTTAGAAATTGTTTATTTTCAGAACGGTAAATGGATTGGCAAGGTTCGTTAGTGCCGGTCGAACAGCGATGGGTGTCAGATCGATTCGCGTCCGGTTTCGTGGAAAGTTGATAGCTACACGAACATTTTCCATGTTTTATTGATCTAAACTAAACGGGTGAGTCCAGAAAGAATCTTCTAGAGTTATTTAATTGCGACTTAGTTGTGACTTCCTAGTCGTGCTACTGGCTCTCTTGAAGCATTTGGTGAAATGATTTAAAGTGACAAATTGATAGACACGTGTAGGGATTCAAAGGGTAATCGCCTGAGGAAATGAACAAAGTGGGCCCCCAAAATTTGTTAACTACCAAGATACCTATTTAAAAGCTATAAAAATGCCATAAAATAAAAGAATAAAGGCACAATCCAAAATGTACATTATTTCTAATAAAGAAACTAGCCAAGCATCTATAAAACCATAAAATAATTTACAGAATACTATCACAGAAATTGTATGTTGCTGTTGTTTCTGATCAAAACACGATTTTTATTATGATCGGATATTATTAATTTATGCCTCCAATACCAAGCTAACATAAAATTCCATAACCTTGTTTACTAAAGATATTTACGATGCGTTCACACCTATCGAACGGGAATGAACGAATGCAAATAGAATGTTTATAAAGTGAAGATGGTTTTTTGACAAACAGACGAAGATACAATCTCAAAAGAAAACGCTTTCGGTATGCACACTACTGTGAAGCTACTGAGATGTTGATGATAACGACCTAAAGCCAGTTTCTGGTACTGATAGGAATAGGTAGGGCTGACTGGAGTTGAATTTAAGCTAGGGTATACAGCATGAAATATACCTACCTCAGTGCTTGATTTTGTCAACCCTAACAAGAATTAGAATAAGTATTATTTGTCTCATTTCTTAGTTATTTGGATATGATTTGCCTCACAGCTCAACTGTGACTCTGCGCGTGGCTCGTGGATTCGATTCCCGCCTAGGATAAATATTTATTATTAAGATTAGCTATTTATCCATATCATTAGTAGCAGTAGAACGTATGCCAAGTTCGTCTGGGAAAGTACTAGCACCATACCCATCTCTGCCGCCAAGCAGTGATGCATTCGCGTTATTGTGATGAGGGTTTATAGTCGTTGCCGGTGAAATTACAGGCACATGAGACTTTCCAACTTCCCGTCTCGAAGTTACGGGTGCAGGCGATGTGACTTGGGTACTGTCGTAAATAAGTAGGACCCAAGTGGTATAGCTTGTTAAGGGCAGAGGTTACACTTAACATCAGTTAGACCATCTGCTCGTTCAATGACTTTATTACATGAAAAAATCTATGTTTCCAAATAAGTGTAACCTACAATCACATGATGCCCGATATGGCTGCCACCCCCTTGAGAGAAAAGCGCGTAATCTTAATTTTATATTTAAGAAGCTCACTCAAATCAAAGACCGTTCTTTAGGTATAAATAATGCTAGGATTTCTATTCTATTTTATTCTATTCTACGGTGTTTTCATTTTAAAATAGTATTTCATCTTATTACTCTTAGGAGAGTATGGGTATATTTGTAAAAGCTTTTGTTTGCTTTGAAGAAATGTATTCCTATGGGGTTGCCTGAAAAAATACGATTGTCGTACCGGGATCACTTTGAATATTTTACACATCAAAAGAAACGGTGACGGCTGTTTTTTTTACTTTGATTTGATCCGGCGACCTCCAGATTGAAACTAGGGATTGTACCGAGAGGCTAATGTGTTCTCAGATACCTAATGATAACTAAATATCATATATAAGTTTTTATTATAATTAATATATTAGTTATATAAGTCACATGGTACAAGTTTTGCTCTGATCGGGACTAGATGGCGCTGTGTGAAATGTGCATTTGTCTGTTACTAATTTAATTTTTTTTTTTGCTTCAAAGCAGCACGACTCCTTGCAGACTATTTCGGGGATAATTTATATGGCTGTACATTTTGACTTGACTTGACTTGTACCCATTTTTACAATGCTATAAGGTACTCTGGCTTGTAGGGCATGGATCCTAGATGTTAGTAAGTTTCCCAGACGGACACAGAGATACAGTTAGAACTAGAAACCGTAAAAGGGCCCAGTTCCCGGCCCAATATCACACCTAATAATTCACTTTCCACCACTTAAAAACTACTTGGACGAAAAATAAATGAAAACTTTCTATAAGTATTTCCTCATTTTTCAATGTAACGTTCATTGTTCTAGTTCGGCAGAGAATAAATTAAATGTTACTTATCCCTTCGGGATTCTGGAATAGGGGTACCTAGTGCTTTACTGTAGCAAGATATAATACGATAATTTATTGTAGGCTGGATTTTATCATATCATAAATCCATAAACCGAAATGTTTATTGTGATATAAATAATATCTCAGGGAAAACAGTTTAATAAATCAAAATTAACGATATAAGTTGACATTCATAAAAAAACACAAAATAGACTGTAAAAAAAACTGCCTTTAAGCATTCCCTTACGGCTCTCGACTAATGATACTGAACTATTCTGGGACGTACCTCATTTATAATATCCTTTTGTGTTATAGAAGATTAAGACCCATTCGCTCTAACAAGTCGAGAATGTGCCCGTTTAATGGGAATATATATTGAAAATATTGTAAATATTTACTAATGCGTTTTTAATCCCGTGCTGCAGTCGAAATCCGGCAATCTTAGAACCATAAAACTCACAAAATTTGCCATACAACTCAGTAAACTTTGACCTTGCCACCTCGTTTTCTTTCCTAATGAATAGTTAAATAAATGACTGCTTTTCTGTAATAACCCTAAACTAATATTATCCACAAATTATAATGTTTCCACATTTAATTAGCATAATAAATCTCTGGGTAAACTGACAGAACTATACCAACTACAATAAATCTACAACCTCACACTATAAATCATTCCGGACGAAGGTACTAGTTAATTAGCGGGTACTTAGTTAATTTAAGCCATTCTTTAGCTAACCATATTTCATTTGTCGCGATTATTTTATATAAACACCTACTGTACTTATTATAATTTATGCCAACCCCTACAAGAATCGGTAAATTTAAAGCAATTTTTATGAGGTAGGATCGTCTAAATATAGATTTTATCAAGCTAATGAAATTAAACATATTGTATTTTTGTATTTTGTAATATAATCTTAAGTGAAAAAAGATGCTAATTATTTTGATAGATTTGTGCTTCTTTGTTAGGTATTAGGTCTATAAGGAATGTATAATAAAAAGACGTGTGGCACTCGGAGACTGCCGCGGTAAAGCTATTGCGCGTGATATTTCAAAAAGTCATTAAAAGTTCTGGTATTTATCGATAGATGGAAAAACTAAAAAGTATCACCGCTGTGCCGGTCGGAGTGGGGGGTGTTAGGTTTTTTTCGTTACGGAATTTCTGGATTCGGTCTCCACGCTCAAGGCCCGCGATAGAAGCTATGCAATAGCTTAATAAAAACCCTTCGAATTGTAAAAAAAAAAGAATTGTCTAAATATAGATGGGTGACGATAAATAAATAAATGATGCTGGACGTTTTAGACAGCACCATTTAGCCCGACACTAAGTATAGCTTGTACTAGGGGATTCAGATAACTTGCAAGCAATTGTATTCCAGAAGCTTCAGTATGCTTCTGGAAAACAAAATGGAAATAAAAATGCAATCTACTTGTACGCCACCGTCTACATCGTACCCGTAATTCTGGTAAACCAAAGGTTGTCTGGAAGAGATTGCTCATTGCAATAAGACCACCTATTGTCATACCACATTTAGTATACACATTTGTTTTTCATAAGTATTCTTTTGTATTGAGGTTTACAATAAAGAGTCACAAAAAACTTCAGGCAGAAATTTAGAAGAAATACATTGAAGAAGAATTGAATATCTGATGAGACATGCCACGAACAAAAACACTAATGGAATAGAAAGTAAGTAATTACTGTCATTATTTGAACGAATAATGGTCATTTTTTGTAAAGTTGATAAGTGAGCTAAATCTTAGCTAAAGTTAAAGTTCTAAGCAAAATTTAAGTTATGTAACAGCGTGGTGGGCGTGACTGCCTATATGCCCTCAAGTGAAAACTATGCCGCTAAGCACCTGCATTCCTATAGCATTATCTGAGAAACAGTTGCAAACTATGGCTAAAATAACAGATACATTCTCGTTGATTTATTATGTTTTTATGGTGATAAAGTTACGAGCAGGCTCAACTGGTGTTAAATGGTAATCTTAATAAATAATATATCAAGCAATACGACTTGGGGCCTCCCCTACTTAGGTACAACAAGACCCAAGTTACATCGTATGCACCCGTATCTTTGAGACCAACTCAATAACCAAGTAAAACCCTTAAAGTTAATTGAAGAAACATCCTACAAATAGTTGATTTATAATTAATTGTAACATGAAAAATTCCAAGAACTTCCATTTTCCTAAAGTTAAATATTGAAAGATTATTAAGCATATTACTAATAAATATATATTGAATTACATAAATGAAAATGATTAATTGAATTTAAAATAGATTGGCTTGTAATAATATTTGCTTACTTTTATTAGCAGCCGGGACGAAAAGTGTCAATACCCACATAAGGGTCAAAAGTTTGAATGACCCTAAATATTTGCCCGAAGCCTTACTGCCACATAGTCTCTGACACCTCACCGCAACAAAGGTAATATCGAAGGCCGTCCTGAGCCCACACTGGGTATATTATAAAGCCCTAAACTCACACTTAGATTTTACAAAGGCAGATTTGAACAAGGAGTTTCCCAAATACAAGCAGGCGAGACTATTAAGAAACATTTTGGTATCGTAAATAGCCGTTGAAACTTACACCACTGGAAAGGAAATTGTCGTGTTCTAAGCTTGTATTGAAATTCCCAAAGTGACATGTGATACAAATTTTCCCTCACGTTTATCTCAAGAAGTAGGTACAAGGTTTTTATATGAAACTCTTCTAATCGGAAAAGCTTTTAGTAAGAGCGGACCTGACCTCAGGCGAAAGGGAGCCAAATCATATCATACATCAGATAAAGTCAAGTCGAAAAACTATTTTCATAACATTCATAAAGTCAAAAAAGTCTTGGAAACGTAAATAATTTTCTGCTGAGAACTGTTAATACAAGAGAATACAGATTCATTCGTCAAGTGGCAAAATTTCGTACTGATTAGTGCGACATGACGAATCACTAAAATAATATTCTATCATTTCTTTTTATATAGAATTTTTAATCATAGTTAGATTAGATTCGGCAAAAAGTGAAGCTTTATGATTTTAAATTATCAAATAAAAAATTCCTTGCAACTTCTTTCTGATATAGACTGTTAATTTTAAAATTATCACAAAAGCTAGCAATAAAGTTATACTATGATAGTTTAAGTTTCAGTTGGAAAATAATTCTACCTATTACATAATTCCCTTACGATGTACTGATTACCGATTTGAACTGATTTAAAAGAGATATTTGAAAAAAACAAATGAAAATGAACCCGTTCTCCTCTCTGATCAATTTGTTTTGGTAGATATCTTTTTCTATTTCGAATTACAAAGTGTTAAATGTAGCATTACTAGGTCAAAGCGGTCGCCTTGTCAAGTAATCAAGTAGTATACCTAAGTATAATACTCACTTAAATGAAGTTTTGGTGCTTTATCCTCTTCCTTTTCATCTTCAACTTTGCTGCTTGACTTCTTGTCTGGTACCACTTCTGAAAACAAGAATTAAAATAATACAGATTAATAAAAAATAAACAAATATTGGTGGACATTTCACACAAGCATAGCTTGTATCATGGGAACCAGACACCTGATATAATACTCATATAGTTCATTTTGTAAATATATTAATACATACCAACACCCAGACACAGAACAAACATGTTCGTCACACAAATGTTTGTCCTGGGTGGGAATCGAACCTATAACCTACAGCGCAGAAGGCAGGGTTACTACTGAGCTGTGAGGCCATCAAAGAAAAAAGTCATTTGTTTTTATTTGGTTAGCGGTCCGGCCCGGCTTTGCACGGGTATCAGCACTTTTAAAGCCTTACCTACCTGTCTACTGCTCGTGACGATGCTATTCACAAACACTGTAAGTACCTCAATAAACTTTCATAGAAAATCAATGATAATAACAATAATTATAATAATAATAATGGCGGACATTTCACACAGCGCCATCTAGCCCCAAACTAAGCATAACTTATACTATAGGAACCAGAAAACTGATAGAATACAATACTTTTTTGTTTTATCTTTAACTTGTTTGAACTTAAGCCACTTAAACTTTACTGATGATATCATTTAAGCTTGTGTGATCTATTTTTTGATGATTATTTTTAATTCACTGTCCTATATTTGACCTTTGACCTTGATGACTTGTGTGAACTTCAGTATTAACGACAAGAGAAGGTAATTCGTTTATTTTGCCTCACATACACAAAATTCGTCTGCAAGATATACCTACATGTCAGAAGATAAATTGCAGAATTTCTTTGACATTGAATTCACAGTAATACATGTAATAAAAAGATATATCAAACCGAAACTATTTGGTATTATTTTGTAAATTCATTTTACCTGCGGTTCAATTCTTGATGGTTGTGACATAATGTCGTATACGAATTTATGTCGAAAAATAAAGGGATATCATTGCGCAGGTAGGTAGTAAGTTTAGGTAACGGTTGGTTAGCAAATATTCTCTGTTTATTTTACTGCCTTAGATTTGTGTATTTGGAATATGTGTGTGAATATCTGGGTGTTTAATATTGATTATATGTATGTATGTATTATATGTACAAAAAAATTATACAAGTATTATATCAGTTGTTTGGTTCCCATGATACAAGCTATGCTTAGTTTACTTTGGGGCTAGATGGTGCTGTGCGAAAAGTCCACCAATATTATTATTATTATATTATATACGTAGCCAAAAATCCATGAGACTGATGTATGTGTACGGTTAATTTAAACCAGTGGACTCACCTACGAACACTCAGAATTCAATTTTTATTTTCCCCATAAGAAACGAACGACTTACACAATTTTTATACCACAAACAATTTAGCTTTTGTGTTGTCTATGTCAGTCAGTGAGGACTATTCATTTGCTATAATTATGTAAAGATTGATTTTTATGGCTACCCCTTTGGGAAAGATCCGTGATATTGTGTATTATTTTCTATGTATTTTACAGAGATAATTTTAAAATCAGTCACCAAATCAAAATTTTGGTTTTGTTTTAGTAGAAAAATCGTGATCTGTTTGGATTCGAGATATTATGTCGAATGCATGGAAATCGCACCCAAGATAGGAGATTGCCACTTTTGTTTCACGTTATACACAATCACTCGTTCTTTGTTCTTTTGTGTAGTAAATCTAATAAAAGTTTCTTTCTACACGAACTATAAAGGTATGGTTTTCGTTCTCAAAAGCTAGGAGTAATCCTATCGTTGTCACCTTATACATAAAAACCACTAAACTGATTTCAAAAATTGATATTTTGTTATATTTTTGTGTATTTTGTTTAGTTTTGGGTAGTAAAACATGATGGATTTTACAACTAAATGCGATTGTTGCATATTCATAACTTCTAATATCAAATAAATCACTCAATGGAATACAGAGGAATATAAAATACTTTATTTTTTATGTGATATAGTTACGGCATGAGCATATGGCCCATCTGGTGTTAAGGAGTAACCTCTTCTCATAACAAGCAATACGAATTAAGTCCTCCCCTACAAGACCCAAGTTGCATCGTATACGCTCGTACTGAGACGCGAAAGTGGAATGGCGGAACACAGTAACGCGAATTTATCACAGCTTGGTGGCAGAAATGGGTGTGGTGGCAGTCCTTCCCCGGACTTGGTATAAGTTCTACTGTTGCTTTATTTAAAATTTTGTGACTGAAATAGTTTTTTTTATATGATTTTGAGTGAAACATCTATCTTTCCTTAAGGATAAGTGTTAAAAGTATCACGAGAACAAACATTGATTATCACTCAGGCATTTGCCTGCACCTGATCAAACCAAACCCAGCCCGTATATATCCGTTACTTCTGAACGCAGTTACTAAACTACAAAGACTTTATTTTAACTACGCAACAATATACTATATATCTGTTTACCACATAAAATGGTACTATCACCAAAATGCCATAAATATGAGCGCGTAGCGGCTACAAATCCTTTTTCGCGCGACTAGCAAGAATGTTCTCACAAGATATGAAAATATTTTATGCGAAACATTTATAAGCATTATACTCGTGTTTTACCAAGTTACGTTTTCTATGCGGTGATGACTATCTCTTGCATGCGGTTTCCACTTTCCCTTAAAGATTTGTAGTAAGTATTTACGGATACTTTTCTTGAAATGCGTGCTAAAAATCACGGGTCATTTATAAAGAGTTGCTAATGTTAACATAAAGAAATTTTTGATTTGTGATTTTGTTGCTGAGTGCTATTGAGTTGGGTATTCTGGTGTTGGTCTAGCAGGAATATCAGCTCCAGCTCACCATAATAATACATTGTCATCTGGTTTTGCTTCAATAGCTTTCCAGTAGTATGTAGTCACTAAATGTAACGTAGATTTAAATATTCAAATCGTAACAAGGATCATGCTCGCGAAAAAAGTATCCCTCCTTTAGGTTTTCTGGCTGTTCTTCTCCTTGGATGGTTGGTTACATTTGGACAGGTGTCAAACTTGCGATAATTGTGCGTGATACGTTATGTTATGAGTATTATTGACGTTTACAAGCAATTTCTATATTAAAGAATTTTCTTCTTAAAGGTTGCCTGGACGAAATCGCTGTTAGCGATAAGGCCGCCCATTTATTTACCTTAGCTTAAATATTAATCTTTACGAAAAAAGTTAAAGTATTATCTATCTATCTATCTTTATGAATTCTGAATTGTATACCTTGACTTTGACAGTGTCATAATTTTCTATTCTCTAAATATCCACATTTCCACTGAAAGTTTATTTTAAGCTCGCGTAGCTTTTAAGTTGACTGTACACATATATTATCAGTAAAATGGCAGAAGCACAAACGTGTATCGTCTGTGTATCTTTATAGCGAGCAGTTTTATGCATTTCTGTACGTTTACGAGATATAAAATCCCTTTATGGAAATGAAACGTTACTTTTCACTGAGAATTTAGTTTAGTTTAAAGGTGATTAAGAACCGATTTTTCAGTCTTCAAATGAAATGTCTAACGGCTAACTAATGAATAAAGTTATGTGCTATAATTTATCTTTCACTTAATTGGCTGTATATTTCATTTGGCATTTATCAGCCGAGCAAGAAACAGAGCCGCCGATATTTAAGCAATTATTTCGACTGAACAAGGCTAACATCAGGTAGGTGAAACAATTATGTCGCATGAAATAATGTTAGATCAAGACAGACTATTGTTTATTCAATTTGTATTATATGTATGTATTTACAAAAAAGTATATATGTATTCCATCAGTCATATGGTTCCTATGGTACAAGCTATGCTTAGTTAGGTGGCGATGTGTGAATTGCTACCTCCACCATCCACCAATATTATATTATTACTAGCTGTTGCCCGCGCCTTCGTCCGCGTGGGATTCGGTTTTATCACGCACCCCTATTTTACTCTATTTTACCGCACACGTCCAGCCATACCTACGTACGGTTGAAAAATATTTTCAGGTTCAAATGCACATAACAATTAACTAATGTGCAAAGTCTACCCAATTTGAATTTAAACACAAGGTATCCGACAAGTGCGGTGGCTTTGAAATGGTCTGTGTATACTTGAAACTGTAAAACCGTTCAGCAAGAATTTGAAACGTGCGTTTTCTTATCCATTTTCCGTTGCGTGCGAGCCACATACTAAAAACGGTTACTTTAAATTATTCCTTTCTAAATTATTCTGCTGGCGTGCTACTAAACTAGATTAAGATATGGGGGGTATGTAAACGGGAATTTTATAATACACACCTTAATAGTTAAGCTTTAGCTCTCACTGAGACCTCATTATATGTTGTATTTATTGGGGACGTTCTGAAAGATTTGTGTTAGATATCCTGTGAATTGAGCTATGCCGATGATTGCCACGTGATTTAGAACTCTATTTGCATAAAGAGGAGATCTAGAGCTTTACAGGTTACGAGAGATACGTGACCATAAAATGAAAATGCTTACGTATGGATAAAGCTAATGGTTTAAAAAAAATTATGCAATTTTATTAACACAAATAATGTGATTATTTAATGAGAGTTTTGATCTCAAACAATTATTAACCCAGAGTTCTTTTATATTTACCTAATTGATAATCATCGCCTCGAGCAAAGGACTGGAATCTTTCTGAGATATAGAAAAAGAAAAACTCGTATATCTATTTTAATTTGTCTTATTTAGCCTTGAACTTTACTCCCACGGAATATATCGCCGCCAACGCATTTATTTGCTTAATAGAAATAAAATCAGAATTACCTCTTGTAATTATTTCGTATGAATTATCAAAGGAAAGAAATACTGTACCTATAAGTAATTAATTCTCTACTATTTTATATATTGTATAAATCTTCACAGGACCGCACCCTCCGCTAGTCGGAGTGCAACTTGAAGGGGCTAATTTGCAAAGCCAATAATTAAAAATGTTGGTACTCATTTATGGTTAGTATCTAAGTAATCAGTTGTCTGGTTTCCATATTAAAAGATTTGCTTAGTTTGGGGCAAGATGGCGTTGTACGAAATATCCAAAAAAATAGTGGGATTTTTCAGCCCATTCAGTCCTGGTAAAAATAATAATAATATTGGTGGACATTTCACACAGCGCCATCTAGCCCCAAAGTAAGCAAAGCATAGTTTGTGTCATGGGAACCAGGTAACTAATATAATACTTATATACCTACTTTTTGTAAATACATACATTTAATACCTACACATTGACAATGAACACAACAAACATCTATATTCGTTATACAAATGTTTGTTCTGAGTGGGAATCGAACTCACGACCTACAGCATAGAAGGCAGGGTTACGACCGTCTGAGTTTTGAGGCCTGTCAAATGTTTTTATTCACCAAACATATTGATTTCAAAAGAAAAACCGTTGCTGCACTTTCGGATTTGAACCGACGACCTTCGGATTGAAACTTAGGCTGTACCACTGAGCCACCACGCTCTCAATTATTCAGTGACATCGAGGAAGGGAAACGTCAATTAACTGACACTGAGGCAGGACGCATGTATCACCCAATTCCCACTTGAAATTAACTCTAGCAATTTAACACCCCCCGAATCAGCCTTTGAGAATCAAAATTTGAAAGCGATCCGAGTGATTGACAAATGTGACGCAGGGTTTCAACAACGTAACATACAATCACGCCTTTTCCCTAAAGGGGTAGGTATGGTAAGTTTCAAAAGGCCAATCTTTACGTCGTGGATTAGGTACTCTATTTTGAAAATTTTGATGTATCTACTGGTGAGTGCCACTTACTACAAACTAATTTAACTGTTAATTGAGCTTTTACTTTATTCTGGCAATTCATTAGTTAAAAATACGTCAGCCAAAATATTACTAATAATTTATATTTTCCTGGAGTATGGTTCTCATTAAAAGCCTGAAAATGGCAACTAAGTCATAAGCACTAGAGTGTATGTCACACATAATTGTACACTTGGCATATAAATTTTGTATTGTGAGGTACATTAAACATGCTTTTACGTATAACCTCAATGCCAGCTTGCAAAAATATTTTGTACATCTAATTGATAAGGTTTTAAATGTGTAAAACCATTATTGTTAGTAATTAATTAAATCATCTCTAGCTTAGAAAAAGATCTTTTTGAATGAATTCAATTCTATGAAGGATTTTTGTCAAATTTTCACGCCATTAACACAAAATAGTAATAAAATACGCTCCTCAGTTCAATAATTTGAGAAGGGAAAAGCATGTGTTGCAGGTGATACGAAATTTCTGTTGGACGAGGTAAAAGAGCCTTCTTTCTTCTACTACTACTTTCGTATATACTTACCTCTAATAAGAGCACATTCGCTCAGCGTTGGCTGTGGCAGTTAACCGCCGTAGAGAACTTGATCGTTTTAATTAATTAAAATAGATTAGAGCTCTCTAACTGAAACGAAATAACTGGCAGGAAAGTCACTTACGGAACCGCAGGAAAGTCACTTACGGAACCGCAATTATGAGCTCGCGTGACGACTTTAACTGCAGAGAGTAAATAAAGGCTCGCTTCTTACATCAATTGGATAGTTTTAGTAAAATGTTTTACATTTTTTGTGAAATAAATATCTATGTTGTAATTTTTTCTTAGTGGCCATTTCACACAGCGCCACATAACCCCAAAGTCAGCTAATTATAGCTAGTATTATGGAACCAGACAACAGATATAATACTTATATACTTTTTTCGTAAATACATATAATACATATGAGCAGTAGAACTTGTGCAAAGTTCACCTGGAGAGGTACTGCCACCATACCTGGTAATCTGCCGCCAAGCAGTGATGCACTCGTGTTGCTGTGTTCCGGTTGAAGGGAGTGGGTGTCGGCGAAATTGCAGCCGCATGAGACGTAACATCCCCGTCTCTAGGTAATGGACGCAACGCAGTGCGACTTGAGTCATCTCGTACTATGGAGAGGGCTTGAGTGGTATTGCTGTTGTCTTTGGGCGGCGGTTACCACTTAACATCAGGTGGGTCGTCAGCTCGTTCCGTCACTTCAATGACATAAAAAAAACAATAACTGTTTTTTATATAAGTATCGTATATACTTTCGTATGCATTTAGTAAAAACCTGTTATTTTAACGTTACAAACAGACACGTCAAATTTATTTAGTTGTATAGATTTTCCTCGTATTTTTACGCACATGGTTAATACAATGTTATTAATTTCTTATTAAAGGAAATATGAAATTGATAGCTCTGAGTAATAAAGCTTCATATCTTAATTACATTGTCCCTCACAACAAAGCCTTTGTAAACATGACGATTTTCGCGTATTTTCGTTACCATGTTTTTTCCTTTTATGATCACGTTTTTTTTTCCGGGAAAGAGTAGGCGAAGACTAAAGAAGCCAATTTTGTGTCAACGGTGAGTTTTTTTTATTTGATACAGTTACGGAACGAGCCGACGGTCCACCTCGTGTTAACTGGTAACTTCGGCTCATAACAACCGATGGGACTTGGGGCCTCCCATACTAGGTAAGACAAGACCCAAGTCGCATCGTATGCACCCGTAACTCTGAGACGTGTAGGTGAAATGGCTCATGTCCCTGTGCTGTAAAAGGCTGAGCCACCCCTTTTTACAGCACAGGGCGCATAGGGACTTTTCGTAGATGTGATTTTATTGTTTGGCTTTTTCTTGTATTGTTTTTTCCTATGTTTGTGCTAAAATAAATGTTTCTATCTATCTATCTATCATGATAAAAAAAACAAGCCACATAGCGTCTCGTTTAGTAAAAATCTGAATTCACAGCGGGCCAAGACGCGGGCACAGCTAGTTCTAAATAAATATATCGGTTAACTAAATGTCCGAAATTTCTGCCACCACATGTTAATTATATCCAATAAAATTGATGATCTTGAGAGATTTTTCGTCTGGCAATCTGATCAACCGCTGACTTTCAATAGAAAAAGTGGTATCTCGGTGCTCTGCCGACAAGGCACGAATCTCTGTTTTATGAACTGTAAGATATGTAAAACAATTTACATATTGATTCAGACAGAAATTGAGTTTAGTTTTAGAAGTTCAACGAAGTAATTGTGCTAAAGGAACGTTAACATAGTTATAACGTTGGTTTCTCAAAACCTTTGTGAATCAATCATGCGATATTTCACATTACGACAATTATCCGTTAGATATTCGTTAATAACGTTGCTAGCCGACTGAAAATTGGTTATATTCAGTCGAGTAGCTACAATAGTTAATATCAAACAATTTCTGTACATATGACCGCATATTGGAAATACATCCACTAGTCAGGATTTGATTAGATTGGTCAACTAACGAATGGCCTCACAGCTCAGTTGGTAGTAACTCTGCATTCTGCGCTATAGGTCGTGGGTTCGATTGCCACCCAGGACAAATATTTGTGTGATAATTAAATTAGAATTTCATTCTTGAATACGGATTGGATTGGTTTACATTCGTTATTTTACTATTATTATTATTAATCATTTAATTCGAATGCAATAAATTGACCATATTACAATCATTATAAAGGTCAGCAAAACAAAATCTAAAATTAAAACTAGACCTAGTTGTGCTTCACATTTTAATGCTGTTGACATAGGCACAGGAAAACTGACAACAGATGCCAGGAGTTGACTTCAAAATATAGAGCTAATACCTACGTCGTGATATACAGACAGATTTGAGTTAATAATGTACAATAGTATGTTAGCAATGTCATTATACTTGAATTTTGGAGTTGGAAGTTTCTCATTCTAAGCTATTTAGTTTCTAACTCGAGAACTCGAGAAAAGAGAAGTCGAGAATCATGTGAGAGAATTATCAAAAACACTGATTTTTGACTCAAACGGTCAGTATTTGATTAAGATGAGATATGGTCAAAGAACACTAAAATAAATTACTGTCTGGAATCATTATTAACAGGAACATTTTGGCTTTTAATTTATTTAGTTTCTAACTCGAGAACTCGAGAAAAGAGAAGTCGAGAATCATGTGACATAATTATCAACAACTAATTTTTGACTCAAACGGTCAGTATTTGATTGAGATGAGATATGGTCAAAGAACACTAAAATAAATTACTGTCCGGAATCATTATTAACAGAAACATTTTGGCTTTTAATTTTCTTTCAGTTTACAGGATGAGGTCATGTGTGCACAAAACGAGACTCTTTGAGGCAGTGTCCACTTTAGTCCTTTCACCACACTGGTTCCCGAAACCTAGTGACGCGAGTAGAAAAAAATATTTTGTCTTCACAGGACTGTGACCAGGAACACATAGACGCCGTATACATTTTAAGACCTAAATTTGAATATCTACCAGTTCACAAAAAATACACCAACCTTTAGCAGATCTGCTTTCGTACATCTCCAAATCCAGTGCGTCATCCCGTCCATCCTTGGGCACCGTGACCCTGAAAGTCCAGTCGCTCCAGTCGAAGCTCACAGCGTGGTTCTCGACGAAACTCCACAGCCCCTGGCTCGACCTGCCCTGCCTCCCCAGCGGCTCTATTGTCACCACATCGAACAGCCTCACTGTCTTCTGCTCCCTCAAACTCCTCATCAAGTTATCGGCCAGACCTTCAATACACGTAGCATTATCACTACAGTCTAAGTCCACCCCGAGAGCGCTCCCCAGAAACAGAATCACCAGCAACACAGATGCAGTCATTTTGGCACAGCACTGATCACCGATCCATTTGTGGTCACAAACAGTCCACCTTCACCGGTAGCGTCTCACATAATGAGCTCGTGTGAAACTGTTCATGATTTTTATCCACGGTCACGCTGCAATGGTCCCGCCCAAGTATGTGTGCATGATTTTTTCAAACAGTTTTCTTTGCGATTCTTCGATAGTTTTCCGTGATTCGAACGGTTAAAGTCGATAGTTGTCGGTGGTTGGGGCTGGTGAAAAAATGTTTGCCGTACGGTTGTATCGTAGTTCTGCTGAATTGCTATTTTACTTTCATATGGGTACTGGTGGTGAATTAGACGAGGGAATATTACTTTTCTTTAAATTCACTTTCAGGTCGACCAACAGAAATAGTAATTCTCTTCTCTTGCAGTTTTCCCTGCAGTAGCCAATTAACCACCAATTTCCCATAAACTACACTCGCCATGGCCAAGTGTATTTTATGGGAATTGCCTGCTAACAACAGGCTATAATGGGCAGTTGTATTTGCTTCTGCATATAAAGTGATATTACATTGCGATCACCCTGAGGTTAGCTAATTGGCAGCTACAGAGTGGTAGACCGTATCTCTTGGTAGTACTGGGTGTATAATAAACAGTACATTTTTCGACGAGTCAGGAGTTGGTTCTATTATATTCTGTTCGAGTCACTGGTTCTCTGGAACCAGTGTGCTGAAAGGATATTAAATGCACCTCAAGGAGGCTCCTTTCGTGCCCTCGTCCCATGTCTACGAATTTTTAGTTGTAGGACTTTGGTGGAGCGGACTTGAGTCGTATTGATGTTATCTATGGGCGGCGGCGGTTACCACATAATATCAAGTGGGCCGTCAGCTCGTTCCGTCAATAACATGACATAAAAAAAGGATATCTCGGTTTCCTCACGATTTTCGTTCACCGTTTTGGGAACGTGGGGGTATTGTCTTACCTTAATATGGGATGACTTTAGTCGTATTGCTTGTTATGGGCTGAGGTCCACTTAACACCAGATATGCCATAGGCCATCTGCTCATTCCGTAACTTTACCACTAAAAAAAAACTACAATATAATTTTTTGTATTTCAAAATACACTATTCTTTTCTCTACTACGTTATTCATATAATGTTAAAAAACTGAAACTGAAACTCCTCATCAGGTATTTCAATTAGTTCTGGTGACACTACATTTAATATTCTGACGGTACCATTGGTATGAAATGAAACTTATTTGTTTGGTAGATCGGCGCACACGCAATAACTGCAACGTATTTCCACCGCCTGTTATGTGAGAGTGACTGATAGTACACAAATCCCACTTTGACACAAATCTACTTTACATAAAAACAAGTATATATGTTTGCTGATTCGCGTGTAATTTTGTTATATAGAAGTTGAATTTCCCAAAATTAATCTCTTTTTTTATGTCATTTTGCTATACTGTGTAAGTATTTCACTTATATTTAGAACTAGCTGTTGCCCGTGACTTCGTCATGATGTTTCAGGACATGATGTTTCCCTTCACCATTTTGAGAACATGGTACTGCGCACATGAATCTTTCAAGCGAAAAACTCATAGGTGCACTTCGGGATTTGTAGCGGCGACCTCCGGACTGAAACTCAGGGCTCTCTGGAACACGGAGTAATAATAATAAATAATAATACTAAATATTGATGATCAATTCACACAGTGATGCACTCGTGTTGCTGTGTTGCGGTGGAAGGGAGTGGGTGCCGGTGAAATTGCAGCCGCATGAGACGTAACATCCCCGTGTCAGCGATGCGATTGCAACTTGAGTCATGTGTGTTAGAGAGGACTTGGGGAAAGTACTGGCACCATTTCCATTTCTGCCACCAAGCAGTACCTAATACATTCACGCTACTGTGTTCCGGTTTGAAAGGTGTGGTTACCGGTTAATTTACATGAGACGTTCCACCCTCACGTCTCAGAGATACAGGCGCATAAAATGCGACTTGGGTCTTGTCGTACATAATTACGGGAGGACCGAAGTCTTTGCTTGTTTTGGGCAGAGGCTACCACTTAACACCACGTAAAATTGAAATTGCAGGCGCATGAGACATCCCTACACAACATCATAACACACCTACATAACATCCCTGTCTCCTGGGGTGATGGACGCAACGCAATGCGACTTGAGTTATCTCGTACTTTGGTGGAGAGGACTCGCGTATTGCTGTTGTCTATGGGTGGCGGTTACTACTTAACATCAGGTGGGCCGTCAGCTCGTTCTGTCACTTATATGATATAAAAAAGGGAAGGCTAACGGCTCGTACGGTAAATGTATCACATCAAAAAAATTAAACTCACTATGTGTACAGCCGTCGGTAAAAACTAGTATTACAGTTTTCATTATAGATCAAAATTAACATAAACATGTTAATGATTGATTAATTAGAGGGTAATGTAGGCAGGAAATTGGTAGTTAAAGAAAAAATAGGAATAGAATCAACGCATGCGCGGAAAATGCAACTTGAATTTATATACATTTCCTATTTCATAGATAAGACAATTTTACAGAAGGTACAGTGGACGTGATAATAAAAATATACTGTCATTTCGTACCGATATTTAATGTTCCTATTTGAGTATATTTCGGAATATGTTGGAGTAGATATAAGTATTTACTAATATATACTATAAATGTATTGTTATATGTGTATAATAAAGTTATATACAAGAACTTTTTGAAGTAGCCAAATTACTGATAATTGTTTTGTGACACCGCTTTCCGTTTATTCCTGCTCTTAAATCTTGTCCATTTAAAGGTTTCCTGGAAGAGATCTTAGCGGTAGACCAGCAATTGTTCCATCAAAGTCAAAGTCAAAGTCAAAACTTTTATTTCCATAGAATTCATAAAAAAATGGCTTGGAAACGTCAATATTATTCATAACATAAGGTCACGCGTACTTATTGATAAGTTTGATACCTGTTCAAACCCTATCCGACCCTCCATGGGTAAGAACAGACAAGAAACCCCTAATGGAGCCACAATTATTGTTATCCTTTGCAATGTTTTACTTTTTATGTTTTAGCGTAGAGTTAGCGTTGAGTCGTATTGTTATTGTCTGTGGGCGGCGGTTACCATTTAACATCATGTGGGCCGTCAGCTCGTTCTGCCTCTCAAATCACATAAAAAACCTTCCTTTTGTTTCGTATGCCCTATCTGTTTTTAATCGTTGGTACCGGTTGATAGATGGAAAACACACGCATTGTGTTAATAACGGTACATGTCACGAATTTTCGTTAATCACGCTATATGAAAGAAATATTACTTATTTAATAATGGTTTAAGCGGCAATTTTTGTTACATATTTGGAGGTTATTTTTTTATGACTGCTGTTGGCCGTTGATGGCTTTGATAGCGTCTGCAATGACTTTTGGTGAGAGCAGACGGCTCTCAGCTGGTAACACTTAAAAGTTATACATAACGACACCAAGGGCACTACTTAGGTACGCATCTGGACTTAGGGCGTTGCGAGTCGGGTGGAATGGCAGAGATTTTTTGAAGGTTGCCAATAACCAAGTTTCATTTATGGCTTGCGGTGCGCCAATTAGATGCGGGCAAAATCGATTGTTAATAATAATAAGTATTGTCGTTCTGTTGTCTCTCCGCACATCTTATTTATTTATTTTAATTCTTTAAATACGGATTTACCAATTACATCTATTGAATACATAATTACATATAAAAAATAATTGTTTACTATTAATACATAATTTGAAAGTCAAATACATAAATTACACCTTTTTTTTAGTACTGCAATGTATGTAACTATGTTTGTTCGGGTGGAATCTTGCAACTCAATTTTGAAGCAGATATCTTCAACCAATTGAGTCGAAATTGTGTATACACGTTTAATTTGGATGACAATGCATGGTTAGCTGTATGACGTCATTATAAATCCAACATGGCGGAATACCGAAGATGGCGGACTAGTTATTTTCAATGCAATCCTACAATATGGATATCAAATGAAAGGGCTTGCTGAGAATGACTCGAAAAATAAAGTGACGTCACTCGAAATCCAATATGGCGGACTTCTAAAGATGGCGGATTAAGTTTTTACTTTCGTCCAATATGGGTATCAAATGAAAAGACTTGCTGAGAATACGAAAGCGAAAAACTCCGTTGCTCCAATCCATTAAAAGCTTGCTTTAAATAAGTTTTTTTAATTTTTATTTATTCCACTCTTAGTTTAGATGTGTCTATACTCTAGACAAAACACATACACAGAAACACAACACAAGCGTCTAAGAACAAACTTTATACTCACAGTTTTCCTCGGCCGTAGATCGACCCATGCAATAAATCCTGCATTTTTATATATTTTTTATATATAATATGTATTCAGCTGAGTAAATGATATAAATTATTCAAAAGTCAATAATTTTTTATGCATACAAAACTGTACATCGAACAATAATTTATGATGAAATATTGCGATGTTTTTGTCTGTTACTTGCTTGCATGTTTATCTTTGATTATTTATCACCTGTTATTCAGCGCCTATGTAGCCAATTGGGTATGCCACGCCTGGATTGGAAACCTGTTTTGGTGACAATATACGCCTTAAATGGCTTTAAATGCGAACATCAGACACCCGAGGCCTTGTAGTTTCAGAAAATGTTCGTGATGTGTATGTCCAGGTAATCCACCTATACAATTTAACAGTTTTCTTTTTAAGTTATATAGGTGATAGAACGAACTGACGACCCACCTGATGTTAAGTGGTAACCGCCGCCCATCAACAACAACAATACGACTCAATTCCTCTCCACCAAAGTACGAGATGACTCAAGTCGCATTGCGTTGCGACAATGCCCCTGAGACGAGGATGTTACGTCTCAAGCGCCTACAATTTTACCGTCAACCACTCCCTTCCACCGGAACACAGCAACACGAGTGCATCACTGCTTGGCGGCAGATTACCAGGTGTGGTAGCAGTAGTTCTCCGGTCGAATTTAGCACATTCATTTAAATCTAGTACGAGACGATCAATCAAATGATAAAAATTGGTAGCGACGCCGACGCTTCGGCGACCGTCGGATAACTGCGTTATGTTGTTGTGTGGACAATCATTTTAATTGATTGATTTGATCTCTGTGTAACACGGGAAAAACGGCGGTAAAATTTTGTTCACTATTGTAAGATGGCGTAATTTTTTTATTTAAAATAAAACACTGAAACATAAATTTACTAGGTAAACCTGTTTGTTAACCATGTTAAGGTAAAAGTGAAATATTTAATAATAAGTTTAATAATCGATGACTGAGACAAATATTTCTGAGTGATTAGCAATGATGATCACAAGTTTTGTTACACTGAGCCCGCATGCGATTGCTGATTAGGCAGTGCGGTTTCATCTTTCCCTCCGCCGTTATCATGCCCTCCGCCGTTATCTTTTCCTCCGCCGTTATCTTTTCCTCCGCCGTTATCTTTCCCTCCGCCGTTATCTTTCCCTCCGCCGTTATCTTTTCCTCCGCCGTTATCTTTACCACCGCCGTTATCTTTCCCTCCGCCGTTATCATTCCCTCCGCCGTTATCTTTTCCTCCGCCGTTATCTTTCCCTCCGCCGTTATCTTTCCCTCCGCCGTTATTTTTACCACCGCCGTTATGTTTACTATCGCCGAATAAGCCTTCTAATGGATTTTCACCATGACCACCGGATAATATGTCTATATCTATAACTGAATCAAACAGTGATTCAGCAACCACATTAGATATGGCAATTACAACCAATAGAACGGCGAAAATCTGAAATTAAAGAGAAGTTATTGAAAAAAAAATTTTTTTTCATTTAATTTGCAGACTATCTTCACAGATCAGGCGGTACTGTGCTATATGTCGTGGGTTCGATTCCAACCAGGAAAAATATTCATGTGACTAACATTGATGTTTGTTTTGTGTCTGGGTCCTAAGGTATTATATGTAAATGTATGTATTATATAAATTTAATCTGAGTAGGATATGGTGAAGTCGGTTTCGATATAAGGCCGTTTAAATATAAAAGCTGTTTTAATTTGAAATAATCATCTTTTCTCTAGACGTTTACGATGAATTTATGTCACTGTTTTACTGCACCTTGACATATCTGTCAATGTAACGTTATTGTCATTTTTTGAAAATTCCTGTAACTTTTGTTATATTTTTCAAACTTTATGTTACTAAGATATTTGACAATAATTGTAAAATTAGGTATAGCTTAGCTTTATATCGGTTTTACTGATAGTTCTAATGTGTCAAGTAAGATTTTCATAATTATTCCAATTATTTTAGTAATAATGAATTCAATATAAATAATAGTTTTATTTTATTACTTACCGCAAAGTACTTCATGTTGCTGGACAACTTCGATTCACTTTTGGTCTTGTCATTAAAAAGCTAGCTCTTATATACCACTTGGCACAAAGTACTTATTTAGACTAGGCAAATAATATGTGACAATCAATATTATTATTTGTTCAGCTGTTACATTTATATGGAAAATAAAACAGAAAGTTAAATAAACAGAGTAAATATACCAAGGTGACTCTCAGCTCAGTTGGTAGCAGCGCTGCCTTCTACGCTGCAGGTTTTGGGTTCAATTCCGCAGAGCAAATTTTTTTGTGTAACGGGAATAATTTTTCAGTCAGTCATTATAAGTATATAATATATGCATTTAGGAGAAAAGACCAGAAATATATTGTATTCAAATAAATTAAGAAGTGTTGTTGATTCCACTGTGTTTTTGGGCTTAACTTTAGGTGCAAACCATATATTTTTTAGAAAATTAAATGAATCCCTTTCACCTTTCAAAAATTCAATGAAATAAATATCCATCATGTTAAAGTGACATCTCAGTATTTGTATGAAATTTTATTTATGTAGGTGGCGATATCATCATCATCATTATCATCATCCTAGCCTGTAATCGCCCAATGTTGGGTGTAGGCCCCACTTTTCTTTTACCAGCCCGATTTGTTCTGCGCCGCTCTCGTCCAGGTTTTTCCAGCAGATTTTACGATGTCGTCGACCTAACGTGCTTTCGGTCTACTTCGGTCTACTTCGGTGCTTCGGTCGGAAAATGAACATTGGGCGATATGTCATATAATTATTATCCAATATTCCGTCAATAGATGCCGGTCATATCAAAAATAATTTTAAAAGCTTACTACCCGTCTGCCAGTGATAATGATCACCTGCTCCCAACCCATAGTAAGACGACGCACCGCCTATCATAAATCGCCTAGTTCACACGATCCAAGTTGCAAAACATCCGATCGTCATTGAGAATATCCCTTAAGTGTATTTTTAGTAACATAATAATAATAATAAATTTTATTTCGCAACAAGTCCATATTACAAAATACAAAAATACAAAATACAAAATACCACACACATTGTAAGATTAAGAAACTATTAAAATAAATTATTATATTATTTATGATTAATATCATGGTGCACCGCTAACCAGTGTCTGAAGAAACTGTTATCCGGGCATTCGGTAGCAGTTTTCAAAATAAGGTTAACACTGACGCGCAAGCGAGACAAAAAGGACTCGATGCGAGATCGGAGGATGGCGAAAAAATCGGGAACTCTGGCCTCGGCGAACATATAAAATAGGTTGACATGTCACACAGCATCATCTAGCCCTAAACTAAGCAAACTTTTTATTATAGGTACCAGATAAGTGAAAGAATACATTTTGCACACTACTACTAGATACTACCTGATATAGAACAAACCTGTATCTTTGCCACACAAATATTTGTCGTGGTGGGAATTAAACCCACAAGTTTATAAGAAAGATTTTTAAGCTATTGCATAGCTTCTATTGCGGGCCTTGAGCGTGGAGACCGAATCCAGAAATTCCGTAACGAAAAAAACCTAACACCCCCCACTCCGACCGGCACAGCGGTGATACTTTTTAGTTTATCCATCTATCGATAAATACCAGAACTTTTAATGACTTTTTGAAATATCACGCGCAATAGCTTTACCGCGGCAGTCTCCGAGTGCCACACGTCTTTTTTTTTAGTTATTACCATCTGAGCTGTGAGGTATTTTGATCTCTTGTCTTTTGTGTCTTCGCCATCAAATCGACAAAGAATTATTTTCATACGATGGTTCATTTTTTGCCATCTAAAATATCTATATAAGTATATAAAAATACAGGTGCGTGTCCGTATATTTCACTCCGCAGCCGAAACTACGTAACGCAGCGATTTAGTGTAAGGTAGTAATCCCACGTCTCACATTGTGCACTATGGTGGTTGCGCATCAGTAGCTTTGGGTGTGTTTGTAAAGTGGGCCACTGACATGTGTAACGTTATTAATTTATCGTTTAAAACATTGATAAAATAAAGATAAGTTTTAGAACTAAAAACAGTTTTTATTGTTCATGAAGTTTGTGTTAAATCTTTGAATAATTCAGAATACTTCGGAAAACACACACTTGTGTTAATAATCTACATGTCATAAATTTTCGTTACTGTACACTACTTTGCTCCTGAACAATCTAGTTTCATATATAGAAACATAAGACAAGCGTCTGAGAGCTGAGAACAAACTTTATGCTCCCCATACAGTCTTCCTTGGCCATAGATCGACCCCTAACCCATGCAATAATGTGATCTATTAATATTTCTTATTCTCGATTTGTAATCCTGCCTGTTTATTTTATTTTTATTTGTTATATGAATTCAGTTGAATAAATTTTAGTGTGGCTGAAGCACTATGTATGAAGTTGCGATGTAAGCAACGGTTGCTATTCGTCTCCAAGCTTATTCACTGAATGTATTAGCTCTGCTGGATAGTCCATATTCGAGGTTGTTAGTGAAATAAAATACCGATTACTTCTTTTGGTTGAAAATTTTCTTTATGGCTGTACTCTTGCTGTTGGCCGCAGATGACCTTGACAGCGTTTACACGGGCTTTTGGTGAGAGCTGAGGCTCTCAACCGGTAAATCTTAAAATTATACACAACGACACCAAGGGCACCACTTAGGTCCACTTATATGGACCTCGGCTTGGGGCGTTGCCAGTCGTGAGAAATGGGACAAAATTCGCCTCGCGCGGGCGTTTGTGGGGATACTTCGACCCCGCCGGCGGGGTCCTTGTGAAGGTTGAGTGTTTTCTCTGTTGTGGGATGATGATAGAAATAACTCCGAATAGGCGGCCATTATCAAGTCAGGAGGGTCACCATGTAGGTGTCTTGGTCTACGGAGAGAGCGCTTAGCCGGGGGGGGGGGTCAACCGAATATCAGGTAATAAATCAAAAAAATTAATGAAATAAAATACGTTTATTTGATCACCCTGAAATAAATAATATAAAGAAAGAAATTGACTTAAAAAAATGACACATTTTTCCGCCGAATTTTCATTTTCTGTACGAGACGATCAATCAAATGATAAAAATTAGTAGCGACGCGTCGGCGACCGTCGGATAACTGCGTTATATTGTTGCGTGGACAATCATTTTAATTGACTGACTTGATATCTGTGTAACATGGGAAAAAAAGGCGGTAAAATGTTGTTCTAGTGAACATGATGGCGTTATTATTTTATTTAAAATAAATCAATCAGAAATTTACTAGGTAATCCTGCATTAATTAAACATTACACTTTTTTAACAATGTTAAGGAAAATATGAAATTGTTAACTTATCGATATCAAAGACAAATACTTTTGAGTGATTAGCAATGATGATCAGAAGTTTTGTTACGGTGAGCCCTCAGGCGATTGCTGATTAGGCAGCGCGGTTTCATCTTTCCCTCCGCCGTTATCTTTACCACCGCCGAGTAAGCCTTCTGATGGATTTTCCTTATGACCACCGGATAATAGTGCTACAGAAATATCCGTGTCAATCACTGATGCAGTAACCCCAGTATACATGGCAATTACAACCAATAGAACGGCGAAAATCTGAAATTAAAGAGAAGGTATTGAAAAACAAATAATAACATTTTTATTTTTTCATGTAGCTTGCAGACTGGCCTCACAGCTATATGTCGTGGGTTCGATTCCAATCCAGGAAAAATATTCGTATGACTAACATTGATGTTTGTTCTGTGCCTGGGTACTAAGGTAATATATGTAAATCTTATAAAAAATAAGTATAAGTATTATTTAAATTTCATCTGAGTAGGATATGGTGAAGTCGGTTTCGATATAAGGCCGCTTAAATATAGCAGCTGGTTTTAATTTGAAATAATCATCTGTTCACTAGATGTTTATGATGAATTTATTTCACTGTTTACTTCACCTTGGCATATCTGTCAATGTAACGTTATTGTCATTTTTTGACAATTCCTGTAATTTTCGTTATATTTTTCAAACTTTGTGTTACTAAGATATTTGACACCAATTGTAAAATCGCTTATTTCGTATTTTCAAATCGTAAATATTCCCAAGATTCCCAAGATCTGATGCATCAAAGCACGGAATAACTTTTATTTATCAACATAATTATTATACATACTACGTATTGGAACCACCTGGCAAGAGCTTAGCTTTATATCGGTTTTACTGTTAGTTCTATATTATTAATAATAATAAATCTTTATTCATTGATTTCATTCTAAGATTAACATAGTGAGTTAGTATTTAATAAAAGGTAATATTCGCACTATGCCAGAACTAGGAAATCCTGTGTCTCAGTTAATAAGTTCTAATGCAGATTAAAACTTCAATGTTAATTTGAACTATTTGTTAAGCATATGTGATTAAAATATGAAAAATAATTTGAATACAAGAACTTACCGCAAAATATTTCATGTTGATAGAATACTTCGATTCCCTTTTGGTTTTGTGAATTTAAACATGCGCTTATATACTACTCGGCTCAAGTACTTATTTAGACTAGGCAAATAACACGTGACAATAAATATTATTATTTATTTAGCTGTTACATTTACATTGAAAATAAAAACATAAAGTTGAATAAACAGAGTAAATATAACAAGGTGACTCTCAGCTCAGTTGGTAGCAGCGCTGCCTTCTACGCTATATATAATTTATGCATTTAGGAGGAAAATATAATTCGTCGGACAATTTTTGATCTGGACGGGAATCGATCCCACGCCCTACATTGCAGAGTTACCATTTGACACGTGAGGCTATTCCATAAAATCTGGAATTCCCTTCAATTGGCAAATGTCGTTTTTTGTGTATATCAGTTACGGAACGAGCAAGGCTACCTGATGTTAAGCCTCCCCTAGGTATATGGAGACCAAGTTGCCCAGCATTGCCACCCTAACTTTGAGATGTGAAGGTAGAAATTTCGCCGGTACTGCTTGGCTGCAGAAATAGATGTAGTGGCAGTACTTCCCCAGGTAAAGTTGATAAAAGGTTTCTATAGACTGTATATTTTTGTCATACTCATAGTTTGGTCTAGACAAATTCGAAAGAATACATACAAATCAAAATAGACAATACAGAAATTGCAGGCGCATGAGACGTAACATCCCCGTCTCGGGGTGATGGACGCAACGCAATGCGACTTGAGTCATCTCGTACTTTGGTGGAGAGGACTTGAGTGGTATTGCTGTTGTCTATGGGCGGCGGTTACCACTTAACATCAGGTGGGCCGTCAGCTCGTTTCGCCACCAGAATTGCATAAAAAACATTAATGCAAAACTAAGCAAAACAAATTTTGTTTATCATTATGATATTTAAATTCACAAATGGCGTCAAATTGGGTTCGATTATAAGCCAAAAATTGGCAGTCCATATTCAAGTATTTAAGTTGTGCATTTTAAGTACCATGTCAGGAAGTAAACTGTGAAAAAAAAAACAAATAATTAAATAATAAATTAATAAATAAAGGCAAACATTTCACGCAGCGCCATCTAGCCCCAAAGTAAGCTAAGCATAGCTTGTGTCATGGGAACCAGACAACTGATATAATACATAAATACTTTTTTTTCTGTAAATATTTAATGTAAATGTTCTGTAAATACATACTGACATCCAGACACAGAACAAACATCTATATTCGTCATACTGCTTGTCCTGGGTGGGAATAGAACCCACGACCTACAGCTCAGAAGGCAGGGTTGCCAACTGAGCTGTGAGGCCAGTCAAAATAGAAACACTCGTATTAATGTTGGGCTAGAAAGAGACAACGGTACATTTATAAGCTCCCTCCAGTTTCAGTGAAAGTATAATAATTATTTGAATAGAAAGCTTCGTTTTTCTTTTTCATTTTTCATTGTCTGCTCTTGTATTGGTTTTTTTGTGATTGTGAAATTGAAAGTTATTTTGAGTCTCCGGCAACTCAAATAAATAAAATATTGAACGCTTGACTAGGTCTTCACCATTATTCCGTCTTAAGTTATTGTAATATTAAGGTGGAATTTCGCTGTCACTTTTTGGCATTTTTGGTGACTATGTACGGCAGATACAAAAATAATGTATACATAATATTTATTTATATTATATAAACACACATAATTTTTGTATTTCTTGTAGGTCATGAGTTCGATTCCCACCCAAAGCAAACATTTGTGTGACGTAAATCGATGTCTGTTCTGTGTATGGGTTAATGTTATATGTATGTTGATACGTATGTATTTACAAAAAGTATATAAGTACCTATTAACCAGTTGTTTGGTTCCACACAAACTATGCTTAGCATTATTTGGGGCTAGATTATAGATAATCTCAAAATCGACTGTAGTGTTTAATATGTACTGATTAATTGATATCATACTATCTTTTGCCCGCGGTTTCGCTAGCGTTAATGAAGTTTTGTCAATCAATTTTGGTTATCGATCGATATAGAAATCATAAACAAGTCTTTAAATTTTTTTCTCTAACATTCTCCAGGATCCCACCATCCCTGTAACAAAAATCATCATAATTGATTCAGGGGATTGAGTCGTTTAGGCTGCAAAGCGTAATAAAATAGCGTAATAAACAGATCTTTGTATATCAGTTCACGTTAACCCGTTTCGTTGAATAGAAAGAAAGAAAGAAAACATTTATTATTCACACAAAACAACGGCAAACATCACAAAAACACAAAAAAAAACCTAAACAAAACATATAATAAAACAAAAAGTATGAGGAACGCTGTCGTTTACAGGATTGTGTGAGAAGCCCTGAGCCCGTGTTGCAACAGGTTACAGCGCTGATTTTCAGGTCAAGGCTTCGGTGGCGTACGAATATAAAGAGAAACACAGAAAATTACAATAATTAACATTGAGAGGTAGAATATACATAGGAAATTTCAAATTAGAAGTACATACAACAGAAATAAGAATTTATAATAAACTAAGTTAATATTGAATCAAACAATTACACTAAGTAATTCCAACCGCAAACGACCGCGCGGCACATGTTCCTCATATATCCAACTTAAAGTACACATTAAATTACGGAAAACTCGAAACTAAGTAATTACAATTAATTTGCGTGAAATTTGTAATTTTACACGCGAATTCGCTAATTCTGTATAAACGGTAATAACGTGGAATTTGTCTGTCATCAGACTGTTATGTTGATTCACGGTTTATTTATTTATTAAATACATCTATCATTACAGGTAAACCTAATACAACAGGGTAGTTAATAATAATTCAAAAACACAAAATAAAATCAAATTAAAAATAAAATAAATCAATAAATTCTACACAAATCACCTTTACAATAACAAAAATAATATATGGTAACAATTACAAACTCGCTCTGAGAACAATGTAACAGTTGAATTAATTAGTCCGGGATGTACTGACACATACATATTTCTGTACACGATCACACCTATTTCTGCCGCCAAGCAGTAACTCATACACATTACCATGTTCAAGTTGTTGTTGACTGGTTTCACTGGCCTCACAGCTCAGTTGGTAGTAACTCTGCCTTCTGTAGGTCGTGGGTTCGATTCCCACCCAGGACAAACATTTGTGGGAATATAGATGTTTGTTCTGTATTTGGGTGTTAATATGTATTATATTACAAAAAAGTATAAATGTATTCTATCAGTTGTACAAGCTATGCTTAGTTTGGGGCTAGATGGCGCTGTGTTAATTTTCCACCAATATTATTATTAGTACCTGGATGGCCGAGCTTTGCTCGGTATATATTTTTTTTTGATAAATTGTGTTTTGTAGAAATTATATTTAAGTACGAAGTACATACTGATAAAATGATGAAATATGAATAATATTTTTCGATCTTACCGACAGAAGAAACGCCACCTTTTTGTTATTTTCTTTCAATAAAAAAAAATAAGTTTATGTTTAAGTTGATTTTCTGAAAATGAATCCTACCTAGATCGATTTCTCGCCCCCGAAATCCCCTGTATACTAAATTTTATAAAAATCGTTACAGCTGTTTCCGAGATTCAGATTATATTATATATACATATACAAGAATTGCTCGTTTAAATATATAAGATACAAGGTGTGAAACAATCATCGTACTCAAAATTTTGTATATTGATGGTGAAACATATTATATTAAAGGTATGATATTGAAATGATGCATGAAAAAATGTATCTAATGAATAGCCAAAGGTTTAGAATCTCATTTTAAGAAAGAGCCATCTAGCGTTCAGTAGTGAGACTGTAAGCCGCGAAATTTCCAGAATTCACGCGTTTTTAGGTATAAAAGGTTTAAGGTTAAAGTTTTAAAGGTTCTTTTAGGGCGTTTTTAAGGTTTTGTTATTTCTTGCAATATATCCTTTAGCCTGCGCCCATACCAACTCAATGGGATTGAGCTCACAGTGGTATGGGGGCAGACGTAAAACAATTATCCCATGCTGCGCTGCCATCTCGTCTACAACATACTTATCGCAATGTTCTTGTTTGTATATTTATATCAGAGCACTTTTATACAATTTTATTGTAAAATAGAAATAATATTCTTTTATAGCTTGAAATGATTATCTACTCGTATTCACACTCATTGTTCATTCATCTGATTGAACGAGAACTGAACGCATCACTATTACTTTAAATATGGCAACATTATTTTACAAAGTGACATTAGCTACTGTCAGTTGGCCTCGTCTATTTAAAAATACGACCATAGAGTTTAAGAAGAAGAAGAGTTTACTTTCAAGCAGTTATGCTACTCGACAAGAGATGGCGTTGCAGTCGTTAAGTTGATTATTGAAAACACGAATAAAACAACATTTTCTGAAAATGAATCCTAGCTAGATCGATTTATCGCCCCCGAAAACCCCTGTATACAAAATTTTATGAAAATCGTTGGAGCCGTTTCCGAGATTCAGATTATATATATATATATATACAAGAATTGCTCGTTTAAATAAGTAAGATAAGTTTGATGGGTGTAGTTACAGGCATTGACAGCGCAGAAGGCATAGTTACCAACGGAGCTGTGACATAAATAAATAACTATTAGGAATGTGACATAAAATTCATGATTACGGCCTAATTCGAACACGTTAACCGTAAACCATAAATTAATTCGTGACACAAGTGTTAGTCGAATTACGTGTACATTTATGGGTTTAGTGGTAGTAAAAGTGCTTAAATCATCTGTGTGCGTTACTTAACATATTAATCACCCTACATTATATATTTTGGGCTTAATAATAAAAAAAAACTATAGAGTTAGATTATGTATTAATGCCTTTAGAGCATTGTTGGATGAAAAATCGAGGTATATGTTACTGTAAAAGACTGTATATTGTTAATCTTAGGTAATAAAAGCAAATCTAAGGATTTATCGATATGAGTTGGTAAATGTAAGAATTTAATAAAAAAGGACGGATTTTTTCACGGCGTTTACAATCATGACAATTATTATTCTGTTACAGTTGATAAATTTACATCAGCCAATTGATTTTGGTTGAAAAATGTTATTACTTTATTAGGCTTCGGTTAAAAGTAGTTATTACATTAATTTCATGAATTTTTAATGGACCTTACCTTACTATACATGCAGTTCAAAAATAACCAGCCAACTAATATCAATTTAAGCATAAATTCCAAAATACACGTGACTGGTAAAGAGTTCTGAGTCACATACGTGTCTTTTTCAACATTTGCCTTATCTTGGAGGTAAATCTTAAGTTTTACCACTAGACTGGAAAAACTCGACATGAGCGATGTTCACAAAACTGTTCGGACATTTACAAGCAAGAGTTATTAAATGTTAGGTTTTACTGGATATCCTAGGATTTATCGTAGATCGAGCTTTTACAGTAACATGTTAATTACAAATTAAATTTAGATAGTATCCATTCATGATTAAATTCTAATTATATCCCTTAACATGGGGTTTTCGATAAAAAAAATGCTATCCATACTAGACAAACCACGAAGATTATTAAAATAATTGTTTCCGGATATGTGATGTTTATCGTTCTCCATGAAATCCTGAACTTATCAATTAAACTGATATTATCTACTTGTTTTAACTGTCCAGCTTGAATTGTCGCGTAATGGTAACTCAAAGTAATTGAAATAATGACTCGGCCGAGGTTAGTCCTATTTGTGTGTGGAATCCCTCCATTAGGGGTTTCTTTTCTGTTCTTCCCCATGGAGGGTCGGATAGGGTTTGAACAGGCGTCAAACTTATCGATAAGTATGCGTGACCTTATGTTTTGAATATTGACGTTTCCAAGCCATTTCTTTATGAATTCTATGGAAATAAAGTTTTTGACTTTGACTTTGACTTTGTGTCATCATTTATGACGTGTATAGTCTATCAAAAATCCAACAGAACTATTCTATTATTACATAGGTTCTATGGTAAAACTAACATACAGATTGTTATATTCAGCTTAATTCAGTTCAGCTTGTCAGTGCGGACATTTTATGGTATAATAAAAATAAAGTTTGAAGGAAGCCTTACAATAAAATACCCTCCACAATAAAAAATTAAACTCAATGTATTTAAAACAAAACTAAGAGAATATATAAGTATTTATGATAATTACTTTTAGTCGTATTACTTAAATACATTGGATGGGCTAACTAAAACTAAAATAATAATTAACAACCTACCTACTAGAACGACGCACTTAACTTATCATAATTAATTATTTATTTACTCTGATGTAAGTGACTTATGTCTTTTTCGAGAAATAAAGTTCTATAAACCTTAATGCAATATGATCATATACCATGTCGCCGATCTGCCCCGCTTCCTCCTCTGAGAACTATTCGCCGACCTAGAAGTCCCAACTCTGACTAGGAGATAGCGTCAAAAACCATATTACCAGCACAATCGAAAAATGTCATCAACATTCTAACAGAGTGTAAACGTAACTCCGCGCAAGACTTCTTTTTTTATTCATTCCGCTCATAGAAATTGCTCTCGTTCGTCGTTGTCATTTTTTTGAAAGCTTTCTCTATAAAACTGTCTGCGAGTCCCTTTCTCGCTTACTGCTCGACCGTTTATCGAAGAAAATGTATCGGATTTTGGTAACATTGGTTTTCTCTTGTGTGTGCGCGTCGATCCTCGACGGAGATTTGGAATTGGCGGATGGTGTGAAACTTATCAGTGTCCCTATTTCGAATAGTATCGATGACGGAGGAAGGTCTTTCGGGGACCATTCGGTTCTCAATCGGATGGCCAAGTTCCTTCAAGGGCACGAACTTCAAGTGAAGCTTCCAAATCTGATCGAGAAGGAAAAGATTAGTCAGTTCTTCGCTGAATCGCTGAAAGTCGTCGACGAAACGTACAAGGAGGGCAATGGTGAGTACAGTGAAGTGACTGTGGGGTAGTGAAAGTGGAATGTATAAATTTAGATACTCGGGAACAAAATGAACCATTAAGAATACGTGTAAGTCAAAGTCAAAGTCAATAACTTTATTTCATTAGAATTCATAAAGAAATGGCTTGTAAACGTTAATAATATTCAAAACATAAGGTTACGCGTACTTATTGCTAAGTTGACGCCTGTTCAAACCCTATCTGACCTTCCATGGGGAAGAACAGCAGAAACCCCTAAAAGAAGAGAAGTAGGTATTGAAATTTAAACAAGAGTTTTATGATGCAAAAATCTCATACTTTTTAATTTATGAAAATATGGACGAACGCACGTAACGTGTAGTTGCCTCTAGTGAAAATGAAAAATTTAAAATGTCTACTACAGTTATTTCCATTACATACAATATTTTGCAAACGTGAATTTTATACAAATCGTTTGTTTAAACGTAGATTTGTGGGAAACGTGAGTTAGCTGTAAATTAAGTTTGGATCATAACTGAGAACGTAGTTTTATTACATACAATATTTTCATGTCAGTACCTCTCAGTTGAATTATGTTAGTGACGAAAGTAAGTAGAGGTCTCGCCTGATGTTAATCTTCTTCCCATAACAGTAGGTAAGTATCCCATTACTAAGATGTGGGAAGACTGGTTGCATCGATTCAAATATTTTTCGATAATTTGGTATGCGAAATTAACTTGAAACTGGACATTATTTTCAAAAATAAATAAATTAGGATGTTTAAAAAGCACTAGATTTTTATTTATTCATACACAATAGAAAGTTTTGATATAATGTTTACTAGAACATAATGTCCATTGTACAAAGAAAATCATTTTAAAGCCTTTCGTATTTGGGGGAAGCTGTTATTAGAGAGATCTTAACTTCAGAGTGTGGTCATGAAATGTTCGTATTAAAATCGTAAGTTTAAAAAGTCTTAGCCAAATCTAAATCTGTGACTAACATTTGCTAATAAATAATAAATAAATATTGGTGGACATTTCACACAGCTCCATCTAGTCCTAAAGTAAGCTAAGCTTGTATCATGGGAACCAGACAACTGGTATAATACTTATATACTTTTTCGTAAATACTTACATATTACATATTAACAACCAGACACGGAACAAACATCAATGTTCGTCACATAAGTAACCAACTGTGCTGCAAGGCCAATTAAATAGTATAAAATAAATAAAGTAGTCAATAAAAACCATTTCCGCCATCACACTTAATTCAACCAGCTAGCAATAATGCAAATGCATTGGATCCGGTGCGTTCCGTCTGAAAGGCGTGGGTGCCGTTGAAATTACTGTTACATGGCACATTTCATCTTGAACGATGTGGGGAATTACGGGTGTAATTCGATGGTGATAATATGTTCTCTCCACTAAATAGGGGAAGACCTAAGTTGCATTGCTGTAATAAGGGGAAGTGGGTGGGCTTTTCACTTATGCTTGTTTTACTTCACACACTTTCTACTTTCAGGGACCGGTAGACGCAAGGGTGGCGGCGGAGGTGGTGGCGTGGCGATTCTCGGTTTGATGTTCGCGAAGGCTCTGGGGGCAGCTGGTATCGGAGGATTAGGTCTTCTCACAATGAAGGTAAGGTTTAATTTCCTTTAACAACCCTGATAGAACGCAGTTGGTGAGAGAGAAAAAATGGGGTACCACGTTGCTCGCGTCCGGTGCTGATTACCCTTTGAATCCCTACACGTGTCCCCCGGGTGGTGCGAAAGGAGCAACCAAAAGTAGCAGTAGAACTGGTGTTAAGTTCGCCCGGAGAAGTACTGCCACCACACCTGGTAATCTGCCGCCGAGCAGTGATGCACTCGTGTTGCTGTGTTCTGGAAGGGAGTGGGCGCCGGCGAAAGCAATTTGAACTTGCCTTATATATATAGTTATCTAATGAGTCAATTGTGTTAACATCTAGTACATATTTATCGACTAGCTGTTGCCCACGACTTCGTCCGCGTGGAGTTCGGTTTTATCACGAACTCCTATTTTACCCCTAGGAAAAGTAGCCTAAGTTACTCCTTGTTACATCAGCTATCCGTGAAAGGCCCGTCAAAATCGGTACAGCCATTTCAGAGATTAGCCGAAACAAACAGACACACAGACAAAAATTGAAAAAAATGATTTTTTGGTGGGTATACAGGATGTCCGGTAACGAATGGATAACCTTGAAATGGGTCTTAGTAGAACTGTTGGGCATTCGTAAAAAAATATCAAATAAAAATAAACCAAGTAGTATAAAAAAAAACAAATAAAACAAAAAATCAAAACATCGGTATTATTTAAAAAATACATATCTTTGATACTACTTGTTTTTTTTTATTTGATATTTTTTTACGAATGCCCAACAGTTCTACTAAGACCCATTTCAAGGTTATCCATTCGTTATCGGACACCCTGTATGTACCGTGTATACATCCATATGCACTTAGTAAAAAGCGGTTATTTTAATATTACAAACAGACACTCCAATGTTATTTATTTGTATAGATTAGTAGACAATCATATCGATTATGAAATTAGTTTGCAACATGTCTGAAACTACAAATCTCAAACAGGTTGCACTTCTACAAGTTACATGACAATTTTTATGTTGACCGAAAACAAGAAAAAAGAATAACTGAAAAGTTTTCAACTCTTATAAATGTTTCGTCAGTGCAAACGTCCAACTTTCGCATATATAATACTAGTGTGTACCTTTCTAAGCTACGTGATAAGTATGCATTAAACCTATCATCGTAAGATATTGCACTTTTGATGACTTATCGTGTGGTGATCGTACACCAAGACGCAAACCTGTTAGATCATTACAGTCATTAAACACCAGACATGGTATCTGCAATCTATACGGTTTGTGGCGAAATGGTAAATTACATCGATTTCTATTTCTCAGGTCGTCTCTCTCGCAATAATAATTACTATTATTATTAAAGTCAAAATCAAAGTCGAAAACTTTATTTCCATAGAGTTCATAAAGGCTTGGAAACGTCAATAATATTCAAAACATAAGGTCACGCGTACTTATCGCTAAGTTTGACGCCTGTTCAAACCCTATCCGGCCCTCCATGGCAAGAACAGATAAGAAACCCCTAATGGAGGGATTCTTTTTATTTCGCGAGCACGATCCTTGTAACAATTGAGTACTTAGATCTGTTACATTTATGACAATAATATACTGAAATAAGATATTACAGGATGTTTTGTGTGTCGTTGAGCAGAGCGACATCAGACCATGGGGATTTATCATTTATATAATTATTTACAGTGTAATAAGATTAACTTACTGGATCCTTCTTTATATATGACTTGAATTTTTGAGTCGGAAGCTTCGTTAAAATAATAAAATAATATTGGTTGATAATTATTAGTAGGGAAACTACTAATATACTATTCTACAACTTTTGTTGAATATAGACTTATCACCGGTAGCTTACTTCTTTCATATCTTTATGTTCGCGTAGAAGTAATTTTGTAGTTTTTGTAGCAGTAAAACTCAAACCAGGTTCTTCCGAGGAAGTACTGCCACCATACCCATTTCTGCCGCCAAGCAGTAGTGTATTTACTGTGTTCTAGTTTGAAAGGACCCAGGTCTGCTTTTATGGGTGGAGGTTACCACTTAATACCAGGTGAGCCGTCTGCTAGTTCCGTAACCATATCATGTAAAAAATAATTGGAAGTGCGGAGAAAGATACTAATTAATTACGTTCACTAGGATTATCTGTGTTGCAGGTGGCACAAATACAGATAGTGTTACAAACTTCCAACAGTGTTCACCGTCTAAAATATACCCCGGGTGGGAATCCTGGCTTTACTTTGTTCCGTTAAAATCACGGTTTCAGTGGGACAGTTACGATTTAGAACGAACCATTGGAGCGAAGTCACGGGATATATCTAGCATATCATGGGATAGTGAAAATATATTACTGTTTGCGAATACAGCATTACTAGTTTTATGATTAATTTTAGATTCTTGTAGATTAAGAAACTAATAACAATTTTATGGGGTGGGCGTCACGCAATTTAATACAGAAAATCATTTTTATTAGTCTGGATAACTTATAAAAACGCAATCATGATCCAATTTAACACTAATTTAATAACTTTTCTAATAAGTACGAGAAAAGAGCATTTTTTTTTCATGCAATCATTGGAATCCTGCGATATTATTAACTCTCAGAGTTCGTTGTGGAAACTTTATAAGTCGTTGCCTCGTATGAAGCAAAATCATGCGAAATAATATGATGCGTTGCATAAATAAGATTGATCTGACTATACGTACTAAGAAGTTTTGTGGCTTCGCACATATTCGCAACCTTTTTTTTTTAATGTAATGCATGAATGTCCGCTAGGATGCCCTGATTTCTGGATGGCTACTTCCTTCCAGATGTAAGAGAGTAGATTATAATCTAGGTAATGTCTAGGATAATCTAGGCGCAACGTAATGCTTCTATCGGCTACGTAGTCACAAACCATTAAATGAATCGTTAGTTTTACTTTCTTATTAATTAAAATAGTAATTATTGCTTTAATGAAATATACCATTGAATATATATGGAAAGAAAAAAGAAATATATAGACTGGTTTCAGAGCTCAGTTGGTAATAACCCTGCCTTCTGCGCTGTAGGTCGTGGGTTCGATTCCCACCCAGGACAAACGTTTGTGTGTCCAACATGTTGGTTCTGTTTAGGTGTTCACATGTATTAAAAAAAGTACATAAGTATTACAGTTGCCTGGTTCCCAATACAAGCTATAATTAGCTTACTTTGGGGCTAGATAGCGCTGTGTAAAATGTCTACCAATATTATTATTATTATATTACAGTTACGTCATATCATGTCGAGAAAAACATGTCATTAAAATGCCATAACTTCATCTAAAAATTGATCTTTCATGTACAGCATACATTAAATTCAGATCCGATTGAAGAAAAACCGAAGATCACGAATATCTCGCGCATCGCGCGTATCAGTATACGATTTTCTCCACGTCATGGCTTCTGAACAATAAGGCCTGGTAATTACTCACTTTTACCAATTAAAACTATGCAGTGATTGTGTGCTAACTTGTGAGGACTTAGAATTTATATTAGGCTTACTTGAAAGGCTTACATTAATAGCCATTAATAAAAAAATCTTAAAAATTATACCGTGCAATTTTGCCAATCGTTCGTAGAGTATATTTTAGTAGTATATTTTATTCTGTCTGGTAAAAATACAGGATACTTTTCCTGAGTTGGAGATAGTAAAGTTTAGGTTGAGTTTGCATAGGTTCTAGAAGGATTGAACAAACTCGGATGTTGGAAGATGTTCTAAATTCACTCAAACGATTTCCCCAAATTGATAGTGGAGGTGAAACATAATAGGTAATCTCTAGGAAGCACTAGGCTTTCTCCCTAGACCAAGACACGAATTTGTGTGTGAACCACATTTTTCGCGAACATGTGTCCTTTTTGACCCTTGGACCTACCCCAATAACACCTCACACAGATTCGCACGTTCACACAAGCGGGGTCGAAGAAACCCTTCTTCCGCCCGCTTTGCGCGCATCTACCCCGTTCTTACAGTTTCGTTACGTCCCAAACCGAAGGATAGAACTGGTGTCCATGTGTTTTTGAGTTAAAACTGACTGTCTGACAAACTATATACTGTTGAACCCGCATTAATATTTATTATCGACATAAAATAAAGACTTTATTACTAAGGAATAATATGGCTTAATTTCAAGAAAAAATATTTCTCAGAAGTTTAAGAATCTATTAGCTTCAGGTAATAGTCTGTTTATAAAATATCTACGTAATTATTAATCGCTTCCAAATATTAGTAGATATGAATTAAAAGAATGGTTCTTTTTCTGTCCTACAGAAACATTATTTACACAATGCTAAATGTAAAATGGATAACATTTAAAAAAAAAACCTCTCCAACAATTTTTCGTCTAAATCTTCATTAAGGATATCAAATCCAAAAAACGACCAAGATAGAAATACTATTATGTTGTCCACATTTAAACAATGTCTAAAATTAGTGAATCTGTGTTGTAACAGGTTCAGTTATTGTTATTCCATCTTTTTCCTGTAAAAATAATCTCTACCATTTCTGCTAAGGGAGAAATAATAAATAGAACCTTTCTGACCGCATAGCATTAGCGACGAACATTTTTACCTAGCTTGAGGCTGTTTATATATTACCACTTTTGTTGTTGTTGAAATTTCCTTATTGTTCGGTAAATAAAATGTATTTTTCTTTCCTCTTTCGTGTTTTCACCCATTATTCTATTCAGAAGCTTACGATTATGGAACATGCCATGTTCAGAATAATCATCACGAAGGATTTACCTTAGGATGGCGGTCCGCAACAAGTATAGAATCAGTACAGACGGTTAGTGCCGACTATACTTAAGTCTCAGTGTGATGGTTGTGCGCACTGCAATGCGAATATGGTATTTTGAGGACATAAGAAGGAGCGATTTAGACTAAAAACGGGAAGACCTGAAGAACAGACCGCTTTCAATAATAGAAATAAGTATTATATCAGTTGTCTGGTTCCCATGGTACAAGCTATGCTTAGCTTACTTTGGGGCTTGATGGCGCTGTGTGAAATGTCCACCAATATTTATTTATTTTATCTGCTCGTTAAATAACATAGCCACATAAAATCATACCACTACCACATAAAATCATACCACTACCACTACCACATACCACTATCATTACCACACTCACAAAAATTTCTCCATCTTCTCAACACGCCAGAAACTCCAAAAGAACATCGCACTCACAGAACAGAGGAAGATTATTTTCTATGATCGCGTTGCTATCAGCTCATTCTATCACTCCCAGCTACATAAAAACGTCACTATATTTGTCCACAGGCCTTAGCCGTATCAGCATTGGCCCTCATGCTGTCAGCAATCGTCGGGGTCAAGAAGCTGACGTCCAGCGATGACCATGATGACCATCAGGTCATCTACGCTGGTCACCATGACCACCACAGGAGGAGAAGGGATCTGGATACCCCGTTACCATACCAGGGTTGGACGGAGTACGCTAAGACCTCATAGAAAAACGGAAAACGATGCAAACATTTGGATGTGTGAAGAAGAAAAAAGATTTTAAGTGCACGAAAGGAGCCTCTTTGAGATGCACTTAAAATCCTTCACCACACTGGTTCGAGAGAACCAGTGTCTCGAATAGAATAGCATTGCAAAAAGCATTTGGATATAACTCATTGAAATTTCTCGAGTGTTGCAGCCGTTATAGGCGACGGTGGTAACTTTTTTATGTGATTCTGGAGGCTGAACGAGCTGACGGCCCACCTGATGTTAAGTGGTAACCGCCGCCCATGGACAACTCTCAAGGACTCAAGTCTTCTCCGAACCGAAGTACGAGATGACAAGTCGCATTGCGTTGCGTCCATCACTTACTGTCAGGTCGACCATCAGCTTGTGTGTCCATCGTTAACATAAAAAAAGATTGTATATTGTATTGTATAGATCATAATGAGCTGGTGTGCTAATAAAAGTAATGATGGTAAATTATCGCTAAGTTTCGGGGGTTCAGACGGTTGGCTTTGTAAGGAATGGCTGAAATGTTTTCTGGTAACTTGTGAATATTTAGTGCCACAAAAACGCCATGTCTTTCATTATTTTTGTTATAAAAGAAACAAGACTTCATAACATCAAAATTAAGAGAAATCAAACTGTGGTTAATATTTTTTAATTTGATTGACCTTTAACTTCGTAATTTAATTTCTCGTTCACGATTAAGTTACCTCAGAATTATAATTGAACAGTTAGCAACTTTTGTGTAAACTATCCGAAATCTTAAGGATTACAAAAGTCCGCTATAAAAAATCTCAGAAAATTTATCCGAAGACTAACCCTGTTGGCGTTCACTGTCTGTCTGTCAAAAGATAGTCTAATGATTTTCAAATATTTAATTAGTAAAAGATAGGTCGTAGATAATATCCAAATGTTTGTTAATATAAGTTGTATTAAGAATCTTAAACCAGTAGTTAACTCGAACGATTTTTTATTTAAAATAATAATTTATTTCTATTTATTAAACGATTTTAATTAAAATATTTGGTTTTGTTTTTCTGTAGTTGGTAGCACTAATACACTTTACACAGGACTTGTCTGAGAAAATACTGGCACCATACAACATTACTGCTGTTAAGCTATATACCACAGGTACTGATAATTTTCGTTTTGAATGGGTGACGTTGAAATGATAGGAAAATTATGAAGCGAAGTCTTGTGTCTTAGGAGACGGGAGCAATACAATACCATTTGAGTTTTTCTATACGTATTTTGAGTTGGTTCTTTGTTGGTTCTAGAATTTTCACCATTTTTTAACTATCTTTCTGGGTTTGTAAGTAAAAACAAGCATTTTTTGGCTAATACATAAACCAATATAACTTCACAAAATTATAATGGATACAAAATTAAATGGTCACACATTGATATGTTCATCAAATTTTAAATAATGCTTTCATACGCCATAGTATCCAACGAAAAAGGAAGAAGGTACCTATTATGCACAAAAGTGAGACGAAGAGTAATCAAGTTGCTACTTATAAGTAATGTAAAATGTAATATTTAATAAAACACAAAATGTAGGATTGTCACCCTCTTTCGCAGTCGTCAGTGCAGTTAAAAAGTATCCATTTAGGTGTCAATAGTAAACAATATTTACACAATACATAATAGTACACCGAGACTATAATATATTTTAGCGCCATCTAGCGTTTATGTTACATACTTCAATAATAAAAAAGCCCCTTTCTCTCGAACACGCATCTGACCAGTTGATTCACAGACTACTTTGTTGTAGTTTGATAGATTTCACGTAGATGGAGTAAGTAGTATCCTGTAGTTTTAATTACAATCTTGAAGATTCGGCAAAATTTAAATTATAATAATAAGGGAACTAAATAATCAGATTTGAGAAAACATTAGTTCGTTACTCAATGTTTATTCAGAAAGGTATGACTATATATAATCCGATGTAAGTGGAACATGTTTTGCAATTTTATTTCATTGTCTGAGACGACAGCGAGAAAATTTGATATGCTGTTCTTTTTTATTTAGGCACTTCTAGACCTAGATGGGTAGTATGGTACAAGTAGGTACCTCATAGAAAGGAGGAGGTTCTCACATCGACGAATCTCATTTTTTGTATGTTGCCTCATATCTCCGTCAATTTTATAAATGTATTTAGAAAATTCTTTTTTTTTTCTCTTCTTATTTATAATAATAATAATAATAAATTTTATTTTGGAACAAGTCCATATTACACAATACAAAATATACAATGACACACATTATTACAATACATAAATAATGGATAATAATGGATATTATATTAATTTTATTTGTTAGGTTATTCTTTCAGATTGGTCCCGTATAAATTTTATCATAATCAGTTTAGTAGTTTGGGTTTAAAATCAAAATAACGGACGTAGGTACAGCAAGATGCACCTAGCTTATGGTTCTTAAATGAACTAGACCAAGTTTCTATCTAAATAAGGCCAATGTTGCGAGCATGTGGAGTACGGACAGAATGCAAAGTAATGTCGGAAATCGATGTCCGTTCAGAATTTAGTTGGTAGCTTATTGGATGTCGCTTACGAGTTAACAGATTGGCCGATACAGCCAGCAAAACAAATACCTTAGGTACTAATTCCCAAGTAATATTATTCTCCCAGGAATTTTAGTTTTAGATTATCTAATAAATAGGACTGATTATGAAATTAGCACCTCCTTATCTACCTCAAATGAGGAGGTGATGATGAGGAATATGATGAAATGAAAGGAAAAGAAGTTTATAACACAAATCTCCATCCACTGTGATCATTTCCATTCACAACATATCAAAGTCCTGAGGCACAGCATGCAGATAGGTATTCCAAATTATAAATGGATTTCATTAATCAATTTGTCTTATGTTGAAATTGCAGCTGCTTCAATCCTAACCAATCAACCTGAGGGTAAACTGAAAGAGTAATGAACGAATTGAAAAATATGAGGTAAACTTCACAGAAAGTTATGAAGACGAAATGTCTCCTGTGTCCGTAATTTCACCGGCACCCACACCCTTCAGATAAGAACACAGCAATCATAGAATACAATGTGTAAGATCCCTAATTATGGAAAAAGTATTTAATTGACGGACTGGCATTGTCAACTTTCGGTTGGTGAGAAACTTATTGTAACTTACAATCGCATGGTCATTGGCGCAAATGATCACAGATTATTGTCTGGGAGCCATTGTTTGTGTCACTCGTTGAATTTCACTACAAGTGACTAGTATCAGTTACAAACAGATAGCTGAAAATGATTGTTCACATTTAGGCATAGAGGTTTTGAGGAGAGAAAGACCTATTTTCTTATTTTTGTCTTACGATGAAAATTTTCTCTGGCACCACTGTTCAAATTTTGCACGCCGAATTCTGTTAAACTTGTTGCGTTGATAACGATTTTGCCATATGCATGTAACACATGTTTCAGCAAATAAAATATCTTACAAAAACGATTCGCCACTCCGGGTCGAGAGACGACGTACATAACGATAAATTTTGGTATAATTATACGTAACTTTCGCGCACAATCCTTCAAGTTAATCGCACATTACTCTATTTAGGTTTCACATATCTTAATTTATATTTAACGTTTATGCTGTAATAATCACTTATCGTGTTTTGATTTGTCTGGAGACTGGAAATTACATCATGAGAATTCTGCTCTCATATGACTGATTCGAAAATGTTTTTGGCGACTGGAGCCACGATCCCAGTTAATCTTAGAACAACTTAATGAATAGTTACTTACCACAATGCATACGTTTGGTACGGGTTTGGTACAAATTTTGGTCAACAGAGGGCGTATCAGTCAAAGTCAAAAACTTTATTTCCATAGAATTCATAAAGAAATGGCTTGGAAACGTCAATATTCAAAACATAAGGTCACGCGTACTTATCGATAAGTTTGATGGCTGTTCAAACCCTATCCGACCCTCCATGGGGAAGAACAGACAAGAAACCCCTAATGGAGGGATAAGGGTATCATATAAGCGTACAAGTGATCGAAGGTACATTCATAGATCCAAGGCACTTTTTGTTACCACCAAGTCGTCCCAATGCTTTTCCCATGACTAACTTAGCTACCGCTTTCTTTCAATAATAATTCCTAAGTAATCCGACAGCCAAGACAAATCTTCAGTCAAAGAATTCGCCCAGAATTCCACGCAATGGTTGAAGGAACTTCTTAAATAAAAATTACCTGTTATGCTGTCGGTACTTGTCTGGCTACGTCAGACTATCATCGCAGCAGTTTCATTTATTTATAGTTTCCTTCGTCAAAGTATATTCCCACTAACCGTTAACAGTCGATTAAGTCCGCTTTTTGGTTTTGTGAGACAAATATTTATATACTAATATTTATTTATAAGTTTTATTTATTTTATTTTGATTTTTCAAACAGAATCTACAGCTGTCAAATTCCTATCAATTTATATTTTTATTATAATATAAAATACGTCCTGAAATAAATGTTCTATCAATCCATTCTTCCTACCCCTATCCTAACCTACCCCTAACTTCGAGTTAGAATGCACGGGCAATGCATGGATCAACCGAATAGTGCGTTGGCGGTATCGAGGGAACTCGAATCGAATCGGAGTATCGATTCCGATATCCAACGTGCGTTGCGGGGCTAGAGCTTAACTTAAAACTAATAGATTGATAAATCGATAAACTCTTTATTGTACACCAAAGAAAGATAGAAAAAAATAGATACATTATATCTTATTTGTACACCATTTAAAATCAAATAAAAATACACAACATTTAACAAGAAAATGGTACAATGGGCTAAGATCGCTAAAAGCGAACTCTTCCAGGCAACCTTTGGACGGACAAGATCCGTATGGACAAGTAAGGATGGTGGCGTACATAACAAAAGAGAAAATATATAAATAAAAAATATAATATAATACCTAGTTATATGACCAGATTATATATTATTAAACAATACTATAAAAACTACACATACATATATTTATGTACAGATAAAAACTAAAAAGTAAAAACAAAATGTTGTTATATATTTTTCATCCACATATTAAAGTTGAAAAACAAGTTCCCGGGTATAATCCGGGCCGCCCGTAATGACCAGCCATCACAGCTCTCCGCGATGGAAAGTCGGTAATTTACTTCGTGACCAACCGGACACGGGAAACATATAACTATTGCTATACTTATTTATCAAACATACCCGGCCACTTAGACGTGCGAAAAAGAGTTATATTTAGTAGTAATTTTATTTTAAAAAATAAAATTATTTTACGATAAATAAGTTTCGAATTTAAATTACCCTCCACATATTCAAATCACGTATATATTATTCATATATATATTCACACAGCATGAAGATTACATACATATTAGAAAAGAAATGTAATTATCGTGTCTCTCTGAAAAATAATAGGAACTGTCTCAAAACGAGAGACCCCACACCAACTAAACTTCTGGGACAACTTCTTTACAGCATTTTTTGTCACTCGTGTCTGCTTTTCATCCCTAAAATTAAAAAAACAAGTCAAATGTCAATGTCAAAAACTTTACTTCGATGGAATTCATAAAGAAATGGCTTGGAAACGTCAATAATATTCAAATCACGCGTACTTATCGATAAGTTTGACGCCTGCTCAAAACCTATCCGACCCTCCATGGTGAGAAACAGCAAAAGTTTTTTGGGTTTTGGGGTTTCTTGCTGTTCTTCACCGGAGGAGAAAGGCTCCTTTTTTCGATTAAGCAGCCTACTGCTTCCTGTAACACTGTTTCTGTAAACTAAAACAGGAGGATGAGCTTCCACAGTTATTTGTACCCTTACTTTGTATTAATAAATATTTTTGTATTTTGTATTTTTTGTATTTATCGTTTTAAAACACACTAAGTAAATAATATTAACTGAAAAAAGATATATTCCAGGAATATTCTAAAACTATATTTTGTCGTTGATTTCAGATGTGTCTAATAAGACCGATGAACTAAGATAACTTCGAAACTGAGCAATTTTATTGTCACAGATTTAGAATCGCACAATTTCATCTGAGCGATAATAATCGGGTAATGCCTTAATAACGTGTGAATTTTCGTTACAAAAAACTTTCTATCGTGCACGAGTTGTAACGCCGTATCATCGTTATTTCGATCTAACATTTACGAATTGCGTACACTGATAGCGGGTTTGATGCTTACTTCTCTACTTCTCGTTGTAGCATATTTTACACTACAACTTAGACTTGTTTTTCATAGTTATAAAACATATATAGATATAATATAACCATTATATTTCAGACTCATACTTTTTGAAGATTAGCAATAGCATGTAAAGCTGACGAATAGATGGATGAACGAATGCTTGAATGAATGAATCGATGAAAACTTTTTGTACACCATTAAAATACAATACAAAATTCTAAACTACTTAAGATACACGTACAACGGGCAGTCTTATCGCTAAGAAGCGATCTATTCCAGACAACCTTTGGATGGAAAGGATTAGTTTTAACCAAATTCCTGAACTCCGTATGAACCTGTATGTCGCAGCAGCGTTGTATATAGGGAGTATATAGTACCCCATATAGTATATAGGGGAGTTGGACCAGACAGCCAGGTTGGTGTTGGAACTGTCCCGCATCTTGGGTACCAGATAATAAATAATAATAATAAATAAATTGCAAGTTTATCCGGGAAAGTTACTGCCACCATGTTTCTGCCAAAAAGCAGTAACGTATACACATTATGTTCCGGTTTAAGAGGAGGTTAGCACAATTATTCGTGAGGAAACATTGGCAGCGATTAGCGCCCTACTTGTCACGTCTACATTTCTTTGAATATATTATCTGTAAGGTCAAACGCGACGAGTTAAAGCAATCAAATTGTATGACACCATTAAAAATATTTGATGAATGAAAAAGACACTCGCTTTATATCTAACCACGACCTAACAATATTCAGGATCATTCATTTCGTTTCATTGCACCTAATTCAATTCAATAAATCATCGATGTGGTACAAAAATTGAAAGTTGCGATAACGTGTTATTGATTTCATATCTACTTTTACTTTGCACTTGAAAATAATATGTCATCTTGTTAATTATACAAAAATCTGTATTGAGACTATAAATACATATCTTTAGCAGTATCAATGCAGTTAAGCTCTGATCAGCGAAATATATCGTGATTTTTGTTTCAGCCCACAATTTCAAAGCTTGAAAGCTTCCTATTTACTCAGATCAAATTAAATAATGTTTTCAACCCTTAATCGATTGTCATTTCGTACCGGCCGAAATGCTGCTTTTAATTTAGGTTAATTTTTTTTTTTTTTAATTCAGTTTTTCATCTATTTTGTTAGTACTTAATGCAATTAAAATTTAAACCTATGTTAGTAATAACTTAATAAATAAAATTTCACATTCCATAATCAATTAACTTTACTTAAAAATGTCAAAATTAAATAAAATTTGCATGTATAATTTGTCATAAGTAATTAATAAAAAACCAAAATAAATATTAGCACATTAATGAATTATAAAATGTATATAAATAATTATATTTTTAATAATTTATATTTATTAATTATAAAATTACATTTGAAATACCTAATAATATACTTTAGCAAATGCTGCAACAATTAATGTATCCTGTGTTCTGGCTAATAAATATTTAATAATTGAGACTGGCCTAACAGCTCAGTTGGTAGTGACTCTGCCTTCTGCGCTGTAGGTCGCGGTTTCGATTCCCACCTAAGATAAACATTTGTATGACTAATATAGAAGTTTTTCGTCTGGGTGTTAATATGTATGTATTTACAAAAAAACTATATATGTATTCTATCAGTTGTCTGGTTCCCACAGTGCGAGCTAAGCATAGTTTGAGGCTAGATGGCGCTGTGTGAATTGTCTACCAATATTATATATTATTTATTCATTAATTCGGCATAATTCGACCAGATCAAAATTCATTTGCAGAATATATTTGGAGTCCAGACTTTCACTCACTTTCATGCGGTCTCGGGTCGGTGCATCTCAATTGCGCTTATGTTAGACGAATTAATGTTGTTTATCATAATATTTTTATGAATGCCGACGAAATTTGTTTTTTTATGGTGTAATCCAAAGAGGATGTGGTTTGCCGGAAGTTAAGCGGCATTCCTTACTTATGACAAGAGCAATGGAAATATCTTGATAGCTATTGCACGCTTCATTCTGAGACGTGATAATGGATCTCCATTAATCCACATCTGCCGTCCTTTAACTAAAAGGCCGTTAAGCCCAAATTGTTGTTTTTAGATAATGTTCAGAGAACTTTTTTGAATTTCTTTTAAATCCGTCACTTAACGGCCTACAATTTTTTTTATATCTCCGGAACTAATTATAATTTACAAACATTTCATAGACAGAAAGATAGAGAATTTTGAACTGTATCGCTTCCTATTAAAAAGTCAAAATTGACCTTTTGAGGGTTAACGGCTGTCTAGTTAAAGGACGGCAGACATGTAATGTCGCCGGCACTCAAGATCTTCAAACCAGCTATGCGAGTGAATACGGCGAGCTGAAATAAGTATGGTCTCAGTACTCCTCTCACTGCCCTCAGACACTGGACGTATAAGCAGCACCTAACCATATGTATAGTTTCGCTGCTGCTAAAATCAAAAGCACTGGTATTATTTTGGCTCCACAAAAATCCTGATTCTACTAATTTTTGATAAAAAAAATATTTAAAATGGTTGCCTCAAAAGCTTCTGAGGCAAAATTACCTTTTTTTGTATGTTATATAGTTGCGGAACAAGCCGACGGCCCACCTGGTGTTAAGTGGTAACATCTGCCCATAACAACCGATGCGGCTTGGGTCCTCCCCTACTAAGTATAACAAGACCCAAGTCGCATCGTATGTGCCCGCAACTGTGAGACGTGAAGGTGGAATGTCTCATGTGCCTGTTATATCACCGGCAATCACACCTTTCAAACCGGAACACAGTAACGCGAATGCGTCACAGCTTGGCGGCAGAAATGGGCATGGTGGCAGTACTTCCCCGGACGAACTTGGCGTGAGTTCTACTGCCTGCTACTTAACGGTATTCTTTCTACCATAGATCTTCATCTTTCATGTCAAGAACATCTAAAAACTGTGTAACATAAACCTCTTTATGACACAGTCGAGTAAAAAGCGACACGCGTTTGCTCTAGTATAGCAGCTCGTTCACACAAAGACAATGCTACTAGTAATTAGGCTAGTGTATTGTGTTACTGGCTCGATGTGAATATACTTTTCGAGTTTTTGTCTATGGAAAAAATAGTGGCAAAGGTGTACTTGGCCGTGGAAAACTTTCGATGGAACGATGAACTTTGAACTTTTTGCTACTCAAAGCGATAAGTTAAAGTAGGTAAAATGAATATCATAAAATTATCACAGTTTTATGTAACAGTATATTTTTTCCAAGTTCATCCGGGGAAGGACTGTCAACACTTCGCGAAACTCTTTTCCGGTTCGAAAGGTGTGGTTGCCGGTGAAATTTCACAATTAAATGAGACACTCCACCTTCAAATCTCAGATTACGGGCGCATGAGACGCAACTTGGGTCTTGTCTTTTCTAAGTAGGGGAGGACACTTAATATCAGGGCCATCTGATCGTTCCGTAACTTTAAAGCGCGTAAAAAAACGTGATGGCTGTGGTGGGTCATCTCCAAACGAGCAAATGACCCACTCCAAGAAAGCTCTCGCGTACACACTCAAATAAGTTACTGGTGAGTAGTGAATTTCTTAAATATATTCAACCTTTGACGGAAGACTCATAAAACAGGTTGTAATCTGTCTGGGCTGAGTCTGGGTTTCCTCGGGTCACTCACTAAACCAGTATATTCACACTTATTACTGGCTCCAAGTGCTTTTATGACTGTTACGTGTGAACGCGTCATCATATGGATTATGCAAAGCGGATTTATTGTGATTCAGTCTTTATTCAGTATTTCAATCTAGCTTTCAAATCTTCGACGTTACAGGACCAATATAAAATCTTTTACACGTCTCAGAGTTACGAGCGCATATGATGCGACTTGGGTCTTATCGTACGTAGAAGGGGAGGACCCAAGTGTCATCGGTTGTTATGGGCAGAGGTTGCCACCTAACACCAGGTGGGCCCGTAGGCCGTAGGCTTGTTCCGTAACTGCATTACATATAATTAATTTATATTAAAAAAAGATTTTTAAATTTTTTAGAATTCTGCGATATTTGATTCTTAATTTTATATATTTATATGTTATTAATTTATATTTTGATTGATATAAATATGTAATAAAACAGGTATAATTATAGTAATATTATAATATAGTAATATGTGTTCATACAATATATATGTATGAGACATAAATCCAGTAGACCATTTTCACGTTTCTTCTTTTAAATAACGATAAAAAAACTATCTACAGTAACTTATGAACCATTATTTTAAACCCAACGTTTCGGTCAAAATTACAGTTCACATGTTTTACAGCGCCGAAAGAGTCATTGATCTTCAAATTAAAAAGTGAAAGGGTTTCGAAACCTGCCAAAAATTTAAGACGCGACTTTTTGTCGCACTAATTAGTTTACATAGGAATTGTGTTTCGTGATTCATGTATAGGTATAATACATATACATATGTAGGTATAATATTTTGTAAAGTAGTTTCCAAACGACCTCCTAATGAGTTTGCAGTTTATAGATTCGTAAAATTAGTAAATTTTGTATAGGTATGCAAAATCAAAGATCTGATATTCGGAATTTAAGAGAATAGTATTAATTATACCATAATTTTTAATTTACCGTAACTATTTCTGCCACCAAGCAGTACCTAAGCATTTGCGTTACTGTGTTGCGGTTTGAAAGTTGTGGTTTCAAGTGAAATTACAGGCACTTGAGACAACCTTCACGTATTAAAGTTAAGGGCGCAATACAATGCGACTTGGGTCTTCTCATACCTGAGGTCCCAAGACGTTTTTTTTGTTATATGTTACCGTTTAAGATCATGTGGGCCTTCATATAAATGTATTCCGTAATTAATTCACGTAAAAAAATATATATATTAATAAATTCTATGTATGTATTCTGTTCTGCGACAAAAAGTCGCGGACTTAAGTTATTTTAAAGAGTTTTCTCAAATCATGACTGTAATAGTCATGCAAAAAACGTGAGATGTGTATTACTTTGTAACGTTATGTTTTAACGTTTCAATTCAATTTGTATAGCGACAATGTTTTCTTTCAAGAAAACACTCTTAAATGGCATTACAAAAACAATACATACAAACGAACATTTATGTATGATGTGGCTATAATATAATTTGAGATTGATACTGACTGAATGTATGTATAATATTGAGCACACAATTATTGAAGTAAAATATTATTAGTTATCAGCAAAATAACGCATTTTTTTTTTTTTTTTTTTATGATATATTAGTGATGGAACGAGCTGACGGCCCACCTGATGTTAAGTGGTTACCGTTACAACAGCAATACGACTCAAGTCCTCTCCACCTAAGTATGAGATAACTCAAGTCGCATTGCGTTGCGTCCATCAACTTGAGACGGGGATGTTACGTCTCATGCGAAGAGATTTTAGATTTCAGATTTTATCTTTCGGAAGTAGAATTTAAATGGGATTTGGACTTCTCACTTTCGTATGAATGGAAAAAATATGTGCGCCATGTTTTCAAATAGCGAAGGAAAACATCATGTGGAAACCAGCACCAAACTGTTACAAAAGAACCAGTGAATAGTAGTAGTATGAATGGAAAGACTCAATCAGCCTTACATGTCATTCTGAGACATGAAAATGGAACCCTGTGTATGTATCTTTGGCAGCACCTTTATGTGTTTTCTCACGAATAACTCAACTATCATTTTTTTCTGAAATACATTCCTCAGTAACCCAGTACAATAGTAGCCAGTACCAATTTCATATTAACATACTTACCTCAAAGTCCGGGCGAAGAAGGTTGAAATATCAGATACCATTAACTAAAATAATACGTAAATATATCTTTTTTTTTTTATGTTATGTAGTTGTGGTACGAGCCGACGGCCCACCTGATGTTAAGTGGTCACCTCTGCCCATAACAACCGATGCGGCTTGGGTCTCCCCTACTAGGTACGACAAGGTCCAAGTCGCATCGTATGCGCCCGTAACTGGTAACAGAAATGGGCATGGTGGCAGTACTTCCCCGGACGAACTTGGCGTGAGTTCAACTGCTCTTTGTTTCGTCCCTATGGGATTTTAACCACTAATCCAGTCGTTTATAGTGGTAGCTATAAACGACTATAAAACAAAACTATGAAACAAAAATGAACTATTCTGTCACATCAGCATCTCAGATTTACAAGGGAAAGTCTAAATCATCCCAACATTGATTGAAACCCATGCGAGTAGAAAGTGCTTTGTTAATGTATCATGTATGGTCATTTAACCTTATGGTATCATTTGTGATATGATTCTATATTGTGGTAAACGAGAAAATATTTTTCTACCTGCCAAAGCTGTGGTTCGTAAAATGCATCTTACGTTGAGGGCATAAGGACCATAATAACCTAATTCATCATTTTTGCAATATAATGTTTATGGTTAAAAATTGTTGGTAATTTAGTAAGTGACTGGTCCACGGTGGCCTAAAAGAGATTCTGCTGCTTCCGTCACAATGTTTAAAATTAAGTTAAAAAAAATTCATTGGGGGGTAGGGTATTCTACAACGTAGGTGAATTCTACGAATTACGAATATCTCTAGCATTAGACATAAATGTTTTATTTTTTACCAAATTATTTATTTCAAACTTAATTCGTACAATGTTGTTGTTTTGTCATAATGTTATATTTTATTAATTTAATTTTGAATTTTGTTATTGTATTGAATTTTGGTTATTGAAGTGTAATAATGGTCGTATGTCATAATTATAAATTATAAACTATTGTATTATATTGATTTTAAATTTATTTGATCAGGCCACTCTGGTGTTCTAACCACAATTGTCGTTACCTATGTATTTACTTGAACTGAAACCATCGTAATCCTACTTTAAAAAATACAAAGTCACATATAAATTATCATGTTGTAACTGGGAATGGAAACTTTGCTTTGAAATATTGGAATTATATAATTTTCAGTGCCAATAACAGAATGTAATTTAGAAATATCTATAATATTTAGATATATAAAATACTAGCGGCCCCATGATACAAGCTATGCTTAGCTTACTTTGGGGCTAAATTGCACTGTGTGAAATGTCCACCAATATTTATAAAAAAAAAGATTAAGCATATGACTTAATCCACTATTCAAATTTAAAAGCTTTGCCAATTTGATCAACCACAGAGTTTAAATGTAAAAAGCCTTGTATGTGTAACTAATCACAAAAAAACTGTGAAATGTTTATGTGTGTACAAAGTATTGGGGCATCGCAATACTGATGATATTTTGTAATTGCTTTGTTTTTTTTTTTTTTTTGTAATTTTAATTCTCTTACGTCACCCAGGAGTATCGTTTCCACGATATTTTAAACCACTACATTGAATATCGCGTATATAGGCTCTGCCCACCCCTTGGGTAAAAAAGTGTGATTGAGTGATGAAGAGCTTCAATTTCTGTAGTAACAACGAATGGTGTTTTCTCATCTCAATGTAAGCTTTCAATATTGATTTTGCTTCGGTGTATTGAAAATAAAGATTTTAATCAAGGATAATCTATAAAATCGAACAACAGATTTCACAGATTTCAAGCTAATTATTTAAGAAAATATGTTTCTTAAATTTCAAAATCCTTTGCATTATCAGTTTTAAGAACATTACAAATTCAAAAAAAAATGACTATCCAAGTTCTTCACCAAAAAATTCCGAGGCGAAACGTGTCAATGGGCCACGCGACGCCGTGATCCGCAAACAAAACAATACATTCCACGATCAAGTGCAACCTTCGCAATGACCGTACTTTCGCAACATTACGAAACCTGGACTTCACTTTTACTCCTAAGAAAGTCCAGTTTTCGGTGAGTTTTTTTTGCCGCGTTACACCGAGGGGCGCGGAGAGTTACTATTTAAGATGACGCGCTCTCCGGCCGCGCACAGTCGAACCGTGCGCGCGATGTGGGGGACCGGTTTACTGCTCGTGTTATCCGTCGCGTGCGCGCATCCCGCGCAAAACCAAGCCCACAATGACAACCACATCGACGCAGACTGCACCCGGAAAGACTCCGCCTCATGCATCAGATACAACTTCTTCTCATTCATCGACAAAATGATCGGACAGAAGGAAAACTTCGCGCTCACCGAGGGGGTCACCGTCGTCCGGGCTTCCGACGCGCCCGTCGAAACCGGAGCGCCCAGAGCTCTAGATCCCGCTTCGCGGATAAAGAAATATCTAGAAACACACTCGCTCCAAATCGAAGTGAAGGGATCGGACGTGATCGACGCCGTTTCCGGCGCCGGCAGAGCTTTGGAAGACACCGTATCCAGTTTCACCGAGGACAATGACGTCGGCGAGGAGAGCAGGGGGAAGAAGAAGAAGGCGGCTAAGATATTGGGGCCGCTGGTGGCAGCAGTCGCTTTGAAGATGATGGCGTTGATGCCGCTGGCGATCGGCGCTATCGCTCTGATCGCCGGGAAAGCGCTTTTGATCGGTAAGATCGCTTTGGTTCTGTCGGCGATTATAGGATTGAAGAAGTTGCTGGGTCAGCAGAAGCATGTGACGTATGAAGTTGTTGCGCACCCTCATCATAGTTCGAGTCACACGTCGAGCCACGATTACGGCGGCACCAGCGGGTATGGGGGCGACTCCGCAGGCGGCAGCTACGCCAGCTCGGGCAGCAGCGGAGGTCACAGCGGCTCCGGCGGCGGCGGCTGGGGACGATCGCTCGAAGCTCAAAGCTTAGCGTACTCCGCGCAAAAGCCTCAGTAATGCGACCCGGTTCAACGTCCTCATTATTATGTTTTCTCTTCAACTGTGCGCGAGTTTGATGAATGTTTGTATTTATATATATGAATGGATTGAGCCTTTTCCTTAGTCACTTCCCGTAAGCCAAGTGTAACTATTATTATAGTGTTATATATCGACTGCTATTATGTACCTAAGAGTATTATTTATGTATTGTATATATTAGTTATAATAATTTATGTATGGTAAATGAGTACCTGGCTTTAATATTTTTTAAGTGGAATGTGAGTTTATATACGTACAAATTTGTATTTTGTGTTTATATTATTATTTCATTTGCAATATCCCATAGGGGTGTGTAATATGATTCATTAAATGATAATCATTAATTATGATCATTATTACTGTAAATTTTCTTCTATGTTTGTAAGGAATGAACGTACAAATATAATTTATTTTTATTATAATTTTAATTCATGCTGTGTGTTTTATTTTTATCATCTCAATATATTAAGAGCTTGCGCCAAGTTCGTTCGGGCAAGTACTGCCACCATATAAGCCGCCAAGCAGTAATGCATCCGTGTTACAGTATTCCCGTTTGAAAAGTGTGTTTGCCGGTGAAATAACAGACAAGTGAGATATTCCACCTTCACCTCTCAGGGTAACGGGCGCATGCGATGTGACTTGGGTCTTGTCGTACCTGAATAGTGTAGGATCCAATTCATGCAGCTTGTTTTGAGCAGAGGTTGAGACTAACAATCAGTTGGGCCACTGCTCGGTCCATAACTATTATAACATAAAACATTCATAAATTATCCTTTAAACTCATCTCATATTTGGAAGCTTATTTAAAAACCTTGTTATTCCACTCCACTAATATTTATCGCAGACCTACATAGATATATCAGTAATCGTCTAACGTGTAACTATCCTGTTCATTATATCAAAAAAATTACTAAATACATCCAGCAGACGAAGATGAAAAAGAAATAAAAAAGTAAAGTGATATGTTTTACAACACACTGTGCAAAAATCAACTTAACATTTAACTAGCTCTGAATATATTACGTAACCCAAAAATTTTACACTTTACATTTTTTACTTTGAAACATCGTAATTATTATCTCTATTTACCGTTATGTATTACCATACTGTCTTAAATATTCAATAAATATGTATAACAAAACCACATACAACCAAATAAGCATTTTTTGAAATAAATTCGTAAATGTTTGAAATCTGTCGTAAACATATCACAATAGTTTTAATTGGCAAATTGGTGCTATCACTCGATAGCCAACGAAAAACATTACATACTTGTTGTATAGGAAGCCTTATATACTCGTCACTGGTTTCACGCATTCCCTATTCCCAGACAAAATTACTACCAACTTAGCATCGTTTAATGTCTAGGCGGTGTGATAATTCCCACAATAAAACATGAACTTTGAACAACTTCGGAACATAAGAGCGACATGAAAAGGTCACGAGTTCGGGTCCCGGACGTGGGAAAAATATTGATTGATGCACCGCTATTAGCTGCAGTTCAGAGTAAAATGTTAGACAACTCAGTAGGTAAGAGTTTCTGCCAGCATTTAGTGAAGATGACATTTATATTAGACAGACAGAGCTTTTGTGTTAACAAGATATCTAAAGGGTGCTGTAAAAAAGGCTCGTAAATATTATACATTCTCACGAGAATAATGACATATGCTCTAAGAAATTAGGTTCAAGATAGAATGTCACTAGACAAGCACTTTCGAATAAGATTTCCTCTAGCCACGTTTTCCTCTAGTAACTAATACGGATGTACGCGGAAAAGTCGATTTATCGACGCCGTATAGCTTTCAAATGGCTGCCCGGATAGGAATAACTATTCTAATCTACAACTTGTTGCCCTGAATAGAAACGGTGTACTAATGTTTCGAACTCAAGTCTGATGGCATCGTAATGGTTTCTCTGCTTCCAAAACAGAGTGGGTTCGATACTCCGTCAGGTCATACTTGATTTGTGTATGAGTGAAGCTTTAAGTCTAAAGCGCCAAACATAGCAATAAGTACTCGGAATCTACAAAATTTTTTTTCTTCTTCTCAATTATATTTAAGAAAATTTTGACAAAAGTTTTAGTAACATCCCAATATTTGTGTGTGAATTATTTAAAAATATAAAATACTAGCTGCATCCCGCGGTTCTACCCGCGGCGAATAAGTCAACCCATGGGCACACTTTTCCAGGATCAAAGTAGCCTATGTGTTAATTCAGGATATAAGCTATCTTGATACCAAATTTCATCCGAATCCATTCAGCCGTTTGAGCGTGAATGAGTAACAAACATCCATACATACTTTTACGTTTATAATATTAGTAGGATAGAACTTTGCATAAGTTCTGCTGATAGTAAATTGACTTTGGACTTTTTATATATATAATCAATATATCAAAGACAATAAAATTCGTATAATTTCGAAAATTTTCTCACAAAATTTTCTCCCCTGGAAAAATCCATTCACTCTCGCTTGTAGAACTAAACATTAGAGTCATACAGAGCGTACAATTAGCCATTTGGATGACACGCTCTCTTTGAGAAGTGAACTCCGCTAACCAAATTAGGCAATTTACGTACCATGAATAAAGTACCACGTCGCACTGAAGTTCCGTATACCACACGCCTCAAGCACCCAATTACAAAATTACGTTTGAGCATACAACGTGAGCGATAGTGCGGTTTCACCCGACTGTACCTTTCTCCAGTGTTAGAGGGCAAGTGAACGGCCTGGTTGCAAAGGAACTGTGGATAAGGGGAGAGCGAAGAGCGGTTTGTACGTACAAACGTTTCTCGGAAATCGATATTTTCAATAATAGTAAAAACTCATTTCGAAAAAAAAATACTGATACCTTAAAATCATCTTTAAACGCAAAAAACATTGTATAACAATATGTAAAACACACACACACACACACACACACACACACACACACACACACACATACATACACACACCGATAATCTCATACACTTATGATGCTTTTACACAGCGCCATCACGCCCCAAAGTAAGCTAAGCTTAGCTTGTATCATGGGAACCAGACAACTGATATAATACTTATATACTTTTTTCGTAAACACAATATAATACATATTAACACCCAGACACCGAGTAAACATACCTATTACCTATATATATATAATACCTATTCGTCACACAATGTTTGTCCTGGGTGGGCATCGAACCCAAGATCTACAGCGAAGAAGGCAGTGTTACTCCCAACTGAGCTATGAGCCAGTCAAAGCCAGTAGAATAATATATTTAGGAGTGCGCATTAAAAAGCAAAAGCTACACTTTATAATTAGATAGTTAACTAATTTCAAAACTGAGATGTTACTTATCTCTTAGCTTTCACTACTTAGTTGTTTAGATTAATTACCTTTCATTAAATTTAATTGTGACTATGTTTTGCGCGTGTGTTTACCGCGCGGAGATCAAAAACATAACGGGACATTATCACGTGGAGGCCCAGTGGTAACCCCAAGTTTCAATCCGGAGTCCGGAGGTTACTGGTTCAAATCCCGACATGCACTAATGAGTTTTAGCTTGAAAAATATTATGAGTTTATTACTTGAAAAGGGAAAGCTTCGTAAGGAAACCGACCTGTACCAAAACCAAAAATTCGAACACATAAGATATATTGTCTTCTTCACGATATTTTCCATCGCCATATTGTTTGATATTGCGCTTACAAATTTACTAGCAAAAAAAGTCATACATAATTTGACCAGCGATATCCAAATTGAGGACAATTCTGGGTCTGTAACTTTGGGACACAACGCTAATAAGTATTATATCAGTTTTTTGGAGTCCATGATACTACAAGATAAGCTTAGCTTACTTTGGGGCTAGATGGCGCTTTGTGAAAATATACGCATATCTTAAAGAAATAGCTTTGCAACCATTTGTCTTCAACTGGCCGTGATAATTTCTTAACGACTGCTATTTTAGTGCAAAATAGAAACCAGTAGTCGCTGGCGAGAATAAGTAGTGAAGCAAGTTCCATGCTACTTGTAAATGGATAGTTCAGTTTAATTGAAGTCCATCTATTCTACAAATTCATATAAATTATCCAGCTATATTCAAATATCCTTAATCAAAGATTAAAATTATTTTTGCTACATTAAAATTATCTGGAATGGGCAGATATTGAAATACATCACCTAATTTGAGTTCTAAAAAAAAACTATTGCAAGTAAGTATTGCAGTCATTAAAAATATAGAATTTTAGTTGAGGCGCTTTATTTCGAATAGTTTCCGAAATTACAGACGTTTCACAGAAAAGAATAAATATTGGTATTATGTAAATAAATACTTATAACCTAACTCATACCTACTTAACTTCTCAAGAACTTATTAGAATGTGTCAAGTTCCTCCACGTAAGTAAACATTCGTATTATATGTGACACAAACCTAACTATTTTTGCGTATTACATTCGCATAGTGTTCCAGTTAGTAAGGTATGGTTGCCGGTGAAGTTATAGACATAGGTAATTCACCTTTTTATCTCAGAATTGCGGGATCAGTGAGTGTTCCCATACCTAAGGAGGGGAAGACTAAGTAGCATTGTTTTTGCGATGGGCGGAGCTTACCGCTTGACATCGTGCGGAATTTCTGCTCGTTTCGAAACATACAGTACTCCCACCATGCCCATTTCTGCCGCCAAGCAGTAACGCATTCGCGTTACTGTGTTGAAAGGTGTGGTTGCCGGTGAAGTTACAGACACATGAGACATTTTATCTGCTCGTCTCAAAGTTACGGGTGCATACGATGATTACGATGCGACTGGGTCTTATCGTACCTAAGTAGGGGAGGACCCAAGTCGCATCGGCTGTTATGAGCAGAGGTTACCACTTAACACCAGGTGGGCCGTCGGCTCGTTCCGTATCACTTAAAAAATATATAAAAAATGTAATGGAATACTTGATGATAGCGTCAGATTATATACAGATTGTAGCAAAGACTGAACAACGGATAAAAACAAGCAAGAAAAGAAACAAAACCTCCCATTACGCCATCTTGTTGTTACGCCGGGAAACAAAACGACAAGATAACGAGCGCCGGCGCCCGCGCCGGCGCAGTAGTAACCTTGACTGAGTTTTCATTCACAAGTTTTGTTCGACCTTTTTGCGTAATGTAAATACAGTTTTGTTCAAACATCTTTGTTATTGTTTGCTTTAATGAAATGGAAAAGATAAATTAATATTTTACAGTTTTATTTTACTAAGAACATTTTATTAGGTAACAATATGTAGTATAATTACGTATATTTTTTGATTATTGTGACAAATGGACTCTTTTCATAACTGTACTAATCGCTAATTAGCTCATTTAAGAATTTCCTTCAAGATGTATTACGCTAAAGATACAAGTAGTGACGGATGTAAAAAAACTTTTTCTACCTACCTAAAAAAGGATATTATTACTAATAAAAAACTTCGCAAACTTCTAAAAAAGATACTTAACCAACAAGAAAACATAAAATTACTGTAAAAATAAACATAATAAATCAACTTGCTCCACGAAGGCTTTACAGAGTTCAATGCCTCGTTGATTGCAGCGCTGTGACCGCCGGCAAATGCGGAAAAGCCTTGAACTTTTCTATCTTGTTTGTATACAAACTTGGCCCTGAACGTAGTTCAGTGTCTGTTACATAGATGGCGTTGATTCAAACTTTTAAGAAACTAATGAAGCTTTTATTTATAACAGAAATAATTAATTGAAAAATAATAACGATTGAAAGAAATTAATACTAGTAGGTTAAAGGAGTGTTTTTTTTTGTTAGAGCTACAGAATGTTGTAGGATTGTTTTATTTTTCGAGACAATGACGTTCCAAACATAGGTTTTCTTTAAAAGTTTTACGTCTTTGTTCAAGATGGAGCTTTATTCATTTTGGTCATAGGAATTTTTAGTTGTCACTTAATTCACATAACAAAATATACTGAATAGTGTTCACATTAGGATTCCCATAGGACTAGTATTGGATAATAAAGGATAATAATAATGTAAGCGATGACCTCTGTGAGTTTCCTTAATTGAATTTTAGGCTACGTAGTGCGCATTTAAGAAACTATGCCGTTTACATGACTTCTGGCTTTTGGTTCTATAATATGTGGTTTTGTGGTTTCGTATTTCATCTTATGGTATTTTAAACAGTGGTCTGGTGGAACAGGTGGAAATATATTTGGAAACTGGGATTATTCATACTGCAGCATTTTACGTTTAAGAGATTTACATATATTTCTATTAGTTGTGGAAAATGGTTAAGAAGTGGTTTTATGTCCCTTGTTTAAACAATGTCACACAATGTTTTATCTAACACTCAATTTATACTTTCACTGGAAAGTACTCCAACCTTATCAAAAATCAAAGCACACTCCTTGCTTAGAAAAGTGTTACTCTACAGTACATGGAAATCACTTTCAAAAGTATATATTATAAATATTACTATATACGCAACTGACCGCTGTAAAAACAAGTAAACAAGTACATACATATTTCCGTCAAATTCCACATATTGTCTTTAAAAACAAAACTTGTTCTATTGGCGGGTTTACCACTTAACATCAGGTGGGCCGTCAGCTCGTTCCGTCAGTCAAATTAATTTAAAAAAACCTCAAAGATTTCATTATTTCATTTCAACTTCAAATTATGTTTTTCAGAACTTAATTAAGCCGACATAATTTTATTAATTGAGAATATTTACAGACTTTTCTTTTGTTGCTTCATCACAAACTTTATGTTATAATTAAATATAAATAATTTAGTAATAATTTATCTTCATGTTAAATTTATTCTCACTCTATACTTGAAAAATATTAAAATACTCACACATAAAAAATGACGAATGATTTTCAGGCAGTAGAACTTGTAACAAGTTCATCCAGGGAGGTACTGTTACCACACCATACATTACTGTGTGTCGAAAGTTGGGGTTTCCTATGAAATTACAGCCACATGGAGATTCTACCTTCACGTCTCAAAGTTACGGACGCAATAAGACGCGGTCTTCCCATATCTTTGTAAGGGAAGACCCTAACATTAATGTTTTATTATGGGCAGAGTTTCCAGCTTAAAATCAGTTGGTCCAATAAGCCTGTTAGGTGAACTATTCAATAAAAAAAGGTTTTGGAACTGAACATAGAAAACCTAAATGAGATGAGTTACACTTTCATGAAATAAAACATTCAATTAAAATGACTGTTAATAATTTAATGATTTGGGTGGTTTCATAATAATTAAATTTATTATTACTAGTAATTAAAGAAGAAACAAAGATAATAACAAACATCACTTTGAAATAAACAAATACAGAAGATGAAGAATAAAGATAATACTATCAATTCTAACGTGATTAAGTTTTGTTAAGTGTTTGCTTATAAAAATAGATACAAAAAAGAGACCAAGAACTGTGAACAAAGGCTCCTATAACATCGAAGTATAGTCGATAAGACATATATAAGTTCAATAATGATAATTACCGTATTATAAATATAAAGATAATACTAAAAAGAGCAATACGATAGTAAAATACGATATTAATATTAAAAATGAAGATGACATAATTAACATTTTACACATATACAACATACGAAACATATTTACAAAAGATATAAATGTATAGAATGATATGATGCGACTAGGAGAAAATGAACACATAAACTAAATATATAAAAAAATTAAAGCTATGTCTACATTTGTACTATAAAACGAAATTAAAAAAACAGGTACATCGTAGAAAAGTAGTGATGCGGAAACAGAAGACAAGATTCACTCGTACTCATTAAATAATTTCAATAAATAAAATAAATTAATTACATGAGGTCCGTAATCTTAGGTTTAGGCGTATGCGCTGTAAGCTAGGTTCTGAGCGTCACCGGATCTTCCCCAGCCACCGTGGGCGCCTCCGTGGCTGTAATGCTCCTCGTGATGAGGATGAGCGACCACCTCGTAACTCTCATGGTGCTCTTGCTTAGACAGAAGCTTCTTGAGGAGTAGAAGAGCAGACGCCAAGAGAGCTGCCTTGGCGAGCATGAGACCCTTGACGGCTGCAAAGGCGATGATACCCAGGAACAAGGGGATAAGGGACTGGATCTTCAGTTGGAGCAGGGCAAGGATCGGGAGCAGCTGCTTCAGCTTCTTCTTCTTACCGCGACCTAGTAAGAAATAAAAATACTAAGTTTAATAACGATAGTCAACAAATTATAAAAAAATACTAGTAGCCTCCTCTTGATCCTAAATCATCTTCTTATACCAACTGAATCTAATAATATATTTTGTTTATCATTCGCAAGCTTAAAATATCATCAAAGCTCAAAGATCATCAGGTATCTAATTATTAATTCGTGAATTCACGATTAATAATTTCATTGGATTACTAATAAAATTAGAAGGTATTGTTACGTCGTCAACATTTTACGTTCGTGTTTTGTAAATAGGTCATTAGAAGAACAGTATTTCCCTTTTACCGCATACAGTCACGCTGCATGTAAATGTAGACGTCCATTGCATGCTAATAATTCGAAACTGTATTTACATTCAAAGCGTAAACAAAGTCGTCTGAAATTTGAACAATGTCACCCCAATTGTAATTCACCTTGTTACGTCCATTTTGCATAACAGCCTCATTGTAGAAAGTGATACCGCATAGGTTCAATTCGAAAGCTCAAGTCGACTGCCATATTTCGATGACGAGATTCCGCCTGGAGCGATACTTTTACTCGATTCTCGATACCCGATTTCGATCACAATTCATGTTAGCGGAACTCGTATCCAGCCGCGAAGTCCTACATACCTGTAGCGCTATGGGCATCTAGCAAAAACTAGACTCAGTCCGCTTTCCACCACAATCTCGTTAATAGGTTAGAGAAACTCACTAAACCCGTTCTAGTCTGATTTCTAGACTCGTCTTTTTAAGGTATATAAAGTTATACGTCTATTATTATGTTTTATAACGGATATCCGTTTAAGGTTTCGTAACTTCTAATCAATTACATTTCGATCATAATCCTGAGTTGATTAATTTAACTTTCTATTTTTTTTTTCGATTCATACGTAAGGTGGAACCGGCTCAAGTTTTTTAATTTATATTTCGAGAGTCATACATTTTTGATGTGTGACGTTGCATTTTATATAACAGCTTTTTACTTTTTATGCGTTCACGTAAGTGTTGGCATAGTTATTCAGGCCAGCGTGTTTATCGTAAAATTCAAGTGTCTAATTTTCACTAGCCATTTCAAGTGGTTCAAAGTCGGCATTAAATGCCGTGACTTGCTTTTTTGCCGAATCTTTTTCTGTATCGGATAACGTTGATTCGTTGCTGGAAGCTAACCGTTACTCAAACAAATATCTATTATGCAACTGTATACGAGCATCTAATAACAAAGGAACTATTCATCTTTCGTAGTTGAGCAGGTTTTTTATATTTGATTGTTTAATCACCGGTTTGATGTTTTATTGATAAGGTCAGTTTAACTTTTTATTGGAATAGGTTTTATTATATAGTTTATTCATCACACGAGTATTTATGACACAATTTACCTAAAGTATTTTTATATTGTATAGTGAACTCTGAGAAAAGTTTGATGTGGTATAGTTATGAAACGAGCAGATGGCCCACCTGGGTTTAAGTGGTAACTTCTGCCCATAACAAGCTATACGACTTGGGCCCTCACCTACTTATGTTCCACAAGACCCAAGTCGCATCGTAACCCATAGACGTGAAGGTAATCTCATGTGCCTGTAATTTCACCAGCAACCACACTATTCAAATCGGAACAAAGAAACCCGAACGTAATCCTGCTTATTGGCAGAAATGGGCTTGCTAATTGTACTGTTTGTCCAAAAACAGTAAGAAATATTGATAATGATGGATTAGTCATCCATATATGTATTCTTACACAATATATTAACAAGCTCTAAGTCAGATTTTTTGTGCAATTTTTTAATAAAATATTATAACCCAAAATGCCATTTTAATTCCACACTATATTTCGCTTTTTAACAACATATTATACCAAAATCAAAAGTTTAAGTATTTTCCCATAAAAAAGAAATGTGTTTGTCCCACGTCACAGAACAACAAAATTACACCTTATTAACTTAAAAGATAGATTATCTTCATTGTCTAAGTTATTTTTTTTTCAAACTTCCCACAAAACTTTCACTTAACTGACCAAAACTCAGTTATAGCAGGGTTTGCGTAATTATATACCATAGGTATGATTATACATTATGTATAACACAATTATATAGCAATGTATGTTATTTACTAGCGACTAGTCTCGAAATCAACAGAGTAGAAAATTTATATTGGGCAATTATGTTTTACACCTAATTTCTTTTATGAGATCAGTTTTAACATACATAATTCGTTTGTATATATTTTTATTTATGTTTTATGTTTTTTGTTCTTTGTTTGTCACAGTAAAGGTTATTCCAAATTACGTTTTATCGCGAGAAGAAACAGCATCAGAAGGAAAAAGCTTTTAACTATTGTAAATATATTGGAATTAAGTTGTGCAAGTAAAATGTAATATACTGTAAAATATCTGATATTATGATAAAATTGCATAACTGAAATAGTACTAAGATATTTTTTCAGCAAACCAAATATTCAATTAGTGCAAAATCAAAAGGTATTACAGATTGGACATATTTAAAGAAGACTGTAATTTGTTCTACAAGAAAATCTATATCTAATTACTTTAATAGGTAAGTGGCAATATAATAACCTCTTTGTTCTGTTTCCTCGTTTTATATAATCGTTTATTTTAGCGTAGAATTTGATATCAATTTTGTGTAGAGAGAATAAAGTCTTTTTTTTACATTCAATGACTGGTTGTACTAGCAACTTTACTGGCGAAGATCATAAAATTTGTGTCAACCTGACACATGATTTTTGTAAGATCATTAATTTACTTGAATGTATATCTCAAAAACATTTTATCTCAAGCTCAGATATCAAACCTATGCCAAATCAGAATTCATATGCCAGATACTAAAATATCTTAATAAAACAACGGATCTTGAATGTTTATGAGATCAAAAGTCTAAAAGTACACTAACCTTCTTCCAAAGACCTCTTCACATCCTCAACAGTGCTCTTTGGGACTCTCAGTTGGACCACGTGATTCTCCAGAAACTCAGCAGCAGCGTCTACCAGCCTGTTTTCAACCTGGTTCTCCCTGGCTCTGGGCTCCTCTGACAGGGGCTCGAACGACCTGGCCGATCTGGGAGATCCGTTGCTGAGTAGGCTGATTCCATCAATGATGTTGAGTTCGCGCGCCGTGTTCACGTTTTCGACGTAGCGAAGTGCTCGCTCCTGAAATTGTGAAAAATAGGTGAGATAATTTTTACATAGACCGACAATTGTGTCATACATAAACTTAAATGTCTTCTATACACCCAAAAATGATTTGAAACGTCTTTGAAGTTCGTTCATTTTGTTTATGTATCTTATAAACCTATGTATGACGCAGATTGTTATTAAGTATATTAAGGCTCTGACATAATACCTTTAGTCTAACTGATCAATCAAAATCCTTAATAACTCCTGTTTTTAAATAGGGAGTATACAAGGTAATAATGAAATAAGGAAAAAATCATGAAACTTTTAACGTTGACCTTAGTTTTTGTAACATGTAACAGCTTACAAAATCATTGTAGAGAACTGGTCTCTCAAATAATTGTACTTTATAGATTACTAAGTGGTTACAGCTAATCCTGTAACAAATTGTCATCCCATATTGATCAAATGACTTGATGTTGATTTGGTCCTTAAATTCATAATTGATCTGGAGATGAATTTACAGTATTATTTGTCTTTATGGAGTAAGTTTTATGATTATGTTCGATATCAACAAATCTGTAATCGTCGAATTTGGGTTAATAATTTAAGTTTTTCATATATAGTTGTATATGATACCAAAGAAATAATTTTGTACCTACAAGTTGAATGTAAGAGATTTTTTTTTATTAGTTTTCAGCAATTGAATATATATTTAATATAGGTCACCTACAATTTGATTAAATTCAGTTATTACAATTTGTATTTTAGATTTGGGATTGATTTTATCTTTTTAATTGTAATGATAGACAAATTATATTATATTACAAATTTGTCTGGATCATCGTTTATACAAATTTTTATAGAAAATGAAATGATATAAAACTTCTCATCATAACAGAATTCACTTAGTCATCTTTACAATAAATCTGGTTAGCCCTTTTCATTTAAGCAGAACTAGTATATATTTTAAACAAATAGTTAGATCCATACACTTTAAACATAGAAAATTGCCACTACTTATTAAAAAGCTTTGTCCTAACAACCAGAACCCGATCCCTGAAAATCCCATCACCATATCACTTCACAAACACACCTTCAAGCACAAAGAGACGTCTTTTTCCGAACAAGTCTTGACCACCCCGAGAACCGAACCCAGGACATCCTCGTCCGTCGGCTTGCAGGCCACGACGGCCGCACAGACTAGTATCACAAAAGCCTTCATGGTCCTGTGGTTGAATGTGTAGCTGGATCGTTGCCATGCAGTTTTATAAAGATACCCCCACTTGCTAAGTTCAACCGAATTGTGCGTACGCGCACGCGATGTGATGTTAGCAGATTTAGAGGCGACAAATAAGGGTAGATTTTTTAACGAAAAAGCTAAAGAGAAAAATATATATCTAGTAAACTTGTGTTAAAGGAAGTCATGTATGTCTTGTTTGTAGAAAACTTATACGTACTCATCCATAATTGTGGTATTACAACAAACAAATAACCTTGAGCAGATGTTATGTTATATATAGAATTTTTTATATATCCAACATGATAGATAAAATAGAAAAGAATTCTAGTCATGTCATAAAAATATATTTTAACTTAATATATTATTATGTGTATTCTATTATTAATCAAAAAGTCTATTTTCGACAAAATATGCAACGATAAGTCCAATAAATTACAACAAAAAGCTGTAACTTACATATCAGACATGTGTCTAAGTTTAGACAATAGACACTTAATCTTCCACACATCAAATATCTGCCACTGCTGCAAGCTTTATAACGGAGCCAATAATTTTAAATTAATACACTGCAATAACGCATGTAGTCAAAGCTGGAACTAAAACTATCGACATATTTATTCTTAAATGAGAGATGAAAATAATAACAGGGCGCAGTCAGCATATTCATCATCATTCTAAGTTGTGTCACACTATACTTGTATTAATGAATGAACTGAATTTCTCATGCCCGCTCTAAACATTAAGCGCTCTACATAAGCACCTTCCGTACTCAAGTGCGCCGGGAGCTATTTGATTGGTCATTCAGCGGCTGAATCTACTGTAGGAAATTAATATTAATGACGGTTTCTAAATTATGTAAGGGAACTCCAAATTACAAGGGTTCGGTGAAAATATAAAAATTTAGGTCAACATAATGAAATAATTGAAAGGCCAGTTTTAACAATTTCTTTATACCTTCTAAGATTCACATGCGGATATGCTATTTATTTATTTATTACTTGGAGCACCAACAGCTTTGTTACTTTGACTAAAATGTATAATAATACAAAAATTAACAAACATTAACATACTTGTCTATATAAAGTTATATATTATGTTCATATAATGTATTTGGGCTATTTATCCAACTCCGCTTAGGGAGGTGGTACACCCATATGATAGGTATTCAGTAATTATAATTGTATGATGTATTAATTTAAAATTAATATAAAATTAATAGTAATTAATATTTTAACAGTAATTAATTAACTTTAACCACAGCAATGTTTCATGAAACCAACTTGCATGACTGTTGTGTATGGAACTACTTGTCACAGAAATTTCAATATCGAAGTAATTAGAGGTATATATGTATTTACAAAAAAAAAAGAATATAAATATTATATCAGTTGTCTAGTTCCCATGATACAAGCTGTGCTTAGTTTAATTTGGGGTTAGATGGCGCTGTGATATGTCCACCAGTATTTATTTAATTATTTTCAGAACACTATAAGTATTGTGGAAATAAATTGCTCTACACAGTTGCAAAGCGACCCAAAGACACAAAATGAATAAAAAATTATTACTCTTTGTGCCCTCATTCGTTTGATCTGTGTATTGCTCTCTTGTTTATGTCAATATTTAGATGGGAATCGAACCCACGACCTACAACGCAGAAGGCAGAGTTCTAACCAGTGCCAACTGAGCTGTGAGACCTGTCGCAATTTATTTCAGCTGACAGTGAATCGTTTTTTTTGAAGAGATAATATACCGTATCAGTAGCCTTGGTTTTCAAAAGTTATTTGCTGGTAATGTAGGTAAGTTGTCGTCACTGCACACCGTAATATACCTGATTCAGTTCCCCAATTTGGTTCCCTGATCAGATGAGAACCCACTATTCGGTCGTCATGCTAAACTGACTCGGTAATGAGTTAAAAAGAAACATCTGTAATAGTGAAGGAACATACGTCCAAACGAACAAAGTTTACAAATATGTTTTTGAAACCCTACGTGTTTATTCAACGTGTCAAGTAATACTGTCAATAAGTAATCTTAGGTTCGATTTCTGCCCGGGACAAACATTTGTGGGACGAACATTGATTTTTGTTGTGTCTGGGTGTTGCTATGTATTTTATATATGTGTCTACAAAAAGTATATAAGTATTATATCAGTTGTCTGGTTCCCATGACACAGGCTATGCATAGCTTACTTTGGGGCCCGATGGCGCTGTGTGAAATGTCCACCAAAAAAATGTAGAATAGAATAGAATATAAATTTATTAATTATAATAAGTAAAATAAAAGCGTGTTTTTATCATGAAAATAGCACGAGCCACAACTATTAAAAAAGGTATAATCTCAGAAAAAAAGGACTGAAAATGAAATAGTCCGAACTGCTACCTAAGCTATCATTTCAACTTAGGATGTAGGAAAGCTTTAATTTATGGATGTGGTTGCTGCAAATTTTCTCATAGTGAGACAATTTTAAATTTGTATCTTACCATACACAATCAAAATTTAGGCAAATTCAAGTAGCATGGAAGGAAATGGTGAAACTTGTGATTTGAAAACTTAAGGATGTGATGAAGGGGAATTCTTGGGGATTATGGGATATGGTTCATTCTTAGTTCATAGTTCATTTATTCATAACAAAAGTCCTAGTGAATAAATCGAAATAAAATATAAAAATAATATTAATATCCAACACACAAATCAATCAAGTAAAATAGAATATTAAATGTTATATTAAAATATAAATTAATGTTATATGCTTACAATAAAATTATACCGCATCTTTTGTCTTCTTACTCTAGGTTACCAGCGTGTGCGTCACGCGTTATTATCTCGATTATTTGGAGCGATAAAAACTTTCAAGCAACGATTGATATTGATTCGATCATTATAGACTTCGATTTAAATTGGTGCGATCAGTGAACACGTTATTACATTACGTTAGCACGCTTATCTCGCTGAAAAGAAAAAACCATGTCGGAAACCTTTTGCCGAGTCCTCAATTACCACCAACATGGTAATTCACTATTTCAAATTGAGATACTGGGCCACCATTATGAGATAATAGTAGTCTATGGTACCTAGTTAACCCGAGTTTCAATCTGGAGGTCGCTGGTTTGAATCCCTACGAGTAGATACCAATAGTTTTTTCGCTTGAAATATTTATGTGCTCACTACCACGTTCTCAAAACGGTGAAGGAGGAAACTGACCAGCAACTTGAGGCTAGCAATGTGTCTTCTAGTTTTCACGTCGAAAATCTGCTGTCTAATTTGAAAACCAGTTCTTCATTTAAGCGCTTCGATTCACCTCCATTAACTACATAATCCCTTAACAATCCTGTCGTTAATAATATTTCATACAAGAATTGTACTAAAGCTTGTTAGGACTAAAGCATTAAAAGCATTTAAAATATAACACTGTGTCCAATAGAACAAAAAGCCAATTTATTTAAAATAGGACTAGAATTAATAAAAGAAAAATATTCCTAGGATTTTAGTCAAAAATCATCGCTACAATCCTGCAACGAATTTAGTCTTGGACAACATTTTCATACAGGTAATTCGGTCACCCATCCATAAAGTTTGTCTCTAACGTTGGTCACCGAACTGCAATCGGCATTCGCGAACATAAAGTTACCATAAAACATCAATAGAACTTCAATTCACGATCGAAAGTCGATCATCTATCAATAAGTATTCGCTCGACGCTACGACTGATGGGCCAGACATGAGAGAAAACACCATTTGTGGCTTGAGGTAATTGGGCAGTTCCGGGCTTGGGTGTATCATCACCGTCATCATATTAGCCTTGTAACTTTCCCTGCAGGCATACATACCTTCTGTCGACATGCGACATTGAAATGCCGAAATCTGTGGAGATAAAGTTCATGGAACTAGCGGCCCATCTGGTACTAAGTGATAACCTAATAACACCCAGACACAAAACAAACATCTATGTTCTTCACACAGATGTTTCTCCCGGGTGGGAATCGAACCCACGACCGCGTAAAAGGCAGGTTTTTTAAGAGATGTTTTTTTTATGAGATAATGTTTTGGAATTAGATGTCCATCTGGTACTAAGTGGTAACCTCTGATAATAACTATTTCTTTCTTTCTGGCTGGCCTTAGAGCTCAGTTGGTAGTCCCTGCCTTCTGCGCTGTACGTTGGGTTCCATTCCCACCCAGGACAAATATTTGTGTGGCGAACGCAGATATTTGTTCTGTGTCTGGGTGTTAAATAAACATTAGTGGACATTTCACACAGCGCCATCTAGCTCCAAAGCTAAGCATAGCTTGTATCATGGGGACCAGACAACTGATTTAATACTTATTTACTTTTTGTAAATACATAAATACATATCAACACTCAGACACAGAAACAATATCTATGTATATTTGTCACATAAATGTTTGTCCTAGGTGGGAATCGAACCCACGACCTACAGCGCAGAAAGAAGGATTACTATTAACTGAGCTGTGAGGCCAGTCACAAAAGATTCCTGAAGATAATATATTGGAATGTTTTACAATCCAGCTCAAAAGCTAGAACTTCCGTTTGGACTAACGTTTTCCGTCGTGGTTTGTAACAGTACCTAGTTCACGGCGCATGCATAATGGCGCCTCCTTTGGTATTTAGATGGCCCACTGCCAACTCCTCATTTAAATTAGTAAATAAACTCAAGGACACTACCACTAATGCCTTATTCACTGCTGGCGCACATTTTTCTAAGTTAGAATTGGCAAATGACCAATCTAAAGTTAAGTGTTACCTTCTGGCCATAATAAAACAATAAGTTTTGAGTTGCTTACCTACATTTAAGAGACGAAAACTTTTATGTTAATGTGACTGTAATTTCATTTGCTAATATACATTTGTGCACCTAGTTGTAACTCACACTTATTTACTGAGTTAGTTTCGATAGGTGCGGTTGCTGGTGAAATTACGGGCACATGAGACATCCCAACTTCACGTCTAAAAGCTACGGGTGCAAGAAAATGCTTTAATTTTTCCATAACTTACTAAGGGTAGACCCAAGACTTGTTGCTAAACCGTAACTTATTCAGTAAAAAGATTGCTATCGAAGTAATATTCACCCGGCGAGTTTGCGTGCACTCATGAACATGTGATATGATTAAAATGAAAGAGAATAATGATTTCATGTTTTACCGCTACACTTAACATGGCCTTTTCCTCAATAACATAACCTCTCACAAATTGATACATTGATAGGCAAAACAATAAAATGCTTACCTAACTGCACGCATGCACTTCCTACCGTGTTCCGTACATGTTCATGCACGATTTCAACAATAATTATGTCTCATGCGAGGTAATGCTCTGTACCATTGCATTAATAACTATTATATATTAATAAATAATTCTTATATAATCTCCCTAGCCATATAGCAGATTCATTATGAACACATAGAGAAACGGATCTCCTTCAATATCACTCGGCTTTTAATCTACCACGGGTTCTCAGTCTGGATTGGCAGATATCTAGAATTCGAATGTTGAAATTGAAGACATGCTGGATTCTCCGAGATGCTTTCGTTAATTGGTTTGAGAACGTAGTATGGCACGCATAGTGTATTTTTGAACAAAAATGTAATTGGTGCACCCTTGGGTTTGAGCCAGCAACCTTCGGGTTGAATCTCGAAGTTCTTGCCCATGCGTCGCTATGCTCTCTAATATGTAATGCCAAAGATTTAAAAGTTATAGAAGTGAAGATGTAAAAGTAAAATGTTGCTTATATTGATTGATAAAACATTTTTCAATACGCTACAGTGATGTCCGTTCATATATAAATCTTATGGTACAAAATTTTGTTGAAACATCATAGATTATGAAGGGATTTAGAAAACAATTACAGAAAAATTTTAGAAGGAATTAGGTTTTGAAATCACTTTTACTGTACCGCAAAGCCTAGGCAAGCAAATATGTGTAAATAAATATCTCAGTGAAGACAGAATCGAAACCGCTTACACCTAAATCTATCACTCAAAACGCTATGCCACTAAGGTCATCACTAAACCATTGCTTGAGACCCCAACATTGTCTATGTAATGAAACCTCTAGAATCTGGTTTAAAGCCATAATGTATGCGCATGGTCGAGAAAGTGTTCACGATTCAGACACCGTTGCGCCGAGTACACCTGCTCAAGTGAATATACACGGGAGTCTTTTAGAGCGAGCGCATACAAACCAACTTGTTGGAAAACTTGTGTCGAGAAAAAAATAAAAAAAATTTATTGTCTTCACATACCAAAAGTAAGTACTCAATAAAGAAATGCTAATCTCTATGTGGTTGTAATAACACTGTATTTAAGAAGAATGAAAGAAAAACATTTATTTTGACCATACACAAATATACACTAATGATTGGAAACAAAATACATAAACAAAAGGATACAAGTAGGTACATATAATTTAAACTTAGCATTTAGTGGGGCCAAAATAGGTCCTAGTCTCAGCTTAATGCCGTACTGACAGTGCAACGCTGGTATTCTGACCGGACCTAGAATGATGTCACGGGCAAAAAACAAACATGGCAAACTAAAACAAATAATATTTAACAGTACAGTAAAAGAACATGGAATAAACCTAAGACAATAACAATAACATAGATATAATATTAATTATCCTAACAAATAAATAAATACATGGACGAATTCGATTGTTACTAATATCTAATTGAATTCATTGTAAATAAATCTGTTGACATTATGATAAGAGTCGATATAAATGATTGTTGCGTTAGAATTAATTATAATGCCAGGTTAGATAACATTCGGATCGTTAAGGTACATAGAATACTGTCTCTGTGTGTACTATAAATAATATTCATTAAAGAATTAAATAAATCACTTTCTTAACAAAGATGTAGCTAATGCCGCATAGTAGACATTTTTATAATATTTCTGTAAGGAATATCAAAATCAGTGAAGGTGTAATATTAATCTTTTTATTAGTCCTACAAGCCATTGCTTGGTCCTTTTCCTTGTTTAAGTATGTTTTCATGTTTTTATTACTTAAACTTACCTGCTCTGTTGGTTTAATAAACATATGAAAAATCTTTTTTTTTGTCTCCTTTTTCTAGGAATTAACATGCTAAAATGAATTCTTGAGATATCATCACAGTTGCAATATCAAGCAAAACTAGATGACGCAACATACATTCAGCTTATAACCTTACATGAAGAACATGTTCGCGAGCAAGATGGACGCGCAGAAAACATTACCAACTTGCTCATCGAAAGAGATCCCTGTGTGTTTTCAAATGTTCATGTTTGAAGTCACCGACCGTAGACGGGATGAATAAAACTTTTTTGCGCATTCACGTCACGTTACATAATGATAATATTCGCGCGTGGCGATGACTGTACCAGTTATTGTCTCAGTTTGGATATCCGACTCTCACTGCAGTTTCTATTATGTCATTTTGTTCCACAGATTTATTAGCACTGTGTCTTCAGTGGAACTGAAAATGGATTTAGTACGTCCATGAATATTGTGATAATCTTATATTTTACTTCCAAGTATACTAAATATATATGGTAGTCCAGGTAAATTTCCAGGAATATTAGGTAATATATGAAATTATATTATGGCCAACTCAACAAGGAACGCTTTAACAAGTACTTAAACATCTCTTTGACTCAAAATCATTCTCTTTCTTTCATTTGCACCTTCATTTTGCAGCATATGTGAATAATAACCGTTACTCTATACGGAACTTAACAGATTACGCGCAATTTGAGATGCATTTTTATTTATTTAGGTACATCAACGTCGTTAGTCGTGTTTTGAGATTGAGAGACACTGAGGAGTCAGCGTGCCTTACGTTGACATTTCGCAAGATGGTATAAATATCCGTCGCTAGATGGCGTAATAAGCGAAGACAAAAACATTTTAAATTACCTCCCTTCCAACCGAAGATACCCTTTTATTAAATCACCTGGAGTAAAGGGCCTGGTTTTAAATGTAAAATACGTCATATTACATTTCAAACCTGGCCCTTTACTCCAGCTACCTAACGCACACTTTGAACTAAATGTGTGTCGAGAAGAGAAACCGCGAAGGTCAATTTAACCTGCTATGAATCAAGATAACATTTACCTGTACCCCACATTCTACAGGCATGGTGGTTTCTAATTACCCCGCGATTCCAGCCACGTAAGAACAGTCTTGTTTTAGGGTCTTGCTATACCAGACTTGTTATAATTCATGGTAGATGTTAAACTTCACAGATATGTTAAGCCTCCTAAAGGTAACTCTTGTACCAACAAAACATGGCAAAAATTTTACAAAAATTCGATATTTTTATCGTACAGGTGTTTCAAGTATTTTTAAGCTATTGCATAGCTTCTATCGCGGGCCTTGAGCGTGGAGACCGAATCCAGAAATTCCGTAACGAAAAAAACCTAACACCCCCCACTCCGACCGGCACAGCGGTGATACTTTTTAGTTTTTCCATCTATCGATAAATACCAGAACTTTTAATGACTTTTTGAAATATCACGCGCAATAGCTTTACCGCGGCAGTCTCCGAGTGCCACACGTCTTTTTTTTACAATTTAATATATACGAGTAAGTCACTAAACAATTCCACTTATGTGTTACAAATTGATCTGAAACAACATTTGCAACGCTAAAACCGCAACACAGTACATCTCTAACTGCGTAATGTTTAAACCTGAACAAAATATAGCAAACTATTAGTTTTTTAATTAAAAACTTCGTTCTTACTACTCACCTAAATTTTGTGGCTAAAAGACGCAGAACACGTTTCTTTCTTCTCCTTTTGGTTGATGTTCTAAACTTACTTAAGTACTATGGAGTTGTTAGCATATCGCGAACAACCCTTCAGACTATTGCTGATTAAATGTTTGTGAATTGCATAAAGTAATATTATAATAAATAAATAAAAAACAACAACCTATCAAATTTTTAAGTAAAATCATATGTTTAATATCCTCGCATATATCCAGACTTAAAAACATTTATTATCAAATCCACAGTGTCCTGCGGCTATATTCAGTATTGCCATCAAATAGTATCTATTAGCTTTTATCAAGATTCAAGATGTTTGCCCATCACTAGTGGTCAGTCGCAAGTAATCTCAAATAATTGTAAGCTTTCCCCAACATATTCTTACAAACATTGCCTCGAGCATCAATTAGAAAAAGATGATAAGTGGAATGAACGAATACCCTGATAGACAATCATGTAGACCAGGAAATTCAATAAAATCCTGCGAAGTCATAGTTTCTTAAGAGAGAAATCTCACACACTCTTTTTCTTCTTTCTTCTTCTCCGCAGTACAAATTACGCCAAGTTCGGGGAAGTACTATCACCATATCAATATCTGCCGCCAAGCATTAATTCATTCGCGCTACTGTGTTCCACTTTGAAAGGTGTGGTTGGCGGTGAAATTACAGGCACATGAGACATTTGACAATCACGTCTCGGAATTAAGGGCTTATACGATGCAACTTGGGCCTCATCGTAACTAAGTAAGGGAGGACCCAAGTGGTATAGCTTGTTATGGGCAGGGGTTAACGCTTAATACCAGATAGGCCATCTGCTCGCCCCGTAACTTTATCACATTAAAAAACTCACTTGGCAGGAAATGACTAATTTATTTTATTTGCTGGCATCAGACAAAAAATATTATTCTATTTTCATCACTGCCGTTAGAAAAATAAGAGAATTTGCAAAAAGGTCAAGAATAAAGATAAAATAAAATATTTGGAAATTCGGAAAGTTAATTGTCTATTACATACCTCATGTCACTGGCTTGTTGTAGTGAATTATTATTGATTGAGTGATATTATATATATATTATATTATTAATGTTATAGGGAAGTTATAAATACTCTTTATACGCCATTTTTCTACCTGTATTTTGCCGAACAATTAAATTATAATCGAATTCTTATAAAATTGATATCAATCGATAATTATGTCGTTTGCATCGCCTCTCTCTTACATAATTATACCTCGAATATTATCAACATAAATTACCACTTCAATTGCGTTATGACTTGCAGTGCAATGAAAGCGGTATGACAACTTTTAAAACTTCTAACGGATTTTCTTTTTTTTTATCATTTTATTATATCTGGCTAGGCTCTTCTAATATTATAATCATAGTGTTCAAAACTGGAATAGAAATTGCGATTAAAAATAGGGAAACAATGTAATATTCCGAAATCTAATAAGTAGTGACAGCTGAAGAAGTAAATGGTAAACTAGAAGATGAATATTATTAAACAAACTGCTAAAAAAAAAAAAAAAAACATGGAATTTAAGTGTATAATGTAGATTGTGGTTTTTGTTTTTTATAACATCGCTTTGGCCAAACTGTTATGGTGTTATTATTTATTCTTAATAATTAAATGTTTTGGATTTATATAATAAATAAAATCGTATAAACTTGTAATGATCCCTCAGCAGGGACATCTTCTCCAAGAAAGCCATTGTGAATGGGCTTACACAAACCACAGGATTCAAATCCGGGTTAAGAAGAAACATATTTTTTTTGTTCAAGGCGATTTCTGTTCAGAATTATTCTGTTGGGCAAAAAATGATTTTTTAAATAAGATTAAATTACAACTTATTAAGTTACAATTAAGTAATAATCAATGCGACTTGAATCCTGCTATACTTAGGTATGACAAGACTCAAATCACAAATGAATTCAATCATTTCATAGTAACTTATTTATTGTACAGATTTACCTGACTCATCGCGACATGTCTTAATTAAGAGAACCAAGTGAGTGTCTGAATTCTGACATACGTGTTTCTTTCAGAAAGTAAACGCAAAGGTAATATTTTGGGAAGGGAGGGCAAAATATCTTATCTTTTTTCTGTGAGCTACTGGAACGGTCTGCAGTCGGTTACGCTGTGGCAACTATTTAAATATTTATATCGAGTGCGAAATTTCTGCTCGATACTTGGACTTTAGGGACTTCTATCTTTTATTAATATCGCGTCATTATTAATATTGTGAAAACGGAAGTGAATCAGAATGAAATCAAAGTACTTCAAAGGGATCATAAATAAATCGTAATATTATGATTTCAATTTGATTTGTTAAGAAATTTACCATAAAATAGTCATTGTATAACGTCTAATACGTGCCATTTTTGTGTCTAATGGAATGTGACCATATACTTTTAAATGCTTAAGTTATCAGAATCCAAAAACTTTCAGTATAGTCTGTGTTAAGTACGCAGATTATACTGAAAGTTTCATTAAGGATCATTAAGGTCACTTCAGCAACAAAACATTTTAGATTAGAACTTAATATGTTGACTCATATAGGATTCGTTTTCATTTTTCGGCATTTTTCTTATACATAGTCTAAAATTTGTCATCAGTTATTCTCAAAATGCTGTTCCGAGTATGAACTTGTAAATATTATCTCATATTTGTTTGATTAATTTATTTGCTTTCGTCTGTGGTAGATATTGATTTAACAAAAGTAAAGTATTTAATGGCGCCCTACCTCAGCTTTCTAAACTAAATTTGAAGAATTTCTCTAATTATTGAAAGTAAACCTACGGAAAATGAAAGTCCGGTTATGTACGTCGTATTTGTGATGATCTTCGGTTTTGGTCATATCGATCGGTTCATATTTAACGATCAGATATTGTGTATTAGATTCCTACTACTCAAGAAACTGGCAATCAGGAGATAATGTTTCTGAATAATAATTTATGGTAACCTTTTTCATACTCAAAAAACTTCCTAGTTTTTCTTACATACAAAAGACTTCAACGCGCTTTTACTTTTGTATGTTTCCTAGTCGTCGCTAATTCCCAATTCGGTATTTATGTGTTTTACCTGTGATCTCGGTCATTTATAAAACGATCTGATGATCTGGGGAATTATTTTATACTAGCTGTTGCCCTCGACTTCGTCCGCGTGGAATTCGGTTTTATAACGCAACTCCTATTTTACCCCCCGAAATAGTAGCCTAAGTTACTCCTTGTTACATCAGCTATCTGCCAGTGAAAGTCCCGTCAAAATAGGTCCATCCATTTCAGAGATTAGCCGGAAGAAACTGACAGACAGACAGACAAAAATTGTTAAATATGTTGTTTTGGTATATGTACCGTGTATACATCCATTTGCACTTAGTAAGAAGCGGTTATTTTAATATTACAAACACTCACTCCAATTTTATTTAGTCCCATAGAAGTTTTATCAAAATCGGCTCAGTAGTTTGGTTTTTAATTCTAATAAACTGGAAAAAAATATGACATCCAAGTATGAGATAACTAGGGATCATTATCGTTCATTGGAGATGAATTAGTTTTTCGTTTTGCTGCGCAAAGCAATATCTGCAAATGTTGTTTCCTATTTTCTAGTAACAGGGGTAAAATTATTTAACCTTACTGTTTTCAGCTTATTTTTTTTAAGTTTTTTTCTTCTCGCTAATTACTATAGTGATTAATGCAATTTATCAGCATCACCGCAGGGGGACAGTCCTAACAGGCTGCTCACAGCAGCGCTTTTATGAATCAAAATTTATCTCCAAATCTGGAAATTAAGTATAATTAGCAAACCGGATGATACTTAGTTATCATGTAAACATTTTCTCTCGCGGGAATTGAAGCCGCGCGTCTCGGTCGGCTGCCTGCCTCGCCACAAAGAAATTGTTAATCTATTACACAACAGTTGAGTCTAGACGTGTTTTTTGTATCCTCTCACACACCCCAGTGCTCGTTAAATTTACAATTTTAATGATATTTTCCATTTATACCTCTAATATATGTGTTTTCTCAGTTTAATCCATCTCACCCTCAGTGATGATTAAAATCCCTCCGACACACAAAAGCTTAGGCGTCTGCCACTAAACCCATCTTCCAAGTGATGACTTTCGTAAACTTGACATACAAAATCGATGTGTGATGAGTCGAGGAATGGTGCGACTCAAGACTGTCGCTAAGTTTTATCTTGGCTGGCAGATTATAAATTCATTACAAAATTCTAATCAATGACGGCGTTGCTCACCGCGAGATGAATTTGCGTGTGGTCGACTCATCTACGTGTACTATCAAATAAGGCATTTTTCACATTTTTGTTTACACTGTGACAGGCTCACAGCCCAGTCGGTTGTAACACTGACTTCTGTGCTGTAGGTTGTGGGTTCGATTCCCACACACGACGAACATTTGTGTGATGAACATTGTTTTTTATTGTTTGGGTGCAAATATTTGTTATGTATATGTATTTACCAAAAGTACTTGGTACCGGAATTGAGACATCTGTGCCATCTAGATATAATACACTCACAAGAGTGCAAATGCTATTTTTAAATTGATCTGATGTCTAGCGTTCCCGTATTCCGTATCAAAACTTTCGATATCGATTGTCGTCTATCACTTTTCCCCACGTTGTTATCATATTTCTATCTCATTCGTTCAGTACATTACACTATAGAGTATGTTTTAATTATGTACTTTCTATGTTGTTGTTTCAAAGTACTTTGTAAGCCTTTTAATTATGAATTTTTTTAAATAAAACTTTGTCACGCGTGAAATAATTAAGTTCTTAATAAAATGTTTTTAAATATTTTATCAAATAGTTTTCTAAAGGAATGATAATTCGTCATTACAGATTATTGTGTAAAAAAAAAAATAAACAGAAATAATAAAAGAGAGATAGAGAGAAAAAGAGAGTCAAGATTCAGTAACACGCCAATAGTTTTTTTATGATAAAGTTACAAAACAAGCAGATGGCCCAGCTAGTGTTAGGTGATAACTCTGTCAATAACAAGCCATTCGACTTGGGTCCTCACCTACTTATATACAATAAGAACCCGCACCGTATGTGCCTATAACGATAAGACGTGAAGGTAGAATATCTCATGTGCTTGTAATTTCACCGGCAACCCCAACTTTCAATCCAGAATACAGTAACCCGAATGCATTTCTGTTTGGCGGCAGAAATGGGTATTTTTGCTGTACTTCCCGGATGAACTTGGCATAAGTTCTAGTGCTACTAAATACCCTCGACCTTATACACATATCACTGGCCTCACAGCTCAGTTGGTAGTAACCCTGCCTTCTGCGCTGTAAGGTCATGGATTCGATTCCCACTCAGCACTCAGGAAAGAAAATAGATGTTTGTTTTGTGTCTAGGTGTTAGTATGTGTTGTATGTATGTATTTACAAAACAAGTATATACGTATGCTTATCAATTGTCTGGTTCCCATGATACAAGCTATGCTTAGCTTACTTTGGGGCTAGATGGCGCTGTGTGACAATGTCCACCAATATATATTAATTATTTATATATATTACTATAAAAACATTCGACCGTTGATCGACATTTAACAATGCATTGTGTTACGGTATTTTCTCATGGTTTATTTATCCACATGGCAACTTCCCATGGCGTGTATCTGTATTATGGTAATGACACCATGATTGGCATATTACCATGTTATGAACTCGAGCACCATTAATCTGTCCATTCAACGAGGAGTTTCTTTGTTTGCATCGACATAAACAAAGATCTTCAGACATAGGATTCTATCACAAGCTTTATTTTGCTTATTTTGACTGACCCCACAGCTCATTTGGTAGTAAGAATAATGTATCAGTTGCCTGGTTCCCATGATACAAGCTATTAACTTGTTTTAATTCGGGACTAGATGGCGATGTGTGAAAGAAAATACTTTTGTGGCTACACTTGTGATATATAAGATGTCAAGTTACAACTTTCCTTTTCGTTTCGTTAAGATCGGTTAAAGGATTATAGTGCGCCTCAAAGGGGCTCCTTTCATGCACTAGATGTATGGCTTCGATTTTTATGTCTTGAACATGCGGGTTTCATCACTTTCAATCTGAATGCAACTGCTTCAAATCCTGATAATTCTTTTAATAAAATTTCTTATATTCTAATCCAATGGGTTTTTCACTTGAAGTATCTCATCAAATAATCAAAAGAAGATGTGGTTTTATTTGCCTTTTTGACACATCATTTGAAAGCGAAAAACTTTTAAACCAGAACATGCTGCCAGATGTGCTGTTTTTAAATAGAACCCATGACGTTTAAAACTCAGTCGAATCCTTAAAACATTATAGCATTAAAAATTATATCTAGATTTTAAGAACCGGAAACGAATAATTTATTAGTCAATATTAGCATTAAATAAATATATATATATAAATAATATATATAAATATGTATATATAAATATACATAATTATTTTAACCATATATTTCATTATAACCATATGTAAATTTAATTTTATGATGATAATTATTACCATCGCAAATTGGATTTGGAAATATGAGACTATATAACATGATAAAATAAATAAATTCAATAAAATATACCTCAAAAAACATCAAGAATTTTATTTAAATTTAGATATTTTAAATATGAAAGATATATTCCAAGTGTATGAGCAATTTGAAAATGCTTCTTTAAGAGAATCCATGCTTTCGTATAATGATGACAAAATGTCAAAATCTACAAACATTCCAGTATATTCCAATTCAAAAAAATTACAAAAAATTGTGATCATTTTCAATTCCAATTTTACTTTTTAAAACACTGATCATATCTAAGCTAGAGGGTCCAAACTGAATCATATTTCATCTTACCGCGAGAGGGCTCGGTGGGGGGCTGCGATAAAACTGAACCACAGACCGCACGGTACGCCAAACTAAACCAGACACCGGCAGAAATACGTGAAAATAAAACATAATAAAAAAAATAAAAAATAAAAAACTATATAACAATAAATATGAAGTTCTTTGTAGTATTATTGGTAGCGGCGTTAGCGGCAGCCGAGAGTGACAGGACATTGGAAACTGCAATAAACTTTGTCAAGGATTGCAACGGAGATTACTTCTTATGTGTTAAGGTGATTAGTGCGAAAGTGAAGTGCCGTCATTATAATTTTACTTGCCTGATGTGTTGTGACTTTTACCTTGAGAGTGTTTCTAAATACCTAAAGAGAATGAAATATTTGAGCCCGTTACATAACCGACATATTTCTGATTGTAAATAATCTTTGTTTACTTTCAACGTCAGTCGTTCTGAAATAATAAAATAAATAATAAGGGACATACATTGAGCTGATTTTTGAATGGGCATTACGATAAGCTACCGAGAGAATTGAAATCATTACCAATTTACAACGAAGCTGCGACCAATTTTATGAACCGTGTTCATTTTTAACCGTTACTAGAAATATTTTCAATTTTTTTCTCGTCTCGTTTAATTTATAACACGCATTTTGCCATAAAAAGTAGCATAATGGTGTTAAATATAATAGGCTTAAGTACTGTAACTGTTGTAACATAAATTAAAAGATATTATTATATATTTACAGGAAAAACTCCTCAAAATAGTGGACAACGCCCGTTCTACTCGGAGCATCACCATAGTCGATGGAGTATACTTCAAAGGGGAACCAGAAAAGAGGTCGCCGAAGAAACTAGACGCTCTCCCCATAGACCCCACAGCCAGGGATACTGAAGTCAACTACAGACTCCTTGATGGAGTGGTCAGCTTGTTTGAAACCCATGCAGTCGAGGTCAAGATGAACGATGCTGATAAAGAGACCCTGCAGAGGTCTTTAGAAGAAGGTAAGAGACGAAAAATAGTAAACAATATCTTTGTCTTTAGTAGATGTTTTATAGGGCTGCTTGGAATTTGTTCATTCAGACGCCCAGACAAAAATCTGTCGCTATCAGAACCACAAAATTGACTTCTATAATTGTCTTTTGAATAATTGAATATTTATAATATCTGGTTCTGCTGAGATTGTGGTTCTCATACATACAGGCTTTAGTCCGTGAAAGGTAAGGCAGAGCTGCAACGCATGTGTCGCTTCCGTGGGATGCACTATCGTGAAAATATAGACGTAACAAGTGGTGAGATGAACACCGCCATTGTCCCAAAAATCTTCATCTAACACTTTCTTCTAGTGTAGATTTATTTAATAATCTAATAGCCATAAAATATGTATGCCAAGGAAATAAAAAAAAAACCTAATAGATAATGTATAATGATTGATAGGCTTCTTAAAATCAGATTTAAAGTTAAGCTGGTTTTTGAGATTTCTAAGACCATGCGTACAAACATGTATAAATACGTATAATAATATGGTTATATGCAAATATTTCTAATAATACCTTAGTTGTTTACATATTCATGATTGGTAGATAAAACATTTGAATACATTTCCATATTGCTTAAAAATATAAGTGGTACAAAATGGTTTGTTACATTTTAGCCATTTAATACAATTTTTGTAGTAGCTCAACTACTACTAATATTTCTACTAATTTTACTACTCGTGTATAGGCTTTATCAAAGCAGTGTTTTAAAGTGTTCCTAAACAGTCACCTTTGAACAATAGATAGTCTTCAGATTTGAGATTATATGTAATGCCGGTTTAACTACATATATTTTAAGGTTAAAACTCATCTATGCTTTCTGAATAAGGATTCGAACTAGCAACCTCCAGATTGAAACTGGGGGTCTGTATCACTGTGCCACTATGCTCTCGAATTGAGTTTCTACCTATACTACATACTAGAAACACTGTTTTTCATAATTTTTCGAAATTCTAAATATAGTAGGTATATCATTTTTGAATGATTACTAAAAAGTAAACTTTTTTTTTATTGCCTAAATTGAGATAACAAATACAAATATTTCATTTCTTAAAATTAATATTATAAACGTAGAATAATGTTGGTTTAACTATAAAAATATTGTTGCACTTATGCAAACATTCACGATAAATATACGCCAATTACTAAGTGACTGTAATTGGAAACGCATCATACAAGATTAATTTCTAACTTTCTACTGACGTGGCTGGATTATAAGTGCCATCAAATATATGTCGATCATTGTCGTGTCGTGTAAGTGTAGACCAGTCTATATAAAATATATATGCATATAAAAAAATATAAAAAAAAATATATAAAATCTAGCCCGGACTGAATTATAAATAATAATAAATATTCACCATCGCCAAGTAGCGCCATCTAGACCTAAACTAGGCATAGCTTGTAATCTCCGAACCATAAAACTGATAGAATAATTTATATATTTTTTTAAATACATACACATATACATTTTCACTCAAACACATATTATAATGATAAATTTGTTGGTATCAAATTTTTCCTGGCTGTCTGATATTAATGAGGAACTAATTACCGGAAGAAAGAGTTAGATAAGGTTAACGTGATAAATCATTTGCTGTGACAAGCTCACCCCTCGTCGCGTCTACCTTCCCACGGTAGTGTAGCCAACAAGGTGATAAGTTACCCACTGAAGATCTGCCTACCCCTTCGGATTTAACGGCGTGAATCTATGTATGAACATATATAAAATCTTGGGAACATATGGTTCTACGTTCTTAAATTTTAATAGCTAATTTATATCGTCAAGTCTCTTCTAACTTACTACTTACTGAGATTGAAAATAACTAAAAAAGTTTTTTTTTTTTTTTATGAAAAACTAATTTCGTTTTTGATAAAGTTGTTATGTATTTGCAACATCTGAAGAAACGAGAATCTAAAACATGAGTTCCAATTCAAAATCCAAGCATATATTTCAAAAATAATACCAATATTAATATTTGGCTATTCCTTGAAGGGATTTTGATTTGAGGTTCTTTCTTTACAGGCCGTGGCAAGAAAAAGGGTGGTGGTATGGGCGGGATCATCGGACTCCTAGCCGCCAAGATCCTGTTTGGCAAACTGTTCATTGTAAAACTAATCGCACTGAAGGCTCTGGCCACGGCCAAAATTGCGTTAGTCCTAGCCGGTATCCTGTTCGTAGCGTGGTGTCTGAAACAGGACCAGACCAAGACGACTTACGAGGTGGTACCACACGCCCATCACCACGAGTCACACCACCCAGTTCACGTGGAACACGTAGCTCATGATGCCCACCATGGGGGCTACTCCTACGGTTCAGACTGGAACAAGAACCTGGATGAAGCCCAAGGTTTAGCTTACAATGGATATTCTAGGAAGTAGACCAAATGATACCTCATTATGCTATTGTACAAAGACTTAATTTATTATTATTTATTACTTTATTTATTGCCATTAAATAAATTATTAATTTATTTATAAAAGTTTTTGATTTACATCCTGGTTTTTTTTTAAACGAGTAACATGTAATTTTTTCCATATTTTAGAAATATGGGATTCAAATTGTATTGCTGGCTGTAATTATGTCTACTTATAAATGACTCAAACATGACTAATTACCAAAAAAGAACCATGCCCAGACTCGAACCCCATCTCCAACATAATAATCAAACTTTGTATGATCAACCAAAATACCTAAGACAAGCAATACCTACTGTTATACTAAGAATATGCCCTTATGAGCCAATAATTACTGTTACTTATTACCTACTTTTAAGCACGCAATCTATTATTAAATATTTATGTGCAAATATTGTTTGATATTATAATTTTAACATGGTTAAACAATTTCCACCATTTCCAATTTCCATATTCCATATAACAATTTCCTCTTCATCTCAAGTAGACTTGATTCTACTGGACCGGAAGTAATGATACAATCAAGAACCTTGCGGGTCTTATTATCAACTCAAATTAACATCTCGAATGTCTAACATATACGAGATAAACGATTGTATTCTTAAAAATAAGATTGGTTATTATTATATAGGCAATACTCATGTGGTGAATTAGATCAGTTAGATACCCATATCGGATCCGTAGAAACGACCTATAGATATCTCATCTTATAAAATAAAGAAATTGCAGGCACATGAGATATTCCACATTCACACAGAGTTACGGGCGAATACGATGCGACTTGAGTATTATTGTACTAAGCAGGGGAGGACTTAAGCCGTATTCTTGTATGGGTAGAGGTTACCGCTTAACACCAGGTGGGCCATCAGCTCGTTCCGTTACTTTATCATATAAAAATATTTATATTATTTTTTTTTTTTTAGTAAAAGTTTGTTATACAAATAAAAAAAATCACATAGGTTTATTTCTATTCAAATTCGAATACAGACTTATCGTAGAGGTCACTTCATGTGAAGACGAATTGAAATAACCACAACTCTGTCTAAGTTGAAGGATTATGCTGGTAAGATAACGAAATATGCTTGCTAGCATACATACTAGTTTTTAAGCTTGGATGCAAGTAAATAGGATGGAAACCTTTTTTCGAGCTGGTTTAGTCCCCCACTGTCAATACCATTGCACATAGATGTTTGCAAGATAACTTTAACTTGCTTCTACATTCTTGACAACTACAGTGGAGTAAAAGTAACATGAGTTTACTTTCATTTTTAGTATAATGTTTATAACATAGCATTATACTCCTTATTATAGGGTATCACAGCATGTACTCGAATCCAATCTAGAACAGCATTTTCGAGACTCTAACCCATTTGTTGAGAATACGGCCTTATCAGCATCCGGCTATCCTATAATAGGCTACAACTTAACTCACTTTCTCAAACACCCTGTAGATACAGCGTTGAAGAGAAAAGCTGATTACAACGATAAGTTTCACTTTTAATGTGCAGCTAAACCTGGATTATTATTTGAATTTCCAATTTAATTTTGTAAGTCTTACTTACACTTAGGTCACAGTTTTCTCCATTTTCTAACGGTATTTTACTGGAAGGTATTTGTCCAATCACCCGGTTTATTTCGGGTATTAATAATAATACGTGGCCCATAGAGGCTCTGCCTACCACTTCGGGGAATAAGGAGTGATTTTTTGAAACCAATGAATTGGGTAGATATTTTTGGTATAGATATCAGAATCTGAAATATAAATGATTTCTTTTTAATCTATGTTATTTTAACTTAACTCATCCTACTTACTTAGTTCTTTAATTTGTTCATTTATATAAACCTACTTTATCAATATAACGTATATTACAATGGGAATGGGAATAAATAATTAATTGTACTTCTCTCACGACAAAAAAACCTGTTTTAAAAACAGCAAAGAAAATTTAAACCTGATCTAAACAATAAATATTGGTGGATATATCACACAGCGCCATCTAGCCCCAAACTAAGCATAGCTTGTCTGCAAACCAGACGCTGATAAACACATATTTGTTTTTTTTTGTAAATACATATTGACACACAGATCATACATCTATGTTTTTCACTTAAATGTTTATCCTGGGTGGGAATCGAACTTATGACCTACACCGCAGATGGCAGTTACTACCGACTAACCTGTGAGGCCCATCCTAATAACTCAGAGGTTAAGAATTAACTAGCTATTTATAACGCTGCAGCAGCTAGGAAACGACGAAAATACAATTAAATCGCAGTGAAAAGTCAAAATGTTTTTTAAAAAGTTTTATAAACAATACCAGTTTTGTTCTCGAATAGGAAAACGAACTCAATCGAATGAAAGTAAGGCTCATTAAAGGCATTTGTTCTACAGCTGTTAAGGTTAACATACACTTATCCGTGCCAAACAAAATTTCAATTTACTAAACTACTTTTTACATAACTAATCTTAATAACATTGTATAATATTTACGCAATAAATAATATCATTTATTATATACCAAATAAATTCTCAAAAATGTCTAACTTTGCTTTTTTTAGCACCGATTTGATTGGTTGTAGCGTCGATAAGACAAAGGTCAAAGAAAAAGGACAAAGAAATACATCAAAGTAGTCGTTTCTACTCCATTTTTAAATAACAAAATATTGGTGGACATTTTACAAAGCACCATCTAGCCCCAAGTAAGCTCTGCATAGCTTGTTTCATGGGAATCAGACAACTGATATAATACTTTGTTGTAAATACATACATATAATATTGACTCCTAGACAGAACAAACATCTATTTTCAAAAATGTTTGTCCTAGGTTGGAATCAAACCCACAACCTACAGCAGAGAAGGCAGAGTAATTAACAACTGAGCCGTGAGACCAGTCACATATAAATTATTTAATTTTCTTTATATTATAAATATTAGGTTTGGAAATAAATATTGGTAATATATGAACTGTGCCCATAAGTGAATGTCTACCTTTATAGATATTTCGACTTGACGTTATATTACGTTCAATAGCATCAATTACGTTGTACTGACGATTTCTTTCACGGATCATTTATGAATTAGACACAGAATAAGATGTAATGTTATTGTATTGTATAGAACACTTACTCAGAGTTATAGCACATAATAATTAAGGTACATAATAATAATACATCTTTTCACGTCTCGAACTAGTGAGGCGAAAGGTTAAAGTGAGCCTCGAAATGTTTCCTTTTGTTCAATTGATAGAGTCTTAGATTTTTGGTTCGATGGCATACCAGTTTCCTCACAATGTTTTACTTCACTATATTGAGAACGTGGACACATTTGTAGATACATAAGTATATAAACTATATATGCTTATATATCTACACCATATACCTGCTACGATCCTCGTAGCAGGTGAAAAACCGGGATCTGCCTATCCCTCCGAGAAACAGGCGTTATGGTATGTATGTATTTTGGTCAATCGCATCAGCTGATCAACACCGGTTAGGTACTCTCTCTGCATATACTACGTTATATAAATATCTCGGCAGAATCTGGTCACATACCACGCAACAGGTCAATAGAACTGGTTGGATTTCATTGATGCCTCACTTTCCACAGGTTCTTGTTATTCTATTAATGGTTGTAAAAATTGTGGGTAAGGTTGGTAATGGTCATCTCGTTAGTTATGATTTATGTGCCCTCACTTGTGGCCTAGGCGTACAGATCTCAACTTTGATTCTGAAGGTCGCTTGTTCAAGTACAGGGAGCATCAATTTTTTGATTGAAATATACGTGCACTTTTTTTAAGAAATGACTAGGTAAAGTCATTTAAAGCGGTTTTCAGGTAAAAAAAACGAGTTCAAAAAGTCAAGTGCTCTCAAAATGATGTCCACGAAGCAATTTCAACAAACAATGAAAAGTAGTTTTCATTTCAATTCATACAATGACTAGTTTCCCGTGATGAGAGCCATGTCTGCTACCCGCAATGAGGTAGTGTTTTCTTGTTCATATCTCAAATGTTGAATGATTTGTATCAGATATTATCATTTTGTTACGTATTTTTCTCTATACATTAACATAGAGTACCACCGATATACACAGAACTTCTTAGTTGATGGCTACAGTATGTGAGCCCACCATTCTGCCAATGACCGCTAGTGATAGTGTCATATACGACACAGGAGCTCAGGTTAAAATTTTGATGGTAATTATTCCGAAACAGAATGTAATAGTTAATTAAAAAAGACAAAGTAAATCTCTGTACTGAGGAAAAACATAAATTTTTGTCATATTAAATACTTATTACTACAACTATTATTAGAAGTACACAGAACAACCATCTTGATTTTCATTTTGACGTCTGCCCGACTTTTAGCTGACATTGACAACTGACAGTTTAAAACTTCATTTTATGTTGCCGATCCAGATGTACCTAACAAAAAGATAACAAAATTAGACGTTGACTCGAAAGGTGTGGTTGCCGGTGAAATTACAGGCACATGAGACATTCCTCTGTCTCAGTTGCGGGCCCATATGATGCGACTTAGGTATTCTTGTACCCTAGTAAGGGAGGAACCAAGCCATATTGATTGTTATGGGTTGAGATTACTTAACACCAAGTGAACCATCAGCTCGTTCCGTAACTTTATCATATAAAACAAACAGCTTATTAATAAGAAAGCATCCGTGATTAACTGTATATAAATATGAGACCTGTATATTTCTAAACCACAAGGCTATATACATTTTATTTTAAATTATGTGCGCATTCACACCTTGTTATATAATCTATGCAAAAAGAATATTTAAAACTTTTCGTTCAAATTTATGCATAAAAATTTATTGAGAAAACCGGTTCAATCGAAATATACGAAATTTGATGTCATCTAACCTAACGGTTCTACCGTGCTTACTCACGTTAAAAATGTGACAGTGTTACTCTTCATATTCACGGTATGTGGATAACTTGATTGTTCCCAATTTGAGTAAATTACTTCCTTTTGACATTAAACAAAGCTATAAACCGATTAGTCAAAATAATGCCGGGGGATATTTTATGGCGTCCGCTCGCGGTAAAAGCAAATGTGTAATATTTCATGGAGAGAGTGGAAAATAGAAAATTGATGTTGCCCGCTATCAAGACGTCACAGTGGTCCATACGAAGAATAACAAGAGTATTCACTGCGTAGTAAGTGGGTTAAGAAATCTTTTATAAACCCACTTTACTCATGTGACCCGATTTGTATAGCTATTCAAAATTTTAAATCGGTCAATGATAATACTTTCTATAGCAGAATAAAAAAGGTTTAAAAAAATGCGTTGGCAGAGTTTAAAGTTAAATTGATTTAGACTAGAAGAGTATGCAATTGAAGAATGAAGGAAATTTCCTTAAATGCTTTCACCTATGATATAAAATCTCATTATGAATCTCTATGTTGGAATCGATAAGTTTTAGTTGAAGTTAACATTACACTTTACGAGATTTCAGGAAATTGTTACGTTTTCTTGTTTTCACCAGCTGTCCTTTAAAAACATCCCATTGATTAAGAGGTTTCTTATTGATGGCTGTGACCTTTTGGACTTGTTGTTTTATTTTAGCCCATTAAAAAATTATCACGCTTTTGAAATTAAAACACATTCATTATTCTTGAAGAGGCGTGCGGCAATTAACTGTAATATACGGTTTTGGAAACGTATGCATATTTATTGTAGTCGTGTGCATCTTAAATTAATTCGTTATAGTCAAAATGATAAAAATTGACGTCAATGGCGAAGACTGGTATTTAATTTTTACCATAAAATTATACAATTATTAAGACATTTTTAACATAATAAACTGTAAAATCTGTAACAATAATGTGATCCCAAAAAGCCCACATGTGAGCTTAGTTAAAACACAACATTTAAATAAAAAATTTAATAATTTTTTTATAATTAATTTCTTATTATTGTCACAATCTCAATCAAAATCAATATGAATATAAATAAATATTTACGCCATTTCTCGTCAAATTGACTCGAAGCGTCATGGTTCTATAATACACTTTAAATTACCATAAAAATCATAATTAACAGAGACACTTTGTACTGCTGTTATGGTTTTTCTACACTAACATTACATTCATGAAAACTATGTGTGAATTACCCCATTGATGTTAAGTTATAAAGAACTGCAAATGTGATATTGGATTCAAAAATATTTCTAATTTCAGTTGCAATAAACATGTTGGTAGTAATATACTTTCAGGGAAGTGCTGCCAAAATACGCATTTGCAGATGAATAGTTATGTACTCGCGTTGCCCTTCGGTTTGAAGAGTGTGGGGTGCCGGTGGAATTACATTCACATGGGGCATTATATTTTTATTTCTCAGAGGAATGCTATGTAATTGTGGTCTTACATATTATATAATTGGAGGTTCGTGGTTGTTTTTTTGTTTATTTATGGGCCTTCCTGCTGCTAATTAGGTGGGCCGTCAGCTTGTCCCAACACCTAGGTACATTGAATTCTCTTGACATGTATTTAAACATTTACTATACGCCAAAGATTCATATGGATAAGAAGAAGGGTTGGATACATAATTAAAAAACAATATTTTCCGCTTACTTTGCTGCTATGTTTTACAATATTCTTAGTACCAAGCTCTTGTCCAATTTACCTAATTAACTAGTAATATTATATAGATATAATGGTATATAAGCTTATTTTTAATTTGCATGTTTCTTTTTCTTTATTAAGTATGTAGTCTTGGCATTTCTGCTTCAAGTTAGTTTGAGCCTGCTATTTTTGATACTGCAAATACCACAAGAGTGAATCTGTATTTTCTTAGAAAGTGGTGAACTTTCACTCGCATTCACAGTCGCTTGCTATTGCAATTTACTAGGAGCTGTGTGTCTGGCTTAGTGGTGATAACATGGATTGTATGTTCATGGACTAAAGTTTGTTGAAGCGTTTTTTAACTGATGAAAATGCAACGAAATTTGCTTAAAGTGATCTAATAGCTGCCGCAGTGTTTTAGGCACTATTCCACTTCTTAGTGAATTGGATCACTTGATATCTATAGATCGTTTGAAACGGTCTTTAGATAGCTCAATCGATTTCATTATATATCCTTAATATTATATAACAGATTTGACTGGCCTCATAGCTCAGTGGGAAGTAAACCCTGCCTTCTGCGCTGTAGGTTATGTGTTCGATTCCCACCCAGGACAAACATTTGTGTGACGAACATAGGTGCTTGTTCTATGTCTGGATGTTTGTATTATATGTGTGTATTTGTACAAAAAAGTATTATGACAATCGTCTGGTTTCCATGATACAAACTATGCTAAGCTACCTTTGGGGCTAGATGGCGCTATGTGAAATGTCCACCAATATTTATTATTATTATTTATTTATTATGTGTCTTCGTAAAATGTTCTAAATTAATCTTAAATTCCCTTCACAATTAGTAAAAGAGGGTTACCTCAGCGTAAATGATCAATCCCCATGGCCCGTCTGCTCCACGACTCACAAAAATGTTATTTTTTAAGCATTCCAGTAATATGATATCAAAGTTTGATTGTGAACAAAGATTTAATTACTAGAATTGTAAAAAAAATTTTTTTTCAGATTTTCTCTCGTTAAGATACAGTTAATTTGTTTATAACCAACCTTAAGATATGTTCATTTAATGTTTTAAGAACTGCGTACATCTCTATATAAAGGAAAACTCTTTGTTTGCCTATACTCGGCGGCGGATACGACTTCGGGAAGGCCTAAGTCGTATTATTTGTTCGGGCAGCGGTTACCCAGATAAGTATTATCTTACGATGATAATATTTTGAAAATATCACAAATAAATAATTTATGATAATTTTTCAGATTTTAGGCGTTTTTTTTTTATTATGCTGAAATGTCTCTTAAGTGTGTTACATTGTAATCAGATTTAAATAGATTCCGAGATAATAATTCAGTTCATTAGGTTTTTTTTCACTAACGAATTGAATTTATTCTAATTATACGCATTCTCTATGGGATCTTTTTAAGTATTTAGACTTCAATTAATCTGTATTTTAAGCCCATATTTGTTACTATGATATAGTATTATAATATTTTCTTATTCTGCTGAAGAGTAAGTATGTAAAATAAATAAATAAACTTACAATTAAACAGATTAGGGATGATTATGAAATTTTATTCTATTAAAAAACATTCAAATATTTTGTAAAGAAAGTTTATTGCTAGCAATAAATAATTATTGGAATAAGTTATTAAATTAGCATTCTCACATAAATAACCAAATCAAAAATAGATCGTGATACACGATACCGAAATACATAAAAAAATAAAAATAATACAAAATAAACATAAACAAATAGAGATCTGAAATAGGTTAAATATTACGTATACATACCTACAGAAAGTACTATCATATATAATACATATTATGTCATAATTATAAGAACATGAAAGATAGATACGAGATATTTATATAAGAATACATACATAAAATAAGAAATAAGAGTAAATAAATTAGAATATATAAATAAATATATATGAATAAATAAGATTTCACTTACATAATAACTGAAATATAGCGTCTTTGACTCGTGATACTCGTTAAAATTATATACAAACATAACTATAATGTCATAAATTAATTAATATATACAAGACTATCGGTAGGTAACCACACAAGTAGAAACAAAAAAAAAATCATTCACTCATCAGTCACACAAATAAATAGAATAATTTAAGTGACATATTTGGTACTAGCAACTCAGTTGTTGTACGCTGAGTAAGCGAGGGTGTTGCCATCCTGCTTGTTGGAACGGGACCAGCCGCCTTCCCAGCCGTGACCGTGTTCTACGTGATGCTCCACACCGTGGGGGGACTCCCACCCATGGTGGGCCGGAGCTATCTCCCATGTTTCCTCCTGGTGGTGTTTCTTGGCAGCGAGGAGGGCCTTGATGATGGCTATGATCTTGATGATGAACGCGATCTTGGCGAGCACGGCCAGCTTGAAGATGGAGGCGGCGATGACGACTAAGGCGAGGATGGCGATGGCAACAGCTTTGGCTTTGGCGAGGATCATGAGGGGGATGAGGAATTTCAACTTCTTCTTCAGCTTCTTCTTCTTGCCACGGCTTTCTTCGACTGTGATAGAGAATTTTATTTTAGAAACAGATATAATTGGACAAATAGTAGAGTACTTAGTCTATGTGCTAGCTTATGGCATTCAAATATGTTTAAAAATCCTTATAAAAAAATTAGATATATATTAATTTTAATAATTATATAATTAAATTAATTAAAAAATTAATAATTAATTATATAATAATTTTAATATTTGATATAAGAATAGTGTTTTCAGAAGTAAAATACAAAAAATATTTGAATTGCAACCGGAAAATTAGTACGCTGTACTGCACTTATATACAGATTGTATGTCTAAATTTCTAAAATTCCACTAAATTTGTTCTATATTCATAATTGTCCCAATTTAAATATATCTATCCAATATCAGTTGATTCATAAAATCAAAACCGAAACTGATGGTAAAAATTGACGCGGTATCAATTACCCAACATTGATTTAATTGAGTAGGTGGTATTATGGCCAGTTTTACCGGTCAGATTTCTAATCTCTGATTTACGATTGTGAGAACTTTTTGGTAAGCGTCCATTTGGATTTCTATTCTTGTTTCATTTATATGGAATTTCAAATTAGTAACATTTATATTCTGTGAAAGCTCAAGTTTCTCTGTTCTATTGGTAATTCATCATTTACAGCTTAAGTTTTATATTATGCATAGTTGTAGTGTCCTATATTTCAAATAGCTTACCATCACCGATAGCCCTGGATTCCTCTTCTTCATCTCCGCCGTAGCTGAGTTCGATCTCGCTTCCTTGCAGCAGGTCACTGGTCGTCTTCCACAGTCTCTCGGTCAGTTGCTTGCTCCTGACATCAGGAAGTTCTGACAGAGCCTCGAAGCTGCGAGATTCCCGAGGGGCACTGTTCAGAAGTGTGACTCCTTCGAAGATCTTGAGCTTGCGGGCTGAGACTAGTCTATCAGCTGCCTTCAGGGCATGTTCCTGGATAGGGGAAATATTTTTTTAGAATCACGAAATAGAACATTTTATATTGCACATTTAAACAGTATGATAGCAAAATATTTTGCCAGAAAACTGGAGATACTATTTTTACGGTATGTAATTTAAAACCGTAGAATTTAAATTTTGAATTTTTCATCGAAAACGATTTAATATTATGTGCTCGGGTATTGATATACAAAAACAATTGCAGTCGCAAACAGAATCTGAATATTGCTTTCGCAAATAACTTATGTTGGCTGATATTTCACTGTCAATCCACTTTGTATATCCATCCACTGTGCAACTGGAAACACTTGAAGAAGACACTTGTTCACAAAACCGACGTACCTTCAAGCACAAATCCACATCACTATTCACACACTCGGAAATGCTTCCGACCACGGATTTCAACACATTCTCATCTTGAGACACGGGAGAACTTTGCACTGCGGCCAACAGACCCAGAACTAATACGAAGACCTTCATCTTTGCTCAAGTCCAAGACCGATCGAACTGTGGTGATGTTTGATCGGTAACACTATTTTATCTAAATATCCCCCCTCGGATGTTTTGGCAAATTTACATTTTTTAGTCATATAAAGTCGGAACGACATTTCCATACTGCGTGACACAGATATTGTTTCATTAATATTTATATTTTCAGATAGTTCACGTTTGGTTTTGCTTTCTTTTGAAAGGTTCATACTAGATGTGACGTGATATTTTTAAGTGTTTGCTTGATTTGAGTGGAGTACCATACTGTTTAGGCCGGTTGGTCTAATGTTGAAAGGAACCAACATATTAAAATGAAATTGGAACCAATACTATGTCAATGTTGCCATTCCAAATAATGATTAATCAGGTACATTTCGTGAGTGCAGCATGTGTTGTATGTACTCTATAAAATCCATATCGCTAAACAGCTTGCAACTGTCATATTAAATATAAGATACTGTTAGGCAAACGCTGAACTAGATAGCAACTACCCTCATATTAAAAAACTAGTAAGCACGATAGTCTGTTCTTGCGGCCTCACTTTATCAATCCACTCGTTGTTTTGTGTCACCATTAGGTATATAGTCGTTCAACATGAGGTCACATCAATTATAAAATATCATGCATAAGAACGGGCTTTAGCTTCAAATGATAGACAGCAGTCCCGCAGAGGATAGAGGCTAGAATCCAAGCCACGCAGCATGCGTAGCTTATTCAGTACTCTTTGTAAACTTTTAAACTCTACTTGACCAACGCCTACTATAAGAAATATTTTGTGACTGGAGAGACCACGCTGCGTATAATAATAATTTTGGTGAACATTTCACACAGCGCCATCTAGCTCCAAACAAAGCATAGCTTGTACATGGGTACAAGACAACTACCGATAGAGTCGCGGTTGAATTCGAGAGACCGTGACTCTATCTAGTGCTAATGCAGCGCCGAAAATGAGTGGTTCGACGATGCATTGGCTCTGAGGTAACGTGAAGGAAACTCGATGGGTTTTTAGTTGGTAGGTATGCCGGTAGTTAGTTCCTTAAAACTACTTTAACTGGAGAGTCCGACATACCCTTTGTTCTCCCAGCAGAGGGACGCAAAAAGCATTTTACAATCGTAAAAAAAAATGGGTACAACTAATATTTATTATATACTTATTTTTTATAAATACTTACAAATACTTGACAGCAGATTTTCAGCTAGCCTTTGGAGCATTTGCACTGCTAACACGCGTTTTAAGATGTTTTTCTGATATTGTTTTCATTTTGAAGACGGAAAGAGCAGATGGCCCATCTAATGATAAGAGTCCTAGCTTATTCAAGTATGGAAAGATCCAAGTCTTACTACATCGCACTGATCACCCCAAAGCTTTATGATGGAACTTCTCGTTATTTCACTTCAGAGCTTAAAGTTTATCCTTTAAGAAGACAGTCATATGCTTAGCAATTTCATACTACAAACCATAGAATCGGGACTTGAAATATAATGCACACAAATAATAGAAACAAATAATTTATTTATATAAATATACAATGAGGTACTCGCATTCAGTCAAATAAATACACAGTCACACACAAATAGCAAGACTCATCACTTCCTCAAATGGCCACCGTAAGCTAAAGATTGGGCATCAGTCGCCTGTCTGTTCCACCCACTGCTTTGGGCTGGCTCGTACGAATAACCACCACCTCCTTGCTCCTCGTGGTGAGACGGAGCCGAGTGACCGGAGCTTCCAGAACCACCCTTGTTGAAGAGCTTCATGATCATACTGAAGGCTTTGACGAGGAAGATTATCTTGCCCAAGAAGACGGCCTTGAGAGCGGCAATTGCGATGATACCGAGGAAGATTGGAATGAGGGCAGCGAATTTGAGCTTCAGGAGGAGGAGGATTGGCAGGAGTTTCTTCAGCTTCTTCTTCTTCTTGCCACGACCTGGAAAATGTTTAACGTTAAAATTATACGGAGAAAAAGAGATGACAGATGATCTGTAAGAATTTGAACTGCACTGGTCTTAAAAGACTTTTGGAGAGAGAGGTCAGTCTTTGCCGCAGGTGATAAATCAGCAGTAATTAACAGTACTAAGATATTTTTGAAGTGAAAACCTCACTGTTTTTGGTTTTTATCATAATATTTAACCTTACTGATCGAGTAGTAGTGATCTGAAATGCCTTTGTGATTCCTGTCACCCCACCGATCCAATTATCTGTGTTAGGTAACTGTTAGAATTCTGAAGAGTTGTAACTACGAATTATAACAAATATATTGACATTTAATTAATGTCATTATTTAGATAATTGACGTAAGTTGACAATTCGGAATTTTGCAATGTTAATTCCTTCAAAATTTGATACATGAAAAGTTGTTGTTAATTTCAATGTAAGAGATGATGAGTGTGCTTAAAATGTACTGTCGACGCTATGAGCCACCAAGAGAGTTGCGAGGTTCAAATATTTCTTGACCCCAACTGTCGGTAATATATTTGAGAGACCATTGTTAACTTTGTCACGGCAATTACGGAGTCATAAAGGGCCAACACAAATGCTTTAAGTATGTATTCAAAGTGGAGAAAGTGTTTAGAAACATAGGTGCAGGCGACGCATTGTTTGAGGAGACACAGCATCTCTATACCTGTACGTGGCGTGGGTACATGCGCCTTTGATGTGTTTGAGTTTGCTTTGTTCTAGGTCGTGCGTGAGATACGCTCAAGAGATATTTGTTGTGAGACAATGAGGCTGCAACAGGTTTCAGAATTTATCGGTGAAAATTCTTCTAGACCTACTTATAATGATTTTCGTGTGAAACTGTGATTAAGACTGTACTAGATGAGCTTACCTAGCTTTGTTCAGATTTTCAATTACACTTATTGAGATATGACATTTTAAAACGTCTCATTAAGAATTATAAGATATTATGCTTAATATTTTGGGGAAAAAACAACTATATGCCAATGCACCATATCCTCAAATTACTTATATTATAAACGTGAAATTTTGTGAGGAAGTATGGATGTTTCTCTTTCACGCAAAAATGGCTAAATGGATCTAGATGAAATTTGGTACCAAGATAGCTTATATCCTTGATTAACACAAAGGCTACTTTGATCCCGGAAAAGTGCACTGTTACCGTTGGATGACTTTACCGCGGGTAACACCGCGAAGCGCAGCTAGTATATAATAGATGAAATATGAGAACAAATTCTAGGCAAAACAAAGGAGGAATTATTTAAAATTTTGAAGGATTTTAAATGCAATTTAAATAAAAAAATGCTGGTTTTTAACAAGCTGTTCCTTACCTTCTTCATCTAGGCCCCTTGACTCATTGTCAGGTTCAGTTAAGCGCAGTTGCAGGACATGATTGTCTAAAAAGTCAACGACATTGTCGGCGATTCTCTCATCGATCTGGAGTTCCCTGGCCTTGGGCTCTTCGGGCAGAGGCTCGTAACTCCTGGCTGAGCGAGCAGAACCAGTGTTGATGAGGCTCATGCCATCGAAGACGTCCAGGTCTTTGGAGATGGCTAGCCGGTCGGTGAGCTTTAGTGCTTTTTCCTGTGAAGAAATGAATATTCATAAATTAATTAGGCAAGGGTTTTTACATATTCTGGTGTTGATGATTAATTTAGTGAATAGTTGGGTATCATTATTTTGGAAAAATTACAATATCACGTCAGTTCCATGTAATATTTTTTTATATATAATATTAATAATTAAATTTGGACAGTGCCGATAGACAGACACTGTGTGTCACAAATCAATTAGTAGCTGTGAAACTTTTCGCATTTCACGCTCATCCAGCCGATTAATCACAATTTGCTAGTCACTTATTCACTTCACTTTTTATCACTTCGTCCAATAATCACCTTCAAACACAAAGAGGTATCCACATCCAGGCAATCCGACACAACACCGACTAAGTTCTCCACGATTCCATGTTCTTTGACCGGAGAACAGGTAACCGAAGCCAGAACGGCGAACAACGCAAATTTACTTAACATTATTTTTTTTATTTTTTGATACTTCAACTGCCAACGCTTGGCAAGTTATGATGGTTTTCCAAAAAAATGATGGATTATATCCTTACTACCCCACCACGTATTTGTCAATGTGACGCAAAATGTGTGTGCACAGTTTGGCGACGGCCGCTAACTGATGGTACAAACATCGCATAAGCTACGTAAGGATAAGTAGAAAAATAAATATTGGATGTTAGAAAGCGAAGTTCATCTTATGGCGGTATGTGCAAATGGAAGAAAGAAAAAGTGTTATTGTTTGATTTTTCGTAATTCCCCGCGAACTCTTTCAAAGTATTCGGTAACCGTAGAACATAATACAATTTACGAAACAAATATTTGGAAATGGTTAGAAATAGTAAAAAGTGAAATACATTGAATGTTATTGCATAAACTCATCCTAATTTGATATGTAGCTATTTTATATTAATTCACCAAATTCGAGGTCGACTCAAACCGGAAATATCTCGGATCTTGCCGCGGAACAAACTTTCGGACACACTATCTACGGAAAGACGTTTCACAGTTTTTTTTTAGTTTTTGTGTTAAATAAAATAAAAACTTTAATTCACTTGCAATAAAAATATTAATGATAAAATAAAATACGAAATCGCCAAAAATATACAAAAAAAATGTGATTGATAAATAAGTGTTTTTTTTTTAAATTCAGTTTGGTTAAAAACCTTAATATTTAAGTTTCATAGTTTCATGTTTAGAAAGTTATAAGTTATAGAAGAAAATATTGACAATGAGACTTGTATGTGTTTATTGTTGTGATGAGTTTATTGCTTTCGTTAGTGTAAACGTACTCATATTTATTATTTAATTATGTGTAATCCGTCCCATTATCAGGTTGGTATCAATTATCTTAAACGGTGATCATAAATCTGTTTTCATAAGTGGTGAATTCGCTCAAAATTATATTGGGTTTTAGAAATTCACGCTGATACATTGTTGTTTCAAAAAATTACATTATTTATTTTAAGAGTAAATATAATTAAAGAAATGCCATTATATTCTTGTTACATACAGATAAAAGTATCTTAACCCACAATATGTTAGATTATTGGTTTGTATATTTAAGCTTATAGCTTTTCATTGTACCTTAATTAAATATCGTTAATATAGTTATCTACTTAACGGTTAAGAAACTAGACTCAAGTTACGTTACCGCCTAGCTTGTTTTTTAATGAGAAAACTTTAAGAAATTATTTGAATACAGGTTTCAGTAATTTTTAGTATGAACTTCTTACTGCAAGAGAAGTTGTACTACTTATTGATAAGCGGTAACTTCTGCCCACACAGCAAAATGAATACGCGAACTTTTGCGCCCGTAGCTCTGATACTGAATTTGGCAAGTCTCATGTGCTTGTAATTTCTCCGGCAAATATTAAAAAAAGATACAATGAGTTCCTATAAAACTTGGATAATATTTTTTTTTTGTGAAATAATATAAATTTAATTGAATTAAGTATTGCGTATTAAGTACTTAAACAGAAAAAGTCGACAGTGTGGTGATGGTAATTCCCCGGACGAACTTGACTCAAGTTCTTCTGCCTGCCTGAAATTTGCGGGCAATGCACGATGCAAATTGGGCCTTATCATACCTATGTAGGTAAGGATCTAATTTATACTGGCATTCTTATGTTACCATAGTACAAGCTATGCTTAGCTTAGTTTGGGGCTAAATTGCGATGTGTGAAAATGTCAACCAATATTATTTATTTATGTTATTAGAATTCTATTATAATATCTATTTTATATTTATATATTTATATTGTTAACGTATTTATGTACTATTCGATTAAACCTACAACCAAGCTAAAGGCATAATCCATCCATCTTAAGGTTGTCTGGTAGAAATCGCTATAAGCACTAAGACCGTTGATTGTACATTTATTTTGATTTGTGTACGTTTATTTTATAATTTATTGGTGTAATGTGCAAAGACTTATCTATCTATCCATGTTTTTGTGTAAGCCAAGTGCTGCAAATAAATCATTTTTCTTTCTTTCTTTCTTTTTATTTCTCCAGAATATCATCAGATTACAAATAAAATTTGTGCTATTTTCATCTGGTTAACTAGTTACTGTTTTTTGGTAAGGATGTTGTGGTCGCCGGTAAATTTACGTTTACATGAGATATTGCAGAATATCATAAAGACAATAGCGGGACAATCATATCATAATAATAATCAATCATTCAATAATTTATATCCTAATATATAGGTAATCTAAAATAATGTTATCTGGAATTATGTTTTTATATATAATCTAATATATAAATACAACTTACACTAGATGGCGCGCACTTCGTAACGACCAAATGCGGCAGTAACGCGCCGTTATAAAAAAACGTTATGGAAAAAGGATTAATACCAGGTGCTTAGTACTGCCTATTTCATATAGAGCGTATTAGTACATATTTCAGTATGTAGTTCTTAGCAGAATTTTTGCTTTGGATGGGAATCGAACCTGTGACCTATAGCGCAGAAGGCAACCAACTGAGCTGTGAGGCTCTCAACACTAAGTCCAGTTAATGTAATCATCGGAACATCAAAACCTACTTGTATAATAAATTCATTTTTTATATTTAAGGTCACGAAATGAATTCTTAAAATAAATAAATAAAGGCATACCATTACGAAACGAGGCCAACGCCCTTCTTAGAGCCTTTCTATTTACTGTGTTTAGGTAAATACTTTTAATACTTTCATTTAGTTTTACGGTATACTAATCAGGAAGTTTAATCTTTAAGTTAAGTTTTATTACAAATATCAACGATAAAAACGGTAAAATGGTAACGATGGATGATTTTATATTTTTTTAATATTTTTTCATTATAAGGAGCCGTTGCGGTTAATAGTAAAATATAAAAAAAAAAATGATATTAAAAAAAAATACTTACCGATTGCAACTCCGAGCTGTCTTGGTACAAAATAATTAGTTGAACAACGCTAATAAATAATGTTAAGGTTTTAGGCGATTTAGGAACCATATGAGTACATACTACAATTTGAGATTGTTAAAAGGATCGTGCTCGCGAAAAAAAGGAAGCTCTCCTTAGGAGTTTCTACTATGTTCTTCCCTATAGAGGGTCAGATAGGGTTCGAACAGACGTTAAACTTAGCGATAAGAACGCGCGACGCTTTGAATATTATTGACGTTTCTACGCCATTTCTTTATAAATTTTATGGAAATTAAGTTTTTGACTTTAGACTTTTAGTTTTAGACTTTGAGCATGGTGGCCCAGTGGTAGAAACCCCTTTTTACAGAGAGATTTTCGCTTGAATAATGTGTGTGTAGCATTTCTACTAATATCATCTCATATACTGCAGTAAAATGTTCTCAAAACGCCATGTCTACACCACTAATGTGGGTACCTGAAAGATGAGATTCTTGTATCATAGGTGTCCCTTTGACTTGGGGTCTGCAGTTTTTCCATAGTTACGCATCAAACCTATCATTCACCAAGTATTTTTATGTCATTGAAGTGACGGGACGAGCTGACGGCCCACCTGATGTTAAGTGGTAACCGCCGCCCATAGACAACAGCAATACCACTCAAGTCCTCTCCACCAAAGTACGAGTCGACTCAAGTCGCACTGCGTTGCATCCATCATCCCGAGACGGGGATGTTACGTCTCATGCGCCTGCAACTTCGCCGGCACCCACTCCCTTCCACCGGAACACAGCAACACGAGTGCATCACTGCTTGGCGGCAGATTACCAGGTGTGGTGGCAGTACTTCTCCGCGCGAACTTAGCACAAGTTCTACTGCTACTTTGGGTTGATTGCGTGTTTTTATGTGATACAGTTACGGAACGAGCCTACCACCCTGAGCACACCTGGTCTTAAGTGCCTCTGCCCATAACAACCGTTGCGACTTGGGTACTACTAGGTATGACAAGACCCAAGTCGCATCGTATTCCCCCGTAACTTTGAGACGTGTAGGAGGAATGGCTCATGTGCCTGTAATTTCACCGGCAATCACACCTTTTAAAACAGAACACAGTAACGCGAATGCGTTACTGTGTTCAGTACTACTGTGGCAGTACTTCCCTGGACGAAATTGGCGTGAGTTCTACTGCTTTTAAAGATGTATCATGTGATTTAAAATATCCGATGCGATTTGACAATTAGTAAAATCCGGTTTAATGCCTCAGACATTCTGGAGTCAAAACCGAACTATGACTACCTAACTAGGGTTATCGTATTTTATGTGTATTAGGAAAATATATAAAGAAAAAAAGTTTCTTTTTTAAAATGAAAATATACTTTTTACTTTTTATATACATTTTTGTGAATACATACACATAATACACATTAACACCTAGACACAGAACAAACATCTATGTTCACAAATGTTTTTCCTGGGTGGGAATCGAACCCACGACCTACAGCGCAGAAGGCAGGGTTACCAACTGAGCTGTGAGGCCAGTCGCTATATTTTTGGCAACCCTACAAAGATTCATTCTCACGAGATGAAAGTGGGATGAGTCAACTCATACGTGGTGACCTTGGGAGACAGCGGTTTGGGTGACAGGGCGGGCGCACACGACGTGAATATTTTTCAGAAAACCCATGATATCGTGACATGGCTATAACTGGCTTGATAGTTGGTAGTAACCCTGCCTTCTGTGTTATAGGTCGTGGGTTCGATTCTCATCCAGGACAAACATTTGTGTATACATGTGTGTACAGTATAGTATAACATATACCTTATAAAAATATAAAGTAGTTTATGCATAATTGCAGAAAAATATCTACCTCTGAACAATATTTCAGCCGCTTATTAGTGATAATATAAATATGAATAAAAGTTATTCTGCATTCCGCGCTGTAGGTCGTTCGATTCGCACCCATGACAAACATTTCTGAGACGAACATACCATGTTTTTACTGTGTCTGGGTGTGACAATTTGTAAGAATTATAAAGTAGTAACATTAAGTAATTTATTTAACGGTTTATAATATTCACCCCCTGTGAATCGCGCAGTGGGTGCGGTTCGAGAACTTTCTCGACCGCGCCCGTAGCGGTATAACGTGCGTCAGCGGACATCAGCGGACATCAGCGGACTAACGGATGTCCTCTTATGTCCTCTTGCATTACACAACGATAATCTATAATAACTATATAATCAACTGTCAGATACTTTATATATTTTGAGGACGTAAGGCCTCTCGTAAGACATGTCACAGCAATAAATCATTGCTATTTTTTATAGAACAAAATAAATTATATCATAGTTAGTAGATAAAATACATTCTCTTAAATTACATAGCGTATTACATATTCATGATAGTCAATACTGAGGTTAAATTTATTGCAACTGCCAATAAATTAATATATAAATAAATATTGGTGGACATTTCACACAGCGCCATCTAGCCCCAAAATAAGCTAAGCATAGCTTGTATCATGGGAACCAGACAACTGATATAATATTTATTATTTTTAAATACATCATAACACCCAGACACAAAACAAACATCTATATTCGACACACAAATGTTTGTTCTGGGTGGGAATCGAACCTAAGACATAGCGCAGAAGGCAGAGTTACTATATGTTGAATAAACAGAGGTAGGCAGATAGTAATGGAAGGATAGAGGCAGCAGGTAGAACTAATTATCTTGGCCACAATAATTGTAAAAAAAAGCAACTTATTTCCATGTATTATGGAATTTGTTGTTTAACTTAAAACACCGACTTGAATGACAATACAATGTAAACAGGAATTTCTACAATCGAAAGTATTTTGTAGGTAAGCGAGCTTTCCAAACAAACATTTAAAGTGTAAGCAAATGCTCAGTGCGTGTACTTATTCTGAGTAAAAGTGCGGGACAGGAGATATTGTGTTGAAAGATCATCCGGAAAATATAAAAAAAATTGTATTATAAACTATTTAGTTCATATTACATATAATCATATTTTTCCATATATACAAACGTATTATACGAATTTGTTTTAAGTGAAGACGAACGAGAAATATTTGTTCCCAATTTCATAACATAAAATTCATTGGGATTATTATAATATGTTTTTGTTACATTTTTGATTCAGGTTCAGTTTACAGACAAGGTTTAATTACCAGGATTTTAACTATGCGATAGTAAAACGAGATAACTAACGGTGTTCATAATAAGCCGTCATACATCTTACCTAGAAATCTAGAATTGTTCACAAATACTTTGACATGCAAGTCACTGAGGAAAGCATTGCGGTGTGTAGTCCATATAAATTCCTTTTCTATGCGTTTACAACATATTTCACATAAATTTGTTAATACGGTAGTCTCTCTCTCTCAACTGGTTGCTAAGAAGAATTTTGTGAAAATTTATGTGGGTTTTGTTTAATGAAAATTTTGGGTATAACCCTGTCTTAATTATTCTGTTATATAACTCGTAGAAATTACCAATTAGCTTCTCACTCGGCATTAAAATGATCTACGAATATTTATGTTTAAAATCTATTCTATCTAATTCATTCCATTTTGTATACCAACGACAGTATGGTAAAGAGCTGTATGAGACCTTTTAGCAAAATAATTTCATAATTTAATATTTGAATACTAAAAGGAGTATATAATATAATTTCTTGACTTAATATCAGATGCAAAAGAATATTGATCTTCGATGTGTTTTAATATGATATCGTTTCACCTTACGTAAACTTCTGAGTCAAACTTTTATAGATCTCTTTGTTAATGGTTAACTACATATATAATTTGGTAATATTTACAATGCAGGTGATAAAATGAGAGATATTTTAAAAATCGAAAACTGAGAAAATTGGAGTGATAAATGAAGAAACATCTTTATTAAAACGTTTTAATGACTTTAACGTGGTATTTTTCGATAATAAATTAACAGCAAGGTATATAACATTCACATCGATACATTTCTATGATACACATTATGACTTAATACATCGTCATGCAAACCAAACAAGTGACTAAACAGTGAAATACAATAATTATAAACCAAAAATTTTAAAGATAAAATAAAAAATATCTTTGGAACAGAAACTTAATAAACAAATGGTAAAAAACATGCTAGCATTACTATCAGTACAAAATACAAATAGTCTATCTATATAATAACATACTAAATACATAAATACACGCAGTACATTATAACGAAACAGAATCAGTCAAGGATATATAAAATAAAGGTATTAAGAAAATATACTATATATAATATAATACGTAAATGATGCATATAATATATAAAATAATTAGAAATCAAAAGTAACGGTGGTACATATTAAACGAAAGAGAAGTACGTATATGAAATTAAGATAGATTTATAAGATAAAGTATATATTGATATAGTAAATATTGAAAATAATAGAGTTAAAAAACATCACTGTCAATTGTAGAGAGTTCAGAATCGTTGTTTATAATAAGTTACTTATTCTAGAATAAATTACTTATATTAATAACGTTACGCCTGTTTGACGTGAGCTGAATACGCCATGTTGGCTGCATCCTGAGACCTTCCCCAGCCACCTCCGCTATTGGTCTCCCATCCGTGGTGCTCCTCATGAGCTGGTTCAGACCACCCGCTGTTTTTCTTGGACTCGAGCAGCTTCTTGATGGCACCGAAGGCGGCGGCGATGAAGGCGACCTTCCCGAGGAGGTAAGCCTTGAAGACAGCGAAGGCGATGATGCCAAGAAACAGGGGGATGAGTGCAGCCAGTTTCAACTTGATCAAAGCGAGGATGGGAAGGAGCTTCTTCAGCTTCTTCTTCTTCTTGCCACGGCCTGGAATGATGAAACAACAAGGTTGTTATACATACATTGTAAAGTTTGATTTTTAATTAATTAATTTAATACAGTTACGTAACGACCCGACGCCGACGGCCCATGACCGCGGAAAATGACAGTTTTAAAAGTACAATACTTCAATAAATTCTCATCAGACCTGGACATTCTCGTCCATACAGACAAACAATATAACAATTCAAAGAATTTAAACAACTTGTGAAATGAATGAAAGTTATGATAAGAAATAATCATGAATTGTATACATAATGTATTCGTAAAAATAAACTGGCGGTTATGTGAAAGCGATCATACCTATAGTTTAGTCAAAAGGTCATTCAAGTGTAATAACATGGGTACCAAAAAAATACGTATATTCGTTATTAAAAATTTTCGCTTTTGCATAAAGAAAGTTAATTAGCAGGAATACGATTTTGAGAGAAGCAGCGAGAAAACAAGTATTATATTTAAATTTAACTGGTAATTAAGAAGCTAGTAATTAATTTAGTCCGCCAAAAAGTATTATATCAAATAGTCGACCTAATGGCGAATCTTGTAGCATGAATCAATAGCGAGGGTGTTATCTTAAAATAAACAGACCTTTATATCTATAGAAAAAATCATTCCAGTGCAATAACCTTTTTTGAGCTGGCCCCGTAACAGGAGGTCTTACGTTCGATGCCCGACCAGGGCAACCATTTGTATGATGAGCTATATTTGTCTTTTGGGCCTTGGAGTAATTGTCGTCTTATCTTTTTTTTTCTTTACATACAAAATTCTAGTGGGTTTTCTACAAGGTTTTAGATTTGAGTAAAATGATTTTTTTGGATTTTTATTTAAATCTTTTCTTATGCAACTTACTGCCACGTATTTCTCATTGTTTAGATGTGACATAATACCTCATGAATACTAAGTGCTTTGTGGAGAATACTTTTCTTTTTATTCAAACCAAATTACCTAAGCATAAACGTGAAAAGAATTTAAACAAGTTTATTTAGTACTGTGATCTTGTAACCGATATTACTTTATGAATTAATATTTTATAACTCTGAGACGGTGGAATGTCTCATGTGCCTGTAATTTCACCGGCAACCACACCTTTCAAACCGGAACACAGTAACGCAAATCCGTTACTGCTTAGCGGCAGAAATGGGCATGGTGTCAGTACTTCCTCGGACGTACCTGGCGTGAGTTCTACTGCTCTTAAAATTTCAAGTACTCTGCAAGGCGCGTGTTTGCTGGCGTGGGTAAGTAAGTAAACAAATGCACTGGGTCGATCTAACAGTACTTATACAGGTTTCAATATTTTGATAGTATTGGAACCCAGAAACTAAACGATTCTGACATCAATATCCATCATGCTAAATGACCTATAATTGGTTCGAACCAAAGAAAATCTCTTTTATATCCTCAAACCTCCTTTACGATTAAACTCATGACTACGGCTTGCTTAGAAGATTGTTTATTTTAATACAGACTTCCGTAAATGTGGGTTTAAGGTTTAATATTTTAATTTGGACCCCATGAGCATTAGCTTTACCCATCTGTTAGAAATATTCATATGAAAAGACACTCATGAAATTATCCTTTATTTAATATCCAACAAGTGAAAACTATAATCAAATCTGAAATCAGAGAGGCTAATCAAAAAGTGACACCTGATATTAAAAAGAATCATCATTGTCATCGAATTCCCATCCCACATTCAGCTTATCTCGGATAAAATAAAGATATTAACTTTCATTTATCGCGTCTCAACAATAATTAGTCGGCATGAAAGTATGTGAACTATTATCTTCACACAAATGCGAATAAACACACTTGACACAGAAAGTAGAGATGCTGATTAACGGGAAATGAAAATTTTTTTCATTGTAAAAGTAGAAGAAAAATAAGAGTTTAATTTACAAGTCTCCCCTAGAGGTTTTGGCATAAAATAATACGTGATATAACAGAAATTCCTAATTTATAATTTCGAAAGCAAATAGGATAATATAATATTATATGGATATTTCAGATAAAGACCATAAATTGAGGGCTATGGTTAAGAAGAAGCTATATTATAATATAATTGACATTCAAATTAGTTTATTGATTTAGAAATTTTTATAAAAAACGAGTTTCTATTATCTATACTTATAAACGTAGTTAAATATGGCGTCATTGTTTACATGCAACTGATTTGCTATATTGTGCATGGATATTGTAATGTCTTATAATTTAGTTGTAATTAATTCGACAATAATGATCAAGTCATTCAACTATATTGTACTTAAACTAGACATTTCAATTTCAAACTGTTTTCCAGTACATTTTCTTCAGCTATATAAAGTTAAAAGCTTCCTGAATAACAAGGAAGAAGCGTCATAACACTGCGTGCACACGCGTAATGTTTCGTACATGCGAGCATTCCTTCCGATTTGGTATAAATCTTATAATTTTTACCGGAAATAGTGTATTTATCTAATCGGAAACAGTATTTCTACTTTTTTTTTATTAATAAACGCAAATTATCGTTCGTACATGAACACTACATTTTCCGGTCACGATTCGAATGTCAAAGTAAATATGAAATTAATAAGGTAAATTTGTTTTTGTGGTTGTGTGAGATCGCGATATCAGTGTGGCTGATATAATGCGCTTGGGTCTTCCCGTAGCTATGTTGAAGATTTTAAGCCGTATAGGTTGGGAGAAAATTCTGCATATGCCATCTGCTCGTATTGCCACAGTGTTTTGGAACTTCAAACACTTGAATTTTAACATATATCATATCTGAATTTGGTTTTTGGATGTTAATTTACAACTTCCGTATTTTGAAATATAGGAGATGAATTATTCTGTCCATAAATTGATTTAATTTCAATATAATTATTTTTTCAGTCATGTATGTTTTTTAAAACTTGTTATTTTATTTAAATATTACTCGCTCTTAATAGTTAATAAGTAGAAAAAAATACTTTAACATACCTTCTTCATCGATAGAATTATCTTCTTCGAAAGCCTTAGGCATCCTTAGCTGCAGAGAGTGACTGTCCAGGAAATCTACCACATTGTCCAGGATCCTCTCCTCAACCTGTAACTCCCTGGCCTTAGGATCATCAGCTAAGGGCTCGTAGCTACGAGATGATCGAGGGCTGCCTGTTCTTGCGAAGCTCACTCCATCGACGAGGGATAGGTCCTTAGACATGGCAAGATTCTCTGTGTACTTCATAGCTTTCTCCTGTGAATAAAAGAGAAAAAAATTGGTAAGTGGATGTTTTATATTATATTCAATTGTGGTAGAAACTTAATTAAATATATTTTACTTTATATTTTTACGTCTGTTCTTCAGAGGGTCGGATAGGGTTTGGACAGGCGTCAAACTTAGCGATAAGTACGCGTGACCTTATGTTTTGAATTTATTGACGTTTCCAAGCCATTTCTTTATGAAATTGAAATAAAGTTTTTACTTTGACTTCGACTTATAAATTTTTTGGCGTCGTCAAAAATTGAATTAAGTTTTAAGGCAAGAATTTAATCTATTTCATCTACTTTGTCTATTATATACTATTAAAACTGGGAACATTATGTTTTAATTATGTATTAATGATTTTTGGTGCGACTTTGTTTGAGCAGTTAATTGATTTAAGGAAGAAAAAAAAAATATTTTAAGGATCAATTGCATGCAAATTGAACTAAATGTAAATTATTGTAATATAAGCTACGTTGCATAAAACCATCATTTGAATTCAATCACGCCGGAACGATTTATGAACACAGTTGTAAAAAAGGTACTCGTATTATAAACGGATCGTAAAACCATATGTGAATATGCCACTAACATTTGATTGCATTTTAAATAAGATCTTCTTTGACTTTATCTCATAAGGGTCACTGATGGGAATAACTAAATTATTCGCAAGGTGTTTTCAGTTAATTCATCACATTAAAAATCCCGGCTTTAAAAATAGGTCACACTAAGAATAATTTCGGGTTTGAAATTAAGGTCTGAAAATCTACACTTGCAAGACCAAATTCCGTTATAACAACGGCTTAGCTTCCTTCTGGGATTCGAACCCAAAGTCCGAAATAGGTCACAAAAATGCACATTTATCGCGAAATCCAGCAGGCACACACAACACTTCACTTCACATCACACCTTCAGACACAGCATCGCGTCTCCATCCATGCATTCCCGGAGGTTCGAGACGATCTTGTCCAGTCCGTCTTCCTTCGTGGGCTTGGCCCCCACAAAAGCCACCACACAAAGTACCACAAAGGCTCTCATTGTACCACGGTCAAAGTCAAATTGTTAACGACGCCTGTAGTACCGGCACTTTTATTTTGTCCTCCCCCCTTTCGGGACCATATGTCACACGCTTGTGTGCGGTCTACGCAATCCGAATTGTTCGAACTTAAGACCATTTAGCACGTATTTGTGATGTTTAAATTAAGAATGATAAGTTAAATTTTGGGGTCACGTTACGGTTTGATATGTGGAATTTTATTTTTTTTATGCATAATGACTTTTTTCGCGTTTAGAACTGTTTGCATTAGCACTTAATTTAATCATTTTTTTATATAATCACACGGTTTCATTTTATTTTATGTAAGTAATCGTACGTAAGTAAACGATTTTTTATTGAAATGTATTTCTTTTTTGTATGTCTTAACGATCATATAATTAATGGATTTCCGCTATTTTAAATCAATCTAGTTACACGATATTCGTGTTTGATCAAACGTGGCGACGAGGATGCTCAATTTTATGAAATAAAATATATTTGTTTCTCAAGTAGGACATAAATTGTATGAAATGTCAGAATGTCACTTCGAAAGTTCAGTGAAACTGGCATTTTATTTTGGTATGGATGATAAAGTGGCACTAATCACAGTTATTGATTTATTTTTAAATTAATCGTCATTTCATTGGATATAGGCAATAATTTTAGTCTCTAAGGACTTATATATATTTTACTTATAATATATGTGATATCCAACTATTATGGAATAATATTTATTTTCAATATACTCATTTAATTTTCAATTGACGCTACTCTGTTCAGTTTCAAATCAATCAAATTTCACCAATATTATTTCTTGGTGGATAATTACTAAAATTAATTTTGTATATCATAAAATTTATACCCTTTATATTGAGCTTCATTTGAATTTGTGAAAAAGTATTAATGCACATTTTAAGACTAAAAGTAGCATGATCAAATATCTATTCGTAAAATTGGCCGGTGTTTTGTTGCATGCTAAATTTATCACCCATTTTGTATTTCGCAAATGCTAGTCAATATTAATATATAAAACGGCGTTGTCTTATTTGGTCGTTACTTCGGTTTTTCACATGCTTCCGGTGCAAGGGAACATGGTAAGGAAAGCGTTATGGTAGCATAAATGACAAACTGGCTAGCTGCCACGCTGAAGCTGAAAATGAGGCGTCATGCACTAAACGGTGTCTTGCTTATCTTACTTAAGTGTCGTTATTCAATCGAGGCGTTGCTTCGCGCATCCGTGGTCTGCCTATTCGCCTAACATCAGGCGACATGCAGTGAAACGCATATATGAAACAAAAAATAGGGGCAATGTTACATAATATCATTACATTTAACGCAGCTCATAATACATTCGGCGCATAATTTAAATAATTTCCGGTCATGAAATTTTTCGCATGCCTCCGAATAATTCCGGTTTTATCGCATTCCGAGTGAAGATTTCGCAAAATCGCTTTCTATGGCCCATCGATACATTATATCATCGGTTGATTTTCTACATTTGCGACCATTTGTATTCACTAGTACAGAGGCCATTTGGAGGCATTGCGGGCGAGAGCGAAAGTATACATATATACCGAATGTAAACTGCTCTATTAAAAGCTTATATACTGATACTTTTGCACTATGGTACTCGTCTCTGGTAGCTGGTGTCACCATTGTCATCAGCCATGTTAAATCGTGATTGGGGTTGTGTCTACCAATGGACTAATATCTGAACAAAAACATCTCCCAGTTTCCACCATTGGCCCCGATTCTAGACTCGTAGCATCTACGTTCTGCCAGCCTCTTTGTGATGTGATAAGGTAAAGGATCGAGCAGATGGCCCACCTGATTTAAGGTGTTAACCTCTGCTCATTAAAGCAATATAACTACGGACCTCCGTATTTAGGTAAAGAAAGACGTAAGCATGGTATGCTGCAAATCAAAGACATGAATATAGACTGCCTGTAATTTCAATCGTAGTAAAGTATTACTGCTTGGCGGCAGAAGTGGTTATGGTGAAAGTACTATCCCGAAGAAATTGGAGTGAGTTCTACTGCCTGCAACATAAGTTCTACTACCTGCCTTCCACAATCATTACTTAGACTTAGACTACCTAGGCTGGGGGCATCCTTCGCTAGACAGTGGCAACAAAGCTGGCTTGGGTCAATTGAAGAGTCGCGGTCTTCATTCAAGAACTCTTCTAATATGTCAGTTCCTCGTCAGATGTGCAGGAGGCAGAAACATCCTAGAGCTGACAGGCTGAGCAATGCAGTAACCAGGATATCCGCTTCATAGGTTCGATGGGTTACATATTTTGCTGTACCGTATTTAGGGAAACCTGTTATTGGCTAGATAACTTAGATAACATATTATTTCATAATTATTATGTATGCTGTTGGTTTTCTTAATATGTAATAATAAAATAATTTATTTAATATATGTCACTGTGGTTACCTTTGATTTAACAATGATATTTAATAAGATTTACAGATTACAGTGGTTCGCTTTCCCGTTAGCAAAAGTACCTTTATTTTTGAGTCAAAATCTATTGTATTTTTTTAATCCCGACGTTGGTAAGTTATGCTAAAATAAAAATAAATTTAAAACCTCAAAAGAATTGCCGCGCAACCCTTTGGGCGTTTTCGCTTTAAGGTCAATGGTCTTGTAATATTTTACGATAAATTATCTTGTGCCTTATCAAATTTGTTACATTTGTTACTATATATAACGAAAATATGAAATTATGTGCATAGTCTTTCCATAGTACCTGAATATTTGTAATGTGTATGTCCATATCAAGTAATATACATATTTAATATTAAAATCATGTCACATTAGAAATGTTATTTTAAAAGAAACACAGCAAAGCAATATAGTAATATATAATGTATAGCTGTAAGTTTTTTGGGTATTTAAAAAATTAAATAAATAAGCAAATGTTTCGCAGTATAAAAAACATTTATTCTATATGCAAAAAAATCAGTAATAACTTTACCTTAAGCGGTTCTTTTCATTCATAACTGAGATTGATCGTTTTCGTTGCCTCTTTCTACGATGACAGACAGGTTTCTGAAATTGCACAATTTCCTACAGATCTCACTTCGCAGAAAGCCCGGCTTTTCGCTTTTGGCCTTTAAATTTGAGTAAAGGTCACTTTTAAAAACAGTCTTCATTCTATAGGCAATTTTTGAACAGGTAACCGAAATGGTCGGTTATCATACGTATGTGATATTACCTAATCAGAATCGATATTTTATGTAATAAGCTACGATAAACTCAATACCTTAATGAATTTAGTAGCAGTAGAAATTACGTCAAGTTCATCCGGGAAAGTACTGCCACCATTCCCATTTCTACCGCCAAGCAGTAATGCATTCGCGTAACTGTGTTCCGGTGTGAAAGATGTGGTTGCCGGTGAAATTACACACATGAGACATTCGATCTTCACGTGTCAAAGTTACGGGCGCATGCGATGCGACTTGGGTGTTGTCGTACCTTACAGGGGAATACCCAAGTGGCATTGCTTGTTATGGGCAGATTTTACCACTTCACACTAGGTGGGCCATCTGCTCGTTCCGTAATATTATCACAAATTCCTTACTGAATAAAACCTTGGTTTAAAATCTGATTAAATTTATATACCGTTCAGTACAAACAAGGAACCTAATTCTAACCATCAGGTCAAAAAATGACAGATTATAATGCATGGGCAAAGCATCAGGTCGACCGAATCGTGTGCTTTGCTAATTCAAACGCGAACCTAGATTGAAACCGTTTTGCAAGTGAATTACGTTATTTAAAAATATTTCATATACGGAGGTTCAAGACAAAACAATCCTGTCAATCCATTTTCTTGGAAGACATTTTGCTGGCAGAATCCAAATGATCTCATCCTTACAAGAGAGAGTGCATTGTCCATATTCAACGACCAACTTCTTTGTTTTAATCCCAAACATATTTTGAGAAACGCAAGGTTCAAATTTCATTAAAAGCACCCAAGAAAAGGTTTTCTAGACTTGGCTCTCAGGACGAATCGTACCTAACAGTGTTTACTTAATTATTCAAAATAAATTACTCGTTTAGTTTCTCTGTTATGTGACATTTCAATGATTGATGAGTTAGTTCGTCGTTAAAAGCAGAAGACTGTGACTTGAATGAAATTTGTAAGTCGGCTTGTGTATGGACTCTCAGTTTCAATGTTTACCTATTATGGTAGGAAACTGGTACGGTCTTTAACTTTGAATCCTCACATGACCTTATTATTCAGGATGCTAGGCACATTGTTACTTTACTGGCTTACGTAAGATCTCTAGATCAACATTTTAATTAAAAATTCGTTATTTATAGTGATAATTTGCATCAAATATCGTTAAAAACTGTTAGTTTCGTAATTTTTATTCATTTTCTCTACACTGTCAGGCCAAATTGGGTTGTATGGGGTTGAAAGAATAGCAGATGGTTCCATCTCAAAGCTATTCCGTTTGATCAAAAACGTATCAAGCAGCCTGTGGGTGACAAAGGCGACTAGTGTATGCCTGAAAAAATATTTGCTAGTATAGAACTCATAATGATCCATACTGTAGTCTCTTGTTCGAATTGCGGAAACAGACTCATCAGAAACTATAGAGAATGGGAGCCCATACGATTCCTATCTGTATTATAAGGATATAAATGTATTCTATCACGATATTTTATTTCTGTGGCTATGAGCTACAAATATTAAGGTTTAATTTATTTGAGTTTGTGTACCTAACTAATACACTTACTGATACATATAGATGAGTAAAAGTTACATGTGATTGCATCATTCATGGCTACATGCGGTCTGCGTCTGCGTTCGGCTGGTGTCAGGTTTTGATATGTTTCGGTGTGAGCGCTATGATGTAAGTTTAAACTTGATTCAATATTTAAATCATTAGTGATTCAATTGCAACCATAAAAAACTGTAAGGGGCCATTTACACGAGACAGTGATGACTTTTTTTGAATGGAAACAGTTATGTAGCCACTTTAAACCGAAACACAGTATAGTGAATGGGTTACTGTTTGGCGGCAGAAATAGGCATGGTGGCAGTACTTCCCCGGACGAACTTGGCGTGAGTTCTACTGCTCTGATAGGTCTGGAAATATGTTAGTTGGCTCTGAAGCGGTTTTAATTATTTCAAGCAACACAGTAATTCAAATTCAAGAATAAATAGATATAAATATCTTAAAAATAATTTTTTAATAATTTTTTTTTAATTTGGAGGTTATTACTGTTTTTTTTTTTACTGGCCTCACAGCTCAGTAGTAACCCTGCCTTCTGCGCTGCAGGTCGTGGGTTCGATATCCACTTAGGTCAAAGATTTGTGTGACGAACATAGATGCTTGTTCTGTGTTTGGGTGTTGATATGTACTATACGAATGTATTTAGAAAAAAGTATAGGGGGAGGTCCCCGAGTACCGGACATTTAATATAAGTATTGTATCAGTTGTCTGGTTCTCATGATACAAGCTATGCTTAGCTTACTTTGGGGCTGGATGGCGTTGTGTGAAATGTCCACTATTTTTTTTATTATTTATTATCTGTGAGTTTCATGCCAAATGCAACACAGGAAATTATGTTGCGACCGTTACTCGTCTTTTATTAAAGTGAAATTATTCTGACAATGCACTCCGACCTTATACTTTGCGAGGCCTATAACCGAGGTTTATTCATCTCATTTCACTTGTCATAAAAAAAAGTTTCTAAACATTTTCTTATTTTGAAGTCTATTGTCCATTGTCGTTCCTACTTACTTACATACAGTCAGAGTAATAGACTATAGTGTGAGAAAAAAAATAGGAATTAAGAATGACATTGATTTGGAATTTACAGGCACATGAAACATTCCACCTACACGTCTCAGAGTTATGGGCGCATACGATGCGACTTGGGTCTTGTTCTACCTAACTAGTGGATGTCCGAAGGCGTATTGGTTATTGTGGGCAGAAATGGTAACTTATACTCAATAATTTATTACTATACATTTGGTGTACCTAATATATTTCACTTAATTCATAAATCAACCATAAAGTATTCCTATTAAGGTACTAAAGTTGACAACATTTTTGTGACGAATGTTTGTTCTGTGATTGGGTGACAGTATGTATTATATGTATTTACAAAAAAAAAACAAGCGTGTTGCTGTTTCCAAAGTACATAAAGTATCAGTTGTCTGGTTCACATGATACAAGCTATGCTTAGCTCACTTTGGGGGCTAGATGGCGCTGTGTGAAATGTCCACCAATATACAATCTACCACCAAAATAATGAAAATGCTGTACATGATGCAAAGTATTAACTTTATACCAGGTGGGCCATCAGCTGTTTCCTTAACTTGATAACATAAAAAAGAACTGAAAAGGTGTACTTAGTTCATGAGCTGAGTGTACTTGTAGTTCCGGCACGCCTCACCTAAGCAAAGTCATCGCGTTTCGTAAGCTGTGACATGATACTCGAATCGTGACTATATTTGAATGTTTGTGACCGAAATGCCTTTCGTCATGGGAGCCAGTGAAATTCACGTTAAATTATACTGACTGGCCTCACTTGGTAACCCTGCCTTCGTGGGTTCGATTCCCACCCAGGACAAACATATATGTGACCAATATACGCATCGCCCCTAAATAGTAATAGTAAAAACTAATGGTGGACACATTTCACACAGCGCCATCTAGCCCCAAAGTAAGCTAAATATATCTTGTATCATGGGAACCAGACAACTGATAGAATACTTATATACTTTACCGTAAATATATACATACATATAATACATATACAGCCAGACACAGAACAAACATCTATGTTCGTCACTCAAAAGTTTGTCCTGGGTGGTCGAACCCACGACCTGCAGCGCAGAAGGCAGGGTTACTACCGACTAGGTTGAGACCAGTCAGATTAATTTAAATGGGGTTTTTTTTGAACTTTTTTGGCCATTAACCCATGGGCCGAAAGAACCAATAAGTCCTTGCACAGTGAGAATGCGAATATGTAAAAAAATATTTTTGTATACCAATAATAAATTTGATAGTCGTCATAAATTGGGTTTGAATGAGATAATATTGAAATAGGATATTTATTACGACTATTATGTGATATTAGAGGTATATTATATAAGAGACACGTGTCGCCAACTTGAGATGATATATCGACATCAGCTTTCGATTTGTCAGCAGAGTTTATGTAACGTGTGACGTGAATCTGGTTTTAGTGGGATTACAAAGACACAGCAAAATTGATTTGCCCCTTAAAATAATTAAAAATTAATTAATTAAATTATTAATTATCTCTCTTTAATTAGTTTTAAAATACTTTGAGTGTGATATTTTGTATTAGGTACATTTTGTAATATGGACGTGTTCCGAAATAAAAATTATTAATATTTATTATTATTATTGTTATTCAGTTATAATGATATAATTTTTGTAAATAAAAAACAAAGGCTGAGTAAAAATATTTTTTATTTGATACAGTTTAGGAACAAGCCGACGGCCCACCTGGTGTTAAGTGGTAACTTCTGCCCATAACAAACGATGCGACTTGGGTCCTCCCCTACTAGATACGACAAGACCCGCATCGTATGCGCCGTAACTCTGATACGTGTGGGTGAAATGTCTCATGTGCCTGTAATTTCACCGGCTACCACACTTTTCAAACCGGAACACAATAACGCGAATGCGATAGTGCTTGGTGGCAGTACTTCCCCGGACGAACTTGACGTGAGCTCTACTGCTATTAAATATATATGCAGGTCCCATGTTTTGTGCTCCTAATACCTGAAATCAGACTTTATTTTTACATATGTACAATATTTTTCCAGCATTACTACCTAATAATCGTGTTACTAGCTCTTTTAAAACCAGTGTGGTGAAAAGGTTAAAGTACGCCGGAAAGAGGCTCCTTTCATGCACTTACACAATATATTCTCGGTTCTAGGTCATGTGGGTTCCGTCTTGATATTTTTCTTCATTGTTTTTAGAACTTGCTCAAAGATATTTTAGAAATGAATAGTTCAATACAGCGCCATCTACAAAATTCTTCTTGAACTACATGAGTCGCGAATTCTGGTTTGGTCGACACTTATTTGTTTAGCATTCGTTCTGAGTTTATGGTACTCAGTCACACGATAGAAGTGGGTTTTCATTTGTATACACTCAGGGAAGCTGAAGTGGATGTCCTATAATCACATTCCTTCTTGCCTTAGAATCATTGCTTGAAGATAATTATGTGGTTTTTTCGCGATTTTTCTCCGCGTATAACGCGTACTAAATATAGCATAAATATTGCGCAAGTACATTTTGCAGGAGAAAATCCTTTAGAAGAGTTGTTCCGGATTTGAACCAGCAACTATTTAGATTCAAAGTCGAAGTCCGCACTACTTAGCTATATGCTGTTACTTATTAGGTATGTGTAGTAGATGTGTGGCTGGAAATTTGGAACCTAAATGAAAAACTATTTATTTAAAAGTACGTCGCTTTCAATCACCAAAATCTAAACAAATTAGATTACGAAAACCTAGATTCACGCGTCCATTCCCCCGATAGAGTAGGCAAAGCCTCAGTGGGCCACCTTTCGGCTTGTGGTTTCTACTTGTTTCGAAACTATCGTCGGAAAGTAGACACAATAAGTGGTGAGCCCTCGCCGATTTTGTATTCCCGCGAATAAATCAACTAACGCTCTCTTTAGTTACCTACTAATTCCTCGATTATTCGACAGCCAGGACCAAAACCAATACGACAATATTACAAAGATGCTTTCAATCCTTTTAAAAAAATTCGCTGTCAGTAGTCTGGGGTTGATTTATCCTTCCCTATGTGTTGGGTGTTTTCTGTCGGCAACCATTTTTGTTCTAAATATCAGCAAGTATTAAGTCAACCAAGAAAAAGGAACAAATCTGCTATATATTTTTTCTGTGCAAGAACACGATATCTAAGCCATAAAGTTTTTTAATATCATCTGTCAATAAATTAAACTATTTAGTGGATAGCAGGGTATCGGGCCATAAAATAAGCTTATAAATCAAATTATCCGGTGGTAGATTTTGGCAAATATAAAAGGAATATTTAAAATGTTTTTGCTACTAAATATATAATACTGATAAATAGACTTTAATGATCAAAAATATATTAGAAATGGCTATATAGCTTACTATTTGGGATTTTAAACAGTTTTTAATATTTTCCTACGTCATAAATATACAAAGAATCAAACAAAAACCCTTTTTTGTCCATGCCAGTCCTTGCTCACTGCCAATAAACGAGAATGATTTAAGATAACCTACATTATTTAAGATTATTGTGGATTCATAGCTTTCAAATATACATATACGAATATACATGAATTTATTAAGGTAAATGAAAAAAATACAATAACATTGGGAGTTCTTTATTTGTACGAAATCTTGAGCAAATCATCGTTTATAAATATCTTTCATAAAATTACATAAAATAAATATACTAATATATACTATATACTAATAAATATATGATGAAATACTATGAAAATGTGATAAATAATTATTAATACGATAATGGTGCTATAATAATAGTAGTTAAAATGTAATGAACAAGAAGTGAACGTAAGAAGAGTGCGTGGAAAATAAGAAATTGTGGGTAAATGGTGATAATACAATAAGAAAGAGGGAAATAGTAGTGATGGGATGATAAACGTAATATAAATAAATAAATATGGTATAAAAATGAGAAATAAAAAATAATATCACAATCACAATACATTCTAAACAAATAATGAAATAAAAATATGGCTAGGTATACTTATATACTCGCACTTCATAGAGGAACTTATCTAAATAATATACAAAGACTTAGCAAAGACAAGACTAGATTTAAAAGAACGAAACGTACATATACTCAGTAAAATAACGTTTAAGATAATAAAATACACAAATACGGATACCGTATAGGGTCTGGAAAATATACTAATATTAGTATAACAAGATGCATACAAACGCAGAACCACACATTTTGGGAAAACAATAACAACAGTTCGCACATTCCCTCACAAAGGGAGTTCGTTCAATAAATATTTCAATAAATACAACTTAAGCCTACAAATAAATTATAATCTTTTAAAGGAAATCCTCAAGTTTGTTCTTGTACTGAAGGGTCCTAACGTGGTTCCTTGTGAAACGCTCAGTCAGACTTGATGTGAGCGCCATAGGCTAGGTTTTGGGCGTCGTCGATAGATCGTCCCCAGCCGTGACCGCTGCTGCCAGCGTAGTGCTCCTCATGGTGAGGGTGGGCCACGACTTCGTAGCTGGTTTCGTGGTGTTTGCTGGCGAGCAATTTCTTCAGGGCAATGATACCGGCGACAAGGAGTGAAATCTTGGCCAGGAGAAGGGCTTTGGCAGCAGCAAAGGCAATGATACCGAGGAATAGGGGAATGAGAGCCATGATCTTCAGCTTGGCGATAGCTAGGAGGGGAAGGAGCTGCTTGATCTTCTTCTTCTTGCCACGAGCTGGAATATATATTAATAATTGGCAACTGACGACTACAAAAATTTTTGAAGAATTAAAAATCGTATGACGTTACATGCAGTTTTTAAATTGTAATGATAAGGCAGCAAATATATTTCTTTGCAACCAATTATCTATTTTAAGGGCTGCTATAGTTTTATATGTAAACAGAGTACTTTTGAGATAAAATCAAAGATCGGTTAAATAATAATAGATTCCAGTTAAGTCCACAACTGCATATTACATTATTTTCATTATACAACCGTTTGTTCGAGCGCTAGCATAGCTTTCCAATTTCATTGCCTAAATTCCATGATCTCTGCCAATCATTACTTTATATGTATAGCATACTTGCTTTGTCGTGATTTCTTAATTGGTCTGTTTACCTATTTTACTAATGTTTTTAAAATATTAACGTTGTATTTAGAACTTAGAAACACAAAAATAGTTTATTTGAACATCCAAAATACTAAATTGGTACGTAAAAACCATGAGATAAAGATATAAGATTACTGTGTATTTGAGGAAACCATGACAATATTAGCATGTAAATTTCAATATCACCTCACAACCCATGATTGAAACCCATACGTTCAATGAGATCCGAAACTCGACCGGACAAGACCATAATAGACCTTTCGAAAGGCAACTTTCTTTCAAGACGACTCTTGGGAGCGGCTTGTTATGGCTCGATTTCACGATGACTTGCCTCGACAATCCGGTTTACCAAGGACCTGTACGGAATATATCTAATGACCGTATGGAGAATGTAAGTGCTACTTTCCTGCCCTAGTGACAAGTGACAAGTGTAGCAAGCTGTTTGTTGTTTGATGCTTCACGGACTTGTCCAAACTGTATACAAATACGATGTAAAACAAGATAATGGATAACATTTGTCAAAATGTGGGACTATCTTAATTCTGAAGGGTGGTCTTAAGTTTATAAAGATTTATTTTCTTTTTTAGAATCTTGGCAATATTTTCCAAATAAATAGTTCTCTCATTTCCATTAATATATATTTTTTTAATTGCCTTACTGGAGTGAGTGTTCCTATTGAAAAGTAACTGAGCATGTTTTCCCAACCGTGAATTCAAGATTCTAACGGGAATGTAATTATAATTTTACGCTTATACGTTCATAACAGCAAAGTTCAAGATTCAAAGAAACCGTTACATCCACTAATATATTCATCGGTCGGCCTCGACAAGTGTCTTGATACAAACCTTGACTGTATGTAGATCAATCAAAAGGTGTCAACAAAATCAAAAGTGAAAGCTTAAGACACGATAAGCAATTTTTGATTCCTCATTATAATTTTACAACGTTACTCGATAACTGGGTTGTCTCATTCAAAGGCTAGTCAGACTGTGCCAAAAACCTTATGTGTGTGTTGAATAGTTAGTCTCTAGACGCGTACTTCACAATTGTTGCACGTCTTGTGACAATTTACTGATTTTTAATATCAGACAACTATCAAAAATGATACAAGCCCACAATAAAGTGAATATGCCCGTTAGCGTTACATACTAACGCAAAAAAAAAAATTATATCTTGGCCATTAAAATGTAAAGAATCATTATGAACTCAGTTGCACTCAACTTTGTACGAACTCAGTTGAGTGCTTCGAGATACTGAGTGAAATTCAGGGCTTAATACAAATAATTTTAGTGTAGACTACTTTAGGCCATTTTCATTAATTTAATATCTCAAACCAGCTCGGGAAGTCCAACGTCAGATTCATGGTATTTGTCTGCTTCGACTGTCCAGCCACTGGTTTGAGAAGTGTTTGCATTAACGAATACCGCTCGATCAAAAATCTTAAATCATCTTTAATTTATTAATTTACTGTGACTTTAAAACTGATATATTTTAATTGATACTAAAATTATGAATACTTTAATATTATTAACAACTTTTGGACTAAATTTGGGTCAATTACCAGAAAATCATACTCAGTAAAATTTCACACTATCAAACAAAACCGCATTACATCATAAAAAGTAAAAGTCCACCATCCCAACAGCGGCAATAAAATTGAAGAAGTAAACCGGAATTAAAAGCAAATACCGATACGTGACTAAGCCCATCCCGACCACAGCATCGCCGCGCCGCGCCGTGCTCTATTTGTCTAACATTCAATTCATCTTAACTGCTGTTTAACTTTTTATTTTCAATTAGATCAGTGTTCTAGTTTCTTTTTGCATCATTATCTTTATTTCTTTCTTTTGCACTGTTCATATAGCCTGCTATTTTTATTCTTTTGTGAATTTGTACGCGTATCTTCTTTATTATGTTAGTACCTAGTGTTTTATTTCTTTTTCATTAAGTAACAACTTTATTTGTCCTTTTATCATGTTTTGCAAATGATCTAGTTTACTAGCGCGATTTGCTTATTCAAAGTTGAAATGGAAAGTTATGGTAGTCTAAAGATGCTATCGGATATCCGTAAGCTACAATTGTGTAAATTGTTTTAACACAAGTCCTTTGCACAAATTGTAAAACTTTAACCATTGGTCCTATAAAATATAATAATGTGACAAAACTTATAAATAGAATAATATAACAGTAAACATTTTTGCTACTAATTCAGTAAATTTGTTTTCAAAATATTCCTCTTCGTGGCATAAACAATTATTCACGAGCTAAAACTGCATCCATTATGCAAAAAAAATCTTTCTATTCATATAATTACCGTAGCGGCAATGATTATGCATTTAGCGCTGTTTAGCATACATCTTTACTTTACTGTTTAACGATCCTATGTTAAATATTTGCTCTTATTGACGGTTTTGGTGTTTTTTTACGATTCAACATGTTGTTTTCTGTTTTTTTGCTATACAATGAGATCAAATTAACTTAATTGACTTATTTTTTGGGTGCGATTAAATTTAGGATTTACTGTTTATGTTTTTTTTTGGTTATCTTTGGTATTACAAAATACTCCTTGATTTAATAACCAGGGCAAAAACGGCAAAAACCAGGGTATGATTGCAATATTTTAAATACATACCTTCTTCAAGTGACCTCTTCATGCCTTCTACAGCAGTAGTGGGCAGTTTGAATTGAATGACATGGTTCTCCAAGAAGTCAGCAGCAGAATCGATGAGCCTGGACTCAACAACGGCTTCCCTCGCCCTGGGCTCATCGGGCAGAGGCTCAAACGACCTCGCAGACCTCGGAGATCCGTTGCCAATAAGGGTCAATCCGTCAGCAATGTTCATCTCCCTCGCTGACGTTAATGATTCCGCGTATTTCAATGCCTTCTCCTGCAACCAAAAATGAAACTTAGTATCTCACATCACTGGTGTATCACTGCACTAGTATGTCACTTCACTTCACCTTGAGGCACAGAGAGATGTCTCCCTCGACGCACTCCTTGACGACACCGATAACGCTCCCGATGAGTCCCGGATCATTAACCTCATTGTCCAAGGCGGGCATGGCCCGAGCCACCGCCAACACGAGTAGGGCAAGTAAGTAACGCCTCATGTCGATCCACAAACTACCCCTACGGAAAGCTTAGCACAAAGTGTGGCCTCGGTGTATAAGTGAGCCTGTTTTAAGCCTCTCACCCCACTCTCGATGCGGCCGACCGGTCAAGAAAAGTGAGCCCAAAAGCGAACGATTAAACTGGTAACCGACGAAACAATTTTATGGTAATACAGTTGCGTGTACGCACGTTTTTTTTTGGGGTTCATTAACACTGTATGCGATGTGTTTGTGTGTGTGCGCGCGGCTGTGTGTCAAGTACACGGCCACGAATCGATGGTCGCGCCGCGCCGCCCGCCTGCGTACTCGGAGGATGACAGAGGACGCACCATACGTCGAAATCGAGCGTTGTGGCTTCCGCTTGCGGTCGGAATACTTTGCAGGTTGATTTTACATATCCACTATAAAATTTATTTTTACTGATACATGTTATATACTTTTTTATGTGTATTATTATTATTAGCGATAGGCTCACATTTGACCGCAATCTCACCTGATTTTAAGTGACGATGCGGTCTACGATGTAGCATACGCGCCTAGAAGGAATACGGATGCAGGCAAGGAGGTCCTCGGCTCTTGGGCTGTAAAGTCAACTCTTGCTTCTCATTAATAAATATCACTTCAGTTCTAGGTTTTCATTTTAAAATTTTTAAAGGTATTTAGGGCGGAAGAGAAACCTAAGATGCCTTCGCAGACATTAATATTATCGAAATAAAACATCTGCAATTACAAAGTGTTATCATTTTCATCAAATAATACAACATTGAATCAAATAACAAACACATTTTTTCCATTTTCTTGAGGGAACTCTTTCCTAACATCTATGAGAAATGACAAATTACAGGTTATAACTAACATTGTTAAAAAGAAATGCCTGCAACCTGAAACAGTTTTCCCTTCCCACGAAATAAGACAAAGAAGTGATAAGTACAACGTGATAATCAAACTCATTTTACTTTCATTCTGTGTGTATAAACTGTTGTTTTTACGCACTGGGTAGGAACAAACAATTTTAAATGAAATTTATACGTAAAATTTTGAATTTCCAAAATTTTACATGGTAACATTAATTTTAAAAGAAATCATAAAATTACGTTATCAAAGTTATTATTAAATAAATAAATATTGGTGGACATTTCACACAGTGCCATTTAGCTCCAAAGTAAGCTAAGCATAACTTGTATCATGGGAACCAGACAACTGATATATAACTTTTATACTTTTTGTAAATACATACATTTAATACATAAACAATCAGACACAGAACAAAATTCATGTCGTTATATTCGTCATAAAAATATTTGTCGTGGGTGGGATTCAAACCCACGACCTACAGCACAGAAAGCAGTGTTACTACGAACTGAACCGACTAGACTTGAAAACATTTATTCTTAGGTAACATGCACTCTATAAAACAAACAAACATACATGATAAGTGCTAAGTTTAACTTATGATGCAATAATGTATGCATTTTTTTATTGGTACAATTAATATTATAAAAAAAGACAAATTGATTCACAATTTATTTGTGTATTTTCAGTGATTTGCAAATTTTTTGTATCACAAGTGCCATCTTGCCCCAAAGTAAGCTAAGATAGCTTGTGTCATGGGAACCAGATAACTGATATACATACTTATATATTTCTTTGTAAATAAATACATATAGTACATATTAACACCCAGACACCGAACAAACATCAATGCTCGTCACACAAATGTTCGTCCTGGGTGGGAATCGAACCCACGACCTGCGCAGTTAGGCTTTATTCAACTTATAATGTATAATTTTTAATTAATTTTTACGTACTACTTATTGTGTTTTTTGTTTTTATGTCCTGTGTAAGCTTAGTGTCACGAATCAAATATTTTTCTTTTTTTCTTTCAATTATTTTGAGGTAAGAACAAAAAAAAATACCCAGTGCGTATACACTCTAGAAACTTTTGTTTACTTACTCAGTTTTTATAATTGAATATAATTAAGTGGTTCGGTAATTTAATGCTGATTTCTTTTATTAATATTAAAATACCTTTCTTTTTGCAAAAAACACATGTAAAATAATCTATACAAATAAATAAAATTGGAGTGTCTGTAATATTCAAGTAACCGCTTTTTATGGATGTATACACGGTACATATACCAAAACATTTTTTTTTTTCAATTTTTGTCTGTCTGTCTGTCTGTTTGTTCCGGCTAATCTCTGAAATAGCAGGACCGATTTTGACGGGACTTTCACTGGCAGATAGCTGATGTAACAAGGAGTAACTTAGGCTACTTTTAAGAGGGGTAAAATAGGGGTGATATAACCGAATTCCACGCGGACGAAGTCGCGGGCAACAGCTAGTACACTGTATAGTCTTTAGTTACATGCGCCTAGGAAATACTATATGCCGTAACTAAAACACTTGACACACTCACGGGTAGCGTTGCCAGGCGTCCGGATAAAGCCGGACAAGTCAGGCTTTCGGTTGCGTTTCCGGCCAAATTAGTTGGCTTCTGGCTTTTGTTAGGCTTTTTAAATTTGGCCAGTTTTTTCCATTTCTCATATGTTGGTATAAATAAGATTTTAAACATCAGAATTTAAGATGAAAAAGCATATGGAGTATATGAAGAAAAAGTCAAATTTTAATTAAAAAAACTGTTGTGTTATACTAATACTAAAAAATTTGAGGTGTCATTTTTACTGAAATGTTCGGCTAAACTAGCTGGTCTGTCCGGCTTTTCGGTTTTACGAAATGGCAACCCTACTCACGGGAATATCTTCTTGACCTCACACTAGATTTCATACGTCGTAGGTCAGTGACTGCAAAGCCTCCAAGTCTATGTACTAACATATTTTTATGTGACAATGTTTTACGAGCTGATGGCCCGCCTGGTGTTAAGCGCCGGCCCATAAGAAAAGAGAAACGTCTCAAACCTCCCCTACATAGGTATGGGAAGACCCCAGTCGCATTGTATTGCACCCGTAACTTTAAGTCGTGAAAGTGGAACGTCTCAACTGCCCACTACTGCAGAAAGTTTCTTCTCGAGAAACAGTTAAAGCAGTCGATGAAAGAAGTTCTTCCGGTGTCTGACTTCTCTGCTATAAATAATTTGAGTCATGACATTCGTGCTTTCGCATAGTTGTAAACCGGTGGCGACTATCGGTGGCTTTCATACTGGTGACATGTATATACGTATAAGAAATGATTACGTGAAAAAATTGTACACAGTACGCCAAGGGAGGGGATATTTATACAAGTATTTGTAGAGTTGTCCATGTTGCATGACATGTATCAGTTTTTTATTTTATTTATTTATTTATTAGTGGACAATTCACACAGCAGCATCTAGTCCGAAACTAAGCATACCTTGTACTATGGAAACCAGACAACTGATAGAATATATTTTGTTTTTGTAAAAACACATACATATTAACACCCAGACACAGAACAAACATTTCACAAACATGTTACACCAATGTTTGTTAAACACAGAATTACGGTCGAAATCGATGCAACTTGGGTCTTGTCGTACCTAGGTATGTGAGGGTCCAAGTTGGATTGCTTGATATGGGCGGAGGTTACCTGCTAACACTAGATGGGCAAACAGCGCGTTCCGTAAAATTGCCACATAAAAAATACAAGATACAAATGATGATGTCTAAATAGAGTAGATAAAATAATTAATGGGCATGCCTTAAGATGTCACATTCTTCCCATCAATAGGAGTGTATCTCGAATGGTATAGCTTTTGGTATTGGCCACGTTGCTCGCGTCCGTAGATCATTACCCTCTGAATCCCTACACGTGTCCCCGGGTGGTGCGAAAGGAGCAACCCAAAATAGCAGTAGAACTTGTGCCAAGTTCGCTCGGAGAAGTACTGCCACCACACCTGGCAATCTGCCGCAAAGCAGTGATGCACTCGTGTTGCTGTGTTCCGGTGGAAGGGAGTGGGTGCCGGTGAAATTTTAGACACATGAAACGTAACATGTGACTTGAGTTATCTCGTACTTGGGTGGAGAGGACTTGAGCTGCATTGCTGTTGTCTATGGGCAGCGGTTACCACTTAACATCAGGTGGGCTTTCAGCTCGTTCAGTCACGTAAATTAAGTTAAAACAAAATCCAAAACCGCTTTACATAAAGTCAAAGTCAAAACTTTATTTCCCTATAGAAATGCCTAGTCAGCATCAAGTATCCGGTCGCATTTACACTAGTCACATAAAAAAATACAAATGAAAGCTCAAAGATTAAATTCCAGACCATCCGACTTGCATCCGACGTCCGAAAGCGATGATTCAACATTATTTGGAGACAAGAATTCTGTTCGGAACTAATTCTTACGAAGACGAGTTGCTATTGACCTACTAAATGTTACGCAACAAACAGACAAAAAGGAAATGTAACAATAGTTAAAAATAGATGAAAGTGAACGTCGCCTTGTGCTTTTGGGTTCCGTATTATAACTAATATTACCATAGTAAACGAAAATCTACACTAATAATTAAAACAAATAGCCACCTAGAATAATAAAATTGCTTTGCCCTAACAGGGTTTATGTTTGTATCTATCCTATAAATACTTGTATTAAGATCTTTGTAACAACAATAAATGCTTTGAATTTGTAATTTGAATTTGAATTCATTTGTTGCTTCACCTAAGCCTGGCTGTTATGAAAAGAAAACATTGCCAGTTGTAGGAAAACAGTTGCGGTGATGTGCACACTTATTATCATGTCTGTTTCAATGTCAATGTAACTTGCAATGACATGAGACCCGATGTGACTCTGGCTTTTCCTTGACGAAGCTTATTTACACGAAAACTATTCTAGTACATTTGCAACCCAAAAAGTTTGCTTCATAAAAGTACACAGAAACTTAGGGTCTAACAAATATTTCCCTCGGTCACATTGAGGGCTTTTCATTTAGTACTAAAAAAAGTTTTAAAGTGCTCGATAGACGTCGCTGTCTAGTGATAAGGTTCTTAAAATGGTGGATAATGTCCGTCACTATACCTAACAAATTATGGAAACATCACTTAGTTTTGTTATGTGTTTTGTGTGGCTAATTTTGAGATTTTTATCACTACTTTTTCTCCTATATTTTTACACATTTTTTTCCTATTATTATAATATATAGTACATATTTTATGTACTCCGTCAATTCTGTTAACAGCAAGAGTTCCTGGGTACTATGGAAATTGGAGAACTGACATTTGACTTCGAACCCAACAGCAATGCAATATGACGCAAATTATTAAAATGACTATATTTTATTATTTTTATATTTTTTTATTTATATTTTATTTTTATATCATTGCTACTTGTTTAATTATTAATATTATAATAATATTCTACCTCAAGAAACTACAATTTGATTACAGAACCCAAAAGGGGTTACATCACGAAAGTAATTACACGAACTGCTTTTTTCGAAAAAGAAAGTGGTCTCCGGCACACGATTACTACTTAAAGTAGGCGCGTCGGTTTGTATGTAATTTATACAATTATGGTAGAAATGTGTTTAATTTATTGTCTGATAACTGGTCATGGTTTGTAGCAAGACGTGCTCTACAATTTTGTGTGTATGGATGCCTTGTTTGTATATGCTACTTGCCTGCTTACTCGATCATAAGCTTACTCATCTCTTCTCTCGTCTAGTACTTCTACGTGATCAAACAGTTCCTCGCTGGTGTTTCAGTTGGTATAAAAATTGGTTAACCTACCAATTGCATACATCTAAAAAGGGTGAAACATCTATATACCTAAAAAGGATGAAGCGTCTATACAGCTAAAAAGGGTGAAATGTCTATATACTTAAAAAGGGTGAAACCTCTATACATCTAATAAGAGTGAAACTTCTATACATCTAAAAAGGGTGAAACGTCTATATACCTAAAAAGAGTGAAACGTCTATACATCTAAAAAGGGTGAAACGTCTATACATCTTAAAAGGGTGAAACGTCTATGCATCTAAAAAGGGTGAAATGTCTTATTATCAGACTTCATAGATACCTAGCTTTTATTTATCTCTTTTGTACTTACAAAGTATCTATCTGTTCATTTTATAAACGGATTGAATTAGGTTTTGATGATCTATTTGTTATATATTGGAATTGTTACAAGGTTGATTAAGTATTAAGGAATATAACAGGATAGCCATAAGTTAAATTGCAACATAAAGGCATATACTTGCCTACTTAGCGCAGAAATACGAAAATATCCACTTCATTGCTCATGAAAAAGAATGATTCCTCTTTATCTAGTAATTGTATGACATATTTTTTACAGTTATTATAATTTAAAAACGTAACAACTAAAATTATTTTGATGTAATTTGTATGGGACCAATCTGAAAGTATATCTTTTCAAATAAAAATAGAGTTTATCAAATCGGTTAACAAATGACTGAGATCTGAGGTAACACATATAAAAAATAGTAATTGAGAACCTCCCCTCATATCTTAAAGTCGGTTAAAAAAAAATTTGTATATAATTTTAAAATATTACATATTAGTTTAATATTTATTTTGCATATATGGGAGACGTATTATATATATGTATTTAAAAAAGTATATAATGTATTCTTTCTGTTAACTGGTTCGCATAGTACAAGCTATTTTTGGTTTGGGGCTAAATGGCGATATGTGAAATGTCCACCAATGTTATTATATATTTCTCTGACACAATTTCCACTAGACATTCTCCACATTTAGGCGACATGGCTCCTCAAATGCATTATGCATGAGTATATACATTGTGCCCGTTAAGTCTACATGCAAAAATGTGTATTGAGTAACAGATTCGAGGGAAAGTATTTCGACGTAAATATTTGCACAGGCACCTGACTCATCGAGTAAAGTAGAATATGTGTCAACAAGACATAGCCCCGCGGGGGTAGATTCTATTATTTTAAAGCCAGAATAGGTAATTGGTTAATTTTTAGTAGCAATAGAATTTATGGTTTTGGCTGAAAACCAGCGTTGAGTAAAAACTACTCGTCATATGCTGAGCCTACCCCTTTTTCGCTGGACGCATATATATATTTGTTAATTTCATTTTTTGTTTGCTCCCTTGTGTATTTGTGTCCTATGTATTGGAATAAATGTGTTATATATCTTAAGCCAAGTTCGTCTAGCCAACTACTGCCAATATACATATCTGACGCCAATGCAACAAGCCTCAGTTGGTAGTAACCCTTGCTTCTGCGCTGTTGGTCGTGGGTTCGATTCCCACCCGGGACAAACATTTGTTTAACACAGATGTTTGTTCTGTCTGGGAGTTTAATCATTTCATCATAACTAGTATATATACTAGTTAATATCGTGAGTATTTATACGATATATTAAACGAGGTAACTTTAAATTACATTCCCTTTGTATCACCAAAATATCAACACAATAAATAATTGAAGACAGTTTGTTTACCAACAGTTTTATTGATAACATTTGGCTGTGAATAAAGTTTAACCAAACAACTGAAAAATTTGAAATTAATTAATTAGAAAATACATTGTAAATATATCGATTCAAAACGAACAATATTTACATTCTATAAAATATATACATCAGTAATTTACAAATATTATAGTGAAATATATATGAGATCCATAATATAAGTGGATTTATAAATAATATTTGGCCATTGTAATACTTCTGATAACATATAATGATAATATTATTTACTTAAATACATTCTATAAATGCAATTCAAAATATTTACAATATGTACATGTTATGTTTTTTATCGTAAATATATTATAGTTATACACAATAATATTTAAAGTTTATATTATTCATTGTAAATACTACTTAACATATATTTAATTCAATACATAAAATAAATACACATATAATAATATAATACATTAAAATAATACGATAATTGTTAAATATATAAATATACATTAATATATAATTAAGACCCTGTTACATGACATTAATCGTAATAAATTAAAGCAAATTCCAAAGACATTATGCGCAAATATAACATTATGTAAAATATTTATTATATAAAATGTTAATAATATCAGTCAGACGTGGACAGCGCTTTTCGCTATACATGAGGAGTATTTGAGGTACATGACAAATGCTTAGAGAAAATCTTAACAACCATTTTCTCTAACTCATTTAGCTTTTATGATGTAAATAATATATCATTTTATCCATTGCACACAAGCCATTGGTCGTCACCACAGGAGAGTCAAACGAAACATATTAAGTTACACTTTCATTTTTTACCTTCTACTTACTTCTTACTACATTAAATGGGTACAAATTTTCTTATTATGGAGATATTATTTTTATCTTAGTTAACTATTAATGGACTGACCTCAATGTTTAAATAAAAAAAGGTGTACTTGAATTTCAGCAGTTTTAGTATTTTTTTAAAGTAATTACTAGTCTTTGTGCGTATTTGTACAAAGTAATGATAATTTTGACGCCGCTGTGGTTATAAATTCCGTTCCGATATAAATATATAAAAGCAATGAAATAACATTTCAAAATACAATCAATTATAATATAAAACGCCTACAGTATTTTGAAATGATATATCATTTTATGCTAGTTCGGTTTGGCGAAGATTCAAAACAAGTTTGTATCTTAGCAGACTTATTCTCATCCTTTCTTAAATAAATAAATTACTATTATACTTCTCTTTGGAACTTTCGTTCATTGAATCGGTGGGTTCTGTAGACTACTGGACGTGAGCGCTGTACGCTAAGTCGTGCGATTTATCGAATGACCTGAAATATGACGTATAAAGTAAATAAGTTAGTAATGAAAATTATTCGGTGTTTTTGCCACTGACATCAGAGACAAAAAATGTTTTTTTGTTGGACGTTTCATCCGACATCTAGTCCCAAAGTAAGCTAAGCACAGCTTGTATCATGGAAACCAGACAACTGATATAATACTTATATACTTTTTATAAATACATACATATTAAGACCCAGACACAGAATAAACATCTATGTTCGTCACATAAATGTTTGATCCGGGTGGGAATCGAACCCACGACCTACAGTGCAGAAGGCAGGGTTACTACCAACTGAGCTATGAGGCCTGTCAACAAGGTCAAGGTTTGAACACAGATCATATATGATTTTAATAATCGAACAAATCAAAATTTTAAACATTTATATTTAAATTTTATCTTACTCCAACATGGAGGACGCAAATTCTTTTTCGTATTTGAACTAAAAAAAAATACTTACATAATATATCTAATCTATTTCTGATGAGTAAAAAAACAGTTCTGAACAATTATTTACCTGCTCCACCCAGAGCCTCCGTGGCCAGCCGACACCACGACCTCATGAGACTCGTGGCCGCCTCCATGGTTGGAAGACAGCAGCTTCTTCAGCCCAATGATACCAGCCAGCACGAGGGCCAGCTTGGAGACGATCAGGGCCTTCCCAGCCAGGAGCGCCAGGGCTCCGAAGGCGAGGGGCACCAGCATTCCCATTATGAGGACCGGGATCGCGAGGAGTGGACCGATCTTCTTTCTCCTGCCGCGGCCTTCTTCCAGCTCGTTCTCCATATCTGAACTGACTGGGAACTTGACCTGGAATATGGAGACACTCTGTTAAACTACTATCCACATTGTGCCACTATTGTCTCTCCACCTATCAAAATAAAATAAAATAAATAAATAAATAAATATTAGAGGCCATTTCACACAGCGCCATCTAGCCCCAAAGTAAGCTAAGCAAGCATAGCTTGTATCATGGGAACCAGATAACTGATATAATACTTATATACTTTTATTTTGCAAATACATATAATACATACTCGTATTAACACCCAGACACAGAACAAACATCAATGTTACAAATGTCATAAATGTTTGTCTTTGGTGGGAATCGAACCCAGGACCTGCAGAGCAGAAGGCAGGGTTACTACCAACTGAGATATGAGGACAGCCAATTAAAATACCTATCAAGTCAAATAATGAGAGAGTTCTTGGATATACACGATACGAGATGATTAATCACAAAACAGCGCTATCTAGTGAAAAATTAAGCATAACATTTACTTAATTATGTGTTTCATACAAATGCTTGTCCTGGATCGAAATCAAACCCACAACCTTAAGCGCAGAAGTCAGAGTTACTACCAATCAAGTATATCTTAAAGTAATAAAAATTGTACGCATTATCCACGCGAGAACAACTTAAACCTGGAATCCCAATAAACAAATCTAAAACGGTTAAAACAGTTTCATCTCGAAGTTTGTTAAATCGCGAAAGCTCATCTAGAAATTCGTTCAAACGCATAACATTGAACATCCGGTATGAAGCAGGAACTGTGAAAGTCCCACCTAGACTAATTAAAAGAAGCGCTGTCTATAACAGCTAAGTGGGCTGGACGAGTGAGATATGTGATAAATAGAGTGCGGAACAAAGAAACTGTTTCACCCAATGATACAGAGAAAATGTAGCTAGCACATGTAGCTAATAATAATAAATATTGGTAAAAATTTCACACAGCGCCATCTAGCCCTAAAGTAAGGTAAGCATATCTTGTATCATGGGAACCAGACGACTGATATAATACTTATACTTTTTTGTAAATACATACATACAATTCATATCAACACCCAGACAGAAACATCTATGTCACACAAATATTTGTCCTGGGTATTAGAGTTTATTAGTAATAAAGTATTAATGGTTTTTACTGATACTAATCGTGTCAAATTTAAAGCATTTTATGCACTGTTGTTACAAAATCTTTTTGATTCTAGTTGGCTATTTGTTTTAATTATTAGTGTACATTTTAGATTAGTCAGTGGCTCGCTCTAACCCGTGTGATGAAGTGCACCTCAATGAGGCTCCCTTGACATATAAATGTTTGTTATTGAGATATGACGGTTCCTCTCTATGTTTTCCTCCACAATTTCCACATATAATTTTTCATTTCTTGCCACGTATTGGTAAAGTCAAGCTATCATATTTCTGCAAGTTTTAATTCTACGTACCTATTATAAATTAATACCATGTCTTTTAATAATGAATTACTGAATAAATGAATTACGAAATAAATGAATTATGAAATAAATGAATTATGAATTGCTTTATTTTGGTAGGCTATCTAAGTATCTAGCATCTAAAATAGTAACTTTTATAATGTTATGCTTTAATTAGACCATTAGCAATTTAGAAACAGGCATAACTAAATAAATTTATCCATTTAGCCATACAATTTTTGATGTGAAACATCAAATAAAGCCAAAAAAATCATATAGCCGCACGTAAAACCGATTTCTGGCGTGGCGACGCGTCGCATGCGTTGCATATTACTTTTACAAATAATGTCGATGTTTCACATCTGCCAGGCGTCCCGTGCCGGCTCACATTTTTTTTGTTTTTAAATATGACATCGACGCTTCTTGTAAGTGAAGATGATAATTCAATTCAGTTGTTAAGATACACCTAGAAAGCGTTACGGTGCTACGGACGAGATATGCAATTTTTTCATTGCATTTCTTGCAAATGGTCACGCGTGCAGTTATTTTGTATGCAAATGATGCGTGATGCGTGCTTCAACATTTTGCCCAAGCCCATGAATATTGCAAATTAGTCGTCAGACTAAATTAGAAATGTATAGAGACAGAGTTAGATAGACAGAGAGAGAGAGAGAGAGAGAGAGAGTTAGATATATATATAGAGAGAGAGAGAGACATGGTAACAATATTGATGAAGCAACAAAATAAGTAGTTTCCTCTTTAAAACCACTACGTTTAAGCATGTTAAGAACGTTCTTAAGTTTGTTCCCCAATACAAAAAACAGACGCTGATGATATTGACTAAAATAATTATTAAAAAAAAAAAAAACGTGCTATGTCTGGGTGTTATAATAGGTATATTTATTTTTAATTATTAACAAAAAAAAAATGTAAATATTTTATCAGTTATCTAACCCGTAGTACAGTACAAGTTTTGCTTAGTTTGGGGCTAGATGGCACTGTGTGAAACTTCCACCAATAATTATTTTTATTTGTGCAAGTTATTTTTTTATATTTTCGCCTATTTACCAACTTATAGCATATATAGTATATATAACATAAGAATAACAGGGTATGATTTTCATGTTTGTTTCTTTGGGAAATCATATAGCCTAAAACAGCTTGCATTCGAAGATTGAGTGTTCACAGTAGTGACATTTTGTACATAATGTGTATAAGCTTGTTATAAGCTAAGAAAGTTATGTAACTTATTCATATCAGGAACTCTTTGTCATGAAGGTATAACTTCCCATGAGCATTTATATAATGTTGCCAAAACTCCTCCACTCTCCTGGAAATCAGCAATAATAAAGACTTCTTAGAGGCAGACAGTTAAAAATTCAGAAGATATTATGATTCAAGTTTACTGCCCATGTTCTGGTTTCTCGCGCGAGTAGAACAACACGAGAAAATATATCAAAAATTGGGCGTAGACTTGGGATAGTCTTCATAAATTCTGAGCGATACTCTCGATTTATGGAAGTGAAAAGCTTAAACGTTAGCTGTTGGTATAACGTCGTAATGTACAGTATTACAGTATACTGTACAGTATTTTAAGACAGTAATTTTGGAATTAAATTAAGTAATCGATTATTCATCTCGATTGTCGAGCTATAATTAAAATCCAGTTTTGAATCATCAACAACCTTTTTCCCAAGTAAAAATGACTATTATCTCACCTGGAAGGTATGAGACTGCATGAATCCGATGATTTTGTCCATAATGAGGTTGTCCAGGGAGCTTTCGTCAAGACCTCTCGGCACTGCTTCTTCCAAGACTTTAACTTCAGCATCCTTGTCCTTCTTAATCGTGACCCCATTCAGAACCGTCAGCTCGTCGCTCCTCGCTAACCTCGACAGGGTCTTGGCCAGCTGTTGCTTCAAGCAGTGGGCGATGTCATCGCCACTGCACTCTTTGTAAGTCTCGTACGCGAGCTTTAGTTCCCCAAAAACGGATTCCTCTGAACTCCTGCTCTCAACTTTGTTCTGGCTAGTGCCAGCGGTTCTCGCACTGACTGTTATCGCCAGGGTCAGTATCAGGAGGTAATGGGGTACCATTTTGATGTCGTGATCACTTCGATGTTGATATGGGTACTGTGTTCGAAACTAGATCACTGTAAGCGTTTATATGCGCTTGGAGTCACGGTACACTGGATTTGACGAGAGGGATGCACCGATGCATTTATGCAGTTTGAGGAGTGGCAGTCACAGAAGTGTTTGGTGTTAATATAATGGTGGATAACATGCAGTCGAGAAAGGCCGTTAATGTGAAAATTACAGGTTGTTACCGTAATTTGTCTTTGATTAGGCCTTTTCAGATAGTAGAAGATTTTGATTAACTTGTAGAAAGTGATGAAGTCCGCGGGTAAAAACAAAAATACAATAGCTGTGGTGAACCGCTTGTAATGTCTTCCATTGTCGAAGTTCTAACTATAGTTAGGTGGAAAGTGAGCCATTGATGTTCTATCGATTCTTTCGGGAAATGAGACCTGAATATTACGTAGTTTTTTCTTTCTTTCTATTCGAGTCAATGCTTCTTTCGAACCAGTGTGGTGAAAGGATTTTAAGTGTGCCTCAAAGACTCCTTTCGTGCACTTGACATATGCCTTAAAATTTTTAGTCCTAGGACACGTCGGTTTTCTCACGTTTTTTTTCTTCACCGCTTGGAGAATGTGTTATTATTTAGGTATATTATGTATATTTTAATGCTTTCTCACAAGATATATTTGTTCCGATACAAGGTAATAACGAATAACGATAATTCGAAAGGTTATGTACTTATAATAAACTATGAACCTTTAAATTGTTATATTTTGAGAGATATTTTTTACCCAATCTTTATTGTTCCACTGCTGGGCAAATTCTCCCTCAAGTCGTTCCACACATCTCGGTGATTTCATCCCGGTGTTTTCCTTTTCCCTGCCAATTTGTTTCAAAATACTTGTATTTTAAAATAACCAATTGGCTGACACTTTTCTGCGCGACTGTACCGATCCATGCATCACGTCTGAGGTCTAGATCGATTTCAAATGAACTTACTTTGAAACAATTTGGAGTAACGGTACCATAGCAGACTTATTAATTCCCAGGTAGATTGAATTTAAACTGAGTTTGCAATCTTCATGAAGATAGGTGTTTACCCAACTAAGGTGAAACCGAAGGGAAGTTGAGGTTTTACTAATCCAATCGAATGGCCTCACAGCTCAGTTGGTACCTTGCCTTCTGCGCTGTAGGTCGTGGGTTCGATTCCCACCCAGGACAAACATTTGTGTGACATAGATGTTTGTTCGGTGTCTGGGTGTTCGTATATATTATATGTACGCATATTACATACATATTAACGCATAGACACAGAACAAACATTGATGCTCATCACACAAATGTTTGTCTTGGGTGGGAAATAACAGGAATCGAACCCACGATCAGGGTTACTGACAACTGAGCTGTGAGGCCAGTCAATATGATTGTAGAACGGAAAAAGCTGTAAGTCCCCGGCCCAACGATGTGCATGTACAATTATTACTTTGAAACAATTATTATGAACCAAGTTATTATGTAGAGCCAATAAGTCATTACAGTTTCACTATAATCCAATTACTAAAACACTTTTTCTTTCATTACATATAATAAAAGGTTATTGGTTGACGTTTCTACTCCACCGCCGTATTCACAAACGATGCTAATAAATGAATAAATTATCATTTATGGTATCAGACTATAAAAAATAACATATTAAATAAAATAAACGAATTATACTTAAACACTATAAAATCTATTTAGCTTTCGCTTTAAAATAAATATTAAAACACTATTAAAACGGTGAAGAAAAACATGATAAGGGAAATGGCATGTCCTAGAACAAAAATTACGGAGACATTGTGATATATGCCGGATTGGGAACCCGTGTCCAATTAAAAGCCCAATAACCCTTTATCCTTTAACCTTTTTTTATGTATATGCATATTAGTGACGGAATGAGCTGACGGCCCGCCTGATGTGTGTAAGTGGTAACCACCGCCCATAGACAACAGCAATACGACTCAAGTTCTCTCCACCAAAGCACGAGATGACTCAAGTCGCATTGCGTTGCGTCCATCACCCCGATACGGAGATGTTACGTCTTATGCGCTTGCATTTCACCGGCACCCACCCCGTTCCACCGGAACACAGCAACACGAGTGCATCACTGCTTGGCGGCAGATTACCAGGTGTGGTGGCAGTACTTCTCCGGTCAAACTTGGCACAAGTTGTACTGCTACTTTGGGTTGCTCCTTTCGCACCACCCGGGGGACACGTGTAGGGATTCAAAAGGTTATCATCTGCGCGAGCAACAAGGGCCCTCTAAAGACCTGCCTTTCTGTAGGAACATTAGAGGTAGGTAGACAGTGGACGAGGACACTGTTTGTGAATACGGCTGTAAGTATACCGTTCGTTGTTGTGGAGTGATCATGTGATATTAACAAGTGAGATGAAACGAGTAATGTACGTGCGTGCGTTCATATAATGCATATATTTGTACAATTCATAGACAGCATTAAGAACAATAAAAATTTATATCTAAACAAATTAAATTAAATTAATTTTTATTATCATTGTGTATAACTAGATGGCGCTGCTAATTTTGGTCAAAACTGAATCGCGCTGACGAAAACTCACGGCCGTGACAGACCTATTGCATGAACAAATAATTAATTAGTTCGGTACACTATTGGTAAGACTACAATACACACGTTCATACGTACATATTGTTTCTTTTCACATCCAAGTTATATACTCCAGCCTTCTGGATTTATTTGCGGTTTCTCTGGGCTCCGATTTTGTGGTGTAGCCGTAGTACACATTGTATGTATGTTTAAAATGTTTATACAATCTTCCTCCTTCACCTGGATTCCCTATGTCACAGATTATTATTATTATTATTATCGTTTTATTTCAGATTCAATCCATAAAAAACACATGTCAAAAACTTTAAACTTAAAATCTAAAAAAAACAGTTTAAAAAAATTACAATTATTTGGCGCACCGCATTGAACTGAAACATATTCATTTTGTTGATAATATGAAAAATACACAACCAGAGACGCGATTCAACACTTGAAATCCGGTGTGGACACATTTAATATAATAGTGTATATACGAATAATATAGATAGATAGATAGATAGATTAACTCTTTATTGTATACACCATAAAACATTTTACAAAAAATAAATAAAAAATACATTAAAATATTAGGCACACAATGGGCGGCATTATCACTAAAAGTGATCTCTTCCATGCAACCTTTGGATGGACAGGAAACAAAGAAGTCACATCGGCGGTGTACATACGTAGGAATTATATAATTTTAAGTTAACAGATTGAAAACACGTTAAAAATTTATAAATGAATAATTAGTTACTTAACACAACTATAAATACATAAATATACATACACAAATAAATAAATATATATGTATAATATAATAAAATATAAATATATATTATGGACTAGCACAGGAAAATACATATAACTGCAACAGTGTTAGATAGTTTAAGAACATCTAGTTTCTAGCAGTTTTGCGGTAAGGACTGGTAATAATTGTAAACCTTCGACTTGAATACACCTAGTGTTTGAGAAGATCGAATATCGGAAGGAAGAGCGTTCCATAACCGTACAGCTTGTACGGTGAAAGATTTACTGTAGAATATAGAATGGTGGGCGGGAATTACAAGCTGAAGGCTTTCAGAAGAGCGTAGTGATCGAGAATGGGATTCGTGTAGATATTTGAAACGCTCTTTAAGATAAGAAGGAGAAATTGGACTAGAAATAATATTAAAAAGAAGTATGACTATATGAGCATTTCGGCGATGTCGGATAGTAAGCCACTTGAGCTTTGCACGAAATTCAGAAACATGGTCATATTTGCGCAACCCAAATATGAACCGAATACAGATGTTTTGAAGCCGCTCAAGTCGGTTTAGTTGGTCTTCGGAGAGATTAAGATAGCTGGCGTCTGCATAATCTAAGATGGGAAGTAGAAGAGATTGTGCAAGCGCAACTTTGGTAGCTGTTGGTAAAAAGTTACGTAGTCTTCGTAACGACGCAGCTGATGCGAACATTTTTCGGCTAACTTCGGCAAGATGTGGATCCCAAGAAAGCTTGGAGTCCATAATGATGCCCAAATTCTTTACTGTCTGACTTATTGCAATAGGTGTTCCGTCAAATAATATGGGTGTAAGTAGTGCAAAGTCAACAGTTGAAAGTAGCCTTGAACTTCCTATAATAATAACTTGAGTCTTGCTTGGATTCACGTTAAGGCCAAAAGTTTTACTCCAGCTACATATTTTATGCAAGTCAGAGTTGATTTGGCTAATGGCTGCATCTAAGTTATTAACTGTAGCTTGTGTGTAAATTTGAAGATCATCTGCATATAGGTGGTAGGAAGAAGATAGTTTTTGAGAGATAGAGTGAATAAAAGTAGTAAAAAGGAGAGGAGATAAAACGCCGCCTTGAGGGACACCAGCAGACAAATCGCACCACGAAGAGTACAAATCTCCGACACGTATGCGTTGCCGGCGCCCATATAAGTAACTACGAAACCAGTCAATACCTGATGGAGATATGTTAATAGAGCTTAATACACCCAGAAGGATTTCGAAATCCACGTTATTGAAGGCGTTACTGAAGTCTAACAGTGACAACACTGTCAGCTTCCCGCTATCCATTCCCAAACGGATATCGTCGGTGATCTTGACAAGTGCCGTCACAGTGCTATGACCTGGTCGGAAGCCAGATTGATAAGGATTTATGAGGATATTTTTGGCAAGGAAAACAGAGAGCTGCTGATGGATTAGGCGTTCAAGGACTTTGGATAAGAAGGGGAGAATGGAGATAGGTCGGTATTCGGAGTACAACGATGGATTAGACTTTTTTGGCAAGGGAGTTATCTGTGCTTCTTTCCAGGCCTTAGGAAAAGAGCTAGTCTCGACCGAAGTATTTAATATAAATCTGACGACAGGTACGACCTCGTCAAGTATCGGCATGATCATATTTCGGCTGATACTATCACTGCCTACTGCGTTTGAAGTGATGGATGTAATGCTCTTCTTAACATCACATGCAGAGAATTGACTGAAGTTAAATATGGGAAAGTTTGGGATTGGCTTAGAAGAAAGAGAATTTAACGATTCAGTTTTGGTTTGATCATCAATACTGGAATAATTTGTGAAATGTTTATTGAGAAGATCGATATTTAAATTTTGAGGGATATTTTCTTGTCTAGATTTACCAACTCCCAAAGTTCTGAGAAATCTCCATACTTTTGATGGATCACTGTCATCTACTGAGTCATGAATGTATCGGCGTTGTGCGTCTCTACACAACCTATTGCAGTGATTTCGACGATCGTGGTATTTAACTTTATTATTCTCCGTCGGTCTGACCTTCATTCTAAATTTTGCCATTGCCTTTTTATGCATAGCAGACCGAATTTCGTCTGTGAGCCATGGTGCTGGGAGGTGTTTAATCTTAATGGCGCGGATGGGAGCATGCGTGTCATAAAGCTTGATAATATTCTCATTGAATAGCCTCACCATCCTATCGACACTTCCAGCATTCATGAGATCTGACCAGTCAATTTGTTGGGCATCATAGCGTAGTCGATCCAGATTCATTTTACCAAAGTTGCGCTGCATAACAATCTGAGGTTTAGCTTTTGGTGGACGAATTTTGTAGGAAAGAAAGATCAAGTCATGAAAGGAAAATGCATCAGCCGAAAATTGGCCATGCTTAGCAACACTATTTGGCGATGTTACAAGAATCAAATCAAGAAGAGAAGGGACTGAATTCGGAAAATAGTGTGTGGCATTTAGAGGAAGAATGGTCAGGTTACTAGCCTGTGCAAGATTTTCAAAAGCATTGGAACGTGCATCTTTCTTAAGAAGACATGTATTAAAGTCACCCATAATTATGGTATGGCTGTAAGATGGTAGAAGGTCAACTAGAAGTTGTTCAAAAGCAGGGAAGAAATTAATACGAAGAGAGGGGCTGTAATAGACTCCGAGTAAAACCTTGGTGTGGGAAAGTGTCACTTCGATAAAAAGGTGTTCGCCTGCACTGGATGACGGTGGCTGTAGGGACACGTGAACCAAATTAAAAGGAATATTTTTACGAATATATATGGCTACGCCTCCACCGCCTCCAATAACGCGGTCATTTCTAACTAAAACGAAGCCTGGCAATGAGTACGAAGCAGTAGGTAAGCTTGGTTTTAACCAAGACTCGGAGACTAATACAGCGTGAATATGTTTATAGCCAAAGGACGCCAACATATCTGAGAAATGGGCTGGAATGCTCTGCGCATTAATATGGACCACATTGAAATTTTTTGAGACATCAGAAAACTGTGTCTCAAGAGATTGAGAAAGTGTCGGTATACTGCTGAAACTATTGTTGCTACTCAAACTTTCATTAGAAGAAAACGATAAAAAGTGCTCGCTGTCACTGGGTGAAGAAGACATAAATAAAATAATATAATAATAAAATAATAAATTAAATAAATAAATAGATATATAACCGTAGTACTTACAAACAAAATGTAAAAAATAAAATCAATAATTTATCCACCTGCCATTTGTGTTGAAAAGATAAATCAAAATCATCAAAAACAAGAAAAATTTAAAAACAACAGTTTGAAACTAAGTAAAAATATGCCAAGAAAATAATAATTCGATTTCTTAAAGTATAATAATTGTAGGTTTTCTTTACGTAGGTGAACATTATAAAACATGTTCACTAAATGGTCTAACATTTTCATCGTGCATAAACTGGTCGAACAACATGGAGAACTATAGAAGACATTATGTCAATTTAAATTTACATTATTTACATTACTACCGAAAATGAAAAAGTAATGCTACTGTGAATACAAAAATATTACGATCAATCTGAGAAAATTACATTAATATAGTGTAGGAGCAATGAATGATCGACTTTATTGATCGATAGATTGGATAAAGTATCGTATCGATTAGACATGCCAATCGAAATTAATTGATTAGGTTAGTGGCACCGTAAGATTTGGATTCGTTTATGGTTAAAATTTATATAAAGTGGAAAGGAACCCTAAGATTTAGATCCTTTTATGGTTAAGATTTATATCAAAAACAAATGTACTGGCAATGCAAGCGCGTCTATGAATACGACAATATTTCTCACTCTGATTCTATTTTAACTAACAGGACTTTGTTTTCACATTGTAAATGTAACAAACTTTTATATATTGTTTACATAAATAAGTTATGCGTACTTGTTAAATGGAATTTATTGGCGTGCTACGATGATTAAGAATACGGGAAATTGTAACAATAAACGTAAAAAAATAAATATTAAAATATAATATAAAAATCTCACATGATCAAGAAATATTAGATGGATAAAATAAATGAATCGCTGTTTTTGCGCTGAAAGTACGACACTATGGTATTTGCTCAAGAGACTAGGCATTCCCTCAAACTTGATGAAAATGGGTTCCCATATAGTTTTTTATGTGAAACAGTTACCGAACGGGTCGATGGCCCACCTGGTGCTGTGGTAACCTCTGCCCATAACAAGCAATACTAACTGGGTCCTCCCCTACTTAGGTACGACAAGACTCAAGTCGCATAGTGTGCGCCCATAAGTCTGAGAGTCACGTGCCTGTAATTTCACCGGCAACCACAAATGTTATTTTTATATAATGGGATCAATCTGTGATCACTTTCTTTATCGAAACCCTAGATTAGTATCAATGTTTACATCTTCGACCTGAAATTACAAATCTCAGACCTTTAGTTATGGAGAATTTTTGCTTTAAAAGTGACTACATACACTAGCGCCTGGCAAAATGAAACGAGCATTTCAGAGTTAATGGACGCATGCTACTTGGGTCTTGTTGTACATTGGTAGGAGAGGACCCAAGTCGCATTGATTGTTATTGGCAAAGGTTATCACTTAACACCAGGCGGTCAATCTGCTCATTCCGTAACTTTATCATGAGATAGATTTTTTTTCATCACGTCAAGTTTGGCTTGAAGATAACAAACAAACAAAGTGAAGCATTAATCAAAAAAAAATTATTCTCGTAGAGTTTTTATCATCTTCCTCTATTAAAAAATAAATAACAGTTTAAATATGATCTATGGTATATCATATATCCAACTTTCTCAACGTCAAACAAATATGTTATCAGCTCAAATACACTAATTTATTACCAATATTTCTCACAGTTGACCTTTCGTATTAACACGAACTCATAAATCACCTATTTTGAACCACACAATGTATTCTGTACTGACCAAATGCCCTAATGCCCGGAATACACAAGCAGCGAATTTGGATGACGACTTTTTTTTTTGGTAGATGGAGTAGCGACAAAACAGCTTGCATTATTAATAATAATAATAGCATTGGTGAACAATTCACACAGCGCCATCTAGCCCAAACTAAGCATAACTTATACTATGGGAACCAGACAACTGATAGAATACATATAATACATTTTAACACCCAGACACAGAACAAACATCTATATTCGACAAACAATTGTTTGTGTTAGGTAGGAATCAAACCCACGGCCTATAGCGCAGAAGGCAGAACTACCAACTGAGCGGTGAGGCCTGTCAAATATGACAAATCATATAATACATCGAATTGACCGCCGCATCGCCAGCGACTCAAATCGCTGCTGACTTTGACATCCGCGTGAAATATGCAAGCATTTTGTAATTAGAAATTGTCAAACCCTGTTTATACTTTAAAAACCAGCTCAAAATTATTAACATTATCCTAGCTAATGAACTGTTAAAAATTACCAACCTAAGGATAATGTTTAAAAATAACTCTTTATATAAAAATTTGTAGCAACATGAAGCCCTATTTCCATGTAAACTACATCTTATCAAACCGTAAGTAAAGTTTCAGAAAGACTTATTTGTCCAACTAAAGTGTTTTTTAATGGTAATTATACCTAAAAGCTATTGGTTAATATATAAGCATTAGTGAAATAATATTTAATATGGATTCCAAACTAATTTATTTTTAATCATTTTACAAAGAGCAAATTGTATGATTCAAAATGAGCTAAGAATAGACTCTGAAACTTATTAAAGCTGACTAATCCTTAAGAACTTGAAATATTTAAACTTCACACAATCCCAATTTAACTCAGCAACCAAAAACGACGGCCAAGCATTACATCACAGATATAGGTATTTATGTCAAACGCACCCACTACATCCTTCATAAAAGAAAAAAAGAAATTTCACTTCTCACGCGTTCCTGCGTCCGGTTCACATCCGAAGCTTTTCCTTTAAAACACCATAAACACACCATATTGTCCGAAAATCCAAAGCATGCGCTATTCACAACCGTATCCCATTCATAATAAGATCTATCAAAACCAGTGACACAACTTTCCGTGCCGCACGACACACTTGGTCGACTGGCCGACGAACACGGCAAAATACCGGTTTGTAAATTTGTAAAACGTTTAATTTTCAACCTTAACACCCCGCGATATGAAGAAAAAGAAAGTAATCACGTGTATAAGCGTGTATGTGAAGGTGTATGAACTGCAGACGGTGTTTACTACGACCAAGATACGACTGCGGCTGCCGGCGATATAAAACACTCTAATATCAACCATATTGATGAGAAGACACATATCAAGATTGACGCTACTCAATTTTTAACAAATGTAGCTGATAAAAGTAATGCTAAGAGGGGGATATTACATAAAACAAGTGACATACAGAAATCAGATGGCCCTCTGGCTACAGCAGCGAAAGCAGGCTATCGAATAATTGAAGAACACAGGTCAAATAACTTGACGTCAGATCATGTTCATCGCTGCAAAAGTCTCAAACTGAGTAATGACAAGTATCAATTACCTAAAGGTCAATGACTAGTTTTCGAAGTAGATAGATAGTTTAACTATTTATTGTACAACAAACAAAAGACATTTTACGAATAAAAGACTACAAATTAGGTAGACCCATACTGGGCGTTATTATCACTAAAAGTGATATCTTCCATGCAACCTTTGGATGGACAGGATACAAAAATGACACACTTGACGGCGTGGTACATATAGGACTATTGTATACACATAAGTTAACAGAAAACACGTAAAACAATTTGCTACCTAACATTTATAAAAACGCATAGATATGTGTAAAAACATTTATTTATATATAAACATATATTATAGATTAGCTAAAGAAAATCCATAGAATAGCGACGGTGTTGGATAGTAAGTATATGAGCATCTAACGTCTAGCAGTTTTGACTGTAAACCTTCGATTTGAATTAAGTTTGTCCTAGATTTAGAGGATTGAATAGCGGATGGAAAGGAATATTTACGTAGAATATGGACTTGTGGGCGGTAGTTTCAAACTTAATGCTATAAGAAGAGTGTAAAATAATATAGACTAAAAATAATATTATAAATAAGTATGACAAAATGAGCATTCCGGCGAAGTATTGTCCGGTAAGTATTGTTCTTGATCTTCAATGAGCTACTGTACTTGGCTTGTCTTTTATCTAGAACATATTCATTCGATTATTCTACAACAAACCAGTAAGTTTATATTCCATACATTTATTTTTCTAGAGTAGGTACTCGGTAGTGTAATCATCATAGTGAAATTAGACGGCTGGATGGTATTATAATAATTTAATATATAGGATAATTTTGTTGAGACATTTAGACGCGATGTTTTAAACATGTTAAAACTATAAGGAGAATAAAACAAAGACTACATTTATTATGTTGAAAAACAAAATCCTATAAAGCTAGAATATCCTAACCATAACTGAAAAAAGCAAGATAAATTGAGTAAAGAAACATTCAAAAATTATACATTAATTAGTAAATTAAATGTGAAAATCACGAAGAACATCAACGTAAAGCCAAGAAGTTATTACATCAGAAACTTTTACCAGAGAGCCGGACACTTGAGAATAAACACTTTCACTTCCAGATGATTGTCAATTCCAAAATGATTTTGGAACCCAAATGTTATCACACCAATATGAGCCTTGAATTCTGAAAAGGAAGATCGACTTTTCAATGATGAAGCTATTAGATAAGTCTTTTCTGAATATGTATAAGGTGGCAGGTTGTAAGACAATGAAGGGGTCAAAGGCTCAAAACGTTTATCGTTACAAAAGTATTATGTATTAAGACACACAATAAACAATACTTAAATTTTGTATGAATATCTTGAATAAATTAAGCTCTCTTATTGAATTTCTAAAATAATACCTAAGCATATTTAAAAAACCATCTTTGCAACCCTCGTCTTTTCATGATACTTAGGTACTTTAATAATATTATCGGAAATCACAGTCATGTAACTATGATAGAAATGAAGTCAGGTATAAGTACCATTAACAATTTATATTGAATCTTTTAAAAAAAAATAAGGTACCTACTCTTAAATTTTTTCAAAATAGATAATATATAAATTGAAAATAAATTATCTATTTCATAACGATAGATCTAGGGATCAAGATTACTATTACACCCTGGAGTGTATATACAGATGATTTTAAGTAATTAGATTATTATAACACTGTTATTTATAAAATAACATGTTTCTTTTTATGAAAAGAAGTTCAACTGAAGATCGTACAATGTTACAATGACACCTTCCATCCATATGAAGAGAAACCCTCATTCATGCTGATGCTTGAGTTTAGCTTTCGACTTACTTTAATAATTGTCCTTGTAAGTGCTATTATCGATCGAGTATGTATCGAGTATGAATAATACTCGATAGTTCGCTTCACAGAGGCTCCTTTCAAGGAGTTGCCATATGTCTTGGAATTCTTGGTTGTAAGCTAGGTTTTAGATCTATCAGTTTCCTTAACATGTTTTCTACCGCCATTTTTAGAACGCGTATGTTACTTATATATCGGCCATTGATTACGTCATTTCCGTAACCAAATGTAACACAGATCGCTCTCACGATACCTTAAATTATCCGCAACGAATTTTCACCCTATTGTCGGTCCGTGCGAATACCGTGAAGCCTTATTCTAACAATGGCAAAGTTCAACGAGACATAACCAGGAAAGTCTATATAACGAACGACGCTGTTACAATTTCATACATAACAATTCCTTCATTCAAATCAGTGGTGTTTTCATCCAAACTTGTTTTGTTATGTAGATCAAAATATTACGCTTTATTTTGTGATCTTTTTAGTCTAATTTCATAAAATACGTTGGTTCCATTCAAAGCAGTGGCAGTATCAGATGCGTTTATTTTGAAATGTAGATTAATATTATCCTTAACAGTATCAGCTGGTTCATTATTAGTATAATTGTTATTAATATCAGTGATAATGATAACGAAATTTGGTTTATTTATTATCTTTTCATTATTATCCGTGCAAGTTATACCGATCCAGTTGCAAGAAGGTGAACAAATAGTTGAAAATGGCGTTGAAGATTCTCAATTGAATGAGTGTATTAGTATACAGCGAAGTTCAGAATTGGGAGTCTGTTTCGGGAAGGAAGTACTGAATAAACTGAACAAGTATGACGAAGCGGAGACTTTCAGTTTGGCGAATGGAATATCATTTGTGAGAGATGAGAAGACTCCGAGGCATATTGGCAGCTTCCTGGATAAGGATCCCATGGATTTCCGGTTGGTTTGAATCATGCAGTTAATCAGTTACACACGTTCACAATCTGTGAAGTGACAGTGCATTATGTTTTAATAAGTATTGCTAAACATTTGACATAGGCCATCTAGTCCCAAACTAAGCATAGCTTATACTGAGGGAAATAGCTAAATGATAGTACATATAAACAAATACTTCTGTTGTTAATATACAATTGCATACGCACACAGAAAGTTCGTACGTTAGTCCTATAAATGTTGCCCTGGGCGGGAATCGAATCCACAACCTATAGCGTAGAAAGAAGAGGTACAAATTAAGCTGTGTGATTAGTTAAAGTTCTAACACATTGAGTAAGTTACTCTACTACTAATAGGCATTAGTTTGCCTTACTTCACGAGGTATACATAGGATAATACCCACTATAGGTTGTACCAGTTTTCAGAGAAATCTAATATCTCCATAAAACTTTACTCATTAGTTATTCGTGAAATAAATAGTAATTTAATAACACAATTCACAACAATTGATCCAAATAAATAAATACCAACAATTGAGAGAATACGCTTTATATTGCGTTTATACTTTTTGTAAATATATATACACACATATTAACATCCAGAAACAGAACAAAAAGGTATGTTCCTTACACAAATATTTGATGAATCGAACCCACGACCTACAGCGCAAAAGGCAGAGTTCCGACTGAGCTGTGAGGCCAATCAAAGTTACCAACAATCGGTAAATAGCTCAAAAAATTTATATATAGTTTGTATGTTATCGTATCACTCATTTACAGGTCAATCATTGAGGATGCAAGTGACCTTATCTCGAAACGGTCTCTGCACTGGGACATGAGCATGCTGTACCCGGGGTTGGTGATGAGGATTGGTCCAACGTTGGCCAACGGTGTCCTCGAGTTTGTGATGGACCCGAGGGTGAAGGATAGATCGTACCAACCTCATCAACCACATGCTGAGCTGTCGACAGGTAACAAGAATTTGTTACGCATTCGATAATGCCACCTAATCTTTTTTTCAAGATGAGATACATTACAACAATTTAAAAAGATATCATGTAACAACTTAATATTTACAATGCTCGATCTCCGAGCCGGAATGTTGCCAGCTTTTGCGTCATTCGATTAGGCAAATTAAAATAATAACATTTATATAGTAAAAAAAACATTCATAAAAATATTCAAATAACGTGAATTAGAATATATTTATTAAATTATGTTTTTTTTACAAAAAATTTAAGAATGCGGTTAAAATTGAAAATTGGTTAGAAATAATTTAAGTACCTATTTATAATTCAGGGAAAGTTTATTTTATAATTTATGATGTTTCACCTAAATGAATATTAGGAATAAATCAAATGCTTGAAAATTTATATTTATCAGAAACCTAACCAAGCACAAAGTCATAGAAAAGAAATAAGTCAAAGTTTACGATGTTAAAAGATAATTTATGATAATGTTATACTCTATTTAAGTAAATGAGTTACTTCAACATAAAAAATTAATAAGGAGACATCTTTCGATTGATTTTAAAACTAAGTTATGATGCGCGTTATTGCGGCATCAAAACGTTTATAGTTGAAAATTGCGCTATCTCTGTATTTATGTAAGAACTACTTGCTCACGCGTGCAACTTTCTCGACGTTGCGAGCGCTGAAATATGAGCGAACTCTGTCATCTGTCACGAACCCTGAAGTCTCAATTTTGTTCAATTTTAAACTTCCTTTTTTTCACTAAACCTTAATGTTTCAGTTTGAAAAACTGTCTCATTAAAACCATCGAACTTTTTCGTAATTTATTCATATTCAGTTAGCTCAGTATGTTTATATGTTATCTACATAATATTATTTGTTAATAACACTACAATATTCTATATTAAAGTATGTTTTTTTCAGGTCGCTTACTAGCCAGAAACCTCCTAGTACCATTCCTCCTTGGGTTCAAATTTCAAATATCAACCTTACTACCAATACTTTTGGGATTCCTTTTGATTGCAAGCAAAAAAGCCTTCCTCCTTGCGAAGGTGGCCTTGTTGGCTGTCACAGTATTCTCTGGATCAGGATATGGCCAACAGTTTGGTGGATTCGGATATCCTGGGCCATCATTGTCTTCGTATACTTCGTATGATCATCAACCGCTGCATCATCATGATGCTCATGTTCCTGGAGGTGAGTTGGAGATTCAAGGTTTAACATAAAAAAATACTAATTGATGATGGAAATGAAAAACGAGTCGTCACATATTTGAGTTGGAAACACAAGGTTAATTTAAAAAAAAAACTACTGTAATTCTCGTAGCAGCGTGGTGTTAGGATTAAAGAGCGCCTCAAAGAGGCTCTTTTCATGCACTTGAAACATGTCTTCGAATTTTTGGTTCTAGGACATTTTGATTCCTGACGATGTTTACCTATATTGTTTTGAGAACTTGGCACTACCCACAATATTTTTCAAGTGAATAAACTCTTTAGTCTAGTCGGGATTCGAACCGGCAAACTCAGGATTAAAACGGGGTCGTTCTGTGCAAATGGCTCACCCCGCTCTCAAACAAATACTCATTTATAGGAAATTACACATGTATTGAATAATTTTATTTAAATTTTAGTATACAAACTTCGTATACAAAATAGCTATTTGGTCTCATTAAATTGAGACCAACCTTCTTACTTAAACTGCATGTTTTTAATGATATCCCATTTTGACCAACCCTATTTTTCCCTAAATATTCTTATACCAAATAGTAATAATAATATTGGTGGACAATTCACACAGCGCCATCTAGCCCCAAACTAAGCATATATACATATATATATATATATATATATACTTTTTTATAATACATATCAACACCCAGCCACAGAACGAACATCTATATTCGTCAGACAAATGTTTGTTCTGGGATTCGAACCCACGACCTACAGCGCAGAAGGCAGAGTTACTACCAACTGAGCTATGAGGCTTGTCATAGATGAATGGGTAGAATGTACTCTTTCGATGACAGGTTCGTCGACCTCCTGTCGATGCACCGTATCGAATCTATCCCACGATGTATTTGAGTTCAGATATAATGGACACTAACTCTATGACAATAAGATCGAAAATGCTCTCAAAGCTTTGAAGTTGTGAGTACTTTATGTTTTTGAAGCTTCGGGGTTCAAGTTTAACCTACTTTAGAAAGCTTATAACTAAAAACGATTATATATTGAAGACTGCCTCTTATTCGCTTCTGTCCTTAAATAATTTTTATTCCAATTTATTCAGACTTTAAATAGAATTATTTCAGTAAGTAAGTACCTAACAAAGACAAATATACACTTCTAAATTCTGTCTCAATTATAACCAGTGTAAGTGGCTGGCAGAAAGAAGAAGGTTAAAGGAAGATACGTCTCATTGGATAATCTTGGACTGACTTTAGTAATGGAAATGTCAAATTAAAATCTGATACATTAGATGATTTTTGTTTAGCTATTGCAGTAATAACCTTTCGATTAAAATCACTTTAGTGAGGTGGAGATTACCAATATGTAAAAAAATGCAACTTTTTAAACATTGGATCCGGTTTTTATACTTTCATAACTATTCATTCATCGTTACTATTTTACAGGCTACTACAACAGACATCCGCACCATTCTGATTACTACTACAGAGAGAAGTCTGCAGAGACCACGGCTACACCGATCACTCCTGATGAGCTGAGGGATCGGCTAGAGAGGTTTTTCATTACCAAGAAAGATGGCGAGGAAACTAGGGATGAAGCAAAGATCAGGAATGCTAGGAATTTTGCTTGGACGCCGATTAACGCTGGATAGTTTATAGTCGAACCTATATTGCGTAATGTTTTCGTTAGAAGATTCTTTGCAATGTTAGTATTTTTTCTAAAAAATGATCTATATTGTGAAGTTTTCTTAAAGATGGATAAAGAAAAGATAAGAACTGATGTAAACTGATTATTGCAATTGATCTTCGACTAGCAATTACCCAAAGTCAGCATAATGGAAGTACTGGGTTCTAAAATTCTCCTGTATAATACTCAAATGCTAAATTAACTTTTTAATGAAATCTCTTTGAAACCATAATCCTTCCATGAAGACGCCATTGGGATGTTAGAACTAAAATAACGGAAGTTATAATCTTTAAAAAAATGTTTATAATCTTCTTACAGTATGCAAATCAGCTCATATGTGAAGCAAGTAAACGTATAAGCTGTGAGCATATCATTCAGAAACTTTCTATATCCCTCGCTTACCAGTATGGTAAGGACTATCAGTTGAAAATTCTAAACATACCGATTTTTATTCGGTGTTAGACGAAATTTATAAAAATATACTTGTAGTTCTAGTCAAGATTGGTTTTATAAAGGACGAATTAAATTTAGTAGCCGATACTTACTTTCATTTGCGTTCCCCCATGTTAACTAATAAATACTACTTAATTATAAATAGTTCATAAAATAAGCTTTTTTGTAACGCAGTTTAATTTTTCACGTTCATTAGAGTAACACATTCGTTCCCCTCTCGACTACTCCCAGACTATAGTATTCAGACTATAGTATAGATAAAGACTATATATAAATATAGACTATATTGAGATGCAGTTTTATATTTTTACGTTCATATCAGCGATATATTCGCTCTCCTCTCGACGACTCCAAGACTACAGTATTCAGGAAACAGACGCAGGCAAACAACCATTCTTCGGCTACCCGCATTACAAAAGTATATAATGCTTTGTACAGATTGAGGTCATTTAAACAAGGAAGGGCTGCCTTCGTATGTCTGGGTGTCTTGTGGGGGAATACGGGTGCTGGTAAAAATTATGATTCACGAGATGATCCGTCGTCAAATTCATTTTCCAGAATGTAATTTTAGTAGAATTTATTGCATAACCAAGTGCAACCAATTCATGAATTATGAATTACATTTCAGTCTTATTTAAATAGTAATGGAACTTAGAACCTGTTACAGGTAACTATAACTATGGCAAATTCATGACAATACTTAAAAATTATTTAATTACACACTATTATAAATTTAGGTAATAAACTAACATCGACAATTTATTAAACAAACTAGAGTTTAAAACAAATGTTAATTATGGTACATTATTATAATATGTTTACGTTATTTACGTTCAAAGTATAATTATAATTGAACATCAGACAACCCATTGTCTAATTAACTTACAACAAACGTCGTCAATATATCACATAAGACAAATGCACTTTCTCAATTCAATTAGGATGGTAGAGTCCGGATCTGAGTGCATTGCGAGTTCCGAGATAATCAGACCGTAGCCGTACGCATCGCCGTGTGAAACTAGAGAGTGGTAATATGGAGTGTATTGATCGTAGGCATCTGGTAATTAGTGCTCAAGTGAAATTTGCCACTACAAGGTACACTCAGGGTATCTGACAGGCCACACAGCTCATTTGGTAACTGCCTTCTGCGCTGTAGGTCGAGGGATCGATTCCCACCCAGGACAATAATTTGTGCGATGTATATAGATTTTTGTTCTGTGTCTGGGTGTTAATATGTATTATATGTATGTATTTATAAAAAAAGTATATTTGTATTCTATCAGACAACTGAGTTGCTTCTTTAATGTCATTGAAGTGACCGAACGAGCTGACGGCCCACCTGATGTTAAGTGGTAACCTCTGTCCATAACAACCGATGCGACTTGGGTCCACCCCTACAGGCTTCGACAAAACCCAAGTCGCATTGAATGCACTCGTAACTCTGAGACATGTTGCTGGAAAGTCTCATGTGCCTGTAATTATACCGGCAACCACATCTTCCAAAATAAGTGGCGTATCCATGAATTTCAGAATAGCATACAAAAACTTTCAGTTAGTAAACGTCCGCTGCGCCAGATTTGAACACTGGACCGTCGGATTTAAAGTCTGTGTCCGCAGATATTCCACAGTCTGTCTCAACAGTGTGACAATGTTGCCACAAGAGCTACTTATAAACCCCCTCATACACTTTCCAAGTTTTTCATGGAATGCCTCGCGTGATTTTCATTCATGCCTAACGTTCGTGTTTTGAGCAAATCAAGTTTACTATTATAATTTGCTCTTAATAAGAGCTTTGGCTGCTTTCGTTTGAGGTCGATCCTCCGCAGTTTTCAAGTGGCATAGCATTATAAAATAAATATTGGAGACATTTCACACAGCGCCATCTAGCCCCAAAGTAAGCTAAGCATAGCTTGTATCATGGGAACCTGACGACTGATTTAATACTTATATACTTGTTGTAAATAAATACATATTAACACCTAGAGAGAACAAACATCTATTTTCGTCACACAAATATTTGTCCTGGATGGGAATCGACCCACGACCTACAGCGCAGATGGCAGGGTTACTACCAACTGAGCTGTGAGGCCAATCAATAATGTATACCAATTAATAATATTTAATTAGTTTATAATTAATAACAATTTAAGCTACTTTTAGTATTTTCTATGCGGTATTCAGTCTAGTTTATATAGTGTATCATGAAACAGGCCTAGTACGATCGTCTGTAGTAAATTTAACGATATTATTCCTCTTAATTGATCTATAAGTATGTATAAAATCTATGGCAATCTGTTACATAGCGTTTACTCTGCATCACGTATTTCCAGGCTTTTCAAGAAGAGCTGTTGTTTCACGAACGCACGCAACTGCAATTTGTAAGAATTATTAACATTGAACATGATTTTAATAAGGCAGTAATGGTTTAATAAATCAGAAAGATTGTTTGATGATAGCAGATATTTAATTATATGTGTTCTCTGTTCTTATTTACTATTTGAGAATGTAGTACAGACCCAGTACTTAGTAGCAGTAGAACTTATGCCAAGTTCATCCAGGGAATCAAATGGGAAGTTCTGCCACCGCACCCATTTCTGCCACCCAGAAGTATATTCGCGTTACTTGTTCAGGTTTGAAAAGTGTGGTTGCCCTTGAAATTACAGTTACATGATATATTCCATCGTCACATCTCAAAGTCAAAGGCCCATACGATGCAACTTGTGTCTTATCATACCTAAGTAGTGGAGGACCCAATTTATACTGCTTATTATGGGTAGAGGCCCTTACACTTAACACCAGATGGGCCACCATGCTCATAAGCTAATAAGCAAGACGAAATGGTTCATCTCCAACTTAGGTATAGCAATAAGACCCAATTTGCATTGTATGCGCCCGTAACTCTGAGACGTGAAGGTGGAATGTCTGTAATTCTGCCTGTAATTTCAAGGGCAACCACACCTTTCAAACCGAAACACAGTAACGCGAATACATCACTTCATGGCGGCAGAAATGGGTGCGGTGGCAGAACATCCCCAACGAACTTGGCGTAAGTTCTACTTCAGTTCAATTGACTCACCATGCATTCATCCTGGACTACTAGTCCATACACCAGTAGATGGAAACTGGCGTGGTGACCACGGATGCAAAATGTATGCCTCTAAATCGAGGAAACACATTTTGAACCGCTGCGTAAATAAACGATGTATGGAGCATTAACAAACCAAGAAAGAAATAGTTTACCGCAAAAAGTAGTTCCATGTAAGTATTATTTTAAGTGCTTTGATTATTTTAATGTCATATTGAGTTAATTATTTTGATGTGAAACATCTATAGCCGCACGTAAAACCGATTTCTGGCGTGGCGACGCGTCGCCACGGCATGCGTAACATATTACTTTTACAAAATAATGACGATGTTTCACATCTGCCAGGCGTCCCGTGACGGCTCACATTTTTAGCTATAATTGATATTTGTAATGTTCTTATACTCATAGAGCAGAGTCTAGTGATTTTATTAAACCCAGGTTCGCAAACAACAAAAAAAAAAAAAAAAAAAGAACAAAGACTAAGTCGAAAACTTTTTTCCATAGAATTCGTAAAGAAATGACTTGTAAGTTCAATATATTCAAAATATAAGCTACGTACTTATTGCTTAATTTGACGTCTGTTCAAACCCTAATGAACGAGCAATTTACTAATTCGATAATAACAGTGCAAAAATAATCGCGTACTTTTCCTGCTAATCAGACTTGATCGCGGTAGTTTATTAAAAAAACTAGATAATTTTAAGTCAACTGTGAGTGCGGTGCGAGAGCTTGATGCCCAGCAGTACCCACCCCAAGTTTCGATTCAGAGATCGCTGGTTGAAATCCCGAAGGGAAACATACAGTTTTTCACTTGAAAAATATATGTAAAATACCACGTTCTCAAAACGGTTAAAGAAAACATTGATATGTCCTAGAACCAAAAATCCAAGACTTGTGCTTGAAACTTGTTTATTTAGACTGGAAAAATAATAAAACGCAATGTATAACATTGCGTTTTAGAATTTTATCGACTGCCCTCTTATCGCTGATTTCATATTTAGTAAAACTTCACATAATAAATACTTCCATGAATTATAACAAAATATTATTCCTATAATCAAATTATATCCATTACACCATGTTTACCATAATTATAAATATTACAAAAATTAAAAACATAAGGTACTCGCGTAACCCCACCTTGTTTTATAATAATTATTATGAATATATAATACAAATATGTTATAGGAATTACATATGACTTATCTAAATAGCACCATTATAAACAATAATAATAATTCTTACTCTATTTATACAAAATTGGACATAATGAACTTTGAAAAGAAATGCACAGTACCCGTCGACTAACCTAGCGCTTATAAATAATCATAAATAAGTACATTTATTATAACTCTTTTGTAAATTATTATAACGATACATTATTTTTGGTGCGTTTTTATATCTAAAGTATTTGCAAAAATCATGCATAAACAACTTTACTTTTAACATTTAAAATGATACCATAAAGTTTTATAAATTACATTTTTCCATTACCATTAACTACGTGTTTTATTAAAACTGTATGAATAAATAAAAGGTTTGAACCCTATAATACAACAAAGTTTTTGGCATAACTTCTTGCATATTTAGCCTAGTCGTTGTAATCTATTAAGGAGTCGTAAGTCTATTGTCTATTGCTTCTTAGCGTAAGCGTTGTAAGCTCTGTCCTGTGCCGCGGCTTCGTCCTCCACACTTCTTCTATAGTGACCTCCCGGTCCGGTCGTGTCGAAATCATTACCATAATGAGATGACGAGTAAGTATGGCTCTGAGATACCTGAGGATGCTTCACGATCTCATACGTTGTCTTCTCGTGGGCTTCACCAGACGACACCAACTTCTTCAAACCAATGATAGCGGAAAGGAGCAATGCAATCTTACCAATCAGAAGAGCTTTCCCAGCGATCAGGGCGATGCCTTGGAACGCGATAGCTAAGAATCCTCCCTTCAGTAGGACTCCAGCAATGATAGGGCCCATCATTTTCTTCAGTTTGCCCCTCGCTTCATTCAGTGACCTTCCGACGTCGTCTCCGATCGTTATAGGCGAAATGACGACCCGATGAGTCTGCATCAACTTCGACGTGGCCAGCTGTAGGTATTTGTCTATTTGGTCAGAGGGCAGCGCGTTCAGGTCGCCTTCGGGGAGAGACGACGGGAAAGCACGACCTTCCGGCTTGGAGACGAGGGAGATCCCGTCGAGAATGGGGAGGTTTTCCATCCTGGCGGCGCGGTCGATGAACTTCGCCGCTTGGATCTTGAAGCACTTGAAGATCTCCTGTGAACTCTCGCAGTTGTCGTACATCCGCCCCAGGATCTTGAGGCTGGTTTCGAGGGTGTTGCCCGATGTGAGGGTGGCGAGGCACAGCAGGACGATCGCCCCGCGGTACACCATCTTCGCAGCTGTTGTCCGACCGATGCACCGGCGACTATTGAAATGTGCACAGAATACATGTGCACTGCCATTTATCTATTTTCACCGGGAACTGCATTTATCTATAAATCTTTTAGAGCGTGCAATAGTTGCATCGTATCGCTGAGCACTGAGAGAGTGTGTGTGGTCTGCTTGTGTGGTGCACGGTCATTGTCAAGGACGCTGGTGTAACACGGCAGTAGGAGTATTGTCTAGTTCATTGTGGCCTAGCGGTTGAAGATGGTTGAAAGGCCAGGGTTGCAGGTTCAACTCTTGTAAGGGAATATTGTTTGCGTGACTTGCAATGCTGTTGATTTATGTATGAGAAGTCATACTTGTCCACGTTATCTGTTCCAATAATATTATTACACAAAGTATTCTAACACTATTGGTACTGTATGTATATTTGTCCGACAAAAACTCCGACACCATGCATCCAATCTTTCAGACCTTAGTAGTAAGATAGAAAATGCAAATATGGAAGCAATGTATTTGATTTTTGACTTTGTGAAATGTAATAATTACATTTCTTTAATCTGGTAAAAAGGGGAAATAAGATTGTATATAAGTTTCTCGAAAGAATATTTTTTATAAGGTCAGTTCCGATGACTTTGACCCATGATTTTTTGCATACTCAGATATAATATACTAAAAAAAAATGGTAAGCTGGTCCACAATATTCAATTTTAGATACTTTAATATACTTTTTCTTGTTCACACGAATTCATGCATGGAATGGTTGAGTGAGTTGAGGATGACCTATCATCGTGGACAGTTGGAAGCTCAACACGCATTTATTATAATAGAGCCGGGTAGAGTCAAATTGTCCCGATTGTTTCTATGTTAAATTAATATAATAATAAAAATAATAAATCTTTATTCATTGACTTCGTGCTAAGATTGACAAAGTGAGTTAGTGTATAATAAGTAATAATTACACTATTCCTGAACTAGGAAGTCCTGTGTCTCAAGCGATAAAGGCTAGCACATTATAATAAAGTATCAAATTAATAAACTTACAATCTATGTACCTAAATGATGACTTAAGATATTTAGGGCTGATTATTTTATCGTGGAACAAGTCTGAGTGTATTATACAACATTAACAGATTATTTTATTACAGGTGTATTGGTTTTGTATGTACATTATCTCCTCCGTTTCCTCGTAAGATAAATTGTATGGGGCAGTCTGAAGGGCTCTCTTACAATTCGTGCTATTCATAGACTAGGTACATAATTTAAAATTTGATTTAAAATATGATTTCATGATCCGTAACTAAGTAACTAACAGTAACAGTAACTAACTAAGTAAGTAACATTTTGCATTGCTACTTTCGGTATGGATGATATAGGTGACAGATATTAATGTTTGCTATGGCATAGGTAAAGTATGAAGGCCATAAAAAAAACTCAGATCTTGTGGCTGCCTGGGACAGAGGAAATACTAGTCTACCCATCTTGAATGTTAGAACTTTTTTACGTAGCTTTTTTCCACTCTGCCTTTTATTCTTCACCTCACTGGAGCATATACGGGATGCGTAATAGATTCCCATTACGGCAGTGAGCTAACCGATTACCCTACATCCGATCTACGTTCACCCACATTATTCTGCGATTGAGAAAAGACATGTTAATTTGCTATAATAACAAGAGTATGAATGAGAAATATACATTAATAAAGAGGTATAGTTTGTAAGTAGTTATATATCGATGTAGGAAGTAATCTCCTAAACTACTGATCATATTGTGAAAATATATTTTATCTATAAACATAATAAAAAAAAATAACGTAACAGCATCAATTCCGTCCATGAAGATATTTTGTATATTTTTTTTGAGGGTACGCTAATTTGATCTTAATGGCAAAATTGTGTGGTTTTTTTTTACATTTTTGTCTATGTATCTGTTTCCTGGCCACGCATCATACCGAAACTACTGAATGGAATCAATAAAACTTTACGAAACCTTATGCTCATCACAATATATGTACGGCTTGGATCAAAATTTCGTATAAACTTGCATCTATTTTATTATCAATTTAGCTTAGATTCGCCATAAGTAAGTAAATATAAACCAATATCTTAATATATCAATATGAAACATATAAACTCTAATAATTTGTCTTATAGCATTGATCCATAATAATGTTTATAGTTATCGGTACACATTATAAATATAATAAACTGCCATCTACACGCAACTGGTGGAACTAATTTGCCTAGTAGCCCACCTCTTGCATTGCGTTCAAAGCACTTATGGATTCGTATGCCTCTACACATAAAGAAAATGTTCTCTTTTAAGTTTATTTACACAATAGGAGGAAATAGAATAACTTGACATGAATGAATATTAAAGTAAATTACACATTTTTTTAAGAGCAGTGGAACTCACGCCTAGTTCTTCCGGGGAAGTGCTGTCACCATGTCAATTTCTGCCGCCGAGCAGTAACTCGTTCGCGTTTCATGTGTTCCGGTTTGAGAAGTGTGGTTGCCGGTGAAATTACAGGCACGTGAGGCATTCCACCTTCATGTCTCAGACTTAGGGGAGCATGCTATGCGATTTAGGTCTTATCGTACCTAAGTAGGGGAGGGCACAAGTTTAATTGCTTGTTATGAACAGAGGTGACCACTTAACACCAGGTGAGCCATCTGCTCGTTCCGTAACTGAATCACATAAAAGACCGAAAAAAAGAAGAAACCATAGTGCCCAAGAGGTGCGAATCCTGACTCTGAGCATAAAGGTCGTTGGTTCAAAGCAGAAGTGACATAGAATGTGTACCTATACTGCAGAAATAAGTCTAGTCTCGACATGCGAGACTAATCCCCAAGAGTCCTAATCTTTAATATTGTTTATCTCAATAGCGTGCATTGTATTATGCAATTTTATGGATAATGATCGTGATTTTAGCGATAAATTAAAGCGACATATCTGAAGTACAGTTTACATATTAGAAATGTGTAAGTTTGTAAAAAAATACCCTCAGTATTATAAAAAACTCGACGATTTTCCGCGACGTTTTGAACTTAGGCCAGGTAGAAATAAATTGATACAGCCAGAAACTAAATTGAAAATCCTCAGTGACGGTCCACACGCCATGTCCGTAAAAATATTTAATAAACTACCCACAGAAATAAAGGAAGCAGAAACCTATCCTCAATTCATAAATAAAATCAAAAGTTACCTACTTCAGAATTGTTATTATGACATACAAGAATACTTATCGCAAACTACGACATCAACTAATTTAGTAGCTACCTGAAATTTATATTTATTTAATCCGACATAATTATTATTAAAAAAAATCGGTCTACCTACCAATTGCTATACCTTATACAAAAGGTTCACATGTGAAACCACCAACTGTTATAAATATCCAAATTACCATGTGACAGCAATAAATGTATTGAATTGAATTGAATTGAACAGTCTTAATCATATTATTACCGGGCAATTAAATTTCTTTGAAGTCTATTAATGTCTATGGTTAAAATTCCATTTTTAATAGATACGTGTTATGTAATGAAATTGTGTAAGGAAAAATTTGACAGGTCGTAAAGAAAAGGCCTCACAGATATCGAACATAATCTTCATGAGAGGGACAACCCACCACCTCCCATGGCCCTACCAACCTTACGGTTATACGGGCCGAATCGTCGGGGGCAAAACTTTCAACTTTTCAGTTTTCATGAGAGGGACAAGATGATTCTACTTTCCACGAAAGATATTATTATTTAATAATAATATATAAAAATAACATAATATTGGTGGACAATTCACACATCGCCATCTAGCCCCAAACTAAGCATAGCTTGTACTATGGGAACCAGACAACTGATAGAATACATTATATACTTTTTTTGTAAATACATACAATAATACATTTTAACATCCAGATACAGAACAAACATCTATATTCGTCACACAAATATTTGTCCTGGATGGGAAGTATAATATGTCTGGTTCGCATAGTACAAGGTATGCTTAGTTTAGGGCTAGATAGCGTTGTGTGAATTGTCCACATATTAATTATTATAGAGCAAGCTATTCTTAGGGTAGGTACAAGTTCTACTACCTGGGATGAAATATGATGAGGAACTCCTAATCTGGAACATTAAGTTTAATTTGACACCAACTGAATTGGCGATCGTTTGTGAAGAACGTAAGTTTACGATGTCCCCATCATCAAGGGTTCAGTTCGAGTGAAAGTCAAATAAAACTATTGTATTTGAATAGCGTGCGCTTTCCCATGACAAAATTATATATATGATTAGCGTTGCCAGGCGTCCGGATAGAGCCGGACACAGTCAGGCTTTTTGGTCGCGTGTCCGGCCAAATTTGTTGGTTTTTGGCTGATGTTAGGCTTTTTAGATTTGACCAGTTTCTTTACATTTCTCATATGTTGGTATAAAGAAGACTTATTCATTCAATTTTATTGCTGTTTCAATAGAATTTAAAAAGATTAAAAGGTAAAATGATTGTGGTCTGATATAATGATGAAAAATACAGTTTTAATTAAAAAAACTGTCGTGTAAAGACAAAAATTAGAGGTGTCCGACATTTTTCCGAAATGTCCGGCTAAACTAGCCAGTCTGTCTGGCTTTTCGGTTGTACGACGTAGCAACCCTATATTTGATGATAATTCTGATGATGTTCTAGCCGTGACCGTCGGAACATCAGACGCGTGTCGTGTCAAAGTTGAAGAAAGCGTTACATTTAAGCATTTTCAACACACGCGACAGAGCGTGGTGGCCTAGTACAGACCCCGAGTTTCGAGGAGGTAGCCGGTTCGAATCCTGACGTGCACCTCTGAGTTTTTCGCTTGATAAAAGTATATGTGCAATACTACGTTCTCAAAGCGATGACGAAGAACATCGTGAGGAAACCGACATGCCCTGGAGCCAAAAATAGAAGACAAATGCACAAAAGGAGCCTCTTTGAGGTGCATTAAAAATGCTCTCACCACACTGGTTCGATAGAAAGAGTGAGTAAGAGAAAGACTAAGAATAAATACATACATATTACATATATGTTCTGAAAAAAACATATGTTCGTCAAAAAAGGTTTGTCCTGGGTGGGAATCGAACCCAACAGAAGACGAAGTTACTACCAGCTGAGCTGGCAGGTCATTCTTAATTATCCCACTTTAGGTGATGATAAGCGACAATGAATTTACCATTTGGCCCCAAACTTCCTCGATAATTTCATGATTAGTAGTTCAGTGTCATCGTATCAATGAGTTTTACGAAACCAGTGTGGTGAAAAGTTTAAAGTGCCATAAAGCAGCTCCTTTCATGCGACACACACGTCTTTGAATTTTTAGTTTAGGACATTTTACATTTAAATATCAGAGTTTACCCGTAGTTCCAATGGATTCACCCAATACCGGGCAATTTTTAATTATTTTAATATTTTTTAATTTATTTAATTACTTATTGATTTAATTGTTAATATTTACACTGAAGAATAAAATCATATAAAACATAATAAACTCTGCCTTCTGCACTGTAGATTGTGGGTTCGATTCCCACCTAGGACAAACTTTTGTTCGTAAGTTTGTTCTGTGTCTGGGTGTTAATATGTATTTATTTACGAAAAAACTATATAAGTATTCTATCAGTAATCTGGTTCCCATACTACACTGTGTACAAGCTATGCTTAGCTTAGTTTGGGGCTAGATGGCGCTGTGTGAAATGTGCACTAATATTTATTTATTTATTAACAATGTACAACGAACAGCTACGAATTACTTCACACTGTAAGAGTAATATCTGTGTAACGAGAGATTGTCTTATCTCTATGTGTTTAAGTGCCGCCCCTTTTTAATTGCTACTAGTAGGCACAGAGAAAGCAAAATTAAATTTCGAAATGGCAATAAAAATGTGTATGTTTCGCTATTGTATAATTTACTGCTCTTAGATTTCGCGGCTACTGGAGAATTTAGATTATTTTTTGGTTCAAGCTTTCGCCAGAAATTAGTTAGGGCGTACTAGCGCCTAGGCACCTCTTTTCATAACAGTGTATAGTTTGATTTTGCAGATTTTCTTCCTTATATGGTGATATTTTTTAGCAATTATTATACCAATGACTTGCTTTTCAACTTAGTTGGTAGTAACAACATGATATTTGAGTGAAAATTCAGGAAATATGGCACTCAGCCAAGACGCTATCAAATGCCTATCTATTTCTAAATTGAACATTTACCTAACTGAGATTATACTTCCTATCAAGCAACAAAATCTTTCGAACAGATAGGCTTCGCCAGCATTGGTCTAGCTACCTCTCTAGGAAACAACGCTGAAATCGAACCTAGGCCCCTTAGTATTGATCTTCAACCTGTCCAGAGAAAGACAACTGCAAAAAACAATCCAATATAGGGCAACAGCCATATTCATAATATTTTTATGTGATACAGTTACGGAACAAGCCGACGACCCACCTGGTGTTAAGTGGTAACCTTTACTCATAACAACCGATGCGACTTGGGTCCTCCCCTACTAGGTAGGTACGACATGACACAGGTCGCATCGTATGCGCCCGTACCTCTGAGACGTGTAGGTGGAATGTCTCATGTGCCTGTAATGTCATATTGTCAGTAGACCGAAGAACATGTAATGGTAGGGCTTCTAACCAGACACTAAGAGTTGGTATGCCGGCTTTTAACCGTAGCGCAGAAAGTAAGGGGACACTTCACAGTTATTCTGCCAAATTTAAAATGTATTTTATTTTAGAATATTATAAGTAATTTTGAAATTAAATATATACTTAGATGATACAAATCATTTTGATCTCGACAACGAATTTTACTTGTGCAAGCTGTGATTACCTGAAGGAAGTCAGAACAAGAAATCTACTTTATTATGTAAGAAACGTGTATGATTTACTGAAAACGCTCAATAAACAAATAAAGGAACTGATGAATTCAAAATAAACAGATGTAAGGCCATGGCTCTTGGCTTCCAAGATGTAATAAACTTGGGCGGTAGCAGTCCCCCAGAGGTTTTTCCGTTAGGTCAAAAACAATAAATTTTAATCTATTTAATTAATTATGGCACACATAAAAAAATACAATGTACAATACGACTTATTGCATTTTCTACCACTCAAAGAAAAAAATATTATTTTATTATTATGTATCACAGCAGTGAAAATTACATGTCAGCCCTCTTGTACCTTCTTATCCAGGTATCAATTACAACGGACAAAATCATCGCTAACGATGTCATCCCAATTTGAAGGCGTGGGAATAACACCTTAGTCAATACCAATAATATGAATTGAGAAATAATAGTAACATTTTAATAATAGGAGAAACGTCAAAACTTTTATTCTACAAATTGTCTAACGTGAACGTTAGAACATGAAGTGTGTTATGAAACGTAAGTTATTAATGGATGCGGTACTTTCCTTCGTTTTTCTTCCTGGTTTAATTGAACACACAAATAGCGGATTATCATCCAATACTATTCTGATACCGCTAAGGTACAAATTTGCTCAAGTTATAAAATCACTGATACTGTCCCTGTAATAGTAATTATCTCAATAAAGCGAATAACATCTTAACAAAATTTAAAACACTAATATTTTTGTTTCTCATTCTACTATTTGAGACTGAGAACCGAAAACAGATGTAGTATTTTCCTTGTTTAACGTAATTCCGATTTCTTCTTAAATAGAAGAAATACTATTCTGTACGACTTCGTAACTGTCTTTCATAAATTATTATTATCGTTTCCAAGCCATTTATGAATTTTATGGTAATAAAGTTTTTGACTTTGACTTAAACAAGGGTGTAATAGCATCTGACCCACTCAAAATACCACATCCAAAGCGTCTAAACTCACCATCCCGACCCCTCACAACGATTTTCCGTTTCGCCTCACACACACAGCCACCATTCATTCAGCAGCGCTCCACGATAGAGCTTCTTGAACTATAAATACTCGCGGTATCTGATCATAACTTGTCAGTATTTTCCGAAAAACCGTACAGTTCACAATGTTCAAAATAATTCTCCTATCAGTCGTAGTGGTAGCCGTGTCGGCCAGGGATGATTTAGGAGTGAAGCATATAATGAGGGTTCTCGAAGACTGTCAACGGACAGACGGAATATTCCCGTGTCTGAAGAAGAAGGCGATACTCTTCTTCGATCGTGCTGCGAGAATGGAGAGTATACCTTTGATAGACGGAGTAGATATTGTGAAAACTTCAAATGTGCAGCTGATCCCTATAAGTGAGAACGAGATAGATGCAACTATGCCTAGGAATATGGAGGATAAGGATGGAGCACTAACGGATATGCTTTGGGAAAAAGTTGCTGCGTTCGCTAATTCCAGGACTATTCAATTGTCCTTGCCGAAGATGACAGGGGAAGAGCTGAATAAAGGTGTGGAAGAAGGTGAGAATGATATTTGTACATCTGTTATCAGTCTCAAAAGAGGTTCGCATGATATTGAAAAAAGTTCACTAGGTTTAATTATGGCATATGTACGAACTCATTTTTAAAACCATTTTTACAACAACAAACCACTAACAAGACTGAAAATGTATACTAATAGGTTTGTGGTTTTTATGTGGATACATAGTAATGATGATTGAATGAAAGTCGATAACTAATTTTAATCTTAAATAGTAATAAAAAAGTTGTATCCGTTATATTAATCACAATAACAAGCGATAAAAGATACTATCCTAATATTTTATAAAATAAATTAAATTCATATTTTAAACCATATATTCAAGTCATTTATTAATTTAAGAATAAGGTTTTTGTAAAGGTAAGAAGCGATCCGATCTAATATCGTTACCAATAGTATTTTCAATTTCACTGAAAAACTGGCATTTTGAGAATGTGGTAAAAATCTCAGAAGCATACAGAAGGACCAGAAAAAAAAACATCATTATTTTGCCAAAAAAACTCACTGAACGAATAACACACATAGATTTGCACTTGTAAATTTTGAAACTGATTTTAATAGTAATATATGTTTGTCATATGGCAATAAATAACACCCGAAATTGTATTACGTATATACTGCATAACAAAATTTAACAATATTGAAGGCGTTACTTTTTAGGGTTTAATTTTCATCCCCCCAAACAGATCAGGAAAGAAAAATCGACCACAGAAATAAGTTAATGGCCAGAAAACTCGTTATGCAACGAATAGTTACATTAGATGACAGATGGAGTAAACGAATTAACTGCTTCCTCTTGGGAGTAGATCATACGTATGTTTGTTTATCACCCACGTGTGAACTTTAATATGTTGCGTCCGCTTTAGTGATTCACTTACCGGTTTCCCAGCACTCATTCATTGATAACATATTGATAACAACCTACCTACCTACTTTGTGTATCTTGTACTACGGGAACCAGATGACTGATAGAATACTTTTTTGTTAAACACATATCAACACCTAGACACAGAAAAAACATCTATTTTCGTCACACAAATGTTTGTCCTGGGTGGGAATCGAACCCACGGCTTCCAGCGCAGAAGGCAGGGTTACTACCAACTGAGCTATGAGGCCAGTCGAAGATAACTGAGTCTGAGACAAATACAAAAGCTAATTCGTAAAGATCCTCTAGTATATTACTAAGTATACAAAAGCTCTATTGTTATTAACTTTATCAGTTTCTTATTTAATGTAGTAAAAATGTTACATACAAATCAATCCACAGTTTTGAGTTATTCAAATCTAAGATTAAATAAATCTAGGTGTCAAATAATCTTGGTGCGTACCATATTGGGTTAAGTATTCTGACAAAACAGGGGTTCGAGGATGTATTGAGTATTTTAATTCGTTAGACTGTATTTCTCTACTGCCTCCTGTAACACAGTTTCTAAACTAAAACAGGAGATAGAGCTACTACAGTTTATTTGTACCCTTACTTTGTCTATAAATTTTTAATAATTGTATTATGGTATAATATGGTATAACTTATAGAACAAAGGAAATGTTGTTTTTTGGAGTTTCAAATTGCTTATTTATGTGTTTTCGCCACCTACCTGTCTAATGATGCTTCCTTTCCTTAGCTAGACGATATGCCAGAAAAATATAAACAAATATATATGTATACCCAAAATAGTCTAGTTATATTCTCTTTCTCAACGATGCAAGCCTTGTATTATGGCATATAATTTCTCTCTCAAAACGCTATCCAAAGTATCAACTACAATAGCTGTATAATGAGTTTAATTGTTATACAGCATATTATTTTTGGGTAATACATATGAAACAAAACGCTAGTTAATTCAAATTACTAGTTACCATACATCTCGTACAATCTTATACAGTAATCAGACATAAAGATACGACTATACGTCGTTAACTTGATCATTATTCAGATGATATTACAGTTTCAAGTAATAAAGTTCTCCATTATTATGTATTGTTGAACGTCATCACTTAAAATAATTAATTTGGGAAAGTAATTCGTCATTCAGCTTAGATTTTTACTGCTTAAAAATATTGTTACTATTTCGTTTTGCTGTTTCATTTTGATCATTTCGTTACTTACTATGGTTATGGCTGCTAAAGATGACATGATTTCTTTAAATAATTTACACTATTTTAAAAGAATATTTTTCCGGGTAGCAACGTATCGATCATTATAATTATGAGACCTCCTATACTAGGCACTATTATCAGTCTTTATTTATTATAATATTAGTAGAAGAAATAAGTTAGTTATCGCAATGTGCTCTTTGGCATTACAAGGAGTCTCGGGTGAATTAAATTATAACCCTAAACCTAGATACCTTAAAAAAAAATAACGTCTGTCATGCATCCAAATCTGTTCAGGCCTTTCAAAGTTATGGTATATCATACATACATCCATACATACAAACATGAACCCTGTAAAGATTAACTCCTTTTTGGGTAGTTATTTAAAAAATAATATGGATGAATGAAATAAGGATGTTTCATCGCGTTTGAACTTTGAGCTTTATAAACTACCCTATAATAAGCTCCCTAATATTTTATGAATAATTTGCATAATTTAAATGCAGTACACAAATCGAAAGCTTTACGAGTGAAAATTGATACTGTAGATGCTATTAGAAAACAGCTAGTGGACAATATAAAATAGCCATACAATTTAACGGATCTCAAAAGTGACGTGGTTTGAGGTTTCTATACAACCATTATGGTTTATAGATGTGATTTAAAATATATTGCAAAGCGTAAAGTCATTGGCAAAAATATTATTCTAAATATCGACGGATTTGTGGCTGTTGGACGTGGTTGGTATATGGATATCGAGCAACAGATTTCGGCTTGTTTACATGTGAACATTTTCTATCTTAACATCATAAATAACTTGATTTATGTATAATTATCAAATTTCTTACAGAATTAACGATCATATAAAGAATTGTTCCTAAGGAAAAATACAAAAAGACAATTGAAATAAGCAGATAAATTATAACTATCACAGTTCTTATAGATCGTGAGCAGCTGAGGGTCAAAGTTTACTTCAAAAGACGGATTTTTGGGGAAAGGTTATTGAAATTATTACCCGAATAGTGACTGGGCTGAGAAATCATTCGTTGATGAGACAATAATAGCTTAAATGTAGGCCAGTAGAATGATAGTTCCTCCAACAGAATCTATTATTACAAATTACTGTATTTTGATATATATGTTTTCAGTAATTATATACAAATAATACATAACAACCCACAAGTACAGAAATACATCTTTGTTCGTCACAAAAGTGATTCTTCTGTGAGAATCGAACCCACAACCGTCATCGCAGAAAACGGAGCTACAACCAACTGAGCTATGAGACCAGTCAGTTTATAGTTTTTTTGATTATGGGGATTAACAAGCAAATCAAAATCATTTTCAATTTCCTTTCGTCCGACAAGAAGCCTGTTGAAATAGTGTAGAAAACAACTAAAAAATTATACTTCAGTAAAATATTTGGACTAAACGATACTTGTATTGTAAAATCTATTTAATAATAACAAATATACTTTGTTACACATTCTTGTGAAGCCATGGAGAACAATATTTCTTTTGAAGTTAAATCGCGTTTCACTAATTGATGAGGAAATGCACAAGCTTGCGATTTAATTATCACCCTCGACACTAATCACGAAGAAATTACTTACGGTTTTTACTTTTTAAACACACGAGTAGATAATTATATCTTCAGTAAAATTCTCAAAAAAGCTAAAATTAACTATTAATTTTTAAATAATAAATTGTTTCACTATTCATTTAAAAAAATGATTAACTTACAAGACCACTGTTATTTGACATTTCCGCAATTACGTCGCTAGCAATCCTGCATGCAAACCTAAGGGTGCCAGGTTAATTCCCAGCTATTACAAATATTTGTGCATTTTATTGTTTTATATCGTATTTGATTACATACTTTTTTTGTGTTACGACTTGGATCCTAATTTACTAAGTTACCACATGACCCAAGTCACATCGTATGCGGCCGTAACTGAGACGTGAAGGTTGAATGTCTCATGTGCCTGTAATTTCACCGGCAACCAGACCTTTTAACCGGAACATAGTAGCGCAAATGCAACACTGCTTGGTGGCAGTATTTCCCCGGATCAACTTGGCATAAATACTGCTGCTACTAAAACTATATTCGATACAGCTGAAAGAGTCTGAGTACTACTGTTATCACCGGCTCTCGATGGTGTGATGAAGATATTAATATGGGCTTGTAATTTAGCCTTTTAAGGAAGCCTTTTCTTCAACCACTGACCTCCAGAAACAGGGGGCATATTTCCCTGCCTAAAACTGTTGGCTAATTCAAACCTTCACGAAAATTCCAGGTCGTGGCAAGATGAAGAAGATGATGTCAATGATGATGATGGGAGCTGCGATGAAGATGGTGGCCATGATGCCACTCGCTATTGCCGGTCTGTTCGTGCTCGCTGGGAAGGCTTTAATAACAGCTAAGGTAAATAACTTATACAGTATTAAGTAATGTATATGAATAATTTTAAGAGCAGTAGAACTCTCGTCAATTTCATCCGGAGAAGTACTGCCACCATGCCCATTTCTGCCACCATTCTGTTCCGGCTTGAAAGGTGTGCCGGTGAAATTACAGACACAAGCGACCTACTAGATTCCACCTACACGTCTCAGAGTTACGGGCGCATACGATGCGACTTGGGTCTTGTTGTACCTAGTAAGGGAAGACCCAAGTTGCATCGGTTGTTATGGGCAGAGGTTACCGCTTAATACCAGGTGGGCCGTCAGCTCGATACGTAACTGTATCGCATAAAAAAAAACTTTGTATCAACTAGTTAGCTGAAAGGTAGTTTGTTAGATGAGAAAAATCTATTTCTCAGAGTTAGATCTTTATGATTTGATAATTTGAATGTTGGGTTGATTTGTTTACCTTATTAAGAATTTAATTTATTTGAGGTTGGTAATTTTAAGTCTAACCGAGATAATTAACCATTCTGTGCATCCAATGACTACGTGGTATTAAGCTTGTCGATGCAAAATCCAAATATCGTATGAGTTGAGATTGAAGAATATATTGAAATTCTTATTACCTACACAAAACTATTCATAAAATCAAGGTTTTGCAAGAGAAGAGTTAATATGTTATATAACATTTTTTTTATTCAAATATTGATAAGAAAAAGAAAATAATATTGAGTAGGACGTGGTTATAGATACATCAGCGTTTAAAAATTAAACTAGCAATTTCACTTTAAATTTTTTTACCCAAAAATTTTTATTATATTAATGATGCCACCAATATAAAAGTCTTAGGAACTAAGTACTTTGTAATAACATACATTGACTCATCCCACAAAAGAACCAAATTGAGATGAAAAATTCCCACGGAGTTAAGATAGAGGGTCATCATAGAAAGCATCTAAAATTTCTCGCAGCTCAGTCGAATTCTATACCACAAATCCAAATATCATATATAATTACCTCTTTTGTTAACTTTGAAGGAAGAGACCGAGAGATCAGGGGCTCTGTTACTAGTCGGATGCAAGATATGACATTTAATTCGTATTCTGTCAAAACGGAAAGATGTCAATGTCAAATTGAAAGATGATAAAGTACAGGAACGAATTTTTTATTATCCTCCTTATTTTAATTTGAAAGTTATATCAAAGTATTATCACAATTTATTATCATGCCGAAAACTATTCTATTAAATTATGTGTTCTATATTTGATCTGCCACTGATGTGGTGTTTGATGAGCATTGAAAATGATTAAAAGAAACCAGCCTAGCATTTTAACGCCAAATTGTATTTTTTTATTCACTTTTGTCCTATGAGGTCCTACAAAACCTACATGATTAGCTTAGGGTTTTAAATACGAATATGTACGCGATAACGTTCTTCATTCCTACTCATAGTTTATTTGTACTTTTTTCTTTTGATATTATGTTTTGTACAGTTTGTGTAAATAGATTTATTCTTTCTTTCCTTACATACACATTGACACCGCGAGAGAATATTTACAATTTCTTATTTATAATTGCAAAAAGCGATTTAATTTCAAAAGTGAAAAACCGCGATTAAGCTCCAATCAATAAACAAGCATTAACCTGACCTTCCTTCATTGTTAGAAGTTCACACGCCTCTCACGGGAACAATTTCATTTGCGTTGACAACATCTGCGAGACATCCGATTTGTGTCACGATAACTTGGTCTACATTCTTAGCTTACTTAGTTTCGACTTTGTTATCTTCATCAAAGTGAAATTGTTTGCATTTGTGCTTTGAAATTACAACAGATAGAGTCGCTGAGTCGCTTTACCCGTGACGGCTAAAACTTCGTGTAAACAATTGTATTGATTTTTGATTGCGGAATCGTGCCTTTCACGCGACCTTTTGAACTTCGCCTCAAACGCATTATTGAACTCACACTAAAATCTTTTGTTAAACAGATGATTGCTGATTTCTGGCAACACTTAAAGCCATCATGTCAAAATATACAATATAGTTCTAATTTTATTTCTTACTTCTTGAGGTCTACACTTCTTAAACTAGGCATGCCTGACAACCGAAATTATTGACCTAATGAGACCTTGTCTATTAAGATATTATTTCAAGCCAGGATTTAATGTTCGTACTACATGAACACAGGCCTCAGCGTGCGAGCCCGATTAGTAGTTTGAAATCGCAATTTTTTTGAGAATCTCATTTATCATGCGAATTAGCTTCATGGCGAATTAATCTGTGCGGTAATTTTGGATTTAAGAGTCAGTGACCTTCAGATTAAAAGTCGGGATCCGTACTACTGGATCAGCAATCTCTTAAGTTATTTCAATTCGATATACTTTAGCAGAAAAAGCAAATAAGTGTTCATTGTATCTATAACATATATTATTTCGTACATTTAATACATTATTATATGAGCAGTAGAACTAATGCCAAGTTTGTCCGGGGAAGTACTGCATCCATATCTGTCTCCAAGTTGGTTCGCGTTACTGTGTCCCGGTTTGAAAGGTGTGGTTGCCGGTGAAATTACGGGCACTTGAGGCATTCCACCTTCACGTCTCGGACTTACCAGTGCATGTTCGAATGATACTTTCGCTATTAACTTTGTTATTGTCATGAAAATAGTTGGCAAATGATGTCCGTTCAACAAACAATAATTGTCGTGAAAGAATGTTCCGTTATGTACGAAGAATGTAATTAAAAAGCTAATAGTTGTTGAATTATGACATTTATTTTCATTTTACTAATGGTATTTCCTACCATATTAATGAATCAAGCACGATTATTTCTCATACCATTGTTCGTACAAAATATCTGTCTTTTTCATCAGTAGCAAATAACGTTACACAGTCTCTTTTGGCAAGTACTAACTTATCGGTTTCATCTGCCACGAGGCAGATGTGACGTGTCTTCATTGTTTTAAAACCTATACCTGGTAAAATACAAACAAATGTGAATTTTTATCTGACCCCACAGTTCTAAACCATAAGCCACCACAAGCCATCAACTGAATCACAGGGTTTCAACGTCGTTGCATATTTGTTCAGGACAAATATATCCGTCTAATAATTTAAGATATATTGATTCTGATTATATCTATATTGATCAACATTATTGGCTTGTTTTTTGCCATTAACTGATGTAATTGAAGGTCAGTCAAAATAATAGTCCGCGCAGTGGCATCATGTATAAATAACTTGTGAACGTTCATTCAAATAATGACCCAGGTACACTGTCTGGTGACACAAATTCAAGATTAACTACCATATTTTCTTGCCGCTAGATGTTTAGTACTAGAATCTGTGGTTAATGTCAGACTATCGTTTTGCGTAGTGTCCGCAGAAACAAAAAAAGAACATGATATTATTAGAGTTTGTAGTAAAAATGTAATTTAGGACTTGTATGATGGTTTCCTCATGATTTGTCGGGTTAATGTCGACTTTATGGAATTGTAAAGATTGTTCGTAACTTTGATAAAACAAATTGTAGGTTCATGCAACTTATTCTTTCTTAGGCAATGAAAATAGTATAACTATAATGTCAAACTTTAAAAAAGAAATAGGCATCCATACAATACAAAAACGTGGTGGAAACGAAAGGAGAATCACTACATTTTATTTGACAGTTGTATGTTTTTCAATTAGGAGAGAAAGGGAGCGTAAAATAAAATAAGTTAAAGTTGGTTCGATCAGCATTAAACAAAATAGTTTGTCTATAGAAGCATTTTTCCTAGTCCTCTCCGGCAGTGTTACAGGGGCGAAAAGCGTGATAACAAAGCAGTGTGTAGCGTTGGCAGACACATTTCCACTCCTCGCCCACAACTGAAACGAGGCCCTTGAGCTTGACACCTGCGACACATCGCATTCTAGTATCCTATACTAAGTAAGCGTTATTTTGAGTGATATAGACGATAAATCCTATTACTCAAGGTTGTGAGAGGACTTAAATATTTATTTTCCAACGCTACCGCCCTAGGCGACGTCCCATTACTGGTAGAAAGGAACAATGTTCTGTTTTATACTGGTACTACTAAGTCACGACTCAGCTTTCCTTTGTATTTACGTAAATGCCTCGACAATTCGCGTGTTGATCGCTATTTTCTTTCGGTCGTGAATTCCCAGTTCGAATGCCTGGTTGAAATTTGTTTTCAATTATTCGAAGTTATTGTTTCTGATATTATCTGCATAGAAGGGGTTAATTTAGAAATTAATTACTGGAATGTAATGGGAAGGTTGTAGGTTGTTGTTAAACTGAGTTATTGTGCATTTACAAGTTTTTTAGTATAAAATTTCGCGGCATTTACAGGATGTTTTATGTAAAAATTAATTTAAAGAGACTGGGTCCATTCTACAGCCTTACTTCATGATATTACGAATATATCCAAATAAAATACGATTTGTCAAGATAAAATGTCGTGCGGAAATTTAAATTGCTATAGTAACATGTAAAGATGAAGATACAAATGTAAACGTCTCGTCTATACTCCAGTGATTAACAACAAACCATTAACAACATATGTAAAAGTATTTGTGAAAGCTCCCTGACAGGAAAATAATCTATTTTAATGAACATAACCTTTGTATCACAGATCTCATGACGCTATTCCGAATTCATTATCATATTGCACTAGTTTGCCCCATAATGTAGCACCATAGTACACACAAGCCTGAACTCGAGTACAAGCAAAAAGTCATTCACACATCATATTCTCATTATTGTTTCTTGCAGTCAATGAATCGATGTCATTGGAATCATTAAAGTAGGAATGTAGGTTTGTGAGGCATATAAATGCTTTGAAAGTTATGTATAAACTTAAGTAATGAAAAAAGCGATTAGGCCCACGAGCTAGAAAATATTTATATTCACGATTTAGATAGAAATATTGCAAAGTACGGAAGCCATGTCGTTGCTAAGATGGAACGAATCAGTTTTTTGCAATTTCCAAGTTTTGCTTGAATTAATAGGCAATTATAAGCGACACCAAAAAAATTAGAGAGATGGCTTTTTATAATACTAACTTCTGTTATATCGCAAGAAGGACCGATTTATTTAGTTTGTGTATTCGAAGGGAAAGGCCTAAGTGGTACATCTAAGAGAATAGATAGGCTGATTATCATCAATTTCGCTGGAAACTTCAAATCATTTCTTGAAGTCTCATTACAGACATTACTTAGAAAATAATTTTATATATTAATGGTACGTGTCACGACTGAATGTATGCTTTCTACCGACCTGTGACCTCAACATTCTAGTGGCACTAAATGATGACTTTTCCCTGGAGCAGTCTTAGTACTCAACTATTGATGACCTACCTTAACTATTATGTACCTTAACTTTTAGGCTTTACTTACCTTTGTGTTTCCGTGGAGTGGGGGCCTGGTAGTAACACAGGCTTCTAGCCTACCTCTAGCACTAGTCTCTCATAAAACTTGTTTTTCACTATAATATGTATTTTACGTGTTTTTTGTGAGAGACAATACATATATATATTATTTGTATTATTATGTTGACATATTCGAACGTAACCCAGGTTCTTATTATTGACAGTCAGTGCAGAGAAACTTAAAACCCATACAACCAGGGATTTACTTTGGATTTATTTATTTTAATCAAAAATTATTTAGACTTTGACTTTGTTGTTTGACGTTGGGATTTGAACTAGCGACACCCGGATTGAAACACTCTGGTCTATACCACTACGTCACCAAAGTCTGGCCACCTGTAAGTTTAAGTTACGAATATTGGATATATTGAAAATAAATTGTGTTAAACAATATTAATGTATTTCGGAACGTAAAAGCATAGATTCAGTCTCTCAAAATAGCCAATAACTATAAATTACCAAAATAAAACGCCTAAAGTCAACTCATAATTTACGACATAGATACATATTTGTTTAATTATCATGGAATACTTGTATATATTTATACAAGGCACGATACAAAGAAAATATTATTCATTTGATCATATTTCAGGCCCTTTCCGAGATATTTTTTCTATTTCAATCTCGACAAAATCATAATAAAATGTTATTTTCAGCGTGATGAATATTCTGTTCAGGATCTTAATTTTTCTATATAATAAAATCATGTTCTTAATTTTATCTATATAAAGTATCATTATTTCGGCTGGTTTCTAACGTAAATACTAATCGCGACCCTTTATTTATTAACGAATCGTGTTAAGGAAGTTTAAATAGCTACTTAAAATGTGGTACACATTTTGTTAGTTCATGTTGAAGGACATTCAAATCAATTATCAACTCTGCGCCTAACTATATAAAGGCTGGTTTGATATCATTTATCCCGCATAAGGATTTTGAACTGTTAGTCAATATAAATAATGTTTAAAATTGTTTAATCACGTTACGGAATTTAATAAGACCTTCGATATGCTATTCTCGCTTTGTTCAACTTGTTTTCGTATAATGACAAGATAAAGTGTGGTTTCTTTGTAAAATTTCCCCACATTTGAGGAAAATACATAATCGATATAAAAGCTCATTTAATAACTCGATTAAAAATACACCTAACCAATCGTATTTATATCAGACTATTGGTTCGATGTGTGTTAATTTCTCATGCCAAACTATTGAACCAATCTGCATTTTTTTATATAGGTGTCGGTGTTCTCACAACACATAAGCTAATTTTTACTAGCGAAGTCACAGGCAAGAGCTAGTATAATATAATTATAATTAGTTAACTATTATATAGTATATTCTTATGTTATAATATCATATATGCCCCTTGATTTATACCGCTGATGTCAATTCTTTTATAAAAAAGGCACTGATCTTTAAATTTGATACGAATGTGAACCTCAGATAGTTTTTAATCGTTCTCACAATAGATAATAAAAATAAATTATTTATTAAAAAAATATTATACCACACGTAATTTAAGTAAAAAATGAACCACAGTTGTAACAGAGATCTGATGTGGTACAAATGTTATATTTGGTCCGTCAACCCAAAGCCAAGAATATGCGAGTCTAAAATCGCCAGCTGGTAACACCAGCCTCCATACGCACTTTAGCAGTCGGTTCAACGCCACGCATCAAGTTGCACGAAATTCATAGAAATCGTTTCATTGGAAATACGTTTTCGAGTTCATCTCGTTACCTTCGAGATTTCTTCAATTCTATTGTCATTCTAAGTAAATCTCGTGCGGCTTGTATTTATCAAGCCGTGCGAGATTTACTTGGCCTGATGATTGAACATTCTACGGTTCGAAGACCCGGATTTGGGAACGTGTTATTCTGGGACATTGATTATTTTTATTTATGTTTACTATTTCAGGCTCTTCTCAATTCTGTGGTTTTTCTAAATCTTAGATGTCTAGTAAATACATGCTGTACCTTAGAGATTTAATTGATGAGTGGATTTTATTTTCATTTTCTTTAAATTACATTTTTGTTCACAATTTAATACTGTTTTGTCATTTTTATGTGGAATGTTTATAGTTCGGAACGTGCCGACGGCCCACCTGGTAATAAATGGTAACCTCTAACAAGCAATGCGACTTGGGTCTTCCCGTACTTAGGTGCAAAAAGAGTAAAGATTCACGTCGTAAGCGTACGTAACTTTGAGCCGTTAACATAATTTTGTTCCATACCGATATTATAATATGTATACATATTGTATTGACTGGTAATGTTATTATTATGTAAATCAAATGGGTCTCGTGTGTAAAGTAAGAATTTTATTATTTTTATTATTATATAAAAGTTCACCAGAATTAATTTGAGCTTGATTAGCTATCCTACTACATGATCAAAATCTTTTAGAAGGTTTATGTCATATTCGTGGGAAATGTGAAGTTTAATAGATTTATGTCCACATTTTAAAACGTTTGAGCACGCGATTTGAATGTTTGGACATATTTATGTAGTTTGTAAACATTGGTAGGCATGCACTTTATACAGTAGAGAGTATATAGCTTGTAAATTCTTTCAAAATGGGTAGGTACGACTCTCGTTACATAGACCTAACTGATCTGCTTATGTTATTTGATAAGTATATATGTATTCTATCAGTCATCTGGTTCCCATAGTACAAGCTACGCTTAGTTTGGGGCTAGATGGCGCTGTGTGAAATGTCCATAAATATTTATTTATTGTATTTATTTGATAAGGAATGGTCTTTGGTTCAAAACAACAAATATATTTTATAATTGGATAAAATACTTCTTTGATTTCCTATATAATCTATGGTCTGGTAAATCCATAAAAGAAAATATATTTTAGGAAAAAATTATTGATGGATTTCCTTAACTTCTAATTTATCTAATAAAGAGTCTAGTATGCGAAGCAATTTTCAGACGGCAGTTATCGGCTACGTGCCTGTCTAATTTACAGACTATATAATTATAACCTTAAAGCAAAGCCTTATAGAACCTCCTCATTAACATGTTACTTGAGTAATGTTCGTTCTATCTGCAACCGAAAGCCAACTTGAATTATATTGCTCCTCATAATAGAATTAATTATATATTTTTGGGGCCCACATGTTCGCGTCCGTAGGTGATAACCCTCTGAATCCCTACACGTGTCCCCCGGGTGGCGCGAAAGGAGCAACCAAAGTAGCAGTAGAACTTGTGCTAAGTTCGCCCGGAGAAGTACTGCCACCACACCTGGTAATATGCCGCCAAACAGTGATGCATTCGTGTTGCTGTATTCCGGTGGAAGGGAGTGGGTGCCGGTGAAATTGCACACACATGAAACGTAACATCCCCGTCTCGAGGTGATAGACGTAGAAGCAACGCAATGAGACTTGAGTCATCTCTTTCTTTGGTGCAGAGGACTTTAGGATGGTTAGAGGACGTTCCTTCACCAAAATCACATAAAAGAAATTATTAGCTGGCCCAGGTTCCTCATAAGACCTGAATCTCTGAATCCATCCTTATGTGTTTTTAGTGGTTTCTGCTTAACTTTCCAGGAAACAGGCATGATTTTAGGTATATTTGTATGTAATTAATTTATTATTAAACACAAAACCTGTGTGTCTAATGAACAAACCATTGTTCCATTAAGAACTGGAAACAAATTTTATCAGTTGTTCAAAACAAAGGCCAGTGGCACTGGTTTTCTTATCGCTTAAGATACTTGTTAACCTAAATATTAATTAGGCTCACTCAAATATGAATTCCACAGTTTATTGTTGGAGATAATTTAACTATCTTTCCTCTTGAGTAGTACATAGTTACACCCAAACAGAATACAGGATTACATAGCATATAAGAGGTGAAAAAACAATGTAGAAACAGATGATTGGTATATAAATACGTTACGGAATGAGCAGATGGCCTAGCGGTATACACCCACAAAAACAATGCGACTTGGGTCCTCCTAAATACGGTGGATATGGGAAGATCCAGGTGGCATCTAGTTATCTACCTTATTGGTCTTATTATATCAGGTTTGTAATTCTTTGGTGTCGCTGTGATGACGTGTAAAACGCCTGTAATTTCACCGGCTTAAACATTTCAAGCTAAAACACAGTATTACTTAACTAATTGGCGACAGAAATCGGAAGTACCTACTACCTTCCTCAGACGAATTTGGCTTAAGTACTACTGCCCGATATTAAAAGTATTTTTCAGCCTGTAAATTTCTTCACATATATGGTATCCATCTTGACGTTGTTTTTTTTTGAGACACTGTATAAAAAATAAAAAGAACTGAATCACTTCGATATATTAGATCACTGAATTTCTAAATAAAAGTTATACAGCATACTGCCTGATAATTATGATAATTTATACTTAAACCTCTTTCCTTCATACATACTTAAATACACACTTATTATTTTCAGATTGCACTTCTCCTTGCCGGCATTATGGTGTTGAAGAAGCTAATGTCGGCTAAGGGCGGCGGCGGCGGCAGCAGCGGCGGCCACAGCGACAGCCACGGCTGGCAATCATCTAGCGGCGGCAGCGGCGGGTGGGACCGTCGCGCCTACGACGCATCTGATCTCGCTTACAACGCTTATAAGCGGATGTAGAATGTGGGTAGCTTTGGTATGAGAGCCGTCTGCTCCCACCAAAAGCCCGTGGAAACGCTGTCAAGGCCATCTGCAGTAAACAGCAAATTGTCCATTCCAAAAAAGAAAAAAATAGTAGTTTCGGTTATTGGCTGTGCGATAAAGTGACGGCATTACGGCGCGCCGTAACGCTGTTAACGATAGCGTTGGGAATTTTGTTTCAGGTCCAAACCAATCAAACGATGCTAACGCTCGGTATTATAATTCCAATTTAGCTCAACTAATTCTTTCTCGCAGTAAAACTGTCTTTAATTCATACAGTGAGTATAATTTACTAATCATATATATTATTAATAATATGGGAGTATATCTTACAATAGAGGAGTATAGGTACTTAATAATGATGAGAAATGATGTTCTGACATTACATACTTCTAAGGAAGATTCGGAAGAAACGGTCCTGTGCGCGTTAGAATCTAGCGCCAACAGTTCCGTATTAAAAAAAAATGGTTGTCTGTAAAGTCGGTTTACTGACGATAGTTGAACGTGTCAACGTCTTAAGAAAATACTGATGGAATGGTAGCATTTTTCAAAAGAAAATTTTAATTTCATTTGTTTAATAGATTTTTATGTATATATGCACTTGATACTCGATCAAAACATGTAAATGTAAGTATTAGCAGCTGTCCACGCAGACGCATCGCTCACTCAAGTAGGAGAGAGACGGATGTCGAACGCTGCCGAACGCAAAGGCCGATTGTGCTTCTTTGTCGCTCGTTCCGCGCTCTCGCTTGCACTTGCACAAGCCTTACATGGAACGCCTCAGAGCGAGGTAACGCCGCATGAGTCATGTTTTTTCGTGCGTGCAGCCGGCTCTATCGAATTATAAGACGTTGACACGTCAAAAAAAAAAGAAATTATGTAATTTTTTTTCATCCGGTTTGATTTCTTTATAGCTAGCCCGATTAACATTGGGCCGGTTTTCAGCTTTTTAGTTTTGATTAAGAGGGTGCACGGCAATCATATCAAGAAAGACGTCTACCTTTTTTACAACAAAACAAAACTTAAATACGTGATATGATATGTAATATGATAAAAAACCGGCTTATTAATAAATTCGCCATAGTGACGCATATTCTGTTTATAATTTCAACTGTTAAAAAGATGCAGCGCTTTAAGGGTAGGACAGAAAGACAGCTAGACTGACGGTGTTAGCTTAAGAGTATAGCTAGCTACAGGGTCCTTTAGTAGCCAGGTACGCCTTTGAGTACGGAACCTTAAAAATAAAAATGTTTACTGAATCGCACAGAATTAGTTATAATAATAATCGATCAATACTGATGTAAGTGGAATGATGAATATAGAATAATATCAAATGGTAAATTAGTAGTTCAAATGGAGCTCAGTTGTAGGTTGACCATTTAGCTGAGTCCCCTCCAGCAGTGGCAGCAGAGCATCGTAACGCTGACGGAGTGGAGCTAGATTATGACGAAAGACGCGTTTGACGCTCGCCCGTGCATTTTTTCCATCATTTGAGAGGACCTAACTATCTGGTACTTAAAACTGAGTTACATCAAAACTTCTAGTGCTTTATCATTCACTTACATCTTTTCAATTCGAACTCTTAAAATATATTTATAAATTTTTACTGACTTTACATGTAAAGAATATGCTTTTCAACTTTGGGTTTCGATGGAAAACAGTTGAATTGAACCTAACATTGTATTACAAATAGATAAATTATGTTACAATTTTAAACTTTAATTTGTAATATATCAAAACAAAATTTTGTAGTCAACGTACTTATTATTGTAAAAAACAATTGTGTAATTTTGTAAATCGAGTAAATAATGTGACTACTTATCATCGTATTTATGAAATAAGTGCATTAAGTAACATATTATTTATAGCTTTTTTACTGTTTTTACCTTGGGCTATGATAGTTAGATTATTTACAATAGTACATAAATAGTATATAATTCTTGTATATGGATTGTTCTCGCGAACAGAGACGTACTTTTTTATAAAAAGAAATTATTTATTCTAGATTTTAAGTTGTAATTGTTATGAGGGATGATTATTTCTATACGAGCGATGTCTGTGCCTGAATACTTGTACTTTTGTTATTAAAATGTTTATTTAAAACATATGTTTTTCTTTATATTTATTTAATAGCTGCTTCTTGAGAGCCTGTAGCCTGTAGCACTTGAGAGCCAGTTTCCCATATCCCAGATCCCTTCAGATACTTTCCTTTCTAACGTAACACACAACAAATATCTTTCTTTCTTTCTTTTGAGAAGAAAAAATTGAATAATTCCATTAATAAATTTACAGTTTTATTGGTATGATGTTATTATATAGCAGCAGAAGATAATAAATAAATAATGGTGGATATTTCATACAGCGCCATCTAGCCCCAAAGTAAGCTAAGCATAGCTTGTGTCATGGTAACCAGACAATTAAAGATAAAATATATTTTTTTGTAAATACATACATCAACATCCAGACACAGAACAAACAATTATATATTCGTCACACAAATATTGGTCCTGAGTGGGAATCGAACCCACGATCTACAGCGCAGAAGGCAGGCTACCAACTGAGCTGTGAGGCCAGTCTGGAAATAAGTAACGTAGCAGTATTCCTCAGACACGGACTGCAGAAAGAATGCAAACGCATGTTCATTGGTACTGGCGATGACAATAAATCGTTCAATTAACAAATTCCGCTTTTCCAATTTGCGTACAATGAAATAACAGCATTTGATTAGCAATTATCAAAACGTACCAAGTGTTCCGCTTGCGTGTGATTTGCATCGGTGGTTATGCCGTTTTGTTTTTACGCTACTGTCGAAAGGTATAATAAATGGGCGTTTCTAGTTTATCTGTTCTAGAAGTATTTGTTTTGGATCATTGAAAACTCTCTTTTTTTTATTTGGCTTACGGCCCTCCTGATGTAGCGCGGTCACCGCAGACTATAGACGTCAGCAACACCGGGAGCATTACTGATGCGTTGCCTACCCTGGAGATTTCGTTTATATATCTCTTGAAGCTGCCCATGTCCTACCTCCGAGAAGACCTCAGGAGGTAGCCCATTCCACAGCCTACAAGTATGCGGTAGAAATGTCCTCGTGAAACGATTGTCCGAGCCTGCCATGGTTCTATAATGTGTGGATGGGCCTTAATCCGATTCCGGTTGGTTTTGACGAGAAGTACCTACTTGGTAGTAACTCTGCGTTGCGCTATAGGTCGTGTGTTTGATTATGAGGATAATAGATAAATATTGGTTTCACACGGTGGTCTTATAGATATTGTATATTATTGTATTTTCTCTTATATTTAACACCTCCAGAAAAATTCCTGTTTGTCCAGTCCATACAAAGGTTGCCTGAAAGAGATTGCTTTAAGCAATAAAGCCGCCCATTGTGTACTACATTACAGAGATATTTCATTTAACATTTTTTGTGTTAGTAATTGAGTTATATTGCGATGTACAATAAAGAGTTTTCTTTCTCTCTTCTACAGAAAATAAAATTAATTATAGTGACCAGTAAACCGATTGTCGGACTAAATTACACCAGAAAAATGCGAGTGGACGGAATAATTATTTCAATTAATGTTTATTTATATTTCCTGTAATTTTATTTACTGAACATTGGGATTTTTTACTACCAATTAGGGTCATTTGTTTAAATGAACACAAGTAACTAAGATTTTGAAGAGTACATCTGCAACCCGGCCGCCTATTAAGCCAAGAATTTTCTATAGATAAAGTTACGGAACGAGCCGATGTCCCATCTGGTATTAAATGGTAACCTCTACCCTTAACAAGCAATATGACTTGGGTCCTCCCCAATTTAGGTTAAAATAAGGCCAAAGTCGCATCATATGTAATAAATAATAAATCAATATTGTTGGACATTAACACATTTATATGATGGGAATAAGATAACTGGTATAATACATATACTTTTTGTAAATACCTATTGTAACACAGAACAAACATATGCGTTTGTAACACAAATTTTCAACCTGGGTAGGAGTAGAACCCACAACCTGTATATCAGAAGGCAGCAAACCATCTGAGTTGTTTGGTTTCCATGATAGAAGCTATGCTCAGCTTACTTTGGGGCTAGATAGCGCTGTGTGAAATGTCCACCAATATTTATTAATTATTTGGTAGTTCAGTTAAGTAGTCAGTCATTCATACAGGAAGACGGAGTAACAGAACAACACATCAGGAGTAAAAATATATACAATATTTTTTTACTTTCAGCGTAAATTGTTTTTTTTTTATAGATGCTCAACTGAACTTCTAAAGTGAAGTTCCTATTCTGTATTTAACTAAGTTTATCTCTTTTAGTACCTATATTGCCTTGAGCTGTCTGTTGTTGGTACGTGTAGGGATTAGTTTCTTAAATTTCTATTGTACTTCTATCAGTGAAGATCTTTAATTGGCTAGCTATTTCTATTTAAATTTGTAAGGAATAGTATACAAGCTGTTGGTTTTATGAAATAAAATAAATAATGCAAAAATACTACAGAAATCATTCTCGGCGCGTGTGACGGCCGGTAGACCAGATGACAGATACCGTACAAATTCATTACACTGCCCGAACAAATGGCGTTTATCTGAGCACTCATTGTTTTTAATTGCAGTACGATGATAATAATTAAGCTGATCGAATACAGTTACAATCAGAAATGGCTTCATTTTCATATAAAGGGGTTTTTATGGTGGCATATAACTGAAAAATAATTCATTATTTTCTCGATTTTTCTAAATGTCCTGCAAACTGGTGGACACGGGATTACTGATGAGTAATATAATTAAAAAACGAAAAAGTCAACTTCCTCGACAACGAAATAAAATGATTCTTCGTTTTTCGCACTTGGATGACATAGTTTTCCAATTATTATGATTTGAAAACCAAACTACTGAACGGATTTTGATGAAATTTATATAAGACCAATCTGAAAGTATAATATCCGTTCAAATTAAAAAAAGTTTTTTTCAAATCGGTTTATAAGACGTCGTGGTAGGAGATCTGAGTTAACAAACATATTAAAAACCCTCTTCTTTCTGAAATCAGTTATAAGCACTATTTTGGTACAAAAATCTACTTATATAATTATATATAACTCACAAAAAAGAAGGAAAAATAGTACGCTCATCAGCAATAGAGAATAAAGTTAAATCTATATTATTGGACAGGATTTTCATGTATTTTCTCTATTATGGAGCTGAGTGTACAGAAACGTGTTACGCACAATCTTGGCATGCGTCATTATACACGCGATTGCTGTTATTATTTAAGGTTTAGAGTTTTCTTTTATAGTATCCAAACGAATCAGAGCTAGATTTAGAATTGAGACGGAATCGAAAACTTACTTTTCTTGTTCGTACTCACCCGCTAAATCTAGTACGTTTTCACTAAGTCTGCATTTTACTGATCCTTTATTTCAAATCCAATCCTGGATATTGGATTCAATCTAAAATCTTTTCTTTGGTCCAATGCCGATTCATTATTACTGTGTTAGGGAGAACCTTGGGTTGGTTAGTTAGGGTTAGAACAGACGAAACCTTTACAGAAATACATAAAGAAATAAAATCAAATTTTAAATAAATAAATAAAAATTAATAAATAAATAAATAAAATAATTACTGATTGTTGAAATATGTTGTAATGTGTCAAATGATTCCTCTTTAGACATACGAGTTATTAGTTTTGTTTTAAGTGATGGAATGAGCTGACGGCTTACCTGATAAGTGGTAAAAGCATATACAACAGCAATGCCACTCAAGTCCTCTCCACCAAAGTACGAGATGACTCAAGCCGCATTGCTTTGCGTCCATCACCTCGAGACAGGGATGTTACGTATCATGCGGCTGTAATTTCACCGGCACCCACTCACTTCCACTGGAACTAAGCAACACGAAGGCATAACTGCTTAGCGGCAGATTACCAGGTGTTTTGGCCAATGTAAGTAATTTCTCCATTTTCATGTACAACTCCTTTGGTAAAATGTTATATGTTTCACACGATTTCCTTAGCGAAGGATCCAAACACTCATGGATCTATGAATCTGTGAATCAACCTAAGTCTGATTCGAAGTGACGACGTTTGAAAGTGATTTAGATTGATCCAGTGCTGATATTTGGTGATCTTAATCTGATATTTGTCTGTTTCTTTTTATTTTATGAAAAATCTATTGTTTTCTACGTATTTTTCTGACATGCCTCACAGCTCTGTTGTTAGTAACTCTGCTATCTGCGCTCTCGTGGTCGTGGGTTCAATTCCCACCCAGGACAAACATTTGTGTGACAAGTATTTGTGAGATGTTTATTCTGTGTCTGAATGTTAATATGTATTTATATGTATGTATTTACAAAAGAGTATATTGTATTCTATCAGTCATCTGGTTCACATGGTACAAGCTATGCTTAGTTTAAGGTTTGATGGCGGTGGTAAAATGACCACCAATATTTATTTTATTGTCATAGTTACTCTTACATGGCCTATTTATGTAATATATAGATAGTTATGTGTATATATCGTACGTTACAGGGTGTTCCACTGTTACCTCTGTAGAAAGAAATGAAACGAAAACTGTATCAGTAACGTCAACTTTAATAATTTTCCTTCCGACCAAATTTCCAAATTAATTCGCTTATAAGACGACATGAAAATAACCGTAATGACACGATAACGAGATGAAATTATCCCCGTCGGAGAAACCGGCCGGCGTAATGTTACCTGGCCGACACCATTACTGGAGGAAGCGGCGCGTGCGCAGACGTCACAAATATTTCGTACATCGCCCATATCGGAAGCACCCGAGGAAGGTATCCAGCGAAGCGTAAATCGTCGGGAAAAACGCAAGTAAACCAACACATGTATAAATATACCGACGGGCAACAACATTGAATCAGTTTTGCGCGACCGCTCGCAACAAAATGATGGAAATTTGATGGAAAGTGAAACAAGATTTATCAATATGAAGTGTGTGACTCTGGTTTTGTGTTTGGTGGCAGCGTCTGCGAAGGATTACAATAATGAGTTCAGAAAGGTGTGGTCCGCGAGTGCTTCCGGCGGTGGGCCATCGGTGTTCAATGTGACCAGTGCCTCTATAGTCATACAACCTTCTGCGTACAGCCGATCGGCAAGAGCGGCCAAACTCCCCTACGCTTTCAAGCCTCGAGCAGTTCCGATGAGGAGAGAAGAAAAGAACGTTTACTACGATGACGCTAAGGGGTACAAATCTGAAATACTTTTCCCTGGCAATTATTATTCAATTTCCAAAGAGAAAAGTAACGGTACCAACGAGCAGTTCAGGCCGCAAGCGATACCATTGATAAGGAACGATCAGTTCCAAAGGCGGTCTTTGGATGTGAAGCCCACTGTGGAGGAAGAGGCCCACCTTTCTGCGCAGACGCAGATGAGATCAATCGGGGGTTGGTATCTATTTATTTATATTATTTTTAAGCCAGAATAGAGCCTGCAAGAATAACTTATGCTACATTTAATTATTTTTCAAATATTACACAAAAATTACCCTTCTTTTATTATCACATATCTGGTCCATCCTAAGGTTGCCTGGAAGAATTCGGTTTTAGTGATAAGGCCGCCCATTGCATTAGTTAATTTATAGATTTATCTTTACAAACTTTCCGTGTTCGGTGATAAATAAAGTGTCTATCTATCAATCCATGCAGTACTTGGGCCTTGATATTGCCCTAGATATATCTAGATTGTTCGAAACATAGTACTAATCAAAATTGAGGCGCTATAATTTTCTTCGTTAACATAATAATTAATGGTTATTAGTAATCAGCGGTGAGGTTGATTTTACTGCTTGTCACGTCTATGATGCGTTTAACCTCTGCCTATCCCTTAATAAGTAAGGTAGATAGAGAATAGATGGTCCTGTACAGTATTTACTGATATAATATTATAAACTGGTATTTTATGCATAACGGAAAGATATCGTTACATTTGGCATTGACATAACAAAAGGATTCCCGACTTTTCACTTCAGGACAGCCAGCTAAATCAGTCCCTTCTGTACCGTATGTCAGGGTTATTGAGGGTGCAACACCCATCCACTATCAAAGCACAACACTCCGTCATCTCTCTCGCGTCCTTATCCACTCTCAGGAAGGGACTGATTTATCTGGTTGCCTTATAGGATTTCTTTAGGTTTGGGTATAAGAAAAATGGCAACAATCACGATACCGAGAATCAGGAAAAAATATTTTAATACTAGCAAAACTTGCCTGTTCCGTTACGGAAATCAAACCGCAAAGTCAACCGCTATGCCAAAGAGGTCGTCACAGTTGATTGAACCTCGGACCCGACTCTAATGATTCAGCATTGGGGTCCTATCTGCAAAAGTTAGAATGAAAGGGAAGGTAAATCTGGATCTTTACATGTCATGTCTATTTTAAATTTAGGGCATAATTGACTCCTTTGCTATTATTTTGTCATTTTGATAATGCACTTCAGGTAAGGAAAGGATAATCCAACGAGAAAGTAATTGGTTAGTGCATGTTCCGGATTTGAATCAGCAACCCCTAGATTGAAAGTTGGGATCCATACATTCGGCACCCACGCCTTCAAGTGATCTATGGTCCATTTTTTTTTGGAAAGAGTCATGCATGACATCCCAAAATTAAATTAAGTTAGTAACACGTTAGTCAAAGACTTTTAACTTCTCTATCACTATAATATTCTCCTAGGTTCGAATTCAAATTCTTTAATTAAATTTTGTATGGTACGTTTTTAAGATCATTAGTCTTAATCTTCATAAATTGGTCCAGCTGTTACGGAGATTAGCCGCAACACACAGATAATAGTTTTTTTGTTATAATTACCCAATATACGATTAACTTTTATAAATATTAGGAACTTTAAGTAAAATTAATAGTAGAAATCTTTTATTTTGTCATAACAAACTATAATAATTTTATTTATTTGTAAAGCTTAACTACTAATTCGTAATATTTGTTCACTATGTAAGTATATTTCGGGCTGAAACAAAACGAAAAATTAGCTTGTTTCAATCCGTCGTTGGTTCGAATCCCGGCATGCACCGCTCATTAATTCGCTTCAAAAATTCGCAATACCACATCCTCAAAACCGTGAAGGACAACATCGCGGGGAAACCCAAATATCCAAGAACCAATAAATCTACGACATGTGTTAAATGCAAGAAATAAGTCTCATTGTGGGACATTTTAAACATTTCAGTAGTCACCACTGCTTAGAGAGAGCTGGTGACAAGATGAATAGTAGTAATTATAATTTTGAATCATCTGTTTTGTTCTGTCAGTGAATGTGGAATATACGCGTGAATAAACGCACGCAACCTCTTAATTCATTCTTCATAAAAACTACATAATATTATACACTACCTTCGACCCGCGGTGTTACCCGCGGTGAATAAGTAATCCCACGGGAACACTGCACTTTCCGGGATCAAAGTAGCCTATGTATTAATCCAGGCTATAAGCTATCTTGGTACAAAATTTCATCCAAATCCATTCAACCGTTTGAGCGTGAAAGAGTAACAAACGAAAAGTAGTAGGATATTCTGACAGGCCTGACAGCTCAGTTGGTAGTAACTCTGCCTTCTGCGCTGTAGGTCTTGGGTTCGATTCCCAGGACAAATATTGATCTGACGAATATAGATGTTTGTTCTGTGTTGGGGATAGATGACGCTGTGTGAATTGTCTACCAATAATTATTATACAAAATATTATAAAATGGCGCATACCTTCACATAAATAAGTAGGGGTAGACTTAAGTATCGTTGTTGTTGTGCCCCGTGGATAAGTAAGATATCAGTACACACCAGGTGGGCCATCTACCACATCCAACACTTAAAACTAAATTGAGTGTTAGCGGGCTTCGCATATACCTCCTTGAAATGAATGAATCAAATATTAAAGTATTATAAAAATAAATATTATCAAATTATTGAAAATTCAGGTTTTTATGCACGAAACCAGACTACCTAATTAAATTTTAAGTATTATTTTGCTATCCGTGAACATTTTACCTCGTCTGAAATATAAGAACATTGTAATAATATTACTTTGGATGTCAATATGTATTATTTGCATTGTATTTATATACAAAAAAAAAAAGATGTATTCTATCATTTGTCTGGTTCCCATAGTACAAGCTTTGCTTAGTTTGGGGCTAGATGGCGCTGTGTCCACCAATATTATTGTTATTATATTATTTTTCCCGCAGATAATTTGGAACCATTAATTTAGTTATCAAGTCACAACAAACAAAAGTGAAAGTATCAGAATTAGGCGATGTTGATCACCGAACCTGTCCTCGTTGACATAAAGATAGCTTACTGTTATAATGCCGGGTAACGACCGCAACGGCCGCTATGCGACGTTACAGATTATTTGCATTGATCCAAGCGGAAATAATAGAGGGTTTTATTGAAATTCAGGGTCTCGGTACGACAGGTCTTCTGTGGAATCGGTGAGAGTGGGTGATTTGTAGCTATAAAGTGTCTCAATGCTATAATAATAATAATAATAATATTTGTGGTCATTTCATACAGCGCCATCTAGCCCCAAAGTAAGCTAACGTAAGTATCATGGGAACCAGACAACTGATATAAACTTATATACTTTTTGTTTGTATATACAATATATATATGAGCACCCGGACATAGAACAAACATCTATATTCGCCACACAAATGTTTGTCCTGGGTGGGAATCGAACCCACGACCTCCAGCAGAGTTACTACCAACTGAGCTATGAGGCCAGTCAAAGCATAAGAGCCGGTTCAGATGGGTTCAGACCCACCATCGCCATCGTGCTACCATCTCAACCGGACCTCACAAAAATGTGGTTTCTTTCATTCAGTTCGGGAGAGTGTAACTAACACTTGACAAGTTTTACTATTACCTTTAGGGGTTTCTTCTCTGTTCTCCGCATCGTCGGATAGGGTTTAAACAGGCGTCAAACTTAGCGATAAGTGGGCGTGAACTAAAGTTTTGAATATTACCAACGTTTCCAAGCCATTTCCTTATGAATTATATGGTAATAAAGTTTTTGACTTTGACTTTGACTTATTAAGTATAATGTTGATGTAACTGTAGAGCAGGTTTGTTTTTTCATTTTACTAATATTTGACCCTTGTATGAATTACCGTTCCTCGATAAAACATATGAAATATATGAAACGTACTAAGTATCATCAAGGAAAGAAGATTTCATTTCATCCATTCATTCATAAAAAAAAATTCTCATTAACCAAATATGACCAAAATTAATAACTGCCTTTAATATTCCTGTTTTATTCCGTATTCTGAATAATATATTGTACGTTGACTTTGCGTGATTGCATCGCATGGAGGAAGTATCGTGTACGCATCCGAAGTATTAGGAAAGTTGCTTAGCGAAAACGTTATTGATATCGTCACAAAAACTAACGACAGTGCGTTATAATTACGTTAACGAAAAAAAAGAAGCCCTGCTTTAGGGGTTTCTTTTTACAAGTAACAGCAACCTTTAAACAAGTAAAAATACAATACATGTGACATACAATGAGCGGCTTTATTGCTTAAAGCAATTTCTTCCAGGCAAACTTTGAATGGACTGATTAAAAAGAAAGATATGGGATGGTGGTGATAATTTAATAAAAGATAATATATAACAATACACTTACATATTAATATACTTTCAAAGTGCACACATTAAATAAATATAATATATACTATAAACAATAAAACAAATATATAATATGGAAGGATTTCTAAGATGAAAATGACGAAGTGATTATGTAGTAGTGTTTTGTATATAGGTAGTAAATATATTTGTATCTTTCTCTCTGTCAGAAAATTGTATGTGAATTAAGTTAAATAAACAAATATTTTAGATCTTACTGTCTCATGCACTAGCACGATATGATGAACCTTAATCTCTAATCTCTAATCTTGTGTGAGTCTCGACTCACACAGAAAAAAAAATAGATTATTTCATTGTTGACTTTCATTAGAAGAATTTACAACTGATCCTATCAGTTATCTGTACGTTTACGATTGTAAGACGGCAGATATTTTTAATTATGTGTATTTCCAAACACGCAATGCTTTAATTACTCATATACGTAAACCGCTAAGTAATTATAAAATAATAATATTCCTATTTAAATCTTACTGTGGCAGGAACATAAATTACCTGAAAAACAAATTTAAAAAATAATTGTGACAAAATTAACCTCAGCTAACTTAGGCTTTACCTTTTTTTGAAATTTGTAATTCCACTGGCATTAAACTACAATATATTTAGAAAACTCTGAATATATTATTGCCTTTTTATTTCTCCTTTTTAAACAGAGCGAGATAGATGGCGTTTAGTTTTAGTTTGGAATGTTACCAACCTCCTTACTAAATCTTGGCACACTATACTCAGTTTACATCATAGAATTGACTGAATATATTTCCATATTGTAAGATCTTAATCTATTATCATCACATCTAGCGTCTGCCTGTTACCTGTATTGATATTATTATTACAAAATCCACAACTCTTAATTTAACACAATAAAATCTTAATTAACTTATCCTATAGCCAATAACTGATATTCAGGAGCATTAATTGTAGCGGTTGTCAGTTTTACAAACAATACGATATAAAAACAAATCCTAACATATATGACACCCGAAAAAAATCTCTTTCTCATGAAAATATTGTCTTCATTTCAGAAATCTTTGGCGTGGAAGATGATGACGACGACGATGAAGAAGAAGAAGGAGAATACGAGATCGAAGACATCGCAGACGGAGAGAAAGAATTCAAAGGAGGCTACGACAACAAAAGAAAGACCAAATACAAGCCCAAGAAACTGAAGAAATACATGCTACCACTGCTGTTGGCCTATAAACTAAAGTATTTTGCTCTAGTTCCAGTCATGATTGGAGGTCTAATTCTACTGGTCGGTGCGACAGGAATGGCAGGGTTCTTCTTCGCACTGTTCGCAGCTGTGATGGGATTACAGAAAGGAGGGTACTAGAAGAATTTATTAGAATAAAGTCGACGAACTCGCAGTTGCCATCCAAACTAGTTAGCGATTTCATTTCAAGGTTATCGACCTCAAACTATAGTGTTTTCGGATGCATACAGATGTATGTCCAGTGATGTATTTATTTCCGGAGTATTATTAATTTAAACAAAGTATTGTTTTTGTATACGAGGACATTTATTTATATCGAGTGCTTTTTTACCATTTATTTTTGAATCAGTACTGTTAAGGCTCGCGCTATTGTATTATATTTCCGTAGTTGTAAGTAGTTTAAACTTATTTATTTAATAATTTATTATTATTTAATTAAAGTTAGTTACCATAAAATAGACAGTTTGTATTGAATGCAATAAGATCATCGAATATTTGGATAAATTATACACACAGTGATTTATTCTTTTCGACTTTTATTAGTGTTGGTATTATTTGTTTAGTATCTTGAATTGGATTGGCCAATGCAACTGTTGAAATGCAGTAAGTTTGTTCTTGATGCAGCTATTAAATTAGATTTTTTGCGACCATAGAAAACAGATAACCGGTCGATGCCATACGTTTTGCTTAGTTCAATTATGAATACATAGATTTGACATCGTAATAGACGGAAATAGTCGTAATAAAAGTTATATATTCAACCCCCGGGTCATGAGATCCGGGGGTTATAATATAATATAATTTATATTGATAATTTTCGTTTAACCGAAAAGGTGTGAAATCCGAAAATCTGGGTTTAGATTTCAGGAGTATTATTTTCCATGTTGTATAAAAAAAACTTAATATCTAACATATATATGGGGAAGGGGTTTCTTTAAAGATTTCTGAACAATTTTAAGTTTGAACTGCAGCCTTTTGACATATGCATTATATATAATAAGCTAATATTTAAATAAAATTATGTTCAATATTTAATTTAAATATTAGCTTATTCAGCATATTCATATCATATAACTTCTCAATTCGATTTTTTGCTTTAAATTTTTAATTAGTTTATGTATTATATAAATTAATTAATTAAAACAAATTAGAGGACGTATTAAATTTAGTTTAAACACTCATTTTATATAGTTAGTAACTGTTGAATTGATTTGAGATCATGCCATGATGCTCCATTACATTAATAGCCATCTTCATTCAGCTACAATATTCAATTTGATTCAGTGGTTTGTCGCTCTGTTACGCATTTCTATTGAGAAATAATAATGAATTTCAAATCTTTGGATGTCTTGGGCATTCTTCCACATTGCCACAAAAATCTGCACTAGGAGAAATTAATAATTTGCCTGTCTAAAAAATTTGTCATGATATTAGATAAGACAAAAATACATACACTCGGGATCAAAATTTACCCAATATCAGATATTACATTTTAGTAGCAGTTTAATATAGCAAGTTCATCCGCCTAATGGTATTTTTCGCGTAACTTTGTTCCGGTTTGGAAGGTGTGGTTGCGGGTGAAATTACACGCACATGAGACATTCCAACATCAAGTTTCCAAGTTACGGTCGCAGACGACGCAACTTGGATCTTGTCGTACCTAGGTTTGGGAGGATGCAAGTAGCTTTGCTTATTATGGGCAGAGGTTACTTAACACCAGGTGGGGCATCTGCTAGTTCCGTAACTGTAACACAAGAGCAGTAGAACTCACGCCAAGTTTGTCCGTGGAAGTACTTTCACCATGCCTATTTCTGCCGCCCAGCAGTAACGCATTCGCGTTAGTGTGTTCCGGTTTGAAAGGTGTGGTTGCTAGTGAAATTACAGACACATGAGACATTCCACCTACACGTCTCAGAGTTACGGGCGTATAAGATTTGACTTGGGTCTTGTCGTACCTAGTATGAGAGGACCCAAGTCGGATCGGTTGTGAGGGCTGAGGTTACCACTTAAAAACAGGTGGGCCGTCGCTCGGCTCGTTCCGTAACTGTTTCAAGGTATGTTTAAATTGGGGCTCTCTGGCTCTGGGCTAACATATACATATTAACAACAAACATATTCTATTGCCGTCAACAAATGTTTTTCTTGAGTGGAAATCGAACCCACGACCTACAGTGCAGGAGCCAGTTACTACCAACTGAGCTGTGAGGATAGCCAGCTGATGATCAGCGAAGGGCGTGAGGCAGTCAATGTGAACATCGTTATTTCTCGTTAGTTTTATTAGATTATTTATCCTAGCATAGGATTAAACACTAGACGCTTATAGCTGCCATCAGCTCTGTACACGTTTCTAATATATTAAATAGTTTAGAAATCTCATACCAACTTACTTCAACGATTAATGCACTAATGACTAATTAAAGTCACAATCACGTATCATTAAAACGCAATGCTTCATAGACCGCCATGGACTCGATTTAACCTTGCATATAAAACTCGAGTTGAACTTGTAACTGACGCCATTTGTAAACGAAAGGTACAGTAGATAAGTCATTACAGTGAAAAAACCTGTGAAATATCAGGCATCAAAGTTTTAAATCTTTAAAATAACGAAAATATAACTTATAAAATGACTAAAACTATAAACTAACGAAATACTGCAAAACAAAGAAAGTTATGAAGCAAAAGAATTGAGCAAGACTTGGATTTTCAACAGCTGGGTTAAGTAGTGATTTTCTTCAGAATATTACCGGATTTCACCGAAGATCCTGCGATTTTATGACATATTTAAATTGAGTAAGGGAGGGAGGAGTTCTAAATCATTGCTAGATATCCCTTGAGAAGAAGAAACAGCCTGAATTTGTAAAATAATGTGAGTATAAATAATTAAAACTGAGAAAGAGACAGAGAACTAGAAATATTGTCCAGACCTAAAATCTAATCCTTAAATAAGACATCAAACGAGCTAATACCAAAGAATCTAAAAACAAACATAACATTGTCAAACGCTTCAAGGATTATTTAAAAAAATGCTTCCATACTCTCGTGGGTTGATATTGGATAATTCCAACAATTATGGGATCGTGAAGACGGAGACGCTGTTTGGGTTCGGTCCGTCACATGAGAACTACGTGGACAGCATCAACAGCTCGGAGCCTTTTCAATGGCTGTTGACGCGCAGCAACTTTGCTCCGAGATCTTTGCAGGGTAAGCCGTCTTGCTTTCTACGACCATATAAGAACTTAAACATTTGATATTTAAATCATGTCTTTAAATTGATGCTACTAGCAACAGCAAAGATATCCTCCCTTGCTTGTTAAAGGATAACCTTTACCCATAATAATAACAATAAATCTTGGATCGCTTATATTTAAATAGGGTCCCCAGAGTAACCCATGTTATTGTATTGCACTTGCTAGATAATTAATACTAGATTAATATATACTTAAAAAATAAAATAAATTATTTCATTGTCAGATGATCCTGATAAATCCAGAGGTTTCCAAGTAGAAGTGACCACACCAGAACCAAGTCCCAAGAAAGCGAAACAGAACAAAAAGCACTTGAAGCAAAATCTCAAGCGGAAGGGAAAAGTCAAGAAATGCATCGTGAAATTCCTAAATAAGGGTGGAGAAAATGGCGGTACAAAGAAAAGAAGGTAAAGGTTTCTTATAATAACCTGGTTTTAGAAACTTTAATTGTATTATTATTTCATAAAGTAGTGGTTTACCTTTCGGCTTATATCTGTACAAATATCGTGATTAGGTTATTCAATCTCACTTTTGCAAAACTGGCTAATTACGGTAGCTAAAATTCATAAAAATATGTTTCAAAACTCCATGACTCATTATAACCTTACGCATCATAAGTCACTGATCAGATAGGGCCACAAAATTCAATAAGCAACATATAGAGACAAATAACTGTTAAAATCGAGCTTCATATGAAACTTGCCAATGTTCATCGTGTCTCTTATTGCTGACTGTACAGTTCTATAATTGTTACTAATACAACTCGTATTTGCAATGTAGGAAACAAGGAGGCCAAATGCAGAAGATGCAGAAGAAATACATGCTTCCACTAATCCTGGGACTGATGGCTGCTAAGAGTCTGCTGATTTCCGCGGCACTGAAAGGGTTGGCCTTTTTATCTGCTAAAGGTGAGTGTTAATCAGGTCCAAATGTCGATTCAGCGCAATCATAATTTAGGATATAGAATAAAGCATTAGTCAGCTGCATCTGTGGCCTGCATATACCGAAGAAGTAATTACTGCTGGGTTTGACAATTTGAGTATGAGGACGGCCCCCGACCATAAAAAAAACTACTTGCAGAAGACAATTTGCAGAAAGTGGATGCGAATAGGCGAAGTTTCTTTTGTGTGAAGTGGATAATTTATATTATACTTATTCATTTTTTTTGTTTACTCTTTAAATTGACAACCAGTCACATCTATAGACTCACAAATGTCCTGTGTGATAATCGAAACCATAACTTGTAGGGTAGAAGACAGAGCCACTACCAAATGACCTATGAGTCCAGAGGGAGAAATGATTGCGTCGTTTATTTCCAGGAGTTCCATAAAAGAAGTTCCTTAACTATACCTTACTTATCTCCTTACTATTTCATTCATTTCCAGGTCTAATGATGGGATTCTTCTCTACCGTGCTGGCTTCAGTCCTCAGCTTGAAAGGAATGTTCGACCACTCTCACCACTACCAGAACCGTAAAGACGACACTAAGACCCAGGTGGAAATTATCCAAGTGCCTACGAAGAGTGAAGACCATGTTTATTACAACGATGAGCATTACAGACGCGGTGATCTGGTGCCAGTGTTACTGAACTGATGAATTAATATACGCGTGACCCTACCAAATTCGATTTTCTCTTGAGATTTTTCTATCTGAACTTCGAACCCTTCTTGTTCCTTAGTTTATACCCTTTTCTGCCGCCAAGCAATGATGCATTTGCGATACTGTGTTTCGGTTTGAAAGGTGTGGTAGCCGGTGCATTCACAGACTCATGAGACATGCCACCTTCATGTCTCAGTGTTACGGGCGCATACGATGCGACTTTATTTATTTATTTATTTGATTCATCAACAAAATTTACATGATTATGTTCTTAAGTGCTAGATATTATTAACAGATTACATGTAATTTTAATTAAAGATGAACACAGCATTGCATAAATTTTTGAGTACATAAACACTTGATACCTAAAGTTGGTACATAAAGACTTGGGTCTTGATATAGATAAGTAAGTGAGAACCAAAGTCGTATTGCTTGTTATGGGCAGAGGTTACTAGAGGTTACCACTTATACCAGGTGGGACATCTGCTCGTGACATTATCCCATAAAAAAATATGTAGTGTACATAATTAACCACTAAAACTTAAATTGCCACTATAATTCCACCATTCCACAAGTCCACCAATATTTATTTATTTATTTATTAATTACCGCTTACAGGCAGAAACTGGTATTGTGGCAGTACTTCCCCGGACGAACTCAAGTTCATAAGTTCTGCTGCTACCTGTTTCGATTACTACAAAGAGAAATAGAATAAACATCAGTACCATTTTAATCCAGCTGCTAACTATTGTATATTACACCGATCCTCGTAAAATTGCGCACTGAACGGATTGTCTAGAGCCAACGTGCTTTCAGCCAGCTTATCCCGAACTCTGTCAGACACTGTATAGATCTGACCCACCATCTTCCTCATGCCGCGCTGGATGAACATCTTGGGGTTGTGTTTGTGGAAGAACGCCTTCATCTTCCGATGCTTCAGCATCATTTTCCTCCTCATCGGGTTAGGTCTGCTGAACACGGATCGTTTCTTCTTCGGGAATATTCTGCGTCTTCTCTTTGCCATGTTTGGGTGAGAGCCTTGAGGAACACAATTAAATAAATAAATATTGGTGTATATTTCGTACAGCGCCATCTAGCTCCAGACTAGCTAAGCATAGTTTGTACTATGGGAACCAGATGACTATAGAATACTTTAATGATTTTTTTGGTACATACATATTTACACCCAGACACAGAACAAACATCAATGTTCATCACACAAATGTTTGTCGTGGGTGGGTATCGAACCCACGACCTACAGCGCAGAAGGCAGAGTTACTAACAACTGAACTGTGAGGTCAGTCAGAATGAATAGAAAGATGGAACTGTCTCAAGGGCGCATGCTACGTGATTTGGAATGGTCTTGATATAGATAAGTAACTGAGGACCGAAGCAGCTATGAGCAGTACCACCTAAAACCATGTGGGCCATCTACTTGTTCCATAACTTTATACAAAAAATACAAAAGCATGTAGAATCGGTGGTCTTATTGCTTATAGCGATTTCTAGCAGACAATAATTTAAGTATCTAATATAAATTACGAAAAAAAAAATTTCATCTTTAAAATGTTACACTATCTATTATATACCAGAAATATTAACCAATCAACTTCCTAGTTGATGGCTTCATATCTAAGTTCCAGTGGTCCTGTGTTTGATCCCCGGTTGGGGCTAATTATATTATTATTTTGTGTTTATGTTTCATACACAAGGAAACAGTACACTTATAGGAATTATTTTACCACTATTTAATTAATTCTTACAGGAAGGTATTCAATACAATCCCAATATAGCGCTTACGCCCTTGGCCAAGATTAGCAGTACTGGGTAATTTTTGATCAATTATATTACTGACACGAAAATTGCAGCTGGCAAAAGTATAAGTTTATATAAATTACCTCAGGATTTTCACTCGAAAGCTTCGGTATGTTTCATTTTCTGTGTGATTTTTGTGTGGGTTCGATTTTGAAATGATAATTATAACATTTTAATTTATTTTTTCACATTGTAAATATGTTTCAGATAATGACAAATGGTTGTTGTCTAAACGCTTTTGTTTCGGAGAGTAATCATTTATTCCGTCAAGAAGGTTTGAGAGGAGCTTTTCTAATAAACCTTTTTTTTTACCGTAGGCAAATGCTAAGTGAATCGTCTCTGATATCTTAAACTAGCATGTCAGTGTTGCTGGAAGCATTACCTACACAATACCATGAGCATACACAATACAATCACAAAATAAGGAATGAATTAAATAAACATGATATATCCATTCCATTTTTAAATACATAAAATCTTCTAGTGTGTCAATAATCATGGGTCTAATTGATTTTAACTTAAATGATAAAAGTTTGAAAAAAGAAATATCAAGTTTTTTTTTTAGTTCCTTTTTTCACCATAATGCAGGAATCGAATGAACTTTATTTTTGCTACTTGAGCTCAAAAACTTTACCAACTTGACAGAAGTGTACAATTCTAGATATCTTCGACTATTTATTTCTGCAGACTTGAATCTATTCCTAATGAATTAGATTAAATGGATCATGAATACGGGTTTTCTATGATTTCAAAAAGTCACTAAACCGAACTTTCTTTTTTGGGACATACCGTATACAGTACGATTCCACTTCATTGCTATGACAAATTATTATCCATTCCGAAATCAAAATATCTGATACAGTCTTCCGTTTGAAGCGAAGAAATTGATCACCCTATTGCTAGTCAGTTTGATCAATATATAAAAGTTTTCCAGAGTCAACCAGTTCTCAACCAAGTTCATGACTTTGTATTATGATGTAAGACGTGTGCCACCGCACTCAGACCGGTTGCATTGAGTAACAGTCACCCATTACTTGCATACATAATATGGGCAAGGTAGTATACGCGAAACTAGCAGACAAATATGATGAAAAGTATTTCTTCAAGCAAAACTCGAAGGTTTGCTGGAAGAAAACTCTTTTTAGGGTTAAACTCGCCTGTGAAATTTATATTTAATCTTTTTTGTGTACAATAAAGAATAATAAAATAAAGATAGATGAAATATTTTGTGACTTGTTTATATATTTCGAACTACATGTTTCTGTCCAAAACATGTGGTTCGAAATATTTACAACAACAAATAAATACCAACTAACTAGTATATAGCCTATTGTTTAGAATATTTTATGCGTTGAACGAGAAAACATCTTCTTGATTATATATTAGGTAACCAAGCTCAAATTCTTAATTTGCTGCCACAAATTGCGGATAGATTTTAAATGATTACAATTTAAATCGAAACTGGCTCCAGACAATTTGTTTTTTCTTGTGTTATGTTTTAATACTTGCGTGTAACCATTTCTTTAGTTATTAAATATATTGTTTTTACTGCAATAGGCAGTAATTTGATGCCTGTTGATAGGAATAATTAAAAACTAAAAGTGTTTGGAAACCTTTTAAATAGAAGATTGCTTGTAATAACCAAACGCAAACTGGAATACTCTAGCATATTATGTCTGAATAAATAAATAAAATAAAAAATATATACGCAAATGCATATTCCTTTGAAAGTATGGTACGCAAGGACTTACAATTTGTCTTCGTTTTTCCCTTGTACTGTAAAGTCTAAATAGAAAGTGCATGCAAGATGACTGGTTTGGCCTTGAAATGGGTGCAAGGCACTCAGAATGGGAGAAAGTGGCCTTGACCTGTAAAATCATATTTGGGAAACTTGATGATATACTGAGGATACGTTTGTAGCAATAATAATTGTCTGACTATCCAGGACAACTCACAATCAAATATAAAAACTGTTTTATTTATCAAATATCTAGTTCTATATCTAGATATAGAATCTAATATATCTAAATATTGTTATTCTAGTTATTAAAAAGGTGGTAAAATGAAACATGGGGTCATGTAGAGACTAACCAGCAAACTTAATATTGAATGCGAGTGATAGATAGATAGAGAGAAAATTTTAATTAACTCTGCTATTATAGAGGCTATGCTAATTAGCGTTTTCTTCCAGCTAACCTTTGTGAGGTATATGCTTATTATTATTTATTATTGTTTGAATTGTCCACTAATATTATTATTATTTATATTATTTAAATATCGGTGGGCATTTCGGACGGCACCATCTAGCCCGGAACTAAGCATAGCTTGTACTATGGGCACTAGATAACATATCATAATTTATACTCCCTTTTGTAAATGCATATTAACAGGCGTCAAACTTATCGATAAGTACGCGTGACCTTATGTTTTGAATATTATTGACGTTTCCAAGTCATTTCTTTATGAATGCTATGGAAATAAAGTTTTGACTTTGACATTGACATTCTTTATCATTTTCTAGTGATGTTGCAGGTATCTGTGTTTTTATCTTCGAAATAGATATAATTATCCGATTTATTTATTATATACAAATCATGACATGTCTGATATATTTTCCGACGTTAGTAGAATCAGTTCAAACAGTAAGTACGTGGTAAATTCATTGTCGCGGCTTTCGGGTGCAAGGAACCTGATGGGAGAAAGTGACCTTGCCCTATTGGACTCCAATGTTCGAGGGACGGAGAGGAACATTGATATTTACCCAAATGCCCAAAATGAGATATGTTATACTTTGCATGTGTGTAGATAGATAGATAGAGAGATATTTATATATGTATGAAGATGTATTTATTCTTTTCTTCCTTTGGGATATACTGTCACCTAAACACCTTGATAGATTTTGATGTCAATGGATTTATCTTGGTCGAGTCTTAGGTAAAGATGGTCTTTGGATCTTCCCGTATGGCCTGACCCAAGTTACGATGCCTTGCCTTGAAGTCACAATGTAACGACGAATTCGTCGTTACATTGTGACTTCAAGATTGAATTTAAAAGTTTATTGGACTGAATGAAAAGTAAGTGGCAGAAGCGTTAATAGGCCGTGTTTTATATACTTTTGCATCCATGCGTAGTTATCTTTTTAGTGAGTTTATTAGTAGTAACTCATGGCAGAAATCAGGCAACAGTTTTTTCAACCAAAGGTTAGTTAGGCTAACCTATTTGATTGATGCAGATACATGAGTATAGATAGAATGCCTGTTGATATAGGTATGAAGGGATATCGGAACATGAGACATTCCACCTTCAGGTCTTAGACTAACAGGGGTACAGGTAGTACAGTAGGAAGAGCTTTTGCTCTTATCGTGGACAGAGTCACCGCTACTTTGAGTCATTTTCTCAATTCATAACTTATTCATATAATAATATTACAATAATATTGGTGGACAATTCACACAGCGCCATCTAGTCCCAAACTAAGCATAGCTTTTATGGGAAGACAACTGATACAATACATATATACTTTTTTGTAAATACATATTATCACCCAATATATATATGAGAACTTAAATGGAGACTCAAAAAAATCTTTCGCAAGCACTTGATACAAGCTCAAGATACAAATTATTACAAAGTGCCAATGTCGACATAAAAATTTGTTATTTCGAGGTATGACTAAATATTTAAAGGCACATCCTTGTGAAAATCAAAATAAATTTGTATGACAATGAATAAGGCTAACTTTTGAAATTTCTTTTCCTTCGATATAAAATGCGTGTTTTAACTCACTAGTGAGCTGCCCGCGACTTTAACTGCGTATTTCACAAGCACCCGTCATCACATCAGTCTCCTCACATCTGAAAGGCATCCCCAAAATTTGTGATGCAATGAATAAGTGAGAAAACAACGTCGGCGTCGAGCTCACCCCTTTTCACGTCTACGCACTATAGTGTAATCCACAAGCTGAAAAGTGGCTGTGGGAACACAGCGTCTCTTCGTATTGTACCCGCAGCTTTGAGACGTTAAGGTTATTAATTTGTCGTAGTAACTTTAGTAATTCTCATTAATGCAACGTTTCTACTTGACGTAACAAATAGGTTTGGTGGTAGTACTTCCTCAGACGAAGTTGACACTAGGTCTATTACAGCCTGTAACGAATCCAGTGTCTAATAATAGTGCCAGTGATGATACACGCAAATGAGACGTTCCATCTTCAAGTCAGAGGTGACAATGCGTTAGGTCTTAGGTTCCATGAAGTCTAAATGTTTTTATGGGCAAGATTATGATTTAGATAAATCTTAGTTTATACGACTTATAGCTTTTGAACAAAGAAAAGTAAAATAAAAAAACTGTGGACATTATATGTTAAACATAGCATTATTATATTTTGAATATTAATTATTTTATTATACTCTATAAATTCTATGAAAATAAAGTTTTTTTACCATGATATTGGCCATGCGCTCGTTTCTTCGATTTAATTATAAAGAATACCATACAGTGATTTAAAAATGCATTTCTATTCTACGCATTCTATTTCTTTAGTCTTGAAAAAAGACTTGAAGTTTTAGAATAAACCTGGGAAGATAAATAAAATATTGTTTTAAGTTTACAGCTTTAAGCTTTAAGTTAATTTAATATGTATTTAAGTGGAGAGGCGCTATCGTCATCCTATATTTCAACATTAGAGGGGACTGAAGTAAAATGTTTCCTATAAATTCTGGACGACACTTGAATTCGCAATTCCCATCGAACGTCATCTTGGGCGTGCATTACCAACTGCGATTCAGATCACGTTCGTGCAAAAGCAAATCAGGGATGCTGGATACACCAGCTTAACCGAACTTTATCTGAGTTTTTAAACCGATGTATTAAAATGCTTTTTTTATGTGATACAGTTGCGGAACGAGCTGACGGCCCACCTGGTGCTAAGTGGTAACCTGTGCCCATAACAACAGATGCGATTTGGGTCCTCCCTTACTAGGTACGACAAGACCTGTGTGGCCTTATATTTAATAAAATACCCAAGGATATCAAAGTTCTCCCATACAATTTGTTTCTTAAAAGATTGAAAATATGGCTGAAATGTAAGTGTTTTTATAGTGTTTCAGATTTTCTAGGTTCTAATTAGCAAATTTATCCCTATGATCTAACGAAATGTATGTTATTGTTGGTGTTATTTTTGATTTTTTTAATTATTCTACATTTTTGACTTCGTTGTATTATTATTATTTTTTTGACTGTATAATTTTTCTGTATTAATTTTTTTTATCCTTAATTATTGCACGTCATGTAATGACAGAGTCTGTGAAACTATTTTTGTAACTGTAACATCTTGTACATACTACCAGGCTTTATGCAAATAAATGATTATGATATGATATGATATGACCCAAGTCACATTGTATGCGCCCGTAAGACGTATAGGTGGAATGTCTCATGTGCCTGTAATTTCACCGGCAACCACATCTTTCAAACCGGAACACAGTACGCGAATGCGTTACTGTGTTCCGGCAGATATGGGCATGGTGGCAGTACTTCCCCGGATGAACTTAGCGTGAGTTCTACTGCTCATACATACATACATACATACGTATGCTGAGGTCTTTTCATACAAGTGGCCCCATTCTCAATAACCTTATAGTACCGAATACCCTAAACCGGCGAGCATGCACGACGCATGTGAAGAGAGTGGATGAAGCAAGGCATGTCAGGAACGTAGCTGGTTGAAAACTGTTCTCTCCTTTACCCCTTGGGGAAACATTCGTGGTTTTATGTATGTGACAGGCCTCACAACTCAGTTGGTAGTTGGTACCCTGCCTTCTGCGCTGTAGGTCGTGGGTTGGATTCCCACTCAGGACACACATTTGTATGACGAATATAGATGTTTGTTTTATGTCTGAGTTCAAATGTATTTAACGTATGTATTTACAAAAAAAAGTATTCTTTCAGTTGTCTGGTTCCCATTGTAGCTTAGTTTGGGGTTAGATGGCGCTGTTTAATTGCCGATGTTTGTGAATCCACCAATATTATTATTATAGTATTAAGTGTGTATATAAGTAAGACTTAGCAAGCGTTTTAAGCTCAGCAAGATTAGTAAATTGATTGAAGTACACAGTTCAAAAGTCACATACAAATGATAGATGTTCCCAAACTATTTATCTAACAATAGAAATAACAAATCGAAAACTCTCTTCTCGCATGAAATATGCAAGTACATTTTCTGTACATTCGTTTTGAGTCTGCCTCTTTGTTGTACCAACAAATGTACGTACGCAACCGAATCGTATGAATGAACGAGGCTTACGAGCAGTAGTTTCAGTGGTCTTGATACTTTAACTGTCTGTGTTTCCTTTATTGTTCAATTGAGTTAAATTTTTATGCCAGATGTGGATGACTCGTTATAATTTTTTATTGCGAGTTATCGTATGCCAGTTACGAAATTAAAAAAATATTTATATGTTAATTAAATATATATTTTTTTTTTTATTTTTTTATATTCTTAATACTTTGCTTTGACTTTTTTCATATATATTTTTTAAAGAGAGTTTTTTTATTTTTCAATAAACAAATATAAAACATTACTTAAGATGTCAGTCAATGAAAAAAAGTAGTTTACTTAAACCAACAGATTCCGATTTAATTACAGTACTAATAGTTGAACTTATTTAAACTGACTTTTTTCTTCAAAAATAACAAATGCTTAAAATAATCATACAAAAACTATTAAAACTAACCTCACCTAACCTAACTAATAATGGAACCTTCATCATACTGCTATTATAATTCTAATAAATGCATTGTTATTATAGTAATAAATGTATTGAATTGAATTGAATTGAATTGAACTCTATAGGTACCACCAGTGAATTAAAGAAATAAATTCAGAAGAAATACACCTTATTTTGTTATACAATAAAAGGAATAATTTTCATTTCAAGAGAAAATTCGTCACCAAGTATCAAAACTAGTCCAGCAACAACCACTGCCGACTTTGCTAAGAACTAATTCTTTCGTCACCCAATATAAAAGCGGGGCTATCCCGATCTCTTCTCATTTTATCCTCGACACCCGAACAAGAAGGTTCCTCTTCCCGATAACCTGTCAATATGAGAGTGTTGTGTGTAGTACTGGCTGTGGCCATTGTGGGGTGCAGTGCTGCTCCTGGGAGTACTGAGGAAGATGGAAGGATCGAGCTGTTTTCAGGGGTGGCTATCGAAAAGTAAGTCATTCCTTTTTTTTATAAGTCCGAGCGATGTCCAGTTTGAAGGCAGAAGTTACCACTGCTGAATGAAAATGTAACATTAAGAAAAACGTCGATGACCTCGCCAGCATAGAGATTCAAGCAAAGCAAGACGTAAAGGACGTGGGTTTGAGTCACATTAGGTTTTTTTTAATGACCTCTAAATATTTATATGTTTTTGGAAGGCGTTGTGGCTGTACTTATCACATTTTAAGTGTTTATGTATTCCAGATATGATATTATTTTTGATAAAGTTTTGAAATGAATCATTAAAATAATTGTATAATGTGTATGTACATCTTCACTGACTCACGCCTTTTTCTCCGAAGGGTTCCTTCAGTCATGATAGGACACTTTTTATTTTGGATAACACTATTAAGGGAACGCAGACGTGTATAGTGGTGAGCTCGACGCTTTCATTCTCTCCACGAATATCTCTGATTTTTCATTTATTTCAAATTTTTGCATCTATTTATATCAAAATAAATTGACAGCTAAGAAAAATCTTTTATCAACTAAAACTAGAACAATTTCGTATGCACAGGGTATTTAAAACGGAGATTGTGATTATATCTAGTATTTCTACTTGTAAACCTATTACAATGGATAAATATTTTTCAAATAAATCAGTCTGGTAAATAAAGTTGGAGCTACAGTTCTTACTAAATAGAACCAAGATCAAGACAATAAATGCGACTGATATTATAGATGATCTTGCATATGTTAACAATTGAAACAAGGCTTAACTTTAGTAGCCATCGGTAGAAGTTATAAGGAGGAAGCACATGGACTTAAGAGGGCATAAGATAATACGAAAATAAAATTACGTTAAATGAATAAATAAAAATGAATAAATAAAAAAAAAACGTTTAAAAATTTTACGTATAATGATTTCTTAAAAAGCATTTGAACTTTTACTAGCAAGACATAAATCATTCCATACTGTCATGTCTCCGCTTTTTAGTAGTCAATCAGAAAACATAATCCATTGATTTCCACGACTTTATTAGTAATATACGACTTTATTAGTAATATAGTATAATAGATAGCAAAAAACTAAAAACTTCATTCAAAATGATTTCTTGAGCAAATAATCGGAAACTAACCGAGGGCAATTCTTTTAACACCAGGTTAAATTATATAAACAGTTATCAAATCTACTTTCTACGAAAATACTTGAAGTGAAAATTTGTTTCAATACGACTAAGCTAATTGCTAAATGGTTGACATGTGACACGGTCATGCGTCGTTACAGCGTTACACACAGTAACGGGCGTTTTGTTTGTGTACAGACATTTTGTAATGCTTTCTTTATTTTTCCATGCTTCAGTGCTTGTCGCTACGAAAACTTTAATCTTATGCAGAGCTGTGTTCGTCGTATTTTTACAAAATATGTTTTTTACGCCAACCGGTGATTTTTGGCGTGCGACACATGTAATTTGGTTACGATTCATCGATGCAATCCAATGAAACTTTTACGTAAAACGACATGAAAATTATAGTATGTACGTTCAAACAAAAATGAAATTTTGAATACTCCTACCTGCAATGGACAAATAAATTCAGTTCGTAAGAGCCAGTAATATCGGTGAACATACAGATAAAAATACATAAAGACGGACATATAACCTCTTCATTTTTGAAGTAGGTTTACACGACAAGTTTTCCGTAAACAAGAGCACATTGGCTCCATTATAGTGATAACGAAGGCATTGGGCCTCATTATATCACTTACGAACAATAGCAGTATTTGCATACATTGGTATTGTAACACTTTCTCTGCTTCGCGAATGCGATGACAAAGTGATGACGAAATATCTTCTTTTTCGAAAAGTGACGCGGCCGAGTAACTATTTTCCAAACGTGGACATTCCAAATGACTTTAACGTCAAATGTTACGCGAATGTTACGATGTTACGCAACGGGTAATCTTTGCGAATAACAGGCAATATGACTTGGATCCTTCCCTACTAACGTACAAAAAGACCCAAGTTGCAAGTATGCACCCGTTACTATGAGACGTGAAGGATGAATGTCTGTACCTGTAATTTCACCTGCAACCACATCTCAAAGCAGAGCTGGTTCCGTATCATTGCCAAAAAAAACTTGAAAATTACCAGTACACGCGCACTTATTGCTCAGCCCTTCGCTGCGCCGCGCCGGTCCGAACAGTAACCAAAGAGTAACGAACATAAATCCACCCAAACAACAGATTCGGTAAAGTGAGGTTTTGTTTATTTTCAGGGACCCTTCAGGAGAGGAGAAACTAAACGTGAAGTTTGAGCCTGGTGAGCTGAGGGAAGCAGCGAGGACATTTGAAGAAGGTAATATTAACCAAGTCTATTTTTATTTTTGTATGATTATAATTTTGAGTTTTTGTATATTATGTATTTGTGGTCTACCCGTGCGGGGAAATAGACAGTTTTAACAAACAACTATCTTTACATATATCCATCCTAATTGGACTTGCGTAGTAGATTACCCCGATGAATATGTCTAAACCACAAAAAAAATATCAAAATATCTCGTAATGTATTTTTCATAGTAGAACGATTATATTTAAATATTATTTAATTATATAAGCTACAACGGAACAAAAATATTAGAATGCAATCCCAAGTCTGTCACTGAAAGTAATAACAGGTTAGGTTGCGTTCAAATGTTAACCAATTGAAAAAAAAAACATATTCGAACTCAAAATATCCATCGGAAATCAAAACACAATTTTTCGATCCATCAGAACTGACCAGCAGTTTGTATGAGGAAAGTCCGAGAAGAAAGTCGAGGCGAATGACCTGTTACGTGAGTGGACGTAATATTACGCGGTCAAGGTTATTACATTGTGCGGCGCAAGTGACTGAATTTCGCGGATTAATAATGCTTGTACAGAATAAACAATTAACTGATAAATGACAGTTTACAGGTCAATTAAAGCAAATATCGTCTATCGGATTAATTACCGGAACATTTCCGAATTTACGTGTTTAGAGACAATAAAAAAATAGAGAATGGTAGGGAATTGAATTTTTTTTTCAAATCAACGTCATAACTCAAATTTTACTACTAATTGACAGAACACTTCGACGAAAAAGAAAAAAAATTAATACATAATCATAAAAAACAATTCTTAAATAAATATTATCAAGTAAGATGTATCTAGTGTCCGGAGTCAATAGTCACCTAGCTCAGCATATGTTACACTTGCGAGCAGTGCTGTTATTCTGCTAAGAAACACTTTAATATTTCCACCAGCCAGTGAGACCAGTAGAAATTTCATTATGAATGTGTGAAGTAAACGGTCATTATGATTTACAGCAGTACATTCTCACCCTTTTTCCAGCTCGAGGCAAGATCAAGAAGTATTCACCGCTGCTAGCCGGCATCGGGGTCAAGGTGATTGCTGTGATTGGCATCCTGTTCGGAGGCCTCACCCTCCTCGTCACTAAGGCTCTGGTGGTGGCCAAATTGGCCTTCTTGGTCGCTGCTGCGCTCGGCATCCAGAAACTGCTGAGCGGTGGTGGCCTCAACAATATCAGCGGAAAAGTGAGTTTATTTTATTATTAGTTTATTCATTTAACTGCACTCAGGATGACACAATTACCAGAAGTATGAATATACACCCGTAGAAAAAATAATAATAATATTGGCGGATATTTCACACCGCGCCATCTAGCCCCAAAGTAAGCTAAGCATAGCTTATACCATGGAACCAAACAACTGATATAATACTTATATACTTTTTTGTAAATACTTACGTCTAACACATTATAACACCCAGACACAGAACAAATATCTATGTTCTTCACACAAATGTTTGTCCTGGGTGGGGATAAAACCCACGACCTAGTGCAGAAGGTAGCGTTACTACCAACTGAGCTATGAGGCCATTATACTTGTACCATATTTTATTATATATTTTTTTTTTACTGTCATAAAGTAAATGAACGAGCGATAATGACGTGGTGTTAAGTGGTCTCTGTCTATTAAAAACCAATGCAAATTGGTTCCCTACTTGGGTAAGCTAAGACCCAAGTCACATCATATGCGCCCGTAACTATGGTCTCATCGTATACGTGAATGTGTAATGTCTCATGTGCCTCTAATTTCAACCAAACAATTCAAACCAGAACACATTAACGCAAATGCATTACTGCTTGGCGTTTTAAATGGGTATGGTAGCAGTACTTCTCTAGTCGAACTTGGCTTTAGTTCTACTGCTACAATAACAAACCTTTCCATATATCTACTGCAGGTCTTAATATATTTGCTACAAGTACTAATATAATTCCTGTCAATCATTCCAGCTCGCCAGCTTCAACTCTTCCCCCCAGCAGTGGTCGTCTCCTACAGCAACAGCTGGTACATACCCTTACGCCAGGTCTTCCAGCATAGTACAGGATGCTAATGATCTAGCTTACAAGGCTCAAATACCTTCATAAACATAAATATCATTACTCTTAGGAGCTCCTAGGTGGATACCGTCCTGGATTGAAAGCTACATATATTATGTTGTCCAAAATAGAATCATACAATATTTGGCAGTATTTTCAGGCGCGGTGATTCTCCACATTTCGTGTGTCCTACAATTCATATTTATTAATTTAAACTTAAAATGTTTGCTTTCAAAAAACTATTAATTAACTTTCGTTTGAAACTAATTTCAATGAGCTTAGGTGTCATCATCTCAAATAACTCTTGAAAGCTCTAGAAAGCATCAAACTCATCAGCATCAGTATTAGTATATTTATGGGTTATGTATGAGATCGATTTATTAACAATATTATCGTTAGATAAATCACATTATAGTTTTATTCAGTGACATAATTTTATGAAAGATGTTTCCAATGATCTTAAAAATATTATTAAGACGCGATATGTAGAAAGATTTAATATATTTAAATTTACATGTGTAGTTTTAAGGACATTTAATAAAAATTAAGCTGAACTTTATGGTGCATAGTAGATTATAATAAAAGTTATTTTAAATTAAAATTATATTAAAGGAGATTGATATGAATATGATACAAAGTTAACAGAACATTTTAACCATTTTAGACGATGCGCTGCATAAATTATCGCGGCTCTATTGATTTTGGTGTAGAATAAATAAATGGGGACACATTTCTGTAGTTCAAAACAGTTTTTTATTATGTTTTATTAGTTAAACAAGCAATTAGAAATCTAACTAAAATTAGAATTTATGTTCATATAACTTGAGTATGTAGTTATGAGTACCTGCCATGTAAACTTACCATCCATATGTTGTCACAACCAAACCAGTACCTAATAATATATTTTTAATAATTAAGGGTTATATGAAATTGTATAAATCATATGGAAAAGTTTGGATATAGCAGGGTATAGATATTGAGGAATTCATTTCGCTTTAGAATTCTTATTTCTTATTTAAAATTCCTAACCTAACCTAACAATGTATTTCGGTAGAAATTATAATCTTAGAATACTTTAAAATAAAACTTGATTTAATTTTAAATAAACTTATAATATTCCTTATTTATTTATTACGGGTTTATGTGTGTCATAATATTTTTGAATAATCGTAGATAAAATAAAGACTGTCTAACTTAATTAAGCGATAATATTTAATAAAAAGAAAACGAAATAATTTTTGTGTTAATTACTAAGTTAATTTAATAATTTATACCTTTTTAAATACCTGTGGTTTTAATGCCTAGCTGTACTTTCCCTACTTTTGAAAAAACGGTGAATATCAAGACCCTTTATCACTTGTCATTGTCCCTTCATCACGAATTTGGAATTGGCAGACCAAGTTTAAACTAAGCAATTTACTTAGATAATTTAAATTACAAAAATATTAAAACACTTTTCAATGCAATACATAGCCGTAGCAACGGTTACGAGTTTTATTTAACACATCCTAACGAATGTTATTCCATCCAAATGTGTAACCGATTTCTCATTTAAGCACTCGTGGTGCCATCTAGCGTTGCACAATGAGCAATAACATAGCTTTAGACAACTGACCTTAGATGATGTTAAGTATTATGTATATTCTGTTGAATGAAGTAATAAAATACAAAATGCCATTTCATAAAACAATTAAGAGGTATATAAATGACTGATATACCTATATAATGACATCTCAAGACTGAATGGACTGTAGTAAAAAAAACTATATGTTGACTTATATGTAGTTTTAGCTGCATTTATGTATCCCAATATTTAATTATTGATTTTATTCTATAATTCAATACATTCTTTTACGAATTTCAGCCATGAAAAGAAATCAGTTTTGGCCTTGAAACTAATGCACTTATAATTACTTAAATATTAAAAAAAAAAAGATTATTTTGTGTGTCAAATTCGATCATAGGAATATTGATTAATATGATTAAAAATGTCGAGCCTGAAAATGCTTCCAGTAAGTATTACACCAAATAGTTTTATCTAAGAAACGTGAAAAGACTTATCCGCTAGACAGATATTATGCCACCCTATATAAAGAAGCGTCTCATGTACCCGTAATTTCACCAGCACCTACACCCTTCAAACTGGAATACAGCCAAAACTAGAATTACTAATTACGAAAACAGACATGAACTTTCATTTTGATATACTTCTATAAATTCGAATATTTGTAAGAAAATTTGAAACCAGGATATAAATATGTATTATAATTCTCTCGCAATTAAAAATAAAAGCTTCTATTAAAATATCCATTATTGTTTTGAGTTCATCTTAAATACATTTAATTACAAAAAACTGCTACAACATGAAGTTTTTTATATTCTTTATTTGGGAACCTCCCAACATAGCCTTAAGTATATTATTGACGTGTCAACGTCTTATAATTCGATAGAGCCGGCTGCACGCACGAAAAAACATGACTCATGCGGCGTTACCTCGCTCTGAGGCGTTCCATGTAAGGCTTGTGCAAGTGCAAGCGAGAGCGCGGAACGAGCGACAAAGAAGCACAATCGGCCTTTGCGTTCGGCAGCGTTCGACATCCGTCTCTCTCCTACTTGAGTGAGCGATGCGTCTGCGTGGACAGCTGCTAATACTTACATTTACATGTTTTGATCGAGTATCAAGTGCATATATACATAAAAATCTATTAAACAAATGAAATTAAAATTTTCTTTTGAAAAATGCTACCATTCCATCAGTATTTTCTTAAGACGTTGACACGTTCAACTATCGTCAGTAAACCGACTTTACAGATAACCATTTTTTTTATAGAACTTTGTCATACAAATTGATATTTTCCAGAGATCTCTGCGTAAACTTAAATAAATAACAGCTTGAACTTTACGACAGTTCAGTTAATGTATTGTAAAACATTTCATTAGAGTTCCAGAATCATCCAGCTTTCACCGGATATTCCCAAACTTTCATCAACTTTCACTATTACGTAACCCTGAAACATCGAAACGTCTCTCACCCGTCGTAACGGATTAGAAACTAAGCCACAGTCACGGACTTGCCCACTTATATACAAGTTTCATTTATGATAGAATGCGTAAAAAACTACATAACATCTTCACTCACACAAACGGAATTGTAAATGTTTTTACAGTGTGTGTACATGACTTTCACTTACGCACACATCGATAAGAATACGGGAACAGAAAACGATTGGAGTCGACATTTAGACTAAATTTTTTCACAGTTTCTTCCTACTCTACATCTACCTAATAGTAGATTATTTGATAAATTGAGTAGTACTAGTAAATAATGTATAAAACAATTATTTCTCTGACAATTTTAATCCTTACATACTCAGTATGAAAATACTAAATTACTACTACTACTACTAACTACTACTAACTAAAATTATTAATAATGTGAAATTCCTGGTGCTATAATTTGTTTGGTGTATGATAATTCGTAAATAAATCCTAAATAATCTTAAATTACACTCAAGGCAAAGTTCTGACCATCATAATCGTTAATAATCACGAAATTTCTTTTTTTTTTGTTTTATTTCAACGCATATATTATTATATATTAATTATATTAATTAAATAATAAATAATTAAATCAAAAAAAAATTATATACTAATCGGTTGGCGAGTAAAGCGGTGTTCTCAAAAAAAATCAGTTACAGAACTTCTTTTATGCAAATATTATATGATAATAATCGACACGAATTTAAAGGATTGCTTAAAATATTTTAAAAAAATGTTTAACTACTAGTTTTAATGCATAAATTCCAAGTTAAAACATGAGAGTTTGTGAAATCTAAATAATTTTATTACGTTAAGTTCTATCCTTTTCATTTCTGTATTCTCGCTTCGAAACAGGTGACTTTCTTTACTAACACAGACTTAGCGTTTTGTAGTGTGAGTGCCACTTTCAATCGCGGGGCATTTTTTTTATTTTTCATCCGTTTTCTTTAATCACAGACGCACACACTTTTCTCTGTAATTAATGATTTATGTTTATTCATGAACTTTCACAAGTTACTTTGCATGTGAATTTACGTTGAATAAAATTGTTTGGTGGTATTTAAGGCAGCACAAAATTTGATTAATCATTAAAAACTAGTAAATATCTACTGTTACTTTAGAAAAGTTAAGTAATAAGTAAGCTATATACATATTGGCTCTTGCTTTGTGAATTATCCAAAAAAATTACAATTTATTTATATATTATAACTGTCTGTATAAATTCCAAGTTGATATAATTGAAACTAGAGAAATCAGAACTATTTAATTCAGTATTTAACTTTTTCAAGTTGTAGAAATCAGTGCACATTTTAAAAATAAATCACTTGTAAGAGGATTTTTTCAGTTGTAAATTAAAAAATATCGATGGTAATCGATAAAAATGTTACACAAATCAAATTATAGTTTTTCTAGGCTTCTACGCCTTTAGAAAAAAAAACTGTGTCCTATAAAATTACCAGAACTGAATGCAACCTTTTGTCGAAGGATCTATTTAAACCATAGAACAGAAAACTTGTTCGTTTTAGGTAAACTAAGTTATTCTTCAGAGCTATATGGTTATTCGTTTTCGTGATATAAAATTAGGAAGGTTGCATGGAAGAGATCACTTTTATAATAATGCCGCCCATTGTGTGTATACCTAATGTATTTTCTTTGTAATTTTTTTCTTTGGTGTACATTAAAGAGTTAATTTATCTATCTAGTTTTCGTGAAGAGTTCTTACACACGTATGTAACTTAAAAAAATAACTGTTTTTTTTTAAACGAATGGTAATTGCAACGACTATACTATTATTTCCTATCACGATAATTCACTTCATTAGGTCAGCCACTAGGACAGTAGAATTTATGCCAAGTTCATATGGGGAAGTACTGTAAACATAAATAATTCTGTTCATAATTTTCCTATTTGAAGGTAGTAAGTTGCTGCTGAAATTACAAGCACATGAGACATTCCACCTTCATATCTCTAAGTTTCGTACAGTTTTGATTGGTAGCCAAGTACCCAAGAATTATTGCTTTTGACTATCTTGTTCCGTAACTTATTTTGCTACATAATAACAATTACCCAATTAAAACAGGAATATATCTATGTGATGGCTTGGCTAGTTATGAATATATCTTGTTTAAACATTGTAAGATTCAGGCAGCGTGGTATATCTCCTACTACACATTGGTCGATAAGGGTATTTGTTACTTAAGGGTGTTTCTCACTGTTATTCGGTACATCCAGTTTCCTTACAGCACTAAGTTTCTCTTATTTTGACAATAGGCGTACATACCAGAGAAATAGTAATTTCTATGGTATGGAATATATCAATAGTAATTGTACTTATTTAGTCGAATATAATGGCTTAAAACAAGCGTCAAAAATCACAACATCCAACATGTTCTATTTGAGTCTCTCATACGTTCAATATTAACAAACAAGTCGGAAAAGCACATAATCAACATCTAATCATAGCATTGAAGAAAAAATGAAAACATCATCACTTGTGTTCTACTTACCACTCACCTAACTCCATCTTATCCTCAAGTGAAACTCAGCTTTAAGTCTTATGATTATGAGTGAATTTAGTATGCCGGCAAAAGGTGCTTATGAGGTTTTGAGTTGGCAAAGTCATCCAGGGCATTTTGTTTACGTTGAGACGAGAAAGCTGAGAGAAAGGCGTCGGTGGACGGAACCCGAATTCTTTGGTCGGTGAAACGCATTTTTACCTAACAGGTGTTGTATCACTTGGAGTATAACTTAACTCTATTTAATATATAACATATGTATGGATAACTACTTTTGTACTAGGTTTTGAGAGTTTTAGTGTGTGGTTGCTTAGTGGTACAGACAACGATTTATATCCGGTGGTTGCTGCTTTAAATCCAGCCACCAAATAGTAAAGTTTTTTCCTTTGAATTGGTAAAGTCAAAGTCAAAAACTTTATTTCCATAGAATACATAAAGATATGGCTTGGAAACGTCAATAATATCCAAAACATAAGGTCACGCCTACTTATCGCTAAGTTTGACGCCTGTTTAAACCCTATCCGACCCTCCATGGGGAAGAACAAAAAAGAAACCCCTAATGGAGGGCTTCCTTTTTTTAATTTTTTTCGGTATATGTGCAATACCACGCTCTCGAACCAGTGAAGGAAAATACCATGAGCAAACCGATTTATCCTGGAACCAACTTGAGACTTCTACCAACCCTTGTTGTCCTTGCTGGGGTTGTAAGGATATTACTCGTCGTTTTTTCATATCAGGATAAAAAGTAGCTTAAGGCTCATATCCCTAAAAATTCTGTTTAGACAAATTTCTCTAATATTAATAGGGATCAAATTGGAGTACTTCTTATTAATATAAATATTAAAGATATCATCAAATTACATCGTTTTGGTTTTATAATAACTGAGTTAATTTCCAGCTGAAATTATTTTCACATACAAGATGGTGTCTCCTAACTGACTTTTATCTGCAAAGCAAAGTCCTAGGCTCTATCCTCAGCTAGAGCAGTTTATGTTGTGTTCTTCTATGCCCCCTGCGGGATCTAGCAAATGATTTGTTACCACCAATGCGTACTCTACAGTTCTCAGTAAAATTTAATCTATACATTTGGTTTCAGCTAATATCCCGACATTATATTTCAAATATTTTCTTCATTTCCCATCGTATATTCTGCCTTTGAGTGCCTTAACAGTCAAAGCAACATTTTTGTGAAAAATCTAAGGAATCAGCCGATGTCTCACTTGGTAACCTCTTCCCAAGCAATGTGACTTGGGTCCTCCCCTACTCAGGTACAACAAGGCCCAAGTCGTAACGTATACGCCCGTAACTATGAGACGTGTAGGTTTCAGTCTCATGTGCCTGTTATTTCACCAGCCACCACAACTTTTCATACCGGAGCATAGCAAAGCGGACACATTACTGCTTAGCGGTGGAAATAGACATGGTGGCAGTACTTCCCCATACGAAGTTCTACTGTTCTTTAAAATTAAGATATATATTATCTTATCTCATCTTACGAAGACTCGCCCAAAAGAATGATTGAAAATTTTTCACGTATAGGCAAGCTTTAGTATTAAAAGTAACTTTCTGTTAGACATAGATATAGTCAATTTCTAGTCTATCTATGTCTACTTTCAGTAAGAATTATTATCTTCGATAACAATGAACATCGTCATCGATATTTATTCTTGTTTCGTTTTTTATCGTAGATAGCTTTGTAGATTTTGTTTCATATTATGTAATGTGATAAGAGATTTTTCAGTGCCAATAGCCTAGGTCCATTCTCCTCGAGCCATTACATCCTATTGCAAAACTGCTTTCGCAATTTAGCCGGATGCGTTTTTTACCTCAGCGAAGGGGAAAGTGTCCGAAGTGGGACACACTTGAGTCGAAAGTTCGTGAAAGCGAACGTGGTAGGTGGTTTGGGTAATTTATGAGGTGGCCATTTTGATTAATACACTTTTTGGGTGGCTGGTTGTGAAAGAGGGCAATTCTGAATGAAATCGAAATGTAACTAACGAACAGATATCAATTTATGATCTATAATTTGTAGGGTTTTACTTTTACAGCTGTGAAATTAAAAATGGTGTATTTTCATACAATTAGGGAAGAAGCAGTAGTTCAGTTCAATTATTACAATTTCTAAGTTAACCTAACTGATATTATATATGCTAAAGTGTTTGTTTGTTACGCTCTCATGGCTAAAGTCGATTATCATGAATATTGATATAGAGATAGATCTGGACAAAAGTTAAAAAAAAGTTAAATTAAATAAAAATCGAAGTTTTTTTCGTTAATTATATCTGTATAAATCAAAAACCAGAATTGGTTGACAAAATCAACATTAACTAAAAGCTAATAACAAATAATAATAGTGACGCATTTTATGATCATCTTTAACCATTTTTAGGAATTCAGATTACATTACATTTTTTCCCATTTTATTACATAATGATAATTAGATATAATATGAGATGAAACATCGCATTTCTTTCTAATTACACGCTCTGCATCCAGAAAAAATCTATGTATGTTCCTTGGCGGGATAAATAGGTGAGAGGTAGTGATTCCCTGGAAAAACTGCGCATGCAGGTAATTCTACTGCTAAAATATTTAATTGTTTAACTAGTTAAAAGGGCCAAGAAATCAGTCCTGACTTCCTACTATTCAGTATTTTATTGGGAATGAAAGACTATTATTTTCTAAAATACTTAATATTAATATAGTTTTCCACTCATAGAGATATTTCCATTAGCATTCTTAAGGTCTACTTTTGTATTATTCTTCATTATTCTAAGACATTTCTTAGAAAAACATTAAATCACACAATTCGCCAAAGGGACAGCTTCATTTCACTGTAATAATTATATGTTGACCAGACCATCTTATTGATAATATCTCTACTAAACCTTCCTTTGAGTAAATCGTCCAAACCTCGCAGTTTATATCCTAGTATGTAATAATAATATCTATACATAATGTTCTTTATTAGTCTTCAAACTTGACATATCTAAAACTATTACACAACAGCCTATATAACCGAAAATACTTGTCACTCCACATAATCAAACAGTACTTTCATTTCTGACAGCATCCTTGTTGCGTCACAAGATGGCGCTGGTTAGAAAGTCGGCCGTTGAACCCGGGCTGGGCTACTTGCGGCGAGTGTACCATCCATTCATAATGTATTGAACTCAACATTGAAATTGTACAAGAACGGGCTGAGAAACGTAAAGATTTTTCGTTTCAAAGTCGTGGATTTTACGATAAAAGATTTTCTAAGCACTCTTAGAGGTACTAAAAGGTAGTAGCAATAAGGAATATTTATTAAAGGCTTATAAAAATAGTAAAAATTTAAATCAATGAAGTAAATTTTCATTTAAGAGCCTTGTTTTATTATAAGGTACATATATCATACTTTTAATTCATACCAATGAACCATAATATATAAAAGCTTTATAAAACGAAAAGTATTGTAGAAAAAGAAAAAATTAACCAACTGAAAACTGTATGAAAGTGTCATTTCTGTAGATCTTAGAACACAAATCCACTATGGAGGCTTACTACCGCCATATTGGATCTGTAGAGACACTGTCGATATATCATTGTGATCAAGACGTTTCTATTGTAACTGTTTTAGTTTAGTGACATTGACACAATCATCAAAATCAATCAACCCTAAACGGCACACGTCGTGTGTATGTATTTGTTTCAATATATACATAAAAACCTTCCTTGAAAAGTCGGGTAAAAACAAAAAGATTCATCTATAGGTAGGCGATCAACATATCTCTATCAAGGCAAACCGCACCCATGCACTTTCTATCTGTCCTTGTGTGTTATTGACATTCACACACAACCCACCCACACTAACACACACTCATACACTTGTATGAGTGGGTGTGTATGTGAATTCCTCAACAGGTGCCGGCTATATACGAGTTAACAGCTGGGTGCGGTGTTCGGTCCGTCCTCATCCGAGGTTTTCTTCGATTAACTACTGATGAGTACTGGAATATGGATGTTGTCCATAATTACAATAGTCAAACCTAATTTAATAATATTAATATTAGAGGACAATTCACACCGTGCCTACTAGCCCCAAAGTAACCATAGCTTGTGTGGGTACCAGACAATTAAAGAATACATACATACTTTTTTGTAAATACATTATTAACACCCAGACGCGGAACAAACATCTATATTCGTCACCAAAAATGATTGTCCAGGGTGGAAATCGAACCCACGACCTGCAGTTACTACCAACTTAGCCGTGAGGCCTGTCAAATTTAAATCCTTAATTATGTATTATAGTCAAGCATTGGACAAATGTGGGCTGATGACTTGATTTACACACGCAGCTATAAATATAAGGGTTTTTATAAGGTTTTGTTAGTTAAGTTGAAAGTAACTTAGTTGGGACTGAAATTCTTATGTTCCTTAGCTTACTTCATCTTTATTAGAATTTTATTAATATTACAAAACTATGTGCAAGAACTTGTTGAAGGAAGGCTACATTTATGACTCAAAAAAATGTTTTAAATGAGCATTCCTTATAGCTGGATTTTATTTTTTGTATTATTCCGGATACAGATAACTTATAGATAACTCTATATCGAAAACACAGAAAAACATATTGCACAAAAAACCATTAAAATATTAGGCACACTGGACGGCATTATCATTAAAAGCGATCTCTTCCATGCAACCTTTGGATGGACAGGATACAAAAAGTCAGATCGGATATATTTGTTAAAGAAAATTTAACCATAGGCTCTAAGTAGAATTAAATAAAAAGGAAATTATTATTCAGTTTTTTTTATTAACGCAAGCCTACGGCTCCATACCTTGAATATCTGCATCGATTAGGCTCACGGTATTTATGCAAGTGGGACATCAGCATGTGGGCCAGTGGCATGGTTCCGAATCACATACATTATGCAAATATAATTCTTTTATTAACACAGATAAAAAGAGATTTCACACAGCGCCATCTAGCCCCAAAGTAAGCTAAGCATAGCTTGTATCACGGGAACCAGACAACTGATACACCTCATTAGACTCATACACTGATACAACTCATATACTTTTTGTAAATACATGCCTACATATTGACAACCAGACACAGAACAAACATCTAAATAAATAAATAAATAAAAAATCTATATTCGTCATACAAATATTTGTCCTGGGCGGGAATCGAACCCACGACCTACAGGCGCAGAAGGCAGGGTACCAACTGAGCTATAAGGCCAGTCAACCGAAGACCTAACTTAAATTGACAATTAAAATAATAATTGTCCTCTTTATATGATTATTTTGGGAATTAACTACTAGAGAAATTTTTTAATAACTCCACCCAAAGACGAAATTCGTACAGATGATTTCTGTAATAGAAAGTTATATGAAAAATTTACATTTACATACAAGATGATCAGAAATCCAGGCCTTGGTTCACATTCCAGTATGACGTCCCACTTACTACGTGATACCTGTTTGCATACCTTTGAGTATGAAGCACATAATACTTATTTTTAATTAAAGGTTTCTGCTGACATCGCAGAATTGTGAACACAATATAAATAACTAGCTGTTGTCCGCGACTTCATCCGCGTGGATTTCGGTTTTATCGCGCACCCCTCTTTTACCCGTCGGAAAAGTAGCCTAAGTTACTCCTTGTTACATCAGCTATCTGCCAGTGAAAGTCACGTCAAAATCTGTCCAGCCGTTTCAGAGATTAGCCGGGACAAACAGACAGACAGGCAAAAATTGTAAAAGATGTTGTTTTAGTATATGTACCGTGTATACATCCATATGCACTTACTAAAAAGCGGTTATTTTAATATTACAAACAGACACTCCAATTTTATTTACTTGTATAGATTATCTTTAACTGTAAGTTTTGCATCTATAGTTAAAGCTTTTCCATTCAATAACAATCCAGAAGAAGAACATAAGTATACACAGAAAAAACTATAATAGGTTTATAATAATATAATAATAATACTGTTAGACATTTCACACAGCGCCATCTAGCCCCAAAGTAAGCTAAGCATAGCTTGTATCATGGGAACCAGACAACTGATATAATACTTACATTCTTTTCTTATTGTAAATACATACATATAATACATATTAACACCCAGACACAGAACAAACACCAATGTTACAAATGTCACATAAATGTTTGTCCTGGGTGGGAATCGAACCCACGACCTACAGCGCAGAAGGCAGGGTTATCAAATTAACTTGTGTTGCTTGTGATCCTGATGTCGATATGTGTTTATTTACTACTGACATTTGCTTATGACTACAATATATTAAATAGAAATACAAGATTTATTTGCCAAGTAAGTGTACAATAAGGTTTATAGATAATTTGGTGCTTAAAACTTAGTTGCCTGTCAAATAATGTTAAGTGACTATTTTTGCCATTATTGATGGTGGTGTCATGCAAGACCTGGATTGAGAACTGGCTCTCAAGTGAGGCTTCTGGAATATACGGTTAGGTGCCAGGTCCTACATCAGACAATTTTCCCGTTCCGTATCACATTAAAAAACATCTATTCAAGATCAAGCAGCGCGTTGAAATCTATTCTATCAGTGTTTATTTCATACACCATGTGCATCGTATATAATCTCAAATCTTAAAAAAATTAAGGAGTTTTGTTGTGTAGCGTCTTCTGTTAAAAATAATATATAACTGTGTTACGCTTTCACAATCAACATTGAAACATAACTTCTTTTTACTCTTTTTACGAATGGTTACACTTAGCACCATCTAGTGACAGAAACATTTCAACTCTTCCAATACGCTCATACCGCCATCTATTGAGTTTAACTCAAAACTAAACCGCAATCACGCTCACAAAAAAGGTAAAAAACAAAAGTAATCACCTTTCGCCGCCAGAGAGAGCTTTTATTTACTTTTTTTACAATCAAAATGATCTTTTTATTTCACCAAAGCAACAATGCAGTAGATAGATAATGGCTTAGTGCTGATAAAAGCGATAGTACAATTGAAGATTTTGATATTCGAAAGGAAAAACATGATTGGGTAGCAGAAACAAATGGTATCTATGTATACTGTGGAAAAAATCCTTACTCGTACCTATCTATTTCTGTAGTAGGAACCTACTTGACAAGAGTTATAAATAAACTAAGTAGATTCATGACTTGAAAGCGTAGGGAAAACCTTAATGGGTCAATTATCAAAATTGAATACACCTTTTTATTTTACGCATTTACAAACTGTTTGTTGGGGCTTGAGAAATATATTTTATGATCTGTAATTAATACAATAAACTGCCATATATTAGTAGTAGTAACTATCGTGTGAAAAAACTGGTATAACATTTACCCACATGAAAAATATAATAATAATACTATAATATAATAATAATAATAAGAGATTTATTCACAAAAAGCGACATCGAAGTGTAAGAAGTAGGCTATGGCGTAATAGTAAGATGAACCCCTGATTTCTAAACTAGGTGTGTACCTGTGACTTAGAAATACAGTGGACCCACGACAGAAGCACTCAAGCAATATCTTTGTAGCAGTAACATTGAAAATTAAACATTATATATAATATCTGAAGGTAGGTAATAACTAGTGCTTTACATATGCATATTATATTTTTTATTTTTTTTATTTTTTTATGTAATACAGTTACGGAACGAGCCGACGGCCAACCTGGTGTTAAGTGGTAACCTCGGCCCATAACAACCGATGCGTCTTGGAGCCTCCCCTACTAGGTACGACAAGACCCAAGTCGCATCGTATGCGCCCATAACTCTGAGACGTGTAGGTGGAATGTCTCATGTGCCTGTAATTTCACCGGCAACCACATCTTTCAAACCGGAACACAGTAACGCGAACGCATTACTGCTTGGCGGCAGAAATGGGCATGGTGGCAGTACTTCCTTGGATGAACTTGGCGAGAGTTCTACTGCTCTTAAATTTATGACATAGGCTTAAAATTTATTATTTTAAAGTATTATAATGAATGAAAACAGCGTTACACATAATAATTGCCATGAGTAGAACTCCAGGCGTTCGTTTCAGACATTGTAAATAGATAGTGATATAAGATTGTTTTGGGGTTCAAAATAAATAAAACACCCATATTCATATTTTTAATAAATAAATATTAATAACTAAATATTGATAGACATTTCACACAGCGCCATAAATCCCCTAACTAAGCTTTGTACTAAGGGGACGAGATAAGTGATAGAATACTTATATTTTCATTTATGTAAATACATACAAATAAATTTTAACACACAGACACAGAACAAACATCTATATTCAACAATAAATGTCGCTATAATATTGGTGTGATATAACTGGAACAAGAGATTGCTAATGCAATGGTATAAATAAATAAATAAATATTGGTGGACATTTCACACAGCGCCATCTAGCCCCAAAGTAAGCTTAGCATAGCATGTATCATGGGAACCAGACAACTGATATAATACTTATATACTTTTCTTTTGTAAATACATATAAATAACACATATTAACACCCAGACACAGAACTAACATCAATGTTACAAATGTTTGTTCTGGGTGGGGATCGAACCCACAACCTACAGCGCAGTAGGCAGGGTTACTACCAACTGAGCCATGAGGCCAGTCAAAGTATATGTGTAGGAATACATTTATTATTATATCAAACACCCACACACAGAACAAACGTTTACGATAGTCACACAAATATTTTTCCTGGGTGGGAATCAAACCCATGACCTACAGCGCAAAAGCCAGAGTTACTACAAACTGAGGTGGGCCAATCAAAAAATTATACATGCAGCGTAATCGAGGTTGCTGATACCCATGTTATGATAAGGGGAAGAATGATTATACTAGGGCCTTGATCATCTCAGAGTAAAATATATACTACTGTATGTTTGTACATGGTATTTTATATACATGGTATAACAGCCTAATGTAAGCCACCGTTCTTAGTTATCCGCATAAATCCTGTCCATCCGAAGGTTGCCTGAAAGAGATCTTGTTGATCTTGAAGGCAGCAATTTGTTTATATTTCTTGATTATATATATAGTCTATACTACGATATCTCAGTTTTTCTATCAACCGACGTTGTGAAGATAATGCAACAAGTCTAGACTTATTTACGATTAAAATCAATGTGTTACAGTACAGCTTAAACTTGTTTAAGCTGTACTGTAAGTGGAACTCTTAATAATAATAATAATAAGAAAATTATAGACTGAATTAAAATACAATACGAATTAACCTTTATCACATAAGACACTTTTTTTTTATACAGTTTTGACGACCCACCTGGTGTTAAGTTGTAACCTCTGCTCATAAAAACCGATGCGATTTGGGTCCTCTCCTACTAGGTACGACAAGACCCAAGTCGCATCGTATACGCCCGTAACTCTGAGACGTGTAGGTGGAATATCCCATGTGCCTGTAATTTCACCAGCAACCTTTCAAACCGGAACACAGTAACGCGAATGCGTTACTGCTTGGCTGCAGAAATGGGCTTGGTGGCAGTACTTCCTCGGACGAAAATGGCGTGAGTTCTACTGCTCTTTAAAATGCTCATATGCATTTTTTACACAAATCTGCAGCTACTACAAAATGTTTTCAATTTGAAACTATGGAAACTTTATATAAATTTTGTAAAACTACAAACGGAAATTTGCTTGCAATTGTTTCATCTGACTACACAAAACGAACAAGTCATATCAAATTATCATAATTTTGCGTACAAAACGAGGCTTAGAACGACTGAACGTGTACTGAAGAGTATCCAAAACAAACAAGACTGGAAACATGCTTTCAAATATTGACAAGTCAAAAACGACTTTACATCGAACGGGTTAAAGTCTAGTTCAGCAACGAAACATCTGAAGACCCCACGAAAATAGCCAAACTGACCATTGTTGTATGAGAGCTAAGAAACCATATATTTTGAGTAGAGCGTTCGAAATTGATACCTATGTTGCTGAAATAGGATCCAAAGCTAATTTTGCAAATATTTTCAAAACTGTAAGCGAAGAATCGGAAGTGGGAGACCAGACAATGCGGGCTAGGGGTAATCATCTGACCACAAACTACGAAATATAAAAGGGATGGCTGTGTAAACGAATCACAGTAACAAATCTGATCTCCACCCGCGAACGTGCAAACATGTATCAAGTTGTGATCCTCGCGCTGATAACAGCATGTGTGGCCTTGCCAACCGAAGAAGTGAAACATGAAAAAGTTGTGAAGGACTGTGCTAATGGGGTTTTGAACCCTACGTGTCTCAAAATAGGTGCTATCACATTACTCGAGAAGCTGAACAAGAAGGAAGAAGTATCCTTGTTCCCTGGTGTTAGTTTAGTGAAGGAAGATGGAGACAAAACGAAATACGAAACAGTGGCTGCTGAACTTGCGAGGTCTTTGACTGGAAAAGCTGATGAGAAGCTGGATAAATACCTGCTGTACCATGTCGGCAATTTTCTGGACACCCATTCTGTGAAGTTCCGACTTCTGGATGAGTCGGCAGTAGAAGAGACTACTGACGCCATGTCAGAAGGAAGGGGGAAGTATGGGATGGGCGGGAAGAAAGGTGGAATGGGAGGAATCATGGCTATGGCAATGATGATGAAAGGTTAGTATTTTCCCTACTCATAACAAATAAGTAGGTATATATCCCCATTTATATATGACTGGCATCATAGCTCAGTTGGTAGTAAGCCTTCTGCGCTGTAGGTCGTGGGTTCGATTCCCATCCAGGACAAACATTTGTGTGACAAACATAGGTGTTTGTTCTGTGTCTGGGTGTTGATATGTATTATATGTATATATTTAAAAAATCAGTTGTCTGGATTCCATGATACAAGCTATGCTTAGCTTACTTTGGGGCTAGATGGCGCTGTGTGAAAATGTCCACCAATATTTATTTATATATTGGTGCCTAAATATTTGAAACTTATTTCCATATTTTCACAAGTGACATGTTACTTGAGCAGCGTGGTGGTTTCATGGTACGGACTGAATTCCTAAAAAAATGTATGCTTGCAATAGCTCTCAATACAGTGAAGGAAAACATCGCGAGGACTTTAAATCTGACACAGGGTGATATCTACCAATCATATTGAGCTCTTGTGGTAGATCCATGGCACCATTCACTCTCGCTGGTCAAGAGTAGGCCAGCTGCTCTATGGTATAAACAAAAGCTGGCACGGAAACCATATTAAAGAACCCTAGGATTACCTAGTTCGTGTTAGACCTTTAGCTCTACTACGCTAGGTCAGCTTATAAATCATGTTAACTAAGTCTAGTGTAACTGAACTCAGGGTTTCGCTTTAACTTTGTTTCACATTCGGGTGCTGCATCCACGGTGTCATCAAAGTCAAAGTCAAAGTCAAAAACTTTATATCCATAGAATTCATAAAGAAATGGCTTGGAAACGTCAATTATATTGAAAACATAAGGTCACGCGTACTTATCGCTAAGTTTGACGCCTGTTCAAACCCTATCCAGCCCTCCATGGGAGAACAGGCAAGAAACCCATAATGGAGGGCTTCCTTTTTTTTCCATCAATTTCATTACAGTGTGTTGGCTCGTTGCAAAGCTGTTAATATCTGCAAAACTTGGATTTAATCCCCAGCAGAAGTAAATATTTGTGTGAGATATTCCTTATCTGTCTTAGTATTAGTTCTGTGTTGAAAAATATTTTTTATGAGATAATTTTGGAACAAAGTGATGGCCCACCTAGTGGCCCTCTGCCCATAACAAGCAATATGGCTTGTTCCTTTCTTTAATTAGGTACAAGAAGACCCAAGTCGTCTCGTATACGCCCATGACACTGAGACGAGAAGGTAGAATGCCTCAAGTGCCTGTAATTTCACCGGCAACCACAACTTTCAAACCAGAACACAGTAATGCGAATGCATTACTGCTTGGAGCATAAATGGGTATGTGGCAGTAATTTCACATGCCACCTTGGCATTAGTTCTGCTGCTATTAAAACACTGAATCAGTGTAAATACCTCATGCTACACATTCGATGGGGGTGGGTTCGATTCCCATCGTCATGATCATCATCAACAGCCTGTCTTAATCCACTGCTGGACATGGGTCTCTCCCAGTAAGCGCCTAACTTACCCCTGATCTAGGCTCCCCGCAACAACAGCCGCAACCTGCGACACAGAGAATCCTTCAGTGGTCAGTCTGTGTCAGCGTTATTTTAAACGTATAACACCAAAAACAAAAATGTCTTGGCTTAAATCGGTATAATTAGATTTTTCCCAAAATCAAAATAAAACAAGATATTAGATACTTTCTGAAAACAACCATTAAGATTTATAATACATTTCTTATCTAAATCTTTCTACGGCTGAACTAATTTGCCTGAAGCTAGTTTCCTAATAGATGATTTCGTTTATCACACAAGAATCACACGAGCGGTATACAGCATCATCGTTTTGCTGTCATTATTATTTTCATACAGCGGCCAAAGGAATCTAGACTTTACCCCAAGGCATTATTACGGTTAGATTGAGCTAAGAGACTGGAGTAATCATTTTTTGCACTCAATCACTGCAGTGCTTGAAAGAAATGAACCTTGTGTGGTTAATTTAAGCTTCATTTTCAAATGGAAGGTTGGTGATGTATTTAAGACTTCAGTGCCACTAATTAAGTCTGGAACGAAGTAAGTGCAGACAAAAATAAATAATATCCATTCATCATTTTATTTTTGACTGTATATATAAATTTTATTTTATTGCTGTAGTGCTAACAATTATTTGTATTTCAAATTTATACGTATTATATATATGTTACGTTAATGTAATGCATTAATTTACGTTTATTGTTCATTATACAAGACTGTGAGTAAGTAAACATGTATAATCTCTATATAAATTATATTCTCGTAAAACTCACGGCTCGATCTATTTCATTATTTTTTGTTTTGTTATCCACATTTCCGGGTTGGCTTAAGAATAAAGAAAATTAGGAAAAATCCCAAGGAACAGACTCAAAATCGAAGAAATCTAAACTGGTAATTTTGTATTAGTAATGTGATGTATTGTGTAATAAAAACTATGGAACTGAAAGTGTAAAACGAAAACAAAAAACTTGGTGTTATTGGGCTAATTGAAAAATCATTCATATAATTTATAATAGAAAGAACTGACAGATGTTAATTTAAAAGCTTCCTCCCGCGGCTTTGCCTGCATGGTAACGGAGGTAAAGTAGCCTATGTTATTTTTGGTCATTATTTCAGCAAAAACGGTTAAATAGTTTGGGCGTGAGAAGTAATGAACTTACAACCAAACATACTTTCACATCATCAAGAAGAAGAATAAGAAGATTTAAGGGTGTTATTTTTTAATGTGATTTAGTAAATGAATGAGCCGACCGACGGCCCACCTAAGTGGTAACCTCGTCCCATAACAACCGATGCTTGGGTCCTCTCCTACTAGGTACGACAAGACCCAAGTCGCATCGTATGCGCCCGTAACTGAGACGTGTAGGTGGAATGTCTCATGTGCCTGTAATTTCACCGGCAACCACATCTATCAAACCGGAACACAATTACGCGAACGCGTTACTGCTTCGCGGCAGAAATGGGCATGGTGGCGGTACTTCCCCGGACGAACTTGGCGAGAGTTCTACTGCTCTTATAGGTGATAGTTTTTAGTATAAATAAATACTCTTTGTTTCTTTCTTTTCTTTCTTTAACGTGTGATGTGACGTTAAGCGACTATTATGGCGCCGTAAAATTGTTTGGTAGGGTAATCCAATTTCCACGTCATGTTTTCCTTCACTATTTTGAGAAATGATTTTTGATACTGAAATATTTATCATGCATTCTTGCTCTGGATTTCAACCAACGCTCTTCAGGTAACTCTCCCTACCGCTTGGCTACTATGCTGTCAATTGCTCTAGCAAAATGAAGCTCCATTTTAAATCAACATTATGAGCTACCATCATGAGTAAAATTATAAATCAGTAGTAATTTTGATTTAAGTAGCACGTAGTAGAGTGGTGGACTTACTGAAGATTGCTTTAGTTAATTTAAAACAGACGTGCAAATATAATAAGATGAATTTCTATGTTTAATTTTGTTATTTCTGGCTTCAAACGTATAGGAACTTAATTCGAAGATTTAGTTCTTGGTCTTTTGGATTCGGGCTTGTCACATGGTCACATTATTTATATTTAATATCAAATTCACTCGAGCTTTTCCACAGTAAACTGTGTTGAAGAGCTTCAGTAGAGTGATTAAAAGGCTATTAATATATGGTTTTAATATTACAATTTTCATAGGAAAAGTATGCAAAATATCCTCGACTAACAGTCGAAATATTTATTAATTTTTTTAATATATTTTTAGTTAAACCTAATTCATTAATTCACTGAAAATACATTGGTAACTATTATAATTTTCTTTAATAAGAAAGATTTTACCATAATATATCAAAAAAGAAAAATATAAAAGATACAAATAACTCAATGACAGGAGTTTCTCGCAAAATCGCGTGGCGGTTTAATAAAGTGGTTAGTAAAGTAAATACATTGTAATACTCCATAAAAAACATTGTATTTAAATCAGTCAACTCACTCAAATGAGTACCCGACATAATAAACCAAACTTACTCATTCCATGCAAATTGAAACCGTAAATAAACGCAAGAGAGTTTAATTTAACAAACGACATAACCAACTTTTTGCAAGCAGCGTTCTATGAAAATATAATGGACGGTAGTATACCCAGTAATAATCATCTATCTATGTGAGACATATAAAAGATGGTAGGAACAATCCCCTTATCAATGTGTAACGGTATACCTTTCGATTCAGACGTGTCCACCATGTTTTACATTTTATGTATACTTTTATTCGCGGGTGCTTCTGCCTTGCCGAACCCCGAACCCAAGGAAAATGTGGAGACAAACAAGTCTGTGAGCAAGGACTGTTCTACCGGGATTTTCAGCCCTACCTGTCTGAAAATAGAAGCTATATCGCTTCTGGAGAAACTGAGCTCTAAGGATGAGCTTCAGTTGCTACCTGGAGTGAGTGTAGTGAGAGAAGACAAAGAAAATGGGAGTAAAGCCGATGAGTTTGCCGCTGAATTGGCGAGATCTTTGCCAACGAAACCTGAAGAGCGATTGGACAAATTCTTACTATACAGACTCGGAAAATATTTGGACACCCATACGGTGAGATTGAGGCTGCTGGACGATTCGGCTGCCGAAGAGGCCAGGTCGTTGGTTGGAGAGGCGAGGGGGAAAGGAGGGTTGGGGGGTGGCAAAAAGGGTGGTATGGGAGGACTGCTTGCCGCTGGTCTGTTAATGAAAGGTATGTCAGGTGTTCTAAGTTGAAGGAACAAAATCAAGATTACTGAAGCTTAATGTCTGACAAGCTTTAGGGGCGTGTTCGAAGTTATTCGGTGCATCTTATGCTATTACTGTAGTTAATTTATTATTGCAACCGCTATGCTTTTTACTACTCCAAACAAATTTCATAATACGAAGGATAAAAAAAGCACAAAATTTTTCGTGAAACCCTTCATTTAAAAGTTTAAGTAATGTCTAAGTGATCCTTTTTATACAGTTATATTGGTCCATAATAACATAAACATAACTTATCCGACAACGAATGACTTAGTAATAAAACTTACAAGTAACAATTTGTGCCCGATGTGATCAACCAACCAACATTATTTCCTAGTTGGAGACTATTAACGAATTATTAAAGATCATAGTGTTACGTCACATGATATGAGTCTTTTATGGCAGATTTTTCAATCCCCATATATAACGTCTAATAGGTAGGTAGAGAATATTGATTGACTTTTTATCTTGGTCATAATAAGCGGTCGTCTATTTTCAATTGCTATTTATCTCACGAATCCGATCGTTTCGACATGGGCAAGACCAGAAAATTGCAGGCAGGTAAAGCAAATTGACCAACGTTACAGAAAAAGTATTTCCCTGTGTTTACGAGAGCTAGAATTAATTAAAATAAAATATTATGATATACATTATAAATAAATTTTGGTCCATATTTAATTAAAAATTAACATGGTATGCTGTGTAGGTTGAGGGCAAAGGTTGGGAAGCCAAATTAATACCAATATATCAAAATCAATATCTCCTGTAATACAGTATGTAACGTACTATGAGCCATATGACTGGTGTCTGTACTATAATAAACTTTTCACTAAAAAGGTAATTATCTGAAACTATATCCACGTGAAACCTTACCGCGTCAAGTAGAAGGCAGTAGAATTTGTTTCACGTCCGTAGGGAAAACTCCTTCCACTATACCTATTTTGCTGTAGTAGAAGACGAAGAGAGTAAAAGAAAGAAATATAATGCCAGTCAAATTAAAGACACATGAGATATTATCATATAAAAATAAGGCTTAGGGTTACTTTTACCATACGATTCCACTTAGGTCTTCCCATTAAGTACGGAATGACCCAAGGCGTTTTGTTTTTTGTATACAGAGATACATTACTCAAGTGGGATATTTCCGCGTTCTATAAATTAATCTCATTAAAAAAACAGCATTACTAATGCAATGGAGTACGATTTGGATCTTTCCTTTTGTAGGGGAGGATCCAAGTTAAATTGCTATTTTTATGGACACCAACTGACCTGTAACTTTTCTCGATTAAGAAAGCCTTTTCTATTCTTTAAATACAGTACAAGTAATGAGACACCATTTATATATCTATGAGACACTCACCAACAGAAAACAAAGAGAGCATGAAATTATAGAAAGATAAACGACACCTTTTCTTTTTTATGCTTTGTATTTTTTTCACCGAGTCTATAATTTGCGTTACTGTCAAAAGTGATTAAGTGCCTTGTGTACGGTTGACCGTTCCTACTGAACGTACTTTTCAATTGGGTTGTATTTTCTTACCAATAATACCGTACATAAAATTATTTCCATTGTGGGCTGGAAAACCCGTTTAATTTGACACGAAATACTGATTTTGAGATCAATACAACAGAACCACCGCATGTATTTATCGTTCCCTTTTGTGAGTTTATCTTTGTTGATACTATTTTTGACTGTTAATTAATACTATCTACTAACTGAAATTGAATGCCTATGTACATACATATATGTATAATGTTTTCCATGTATGCTCATGTAAATTATAAAAAAAATACTTATATTTCATTATAAGGGATTATTTATTAATTTTGTTTCATAGTTATCATTATGTTTATTATCATTATTATTATATTCTTGTTGTCTTGTAACTTACGTTAAGAATAAATGAACAGCGAACTTTACAGGTAGTCTCGAACGGAACGAGCCAAAAGTAATTTTAAGTCAAAAATTTGTTCCTTTTATATAATCATATATAAACTGTTTTTATAAGCCAGACTTACAAATAATTTTCCTCTGGCCCACCTTGCTTTTACGAAACTTTTCCTCCTACCGTTACAATGTTAGAATTTCGCGGAAAACTTCCATTACTGCAATCAGTTGTTAAATATTCCCCCTTCTTTTCCAGGTACCCTTATGTCTATGGGGATGGGAGCACTCGCGTTGCTCGCCGGCAAGGCCCTGATGACGGCCATGATGTCTCTCCTTCTGTCAGCGATCATCGGTATCAAATCTCTCTCCGGAGGACAAAAGTCGACCACATACGAGATAGTATCGAAGCCTGTGTACACTCACTCCCACTCCCACTCCACTGGTCACGAAGACGTGGGTGGGTACGGACATTCCGGGTACGGTAGGAGCATCACTGCCAGAAAGCGATAAATGACATTTAACATGTATTAATAACGAGATAGGAAAAATAATCTAAAAGAAAATGGTACGTGGACTGGAGTTTACTCTTTAAGTGGGATTGTCGTTTCAAAAACATAACGCTTTTAGTTAACGTTCAATATTAGATGTTACCCATAACATTTTCATACTTTTAACGAAATTTTATGTAACGAATTTTTTTATTTCGCGCCTTAAACGAAATCGATTCTCAAGTAGTAAACTCCAAATATTTATTTCATTAGATACAATTTAATTAAGAAAAATAATGAATTCTTTCACTAAAATTAATGTATTGTACATACGTTTTAGTGAGAGAATTCATTATTTTGCGACTTGTGACTGCGATAGCAACTAGGTACTAGTGCAACATAGATTGTTCTTTGTATAACTTAAAACCAGGCATTAACCTTATTTTATAGTAATAGGTAATTAAATTATTCTGTACTGAAAGTGACCTAAAATAAGTTATTGTTACTTATTTATTTATTTATTAAACTGATTAGATTAGTAATTATTATTTTATTTATTATTATGTTATGTTTTTGTTATTTGAGAGTGTGCGTCATGTTTTTGTCTAATTTGTATGAAACATTTAAGTACTATTGTTTATAATTGGTAACAGTATTCCACAATGGTGTTATATTGTTTTATTTATGTCTTCTTCGAAATTTATTTAATGATATTTTTTTACTTTTTAAAATCGAAATCGTCAGTTATATATATGTTTTTTAATCGACATGTAGCACTGTTACCTGAGTGACTGCAGTGAAATTATTTATTGACTTAATTTATTCTTAGTCTTAGTTCTTTTGTTAAGTTAACACTAGCTTGATATTTATTTATATTTACTTTTTTATTATTTTTATTATATTTATATATTTTTTATTTGTGGATTTGCAGATATTTGTTTTTGTGTATTTATTATTATTTATATTCGTGATGATTTATTTTCTTATATTTTTACAATATAGTATATCATCATATATTTTTTACATAAATCGTAATATACCAATATAATCTAAAACTTTAATATATGTAGCGATATATTTTATTATATTATTAGTAACCCACCTTTATATTGTTATAATATTTTATCTTATTATTGTTATTCATAATCAGATTACAACAATGTTTTTCTTATATTTATTATTTTATATTATTTATTTATACACAGTGTTGTAATTATTTTGATATTTATTATATACTTCATAAAATATTTCCTCTTTTGCACCCAGAGAAATAAAAACGCATTTATTAAATATGATATGTTTTATTTACTAAATGAATTACCTGCGTCCTTAAAACAAAACTGATAAAATGCTTCCATTTTTAATCTTACAACTAATATAAATGCATTTTGAATGCATTGGATGGATGGGTGTTTGTTACCACAACGACCAAACAGATATGGATGAAATTTGTCCAAGAGATAGATTACAGTCTGGAATAGCACATAGACTACTTTTATCCCTAGAAATTGCAGTGTTCCCGTAGGATGATTTATTAGCACCATTCTTTAAACCCATTGCTAAAAAAATACAAATAATTTTGGACCACCCGGTTAAACAATGAACATAGATCTAGATAGACCTATATGTACAGGTATACAATACAAGTATTATATCTACTGCAGTAAGATAATGCAGTCGAGTTCTAAATTAAATTAGCAAATTGTATGAAGTTTATTAAGTCAAAGTCAAAGTAAAAGCTTTATTTCTATAAAATTCATAAAGAAATGCCTTGGAAACGTCAATAATATTCTAAACATAAGGTCACGCGTACTTATCGCTAAGTTTGACGCCTGTTCAAACCCTATCCGACCCTCCATGGGGAGACAACCAAGAAACCCCTAAAGGAGGGCTTCCTGTTTTTTTCGCAAGCACGATCCTTGTAACAATCTTATAGCAATAGAACTTACATCAAGTTCGTCCGGAGAATTACTGCCACCCACCAATTTCTGCTGTCAAGCAGTAAAGCATTAGTATTATTGTGTTCCGGTTTGAAAAGTGTGATTGCCGGTGAAATTGCAGGTACATAAGACATGCCACCGTCTCAAAGTTACGGGCGCATCAAAGCGACTTGGGTCTTCTTTTACCTAAGTAAGAATTTGAAAGCAATGCTCAACCGTACAGACTAGCTTGATTGTTGAGAATATCGAGACGACGGACGATACAGTCGGATACTTTTTCGTCTTTTGGTCAGAGATGGCTCTAAAGTTCAAAGTCTCGAGAGGAAAGAAAGTGATTGATATGGAAATTACGTAATGGCCACAGTAATATTGAGTGCATGTAGCCGATACTTAGGTTAGAATTACATGGAACCTGAATTTCACCAAATACATATCTGCATTTATTTAAAAACAGTCATTTAAAAGTCAATGTTTGAAGTTATTGGTTGATATTTGGCAATGATTAATAAATAACTCAGCACATGAGCTAACCTCTTTTTCGGCGCGCATAGGTACCCACACAATTGTTATTTTTTCTTATGTTTCGTTTAGTTCAATGTATTATCTTATTCCTAAGTAGTAATAATAATAATAATAAATGTTGGTGGACATTTCACACAGCGCCATCTAGCCCCAAAGTAAGCTAAGCATAGCTTGCGTCATGGGAACCAGACAACTCTTATAATACCTACTTATATATATGTTATTTGTAAATACATAATACATATTGACACCTAAACACAAACAAACATCTATATTCGACATACGAATGTTTGTCCTGGGTGGGAAACGAACCCACGAACAGCGCTGAAGCGCTGTTTAGCGCTTCGAAGCGTTTACTACCAACGGTCAAGTCAAAAAAGTCAGTACTTTTTTATGTAAATAGGTACTCATATAATATACATATAAATGTGTACATATAAATACATATTAACATCCGCAGCATCGCTTTTGTGACAGCAGCCCTGACTCAGCTCAGTTGGTGGTAACCCTGCCTTCTGCGCTGTAGGCTGCGGGTTCGATTCCCACCCAGTACAAACATTGTGTGTGACGAACATAGATGTTTTTTTTTGTGTCTGGATGTTTAATATGTATATGTATGTATATGTATTTACAAAAAAACCGTATAAGTATTATATCAGTTGTTTGGTTCCCATGATACGAACGATGCTTAGCTTACTTTAGGGCTTGATTACGCTGCGTGAAATATCCACCAATATTATTAATATAATTATTTTTATATCGAATAATATTGTAACATATAACATGTAACATAACACAAAAACAACGACAATAATAAAACCGTTATTTACACTAACGGCGATCTTCGATTAGCAGCAGTTATTTAATACTAATCACAGGCCGATTACCAAAGAACGCACTTCACACTTTCGACTTTTCCATTATCCGAACTTTATTTTGCTTTATAACGAAAGTAAGTGCCTTTACCCGCGAACAATACGATCACCACATTTTTTTTAACTTTTTGTTGTGTTTTTTATTTACTATTCGCTCCCAACTGGTATAAAATAAATTTGTTCTGATGTCAGATATCAGTCAAGCTCGCGTCACGAAATGTACAACAGCTGAAGTGAAAATGTTTTACAAATGTGTGTTCCTTTTGGCGTTCGCTTACACAATCAACGCATCCATAGATGGATCACAGCCGAATTCAATAACGGACAACCCGAAAAATGGATCCGACAGGGCGGGACGTTCAATCAACAAGGAATGCGGCAGTTTCCTAAGTTCTAAGTGTATAAAAATCCACGTCTTGTCATTCATCGAGGACCTGAGCTCTCGCGATGAGCTAAATCTTCTGCCCGGATTGAGCATTGTGAAAGACAACCAGACGAACGCTACTAGCGCGGAAGAAATTGCCGCTGAATTGTCCCGACAGTTTCCGGGGAAGCCGGATGAGAAGTTGAATAGGTTCCTGGTATACCGTCTCCAAGACTATCTGGATGGGCACTCGTTGAAGTTTAAGCTTCTAGATCCTCTGACTAGGGAGGAGACGATGGATGTGACTAAAGGGGGCAACGAGACGGTTGGGACCGGCCGGAGGAGAAAGCATGGAGGGGGCGGGGGGGGCGGTGGAGGGCTGCTTGCTGCTGCTCTCATGATGAAAGGTTTCTATTTAACTTCTTTCTTTTTCTTTTTCTTTCGGTCTCACAAACAACGTAATATGGTCGGTGGTTGCAGAATTCAGCCAAAAGCACAGTGCTTAACATACAGCCAGCCTGGCTTCGCGCAGTCCTAGGACCCGTTGTTCGCTTCAGCAGGCGGACTACCGTGTGTCCGTACCACCAGAGGTTCCTACACCGAGTAACCTCGCTAACATACAAAAAAATAAATAAAATAATAATAATAAATAATTAATAATTTTTTTATGTGATCTCGGTGATAGAACTAGCTGACGGCCCACCTGATGTTAAGTGGTAACCAGACAACAGCAATACGACTCAAGTCCTCTCCATCGCGATGACTCAAGTCGCATTGCGTTGCGTCCATCACCCCGAGACGGGGATGTTACGTCTCATGCGCCTGTAATTTATTTTGAAGAGCAGTATAACTCACGCCGTATTCGTCGGGGAAGTACTGCAACATCCGCAAAGCAGTAACGTTCGCGTAACTGTGTTCCGGTTTGAAGGTCTGGTTGCCGGTGAAATTACAGGCACATGAGACATTTCACCAAACGCGTCTCAGAGTTACGGGTGCATACGATGCGATATGGGTATTGTCGTACCTAATAGGGGACCCAAGTCGCATCGGTTGTAATGGGTGGCATGAGTGTCAAGTGTCCGAAAGGAACCTTTTTGAGGCGCGCAAGTCATATATTTAATTATGCAGATTTAATTGACATGTGTAAGTTTCTAAGACAAATTACTTTTAAAAGAGGAAGTAAATAGGCTGTGTTTATACGTTAAGAGGATAATTTGTGTATGTGTATTAAATCTAACAAAGCAGTTATGCAATTTTGTCGACATAACGCTTTGTATAATATATTACAGAGGTATAATAGATTCTGGACCAAATTATCAGCCCCATGTGACAAATAATATTTTCAAAATATTTTTTTGATACGACTTGAATAAATCGATTCATTAGGTATATGATTATATTAGGAGATATTATAACTATTTTATTAATAACATTACCACAAATAAAAATGGAATATGTCGTTAAATTTATAAAATGCAATGAACCCAACTGATCTATCTAAAGACAGTTTTAGCCGATCTATAAATAGCTCAACTGATCCAGTACAGCATCAAATGGAATTGTGCTCATAAGACAGGCGGCATTGCACTTTAAAAAATGATTTAAGCACTTAAGCATATTAGATATAAAAGAAATGAATGTAACACTATTTAATCATTTCTAAAAAATTGTTCGCGGTCGCTTAAAAATAAAATGATATTCACACATTTCTAAAACCCTACCCAAAACTAGGCACGACTTCTTGCGTGCTGTAAAATTGACGTATCCAAGCCATTTATTTATGAATTCTATGGATATAAAGTAATTGACTTTGACTTTGAAATACTTAACTATACTGGCCTCACAGCTCAGTAACCCTGCCTTTTGCGCTGTAGGTCGTGGGTTCGATTCCCACCCAGGACAAACATTTGTGTGACGGACATAGATGTTTGTTCTGTGTCTGGGTGTTATTATGTATTATATGTATGTATTTACAAAAAAGTATATGTGTTCTATCAGTAGTCTGGTCCCATGATACAAACTGATGAAATTAACATTTATTATTATACTTAGCTTACTTTGGGGCTGGATGGCGGTGTGTGAAACCACCAATATTTTTATTCATAATCATTATTATTCATTTGAAGCCATTTCTTTATGAATTCTGTGGAAATAAAGTTTTCGACTACCGGCTACTGATATCATTTATCCACTTCAGGTACCCTAGCAGCAGCAGCGCTCGGAGCGCTAGCGCTCCTGGCGGGAAAGGCCCTCATGACAGCTCTGATGTCGCTGCTCCTGTCCGCCCTGGTGGGTCTGAAGGGCGGCGGCGGAGGGAAGACCACATACGAAATCATCGCGAAGCCCGAAGTATCCCACCATCACTCCCACAGCCACGAGGAACATCATGAACACGAACATGGTCACCACGGAGGGTACAGGCGGGCGTATGACCCCGGGTACAATAGTTACGCCCCGTACGATACAACTTCTAGTTAACTTAAATTAACCAAAGTTTTACGATAACTGGCCTGTACAATAACTGGGACAGATCTATTATGCGGGCATCATTCATCGACATGCCTCACAGCTCAGTTATATTATATAGATATTAGTGCACGAAAGGAGCCTCTTTGAGGCGCACTTACAATCGTTCACCACACTGGTTCGACAGAACCGGTGACTCGAAGAAGAAGAAGACAGCTCAGTTGGTACTCTGCCTTCTGCGCGGTCGTGGGTTCTATTCCCACCCAGGACAAACATTTGTGTGACGAATATAGATGTCTGTTCTGTGTCTGGGTGTCAATATGTATTTACAAAAACGTATATAAGTATTATATCAGTTGTCTGTTCCCATGATACAAGCTATGCTTAGCTTACTTTGGGGCTAGATGGCGCTGTGTCAATTTTCCACCAGTATGTATGTATATGTATGTATGTATCATTTAATATGAGCTAAAATTTACTTTCACTTAGTATTAAAAATTAAATTCTAAAGTGCTTACTTAAAAGTTACTACAGTAGATTTCATTCTACAACTACAGCATAAAGAAATTTCGAATTTCCACGTAAGAATTTTAGTTGTAAATCCAACAAATGGCCAGCCATCCAAAAGATGACCGCTGTAAAAGTTGCTTAACCATATAAATCCTCAAGTAAGACATGAAGAGTATTTGACCTTTGATTGTATCTTCCTTGATACAGAGTTGTTAATAGACGTGCATAGTTAATTCTAATTATAAGACCAAATTATTTATTTATTATTAATTATTATTTATTATTACCACGTAATTTTACCGATTTAGTTTTAATAAGTTATTGTTGTTGTTAATTTATTGCAGATTTGTTTGCCGTGTTAGTGTTAATTTTGAATATTTTATTTATTTATTTTTCATTTTATTTCTATATCGTATATATAGTTTTGGTTCTTCCCACCGCTCATCCTAAAAGTTTATCGCATATTGATGACTAAGGGCTCTCTTATAGAGGTATAGATATAATATCATCATCATAAAATATTTAATATATTTTTATTTTTTATATATTAAGTTTATTTCATATTAAGTTATTTATATTCTTTATAAAATTCCTATAGTTTAAAAGCAGTATGTACGCTGTGATATTGCTCCTCATCATTATTTTAATATAAATGAAGCCAAAAACTATTTAAACTATGTAATTATGCTTATTATCTGTCCATAAGTATTTGTATTTATTGTTGTGAAGATAATTATAAACTATTTATTAAAACGTCCACTTATTTTCTCATTTTTCTTGGAACTTTCACTGTTCTTAGCATAGAAAGTAATCAATTTCAACCAACGCCTGAATGTGAAAGAAGTTGACGATAAGAAACATTAGCATGCGTGTGTTTTCATCAAAAATAATAAACATATATATTGATCGATCATTCATTTTTATTTTAACTCATTAAAACAAGTTCTTCAACAAGTTTATTATTAGACAAATAATTAATATAAATGAAAATACTCCAAATTTAATGCACATATCAAACTTCGCGATAAGTACGCGTGACTACTTTATGGATTCTATGGAAATATTTCGACTTGTCTTTAACTTTAAAACGATAAAACACACAATACTTTTACCTTATTTAAAAGAGCTTACATTTCAATAAAACAACATTATTTTCACTAGTATCTAATGCATAATGTCTAGATCATCACCGCAAGAATACATCCCACTTAGAAAATTATATATTTTCACGATCACACCATGACACCTGACCTTAATACCTATAAACATCTAGAAAATAAATAACCTTAACGCATTAACTTGAGTTTCATTTGAATATTTCATTTGTCGACGATGGGTCTCGGAATTATCGTTAATATTGTTTTATTTGGCATCGTTAAGGCTACCATTAGTGATAACAAATACGAAACAGCAATCACCGAAATTCCTGATAATGTTTTCAACGGTGTTTATTCGGAATGTTTTTTGCATCTGTCATATTCGTGCTTGCAAAAGAAAACACTCCTGTATTTGAAGGAACTTAATAACTTAAGTGAGGTATCTGTTATTGGTGATTATGTGAAATTCGGTAAGTTTTTAACCAAATCAAACATTTTTTGAATGAAGAAGTCTTTTAAGTTAAGGTTTTTGAATTACTTAGAAACTTACAGGATTGCTACAGCAACATTTTTATCTAATTACGATGCTATTTACAATTAGGTGTCATAATAAGTAGAGGTGTTAGGCAGTTATTGTTTTTACTACCTATTGGAAATATATCTAGACACAATATGCAGGAAAAGTGGGTTAAAACTTAAATACCAAAATAAGAAACCAACATTCATCAACCAATAATCGATGTTAGCACTCCTATATAAAATTGGTTGGTAAAGATACGCTAACTTTACACGGCTGATCATCCTAATTGCTGCAAGCTAAACCCATGGAAATACAATATTTTTATTATTTCAGTGAAAATAAAAAGCAATAAAGATGAAAGTGAAGAGGAGGCCAAATCTGGAGACACCGAGGAATTAGCATTCATGATAGACGAAGCGATAGACAAGTTTTTCGATAATCACGTTCTGAAATTTTACGCTTTGGGAAGAAACATCTCAGTGCCGCGAAGTGGTAAGTGATATACTTATTATGGTTAAGTTTTATTTAATGAAAAATAATTTGGAAAAAAAATATGTTATTGACCGCAGTTGTTTTTTTTTGTCTCAAGTATAAGTAAAAATATGTATATAGGTTAGATTTACTGACACCAAAGGGAAATTCTCTATTAAATTCATAAAAACAGAAAAATCAACAACAGAAAATTAATAGTCTTTTAACTTAATTGATGTGGAAACAGACATTTTGTAATAGATAATTATAACAAATTTAAAAAAAACAACCTATTGACAAAATATCTAAATGCCTGAACCCCAGCACTGAGCAAAACATGCACAGCTACGCTAAGCCAAACCTTTTGAAATGCGCATACAGAAAATCCATTAGTTTGACGGTATTTCACTTTATTTAATTATTTTAGAAAATTAAAGCATTTTACGAAAATTGTTCTGAAAAAAAAATAAAAAATATATTCTAAAAACATGTATGAAGTTGACATACTCAAAAATCAGTTGCCAGATTTCCATGGAAATTTGCACAATCAAAGCGATTTTTCATGGAGAAGATTATTTGTATAGTTTATCTGTGGTGAAACAACGTATACCGAGTTCACATAGTAATATCTAAAAGAAAACATTACCATAGTAGACCGTGCTGTAGTAGACCTTACTAGCTTTGATGAAATTGTAGAAGAGTTCGTTGGGCGAAAGAAACGGAAAGGAGGTGGTGGCGGAGAAGGCGGCGGTCATGATGGCGGAGGTCACGACGATGGCGGCAAGAAGAAGATGATGATGATGGCAATGATGTGTATGAAGATGAAGCTTATGATGGTAAGAATACAGCTCGACAAGTTACTAAGCAAATCATAATGTCGATCAAAAATAAATCTGGTTAAGAAATAACTGGACTAATTAATAAATAATATAGTTTACTTATTAATATTTTATTGGTTAATATCAATACCTAATTTATTATGGTCAGGATCGAGTAGGTACCTATAGTTTATTTATAGTACTGTAGATAGTTAAGTAACAAAATGTTTAACAGAGATGATGGTTAAAAATATATTGACGAGGGCGCTGATTTATTTTTCTTTATAATAAACACAAATTACTATTATATCCGAGTAGTAGACAGCTACAAAAACTACAATAAAATATAAAGATGAAGCCCCTTTAACAAAAATAATAGTAAAGTATACTGTCTATGTCTCCTAAAAATAGCTTCAGGCGCTTAAATTACAGACTCGCGTTCAGTTTAACCGTTTTTTAATTGATCTGTGTACTGGACATTGCACTGTTTAGAAGAGTTTTGATCTTTGAAGAAGTATTGCAGCAATCCTGTTATATCTAAAGAAGCATTGCTGGAATGCGAGCAATTTCGTATACTGTTGTGACGTGGTGTAAGTGGTAAGCTTCACAGCTACAGCGCTGTTTGGATTTTTTGACATCCAAAGGGTCTTTGAAGTAGTTTCAAGGTTAAGTGAGAAATGAACGAATAAACGTGCAGTTCCAAGCACGGAAGCGCTCATTAATACCCAATGGTTATATTATAATTGATAACAGATATGTAAATACATAGAACCACAGTCTAATAAAACGTTACAAACGCTTCGAACAAAAAGCCATCGTGACATCAGCGCCATATTGGATTGGCGTTCGTAACTAAATATTTATAGACTTTGGTATGTAGTTTGCTTTTAGAATGCAACAGTCAGTTGCGTCGGTGGTGTAATGGTCAGCATAGTTGCCTTCCAAGCAGTTGATCCGGGTTCGATTCCCGGCCGACGCACACTTTTTTGCTGAAAATTAAAATGCAGTTCTATTTTTGTGTTTGTACTTTTTCTATCAGTAACGGAACTTAGACTAGACTAGAATGTATATTTATATCGTAACCTTGAGAAGTGACAGTGAAATGTCTCATGCTCTTGTAATTTAACCGGTTAGAACTGTCAAATATACTCTAGATTTTTTTATAGGTGCATACTTCTTTTGACAGTATTTAATTTGACTAGATAGTCTCTCTTTTTTCTGTTAAGGAAAGAAAAGATTTGGGTGTAGTTCCTCGTCATAAAAATTACTATCTTTATTCATCTATTGATAATTAAAATTTAATATTTCATTTCAACAAGTCAATATGATAAAATTAATTCATTCATATCATTACTTACAAATATATTTAAAAAAAAAACGATACACGCAGTCACCGATAAAAGTACAATAAATGCTTTTTATTTTATTTAAATCTCACACTGCAGGATTTAATTTATTTTTTAATTTATTTATCTCATAATCCGAAAACACGCAATTTGATGGAGTAATTGAAGCGACAGGTATAAATTAAATGTTTATAGTTTATTTATTCGAACAATAATTTCAGATGGTACCAGCTATGATGGGGATAATGGGGATGATGTCTTTCAAAGGGATGATGTTCAGTATGATGTCGTTTATGATCTCAAAAGTAAGTAATTTATAAGACATTAAGTCATTTTCTCAGCAATTGAACCAGTAGAACTAACTAAAGGTAGGTGTGTTCATCCGGGGGAGTACTGCCATTTCTGCCGCTAAGCAGAAGTACTCTTGCTTTGCTATGTCCCTGTTATGCTATGTTAGATTACAGGTACATAAGAGAGTCTATCTTTGTTCTCTGAATGACAGAAGCGAATTCATTTTTAGGAGAAGACCTAAGCCCTCATTTCGTTATGGACTGATGTAGACGACCAACAAATGGGTCTGTTAACACCAAAATATTGAAAATTATTTATTTCTGACTGATTTTATGACAAATTCTCACTAATATTAAAAATTTAGATGTATGTTTTGATGAATGGATTCATCTTTGCTATTCTTTCACGCTGAAACTACTGATGCTATTCGGCTGAAAACGTAGACAATGATCCTGAACTAACACAGACTATTTGTTGTTCTAGAACTAAGCAAGTGAAGCCGCGTGCAGAGGCTAGTATAAAACGAAGATACGTAACGTGTCAAAAATTACCAAGATATAAATTTATCTCACTACTATTTGTATTATTTCAGATGATGTTGCTCATGAAGATTCTGGAGAAGAAAGGAGGCTTGGGAGGGGGCGGAAGTGGGGGAGGTTTAGACGGAGTAAGTATAAATGGTTTTAATAAAAGGTTTTATTCATGAAGGTTGATTTCACAGCTTGACCTGCTCCTGATAAAAATATGTGCGCAATACCACGTGCCATGATTAATTAAGGTACCTACTAAAATTGACAAGAATCCGACATGTTCTAGAATCAGAAATTCGAAGGCATGCATCAAGCGCAGGAGAGTTTTTCAGGCGCACTTTTATAATTTTTACCACAATTGTTTGACAGATCCAAAGACATTATAATATTTAGAACCACATTTTTATATTTACTGTGACTTGTAATATTATTTATTGTCTTATAACAAAGTAACCAAATAAAAAATTCAGTTTGATCAAGCGGTTAATATCACCCATTGCTCGAAAAATAGGATATCAGCTTACCTCACAAAAGTATAGTACACTGCGTCGTAGACACCAGAAACAATTATTAATATAATAAACCTGAAGGTTCCATTATACCCATGTTTAACATAAAGTCTTACAAGGCTGTAACAGACATAAAAAAAAATACAATCGAATTCATAACCTCCTCCTTTTAAAGTCGGTTGAAAAAGAAGGTAGTCGTTGATCAATGCAACAGAATATTTTTTATTAATCAATGCATCATAATTTCCTTTATAGTGTGTCTCAAGCTCAAAATTACTATCTGTAATAACTGTAAAGTTGAACTGTACCTAATCATTCAAAATTTTACTAATACCACATGATTGTATCTGTCTAGGGTTGGGCAGCTGGAGGAGGTGGTAATGGAGCCTGGATGCCAGCAGGTATATTCCCAATTTAATATCCTACAGTAGCCGTTAACACCATACACACGACTAAACCCTAGTTCTCGCAGGTGGACAAGACTACGGCGGGGGGGGAGGCAGTGGCGTTGGCGGCGGTGGTGGGGGTTACGATGCAAACGGACAATGGCAAAGCAGATCCATTCTTGAAACACCTGAAACATACAAAACCATTGAAGAATTAGCTCCTAAAACTGTCAAAACATGGCATACTGGACAGAAAGGACAGGAGCCAGTCTATTTCACATCTATAGCTACCGATCAATGGAAGGTTGTAGATGAAGATCCTAATAAATCAGTTGAGAATAAGCCAAGCATCAGTTTCGTCAAACCTAAAGTAAGAGTTCATAACAAGATAGAAGGAGAATCTTATAAGAAACCTGTACTAGTTTACAAGAGAGCCAATGTGAATTTCGAATTTGATAACTTTAACAATGATTTGAGACACGGTAATGAAGACAGCTTTGAGCCTCACAATTCAAGACAGAAACGAGGTGTAAGTAGAAATAACTTGAAAAAACATCCTGAAGATAAACCATATAACAGTAAAAATACATTGAGTTTGAAAGACGGATACGGTGAAGGCAGGAAAATTCCAGAAAATAAGTACATAAACGCTGATAAAGACTTTGTTGATACAAAATCTCACAATAGACCAAAAATCATGCAGAGGCAAAAACGTGGCCTTTTAGATTTACTGCAAAATGCTTACGTATATTGGACAAATACAATTTTGGGAAAGAACAGTAACAGAAGAACAAACTTTCAAAGATTTAAAATCGTTAATGGTGTTAAATACGTATACCATCCGTACAAAATACAAAAACCGAAGATGCCTCGGGAACTACCAGCAAATGCTGTGAAAGACGTTGAAGATCTACAAAGTGTTGTTGCAGTAGAAGATTTCAATAAAGGAGAGATAGTAGAAGGAGGTATGGAGAGTAGAACGCACAAGAAGTTTCATAAGATGAAAGATACAGTGAATGATACTATGGAAGATAATCCATGGGAATGACTATATTACCTGATGAAGTTCTACGTATTAGAAAATATCGTAGTGCCGGACTTTAAATCGTTTTTATTCCTGTAGTGCATATTGATAAAGACTAAGGTAATTTGCTTTATTATTCTTAATATATACTACATATTCTAATAATATATTATTACTTATTTTTATGTTAAAAATGTAGGTAATAAAATTATGTTAGTACGATTCAATTAAAAACAAAATAATATTATTATGTAATAATAAAATTAAAATAAAAAAAATAATGAATATAATTTACCTAATATGGTTTACCATTAATAATATTATATTTTACAAATAACTTTAAGATTACCTGTTAAAAACATTATCATACATTTTAAATTTGTAGAATAGTGTATTAGCTAACTTAGGAACGTAATGACTTGATTGAACTATCTATACCGTAATTAATATTTGTACAAATAATAACATTAAATTTAGATTGAACAACTAAGAACCTATCTGAAAATTTATGTATCAAAATATTAATCTTTGAGTATCGAGAACCAAAATATAATACGTAATAATTTCAAATTAATATATTACGGACACAAAATATATCCAAGATTTCTTTAAAAGCAACATAGGATATTATGCCTAGTGATACAATAAGAGTTGTTTTACATCTTCTAATCTTCGGTAAAACGCCATCTCTGAATTAGTCGTAGAACTTTTTCATCGCGGGACAGGCGCGTGATAGCCGAATGGGAAAGTATTAAATAAATATCAGTGGTGAGATTGTGGCACGTAGCCTACCTTGCTACGCTATCAGTTTGTTATAATTGAAATAGACAGATGGCGTTGCTGTAGTTTTTATTACACGCCATAACTAACTTAACGTTTTGTATTTATTTAAATAAAAGATAAAAATAATAATTACTCCGGTAAAATCATTATCATTATAGTGCACTCAATATTTCATATTAGAACGAAGTTTAAAAAGTTAAAAGTAAATTGTACTCCATCTGCATCGTCCGATATGGTCTAGTGGCTAGGATACCTGGCTCTCACCCAGGAGGCTCGGGTTCGATTCCCGGTATCGGAATTAACTTTTGATTATATTCATTACTTTTTTTATTTAAAAATGCTCATGGCCTTTACATGCATTATAAAAGTGTATGGCTATTCGAATATATCAAAATATTAAGTATCCGGATAAATTTTACATCTAAAATAGAAAATAAAACGCGAATTTCACAAATTTATTTATTAATTAAAAAAAAAAAAATATTAAAATATAGTACAGGAATTTTTGGTATCTGACCTGTTATGAAACAATAAGATAAAAAAGGCAAGCTGAGGGTCAGGGGTTTACATAGACCCCAGGGAGTATGGGGCTTATTGATGCCGCAACGCACCGAAGGTTCGCCATAAGCGTGCGCTGCTGTAAGATTACTCCTTTTTTATGATTGATATTATACTTAAAATAAAAAATAAATAATAAAAACTTATATTTTACTTACAAAATAATTCCCTGTAACACGATGGCATGAAAAGACACAGATACACTTAAAAAATATTACTTAAGCAATCATCTCAAAAATTATTTTTGCTCCGGCCAGGGCTCAGAACCCGGGCCCCACGCTATTAAGCCAAATAAGATCAACTTCAAGAGCAGTAAAACTCACGCCAAATTCGTCCGGGGAAATACTGCTACCATGCCCAATTCTGCCGCCGAGCAGTAACGCAGTCACGTTCCGGTTTGAAAGGTGTGGTTGCCGGTGAAATTACAGGCACATGAGACATTACACGTCAGAGTTACGGGCGCTAGTACCTAGGACCCAAGTCGCAGCGGTTGTTATGGGCCGAGGTTACCACTTAACACCAGGTGGGCCGTCGGCTCGTTCCGTAACCGTATCACATAAAAAAACAATTTACAATAAGTGTGTGATGACGTCAAATAAGGTCGGAATACCACCACGATTGTATTCTCGGAGGTGATAGCTAATTTGGATGCGAGCGGAGGCCGTCGCCCAATACGGCTGTCGCTTTCGAAAAGAAACGGCTCAGTTACACCGACACGTAACAAGCCGTTAACAGTCGGAGGAAGTCTTGCAATAAAATTAATAATAATGTAGCCTTTAATAATTTAGTTTTAATTTATCTTTATTATTTACACGTCCTACCTTTATAAAATCGCCTCTCTCTAGCCTCAAAGGTTTGCTGGAAGAGAACTCTTTGTAGGGTTAAGCTTGCCTTTGTACATGTATCACTTATGACTTTTTTGTATATTTTTTTTTCTGTGTATAATAAAGAATAAAGAAAGAATAAAATATATTTGTAGTGTTGCGCTCTTACTAGTTATGAATATTATACAAAATACACAAATACATAATCTATACAAATAAATAAAATTGGAGTGTGTGTTTGTTATATTAAAATAACCGCTTTTTACTAAATGCATATGGATGTGTACACGGTACATAAACCAAAACAACATTTTTTACAATTTTTGTCT